>CM061555.1:282277000-283701166 GCA_030864225.1 Capsicum baccatum var. pendulum
TGCTATTAGTCTTTATCTCTAATCTATACTACTATTTTATCAAAACACTACGTTCTTATAGGTTGGATTTGGATAACTTGCAATTATAATAATTGCAAGTTTAGTAAATAAGAGCATGAACTATTGCTTTGTTAAGATATTATAGGATCTTATCAATAGTAATTAAATTGAATTTAAAAAGATTTAATTTAAATTTAAATTTATTTATTTATTTAATAATAATAATATTGTATTAGTACCTCACACCAAACGATCTCGTAAAGTATTACATACTCTATGATTTACATGTCTTAAATAATAAGCTCCGTACAGAACACTCTGAGCTGGGGATAAGGACAGACTGGCAGATGAATTTGTGTGATATAGAGATAACAAAACAGGAGTCTAAAATCAAGAGGTACCACCTATATTTCTAAGTAGCTATATTTAAAAAATATTGTTATGTTGAGTAATCAGTTGAAAGTATCTAGAAAAAAATATGTTGTTGATGATAATGATGATGATGATAATAATAATAATAATAATATTATTATATTTGATACGGATAAGTATATGAAATATAAGAGTTTATTTAAAACTCTTTTATTGTGAGTTTCTATTTTTAAAATAATTAATAATTTTCTTAAAATAATAATGTATTTTTAAATTCAAATAATTATAAGAATTTATTACAATACTTTTAAATTTTCTTAAAAATTGACACACGGCTTCTCAACAGTTTGCCACTTGGTTTCTTCCTCTGATTTATAATATATAGATAGATAGATAGATTATTATTTTTATTTCATTTATATTTTCTTATTTCATAAGTTAAATATCTAATTAAATTGTTCTCTCTAAAGAAAAATCTCATAAATAGTCCCTTAATTATAAGAGTAAGTCTAAAATAGTTCCTTAACTATACATTTATCAGTTTTGGTCCTTTAACTATTTTAAAAAATGGGTCAGGATTTAATTTCATGAAAGTAGAAATTTTATTAATATAATTCCTACGTTGTTTATATAAAAAATAATCAAAGATCAAACTTATCAAGTTTGATCTTTGATTATTTTTTATATAAACAACGTAGGAATTATATTAATAAAATTTCTACTTTCATGAAATTAAATCCTAACCCATTTCCTTAATTGTTTCTCTCTCCTTGCCGCTTTTTTCTCAAATTCCTCTTGTGAAAAGATCCTTAACCTCAACAATTCAAAATAAAATTACCATAAAAGAAGGCACAAGCTCTAATAAAAGGAAGTATATTGTAGTTGTTAATGGCTTGAATATGCTATGTTTCGGAGAAGAGAATAATAACGACAAAGTTCGATACAAGAACAAACTTTTATTATCATTGAAGTCAACTTGAACAAAGTAAAATTTAAGATGGAGATTTTGGATATGGTTCTGGTAGTTTAAAGAAAGTGGTTAGAGAAAGTTAATAGCAAAAATGGTAAAATCTTAGGCAAAAGTAGCAGAAAGAGTGAATCTCACGAAGGCAGGGTTCCGTTAGTATAAATCCTACATTGTTTATATTAAAAATAGACAAATATCAAACTTGATAAAAATAATCAAAGACCATACCTAATAAATTTTTAAATAGTTAAAGGACCAAAATTGATAAGTGTATATTTAAGGGACTATTTTATACCTACTCTTATAGTTAAGGGACTATTTATGTCATTTTCTCCTCTAAAGACTAACCCAATTAAAGAAAATGACCTAGATTCCACCGTCAATGCAGAGTTACCACCTTCCAGACCATCAGAACCATATGAACCCTAGACGAACTATTGCACATGGATGAGGATCAACCAATAAAACGATCTTTCCTTGATATACTATCTCTCCTAGATAAGCAAGCGGGAATTAACAATTCTTACTATGAGTTGATCGAAAAACAGAAGATTAGAAACGGAGAGGAAAATGACACAATCACCCTAACAAATGAGGAGAAAAATTGACTCTACAAAAACTCAGCCATAGTCAAGCTGGTCGACAATAAAAAATTTCCACCAATGAAATCCATTGGAAGATCCAACTCTCATTGACCTTGGTGGGGACTTCTTCTAGCGAAGTTCAATCAACCAGAAAAGGTTAAGTATCGACAGTCCCTTTGTCCGCATATTTCACTTAGGCAGCTCACTTAAACACTTGCACCTGTTAGAGGGCCCATTTTAAAATATATGTACAGATTAAACACTTTATCTTAATGTGGCGCAACAAATAAAATACAATTTTCATTGAGTGCGTGAATCAATATTATCACAATTTTTTTTCTTTTTCAAAATATTCCTTTCTTCTAATATTTGATATATTTTTTTCTTTTTTAAGAAAAACTTTTCTGCTCTATTTCTTTCAACAATGTCAGCTTACTGAGGACATAACCCTAAATACGAAGATCTGGAGAATGCGAATTAGGATAGAAGACTAGTGTCAGTTTGGGTCGCTAGTGTAGGGTATTACTTGGTGGATGTATTATTCTTGCTAAGACACCTTGTTTCATGCTCTATTACGATTTTGTTTACTTTTTTTGGGTTACTATTACTTGTGGGTGTCGTATTTATGTTATGTGATCATGTTCCATGCTTTATTATGGATTTGATTATTATTCCTTGTCTTGAGCCAGGGGTCTATCGAAAACAGTCTTTCTACTTCTTCGGAGGTAGTGGTATGGACTGCGTACATCTTACCCTCCCCAGATCCCACTATGTGGAAATACACTGGGTTTGTTGTTGTTGTTCTTTCAACAATGCATCCCCTACCACCAGTCCTCCACTATTTTATCCATCTTAACCTCAATTTTTTGGAATTTTTTGATCCAATAATGAATACACAAGTTATTTTTCGTTTAGCAAAATAAAAAAATAAAAATATCAATTTTTTTATATGGTTGCATTTAAATGCACACACAAGTGTACGCGGTCGTACATGTAATATAGGATTGAGAGTTCAGATATCGTACCCACTGAGACTTATCGATTAATTATTTTTAAAATTAAATCAATCCTTATTATTTATTCAAGAAGTAAATCCTAAAAGATGTATTTCTGAATTAACTAAACTACTACTACTAATAATAAAATAATAATAAATGAACAACTAACCAAGATGTAGAATGAATTTTATGCAATCAATGAATGAATCAATCTAGAATTACAGATCACTAACTATCATGTCAAGTATCAGTTTCATCAACTTATTTAATTAGCTAGTTGTTGATTTACGGGATTGATTATATGATCATAGTCTTCCGAGCCTCTAATCATCTATTCAAATTGACCTCACAGCCATATCATTGAGTGGAAATGTGATAACCAAATCCGAATGCATTTATATTTCTTTCCATTTTGTTACCAAGTAATGCGATCTAGGTATATTCCTATCCTAGCTATAAAACAATTCTTTATTTTACTAAAGTAAAGATTTTACTCCCTATATTCTTCGTTCTCTCTCATTGATTCTTCTTTTGAGTTCACAATAAGAATATAAATTTATTCTAATGTAGCTAAGCATTAAACAACTTCTAGCTCTTTCTAGGTCAAAAGTTTTGTATGAACTAATTTTTTGAAATATTTATAAGTATAGAAAAAAGTTTCAAAAAAAAATAACTGAGTCTAAAATAAACTAGAAAAAAATAAAATGTGCGTTCCAACTTCCTCCGTGATATATTGATAACGCGCCAAGTGGATGATGTGACACGCCAATAAGGCGGCTAATCACCGGTTTGCAGGCGAATTTCAATTAAATTGAAATGTCACTTTTGATTATTTTACTAACTTTAAGTCTTTAAACTGTCTGCTTGATTTTCTTCTATAATCTTTCGTCTTTAATTCGTTGTGGCTCCAAATATCTTCATTTTTGCACCATTTTAATCCTACACATCAAATATAATATTAGGCACAATTCATAAAATCAATGCTTAAAAAAATACTAAATGTGAGTTAAATAATGATTAAAAAAATATATTTCTAACTTCACATTATATACAATTCTAAAAAAATTACTCTTCAACCTTTTTATTCATATTACGGATCTAAAGTATCACATTATCCATCATGAAGATTATTATCAAAAAAATTTGATTAAGAAAATTGTAAAGAAATCAATGATGAAAAGAAATATAAAATAAAAATAAGAGGGAAACCGTGATGGGTTTATGGGTGATCAACAATGGTGGTTTTGGGAGAAGAAGGAGGAGGATTGTTTGGGGGTGGGGATAGGGGGTTGTAAATCATTAAGTTTTACTCCTTTTTTGTTGATTTTTTTTAGGATTATTTAAATAAATTTAAAATATTTTTTGTTCTTCTTTTATACTCCAAAATCATTTTTTATAATTATTTTGGGCCTGAATGCCACTGGGCTCTATTTAATTTATTTCTTTTCCACGTTATGCGCATGTATACTGCACACACTTTAATTTTTGAGTGATTGTAGGAGAAATATTTAATAGGTAAATATTTGTTAATATTAGAGTGTCTAACCTGTACATGGCATAGTTGAGGTGCCTAAGTGAAATATGCAGTAAACTTTAAGAGGTTTTTGATGATTTAAGCCACCAAAATATATGTAGAGAGAACTACATGATGGACCCTGGTTCATACTTGGGCATTTTCTCTACGTCAATCAATGGATACCAAACTTCACCCCTTAGGAATCTATGATTACTTACAATGCTATTTGGATCTGACTCCCACAACTACCTACAGAGTTCTATTATAAATCAATATTGCAAAGAGTAGGTAGTAAACTGGGAGTTCTTCTAAAAATAGAGATTTGTACATCAGCAGCCCTATGAGGTCACTATGCCAAAATTTGTATTCAAGTGTCGATTGATGTACTAGTGAAGAGGAAAATCACAATTAGGGGATCATGTGCAAGAAGTGGTCTATAAAGGGAAAGGTACGCTTTGCATTGGTTGTGGTCGCATTAGTCATATCTTGAAAAATTATACCCACACACCACCATCTTTGGAAAAAGATAATGAACCACCACCGAAAACCTCTGCCAAAACACCTAAAGAGAAATAATGGCAAGTAGTCTCCTTCCAAAAAAGAAGATCTCCACTGAAATCAAACAATACTACTCAATGCCAAACCAATACTAGGAAAGGCTATACCATTACATAGGTAAACTAACTACGATGCAACTACAGGAAATTTTTGCGATCACCCTCCTACCAGTATATCACTAATAGTCTCCCCAAAAGATAATATAAAAGCCAATGCCAACAAACAAAATAGTGGCAAAATATTATCGCTATTCCCCATACTCTTTTGTCACCTACTAACCCAGTGCCAATCAGGCAGTTGAAAAATAATGAGGCCCATGCCTCAAATAAGAAACACGGGGCCCCAATGTCCCCTAAAAATAGTTCCCTTCCATCCTTAAGTCAATAAACTCAAACCACAAATGTAAACTCCAATTTAACTTGGCCACTCCCTAACGTTACACTATTAAATGAGAAAAGACATCCCCCCTCCGTGTTAACTAGCGCAAAGCTCACTAGGCCTCCTGGAATTAAGGGCTCTTATCTCATTTCTCTAAACCCATCTTCTTTCCCTGGAGAGAGTGAATGTGTCTTCTCTTTTTCTGACATCCTCCACTCAAATACCAAGAATAATCATCACTCTTTTAGTAAAGATACATATATCGTATTCATGTCAATCAAGCCCCTACCCAACCTCCCTTATTTAGTAATGAAGGCAGTCTATATCGAAACTCTCCCATTACCACTGCAAAATTTGAATTCAATACCTCAAATGGAAAACCCCAATCCATAGAAACCCCCACTTTACTTCATCACAACACCTCCTCTGGCAGGATACATTCCAAACTCGTGGATGGATCTAGCACTCCAGGTGCAAGCTGCCACACTGACCCAAAACATTGGAGACCAACCAATTATAATATTTATGAAATATACACGCTACTTAGCCCACCTGATCCGAGGAGGGATAAACCTAATGCTAATAGGTTTTGGGCATCAACTACTGATGCAAACGCTTCTCCAATCACAACTTTATGGAGACCTAATCCATACGGCCATAATATAACTGAGCTTCTTGATGAACCTAGATCAAAAATATATCCCCTTCTTCCCACCAACTCTGACGAACCCAAATATCTTAAACCTCTAATTCATACAATGATTCCTAGAAGGAGATACTCATAAAGAAGAACACCAAGTAAATACCTCCCCCTCCATCTTAGAACTTTTAAGACAAATTAACTAGAAAATGTAGGAACTACTAAACGCCTTTGGGGAACCAAAAAATAGAAGGCTTCCAACTGGAAAACATATACCTGAAAGAGTTCTTAGAGCCCTTCTGAGAATTACTTTAGTGTTTTATCCACCCAAGAACAATAAATTGACTCTGAATCCAAGGAACCAAAAGGATCTAGTCCCATCTACGGTGATTCTGAACTCCATGCCTGCCAACCCATCCCCCCTCTTAACGGAGAAGAGAAAGGACTACTTAGTCTATCAACTATGAGCAACCAAATGAACTTCATCATCTGGTATGTGAAGAATACTAATGGTGTTTGCTTTTGCAGACACTGTTAAGCGCTCGTTAAGCCCCACAAACCTTTCTTGCTTGTGATCCTGGAAACATAAGATGACTGAACATAGTTCCTTCACTAACTCCTTAGGATATGAATCCCAAATCCAATCTTCTATCGAAGGACTCTCCGTAGGTATTATTATTATGTAGAAGGAAGACTTTCTTAAATTGGAAAATATCTCTATCACCTCCTAAGGTATCCACGTGTTGGTTAAGGTGAACTCTCGGCCTGATCCTTGGCTTTTTTTTTTCATTTACACCACCTCTAACTTTACTTGCCGCACTAATAAATAGGAACACCTTCTGATAATCTCCCAAAACTTTAATGGTGATTAGTTTATTGGGGGAGGGGGGACTTCAATGGAGTCTTCCAAGCTAAGCATAAAATAAGTGGTAGACGTATAAATAATATTAGAGCTAATGTCTGTGGCAATGCCTGGACCAGTGTAAAATGGTAGATTTAGGTTTTAAAGATATTAAGTTTACCAATTCCAATAAGAGATACAAGAATAAAAAAGATCTTATTCTTGAAAGGATTGACAAGTGTTTTGCTAATGACTCTTGGGTATTAAAAATACCCAGAGTCTATAGTAACCCACCTTCTTCTACCCACTTTGATTATACCCCTCTCCTAGTCCAGCTCAATAAAAAAGAGCCTCTTAATTCCAATAAGCCTTTTAGATTTAAGCCAACATGGAGTGCCTACCCTACCTTCCCAGATGTGGTCCGCCAATGTTTTGGACAATCCAATCCTTTCCTAAATTTTTCAAACTATTTTACACTACTGCGGTTGAATAGAATAAATCCATCTTTGGTAACATATTCCATAATATGAAGATAGTGCTTGCCAAACTTGATAGAATTCAAAAATCTCCCACTTACCATCACAACACTTTTCTTCATAACCTTGAGGAGGATTTACTTCTTGAGTGCAATTCTCTCCCCAAGTATGAGGAAGACCTATGTAAAAACAAGTCTAGAATCAATTGGGTAAGTGAGGGGACTCCAAGGCTACATTTTTCATACTTCCACCATTAACAGAAAAAGAAGAAATAGAATCCACTCCATTAAATGTGAGTCTGGTAGTTGGTACTATGACCAAGCCACCATCAACCAACAAGTCACTAATTTATATAGGACAATCTACCAAACTGAGTAGAAAAGCTCCAAAATCCACCTCGATGAAAACCCTCACAAAAATCCTTTCCTATAATCCAAAGCCAACCTCCTTGACTCCCCCATTCTTGAATCTAAAATTTCCAAAGCTCTTAAATCCTCTCAGCCCCTTAAAGCATCTGGGCTTGATGGACTTTACCCACTCTTTTATAAAAATTTCTAGGGTGAAGTGGGTCTAAAAACCGTTGCATTCTGTAAATTATGCTTTAATAGTGGTACTATATGCCCAGAAATAAATAAAACACTCTTATGACTTATACCAAAGTGGAAAAATGCTACCATGCTGATAAACATTAGACTTATTGGCTTGTGTAATACTGCATACAAGCTAGTTAAAAAGAATCATTGCCAATAGGATCAAGTCATATCTTGTTGATATTATTGGCCCCACCCAAGCCAACTTTCATTCTAATAGAAGAGCATGTGATAATACCATCATTGTCCAGCAATCTATCTCTCACTTCAAGAAAATAAAAGGGAAAAAGGTCAACATGCTCTTTATAATTGACTTGGAAAAGGCTTTTAACAGACTAGAATGGTCCTTTATTAAGGATTTCCTTTCTTACTTTCAATTTTCCCCCGAAACATCTCCAAAATCATAATGTCCTACATTACTACTTCATCTATTTCCATCCTCATTGAATGATCCAAAACAACCCTTTTCAACCATTCAAGAGGCATCAGACAGGGTGATCCAATCTCTCCCTATATCTTCATCATTTGCATGGAGAGACTGTCAAGAGCCATTGACAATATTGTTGCTGCCAAAACCTGGTACCCCATTAGCATATCCACCTCAGGACCAAAGAGTTTACACTTATTCTTTGTAGATGACATTATCCATTTCTCTCAAGCACAACCCTAAGCCTGTATTACCATCCTTAACATCCTCAAAGCCTTCTGCACAACCTCTGGTTAAATAATCAATCTTTCAATTCCTAAGTGTTTTTCTCCAATAATAGCTCTACCTCTAATTAATTAGCCTGCTCCACCTGCCTGAACATCCTTAGCAATACTTATTTGGTAATTACCTTATTTTTTTCAATTCCAGACTTATGCATAATGACTTTAATTTTATTATTGACAGAATGCACACCAAACTAAATAGGTGGAAGACTAAATTCCTCAATATGATTGGCCGAGCTGTTCTTGCCAATTCCTCCCTAGGAGGAATCCCATCTCATGTCATGTAGTACACTGCACTCCATGTTAGAATCACAAAAGTTATTGATAGAATTCAAATAAACTTTATTTTGGAAACCACTGCTGAGAGGAAAAGGCTCCATCTCTCAAATTGAGATACTATCACCACCTCAAAGAAAGAAGGATGGTTAGGGCTCCAAAGAACTAACACAAAAAATAAAGCTATCTATTCTAGCCAAGCTTGGGGAATGTATAACAACACCGAATCTCTTTAGGCTAGAGTATTGTGCTATAAGTACTGTTATAATAGAGGTCATAGGAGTCTACCTGTCACCACATCAAGAACCTGGAGCTGCATCAAGAAGGTTTGGGGGCACTGTGCTAAGGGATCAAAATGGATTATTAGAAGAGAGAATAGAGTCAGCTTATTAATGGATCCTTGGTTACATAACCTTGGACCCTTAAGAAGCCACTTTCAAGGGACCTCAATGCTACTAAACATACTCTCAAGATATAAGATCTGTATACAAATAACTCTTGGGACCCTACCAACCTATCCATCACCCCCCTCTCCCAATCATTCAGGACTATTCCTTTGCATTTGCCATGAAAAAAAGGACATTTTCATTTAGAGCCTCTCTAAGTCTAGCACTTTCACCACCAAGAGTGCTTACCAGTTGATAGATAAGTCCATAAACCACAATGAGCATGGCCCTAACAAAGAATTCCTGTGAATATGAAAGCTCTAAATCCCAAACAAAATTAAAACTTTTTCGTGGCTCCTACACCCTGAAAGAATCCCCACCAATCTCTATCTTCATAATATTAATTTCCCATAAGATCTAACTTGTAAGAACTACAATCAAGGCAGGGAAAATATAAATTATATCTTCCTTTACTACGCAAAAGCTAAATCCTTTTGGGCTAACCAAGCTAGTAAAAATTCCTTTATTGCCACTGTAGACTCCTCTCTCTTAAACATGGATAACTGGAAACACACTAGGGATTCTATTTTCCATAAGGACTTTAATAGCTGACTCACATGGTCAATCATTATCCTTTTCATCCTATGGCATATCTGGCTTAGCAGCAATGAATCCAACTCCAAAGGCAACAAACTCCCCATTGATATAAACCATGTCATTTCAAAGGATACTAAGTGCCAAACAATCATTTGTAACATGAAAAAAATAGTAATTCCTCATCATCATGTCAAATGGACATCCCCTCCCCCATAACCAGGGCACTTTCAAGCTAAACATTAATGGATCAACATCTCAAACCACCGCCAAAGATGGAATAAGGGGAATAATCTAAGATCAACAAAGAAATTGGATTGTTGGCTTTGTCAAACCATGCGCTTACCCCAACCCCATCCAGGACAAACTCTTGTCTATCTTATTTGGTATAAAATTGGCTAGGGATAAAAAACCACCCCCTAATTGTAGAATTGAACTTTGTAACTGCTTATTGTACGACCTTAAAATGAGGGTCATGATGACACTTATCGCAGTGCACCTTACAAGTAAGACTATCGCCCAAAATGATACAAAAAAAAGAAAAAAAAACAAAAATATCCCAATATAAGGCTTCTAGAAAGAAGCCGAACCATATAAGTAGTCGTACCAATGCGGAAAAAACTTATCCAAAATACCAATCATGCCAAAAACCAGCTGTCAATAGTGTAAGAACTACTAATACAATCCAAGAGTCAAATACATCAAAAAAATAACCATAAAAGAATAATATATGTCTCCGAACACTAATAAGGACATAACTACTGTAGAAAGATAGAGGTGAACTTCTGACGCATGAATGTCCAACCGCTACAATAGAAGCTCCAACAATCGCCAGAGTCAATCAAGTTGAGGAGCAATCGAGTTAGGACCTGCACCGAAAGGGCTCAATAGGCATGAGCACGGTCCACTTGTACTCAGTAGGTATCTTAGGCCGACCAAGCAAAGTAGTAAATAAAGCAAACAAAATATACACTAAGGGCACGTCACCTGCAATTAGAAAATGTCCCACAACGGTAGCCCACACTGCTTGCACTAACAGTTCTAATATATCACATATATTGCAACATCACAACTAGATAGAACACAAGTATGTATTATATCACATATAAGTAGAACAAGGGGAACATGCATATATAAGATCATCAAATACAAGTAAAAGAAGATAAGACAATTACATAAAGGGAAAGTCAATATGACAATACAACATAATATAAACACAATAAATTAAGTGCAATGTATATGATGATGATGATGATGATAATGCACAAGGTCATCGCACAACCTCCTGGATCATTGCACAATCCCCGTATACACCTACGGAGGAAAGTCTCCCAACGCAGGACCCATGGGGGTCGTCAACCCGTATACAATTCACATATCTCATATATCTTTTTGGGCACATCTCTCGAAAAGGGTTTTATAAGGTGTTACAATATCTCCTTCCCAGCATATCCCTCGGGGAGGATTTTAAAAAGGTGTTGCCAGTGTTTCTCAGATATTTCCACGATGGTACCAATGTTTCATGAATGAGTATGATATATGAGGATGTAATATTCATAACCAATCACAATGAGTATTTTCACAACCAACCACAATGATATATTTCCACAACCACGTAAGCTAGTATCCACTCATTATTTCAGTTTCATCCACGAATTTTCAGATGTCTCATATGCCAATAAAGTATGAATATAATTACAATACACCAATGGTACCATATTAAGCATCTTAACAACTCAATATCATTAGTCGCATGTATTTAAGGCTATTAATATAATATAGGACCCTACACGGTCACACATATCACATAATAACTCAATTTCAATAACTACATCACATATAGGCCTCCACACGGGCACAACACATAAATAGTTATTTTTTATAATTATTTCCCACCCTTAACATAAATTTGTATCATCATTTACTACCCAACCCAGTCTGAAAGAGATAAGTCATAACCTACCTCAAAAGCTGAAACCGATCCGCTATACTTCGAACCCATGACCTTACTTTGCACAAACAATCTCAAACTCCACTAACCATATCAAATATGGAATCTACGCATCAAAATAAAACTAACGACACCCATATTGACTACTTTTGGTTTGGGGTCAAAACGGACCCCCAGAACGGGTTTTCAAAAAAGAAGGAAAAAATCAGAACTTTACTTTAAAAATATGTTCTCCATATTTTTATAAATCTACAGTTGAAAACCCAAGTCAAATCGAGTAAAAAATGAGGTTCAAATTGAAGAAAAAATATTTTTAAGCTTTACCGGATAAAATCTTGATGAAAAACTCAAGAATCAGAGTTGGGTTAAAATCAAGAATCAGAGTTGTTTAAGGGTTAAATTGATGAAAAACTAGTAATTAAAAGATAAAAATATTATTCAAGTGAAAAGAAGTGAAATTGGGTTTAAAATCAAGCCCTAAGATTTTGGCTGTTTTGAGAAATTAATCAAGAAACTACTAAAAAAAATAGTGAATTCTTACCTTTAACCCATAATAAAACCAAGAAAAAGGTGTTAATCTAGCTTCCCAAGCTCTCATACACTTCACTTTTAAGCTCCCACGGTTTAACTCCCAAGAGGTAAGATGAAAAATAAGCAAAATGGGCCAAAAACAGCTATATATATTGCAGAAAATTTGTACAAAAAAAAAGCTGAAAAGCTGGGGTTTTACTTTTTAAGTCAATCTGGAATTCGTCGAGGTGCCCGGGATTCGTTCGGAGTCCGATATATGCAAATAAACTATGCAACCACACTAAATTCGATATTCCGGACGCGTTGACGAAGTCAGATTTTAAAAAAAATATTATTTTTACAAAGTCGACCCCCCAAATCTGAAATCACAATTTTCCAAATCGAGGGTCGAAATGAGATTTAAAATCCGTAAAATCATACCTAAAATGCTAACACCCTCAAACCGACATTCTGGATCTAATGGAGAAGTTGGATTTTTTATTCAAGAATTGTTTGATCAAATGTGGGCCCCACACCCATATTTCTAATTTTCCAACTTTCCAACTAATAGATCTAAGTGACCTAGGTACACTGGGACCCGAACCAAATATCTACCTAGCCTAAAATCGATATTTCGGAGATGTTGGTGCAGTTCGTTCGGCCATCCATTGCACGGGTCAAAAGATATCTACATAAGTCCAAAATAAGGCTTTCGAAGCCATCAAAAACCACAATATTGCATAAATGATACCAAAATGCATCAAAAATCATGTCAATCACTCTCACACTCCAGAAATACCATAATGCAACTATGGGGAGGGTTAAAATAGTTAAATCACACAAAATCATAATTTTCACATATTTCATCAAATTAGGCCAGTTAACGGGGCCGGGCCGGGTCTACCTGGAATCGGTCTGTGATTTTTAACCGATTCATGGACTGGTCTGGTTCTAGGCCTATTTTAGCGGGTCGGTCCAGTACCGGTCCCAATAATATTTTTTTAAGAAACAACCCAGGACCGGCCGATTACACGTAGCCCAATCCAACCCAGGTCAACCCGGTCTAAACCGGTCAAAATCTAAAATAAAAATTAAAAGTTTTTTCTCCAATGTACACTATATATACCCACATATATACATTTTAAATATGTTAAATAATATACACTATATATACATATTATATACTACATTAGAATTCAAAAAGCATATAGACATCTACACAATTACACATGTAATCATGCATACGATTATACATTAATTAAATATATATACTACTTTATCCTTTAGAGTCTATAGAAAATATATACACATATATACATATCATTCAATATATATGTACTACTTTAAATAAAACATTTACTACAAGATATATACTACAATATATATACTAATTTATAAAACATATACACATGTATACGTTAAATATATACTACTTTAGAGTCTATAGAAAATATATACACCTATATACGTACCATTTAATATATGTACTACTTTAAATAATATACATACAACATATAAACACTATATATATACTACTTTATAAAACATATACACATGTACATGTTAAATATATACTACTTTAGAGTCTATAGAAAATATATACACATATATACGTACCATTCAATATATGTACTACTTTAAATAAAACATATACTACAATATATATACTATAATATATTCACACACTATATATATAGTTATATACTACTTTATAAAACATATACACATGTATACGTTAAATATATACTACTTTAGAGTCTATAGAAAATATATACACATATATACGTACCATTCAATATATGTACTACTTTAAATAAAATATATACTACAAGATATATACTACAATATATATACTAATTTATAAAACATATACACATCTATACCTTAAATATATACTACTTTAGAATCTATAGAAAATATATACACATATATACGTACCATTCAATATATGTACTACTTTAAATAAAACATATACTACAAGATATATAATTATATACTACAATATATATACTAATTTACAAAACATATACACATGTATACCTTAAATATATACTACTTTAGAGTTTATAGGAAATATATAAACATATATACGTACCATTCAATATATGTACTACTTTAAATAAAACATATACTACAAGATATATACTACAATATATATACTAATTTATAAAATATATACACATGTATACGTTAAATATATACCACTTTAGAGTCTATAGAAAATATATACACATATATATGTACCATTCATATATGTACTACTTTAAATAATATACATATAACATGTAAACACTGTATATATACTACTTTATAAAACATATACACATGTATACGTTAAATATATACTACTTTAGAGTCAATAGAAAATATATACACATATATACGTATCATTCAATATATGTACTACTTTAAATAAAATAGATACTACAAGATATATACTACAATATATATACTAATTTATAAAATATATACACATGTATACGTTAAATCTATACTACTTTAGAGTCTATAGAAAATATATACGCATATATACGTACCATTCAATATATGTACTACTTTAAATAAAACTATACTACAAGATATATACTATAATATATATACTAATTTATAAAACATATACACATGTATACCTTAAATATATGCTACTTTAGAATCTATAGAAAATATATACACATATATACGTACCATTCAATATATGTACTACTTTAAATAAAACATATATTACAAGACATATACTACAATATATATATATATATATATATATATATATATATATATATATATATATATATATATATATATATATTAATTTATAAAACATACACACATGTATACCTTAAATATATACTACTTTAGAGTCTATAGAAAAATATATACACATATATATATATACCATTTAATATATGTACTGCTTTAAAAAATATGCTACTTAATATAATAAATTAATAATACTTGAGGTTTTGAACATAAAAGAAATTTATTTTTTCATTATGTGTATACATGATTATATGTTTGTTATATTTAATTGTCTATTACTTAGTGTAAAGTTTGATAGTAAATTAGTAATATGTTAAAAATAAGTATTTAATTGAAACTAGAAATTCAATTTAAATCATTAAATGGAAAAAATTACCAAGTAAGGAGTGAATGAATGTTATAGTTTATTGATTGAATGTTATATTGTGTTGATTGTAAAATGATTCAAAATTTATAATGTACATGAATGAAAAATCTACAAAGTTTTTATAATTTTTTCCAACTCATCCATGTTAACATTAACGGGAACTGGCATAGGATAGTCAAAATCAATGGGGACAAAACCATGCATTGGACTTGATTGTGCTGAGTTCTCCCTTGAAGTCATAATTTCTTCAAGATTCTGTTCGTCTTTCGGCTCTACCTCCATTCCTTGACTTCTTCATTCTCTCTAATGCAATGGCAAACTAGAACATTCTTTGTATTGCTTCTCAATGAGTGTCGGTTGTCTCCAAGTTGTTGTCGTCCCTGACTAAAAGCGTTCTCTGATGCAACGGTTGACATTGGAACATTCAATATATCTCTAGCTAATCTTGAAAGCACAGAATATTGTGTTTCATTATTCTTCCACCAATCCAACGCGTTGATCCATCGCCTACGATCCTCTAGCGGCATTCAAAGATAATACTTAAGCTCTTCCCGAGAAACTATTGTGTAAGTTCCTGCCTCAACACTACTCCAAACATTTAAATCATAAAAGTGATCAGGAAAACCAGTATGTGCTGACCTTTTAGAAGATGATGGATCCTCGGGAGGATGAGGAACGACAATTGGAGTGATATTTGTCGGTACATCTAAATCAAGTAAATCAGCATAATGGTTATATAATTTCTCTATGTAAATGTTTGCATCACTCATAGCCATATACAAATCTGGTTGTTCTTGTTCTTTATCATCAGAATCATTGTTAGTATTTATCTCTAAGTTAGAATAAATAAGAGTACTAAAGTGACACATAGTAGTATATTTCATACATTGATTTAGTATAGCACCAACCAAGTAAATAGGGGGAATCAGAAAAAAATATTTTTTAAATTTAGCAAACATAGCACCAACAGCTTCTTTGTAACCTTCTTTATTCTTATATTCTTTGAGCAAAGAAGAAATATCGGCTATATATGCTAAAAGATTAAAAATAGTAGGATAATAAGCACCAAAAAATTCAACCGTAGCTAGATAAATTTTTTTCAAAAACTTAACAAGATCATCAATTACAGCCCAATCAGAATCATGTAACATACATTCAGCCGAATTAGCAAATGAACCACAATATTGGTTAAAAGTTAGTGTAATAGGAACTCTATAAGCATGACAAGTTTTTAAATAGTCATACATAACATTCCATGTAGTATCACATTCTACAGGCATCAATATCGGTCTAAGTCCATTTTGTTCACATTTTACTTTAAATTCTCTAATTCTTTTTTTCGATTATTTCCTTGAATAAAGCCAACAGCAAGCCAGATTTTTTCAATATAAAGCTCAAAAAATTCAAGACCATCTCTTACAATAAATTATATATATGACAAGCACACTTAACATGAAATATTTCAGGTAACAGAGGAGAGAGACTAGCTTTTAGCTTTGTAATAGCAGTCTTGTTGTTAGAAGCATTATCAAAAGCAATACATAAGACTTTTTTCAATACCATAAAATTCTGCAACTTTACTAATCGAATTAGCAATAAATTCTCCATTATGTCAACGATCTTCATCATATGAAAAAGCTAGAATACGTTTTTGTATAACAAAATTACTATCTATCCAGTGAAAAGTAATGGTTAAATAATTATTTTTATTAACAGAACGACCAAGATCAGAAGTTAGAGACATTCTACATTGAATATTTTTTTAACAATGTAGATAAATAAAAAATATATTTTGAATGAAGTCTAAAAATATTGGCCCGACAAGTACTTCTAGGAATACCATTAAACATAGGATAATAAATTGCTTGAATATAATGAATAAAAGCATTCGAAGAAGGAAAACTGAAAGGTAAACAACCCACTACTATCATTTTTGCTATTTCTTTTCGATCTCTCAATTTATTATAATTCTTAATTACCTGACCGGTTGCTGGGTCCATTCTAGTTTGTGTTGGCCCACCAACAGCCTCACCACCTTAGCAATAAATAGCTCTCTTTGATAATTATCTTTTATATGTCTCATTAACATATCCATACCCCCCTTGATTGCCTTCACTTTTATGCTCATATACTTGTTGACAAATATTGCATTGCACCTTAGTCTCTCTTCTATACGTGTAAGAAATTCTCATGCAATACTAGATGGTCTGCGAGCTCTTGGGGCACGGGGAGGACGGGGAGGGAGATTAATCGATTCAGATCTAACATTAACATTTTCTACTGCGGGTGTCTCACCAATATTTTCATCATCTTCTTCTAAATTAACCTCATCTATTTCATTTTCTTCTTCTATACCGTAATTTTTTTGAGCTTCTTCATAGTCCATATCGTGAGCACCTACACCTATTTCTTCCTCAAAAGATTGACTAAGTAGTACCATAGGCACACGGGTATATCTACTACTTGAACTACCTCTACCATCAGTAATTCACTTTTTACTACCACTACCACTTCGGGGACAAAATTTTTTGACACTTTTACCTAGGTTTCTTAATTTATCCATAATATAAATCAAACTAAAAAAAATTTAAAATACAAAAAAATAATAAAATTAAATATTCAACAATTAATACACTAAATAAAAATTAAAAGTAAAAGATGAAATGACAATACCAAATCTTTGAAGTATCTGAAATTGCGACTTTAGAAACTTCCACTTGTACTTTGTAATTGCAAAATTAAAAAATAAAATTGAGCACTTTAGGAGATATATAGAATATTTGAGAGAGAATGAGATTTCAGAGAATGAAAATTGTGTGAAAAATGATTTGAAAGTGCAGGGTATTTATAGGAATTTTTTTAGATTTTAAAAAATATTTTAAATTAATTATTTTTTTTAATAAAAGGGCCAAATAGCCGTTTTGGGGTCCAAACGGCCATATAGCCATTCGGCCCAACGCCTACTTTCTCCCAATGGTCAAAATTAGATTTTTTTTTTAAAAAAAAATTAACCGGGTCGGTTAACCGACAGGCCTGGTCCGGGTTGGGACCGGGCCTGGTTAACTGGGCCTAAAGAAAAAATGGCCCATCCTGGGACCGACAGCCCTACAGTTCGGAGGCTGACCGGGCCGGGTTCTTTAATGGGCTGGGTTGGGTCGGGTCAAACCGGCCCGTTTAACAGGTGTACATTGATTTTTTAGGTCGTTACATCATCCATCACTAAAATTCTAGTTCGTCCTCGAACTAAGGCAAAAGAAATACCCAAATCAACAAAGAGCTGGGGATAAGAACTATGCATATCAGACTCGACCTTCCAAGTAGCTTCATCTATAGGTCGATGTCACCACTGGACCTTAACCACAGTGATCACTCTAGAGATGACCCACCTAACATCCCTAGCCAAAATGGAGATCGGCTCCTCAACAAACGACAACTGCTCATCTAGCTGAACTGAGTCCCAACGAACAATTTGAGACTCATCTGGAATATAGTGATGAAGCATAGAAAATTAAAAACTGGATGAACAACTGATAGATCAGGGGGCAAAGCCAACTCATAAGCCACATCACCAACAGTCTGAAGAATCTAAAATAAACCAATATACCTGGGGTTAAGCTTGCCCTTCTTCCCAAACCTCATCACACCCTTCATGGGTGAAACTCAAAGGAAAACACGATCACCAACACCAAATTTCAAGGCACAAAGTCTATGATCCGAATAACATTTCTGCCTACTCTGAGCCGCTCTAAGTCTATCTTGAATGACCTAGACTCTATCCA
Organism: Capsicum baccatum var. pendulum; assembly: GCA_030864225.1. Lineage (NCBI taxonomy): Eukaryota > Viridiplantae > Streptophyta > Magnoliopsida > Solanales > Solanaceae > Capsicum > Capsicum baccatum. Next base: position 282,296,252 of record CM061555.1, read on the forward strand.
AAGACTCACGAAGCAAGTCCGTACCTTGAGGTATCACCTCTGAAACATCGAACCAACCTACTGGGGAGCGACAACACATGCCATAAAATGCCTCAAAAGGAGCCTTACCAATACTGGAATAATAGCTATTATTATATGCAAACTCTGCAAAGCCAAATGTTGCTCCCACTGGCCACCAAAATGCTCACGCATGTGCAAAACATATCCTCCAAAACCTGAATAGTCCTCTCTGACTGGCCATCATTATGGGGGTGAAACGTTTTACTAAGATCAATTCGAGTACCTAATTCATCCTGAAAAGTCTTCCAAAAATGAGATGTGAATACGGGACCTCGATCTGAAATAATAAACACTAGCATACTATGCAGATGCACAATCTCACGAATATAGATACGGGCCAACCTCTCAGCACTAAATTAGACCTGGACCAGAATAAAATAAGCTGACTTGGTCAATAGATCTATGATGACCCAAACACTGTAAATACCATGAGATGTACGAGGCAAACCAGTCACAAAGTTCATGGTGATCCGTTTCCACTTCCACTTGGGAATAGGTAAGCTCTGAAGTAACCCACCAGGCCTCATATGCTCGGTCTTCACTAGCTGACAACATAGGCAATGACCCATAAAATCCACTACATCTCACCTCATACCACCCCACCAGTAATGTTATCTCAAATCATGATACATCTTAGTCACACTTGGATGAATGAAATATCTGGAACAATGGGCCTCCTCCAAGATCAACCTAATCCAATCACCCACTCTCGGCACACAAACTTGGCCTCCAACCCGCAAAACTTCATCAGAATCAAGTTAGAATTCCTTATCCTCACAGCTCAATACCTTACTCGAATCAACCTCAATATGACATCATCAAACTGATGAGCTCGAATTTTCTCCATCAACAAAGATCTAGCATCCACAAATGCCAAAACATGCCCCGATGTCAAAATATCAAGCCTAACCATCTGGTTAGCCAAAGACTGAAACTCTAAGGCCAAAGGCCTCTCCTGGGTCAAAAGATGCGCCAAGCTATCGGTGCTAGTTGACTTTCGGCTCAAGGCATCCACAAGCATATAATCCTTAAGAAACTCAAGACAACAGCGCTGCCTTATATTAAGATCTCACTGGGTAAAGAAGTACTGAAGGCTATGATGATCTGAGAAGATCTCACAATGGACTTCATACAAGTAGTGCCTCCATAACTTCAAAGCAAACACAATTGTGTATAACTCAAAATCATGGGTAGGATAATTCCTCTCACGAGGCTTCAACTGAAGAGATGCATAAACAATTACCTTGCCCTCCCACATCAACACAACACCTAACCCAACACCTGAAGCATCACAAAAGATGGTAAAACCCACGTCGTACTTAGGTAAAGTTAAGATAGGAGCTAAAGTCAACAAATGCTTGAGCTTTTGAAAGCTAGCCTCACAAGCATCGATCCATTAAAAAGAAACCTTCTTCTGGGTCAACTTGGTCAACAGAGATATAATGAATAAAAAATCCTCAACAAAACACCGATAATGACCTGCCAAGACAACAAAACTCCAAATCTCGGTGGGTGAAGTAGGTCTAGTCCAATCACTAATCGCTGCACCCTTGGCTGGATCAACCATAATACCTTTCTTTGTCACTACATGACCCCAGAAAGAAACATACTCTAACCAAAACTCGTACTTAGAGAGCTTCATATACAACTTCTTATCCCTCAATCTCTGAAGCACAATCCATAAATGCTCCTCATGATCAACCTCACTCTTGGAATACACCAAGATATTATCTATAAATATGATAATGAAGGAGTCGAGATACGATCGAAATACCCGATTCATCAACTCCATGAACGCGATAGGGCATTATTCAACCTAAAGGACATAACCAAGAACTCATAATGACCATATCAAGTTTGAAAAGCTATTTTCAAAATATCCGAAGCTTTAATCCTCAACTAGTGATAACCAAACTTTAAATCAATAGTCAAAAACATCGCAGCACCCTAAAGCTGATCAAATAAATCATTGATGCGAGAAAGATGATACTCATTCTCAACCATCACCTTATTCAACTGCCGATAATCAATACACATCTGCATAGACCCATACTTTTTCTTAATAAACAAGACAGGTGCAATCCAAGGTGAAACACTAGGTTGGATAAATTCCTTATCCAGCAACTTCTGTAATTGATCCTTTAGTTCCTTCAACTCTGCTGGGGCCATCCTATAAGGAGGAATAGAAATGGTGTTGGTGCCCGACTCAATATCAATGGTGAAATTAATATCTCGATTCAAAGGCATACTAGGCAAGTTCGTAGGGCATCTATAAACTCACGGACAACACGAACAAAATCTAAGAAAGGAGGCAAAATAATACTGGTGTCATGAATATAAGCTAATAATGATAAATATCCCCCTGAACATAAGATATAATCCTCTTAGACCAGAATGAAGTGAACCCTTTTAAGATATCCTTGGAACACCCAATGAGGCTAAAGTCACAGACTTGGCAAAACAATGTAAGACAACATGATAAGGATCCAACCAATCCATACCCAAAATAATATCAAAATCAACCATATCTAATACAAGTAAATCTACCAAAGTCTCACGCTCGACAAAAGTCACAACACAAGATCAATGCGCCCGATCCACCACTAAAGAATCATCTACCGGGGTAGATACAGGAATAAGAATGGCAAGAGGCTTACTAACAGAATCAAAACCCAAAGCAAAAATATACAGACACATAGGAGAAAGGTAATCCAGGATTAAATAACACAAATGCATTTTTGAATTAAATGGGGACGATACCAGTAATCACTATATCATAAGCTTCTACTTCAGGTCTAGCTGGTATAGCATAACATTATCCACGGCTACCAACTGGATGAGTAGCCCCACGACAGCCAACACAAGCTTTACCATCTCTACCTCTTGCATCTATGAAAAATACCCTACCTCTATAACTACCCAAAATCACCTCCTAGGATGTCACACGGTGCTTAAGGCTACAAGTAGCCCCAAGCTAACCATTTGAGCCTATTACTATATATAATAACTTAATTCGATATGAAATAAACAAAATATTGGTACTGTCATATCAAATAATAAAAAATACAAAGAAATACTCTGTCTAAATGACCACAAATCTCAACATACTAATAATCTGATAACTAGTCTGACAAAGCCTCAACTACTCCATAAACTAAAGAGCCATTGGGATAGGTCCCTAACTGGCTCAAACTAAACTGAAAGAAATAATATATCTACTAAAACTCTGAAATGTCTGAAAATAGGTCCTCAAACCATGAGGACTCACCAATGTAGAGATGTAGACAAAGGTACTCAAAAATCACTGACAAGGCTGGGACTGAGCAACTGAACCTACATTATAAGACAATGTAGCACATAGACGTATATATGGATCAACACTTGGGAATGTACTGATTATATGGGGTGTATGCATTTACAGAAAACAATATCTATACTCTTTAATCAAATCATGGATGCAAATATGATTGACTTACATAGCTTGAATACGTCTGCAATATAAAGCTCATAAATCATGTAGAATGAAGCATGTAACATAAATCTCGTGAGTCATTATACTTTAGCTTTAAAATCTGAACTTTTCTCTTATTCTCATTACTCAAAGACTAAAGAAAGCTTTAAACAATACTTTCAAACTCATGCATATATCTCGTGAAGAGTAAAACTTCTTTAATACTCAAGAACTTAAAACTCTTTTAAACTCAAGACACTTGGAACTCGAAATTCTATAACTCTTACTAGTAGAGAAAACTACTTTCTTCTTGGGAAAATTTTACTTCAAGAAACTATTTTGAAAATCTTACTATTAGAGAAAATCACTTATCTCAAAGCTTTAAGGAAAATATTCTATCTCAAGGGAGGTTCTCTTAACTGACATAAACCATGCGGGCTACATGGATTCCAATGTCTTGTCCTCCTAAGGAAGAAACCTCACGTTGGGAAGAGGCATCATACTCTTGCCAGGGAGTATAACCTTAACTCAGTGACCACTTATCTCGGTCTCAGGCCCATAAATTTTAATCCTACGGTGGCACGTAGTTCTGGAGTATGAAACTGTAGTATCTTACCCAACTCGGTGCTAAGTACTACTCCCTTTCGTTAGCTACTCTCATCTCATAGAAGTCCACTTAAAAAATAATCTTGTGGTTCATAAGGAACCCAACTATAAAATCTGTAATCTTCTGTAGTAAAGTGGATTTCAAAGCTACTATGACCATTAAGGTCAAAACTTTCTCAATGATCTCAAAATACTCAAATCATGGGTGTTTATAGCACAAAAGTTCATAAAAACTGAAATCTCAAGTAGGGTTTAATGACCCATAATCAAATCTCAAGTTAAGACTCATCAAAATGCATACTAGATGTCACAAGGATACACAAACCATATAGAAATCTGGAATGTTCAGCAATTTATCTTAAAATCTCAACATATCCATGTACTTCAATTTCTAGAACAATGGGAAATCTCAAAATCTCATGCATAGTAATATTGGGTATGAACCCACACTTCAAATTCATAGGAGAACTCATAAAGTCATATATCTTTGTAATTTAAAATAAGTTTTGGGTACAAGGACGAAAGAATTGTCCTTGTTTAAACCCAACATACCTTAGATTGTAACTTAGATAAACAAACTTGCTTGAGACTCTCCTTCTTACTCTTGAGAGAGGGTTCTTGAAGCCTTTTACTTAGAGAAGTTGAATATCAACTCAATTTGTAGAATCTATGGTGAGTTCTTGAATTTCTTGGAGAAGGGTTTTGGATTTGCTCTTGAGGGAGAAACCCTAGCTCTTGGATATTTTGGTAGATAATGAGGCTATCTGCTTCGTTTTGAATATATCAGTGTATTAAAAGGGGAAAGACCCAAAAGATCATTTTAAAAATGACTTAAAAATACTGAACGAGATTTACAACCGTCGGAGTGATGGTTTGTCTCTAGTCTGACGGTCTGTTGGATCGTCCATCACACGTTGGTCAGAAAAAGGCCACACTGCCTAAGTTGCGACGGTCCTAGTGACGGTCCGTCGCTAGCTTGACGGTCGATCATATTGGTTGTTGCACTTGGGCCAGAAGAGGGAGTCATTGTCTTGGTTGCAATGGTCCATCGCAAACTCGATGGTTTGTCAACCTGTTCGTCGCACCTGGGTGGTTTCGAAAACTCTCAGTAAAATGGCCATTACTTCTCACCCCGATACCGAATTTAGACGAAATTGGTATTGTTGGAAAGTTAATTCAATTCTCTACAAGACAAAAGTCGTTATTAGGGAAATTTTACACGGTTTAAAATATTTCTCACTTGGGAAGTCAGCCCTTACTCTTCTCAAAGATGAAAATCGACTTAAGGAAAATCCAGGGTATTACAATATCTCTCACTTGGGAACATTCGTACTTTAATGTCGCTTGTTACACCATGAACACAGGGAAAACTGAGTACACATAGCTGAAGCAATTTGCTAATGATGAGGCCAATATATATAGGATTTTCTTGCTCGTACTCTGTCAAATTCTAGTATAATTTAAGATATCGTCCCATAGAGATTGGAACCACCTAGGCTACATATTTGTATTATGTTTATTACTATTTGAGAGAATCAAAATGATGAGAGGTAAAATTGGAATTATATAGATTACTAAAACTTAAATAAACTACTTTCTAAGAATTTATAATTAAAAGGAGTTGGGAATTGTTGAATTCACTTAAAAATATTTTTTTAATAGAATCTCAATTTACTCATATATTTTATCTAAAGAATAATTGCTTATTTCTAATACAATTATATTTAGTTTACTAAGAAATAAACAATTAATTAACACTCCGTGAGGTTATGCCAATTAAATAATTTAAGACTAGTGACAATTGAATCAAAATATTTTCTTGCCTGAATTGTACTAAAAAAGGTGTAAAGACCTCTTGCGATTAGTCTTTAAATCATTAAACTTATTTGAATCAGTCCCTCCGAGAGAATTAAAACTGAAAGAAATAAGATAAAGACCCCTTAGATCAATAAACTTATTTGAGTTAATCCCTCCATGAGAATTAGGGCTAAAATAAATAAGATAGAGATCATTAAATCAATAAACTTTCTTGAGTTAATCCCTTCGCAAGAATTAGGACTAAAAGAAGCAAAATTAAAGATTTGAAATAATAAACAACTAAATATTATTCTCCATCTACTATTTTATTCATTAGTTGTTATATATTAATTTTGCTCCGTGAGAATTACAAAATCAATATAAAATTACCTTAGAGATAAAATAGATAGATGTGAAAACAATAATTAGATAAAGTTATTATTTCGGCACAATATGAAGATGTAAGTGAAACTAGCAAGCGAAACATGCATTAAACCAAGGTAGTATTATAAATATATATATATATATATATATATATATATATATATATATATATATATATATATATATATATATATCGAGATTCATCAACTATCCCAACCAAAAGAAATTACTCCATTAGGGAGAAAAAATAAAATTACTAAGGAAATATTATCCTACTAAAGAAAAAGAAAAGAAGGAAAACAAGACTAATGAATCTTGCTAATGGTGTGTGTCTTTTTTCTTTACAATGAAAGAACCTTTCCTATTTATAGAAATATTTCTATGGAAGTTTTGGTGAGAATTTCCAATACTATATCAATATATCATGAGATCTTGAGGATAAATTTGCATGCAAATTTATCATCCAATCTTGGTGAGATTTTGACATGAATATTATCATGATATCTTGATGAGAAATTCAAAGACATTGCTGATAATTTCATTATTTTATATTTCTTGTACTTCCATAGTCTTTGATGAATTTTAGCAGATGTATCTTTCTTCTTTCTTTCTTTTTCGTAATTTATTCCTCCTGCAAGATTTGTTAGAAAATATGCGAGAAGAGGATATATTTATTCATATTTATTTAAAATACTTGATCTATAAAAATATACTAATAAATATATCTCATCAAATACTCCCACACCTGAATATTTGCTCGTCCTCCAGCAAAGGACACAAAATAAAATTGCGGCAAAATTTTTAAGTATAATTATGAAAATTTTGACAAATAAAATTCCACTAAGATTTCATTATGAGTTCAAATAGCTTTAAACACGCTCATATTCACCTATTGAGAATCAAAATTACAATATTTCCTATTCCAAGTGTATCTCACCAAATGAAGAGAGATGCCCATAAATCACACAATATATCAATATAAATCAATAGAAGGCATAGTTAGAGAATTCTCTCACTCTCAACAAAGAAGTACTCAAGGAACTTAAAATTGTCATAAGCTTGCCTATCATCTGGTTCTCCACTAATATAGGAGTTTTTGAGTTGAGATCATGTAGGACTTTTATACGGTTGTAATGTAGGTTTAGGAATGGATCGGATACATATGGATAAAAGTGACACAAGTTCCTCATTAGCACCACAATACTTTAACATTTAAACATCACTGTGGTCTTTTTTTTTTCTAAACAAATCAACGTCTATTTTTTAAAACTTTTCATTCATTTTTTCTCTCTTGTTTATTTTTCAAGATGTTGCTGCCAAAAGTTCTCTTTGTAATCTTTTTTTTTCTTGATAACATTCTTAAAATATCAATAAGCTCAACAATAATTTTTTTTTCAATAACTAGTCCCCACATTAATTTTGCATTAAATCTTTTTATTGAAAGAAAGGAAATAGATTTAGAAAAGGATTGATAACAAAGATTAGGCTCTGGGTAAAATTTGGCTTATCAACAAAATAAGAAATAATTCGTTTAGGCTCAAAGGGGCTGACTAAGGATAACCATAATTTAGGTAGGTTGATTTTGGTCATGACTTAACAAGGATGACCTACTTTCATTTTCCAACTAAGAATCTACCTAGTATTTTGCCTCAAATCACCTTCAAGGCAAGTTCTAGATTTTCGAATAAGCATGAGAACTAAGAAATATAACCTGATAACACAATACACTTGGAATTAGAAAATCTAATAATTTCAATCACCAATAAAGAAATATGAATTTGAAAAGATATTCATATAACTCATGAATGGTATTTAATGAGATTTATTTTTAAAAATTTCATTCTAACAAAATTAAATTTTAGTCAACTGATTTATTTTTAAATATCATAAAAAGTGTACAGTTCAAAATAGTACGATCATGGCAAAGAACTGAACAAAGAAATCCATGAAAGTGTATAAAAGGAGTTATGCTCAAAAAAGGAAATTATTCATATATATATATATATATACATATAAAATATACTAAAATATAATTATGTATAGATATTTTTTTTCGGGAGCTTATGAACTCCACCCCCAATTCTGAATCAAAATTTTATTTTTGATTCTTGAGATTCCTCTTGAATCTCACTTGGTCAATACCATCATAATGTATTTTCTTTTTTCGCACCATCTGCTTTTTGTTAGACCTGTCTCGAGTGGGAAAATAACCATGTCTAATGATTTTTAACTCCATCTCATTTTTTTCATGAAGATCATTCCATGCACTTTCCTAAAAATCTTCAATAACAAAATCCACAAAATCGTAATGATGAAACGAAATTAAAGGATAATGGTCAAACAATAGTGCTTCTTTACTTGTGACCTCTTCATTCTCAATTACCTCAAAATTATTAAATTTATGTGGTTAAGAAAAATTAGACCCCATATTTCCCAAGCATAATCTAAGTCCCAATACATAAGTATTCATATACAAATGCTTCGAAACACTCATTAATTTTTCATTTTAGAGTCTGCCATTGCATAGAAAATTCAATTAGCTTTCCAACGATATAAAATTCGCCCAAAACCGATAACCGGATAAGAAGTTATGGCGATTTTAAGTTTCTATCGTTAGACCCCATTATTTTAACCCTTAGTACATCGCGGAGAAAGTCCAAATGATGATTTTCAATTTCCAGTATGACTCTGCGATCATGGCGCATTGCGGAGCATGCCAATTTTCTATTTGGCAATTTCCAGTGGGCCTTCATGATGTTGGCGCGTCGCGGAGGAGGCCAAATTGGCACTTCAAAGGATTAACATGATAGCTCCACGTCATGGAGCCTAAGTAACCCATTTTAATCACCAAATTATAATATTTTCAACTTATTATATTTTAAATTATGATTTCATCCATGAATCTCCATGCACTATTGATTTTATACCAAGTTACCATGAAATTATCGTTACTATTCAATTCTCCATGTTTTTATATTATTATTTATTAAATTAAACCATGATTTATATTTATTATGTAGAATTCATGATATTTTTATAAGTTCCATGACATTCCTATGATTGTCTTAAACTATGAAGTACAAGTGTTTGATTAAATGCCTACAAGAGTGATTGATTTAATAAAAAGCCTTCATGTGATGTCTTCTAAGTTTTAATGTCATTTTACCATTGTTGTTTTGAATCCTGGGGGCATTAAATACCTAAAATCCATAGCTATTTAATTCTTCTAGTCTCAGTACATTACAGAACATACTATGAGCATTATTAGAATAGTCAGATATCAATCAGTTAAACTTAGAAAAGTCTAGCATTTTAGTGTCATTCAGTGGGAGTAGGATTTAGCACCAAGCGAGTGTAGGGATGGTGGCTTCTCTGTCAAATAGGTAGAGTCGTTAGTAGTAGTCCCTATACTCCAGAACTACGTAGCCAGCGTAGGGTATGAGAAGTCACCCGTCAGATTGGGCTTGATTATCTCGTAGGGGTCACCCGTCAGTTCAGGATTGACACCCTTAGTCCTTTGGATATTATATCAGTTTAGTGGATCCATATATCCAACGTTAGTATCCGTGGCACGGTATTAATACTTTTTCAACTAGGGTTACAGGTTGGACCCCGATTAGCTCAACTTAGGGAATGTCGGTTAGATGATACCTCCCACAGTCTTAGATATAGTCTTAGTTATAGTTCCAGATCAGTTATGAAATCTTAGGGTTGTTTTACCAAAGCATACAAATATCAGTATTTTGTTAGTATTTCAGTTTACATCTTTTTCTCAGTCCATGTTATAGGCTTGGTCATGCATCCCAGTATTTATAGATTCTTCATATTTTCAGTATCTATAGATTCTATGTTCTCTACTCATTACTCCATGTTTTACATGTATATTTAGTTAATTATTAGCTCTATTCATGAAACCATGCATATCAGCCTACCTCATTTAGCATACCAGTACATTCAAAGTACTGATCGCATACCTTTCTTTTGCGCTATGATGCATCATATCATAGGTGCTAATGCTCAGTTCCCAGACCGCGCTTAGACCTCACTCTTCAGGCTATCTACAGTACAGTAGCAGTGGTGAGTCCTCATCATTCGATGACAAATTATTTTTACCTTATATCTCTATTTCAATAGTTAGCAGAGTGAGTTGGGGGTATGTCCCATCAACTCATATTCAGTCAGTTAGTTTTTAGAGGCTTTTCAGACATTAGAGTCAGTTATCCAGTATTCAGATTTTTAGTTGACATGTCAGTTTATCTGTATTTAATCAGATTTAGTTAATTTTTCTATAGATTCATATTTCAGTATTGATTTAGTGATAAAACCTTATGACAATATTAGATATTTTCCGCAATTATGATATTATTATTCAGTGCTCATAACAGGTACCAACTTATGGGTTAGCTTGTGGTCCCTCGGGACTGTAAGCACCGTGTAACGACTAGGGGTAGCCCCGGGTCATTACATGTACCTATTTTTTATTCATTATTTTCCATATTTTCTCATCATAGTCTATTACATTCCAAGGACAATCCCATTCTCTGATTAGTACTTTTTGCATAAGTAATGAATCAGTTTGAATCATCACTTTTCTCTTATGTGTTTCATCTGCATGAATTGTTGCTTGTAGAATAGCATAAACCTCAGATTCTACATTAGAAGTATCTTCTACTATATCTCCTTCTGTATGTATTAGGTCACCTTTCTCATTACTTACACAAAAGACATACGAGCTAACCCCTGGGTTACCTCTTGATGCCCCGTGTGTATTGTATTTAACCCACCCCATCTCTGGAAGCTTCCACATCACTTTAAGTTCTTCTGCCTTCTATCGCCTTCAGTATTTTTGGCAAACTACTGGGAAAAACTTGTTTTGGATTTATTACCTTGAGTAATAATCCCACATTTCGGGTAATATTGAAAATTACATTATGTAAAGACAATTTTGTCCTATTATTCTGCAAACTATTTCTTCTTATCCTTCTTTCCCATATGATCATACTTGGAAGAGACTAAAGATAAGGTTTGATTCTACCCCTGACATCCTTATTCCACTATGTCAGAATAGTTTCCCTAAATGTTAATCCCTCAATTAGAACACCTGCACAATAAGCAAAGTAGGACCAAGTCCTATTAGCTAAAGATGATCTCAGAAACATGAGTAATGGTTTCTTGATCAGGGTAAGTGCAACACCAATATCTAGTCTTCTCATAATAGCATCTACTGGAACCTTTCCTTTTCATATTCTCCACATTAGAAATGCCATTTTGAAAGGCTATCCCTTCACCCAAATTTCTTTGTAGATCTTGTTCTTTTCTTATGTCTGTTTACTATACTGCCATGCTGACTTAACTATGAATTTTCCAATAGTTTCTATCATTTAAATAGGAATATCTCTTTCTCTTGCAACAATTATAGGCTTGAGTTTAGTCAAGATGTGATTGACATCTTCTTGTGGTAGAATCTACATCATCAACTGCTCATTTTATTTCCCTTATGTGATTAAATCCTGTACCACTTAAACTTTGTCATCCCAGTCCTTGTTGTTCTGCAATATGTTATATAAGTCACCAATAGTAGTCCAGTTATCAAACCAGATACTAGCCTTACCATCTCTGATCTTCCATAGAATTTGGTGCTCTAATAAATCCCTGGCCTGTAACATTTTCTTCCATAACTGAGATCCAACTCCTGTTTTCCATACTATCTTATTAGGATGATTTTTTCTACAGTATTTGTTTTTCATAAAACTAATCCAAATAGAGTCTTTAGTTCTAAAGTTTCACCACAATTTGCAAAACAAAGCCATAGATACATCTTGCACCCGTCTGAACCCCAAACCCCCTTCATCATCTGGAAACATACCGAATTCCACCTCACCTAATGTCTACTTCTTCCACCTATATGATTGCTCCATAAATATTGACCAAACATCTTCTGAACTTAACTCAAAACATTAGCAGGAGGGTTCATGACTGATAGGCAGTGAATGGGAATACTTTGTAGGACATGCTTAATGAGTACTGCTCTACCCTCAAATGATAATAGCTTCCCATTCCAGCCTTGTAATTTACTGCTAATGTTCTCATTATGAGTTGATAGAAATCTTTCTTCTTCCTCATATGAAATATTGGGCCACCAAGATACATAAACGGAAAATATTTCCAGGTGATCCCTCTAGCTACTTTAGCCATTACCACAACCCCTTCAGACACTCTTTTTTATATATAAATTGCACTCTTCTCTTTATTGATCTTTTGTGTAGATACTTTTTCATAATTGTCTAAAGTATCAACTACTTTTTTCAAAGTAGTCAAATTTTCTTTGCACAAGATGATCATATCATCATCAAAAGCAAAATAATTCACCTTTGGACTTCCTCTTGGCATCCCCAAAAACTTAAAATATTTAGTAAACTTCAGGGATTTTAAGGATCTGGACACCACTTCTGCAGCTAATATAAAAAAAAGTAGGTGATAAGGGATCACTTTGCTTTAACCCCTAGATGAGCTAAAAAACCCCGTAGGCTGACCATTCAGTAAAATAGAATACCAATTGTTTCCCACCAATCTATATACCATATTAATTACTAATTTAGTAAACCCCACTTTCCTCAACACCTTAGTAAGGAACAACTAGTCAACTCTATCATAGGCTTTCATTATGTACAACTTAATCACCATGTTAGGAATCTTACCCCTTTTTTGAATATCAGTTATGATCTCCTGCACCACTAGGATATTCTCTGCAATACTCCTCTCTTGAACAAACCCTGCTTATTCTTTAGATATAATATCAGGCAAGACCTTCTTGATTCTTTCATGTATAATTCTGGAAAAGATCTTGTTCATAAAATTACTCAGTGAAATAGGACTCATATATGAGAAATTATTAATTACTAAATTTTTGGGCAGAAGTACCAAGTTTGTACGAGTTACAAATTTTGGTAATTCATACCCACAAAAGACAACAACCATTAATTTATGAATATCTTTCTTTATAATTTCCCAAGCATCCTGAAAGAATTCTCCAGTAATACCATCAGGGCCTGCTGTACTATTCCTATTCAGTCCCAATAAAACTCCTTAACTTTTTGCAACTCTGGTACCTTATTAAGATCTTTATTTTGATTGTCTTCCAGTATTGTTGGCAATTTCTCTAATATATCAAAATCAGTATTCTCTCCCCTTTTAGAAAATTGCTTTTGAAAAAACTGAATGGCAGTTTCTGCAATCTAATTTTGGTCTTCCAACTATTCCCCCTCATCATTTTGGATTCTTTTCCATTTGAGTCTACTTCTTCTGCTTTACTTAGAGCAACCTTCACTCTTTTCATTTTATGATGAAACATTATGAACGGGTTAACCATCACATCAGTAACCTAATTTTCTTTTATAATCTCTAGACAAGACTTCTCCTTCAGCCACATGTTTAGAAACCTGAACGGTTTTGAGATATTCTCCTTCACAGTACTAAAGTTGATTTTAAAGGAGTGTGATCAGATTCACTTCTAAGTAAATGTTCAACTTTCAATACTGGAAACAAATCATGCAAATTATAATTAATCAAGACTCTGCCCAGCCTTTTAAATATACACTTTTCATTTGTTTAACCGAAAACCAAATTTACTTAATTAAAAAAATAATTGACAATATTTGATTTAGTTTTGCTTCTATTTAAAAATTCAAAAATAACCAAATCATAGTGAAATTATATACAATAGACAAAATTATATAAAATTATATGTTATTTGAACCTTTTTCCCTTCATTAAAAATCTCCGCAATAGACAAAATTGTCTTTTCACTTGTTTTCTTCAATAATTATTTAATTATTTTAATAATATTCGCTATTGTCTTGAGATATTAAGGAATCCTAAAATATACTGTAAAGGGAAAGTATACGAAAATTTGATATTATTAGATTTTCTTTTTTCTTGTATACGTAAACAAGGACCTCTAAAATATATGAGGAAAACATATATTAGGTTTAATGAAAAGGAGAACGACCAATTCTTGTGATGGGGAGATTGTATTCGCTGTGATCAAGTTCAAGTCAGGTTATTTTACCTATTATTTTTATGTTGTTTGAAAAAATAGTTGGAGAAAAGGTGCTTGCAAGAAGACATAACTGATCAATCCAAAAGAGACATGGTATGTTGAATGAAAGAAAAATAACAAGTTGAAGAAAAACGATCCAGTATAAGCAATTAATGATTGTTTATATAGCAATCCCAAAGTTTTGGATTGATCGCAACTATAAGCAATTTTTGTGTATCATGATCCACTTTGTCAGGTTTCGATGACATCTACCATAACCCACCAGTAGGAAAGCTAATCCATAGTCTGGAACTGCTAGTAACAAATTATTGAAAATAAAGAAAAGTAATAGAATAAATATAATAAAGGGGCTGATATAAAACACCCCAATACCTGGTGAAGTTCGTACTAGAGCTTCTAATTCAATAAGAGTACAAAGTGAAATACTGAACAATACAACTACAATCCATCTTTGAATACGATATAGAGATTAGTATAATCAATAAGAGGGAGAGTAGTAATGCTCCGAACGTCAGAAGCTCACCCCAAATTTCTGATTCATAGCTGCTCTGCACGATGCACATACCAACGAACTCGTACTATAATCTGCAGGTATCAGAAGTGCAGTATGCATATCAAACATGTGGTACTCAGTAGGAATCGGTTGACTGAGTTTCAAAGATAATGTAAGCATAAATAACGTGGAAATAGGAATATAAACTACATGCAACCATCCACGAAACTAAACATAAATAAGCTAGTAGGCAATAAGGATAAACTACCCTACAATCATAGTAATCAGGACATGAAGTGCCACACTGTATATTACTAGCTAATATACAAAGGACAAGTGAACAAAAGTTATATAATAGTATACAAGGCCAAGAATGCATATACTACATAAATAAATAAGGAAGAGAGAGATATTCAATGGAACCATATAGGCATACTAACCAAGTAGGAAAGCTAATGCTGACATAATCAAGATCCCTAACCATAATGTCTAACCAAGAGGTAACTATCCATAATGTAATTTACCATAAAAAGAAAGGGATCAGAATCGTACCTCTAACCTCAGTATCAGTCTATAATGAGACTGCTATGAACTAACCATAATAACAATAATAAAGTAACCAACTAGTCCGAATAAACAATACCTAACTGGATCCCCATAAACACAGAAGGTTCAATAAATACACAACAAACAACAATCATAGCTTATACATATGCAACCTCCAATAAGGATGATAAATATAAGCACCAAACAATATACTGATGATAGGTAATGCATATGAATGAATGCATGCAAAGTAAATCCATAGTACCATATGTGATCTAAGTGCCACAATATACCAAGTGTACATACCTCCTCCAGCTCAATAACTCACAAAGGTAGGACCTACAATGACCTCTCTTCTTTGGAACTGTGGCTCATGGATGAAGGGCCCCTAAGGGATTCAAAAATATTCATACACACTTACCCGTTCTCGATCCAGAATTTCCAATCATCATTATCAATCTACTCTGTCCAGTATCGAAGAGATATGTATATAATAAATGCATAGAATTAAACTGTGGCTAAAAGAGTGCAAGTCTATAAATTTATTGCCCGATATCTATTCTGAGAGTAAATCAGTATCATAGAGTAGAAAGAGTTGGAGTCTCTCTCGATCAAAGTAAATAGTAGTGGTAAAAGAGTGGATAAATCACGAATCGAAATCAATCTCGATCTAATTTCCAAAACATCATCTTTAGTTTCAAAAGCTCATAAACCATTAAATAAGGTGGTACAGATTCCGTCCTAAAAGAATCCACTTTAAAAGTGAAAAGTGAAAGTAAATCTTTTTTTAAAAAACAATAGTGAAATCATGGTTTTGGTTGGAATTGTACCACTAAGTGAGCACGAACACACGTAAAAGTATGCATACCATCGCCATTATCAAAACAATACATCCATAACCGTCTAAACATCCATAACTAGAATCATGCTTTTTCTAAGGGTAGAATACTTACATAGAGTCCCACTGGTATCATAACAACACCTAGGACCCAATAGTATATATCTAGCATGATAATAGTATTATAATTGGAAAAATGATGATCCAATTCACTAAGTCAAATAATAAACCTTATATTAAAGGATACTTAATATTGAACTATGATTAACATGCTTATAACCTAGGGTGATAGGATTTTACAGCTATAACAAGTATTTTATCTTAAGGATCGGTCACATTTTTACCCCAAATTGTCTAAATAGACTAAGTCATGATACACTAGTCATAAACATGTCCTATCATCGTTACCTAACATGCAATCTATACTTTACATTATCTCATGAAGAAAAATAGACCGAAGCCTACCTCGATGTCGAAACTACAAGTCTTGAGTCATCCACAAATCGATCGTTTTTGCTTGACAATCTTGAAATGCCTCCATTCTATCAAACTAATAATCTACACATCAATAGGAGTAAAATGAGACCCATATTGCTATATAAAAGGCCAAGTCAGAATTTGGGTCAAGAACGAGTTCATGGGGACCGTAAAATACAATCCAAAATTAAATCCATCACGAGGTCCCTCGAAGGACAAGGAATGTGTGCTAAAAAATTGAGAATAAATTGAGTATAAATCGGGGCCCAAATCAGACCCTAAAGTCTAGGAATTTTAAGACCTAATTTCTAAGAAATTCCATTGAAAAAGGATGGAATTTGGCGAGGAAAATAATGAAAAATGACCAAGGAGTGTTAGGCTAACTTACCTTAACTTCAATGGATGATTTCCCACACTTTCCCTCTTTTCAAGCTCTCAAAATAGTGGAAAATGATTTAAAAAATAAGGAGGAAATCAGGTGAAGAAGGAGGATTTAACAATCCCCAGGTGCCCTAAAGCACCCACCTATTCGCTTAAGCAACTACCGTTTAAGTAGCTCTTTGACCGCTAAAGCTGTCAGGCTAGGGGATGCGGGCATCCCTAAAGTGGTACCTTGGCTACTAAAGCAATGTCCACCAAAGTTGACATTGATTGTTTATACAATCATCGACCAAGTAGCCAAGGCTGCTAAAGTGACTAAATATCGCTAAAACGACTACAACTTACAGGTCCGGTTATGACACACCCCAAAACTGAGCCATGTCGTAGGGGCACCTCAAGCCCACATGAATCGGAGTTCGCCCCGATAACACAACCCAATCATCATCACATCCATCACAAGGGTCGGGTGAATCCTGACCATATAATAAGATAGCGGAAACAATACTAGAATTCATAACTTAACATTGTCTACCATTTCATATATATAACACCACACTAGCCAATACACCCAAGTCCACAGTAATCCACAATACCTCTATACAAACTGATGTTTAGAAATGTATATGTCAGGATAAGCCCCTGACAATAGCTAAAACAAGTTAAAATGAGACTAAGTCTTAAGATAGGAAACCAAGAAGGAATGTCTTTCGAAGTAAGAAAGCTCACCACTCCCAAGTCAATGCACAAACCACTTCGATCACCTATTCACTGTGCAGGAAGAGAAGATGATGCTCCAGCCCTTATATCGCATGGGGACATCGCGTCCAGAGATGGTTAGTGGTTGGAGCACTACCATATTACTCAAGGATAATGATTAAATAGTATCATCAATCAATAACAAGTTAATATATCATATTCAACCATGTTCATGACCTTATCCATACATATAGGTATATCACATGCCAATAAGTAAATAAGTCATAACAACATTCTCAAAGCACTCAATCATGAGACGTGAAGTGGAGGACTCCGACCTTCCACACTTAGATTCAATAATTCTTATTTGGTATGGAACTTCAACCACATTCATATATCAATTAGAACGCATCCATTCAAGCAAAAGATTCTAACCACATACTCATTTATATTGGCAAGGGACTCTAACCACATGACCATATATTAGGCAAGGGACTCTAACCTCATGCCATATTAGATAGGGGACTCTAACCCAAGCCATTTCATTTGGAGAGGCACTTCAACCTCAAGAGATCTCATTGTGCAAGGGACTTTAACCACAAATGATTTCATTAGGCAAGGGACTTTAACCTCAAGTCCTTTCATTAGGCAAGGGAATTTAACCTCAAGCCATTACGACTATCATTAATCGACATTAGGACTCCAACCCTTTGTCCATACATCATCATCTATTCTATTCACACTCAAGGACTTTAACCCATTGAGACAATTCAACACTATACATGACCACATGGTCCTCATGGGAGTCTTTGTTGTTCAACCATTTCAATAGGCCATAACATAAGTTAACGCATTATCACACACCAAAAAAACCTTCAAACAAGTTAGGAAAAAGCACACAACAAGGATAAAACACAACACATATCATGATCATCATCAAACAACCATTTTATCTCATTGATCTCGGGACTCAAACCCATCATTTGTCAAAGACACTTGTTCATTTCAAAACTTGGGGAGTTAAACCCCTTACTTATCAACAGTTACTCATTTCACAACTTAGAAACTTCAACCTATCAACTTAGCAAGGATACTTCCCAACTCAAAGACTAGGGACCCGTACCCATCATCTAACAAGACGTAAATTAATTCAACAATTTAGGGACTTTAACCCATTGTCTATCAGGACATAAATTAAGGTAAGAATATTAAAACATACATTCATCACAAGTTCCCGGGATGAGAAATTAATGTGGATACTTGGACTTTATGTCGTTTTTTGCTTCCCACGTAGGTTTCTCGTACTTTTGGTTCTTCCATAGAACCTTCACTGAACCCACATCTTTTGTTCGCTACCAGCAAACTTGCCGATCTAAGATCCTCACCGGTATTTCCTCATAGGACAAAGATTTTGAAATACCAACATCCCTCAAGGTAATAACCAATGAAGGATCACCCACATATTTTCGCAACATAGAGACATGGAAAATAGGGTGAATGGAGTTCATACTATAAGGCAACTCCAATTCATAGGCAACATTGCCGACCCTCTTCACAATCAAGTAGGGACCAACATAACGGGGACTAATCTTCCTATTTTTACCAAACCGCATCACTCCCATCATGGGAGACACTTTCAAGAATAACCAATCGCCAACGCTAAACTCTAAGTCTCTACGAGTCACACACGCATAGGAATTTTGGTGACTTTGAGGGGTTTACAATCTATCACGAATTACCTTCACCTTCTCTAAGGCTTGGTGAACTAAATCAGGGCCAAACAACTTACCCTCGCCAACTTCGTACCACCCAATAGGAGACAGACATCTCCTACTATACAATGCCTCAAAAGGGGACATGCCAATGCGTGAGTGGTACCTATTATTATAGGCGAACTCAATCAAAGGTAAGTGGTCATACCAACTACCACCATAATCAATCACACAGCCCGCAACATATCCTCCAATGTTTGGATGGTCCTCTCCATACGCTTATAGGTGGAAAGCGGTACTAAGGCACACTCTAGTACCCAAGCCTTTTTGGAATAACTACCAAAAATGGGATGAAAATGGAGGACCACGATCTGAGATGATCGAAACTGGAGCACCGTGCAACTTCACAATCTCCATAAGATACAACTTAACATAATCTTCCATCGAGTAGTTAGTCTTTAGGGGAAAAAAGTGAGTAGACTTGGTCATTCTATTAACAATGATCCAAAAAGAATCACATTAATTTCGAGGCTGAGGAATACCGAAATCGAAATCCATATAAATAACCTCCCACTTCCATTCGTTCAATGGAATCTCTTGATACAAGCCCCCTGGCCTCATGTGCTCAACTTTCACTTATTGGAACAGCATACACTTGGCCACAAAACTAGCCATATCTCGCTTCATATTACACCACGAATAGAACTCTCTAAGATCATGCATCTTGGTAGAACTGGGGTGAATAGCATAACAGGATTCATAAGCCTCGGCCATGACCCTTTCCCTCAATCTATCGATGTTGGGAACACATAGTCTACCTTGGTATCTCAAGATACCATCAACACCAATCACAAAGTCTGCAACTTTACGTTGACCCACACTACTCTTGATCTTGATTAAGTCAGGGTCCAATGCTTGCTTTTTCTTTATTTTAACGACAAGAGATGACTGAGATACTGGAAGAACAAATAAACCACTATTCTTAAAGTCCTCAAGTCGAACTCCAAGATTAGCTAAATGGTGAACGTCCCTCACCAATTCCCACTTATCCTCATCCACTTGGGCCAAAGTTCCCATGGACAATCTACTAAGAGCATCAGCGACTGCATTAGCTTTATCAGGGTAGTAATAAAGACTCATATCATAGTCTTTCAATAACTTAAGCCACCTCCTTTGCCAGAGGTTCAACTCCTTTTGAGTAAACACATATTGAAGACTTTTATAATCGGAAAAGATATCAACATAAACCCTATAGGCTAATGTCACCAAATCTTTAATACAAAAACTATGACTAACAACTCTAAGTTATGAGTAGGGTAATTCTTTTTGTGAACCTTCAGTTGCTTAGAAGCATAGGCCACTGCCCTACCATGTTGCATGAAAAAACAACCGAGACCAATAAGAGAAGGATCACAAAACCATCATTACCTTTGGGCAAGGTCAAAACCAGAGCCGAAGTCAACTTGTCTTTTAACTTCTCAAAACTACCCTCAGACGCATCCAACCACAACCACTTGACCTTCTTTTGGGTCAACTTGGTCAATGGGGCAGCTATAGTCTAGAAACTCCTTACAAATCTTCTATAATAACCGGCAAGACCGAAGAAGCTCTGAATATTAGTTGGAGTCATAGGTCTAGGCCTTTTTTAACCTCCATCAACTTTTGGGTATCTACCATGATCCCTTTACTAGAGATAACATGACCAAGAAAAGCTACGGCTTTTAACCAAAACTCACACTTGGAGAACTTTGCATACAAATAATAATCCTTTAAAGCTTGCAACACGACACAGAGGTGATCGGCATGATCCACCTTACTCTTAGAATAAACTAAAATGTCATTAATAAAGATAATGACATATATGTATAAGAATGGATGGAAAACCCTATTTATCAAGCCCATGAATGCCACTGGGGCATTGGTCAACCTAAAAGACATGACAAGAAACTCATAGTGACCATATCGGGTTCTAAAAGTAGTCTTAGGGATATCCGCATCCCTAATTTTAAGCTGACCGATCTAAGATCAGTCTTAGAGAAACCTTTTGCACCCTGAAGTTGATCAAACATGTCATTTATCCTAGGAAGAGAATACTTATTCTTTATGATTACTTTGTCCAACTGATGAGAATGAATGCACATATAAAGGGAACCATCCTTTTTGTGCACAAAAAACATAGGATCACCCCATGGAGACTTACTAGGATGGATAAAACTTTTATCTAAGAGGTCTTTCAATTGCTCCTTAAACTCTTTTAGCTCCACGGGAGCCATTTTATGAGGGATCAAAATCGGATGAGTGTCTGGAGCAAGATCAATCCCAAAATTAATTTCTGTATCGGGAGAAATATAGGGAAGATCATCGAAAAACACTTCAAGAAACTCATTAACCACGAGAATAGATTCTAGAGAAGGCTCTTCCGAGTTAGAATCTTTAACTAGGACCAAAAGATACAAAAACCCCTTTGAAATCAACTTTTGGGCTTTAAAGTAAGAAATGAATCTTCCTCTAGGCACCAAAGAACCACCTTCCCATACTATGACTAGCTTATTTGGGAATTTAAACATGAACCTACGGGTCCGACAATCTAAGTAAGCATAACATGAATATAACAAATCCATCCCAAAATGACATCAAAATTGACCATGTCCAACTCTATCAAGTCTACAAGAGTATCTCTACCACCAACAGATACCATGCCCCCTATAGACCCTTCTAGCAATTACAGAGTCTCCTACTGGGGTAGAAATAGAAAAAGGAATGGATAGACTCTTGGGACCACAATCAAGATACACAACCACATATGGGGTCACATAAAAAAGAGTAGACCTTGGGTCAAGAAAACAATACACATCATGGGATAAAAGTCTTAACATACTGTGACAACATTGGGAGACGCATCAAAATCCTGACGAGTAGCAAGTGCATATAAGCGGTTCTGGCCAGTGTCGGTGCCAGAAATTAAAGCAGAAGAAGACGTAGCACCTTCGGTGTGGGAGTAGAAATAGGAGCCCTGTTGGCCCAAGAAGCAACTAGATAGGGGCACTCATGCTGCATGTGCCCAATCTGACCATAACTTAAATATTTGCTTCTCGCATTCTCACATTGACAATAATGATTCTGACTACAAAATCTATAAGGAGGGCGGGGTGGAGCCGACTGGGCATCACTAGCCTAGAATTGGGTACACTGTGCCCGAAACCTATCACTAAACTAAGATCGATGATCACCTGATGACTTTGGGTAAGGAGAGTGAGCATTAGTCAAGAAGAAAGAACTCAAATTCTCCCACTTCTTTCGTGGCCACTTACCCCCATCTCTACCACTAGGCTCGAAAGACCTAAACTTCTTTCTTTGACTTTCACTAAACTCAAATTGCTTTTTTTTTCTTCTTCCACTTGTTGAATATACACGATCAATCTAGAGATATCCATATCCCCCTTGCTTTACTAACTCACGGGATAGTCCCGAGATAAATTTATGCATCCTAGACCTCATGCTAGAGACTATATTGGGAGCATACCTTGATAATTGATGGAATTTCAAGGCATACTCTTGAACAGGCCTCCTTCCTTGCTTTAAGTTCATAAACTCTTTTGCCTTTTCTTCCCTCAATCTTGAGGAAAAAAGTAGTCTAATAAACCCTCAGAGAAATCCTCCCACATGGTAGGACTAGCATCTACACCTCTAGACAACTCCCACCCTTCATATAATTGGTACGCTATATCTTTCAATTGGTAGGAAGCAGACTTAACTACCTCAATCTTTGAAGCATGATTCAAAAGATCCTTTCCATTTCATTAATAAAGCCTTGAGGATCTTCCTTAACCTTCGTACTTGAAAACATAGGAGGGCTCAACCTCATGAATTGGCTAATTCTTGTGGCCTCAGAAGAAATAATAGCCAAAGCATCACGTTCTAATTGAGAGGCTACCAATTGAGTCAAGAAGTTGATAGAGCGATAAAACTCGGTATTAGTAGCATCCCCTTAAGGTGACAGAATAGGAGGGTCACTCTCATAGTCGGGGTTGGTGGGGACAGGTGGAACCCTATGAAAATGGTCAGATATAGCAGTCCTATCCCGAGTCTAAACTCCAGAAGTTGGACGAGCTTCATCCATAGGGCTCTCAGAAGGGTTTGCCTAAGTCTCAAATCTCCTTGGAGGCATGATATGAAAGATAACAAACAAAAATTAGAGAAATCCAAGACCTTAGACTCAATAGATTGAGATTGAAAACAAGAAAGGGAAACATTTCCTAAAATATGTTGTAGCCTCTCTTCTATAAGTGTGGCATGCTTCACACTCATAAAAAAGACTCTACTTGACACGGTATTACGGAAACCCAATTGACCATGTACCTAAGCTCTGATACCAACTTGAAATACCCTAAAACTAGGCCATGTCGTAGGGGAACCTCAAGCCTAGAAGTCATAACTAAACAATGTCTACCATTTCATCGATACCAATACACTATCCAATACACCCAAGTCTACTTTCATCCATAATACCTCTATACAAACCGATGTTTAGAAATGTATATATTGGTACAAGCCCCCAACAATAGCCAAAATAAGTCAAAATAAGACTGTCGTAAGATAGGAGACTAAGAAGGAATGTCTTCCTAAGTAAGGAAGCTCACCAGTCCCAAGTCAATGCACGAACCACTTCGATCACCTAATAACTACACAGAAAGAGCAGATGATGCTCAAGCCCCTAAGTCATGTGGGGACACAACATTCGAAGATGGTTAAAGGTTGGAGCGCTAGCATGTAACTAAAAGATAAGGATAAAATAGCATCATCAATCAACAACAAGTCAATATATCATATTCAACCATGTTCATGACCTTCTCCATACATATAGCTATATCATATGCCAACAAGTAAACAAGTCATAACAAAATTCTCAAAGTACTTAATCATGAGATATGAAATGGAGAACTCTGACCTTTCATACTTATATTCAACAATTCTTATTCGGTATGAGACTTCAATGACATTTATATATCACTTAGACGAAGGACTTTAACCATGCATACACTTATTAAGAAAAGGACTCTAACCACATACAAATCCATTCAAGCAAGGGAATCTAACCATATACTCACATTTATTTTGGCAAGGGACTCTAACCACATGCCCACATATTAGGCAAGGGACTCTAACCACATGACTACTCATTATGCAAGGGACTCTAACCTCATTCCATATCAGATATGGGACTCTAACCCAAGCTATTTCATTTGGCGAGGCACTTCAACCTCAAGAGATCTCATTGTGCAAAGGACTTTAACCATAAGCGATTTCATTAGGCAAGGACTTTAACCTCAAGACTTTTTATTAGGCGAGGGACTTTAACCTCAAGCCATTATGACTATCATTAGTCGACATTGGGACTCCAACCCTTTGTCCATATATCATCATCTATTACATTCATACTCAAGGAATTTAACCCATTTAGACAATTCAACCCTATACATGACCACATGGTCCTTATGTGAGACTTTGTTGCTCAACTATTTCAATGGGACAATGCCTTAATTCAATCATTATACAATGCAATTTATGGTTATAAAGACCCTCACAAACTATTCACCTTTCATTAGCAAATTATACCACATTCATACCATATTTTAGTTCAACACATAATTCAAGTTTATTTTTACATTTAGGGACTTTAACCCCTCATTAACCATCACCCAACAAGGTCATCAAATTCTCCATAAATGGATCATAATAAATTTACAATATCATTTAACAAATATGCATACTTATTGGGCTATTACCCTAGTTCAAAACATCATCTACATAAGACTAGACAATTCACATAGATATTTTTACAAACAACTTGTGTGCATGCCTTTCCCAAGGCCATTTTTATGGTAAAAATCATCTATATTAGAGTTAATCAAGACTCACATGTTATACCACATACAAAAAGAACCCACATATGCAAATCATCATCAATAACATGTATAAACACAAGTCTAAGCAAAAGTCCACATTATTCATCATTAGGCAACACAACCTTTATATTTAATTTCAAAATCACCATGTACACTTACTAATTCAAGTGTAACATACTTTGGTTTAGAGTTATTTATCAAGGGGAATAGTTACATGCCTTAGACCAATTGATTCACCAAGAGTCTTGACTTTACTTTGCCTCTTGAAGATCACCCTTGAAACCCTAGCCTCAATTCGTCAAAGATAAGTTTGAGACAGTGTTTTGAATGTTTTATCCACTTAAAAATACGTATACGAAGGCCATATACACTTATATAGTGAAGGTACTTGGGGTTTAGGGTGTAGTAAATGACCATAAGTCCCTTAGTTAAAAGCTGGAAAATGGGCCCATCTAGGGGTACACTCACTAGGGGAACCGTACCCTAGGGTACAAGTAGTACCCTAAATCATACCCTAGGATTCTCCTAGGTCACCTACACTGCTAAGTGTATGAACACACACCATTGACTCATATACAAAGGGTAAGACTCAACCCCTAGCTTGTATACTTCAACCATATAAAAAATAGTCCTCTCAAAGTTCAAGTCCAAACTTTATACGACTCACATGGTACGACTCATACCATTTGGTATGATTGAGGAGGGGGGTCACTCATACCTAGGACAGTGAGAAACCTCAACTTACTGCCTAAGCTATGAGAGAGGATGGGAAGGAGGATAGGACTCATATCCAAGGGGTACGACTCATTCCCCTATTCGTACCAAACCTAGAGGCACCCAATGAAGAAGGTTTTCTCATGATTCAAAACTTAGGTATTTCAGCTTAAGCGGTTGTACCAAATGGTGCCAGGAATAAAATTTCTTTGAGTCTAAATTGACTTGATCGAGTGCTCGAGATTCATCTAAAACCCCATGCGCATGAATAAATAATGCAATCATACCAAATTCGCCTTTACAGACTTAATGGAACTATCAAAACTTTTATCTGAGATCATTTCAACTAAATGTGGGGCCTTCACCTATAGTTTCATTTTTCATAAAATCCACCAAATAGACCAAAACAAGTTTAGAAGCCTTTGTACCTAAACTAAGGGTCACTCCAGCTCAAAATCAATGTTTTGAATCTAATGACACTGTCTAAATTCTTATTCGAGGTCGTTTATAGGGAGTTATGGTCTGAGACAAAATTCATAACAACCATAGCTCCAAAATAGGGAAATGAACCTAAAACCTAGATGAACTGTCCGATAATCAAACTGACAGTTTTGGAAAGTGATTAATGGCCTATAACTATTGTGAGGAGGATCAAAATGCTGGAAATATACAGAAATCGAGGAAATAACTTAGGAGGTCATTACAATATCCACTACTAAAAGGAATTTCATCCTTAAAAGTCAATAGATAAAAAGAGCATGACAACTAAAAGGGATGAGGTGCTGGGCCCACCTACTCCAAGCAAGGCTATTTAGAAAAACTATAAGAAGAAACAATGCTTCCAAGGGATTTCGTTATCAGTATCCCTTTTTCTACCAACTTCTTGACTTTGCTTTCCAAATAGCCAAAAATCAACCTTTACAATCAATTGGCCTCCAACTGAATCTAGAATGGCTGATGTATGTAAATCTAAACCACAACACATTGATACCACACCAATATCAGCATAACAGAGTGAAAACTTATCCAAGCTAAAGACAATCTAAGGAGTGAGTTATGCGACCAACTCCAATATCCAAATATAACCTTCTTTTTCCTTTCCAACCTTGGAATCTACTTTGAACCACCCAAAATGTCACCTCAATCTTGTCTGTGCAACCCTATGACACTAACCTCAAAGAATCAAGGTTGATCCATTAAAAGTCCATAATGGCAAGCATAAGGATAAACATATAAGGCGCTACTTGGACACACAAATGGAGATGGTCAAAGCCTGTGATCTCCCACCAAGGCCACAACAAATTTGGATGATCGTTAAAATTAATAGTCAAAAGTCTAAAGCACAAACTCTAAAAATCAATCAATTCACTCTAAAATGTTCCACCAATTGAGGATGAAACCATGCTAAGACAAACATGAGAAAACTACTGTTGCTGAGTAGACAATCCAAATAATTTTTACAAAAATTGAGAATTAAAGTCAAGAGTAGAAAAAACCATTATCAAGTGCCAATGGGCTATCATTTGAACATCAATCAATGACAATCTATCTGAATTGAAGAAGACCAAATAGGCAGAAAAAGAGTAAGGTTATCTAACTTATAAGCAATTATTCAACTAATATTGTTACGACCTAAGACTACCCCTTAGTCATAACACGATGCTTAAGGCCATAGGTGAACCCAACTAACCTATGATCAGGTATCTACTGTGAGCATTGAATAAAATAATAATAAAACATCATATGCGAAAGCTAAACTAATGAGAAACTCTGTTAAGATGTAATACTAAAATAATACTCAACATGTCTGAACTATAGGTTAAACTAATAAAAGTCTAACTATCTGAATAGCTGAATATCTGAAAGCCTCTAAAATATAAGGAGTTTATGGGACAAAATCTCGACCAACTCTGACTAACTAAAATAAAAAAACTACTAGAAATAACTACAAACAACCTGTCCTCGATGAATAAGGACTCACCATAAATGCTGCTGACTAGTATTGAACTGACTAAGGGCGATTGGAGAACTGAGCTTCCAAACATATGTTATAAGACAATATAGCACAAAAGAGAGTATGCTGCCAGTACTTTGAATGTATTGGTATATGAGATAAAGACTAGCAGAGGTATATGTAAATACTGAGCATGAATGCATGAACACGTAAATAAATGCAAGACCAAGCATAAACATGTACTAAAATTATCTGAATAACTGATATCTGAATAGCTGATATCTATATGACTGAATAACTGACCTCTATAACTTTGTAACCAAAAGAATATCATTTTAAGGTTTGAAAGAGTATTTATTATTAAAGTGAAAAAAAATGAAAATTATTTCAAAAAAGATTCATTTTACAATTAACTTAGAGTTGCCACTTTGCATAAATTTGGTGTGCCAAGTCACCTTTGGAAAGACCTTTTTGAAAATGATTTGACTCTTTAAAACTGGTTTGCGAATAGAGATTCTGGTTAAGGAATACTATTGACCGAGGGAAAGGTGTTAGGCACCCCTCGATCCTGTGGTTCGACCATGGTTGCTCCATGAACTATATCAGCTAGTACGACACTATGAATGTATAAGCCAACAAACACATTAACACAAAACAAACAATCAAACAAACAAAACCAAAATTAGTGTCCAGTCCAAAAGGTACGAAAATGTATACCTACGCTAACCTACATTAATCCTAAACTATGCTCCACCTGGTGCCTCGGGCCTTGATCACTACCTCCTCCTAAACTACACTCCACCCATTGCCTCTGGCCTTGATCACGAACCTCCTTCAAAGATATGATACGTCGGGGTATTCTCTTGTGAATAAATACAATTTTATTTGGGGAAGTCCCCAGCCAAATGAGTACAATTGATCCAAATTCATAAAATAAAATCCTTCAACAAATATTTTCAGCATTCAACAATACACAAGTTCTAAATTTGCCTACCCGACCATGAATTTGCCTATTCATTCTAGACCTAAAACATAATACTATCAAGTTTGATATGATGAACTATTATTCCAAATAAAATATCCATTAATGAATCCAAGTAAACCAATGCACGCCTTTTATCAAATTTTCAAATCTCGCCCCAAATTTTATTTTCGATCAAATAATCAATTTCAATATAGAAACAACCAATCAAAGCCACGACAATCATAGATGTTCAAACATAAGATTAAAATTATATCATCAATCATCATAAACCACGCAAATCACAACATCAACATATCAAATTCATTAAAATAAAAAGAAGGATTTAAATAATTGGACCTTATAAGAATCTTTCAAAATTGATGTATTATTTTGATTAAATTCGAGTTCTCCGTATCCGAAACCTTTGATTCGAACCTTAACAGTGGACCAACTACAACTCGGTATCCCCGAAATTGAAACCCAAAACTGACCATGATGAACTGATTGAGAAAAATAGAAAATAAATCCCCAATGTTGTACGAAGATCGATGAACCAAAATAGAAAATTACAACTGAATAACTAAAACCGTGCGTGAAACTATCGCAAAATCAATTTAACACAGAACTGATTTTTAGCAACAAGAACAAATACACTATTGTTTTATGTTTTTTCGACGGTTATGGCCTTTTTCTAGCTACAGTTCACTGGAATAGTCAGCCTGTACCTGCCTTTTCTTTTTGATCTCTCTCATCTATCTCTTTCTCCAAATTTTTGTTTCTTTTTCTTTTTTGATCATAAACCCTCTCAATTTATCTATATCTTTATATTCCAATATTAGTGCATGTCTATTGTTTTGGTGAAATTGAATTCCAGTGATGTATCAGTGACGGTGACTGTGACGTGTGTAAATCTAGTGAGATGAGTATGTATTTATCAATGGAAATTTTGGCTTATATTTGCATCTGTATGTGTAGATATAGCTGCCTATATATAACCCGTGTATGCCATTATAGTATTGAGGATAGAAGTATGTGTGTGTAGTGTATTATTCTTTTAAGAGAAAATAAAATGGAAATTCTGTAGTGTAGATGGTGTAAGTGAATTTTGTGTTTACTGTGTGTGGAGTCTTCAGTGAGAGTGATCCTTTATATAGTTAAGAAAAAAAAGTAAAAAATGTGATTGGGTAGGTAGGGGGTCTAGGGGTATAGAGGGTGAGGGTAGGGTGTGGGGTGGTGATGTCTTAAAATTTGATAGGGAGGGGTTGTTAGTTGTTCAAATTGGTATTATGTGGGAATTTAGGGATTCAATTTGTTTAGATTTGGTTATTATTTTTTTCCTTAGGGGGAAAGTGTAGAATGGATGAGGGTACGTGATTAGATGAGCTAAAAATGAATAAAATTAAACTTTGGGAGGGACAAAATTAGGTGTCTACATACCCAAAACTAGTTTAAAAGTTGAATTTTATATGAAATTATATGAGTTTCAGACTAGGGTTTATACCCACTCTTTACTATTTAAAGATTATGAGATTACAATTGAATTAGATGTTGAATTGCATGTCTACTTTCGTAGTTTTATGCGTATTGTGGAAATTTTCAGATTTTGAATTGAATTATTAATATTTTCATTATCAAGCAAGAACTTTATGATGATTTGACATAAATTTGATGCATGGGCTATTAAGCCCTAGTTGAACATTGATATTTTAAGAATGACAATGCTTTAAGCATCCTATAATTAGTTATTTTTAGATTTTTATAATGATTTGATCTTTTATCCTCAGTTAAAATATGGAATCCACTTTACAGTTTTATTATAGTTTACAAAAACCAGATTTAGATTTACTTACAATTAGAAATAGATAGATGCATCATTGGTTTTGATTATAAGATTTCCAACAGAATGAGCACACAGATTAAAGGGAGTAGTATTTAGCATCAAGTTGGGTTTGTTCTCATGCCCCAGAACTACGAGCCAACATAGGTTCATATTATCAGAATATTCCCATTTCTATATGGATGAAAGTACAGATGTGATCACTTAGATTAGGTTATACTCTCTGGCAAGAGTATGATACCTCTCCCCAACGTGAGGTTTTCCCATAAGGGAACTAGATATTGGACTCTATGTTAGCTCACATGGTTTATGTCGGTTAGAAGAACCTCCCTACATCCTACAAAAAGAGTAAAGAATAACAGAAAAACTTTTAGAAATTAAGTGTAAAGCGTAACAACTTTATTTAGACATTGCTTTACATAAGACATTAGCTACTATATTTCAGCTTTCAGTTTACAGCTATAAAAGTGAGTCCTTTCTACACTTAGACCGCATGATTTAAAGATAGAATAACAACACATTTTTTTGAACTAAGTGTTATGACTCACAAGATTTATACAGTATGTTTTATCACTCATGATTCATGATTTCTTTAGCTTACAGTTATTCTAGCCAATGTGAGTTATTTATACTTAGCATGCATTACTTTACAAGTTTTTATGAACATTGAGATATTATTTTACTTATGCATTTACCCCTATATACTAAGTACATTCCAGAAGTACTGATCCACATATACGTCTATATG
The DNA here is from genome assembly GCA_030864225.1 of Capsicum baccatum var. pendulum. Lineage (NCBI taxonomy): Eukaryota > Viridiplantae > Streptophyta > Magnoliopsida > Solanales > Solanaceae > Capsicum > Capsicum baccatum. The sequence continues at coordinate 282,327,875 of CM061555.1, forward strand.
CTACATTGTCTCATAATGTAGGTTAAGGTGCTCAGTTCTATAAGCGTGAGTGATTTCGAGTATCTCCATCTATATCCCGATAGTTGGTGAGTCCTCATAGTTTGGGTACCTAGTCATTCAGATTTTTTAGTTTATTACAGTAGTTGATTCAGTATTTTCTACCAGTTTGAGTCAGCCGAGGACTTGTCCCAACAACTCTTTAGTTGGTAGTAGTAGAGGCTTGTCACACTGCTAGACATATAGTTCAGATTTTTAGTATTTCTTTACCAGAATTTGAGTCTAATATTTTCAGATATTATGTTTAGATAATTTCATCTTATATTAGATAGACTTTTCCGTTGATATTATGTTCATATTTCTCTATTTATGAGTATCCAGATTTAGTAGAAGGCTTACAGAGTTAGCTTGAGGCTACTCGTAGTCTTGAGCATTGTGTTGCATCTCGAGACCTATTTTTAGTGCGTTACAAACTTGAAATCAGAGCCTAAGTTTATACAAGTCCTAGGGAGTCAGACAAGCTGCGTTACGTAGAGTCTTGATCATGGGTGTGAAGCACGCCATATTTATAAGCAAGAGGCTACAGGACGTATTTAGAAAATAAAATCTTTCCTTCATGATCTTTTGTGCTTACAGTGCTCTATCTGCTTTTAACTTATGCTCTTACGTGATAGTTGAATATGCCTCCTCGCTGAGCTAATTCACGTAGAAAAAATAACCAGTCACCCTAGCTTTCTAATCCTCTGAATGGGAATGTATCCCATGCTAAATTTTAGGCTACCTTTCAGGTGTTAGACCAAGCTGCAACTGCTAATGTTTAGGGAAACCATCAGGCGGTAGTCCCACTTTAGCAGAATGGGGATTTAGCAACAGCCAATTCGTGACTTTATGAGAATGAATCCGCCTGAATTCTTTAGATCAAAAGCAGGTGAGGACCCACAACTTTACTTAGATGAGATAAGAAAGATCACCCAAATTATGCATATTACTGAGGAAAAAACTGTGGAGTTGGAATTTTATAGGCTGAAGGATGTGGTGTATGATTGGGTAGTTATGTGGAAGAATAGTAGAGGTGAGAATGCAACTCTTATGAGTTGGCAGATATTTCAGGATGTGTTTCTAGACAGGTTCTTTCTGTGTGAAATGAGAGAATCTAAGGTAGAGGAGTTTGTGAACCTGAGGTAGGGCTCGATGATAGTGAAAGAGTATTACCTTAAGTTTAATTAGTTGTCTAAGTATTCCCCTGATACGATGGCTGACCCTAGGGCAAGTATGAGTAAGTTTATTACTGGTGTATCTGGCTTGGTAGTCAAGGTGTATAGGACTGCCATGCTTATTGGGGACATGGATCTTGTTAGGTTGATGATTCATGCCCAGCAGATTAAGGCAGAAAAGTTGAAAAGAAGAGAGATAAGAAATAAGAAGTCTAGAACTGGGCAGTTAGAGTATGGTCAGACAAAGTTTGGAGGAGGAAATCGTTTGTAGTTTCAGAATCATTCATCTATGCTAGTGCCATCTTTAGCTTTCTATCTGTAGACAGATGGTCAGGCAGGGAGGACCATTCAGACTCTAGAGGATATGTTAAGGGCATGTGTTCTTGATTTTAAAGGCAGTTAAGATGACCACTTGCCGTTGATCGAGTTTGCCTACAATAACAGTTACCATTCTAGTATTCAGATGGCCCCATTTTAGGCTCTTTATGGGCAGAGATATAGATCACTAGTCGAGTGGTTTGAAATGGGAGAGGCCACTTTGATTGGGACAAATATGGTATTTGAAGCCATAGAGAAAGTTTAGTTGATTCGAGAGATATTGAAAGTAGCTCAGAGCCATCAGAAATCTTATGCAGACGTAAGAAAAAGAGATATTGAGTTTGAAGTAGACGATCTTATGTATTTGAAGGTCTCACCCATGAAGGGGGTGAAGAGATTTGACAAAAAGGGGAATCTTAGTCCTCGATATGTAGGTTCCTATAGGATTTTGAGTTACGTGGGGAAGGTAGCGTACAAACTTAAGCTACCTGCAGACTTGTCATTAGTTCATCCAGTATTCCACGTGTCCTTATTGAAGAAGTGCATGGACGATTCAGTTGTTGTAGTCCCTCTAGAAACCACAAATATTCAGAATAGCCTTTCATACGAAGAAGTTCCATTAGAGATTCTTGATCATCAGATCTGTAGACTAAGAAATAGAAAAGTTCCCTTAGTCAAAGTTCTATGGTGAAATCAGTGCATTGAGGGTGCTACTTGGGAAGCAGAAATAGACATGCGTACCAAGTATCCTCACCTTTTCTCCAAAAACATAGATTCAGCGATATAGTTATCTTCATGTAAATTCATGCATTCGTAGATTAGTTCAGTCACTCAGTATGAGTTATATACAGTCATGCGGTTGTGCATGCTAGCATATATCCTCAGTCCCTCAGAATCTTTAGTTTAATTAGTCTCATTCGAGGACAAATGTGCCCAAGGGGGAGATATTGTGATACCTTATACTTTTTCCTAGCTCAGTTTAACTCTTAGTATGTCAAGAGACAAATCCAAAAGTGTATAACTCTTGATACGAGTAGAATTTTCCATCTCTAGACCCACCAAACTGTATATAATTGAATTAGCTTTCCAACAATACTAATTTTGACTTAATCTTATACTCGGTTGAGAAGTTCTGGTGATTTTAGTGAAAAGCAGTAGAGCACCGCACCGTAGTGAGGTGAAGAATTGCAATTGTCTGATTTCCAGTGAGGCACCGTGATTAGCCCTCGTCCCAGTGAAGTCCAAATTCCCACTCGTCGTTTTATAGTAGCTCACCATGATTTTCCAATATCGCATTTAAATTCTCAATGGGACTAACACCGCATCGAGGTGGAGTGCAAAATAACACTTATCCTTTTCCAGTGACGTGATTGTGGAGTATTGTGCTAAGGCCCAAAATTGAGATTTCCAGTTTTGAACTAATTTTGACAAAGGGCAACCTAGTAATTTACCAAGCCCCCAAATCATGTAAAACACAAGATTTAACCTATTATAAGCATTATATGCTCACTTTTTATCAAATTACTCTCCAAGAAAACCTAGAACATCAGAACTTAAACCCTAAGAAATCCAAATTCCACCATTTTTTTCCAAGATAACCCAAAATTCAAGATTCCCAATTCAAGATATTTAAGAAATCATCTTCAAAAGCACAAATAGGAATTCAAGTTCAAGTTTCTTTATCAATTTCATCAATTAAGGTATGTGGGATTTTCAATAAGGATAATTCTTGTACCCTGTCACACCCCTTTTTTTAAACAAAAGAATATTATTTTAAGGTTTGAAAGGATTTTTATTATTAAAGAGACAAAAGATGAAAATTATTTTGAAAAAGATTCATTGTAGAATTAACTCAGTGTCACCACTTGGCATAAATCTGGTGTACCAAGTCACCTTTGGAAATCCATTTTCAAAAATAATTCGACTCTTTAAAACTGGTTTGTGAACATAGATTTTGGTTAAGGAATTCTGTTGACCGAGGGGAAGGTGTTAGGCACCCCTCGATCTCGTGATTCGACCACGTTCTCTCCATGAACTATATCGGATAGTACTACACTATGAATGTATAAACTAACAAACACATTAACACGAAACAAACAATCAAACAAATAAAACCAAAATTAGTGTCCAGTCCACTTTATTATAGACCCAAAATAAAAAGGTCGGAAATGTAAACCTACGCTAACCTACACTAACACTAAACTATGCTCCACTCGGTGCATTAGGCCTTGATCATGAACCTCTTCCTAAACTACGCTCCACCCGGCGGCTTAAGCCTTGATCACGAATCTCCTTTGAAGACATGATATGTTGGGACATTCCCTGGTGAATAAATACAATTTCCTTCTAAACATTCCCCGGCCAAAGGAGTACATTGATCAAAATTCATAAAATAAAATCATTCAACGAACATTTTCATCATTCAACAATACACAAGTTCTAAATTTGCCTACCCGACCTAGAATTTGCCTATTCATTCTCAACCTAAAACATAATACTATCAAGTTCGATATGATGAACAATTATTCCGAATCAAATATCCATTAATGAATCCAAGTAAACCAATACTCTCCTTTTATAAAAATTTTAAATCCCGCCTTGAATCTCATTTTTTGATTAAATAATCAATTCAATATACAAACAACCAATCAAAGTCACGATAATCATAGATGTTTAAACATACGATCAAAATTTTATCATCAATCATCGCGAACCATGCAAATCACAACATCAACATATCAAATTAGGTAAAATGAAAATTAGTTGAAAAATTGGACCTTAGAAGAAGCTTTCAAAATCGATGTGTTATTTTGATTAAATCTGTGTTCTCGACATCCGAAACCTTCAATTTGAACCTCAACAGCAGACCAATTCCAACTCGATATCCCCAAAATTAAAACCCAAAACTGACCATGATGAACTGATCAAGACAAATAGAAAACAAATCCCCAAGCCCGTATGAAGATCGATAAACCAAAATAGAAAATCACAATTGAACAACCAAACCCGTGTGCAAAACTATCACAAAATCGAATCAACACAGAACTAATTTTTAGCAACAAGAACAAATACGCTACTAGATTAGGTTTTTTCGGTGATTATGACCTTTTTATGGTGACAATTTGCCAGAACAGTTGGCCTGCACCTATTTTTTCTTTTTGATCTCCCTCGTCTATATTTTTCTTTAAATTTTTGTTTCTTTTCCGTGTTTTATCACAGCCCTTCTCTATTTCTCTATATATCCATATTCCAATCTCAGTGCTTGTCTATTTTTTTGGTGAAAATAAATTTTGGTGAAGCGACGGTGACTGTGACTATGACGTGTATGAATCCGATGAGGTGAATGTGTATTTGTCAATGGAAATTCTGGTTTCTATAAGCATTTGTGTGTGTAGATGTAGCTGCCTGTGTGTAATCCATCTATACCATTGTAGTGTTGAGGATGAGATTATGTGTTTGTAGTTTATTATTTTGTTAAGAGAAAAAATAAAATGGAAATTGTGTAGTGCAGATGGTGTATGTGAATCTATGGTCACTGGTGTGTGCTTTAGTGAAAAAAATAGAATAAAAAAGGAGGTCTGTGTATGCGTATTAATGTGAAGGATGGATGTTTGTATGTTTACTGTGTGTGGAGTCTTCATTGAGACTGATCCTCTACATTGTTAAGAAAAAAGAGTAAAAAATGTGACTAGGCACGGTAGGGGTTCTTAAGGTGTAGGAGGTAGAGGGTAGGGCATGGGGTGGTGATATGTCAAAATTTAATAGGGAGAGGTCATTAGTTCGTTCAGATTGGAATTATGTGGGAATTTAGCAATAAAATTTGTTTAGAGTTAGTTATTATTTGTTTCCTTGTAGGAAAAGTGTAGAATGAGTGAGGGTACGTGATAAGGTGAGCTAAAAATGAATAAAATTAAACTTTGGAAGGGATAAAATTAGGTGTCTAAATCATGCCCTTTTTAGTGTAAAGAAAAAGTGTTTTTAGACAAAAAAGTGGACGATGAGACCAAATTTTGACCCGACCATTATACAAAGAAAGAAATGGAAAGAAGAAGGACAACCGAGTTGGAGAGTCGAGTGAGGTCCTGTCGAGGTTCTGGTCTGCGACTCTGTCATTACATCAGAAATGAAAATTAAAAGTTAAAAAGATAAATAAAATTATAAAATTCCTATCTATGCAGTTTCCGTTGGCACTTGCTTGCTGTTTCATCACCCTATTCTTCAGGCGGGCTCCTGACTTGCAATTTTTTTAACTTATTGCTCGCCTTTCAATTTCTTCACCTTATTACTTGACTTTCAAATTCTTCACCTTATTGCTTCACATTCAACTTCTTTACCTTGTTGCTTGACTTTCTATTTATTCACCTTGTTCTTCAGGCGGGCTCCTGAAATCACAACTAGAAAGAAAATTATTCCAAACAAAGATTGTGATAAAGAGAGATTCCATTTGCCAAAAAAGTGAAGTTCCAAACAACAGGAATTAAATTTTTTGCCCTAATTTATCATCAGAGGACTTTTGTGAATGCAAATCCAATCATAATTACTTGTATATTGCAATGACAAATCAAGACTCTGACCAAGAAATGCATCTTTTGAGAGTAAAATTAAATGACCAAGATTAGAAAGTGCGTCTCCTAAGAATTAAAGTGAGGCATTCCGACTAAAAAGTGCATCTTCTAGAGATAAAGGTTCAAATTAGGAAGTGTGCAACCTGACAAATGAAAACTGACAACAAAGTGCGTCTCCTAAGGGTTAAGTGCAATGATTTGACTAGAAAGTACATTTTCTAGGAGTCAAAGGGAATGACTTGAGTAGAAAGTACATACTTTAGGAGTCAAGACTTAAGTTAGGAAGCGTATCACCTAACAAGTAAAATTCAAATTACCCAATCAAGGAAGTGTGTCTCCTTACTAATGCTGCTTGGGTTACCAAAATAAGGAAGTGCGTCTCTTTACCAATGCCACTTAAATTATCCAAACAAGGAAGTACATATCCTTATAAATGCCACTTGAATTACCCAAACAAGGAAGTGCATCTCCTTACAAATGCCGCTTGAATTACCCAAACAAGGAAGTGCGTTTCCTTACAAATGCCGCTTGAACTACCGAACAAGGAAGTGCGTCTCCTTAAGAATGCCACTTGAATTACCAAAATAAGGAAGTGCGTCTCCTTACTAATTCCACTTGAATTACCCCAAACAAGGAAGTAAGTCTCCTTACAAATGCCGCTTGAATTACCAAAACAAGGAAATGTGTCCCCTAACAAATGTCTCTTGAATTACCCAAATAAGGAAATGCGTCTTTTTACAAATGTTTCTGGAATTACCCAAATAAGAAAATGTGTCTCTTTACAAATACCACTGGAATTACACAGATAAGGAAATGTGTCTCCTTACAAATTCCACTTGGTTTACACAGACAAAGAAATACGTCTCCTTATAAATGCCACTTAAATTACACATACAAGAAAATACGTCTCCTTACAAATGTTGCTTCAATTATCCAAATAAATAAATGCATCTCCTTGCAAATTCTGCTTAAATCACCCAAGTAAATATGTCTCCTAGGGGTTAACTACTCAACTAGAAAGTACATTTTCTAGGAGTAAAGGCTTAAGTTAGGAAGTAAACCACCTAACAAGAAAAACTTGAATATCCACCAAGGAAGTATGTCTTCTAAGGGTTAAGTGAAAGAACTACACTAGAAAGTGTGACTTCTAGGAGTGAAGGTTTAATTTAGAAAGTGCATCACCTAATAAATGAAACCTAAATTACTCAGATAAGGAGGTGCATCTCCTAGGGGTTGTATGGAAGTACTCGACCAGAAAGTGCATCTTCTAAGAGTAAAGGCTTAAGTTAGGAAGTATGTCACCTAGTAAGCCAAAACTTGAACTACCCTAACAATGAAGTGTGTTTCCTAAGGGTTAAGTGGAAGGACTCAACTAGAAAGTGCAACTTCTAGGAGTGAAGGTTCAATTTAGGAAGTGCATTTCCTAATAAATGAACCTAAATTACCCAAATAAGGAAGTGTGTCTCCAAGAGATATTGTATTATGAATTTTACCATGATTTTGATCACCAAACCTGTGCAACAACATTGCCTCTTGCATTTGTAAGTGAGAAATTGTGACCTTTATGTTTAGGATATGAATTCCTTAGTTTGAAGGTAACATATGTTCCTATTTCATACAAAGAAAACTTATGAGTTTTAAAACATGGTGGCTGATTTGTGGCTTTAGCTTTCGCGACAATCGCTCTTGCCCCCGTCACTTTTAACACTGCTTTCAACCATTATCATATGTTATTGAATTCCTGCATCATAAACCCAAAATTAAATTATTAAGAGTGACTCTGAAACAAACACAGTATTTCTGCCTTGCCATGTTTCTCTGATAAACCCTTTGAACCTTTGTATTTCCATGAGTTCCCGGACTTTTCTGTTGATAAAACTTTCTGCATGACCTTTTTTGGCTCATAATTATGTCTCTTTCATGTGCTGACTTTTGTCTTGGTTTGTGCAATTGAAGAAGCTGGTAGCCCATTTTCAAATCTTTTCTCACTTGTTTTGACATGGACTTGACTCAAAGACAAGGGGAAAATGACAATGACATTTTACTTGGATAATTGACTCAAGAAAATTAAAATAAAAAATAAAGAAGAAATAAAAGACAATAAATGTCCCCATTTGAAACAATGAAACCAAAAATTTATCTAAAAATGATAGTCAACTTTAATAATTATGCCATGCATTTTGGATTAAGCTGCCTGATCTTTCTATCCAAAATTTCTACCCATTGTTCTTGAGTTAATGGCCCTGAAACTGAGTTACTTCCTTGGGACCATTGTATTTGGAGACCGCATTCGGCTAGTGGTGCCTTGAAGGGTTTCTGCCAACAAGCCTCTCTTATTTTCTTTCTCTCAGCTCACCATTTTTCTATGGTGTCCATGAGGGTTTTCACTAATGAGACTATCATTTTCATTTATCTTAGATCACCATCGCCTTATGGCGCCCATGAGGGTTTTCACCAATAAGACTCTCTCATTTTTATTTCGCCCGTGTAAAGTTTGATAGTAAATTAGTAATATGTTAAAAATAAGTATTTAATTGAAACTAGAAATTCAATTTAAATCATTAAATGGAAAAAATTACCAAGTAAGGAGTGAATGAATGTTATATTTTATTGATTGAATGTTATATTGTGTTGATTGTAAAATGATTCAAAATTTATAATGTACATGAATGAAAAATGTACAAAGTTTTTATCTTATTTTCCAACTCATCCATGTTAACATTAATGGGAACTGGCATAGGATAGTCAAAATCAATGGGGACAAAACCATGCATTGGACTTGATTGTGCTGAGTTCTCCCTTGAAGTCATAATTTCTTCAAGATTCTGTTCGTGTTTCGGCTCTACCTCCATTCCTTGACTTCTTCATTCTCTCTAATGCAATGGCAAACTAGAACATTCATTGTATTGCTTCTCAATGAGTGTCGGTTGTCTCCAACCTGTTGTCGTCCCTAACTAAAAGCGTTCTCTGATGCAACGGTTGACATTGGAACATTCAATATATCTTTAGCTAATCTTGAAAGCACAGGATATTGTGTTTCATTATTCTTCCACCAATCCAACGCGTTGATCCATCTCCTACGATCCTCTAGCGGCATTCAAAGATAATACTTAAACTCTTCCCGAGAAACTATTGTGTAAGTTCCCGCCTCAACACTACTCCAAACATTTAAATCATAAAAGTGATCAGGAAAACCAGTATGTGCTGACCTTTTAGAAGATGATGGATCCTCGGAAGGATGAGGAGCGACAATTGGAGTGATATTTGTCGGTACATCTAAATCAAGTAAATCAGCATAATGGTTATATAATTTCTCTATGTAAATGTTTGCATCACTCATAGCCATATACAAATCTGGTTGTTCTTGTTCTTCATCATCAGAATCATTGGTAGTATTTATCTCTAAGTTAGAATAAATAAGAGTACTAAAGTGACACATAGTAGTATATTTCATACATTGATTTAGTATAGCACCAACCAAGTAAATAGGGGGAATCAGAAAAAAATATTTTTTAAATTTAGCAAACATAGCACCAACAGCTTCTTTGTAACCTTCTTTATTCTTATATTCTTTGAGCAAAGAAGAAATATCGGCTGTATATGCTAAAAGATTACAAATAGTAGGATAATAAGCACCACAAAATTCAATCGTAGCTAGATGAATTTTTTTCAAAAACATAACAAGATCATCAATTACAACCCAATCAGAATCATGTAACATACATTCAGCCGAATTAGCAAATGAACCACAATATTGGTTAAAAGTTAGTGTAATAGGAACTCAATAAGCATGACAAGTTTTTAAATAGTCATACATAACATTCCATGTAGTATCACATTCTACAGGCATCAATATCGGTCTAAGTCCATTTTGTTCACATTTTACTTTAAATTTTCTAATTCTTTTTTTCGATTATTTCCTTGAATAAAGCCAACAGCAAGCCAGATTTTTTCAATATAAAGCTCAAAAAATTCAAGACCATCTCTTACAATTAAATTATATATATGACAAGCACACTTAACATGAAATATTTCAGGTAACAGTGGAGAGAGACTAGCTTTTAACTTTGTAATAGCAGTCTTGTTGTTAGAAGCATTCTCAAAAGCAATACATAAGACTTTTTTTAATACCATAAAATTCTGCAACTTTACTAATCGAATTAGCAATAAATTCTCCAGTATGTCAACGATCTTCATCATATAAAAAAGCTAGAATACGTTTTTGTATAACAAAATTAATATCTATCCAGTGAAAACTAATGGTTAAATAATTATTTTTATTAACAGAACGACCAAGATCAGAAGTTACAGACATTCTACATTGAATATTTTTTGTAACAATGTAGATAAATAAAAAATATATTTTGAATGAAGTCTAAAAATATTGGCCCGACAAGTACTTCTAGGAATACCATTAAACATAGGATAATAAATTGCTTGAATATAATGAATAAAAGTATTCAAAGAAGGAAAACTGAAAGGCAAACAACCCACAACTATCATTTTTGCTATTTCTTTTTGATCTCTCAATTTATTATAATTCTTGATTACCTGACCGGTTGCTGGGTCCATTCTAGTTTGTGTTGGCCCACCAACAGCCTCACCACCTTGAGCAATAAATAGCTCTCTTTGATAATTATCTTTTATGTCTCATTAACATATCCATACCCCCCTTGATTGCCTTCTTTTTTATGCTCATATACTTGTTGACAAATATTGCATTGCACCTTAGTCTCTCTTCTATATGTGTAAAAAATTCTCATGCAATACTAGATGGTCTGCGAGCTCTTGGGGCACGGGGAGGACGGGGAGGGAGATTAATCGATTCAGATCTAACATTAACATTTCCTACTGATAACGCTCAATCTACAGCTCTCGTTTGAGTGTAAAGCGGTCGTTAGCAAATATAGAACCCAACCTGGGTTGGGTATCGATCCCACAGGGAATAGCTTGGCCAACAAGTAAGCAAAATTAATAGACTTTTGGTGCAAGTCTCGTAAGAAGGGGGGATTGTAATAAGTAACCAAAGTAATGAAATAAAAGTTGAAAATAGCAAAGTAAAAAGAGAGTATTTCGTAGGTTGTGAAACAATGAGAATTGAAGCGTTGGGGTTATGTCCACCTTCTGAGGTATACGTCTCTATTGGCTATGAGTGTGTAGAGTCTTGACATGCAATTGCTTATAGAGAATTGTAGTCGATGGTAAATCCAAGCGTCTCGCGACCTAAACAAGGACTATTTCACTTTAACTCTCGCTAGCTTAAAGCGTGTCTAGCGGTACAAATTCTCCAAGAGGTTAGTCCAGTTACGGCACTAGCTTTTTAATAGGAAAGGGTGTCCTACTACCTTGACATTATCTCTTTTCCAGACAAATAACCTTTCTCGCGAACAAGTTAAATGTTAGACTGGCGTATTCTTGCGTTTGCAACCGCAAAGAATGTAGATTAGGATGAAGAGAATAATGATATAAGCAATATACGTGTCTTGAACTCACAAACTCACAGCAATAGATAGTAACTCATTCGGCTTCCATAACCCCAACTAAGAGGTTTAGTTACCCATGAATGCGAAGGATATCACGATTTGCATGGTTGATGGCGTGAGAAGTAGGTGATAGGTGTGTGGTTTTGGTGATTCCCTAGCAAGTAACGATTCTCTTGTTGCGGAATTTAAGAATAGAAGAGTAGATTAGAAGTGTTTGTAGTGGAAGATGAGAGAGATGGAAGAAAATTAATTGTTGAATTAAGTGAAGAATTAATTTCTGAATGAATAAAAATCTCTAACATGATAGGGTATTTATAATACTCCTATCCTACTCCTACTAAGCTAATGAAATAAATAGCCAAATCCTACTATACTAATGAAATCCTTGACCCAAATGTACTAGGGTAAGGTTACAATATCATAATCCAAATAGAATAGTGAAATACATAACCTAATTGTACTAGGTTAATGTATCTTTGTAAAAATCCAGCTTTGTATCTGTAAGTCCCCAAAGTCTTCAGAATTGTTGTTTTAGCCCGGGACAGATTTTCCATACAGCAGATTTGGTCCTTAGGCGTCCAGCTCCCTTCTACTTCGTTTGTGAGCTTTCTTTTGCGTCAAGTAAGCCGTAAAATGCTGTATTTTGCATCATTTATACCTGAAACTTTCCTAATCATGTTTGTTAGCTCATTTACAGGAAAAAGGACTAAAAGTGCATGAAATAGATAATTAGTTCTCAAAACTAGGCTAAAATATGGGCAAAATATATTGATATAGGCGTGTAAATTCGCCTATCATCACCTACTGCGGGTGTCTCACCAATATTTTCATCATCTTCTTCTAAATTAACCTCATCTATTTCATTTTCTTCTTCTTTACCGTAATTTTTTTGAGCTTCTTCATAGTCCATATCGTGAGCACCTACACCTATTTCTTCCTCAAAAGGTTGACTAAGTAGTACCATAGGCACACGGGTATATCTACTACTTGAACTACCTCTACCGTCAGTAATTTGCTTTTTACTACCACTACCCCTTCGGGGACAAAAAAATTTTACACTTTTACCGAGGTTTCTTAATTTATCCATAATATAAATCAAACTAAAAAAAATCAAAATACACAAAAATAATAAAATTAAATATTCAACAATTAATACACTAAATAAAAATTAAAAGTAAAAGATGAAATGACAATACCAAATTTTTGAAGTATCTGAAATTGCGACTTTAGAAACTTCCACTCGTACTTTGTAATTGCAAAATTAAAAAATAAAATTGAGCACTTTAGGAGATATATAGAATATTTGAGAGAGAATGAGATTTGAGAGAATGAAAATTGTGTGAAAAATGATTTGAAAGTGTAGGGTATTTATAGGAATTTTTTTAGATTTTAAAAAATATCTTAAATTAATTTTTTTTTTTAATAAAAGGGCCAAATAGCCATTTTGGGGTCCAAACGGCCATATAACCGTTCGACCTAACGACTACTTTCTCCCAATGGTCAAAATTAAAATTTTTATTTAAAAAATAAATTAACCGGGTCGGTTAACCGACAGGCCTGGTCTGGGTTGGGACCGGGTTGGGTTAATCGGGCCTAAAGAAAAAATGGCCCATCCTGGGACCGATAGCCCTACAGTTCGGAGGCTGACCGGGCCGAGTTCTTTAATGGGCTGGGTTGGGCCAGGTTAAACTGGCCCGTTTAACAGGTGTACATTAATTTTTTAGGTCGTTACATCATCCATCACTAAAAATCTAGTTCGTCCTCGAACTAAGGCAAAAGAAATACCCAAATCAACAAAGAGCTGGGGAAAAGAACTATGCATATCAGACTCGACCTCCCAAGTAGCTTCATCTATAGGTCGATGTCACCACTGGACCTTAACCACAGTGATCACTCTAGAGATGAACCACCTAACATCCCTAGCCAAAATAGAGATCGGCTCCTCAACAAACGACAACTGCTCATCTAGCTGAACTGAGTCCCAACGAATAATCTGAGACTCATCTGGAATATAGTGATGAAGCATAGAAAATTAAAAACTGGATGAACAACTGATAGATCAGGGGGCAAAGCCAACTCATAAGCCACATCACCAACAATCTGAAGAATCTCAAATAAACCAATATACCTGGGGTTAAGCTTGCCCTTCTTCCAAAACCTCATCACACCCTTCATGGGTGAAACTCAAAGAAAAACAAGATCACCAACACCAAATTTCAAGGCACAAAGTCTATGATCCGAATAACACTTCTGCCTACTCTGAGCCGCTCTAAGTCTATCTTGAATGACCCGGACTCTATCCAAAGACTCACGAAGCAAGTCCGTACCTTGAGGTATCACCTCTGAAACATCGAACCAACCTACTGGGGAGCGACAACACATGCCATAAAATGCCTCAAAAGGAGCCATACCAATACTGGAATAATAACTATTATTATATGCAAACTCTGCAAAGCCAAATGCTGCTCCCACTGGCCACCAAAATCCTCACCCATGTGCGAAACATATCCTCCAAAACCTTAATAGTCCTCTCTGACTGGCCATCAGTATGGGGGTGAAACGTTGTACTAAGATCGATTCGAGTACCTAATTCATCCTGAAAAGTCTTCCAAAATGAGATGTGAATACGGGACCTCGATCTGAAATAATAAATACTAGCACACTATGCAGATGCACAATCTCACGAATATAGATACGGGCCAACCTCTCAGCACTAAATTAGACCTGGACCAGAATAAAATAAGCTGACTTGGTCAATCGATCTATGATGACCAAAACACTGTAAATACCATGAGATGTATGAGGCAAACCAGTCACAAAGTTCATGGTGATCCGTTTCCACTTCAACTTGGGAATAGGTAAGCTCTGAAGTAACCCACCAGGCCTCATATGCTCGATCTTCACCAGCTGACAACATAGGCAACGACCCACAAAATCTGCTACATCTCACCTCATACCACCCCACCAGTAATGTTATCTCAAATCATGATACATCTTAGTCACACTTGGATGAATGAAATATCTGGAACAATGGGCCTCCTCCAAGATCAACCTAATCTAATCACCCACTCTCGGCACACAAACTCGGCCTCCAACCCGCAAAACTTCATCTGAACAAGTGAGGATTCCTTATACTCACAGCTCAATACCTTACTCGAATCAACCTCAATACAACATCATCAAACTGATGAGCTCGAATTTTCTCCATCAACAAAGATCTAGCATCCACAAATGCCAAAACATGCCCCGATGTCAAAATATCAAGCCTAACCATCTGGTTAGCCAAAGACTGAAACTCTAAGGCCAAAGGCCTCTCCAGGGTCAAAAGATGCGCCAAGTTACCGGTGCTAGTTGACTTTCGGCTCAAGGCATCCACAAATATATAATCCTTAAGAAACTCAAGACAACAGCGCTGCCTCATATTAAGATCTCACTGGGTAAAGAAGTACTGAAGGCTACAATGATCTGAGAAGATCTCACAATGGACTTCATACAAGTAGTGCCTCCATAACTTCAAAGCAAACACAATTGCGTATAACTCAAAATCATAGGTAGGATAATTCCTCTCATGAAGCTTCAACTGAAGAGATGCATAAACAATTACCTTGCCCTCCCACATCAACACAACACCTAACCCAACACCTGAAGCATCACAAAAGATGGTAAAACCCACGTCGTCCTTAGGTAAAGTTAAGATAAGAGCTAAAGTCAACAAATGCTTGAGCTTTTGAAAGCTAGCCTCACAAGCATCGATCCATTAAAAAGAAACCTTCTTCTAGGTCAACTTGGTCAACAGAGATATAATGAATAAAAAATCCTTAACAAAACACCGATAATGACCTGCCAAGACAACAAAACTCCAAATCTCGGTGGGCCAAGTAGGTCTAGTCTAATCACTAATCGCTGCACCCTTGGCTGGATCAACCATAATACCTTTCTTTGTCACCACATGACCCAAGAAAGAAACATACTCTAACCAAAACTCGTACTTAGAGAGCTTCATATACAACTTCTTATCCCTCAATCTCTGAAGCACAATCCATAAATGCTCCTCATGATCAACCTCACTCTTGGAATACACCAAGATATTATCTATAAATATGATAATGAAGGAGTCGATATACGATCGAAATACCCGATTCATCAACTCCATGAACGCGATAGGGCATTGTTCAACCTAAAGGACATAACCAAGAACTCATAATGACCATATCAAGTTTGAAAAGCTATTTTCAAAATATTCGAAGCTTTAATCCTCAACTAGTGATAACCAAACTTTAAATCAATATTCAAAAACATCGCAGCACCCTAAAGCTGATCAAACAAATCATTGATGCGAGAAAGATGATACTCATTCTCAACCATCACCTTATTCAACTGCCGATAATCAATACACATCTGCATAGACCCATACTTTTTTCTTAATAAACAAGACAGGCGCAACCCAAGGTGAAATACTAGGTTGGATAAATTCCTTATCCAGCAACTTCTGTAATTGATCATTTAGTTCCTTCAACTCTGCTGGGGCCATCCTATAAGGAGGAATAGAAATGGTGTTGGTGCCCGACTCAATATCAATGGTGAAATTAATATCTCGATCCAAAGGCATACTAGGCAAGTCCGTAGGGGATACATCCATAAACTCACGGACAACACGAACAAAATCTAAGAAAGGAGGCAAAATAATACTGGTGTCATGAATATAAGCTAATAATGATAAACATCCCCTCTCAACCAAATTATGAGCCTGGACATAAGATATAATCCTCTTAGACCAGAATAAAGTGAACCCTTTTAAGATATCCTTGGAACAGCCGATGAGGCTAAAGTCACAGTCTTGGCAAAACAATGTAAGACAACATGATAAGGATCCAACCAATCCATACCCAAAATAACATCAAAATCAGCCATATCTAATACAAGTAAATCTACCAAAGTCTCGCGCTCGACAAAAGTCACAACACAAGATCAATGCACCCGATCCACCACTAAAGAATCATCTCCGGGGTAGATATAGGAATAGAAATGGCAAGAGGCTTACTAACAGAATCAAAACCCGAAGCAAAAATATACAGACACATAGGAGAAAGTTAATCCAGGATTAAATAACACAGATGCATTTTTGATTTAAATGGGGACGATACCAGTAATCACTACATCATAAGCTTCTACCTCAGGTCTAGCTGGTATAGCATAACATTATCCACGGCTACCAACTGGATGAGTAGCCCCACGACAGCCAACACAGGCTTTACCATATCTACCTCTTGCATTTATGGTAAATACCCTACCTCTGTAACTACCCGAAATCACCTCCTAGGATATCACACGGTGCTTAAGTCTATAAGTATCCCCAAGCTAACCCTTTGAGCCTATTACTATATATAATAACTTAATTCGATGTGAAATAAACCAAATACTGGTACTATCATATCAAATAATAGAAAATACAAAGAAATACTCTATCTAAACGACCACAAATCTCAATATACTAATAATATGATAACTAGTCTCACAAAGCCTCAACTACTCCATAAACTAAAGAGCCATTGGGATAGGTCCCTAACTGGCTCAAATTGAAATGAAAGAAATAATATATCTACTAAAACTCTGAAATGTCTGAAAATAGGTCCTCAAACCATGAGGAGTCACCACTGTAGAGATGTAGACAAAAGTACTCAAAAATTACTGACGAGGCTGGGACTGAGCAACTGAACCTACATTATAAGACAATGTAGCACATAGACGTATATGTGGATCAGCACTTGGGAATATACTGATTATATGGGGTGTATGTATTTACAGAAAACAATATCCATACTCTTTAATCAAATCATGGATACAAATATGATTGACTCACATAGCTTGAATACGTCTGCAATATAAAGCTCATAAATCATGTAGAATGAAGCATGTAATATAAATCTTGTGAGTCATTATACTTTAGCTTTAAAATCTGAACTTTTCTCTTATTCTCATTACTCAAAGACTAAAGAAAGCTTTAAACAATACTTTCAAACTCATGCATATATCTCATGAAGAGTAAAACTTCTTTAATACTCAAGAACTTAAAACTCTTTTAAACTCAAGACACTTGGAACTCGGAATTCTATAACTCTTACTAGTAGAGAAAACTACTTTCTTCTTGGGAAAATTTTACTTCAAGAAACTATTTTGAAAATCTTACTATTAGGGAAAATCACTTATCTCAAAGCTTTAAGGAAAATATTCTATCTCAAGGGAGGTTCTCTTAACTGACATAAACCATGCGAGCTACATGGAGTCCAATGTCTTGTCCTCCTAAGGAAAAAACCTCACGTTGGGAAAAGGCATCATACTTTTGCCAGGGAGTATAACCTTAACTCAGTGATCACTTATCTCGGTCTTGGGCCCATAAATCTTAATCCTACGATGGCACGTAGTTCTGGAGTATGAAACTGTAGTATCTTACCCAACTCGGTGCTAAGTACTACTCCCTTTCGTTAGCTACTCTCATCTCATAGAAATCCACTTAAAAAATAATCTTGTGGTTCATAAGGAACCCAACTATAAAATCTGTAATCTCCTGTAGTAAATTGGATTTCAAAGCTACTATGACCATTAAGGTCAAAACTTTCTCAATGATCTCTAAATACTCAAATCATGGGTGCTTATAGCACAAAAGTTCATAAAAACTAAAATCTCAAGTAGGGTTTAATGACCCATAATCAAATCTCAAGTTAAGACTCATCAAAATGCATACTAGATGTCATAAGGATACAGAAACCATATTGAAATCTGGAATGTTCTGCAATTTATCTTAAAATCTTAACATAGTCATGTACTTCAATTTCTAGAATATTGGGAAATCTCAAAATCTCATGCATAGTAATATTGGGTATGAACCCACACTTCAAATTCATAGGAGAACTCATAAAGTCATATATCTTTGTAATTTAAAATAAGTTTTAGGTACAAGGACGAAAGAATTGTCCTTGTTTAAACCCAACATACCTTAGATTGTAACTTAGATAAACAAACTTGCTTGAGACTCTCCTTCTTACTCTTGAGAGAGGGTTCTTGAAGCCTTTTACTTGGAGAACTTGAATCTCAACTCAATTTGTAGAATCTATGGTGAGTTCTTGAATTTCTTGGAGAAGGGTTTTGAATTTGCTCTTGAGGGAGAAACCCTAGCTCTTGGATATTTTGGGAGATAATGAGGCTATCTTCTTCATTTTGAATATATCAGTGTATTAAAAAGGGAAAGACCCAAAAGGTCCTTTTAAAAATGACTTAAAAATACTGAACGAGATTTACGACGATCGGAGTGATGGTCTGTCGCTAGTCTGACGGTCTGTTGGATCGTCCATCACACGTTGGTCAGAAAAAGGCCGCACTGCCTTAGTTGCGACGGTCCTAGTGACGGTACGTCACTAGCTTGACGGTTCATCATATTGGCTGTTGCACTTGGGCCAGAAGAGGGAGTCATTGTCTTGGTTACAATGGTCCATCACAAACTCGATGGTCTGTCAACCTGTCTGTCGCACCTGGGTGGTTTCGAAAACTCTCAGCAAAATGGCCATTACTTCTCACCCCAATACCAAATTTAGACGAAATTGGTATCGTTGGAAAGCTAATTTAATTCTCGACAAGACAAAAGTCGTTATTAGGAAAATTTTACACGGTTTAAAATATTTCTCACTTGGGAAGTCAGCCCTTACTCTTCTCAAAGATGAAAATCGACTAAAGGAAAATCCAGGGTATTACAATATCTCTCACTTGGGAACATTCGTACTTTAATGTCGCTTGTTACACCAAGAACACATGGAAAACTGAGTACACATAGCTGAAGCAATTTGCTAATGATGAGGCCAATATATATAGGATTTTCTTGCTCGTACTCTGTCAAATTCTAGTATAATTTAAGATATTGTTCCATAGAGATTGGAACCACCTAGGCTTCATATTTGTATTATCATAATGATGAGAGGTAAAATTGGAATTATATAGATTACTAAAACTTAAATAAATTACTTTCTAAGAATTTATAATTAAAAGGAGTTGGAAATTGTTGAATTCACTTGAAAATATTTTTTTAATAGAATCTCAATTTACTCATATATTTTATCTAAAGAATAATTGCTTATTTCTAATACAATTATATTTAGTTTACTAAGAAATAAACAATTAATTAACACTCCGTGAGGTTATGCCAATTAAATAATTTAAGACTAGTGATAATTGAATCAAAATATTTTCTTGCCTGAATTGTACTAAAAAGGTGTAAATACCTCTTGCGATTAGTCTTTAAATCAATAAACTTATTTGAATCAATCCCTCCATGAGAATTAGAAATGAAAGAAATAAGATAAAGACCCTTTAGATAAATAAACTTATTTGAGTTAATCCCTCCATGAGAATTAGGACTAAAAGAAATAAGATAGAGATCATTAAATCAATAAACTTGCTTGAGTTAATCTCTCCGCGAGAATTAGGACTAAAAGAAGCAAAATTAAAGATTTGAAATAATAAATAACTAAATATTATTCTCCATCTACTATTTTATTCATTAGTTGTTATATATTAATTTTGCTCCGTGAGAATTACAAAATCAATATAAAATTAACTTAGAGATAAAATAGATAGATGTGAAAACAATAAGAGATAAAGTTATTATTTCGGCACAATATGAAGATGTAAGTGAAACTTGCAAGCGAAACATGCATTAAAACAAGGTAGTATTATAAATATATATATATATATCGAGATTCATCAACTATCCCAACCAAAAGAAATTACTCCATTAGGGAGAAAAAATAAAATTACTAAGGAAATATTATCCTACTAAAGAAAAAGAAAAGAAGGAAAACAAGACTAATGAATCTTGCTAATGTGTGTGTCTTTTTTTTTACAATGAAAGAACCTTTCCTATTTATAGAAATATTTCTATGGAGGCTTTGGTGAGAATTTCCAATACTATATCAATATATCATGAGATCTTGAGGATAAATTTGCATGCAAATTAATCATCCAATCTTGGTGAGATTTTGACATGAATATTATCGTGATATCTTGATGAGAAATTCAAAGACATTGATGATAATTTCATTATTTTATATTTCTTGTACTTCCGTAGTCTTTGATGAATTTTAGCAAATGTATCTTTCTTCTTTCTTTCTTTTTCGTAATGTATTCCTCCTGCAAGATTTGTTAGAAAATATGCGAGAATAGGATATATTTATTCATATTTATTTAAAATACTTGATATATAAAAATATACTAATAAGTATATCTCATCAAATACTCCCACACCTGAATATTTGCTCGTCCTCCAGCAAAGGACACAAAATAAAATTGCGGCAAAATTTTTAAGTATAATTATGAAAATTTTGACAAATAAAATTCCACTAAGATTTCATTATGTGTTCAAATAACTTTAAACACGCTCATATTCACCTATTGAGAATCAAAATTATAATATTTCCTATTCCAAGTGTATCTCACCAAATGAAGAGAGATGCCCATAAATCACACAATATATCCATATAAATCAATAGAAGGCATAGTTAGAGAATTCTCTCACTCTCAACAAAGAAGTACTCAAGGAACTTAAAATTGTCATAAGCTTGCCTATCATGTGGTTCTCCACTAATATAGGAGTTTTTGAGTTGAGATCATGTAGGACTTTTATAAGGTTGTAATGTAGGTTTAGGAATGGATCGGATACATATGGATAAAAGTGACACAAGTTCCTCATTAGCACCACAATACTTTAAATTCTATAACTCTTACTAGTAGAGAAAACTACTTTCTTCTTCGGAAAATTTTACTTCAAGAAACTAATTTGAAAATCTTACAATTAGGGAAAATCACTTATCTCAAAGCTTTAAGGAATATATTCTATCTCAAGAAAGGTTCTCTGAACCGACATAAACTATGTAAGCTACATGGAGTCCAATGTCTTGTCCTCATAAGGAAGAAACCTCACGTTGGGAAGAGGCATCATACTCTTGCCAGGGATTATAACCTCAACTCAGTGATCACTTATGTTGGCCTCAGTCCCATGAATCTCAATCCTACAGTGGCACGTAGTTCTGGGGTATGAAACCGTAGTAACTTACCCAACTCGGTGCTAAGTACTACTCCCTTTAGTTAGATACGCTCATCTCATGGAAATCTACTTTAAAAATAATCTTGTGGTTCATAAAGAACCTAACTATAAAATCTGTAATCTCATGTAGTAAAGTGAATTTCAAAGCTACTATGATCAGTAAGGTCAAAACTTTCTCAATGATCTCAAAATACTCAAATCATGGATGCGTATAGCACAAAAGATCATAAAAACTGAAATCTCAAGTAGGGTTTAATGACCCATAATCAAATCTCAAGTTACGACTCATCAAAATACATACTAGATGTCATAAGGATACACAAACCA
Organism: Capsicum baccatum var. pendulum; assembly: GCA_030864225.1. Taxonomy (NCBI): domain Eukaryota; kingdom Viridiplantae; phylum Streptophyta; class Magnoliopsida; order Solanales; family Solanaceae; genus Capsicum; species Capsicum baccatum. The sequence goes on from CM061555.1 coordinate 282,349,869, forward strand.
TATAGAAATCTGGAATGTTCAGTAATTTGTCTTAAAAACTCAACATACTTATGGTACTTCAATTTCTAGAACATTGACAAATCTCAAAATCTCATGCATAGTAATATTGGGTATGAACCCATACTTCAAATTCATAGGAGAACTCATAAAGTCATATATCTTTGCAATGTAAAACAAGTTTTGGGCACAAGGACGAAAGAATTGTCCTTGTTCAAACCCAACATACCTTAGATTGTAACTTAGATGAACAAACTTATTTTAAACTCTTCTTCTTACTTTCGAGAGAGGGTTCTTGAAGCCTTTTACTTGGAGAACTTGAATCTCAACTCAATTTGTAGAATCTATGGCGAGTTCTTAAATTTCTTGGAGAAGGGTTTTGGATTTACTCTTGAGAGAGAAACCAGCTCTTGGATGTTTTGGGAAATAATGAGGCTAGCTGCTTCGTTGTGAATATATCAGGGTATTAAAAGGGAAAAAACCCAAAAGGTCCTTTTAAAAATGACTTAAAAATACTGAACGGTATTTACGACGATCGGAGTGACGGTCCGTCTCTAGTTTAATGGTCCATCGGATCGTTTGTTGCACGTTGATCAGAAAAAGGCCACACTACCTTAGTTGAGATGGTCCGTCGCTAGCTTGACGGTCCATCATCTTGGTCGTCGCACTTGGGCCAGAAGAGGGAGTCACTGCCTTGGTTATGATGGTTCGGATGATAATCCGTTGCAAACTCGACGGTCCATCAACCTGTTCGTCACACCTAAGTGGTTCCAACAACTCTCAGTAAAATGGCCATAAATTCTCACCCCGATATCGGATTTGGATGAAATTTATATCGCTGGAAAACTAATTCAATTCTCTATAAGACAAAAAATTGATATTAGGGAAATTCTGCACAGTTTAAAATATTTCTCACTTGGGAAGTCCGCCCTTACTCTTCTTAAAGATGAAACTCGACTTAAAGAAAATCCGGGGTATTACAACCTCTCATAGTTGAAATAGGAGTAGCTCTAACACACGGCAAGAATAGTCCTTAGCCACATGGCCAATCTCATCGCACACATAGCAACCTCTACGACCAGTCTTAACAGAAGAAAGTATAATTAAGCTCAAACGGCCGCCTTGAACTGCTAAACCAGAAGATCCACCACCTAAAATCTATAAAGTCACCTACACTGGCCTACCATGGTATCCACGAGAACCTCTAAAATCTCTTCCTCGAGAGGTCTGACTCCTGAACTTACCAAAATGGCGCACCCTCTTGGCGGCTCCCTAAGATGCACTAATAATACCCTCTGTCATCTTAGCGTGATCCACAATACTCTAAAGAGAAGCCCCAAGCACAATCATTTGAGACATAGCCAATTGAAGGGAGACAACCAAACCCTTCACAAATTTTTGAATCTTCTCAGACTTAGTGGAAATGCTATCGTAGAAATATCTGGATAGGGTATGGAAGCGTGACTCACACTCAGCGACTGTCCTGGACATCTGTTCCAAATGATCAAACTCATCCCATATACGATCTCTCAAACTGAAAGGCACAGATCTTTCCAGAAAGGCATAAACAAACTAAACCCATGACAACTCAGGAGCATCAACAGGCCCACAACTGACAAATAATCTCTACCAATCTCTCAACTAACAGTAGTATAAGCCACACCACTCATACATAAAGAATGAAACACAACTCAGAATACAGGGTATGAAAGAACTTTGCACGATAAAGAATAAAATGAGGAAGTTTCCTAAATACGTCCTATAGCTGCTCAAAGATAGATACAGAAGTCTATGTACCAATCTGTGAGACTCTATTAGACATCCGTTCTTACACCGTTGAGACCAATGAAACCTGATTGCTTTGAGACTAATTTATCACGACCCTAAAACAAGGGTCACGATGACACTTTTCACGATGCACCTTGACAAGTAAGCCTATCACTTAAACTGATACAAAAAGAGAAAAAAATAGAAATATCCCAAGATAAGGCTTCTAAAACGAAGCTGAACTATATAAGTAATAATAATAATGCGGAAAGAACTTATACAAAATACCAATCATGCCCAAAACCAGGTGTCAATAGTATAAGAACTATTAATACAATCCAAGAGTCAAATACATCAAAAAAATAACCACAAAAAAATAATATTTGTCTCCGAACACTACTAAAGACAAAACTACTGTAGAAAGATAGAGGTGAATTTCGAACGCATGAATCTCCAACTATTACCTTGGAAGCTCCAACAATCACTTGAGTCAATCAAGCTAAGGAGAAATCGAGCTAGGACCTACACTGAAAGGGCGCAGTAGGCATGAGTACGGTCCATTTGTACTCAGTAGGTATCATAGGCCGACCAAACAGAGTAGTAAATAAAGCAACAAAATATACACTAAGGGCACGTCACCTGCAATCAGAAAATATCCCACAATGGTAGCCCACACTGCTTGCACTAACAATTCTACTATATAACATGTATTGCAACATCACAACTAGATAGAACACAAGTATGCATTATATCATATATAAGTAGAACAAGGGGGAACATGCATATACAAGATCATCAAATACAAGTAAAAGAAGATAAGACAATTACATAAAGGGAAAGTCAATATGGCAATACAACACAATATAAACACAATAAAGTAAGTGCAATGTATATGATGATGCACGAGATTGTCGCACAATCTCCGGATCGTCGCACAATCCCCGTATAAACCTACAGAGGCAAGCCTCCTAATGCAGGACCCATGGGGGGTTCGTCAACCCATATAAAATCCACATATCTCATATATCTTTTTCGGCACATCCCTTGGAAAAGGTTTTATAAGGTGTTACAATATCTCCTCCCTGGCACATCCCTCGGGGAGGATTTTAAAAAGGTGTTGCCAGTGTTTCTCAAATATTGCCACGGTAGTACCAATGTTTCATGAATGAGTATGATATATGAGGATGTAATGCTCACAACCAATCACAATGAGTATTTTTACAGCCAACCATAATGATATATTTCCACAACCATGTGAGTTAATATCCACTCATTATTTTAGTTCCATCCACGAATTTCCACATGTCTCATATGCCAATAAAGTTTGAATATAATCACAATACATCAATGGTACTATATTAAGCATCTTAACAACATAATTATTCTCATGTATTCAAGACTATTAATATAATATAGGTCCCCACACGGTCACACATATCACATAATAACTCAATTTCGATAATTACATCTCATATAGGCCCCCGCACGGGCACAATACATAAATAGTTTCTTTTCATGATTAGTTCCCACTTTTAGCATGCATTTTGTATCATCATTTACTACCCAACCCAATCTGAAAGAGTTAAGCCATAAACTACCTCAAAAGTCGAAATCGGTCCACTACACTTCGAACCCACGACCTTATTTTTCACGAACAATCTTGAACTTCACTAAAAACATCAAATATAGAATCTACGCGTAAAAAAAATCAATAACACTCATATTGACTACTTTTGATTCGGGGTCAGAATAGACCCCCGAAATGGGTTTTCAAAAAAGAAGGAAAAAATCAGAACTTTACTTCAAAAACATGTCCTCCATATTTTTAGGAATCTACAGTTGAAAATTCAAGTCAACTTGAGTAAAAAAAATGAGGTTCAAATTGAAGAAAAACCATTTTTAAGATTTACTGGGTAAAATCTTGGAAATCCGGGTTAAAATCAAGAATCAAAGTTGTTTTAAGGGTTAAATTGATGAAAAACTAGCAATTATAAGATAAAATATTATTCAAGTGAAAAGAAGTGAAATTGGAGTTTAAAATCAAGCCCTAAGATTTTTGGAGTTTTGAAAAATTAATCAAGATATTACTAAGAAAATGGTGAATTCTTACCTTTAATCCGTAATAAAATCAAGAAAAAGGTGTTAATCTAGCTTCTCATGCTCTCACAAACTTTACTTTTAAGCTCTCACAGTTTAACTCCCAAGAGTTAAGATGAAAAATGAGTAAAATGGGCTCAAAACTGCTATATATTGCAGAAAATCTGCACAAAAAAAAACTGAAAAGCTGGGTTTTTTTTTCTTTTTAAGTCAATCCGAAATTCGTTGAGGTGCCCGAGATTCGTTCGGAGTCCGATATATGCAAATGAACTATGCAACCACACTAAATTCGATGTTTCGGACGCATTAGCAAAGTCAGATTTTCAAAAATATACCATTTTCACAAAGTTGACCCCGAAATTCGAAATCACAGTTTTTCAAATCGAGGGTCGAAATGAGATTTAAAAGTCATAAAATTATACCGAACACGCTAACACCCTAAAATCAACATTATGGATCTGCTTACAAAGTTGAATTTTTCATCCGAGGTTGTTTCGATCAAAGGTGGGCCCCACACCCATATTTACAATTTCCAACTTTCCAACCAATAGGTCGAAATGAGTTCGGGTGCACCGGTACCCGAACCAAAGGTTTACCTAGCCTAAAATTGATATTTCGGAGCTGCTGGCATATTCCGTTCGACCATCCATCACACAGATCAAAAGATATCCACATAAGTCCAAAATAAGGCTCTCGAAGCCATAAAAACCACAATATTGCAGAATTGATACCAAAATATATCGAAAATCATGTCAATCACTCCCACACCCCAGAAATACCATAATGCAACTACGAGGAGAGGTAAAACAGTCAAATCACACAATCACAAATTTTACATATTTCATCAAATTTTTAGGTCGTTACACTTGTACTATAATTGCTAATGGGAATCTCCAAGATACTAACATTATCCTTGAGTGTAGAAAATGCAAGAGATGAGAATCACTTCATGGGCCGCTTGCTTAATGTTATTCTTAATATTATTTATATAATAATAATAAATAATCTATAAATAATAATTGAGCGCATCTTCAGGAGCAGAATAGAATGGCGGACACACTAGCTAGGAATGGTGCAAAACGTGACCAAATCAAAGAGCTCGATCTTTTAAAAGTTCCTCTTGTGTATGCTACGAAAGAAGTGGAAGCAAACACGCTAGGAAGTTCCTATGCTAGGAAATTTTCATTTTGTAACTTAAGCCGTAATGGCCAATCTCACTCCACCCTCAAACTTCTCTTTATCTTCTATTCTGTAATGAATGAATGAAAATTCTTATTAACTTCAAGATGTTCATGTAATACACATTATACTCTGCCTCATACACTGATTTTTTTCTGATATTAGCGGATCTGCAAAGAACTTACCAAATTGCTAATGTATTGTGTAATTCTTTAATTTTATATGTTATGTATTGTATTTCTAACAATTTCATCTTGTATCAAAATTTAATAACTCGTTTTAAATCAGCACTTTTAATTTTTGTGATGGTCATGTTTATTGTACAACTATAAATTATAATAGAGCTAACTTATATCTTTTAAAAAATTATATAAAAATTAAATTAATAAATCTAAAATTAATATAATAAAAATATTACATTAAAAAATAATTATGAATATCAAAGACTTAATTAATTACCGAATATAATTTATAATATGTTAAATTACAAATGTTATACAATATAAATATTAATATTATAATCAGAAAGTAAAATAGAGGGGTGAATAATAACTCTCTATATTTTGAAAGTTACTATTCACCCCCTCCATAGAGTTTAGAGGGGAATTTGGAGGGTGGTTGAAGTTCCACCTTCTATTTGTTCCCTTCAAATTTGGAGTTTAGGGTGTGTTAGATATGAAGAAAAATATTTTCTGAAAAATGTTTTCTAATTTTCTCATGTTTAACTGGCTTAAAGGTTTTGAAAAATATTTTCCAAATCAACTTATTTTTTTCAATTATAAGAAAACTGATTTTCCATCAAAAGTAAGGATTTTTTTTTTTCAAATCTCTCTTTCAACCTTACTCTTTAAGTTAAAATATTCATACAATTCTCAGACTCACCCATCTCTACTCCGACGCCCATCCCCTACCCCCACCTCACCCCATACCACCCCATCCAAAAAAAAATATTTCAAACTTTTTTTTACATCATCCCCCTACCTAAAACCCAAACCCCTACTCCCCCACCCCTTCAAAAAAAAATATTTAATTTTTTTTGAATATTAAAACATTTTCTTACCCTCCCTACCAAACCCCCCACACTACCAACCCCCTCCCTCCTCAATTTTTTTTTTGATTTTAAATTTTTTCTTACTCCACCCTAACTCCCCTACCCCCGACCCCACCCCTACTAGCCCCATTCAAAAAAATAATTTTAATTTTATTTTCTTACCCCATCTCCTAACCCGAAACTCAAACCCCTACTCCCTTAAAAATATATTTATTTTTAAAAAATAAATTAACTTTTTTTTTTCTTCCGTTACCCGACTCCACCCCCACCCCACCCCACCCCACCCCACCCCTACGAACCTATCATCTTTTAAGAAAAATTAAGTTTTTTCTTACCCTACCCTTACTCCCCTACCCTGACCCCACCCCCTCCTTCCTCCAAAAAACACTAACTTATTTTTTAAAAAAAAATAATTTTTTCTTACCCTGCCCTTACTATCTATTTTGACAATCTCAACCCCCTCCCCCCAAAAGATTAATGTTTTAATTTATTTATTTTTTAAAAATAAAATTTTTTTCTTATCCTATTCGTTTTCATTATTTTTGTTAAATATATACAATTTTTTTTAGAAAATATATACTTACCCAATTTGCATAACGAGCACAAGAATATACGTAAGAAACAAGTTACTTTTCTAGAAAATATTTTTTCTTCTTCATATCAAACACACCCTAAAAAAATTATTTTTTAGGGTACAAAATAATCTTCTAAAATGTATTTTTACTATTTTACTAAATACTAAAAAATATTTTTTAAAAAATATTTTTCATTCACCAACCAAATATTAAAAAATATTTTTCGTTCACCAATAAAATATAAAAAAATAAATAAGAAACCAACTTATATTCGAGAAAAATATTTTGTACTTTTCATCAAAAATATTTTCCTTCCTACTAAACACACCCTTAGAGGGGGAAAATAGAGGTGATTGGAGATATCCTCAAAGCGGTATGAATTTTCTACCAACCAATTGGAGCTTACAATGAGAATGAACGATTTGTGAGTGGGGGTAATTATGATGTGGATGGGGCTGCTTTCGTTAAGCTATCTTCACGCTCCACAAGTTCTTGTCTTGCACGCTCCGCCATTTTTTCAGTTCTCTTTTATTAGTGTTCGGTGGTGAAAAAGTATTATTATTATTTTATTTTTGTTTAGTTAAAATATTTTTATAATAAAACAAACCTTCTAAAAATAAGATAACTAAGTTTAATTATAAAATGAGAGAAAATATTTTTAAGTGCACTTCATATTAATTGTCTTTTCTCCTCCCTCACACCTTATCCCCCGCCCCCCCTGCTCTTCACCCCTCCTCTATAGTACTTTTATATGTTAAACTAGTGGCGAGGGCCGTGCTCAGCACAGGCCTAACATGCTAAACTTCAATTTTTAAAATTATTATGAAAATAGTGAAATAAATTGACATTATTAAGTAATTTTGAATAATTTAAATTTTTAATTATTATAATTTATAATTTTTTTTTTCTATTTCAATTTAAGTGACATCAATATAATTTTGAGAGTTAAGTAAATATCATGATTGAAGTAGCTAAGCAGACATGTTTAAATAACTTATAATAACTAATTAGAAGTGATATAACAAAATTGCAATAAAAAATACTTGTGAAAATAATTTAGGTGAGGTCATATAAGATGTCAAGTTAATTTAAAATATAAAGATTTAATTTATCATTTTATGTCTATTTTACCTCATTTATCAAATTTATTAATTTTTTAATACATAAATAAGTTATAATAATTAATTAAAGGTGATGTAGTAAATTACGGTTGAAGCAGTTGAAACAAACATGTCATTGAATATTTATTTTACTTATTTATTTTATTAATTATTAATAATATTTTAATACGTAAATGACGTATAATAATTAATTAGAAATGATATAGTAAAATTACGAAGCAAGTAGTGGTCGACAAACATGTCGATCACCGAAACGAAAAAGTTATTAAAAAATTTAAAATTTAATTTCCTTGTTCATGTATTTTTTGCTAATTAGGGGTGATAAAATAAAATCACGATTGAAGTAGCTGAAGCAGGCACGACATAAATGTCTATTGTACTTTTTAATTAAATGACTTATAATAATTAATTAGGGATGATATAATAAAATCACTGTTGAAGTTGCTGAAGAAGGCATGTCGTCCACAAGCTGCTTGCTTCAGCAACTTATCCTCACTTATATATTATTAGTAGATGTATATAACTAGTGTACTTTTACGCGCTTCGCGCGATCGTAAAATCATGTTTAAATCTATTATATTTTTAATTTCATGAAAATGAAATAAACTTTTAAATGATATACAGTACAATCTTTCTAAATTAATACTTGATAAATTAATAAATTCTTTAAGATAATATTTTTTTCTAGTTTCGACTTGGGTATTGTCTTCCACCAAAAAATTTTGAAGAATTCTAGATGCGACAAGTGTTTCCTTGCGCATAACTGATTTCAAAGGTATTGTATCATCTTCAACTTTATTATCAATATTATTTTTTTCAATGGTATCCATATTTTTTTTTATATTTATTCAATAAATATGATACATAAATTAGTAAAAACAATGGTTTTGATGTAATTAAAATTATCTTTCATTAAATCTCGAAAATACTTGTTAAATTAAGAAATATTAATTTATCGATTAAACAATACCTATACAAAATAATAATAATAATATTTCATGATTCCAATAATATTAATCTAGAAAGGTTCAAGTGTATATATTTAAGTTAATTGATAAATGTGAATTATTTAGAATACATTACGATATACATAGTGTATGAATATTTTTATTATAGTGGTAGATGGATAATTTCACATCTAATTTTCTTCTTAATTGTGTATTTTAAAATTTTAGAGTCAGAAAAATGTGAATGATCTTATATCATCATATTTGTGTAAGTATTTCTCTTACATACTTTTGAGTAAGACAAAAAATGTGTAACTGAGAAAATTTTAAAAGTAACTCTTTTTAATATAACATAAATAGATAAAATAAAGAGTATAAATTTGAAGAATGAAACAATTTTTTTAAGAAATAAAAATAAAAATAATATATCATCTGGGTAAATAAACTAATAGAGGCAATCAAGGAAAACGAAAAGTTGCAACTAATAAATAGAACTAAAGAAATGACATTGATTTCTTCTTCTTCTTCTTGTTTTTTTTTTTTTTTTTAAATCAAAGCATGCAAGTAGAAATGTAGTTGAATGTCGAGATCTCTCCACTTGATTAAAAATTTTAAATTTGAGCAAAACAAATCATGTTAGAGAATGCCAAACAGTAATTTAAAAAGTACAGAAGTGAGATATAAGTCAGTTAGATGATATGATAGAATTAGTTAGCTATTAAATTAATTATGAGAAGACCATTTAAAAATAGAGAAGCTTTTAGAAAAATTAAAGAATCTTTAGTTAGTAATTATTCAGAATATATAAGTCTAAATAAAACAATTTATTTCTGAAAAACGTAAAGAATTAAAAATAAGAAAAGAAAGACTACATTATAATATATTTGTCGGAGTTAGTAAAAATTCAATAAATACACAGAAAGATGAAATATCAAAATTAGAATCACAAATAGATAGTTTAGAATATATATATCAACATGAACTATTCACAATAAAATGAACAAAGAGGAATTTATAGTAGATGAAAAAATATATGAAAATCATGAAGGATCAAAAATAAAAATAGTATTTTCTAATCTAGGAAGAAGATACAAGAAAATAGGTGAACATTTATATCTAATGTTAGAAAAAGCAGAATTAAAATTAGAAGATAAATTAACAGCAATGGTAAAATAGAAAAAGAAAATGAAGAAATAGATAGAAAAAAAGAAATAGAAAAAATTAAACAACAAACTACGGAAGAAATATGAAAAATAGAAGAAACTAAAAATAATAGAATTGCTGAAGTAGAAAAAGAACTACAAATGTTAAAAGAATTGTACGAACAAAGACAAAAAGAAAAAGAAGAAAAAGATAAAGAACAAAAATTACTAAACAAGATAAATCAATTTAAGGAAAAATTAGAAATAAATAATATAGAGTTAGAAGAGACAGATAATTATGATTCAGAAGAAAGTGAAACATATACAGAAATATTAACAAGTACAAAAAATTTAGAAATTAACGAAAAACAAGAAATAATTAATGAAGAAAACTTAGGAAATACCAACACAGAAATAAATACTCTTGATAAAAAAGAAGATGAAAATATAATACCTAAAACAACAGAAATAAGAAAACCTATATACTATAAAAATAAATTTAAAAGATATAATGAATATGACAAATGGACACCAAAACAAATAGTTAATAAAAATTATAACTTTTTAGACCTAGACTGTGTAATAGATACAGAAAAAACAATACAATTATGGATAGGATATATGACAAAACAATTATTAGATAATAATATAAACATAATAGATGCACCAGAATATATAAAAAAAACATTAATAGGATCAGTAAAACTATGGTTTTTAAATTTAACTGAAAATAGTAAGAAAGTATTAAGAGCTAATAAACCTATGGAAGGAACATCATCAACAACAACTAAACTAACACCTATAGAACTACTGAAAAAATATGAAACAGCTATAAAAGATGAATTTGATAGTATGACAACAGTAGAAGAAGAACAAAATGAAGAAAAAGATACAAATAGGAATCTAATGTTAAAATTACCAATATGTAATATGTGTTATATAGACGAATATACTTGCGCATTTAGAGAATATTATTATAAAGGAGCATATAGTATAGAAGAAAGTAAAGAAATAAGAAAATTATATTTTAAGAAATTACTCGAACCATTTAGTTCAAAAATAATAAAAAGTTGGGAAGAAGCAAAAATAGTAGATACGTTAGGAGCTAGAATAAAATTTTTACAACAATGGTATAGAAATTTATGTGAAAAATATAGAGAAGAATTAAAAATGGAAAAAACATTAATAAGAAATTTAGCATGTTGCAAAAATAAAATAGCACCCCAATTTGGATGCGAAGAAAGATATTATAAGAAAAGAAAAAGACATAAGAAATATAAAAAATATAAAAAATCAAAATATAAATACAAGAAACAAAGAAAAAGATATTATGTAAAAAGTTATAAAAATAAACGACCATATAGAAAGAAAAAAATCTATAAAAGAATGTACATGTTATAATTGTGGAAAGTTAGGACATTTAGTTAGAGATTGTAAATTACCCAAAAATCCAAAAAATAAACAAATATCAGAAATTAAGATAGATAATACAGAATATATGCAAATAGATTATATAGACTATGAATTAGAAAGTGAAGATAGTATATATGAAATTTCAGAAAATGAAACAGATACTGAAATAGATAGTGAAATAGATGAATCGAATGACTGAAGAAGATATAAAAATAATAACAAAGGAAGAATATTTAAATGACGAAGGAACAGAACAAAAAATAATATTTGATAGTAATATATTTGATGAAATAAAAGGAAAAGAATTAGATTTAAGTGTAGAAAAAATATTTAAAATACCAACAATCAAAAATATTTTTACTAGGAAAAAAGATGAATATTATGTAGTATGCCAAAAAGAACATGTAATAGACTGTAGATATGCAAAAGGTAAAGCTAGCATACCACTAGTAATAAAAAGAATAATTAATAAAGAAATAAATGATATAAAAAGTAAAGGATATCCAATAAAATACGTACACCTTGGAGGTACAGAGATATTAATAAAAACATGTTTTAGAGAAGGAATAGATACACCGATAGAATTATATCTAGCAGATGATAGAATTATAAAATCTATAGAAAAAAGCATAATAACTGCCGTAAAAGGAAATTTAATATACTAAAAATTTAAATTTATAATAAGTGCAAATTATTCAGTAGCAGTAATAGATAGAAATATAGATAAATCACTAGTATTATATTGGAAGATATCAGGAATAGAATTAACCCCAGGAAGTAAAATATTTACAGCAAGATGTAAAAATTTATATGTATTAACAACAAAATATAAAATAACAGGAAAAAATAAAATTAACAAGATACAAATAGATAGCCCATTTGAACAAATTGTAAAAACAATAGATTATAATGATTATAGCTATAGAGACATAGATATAGAAGAAAATTTAGAAATAGTAAATGATAGAATAAGTACAACAAAAAGAATAGCTAATGAAAAACCAGAATCATCAAGCTTATCAAAAAGAACAAGTTATGAAACAAATTCAATAAGTAATTTAAACCAATATTACATAACAGGAAAAATAAATGAAAAAGAATATTTAATTCTCCTAAATACAGGACAAGAAGAAAATTATATAGCAAAATATCTAGTAAAAGATGAAGAAATAAAAACTAATAATGATATATGCCCAGATTTACCAAGAAGTTTAATAAATAGTATAAACATAGCAGAAAAGAAAATAATAATGGGAGTTAGAAAAATAAAAATAGAATTTGAAGTAAAAGAAAAAATGCAAAAAGCAGATATAATATTAGGAATAAAATGGTTAGAACAAGTAAAACCATATAATATAGAACATACACAATTAACTATAACATATAATAGAGAGAAATTATTCTTAAAAAGAGCCTTAACATAAAATGAAGATATATGTATTAATGAAGATAATAGTAGAAGGATATTACAATAGATATTATACGCCTACGATAGATACAGGAGCAGAAGCTAATTTATGTAGATATAATTGCTTACCAGAAAGTAAATGAGATAAATTAAAAATACCAATAGTAGTTAAAGGATTTAATAATGAAGGAAACTTAATTACTTATAAAGCTAGGAATGTAAAAGCACAAATATGGGATAAGATATTGACAATAGAAGAAATTTATAATTATGAACTAACGTCAAAAGATATACTTTTAGGAATGCCATTTTTAGATAAATTATACCCACATATAATAACTAGAAAAGATTGGTGGTTTACAACACCATGTAAACAAAAAGTAAGAGCAAAAAGAGTTAATAATAAAATAATAAAGAAAACTGATTGGATAAAAGGAAGTGAAAAAATTACACAAAAGTTAGAAAATATAAAAAACATTGAAGATACAATAGAATTAGTAGTATTTTCGATAAATAAAACAGAAATAACTATATTTTTAATAAATAAGATAGAAATAGTTAAGAAAAAATTAGAACAATTATATAGTGAAGATCCATTAAAAGGATGGAAAAAACATAAAACTAGCATAAAAATCGAATTAATAGATAAAAATAGTATAATAACCCAAAAACCATTAAGCTATAATTTTGACGATTTAAAAGAATTTAAAATGCATATAGATAAATTATTAGAAAAACAATATATACAAAAAAGTAATAGTAAACATAATAGTCCAGCATTTATAGTAAATAAACATAGTGAACAAAAAAGAGGAAAAAGTAGGATGGTTATTGATTATAGAAATTTAAATGCAAAAACTATAACATATAATTATCCAATACCAAATAAGATATTAAAAATAAGACAAATACAATGATATAATTATTTTAGCAAATTTGATTGCAAATCAGGATTTTACTATCTAAAGTTAGAAGAAGAATCTAAAGAATTAACTGCATTTACGGTACCACAAGGATTTTATGAGTGGAATGTATTACCATGTGGATATAAAAATGCACCAGGTAGATATCAACATTTTATGGACAATTATTTTAAACAATTACCTAATTGCATAGTATACATAGATGATATATTATTATATACAAAAACTAAAGAAGAACACATAAAATTATTGGAACAATTTACAGATATAATAGAAAAATCAGGAATAAGTTTGAGTGAAAAGAAAGCTGAAATTATGAAAAATCAGATAGAATTTTTAGGAATACAAATAGATAAAAGTGGAGTAAAAATGCAACAACATATAGTACAAAAAATAATAAATTCAAAAGAAGAATTAGATACAAAAAAGAAATTACAATCATTTTTAGGATTAGTAAACCAAGTAAGAGAATACATCCCAAAATTAGCAGAAAACTTAAAACCACTGCAGAAAAAATTAAAGAAGGATATAGAATATAACTATAATGAAGAAGATAAAAAACAAGTTCAAAAAATAAAATTACTTTGTAAAGAATTACCAAAATTACAATTTCCAGATAAAAATAAAAAATTTGTATACATAGTGGAAGCAGATGCTAGTGAATATAGTTACGGAGGAGTACTTAAATATAGATATGAAGCAGAAAAAATAGAACACCATTGTAGATATTACTCAGGTACGTTCAATGAGACAGAAATAAAATGGGAAATAAATAGGAAAGAATTATGTTCATTATATAAATGTTTGTTAGCGTTTGAGCCATATATTGTATATAACAAATTTATTGTGCGAACAGATAATACACAGGTACGCTGGTGGCTAACAAAGAAAATACAAAATTCAGTTACAACGAAAAAAATTCGGAGACTAGTTTTAAACATATTAAATTTCACATTTATAATAGAAGTGATCAGTACTAACAAAAATGTTATTGCAGATTACATATCAAGACAAAGCTACACAGACTGAAATGATAGAAGAAAATATACATGAAAAAATACTGAATGCTCTAACTACGCTTTCATTGAAAGTGGACAGTATGGGTACTGAGATAGAAAAGCTAAAGCTAAAGATTAGTGAAGATAAACTGAAGTCTATAGCTATGAATCAGCTAACTCAGAAGTGTGCAGAGCTATGTCGATCGGAAGACAATAAAATTCCAGAGCTAGAAGGAGATGTTGGGACACTCCATAAAACCCATAAAGTTGATCAATCTACTTCTGCAGGTACAAGCAAAGGAGTTAGAAAAAATACAAATATAAACCTAAACAAGCTATTTGATAAACCATATACACCAAATACATCGAAAGATCCCATGTTTATACCCCCACAAATTACCATATACCGAGATAGTCTAAACCAAGACAAAAAGACTTACAACTACACAGCCCGAACATATATAGAAAATATCTACAATGTACAAACCTTTCTAAATAACAACCCCAAAGCTACAAATATCCAAGAACCAGATACAAACTATATAACTCAGAGATTGACCGGATATAATAAACTAATTGCTTTACCTAAAACCAAACCAAGTTTAGTTAAAACTTGCTATGAATATGGGCTACTTAGTACTGTATATACCACGGACGGAAATGAGATATCCACTATACCAGAGATATATGAAGCATTTATCACTTTTAAAAGAATAACCAAAGGTACCTTGTTTTTTATAAAAATTTACACAGCACCAGCAGAGATATTATATGATGAAGTCAAAAAACCGATACAAGTTGTAAAGATAGGAATGACACGAGATATGATTATACCACAAGATATTATTTCACAGCCAGAAATACCTAGAATTGAGATACCAAAATTTTATGCAAACAAAAGGATTATCGGACTATCTACAATTTTGCAAGAGCTAGCAAATACATACTGCAACCAAAATCTCATATGGAGCTCCTATTCAAGAAATCATGTACTAATATATTCAAATTCAAAAGAGTTACGAGAAACAGATATGGAAACTATAAGACAATGGATTCTCACGTTGCTTAAACCAGAAACGGAACCTATCGCCAGAGCTATCAGAGAAAAATTTATTTTGGAAGAATTATTAACCAGATATTGCAAGACGATTGGACATAAATATCCAGATCACAAATGTTCAAAATGTAATGGAGGAGATAATGATGTCCCAGCAGTTCAGCTAGAATAAAAGAAGATAAGGACGCCAGCTGGAAAGATAAGATCAGGAGCAATAATGAAGATACAACAGATATGACAAAATAAACGGAAGACTTATTGTATAAATTTGTATAAGTTGTTTACGTAAAATAGCATTTAAAGGAGTTGATAGCATTAAATGTACATTTAATGTAGTTTAAATTTTAACTTTATAGCCTTAGGGTAGCCTTTATAGGTTAGAAGACTTTTTAAGTCTTTTTTGTTTGTTTTCGTTTGTTTTTATCTTTAGAAAAATGTAAAGATACATTCGTTCACTCTATAAATAAGAGAAGAAGAAGGCATTGCAGAGGCAAACCTTCTCACATTAAGCCAAAACTCTCTCCATTCCAAAATATTTTGCCCAGTTAATTAAATATATACACTTCAATGGAAAAAGCTATGGAGCAACAAACCTCAGAAATATCAAAGCTACCGGAATAGGTATATCTATTTATGATTATGAATAGCTAAATTCATAATTCCCGACAACCATGATATGATAAAATAAATTCAATTTAGTTACTTTATAGTAAATTATTCGAAGAATAATATGTTAAGAAGTTTATTAGCAAAGTGGAAACGGAGAAAAATCCCTAAGAAATATGCCATCCTAAAGGTGAAACCAATGAGGCAAAAAACCGTGGCGGGGAGTAACCAGAGTCGAGGCGCTGTTTAAGGGAAAAAGTATCCGAATTACCATGCTAATAGTGACCGAAGAACATGTTATTTAAGAATAATCTAGTATATAGTAATCTGAGATGACTATATTTTATTATGTATATGGTTGAAGGGAATATTTTGAAAAAAGCAATTTTATGAAAATGAATAATAATTTATCTGATGTGATGGTAGATAAATTTAAGATACTTATTTTGTATGCACTTAGAGATATAGATGTTGCAGATATAAGAAAAAATATATTAGAAAAAGCATTTGGAAAATATTACATGACTAGAGTAAATTATATACCATGTCTACCTAGCTACTCTTATAAATACTTATTATGTTAAAATTACGAAGAATTTTTACAGATATGTAAAAATAAATATAGACAAATACATGGAAAATAAAAAATATATAAAATCTCTTCATAAAAATATGCAAGAACTACTAAGGTTAAAACAAATAACTATAAAATATCAATTTTAGAAAATAGATCGTTTAGACTACCTTAAAGTTTTAATCTTATATATACTTAAAGATATAGAAATTATAGATATTAAAAAAATAATATTAGAAGAAGTAATAAACTACGAAATTGAAATAATAGATGCGTTAGAATAGATATACGAAGACATTTACCCAGAAGGATATTATTCAGATCAAGACTGTGGATGTTAGAATATATTAGAAAAACTAGAGAAAACCAAGATAACCTAAATAACGAAATTAATTATAGAAACCGAATTAGAAAAATAATGGAAGATCTAAAAGAAAAGTTAATATGGATAGAAAAAACCTTAGAAAATTTAGAAAAAAGTACATGTGATAGTTTATATAATTTTAAAAACTCACTACGAGAAGAACAACACAAGATAATAAATGACATAGAAAATCTAGAATTAGATATATACTACAGTACAGATAGAATAAATTATTACACAGAAATTTGTAACTCTGCAGTTACTACAAGATAAAAATCATAAACCAAATAAATTAATGGATACACCTTACAAAAAGAATAAATTATTGAAATATAATTTAATAAATATCCACGCACAAAAAAGAATACATTCATTAGATTCATTAGATATAATAAATCTATTCTATAACCTAATCATTGTATTCTTAACATAGAAACATTCTTAATTTTAAAATGTGAAAAAAATTTAAAAAAAAGAAGAAAAAAATAAATGTAATTGGAGACCATTGAGAGGTGCCACATCAACATTCTTATTACCTTCCTCTCTCTCTCTCTCTCTCTCTCTCTCTCTCTATATATATATATATATATATATATATATATATATATATATATATATATATATATATATATATATATATGTACTAGTTAAGTGTACATACTTTGCACGTGTATATCACGTTAATTATAATCTTTGAATATAAAAAGGAACAAATTATTATGGTTTTGACATATTTTGTTAAAACTACAATAACAAGTGTTCATTAATTGATGGGATGATTATTTCTCTTCTTGTAGTATGATGAGTATTGGATAGTATTCAATTGTAAATCTAGTTTTTAACGTTGAATAGAAAAGTCTTGTAAAAAGAATATTATTTAGTTTGAAATTTTTAAAATACATTACTCTATTACCAAAATATTTTAGGACTTCTTAATTTTAAATATTATAAAAATAAATAATAATTAAAGAAAATCAGTGAAAAGATAATTTTATCTATTGCACAGTCTTCTAGTGTAGGACAAAAAGTTCAAATCACTTTTATAAGGACTTCACACTTTTAATATATTATAGATATAGATATAGATAGATTATAGATAATGTAAACATAAACTATTTTCTACACGCAACCATCACACATGACACACCCAACCTATCCCTTTCTTGAAACTATATAGAGAAATAGAAAGCAAAAACTTGGGGAACGAAGAGAAAACCAAGAAGAATATTAGGAGAAATAATTGTAGCTTAAGGAATACATGATTTTGCTAAAGTTTTAATAGTGAGGAAGTTCACTGGCACCCTTTCCGCCAGTTCACTTCTTTGCTATATCCTAGATACTATAACTTTGTATTGATGAAGTTATAGTAATGTTTAATGGTAGATTTAGAATTTTCACGTTTAAAAAATAAAAAGATAGTGTCTGAGATTGAACTTGAACCTAAAAATGAATATTGAACCCCTTCAATCACTAAGCCAACCTCTAATCTTAGGTTCAAAATCTATTAAGTATATATAAAAATTTTAAAAGTAATTTCTATTGGATGCGTGTCATGAACCTAGCCAAAGATTTGTTGGAAAACATGACAACAATTTTAGTTAAAAATACAGAATGTTTTATGCACCAATTAAAAGTATTAAACTGAAACAACTATAAATACATATTCAAAATAAGTAAAACTCTTCAGAGAGGGTATATCACTTACAACAGTACTTGGGGATTATGACCGCATGAAGTATAGTGCTTTTATTGTTCCTTGTCATAGTAAATTCATCATTCACATAGTTATCTAGTAGTAAAGTGATACTTGCTTCTCTAATGGATGACTATTATAATTATTCACTTGAAATTGTATAAACATAATATAACAGAGAAGATATATGAGCAGGGGTAGTATCCAGAGGTATCACATAATGTAAAGTCCAACTTAAAAGCTTTATTTTTGTAACTCTTTGTGACCTCTTCCCCAGTAAGTATCTTCTTTATGATATCGAAAAGCCAACGTATAAGACACCGTTTAGGAACTCCTATTCTAATAGAAACATCAGTTATATCGATTCCTATAAAATATATACAACTATTTTTTTTCCAAATATATATAAATTTCTTTCCATATATTTTTGGAGTCCTTAATGTCTTTCCATATATTTTAGGAGTCTTTAATTTAATTAAATAATAAATTAAGAAAAATAGTAAAAATATGATTTTGTCTAAAGCGAGATATTTTAATTAAGGACAAAAAGTTTAAATCACTTTTCTAAGGGTCTTCACACTTTTAATATATTTTATATATATATATATATATATAGAGAGAGAGAGAGTTTAAACAAATATTTCTTGCTCAGTTTTTCTTTTTCGCTACTCTATGTTCATATTTAGGGAAAAAAACAAAGTGCTCATTCCACATTTATTAGCACTAAATATGCGATAAGAATAATAATCCTTTATGTTTATGGCTTGACTTGATTTAGTCCTTTTTATTAACAATTAAACATAAAAAGTCCTTTTAGTTTGAAATTTAAGGTCGATCCTATAGTTAGCGGTTGTCTTAACATCCACACCAGAAAGAGAAAAGTAACACAAATTAAGAATAATAATTTACATTCAAATATCCCCCCAAATTTATCATTTAAGGACCAAATTCATAAATCATAAGCATTGGTTTATTGTTTGTGCCCAACTAGGGGTATTCAAAATTTTGGTAAAGAATCTATTTTCTTTAGGCTTTAATTAATGAAGACCAACACACAAAATTGTCTTTACATTAGATGGACCAACACATCCTTATTTTAAGAAGACAACTAAATCTGAGGCCCAACCCAATCGAAAAACTACCCAGCCTTATCCCAAATGTTATTACATATAAATGTGTCCATGGGTTACCTAAAGTCATTTCTATATTCTCTGCCGCAAACCCTACTCCAGCAGAAAAATGTTGCCTTTCACTGTGTTCAACTTGTTCTTCATCATGCTGCTGCTGTGGATTATCAACAGTGTACCATGGAATTAAGCTGCTACTGTGCATATCAACTCTCAGAAGTAGGTGCTCCTTCCTATGGTATGCTCTCATTTTGATGTTCTCTTCCATTAACAGACTATTTTGTTGCTTTCAGGTATGTTCTTCGGTGGAGGGGATGATGTTCTTATTTTTATGATGTGTTGAAGGTATCAGGTCCCTGAATGGTAGCTCAATCTAAGTAAGCTCTTCCTCTTCTCCTTCTTCTTTCTTTTCAACTTACCTGTTTCTTTAATTTTTTTATATTATCCTTTATTGTAGTTGCTGCCATGATAGAGATAGTGGGATGCTCGAATTTGCAAGTAATTGGACTATAATACTTTTTCAGGTGTTTCAGCTGCCAATATGTCACTTGACCCTCACCTTTTGCTGCGAGTCTTTTTTTAAGGCTGACATAGATTAGGCGAGAAACTTTTTTTCCTATTTTTGTTGGTTTTCTGATTGTAAATATCTGCTTGTGCATAATCAACTCTGCATACAGTAGCCTACTCAGCCTGTTTATTCTCTTGTTGCTTTCACTCTTATTTATGGACATTATAATTTGCCTTTGTTAAGGATTTTCCAGCCACTTACCTCTAACTGCTGGAAATTTGAAATTATGAAATCCCCTTTGTCAATGGCTAGATTAGTCAGATGACTATCTAGTTGATTTCTTTCCCTCATAATATGTTAATACTGTACTGTAACACCCCATATTTCCCTAGCATAATCTAAGTCCCAATACATAAGCATTCATATACAAATACTTCGAAACACTCATTAATTTTTCATTTTAGAGTCTGCCATTGTATAGAAAATTCAATTAGCTTTCCAACGATATAAAATTCGCCCAAAACCGATAACCGGATAAGAAGTTATGGCGATTTTAAGTTTCTATCGTTAGACCCCATCATTTTAACCCTTAGTGCATCGCAGAGAAAGTCCAAATGATGATTTTCAATTTCTAGTATGACTCTGCGATCGTGGCGCATTGCGGAGCATGCCAATTTTCTATTTGGCAATTTCCAGTGGGCCTTCATGATGTTGGCGCGTTGTGGAGGAGGCCAAATTGGCACTTCATAGGATTAGCACGATAGCTCCACGTCATGGAGCCTAAGTAACCCATTTTAATCACCAAATTATAATATTTTCAAGTTATTATGTTTTAAATTATGATTTCATCCATGAATCTCCATGCACTATTGATTTTATACCAAGTTACCATGAAATTATCGTTACTATTCAATTCTCCATGTTTTTATATTATTATTTATTAAATTAAACCATGATTTATATTTATTATGTAGAATTCATGATATTTTTATAAGTTCCATGACATTCCTATACAACAACAACAACAAACCCAGTGTATTCCCACCTGGTGGGGTCTGGGGGGTAAGATGTACGCAGTCCATACCTCTACCTCTAAAGAAGTAGAAAGGCTGTTTCCGATAGACCCCCGGCTCAAGACACAAGATACCAGGCCAATACATATTAAAGCACCGAACAAAGTTACAAGACTACATAACATAAATAACATAACATAAATAACATAAATACGGCAGCCATAAATAGAAAGAAACAGGGGAAAGCACCCAGCCTCTTACTAAAACAAGGAGCACGGAATCATAACAAGAATACTACCCCCAACAAGTAAAACCCTACACTAGCGACCCAAACTGGCCCTAGTCTTCTGCCCTAATTCGCGTCCTCCAGACCTTCCTATCTAGGGTCATGTCCTCGGTGAGCTGCAACTGCTCCATATCCCGCCTAATCACCTCACCCCAATACTTCTTCGGCCTAGCCCTACCCCGCCTAAAACCATCCAACGCTAGTCTCTCACACCTACGAACTGGGGCATCCATGCCCCTCCTCTTCACGTGTCCGAACCAGCGCAATCGGACCGAACCAGCGCAATCGGACCATGACATTCCTATGATTGTCTTAAACTATGAAGTACAAGTGTTTGATTAAATGCCTACAAGAGTGATTAATTTAATAAAAAGCCTTCATGTGATGTCTTCTAAGTTTTAGTGTCATTTTACCATTGTTGTTTTGAATCCTGGGGGTATTAAATACCTAAAATCCATAGCTATTTACTTCTTCTAGTCTTAGCACATTACAGAACATACTATGAGCATTATTAGAATAGTCAGATATCAATCAGTTAAACTCAGAAAAGTCTAACATTTTAGTGTCATTCAGTGGGAGTAGGATTTAGCACCAAGCGAGTGTAGGGATGGTGGCTTATCTGTCAAATAGGTAGAGTCGTTAGTAGTAGTCCCTATACTCCAGAACTACGTAGCCAGCGTAGGGTATGAGAAGTCACCCGTCAGATTAGGCTTGACTATCTTGCAGGGGTCACCCATCAGTTCAGGATTGACACCCTTAGTCCTTTGGATATTATATCAGTTTAGTGGATCCATATATCCAACGTTAGTATCCATGGCACGGTATTGATACTTTTTCAACTAGGGTTACAGGTTGGACCCCGATTAGCTCAACTTAGGGAATGTCGGTTAGATGATTCCTCCCACAGTCTCAGATATAGTCTTAGTTATAGTTCCAGATCAGTTATGAAATCTTAGGGTTGTTTTACCAAAGCATACAAATATCAGTATTTTGTTAGTATTTCAGTTTACATCTTTTTCTCAGTCCATGTTATAGGCTTGGTCATGCATCCCAGTATTTATAGATTCTTCATATTTTCAGTATCTATAGATTCCATGTTCTCTACTCAGTACTCCATGTTTTACATGTATATTTAGTTAATTATTAGCTCTGTTCATGAAACCATGCATATAAGACTACCTCATTTAGCATACCAGTACATTCAAAGTACTGATCGCATACCTTGCTTTTGCGCTATGATGCATCATATCATAGGTGCTAATGCTCAGTTCCCAGACTGCGCTTAGACCTCACTCCTCAGGCTATCTGCAGTATAGTAGCAGTGGTGAGTCCTTATCATTCGATGACAAATTATTTTTACTTTATATCTCTATTTCAATAGTTAGTAGAGTGAGTTGGGGGTCTGTCCCATCAACTCATATTCAGTCAGTTAGTTTTTAGAGGCTTTTCAGACATTAGAGTCAGTTATCCAGTATTCAGATTTTTAGTTGACATGTCAGTTTATCTGTATTTAATCAGATTTAGTTAATTTTTCTATAGATTCATATTTCAGTATTGATTTAGTGATAAAACCTTATGACAATATTAGATATTTTCCGCAATTATGATATTATTATTCAGTGCTCATAACAGGTACCAACTTATGGGTTAGCTTGTGGTCCCTCGGGACTGTAAGCACCGTGTAACGACTAGGGGTAGCCCCAGGTCGTTACATGTACCTATTTTTTATTCATTATTTTCCATATTTTATCATCATAGTCTATTACATTCCAAGGACAATTCCATTCTCTGATTAGTACTTTTTGCATAAGTAAAGAATCAGTTTGAATCGTCACTTTTCTCTTATGTGTTTCATCTGCATGAATTGCTGCTTGTAGAATAGCATAAACCTCAGATTCTACATTAGAAGTATTTTCTACTATATCTCCTTCTGTATGTATTAGGTCACCCTTCTCATTACTTCCACAAAAGACATACGAGCTAACCCCTGGGTTACCTCTTGATGCCCTGTGTGTATTGTATTTAACCCACCCCATCTCTGGAAGCTTCCACATCACTTTAAGTTCTTCTGCCTTCTATCGCCTTCAGTATTTTTGGCAAACTACTGGGAAAAACTTGTTTTGGATTTATTACCTTGAGTAACAATCCCACATTTCGGGTAATATTGAAAATTACATTATGTAAAAACAAGTTTGTCCTATTATTCTGCAAACTATTTCTTCTTCTCCTTCTTTCCCATATGATCATACTTGGAAGAGACTAAAGATAAGGTTTGATTCTACCCATGAATTCCTTATTCCACTATGTCAGAATAGTTTCCCTAAATGTTAATCCCTCAATTAGAACACCTGCACAATAAGCAAAGTAGGACCAAGTCCTATTAGCTAAAGATGATCTCAGAAACACATGAGTAATGGTTTCTTGATCAGGGTAAGTGAAACACCAATATCTAGTATTCTCATAATAGCATCTACTAGAACCTTTCCTTTTCATATTCTCCACATTAGAAATGCCATTTTGAAAGGCTATCCCTTCACCCAAATTTCTTTGTAGATCTTGTTCTTTTCTTATGTCTGTTTACTATACTGCCATGCTGACTTAACTATGAATTTTCCAATAGTTTCTAGCATTTAAATAGGAATATCTCTTTCTCTTGCAACAATTATAGGCTTGAGTTTAGTCAAGATGTGATTGACATCTTCTTATGGTAGAATCTACATCATCAACTGCTCATTTTATTTCCCTTATGTGATTAAATCCTGTACCACTTGAACTTTGTCATCCCAGTCCCTGTTGTTCTGCAATATGTTATATAAGTCACCAATAGTAGTCCAGTTATCAAACCAGATACTAGCCTTACCATCTCTGATCTTCCATAGAATTTGGTGCTCTAATAAATCCCTAGCCTGTAGCATTTTCTTCCATAACTGAGATCCAGCTCCTGTTTTCCATACTATCTTATTAGGATGATTTTTTCTATAGTATTTGTTTTGCATAAAACTAATCCAAATAGAGTCTTTAGTTCTAAAGTTTCACCACAATTTGCAAAACAAAGCCATAGATACATCTTGCACCCTTCTGAACCCCAAACCTCCTTCATCATCTGGAAACATACCAAATTCCACCTCACCTAATGTCTACTTCTTCTACCTATATGATTGCTCCTTAAATATTGACCAAACATCTTCTGAACTTAACTCAAAACATTAGCAGGAGGGTTCATGACTGATAGGTAGTGAATGGGAATACTTTGTAGGACATGCTTAATGAGTACTGCTCTACCCTCAAATGATAATAACTTCCCATTCCAGCCTTGTAATTTACTACTAATGTTCTCATTATGAGTTGATAGAAATCTTTCTTCCTCCTCATATGAAATATTGGGCCACCAAGATACATAAACGGAAAATATTTCCTGGTGATCCCTGTAGCTACTTTAGCCATTACCACAACCCCTTGAGATACTCTTTTTTATATATAAATTACACTCTTCTCTTTATTGATCTTTTGTCCAGATACTTTTTCATAATTGTCTAAAGTATCAACTACTTTTTTCAAAGTAGTCAAATTTGCTTTGCACAAGATGATCATATCATTATCAAAAGCAAAATAATTCACCTTTGGACTTCCTCTTGGCATCCCAAAAAACTTAAAATATTTAGTAAACACCAGGGATTTTAAGGATCTGGACACCACTTCTGCAGCTAATATAAAAAGAGTAGGTGATAAGGGATCACTTTGCTTTAACTCTATCATAGGCTTTCATTATGTACAACTTAATCACCATGTTAGGAATCTTACCCCTTTTTTGAATATCAGTTATGATCTCCTGCACCACTAGGATATTCTCTGCAATACTCCTCTCTTGAACAAACCCTGCTTATTCTTTAGATATAATATCAGGCAAGACCTTCTTGATTCTTTCATGTATAATTTGGAAAAGATCTTGTTCATAAAATTACTCAGGGAAATAGGACTCATATATGAGAAATTATTAGTTACTAAATTTTTGGGCAGAAGTACCAAGTTTGTACGAGTTACAAATTTTGGTAATTCATACCCATAAAAGACAACGACCATTAGTTTATGAATATCTTTCTTTATAATTTCCCAAGCATCCTGAAAGAATGCTCCAGTAATACCATTAGGGCCTGTTGTACTATTCCTATTTAGTCCCAATAAAACTCCTTAACTTTTTGCAACTCTGGTACCTTATTAAGATCTTTATTTTGATTGTCATCCAGTATTGTTGGCAATTTCTCTAATATATCAAAATCAGTATTCTCTCCCCTTTTAGAAAATTGCTTTTGAAAAAACTGAATGGCAGTTTCTGCAATCTAATTTTGGTCTTCCAACTATTCCCTCTCAATATTTTGGATTCTTTTCCATTTGAGTCTACCTCTTCTGCTTTTCATAGAGCAACCTTCACTCTTTTCATTTTATGATGAAACATTATGAATGGGTTACCCATCACATTAGTAACCTAATTTTCTTTTATAATCTCTAGACAAGACTTCTCCTTTAAATATACACTTTTCATTTGTTTAACCGAAAACCAAATTTACTTAATTAAAAAAATAATTGACAATATTTGATTTAGTTTTGCTTCTATTTAAAAATTCAAAAATAACCAAAT
The DNA here is from genome assembly GCA_030864225.1 of Capsicum baccatum var. pendulum. Classification (NCBI taxonomy): domain Eukaryota; kingdom Viridiplantae; phylum Streptophyta; class Magnoliopsida; order Solanales; family Solanaceae; genus Capsicum; species Capsicum baccatum. Next base: position 282,376,351 of record CM061555.1, read on the forward strand.
CATAGTGAAATTATATACAATAGACAAAATTATATAAAATTATATGTTATTTGAACCTTTTTCCCTTCATTAAAAATCTCCGCAATAGACAAAATTGTCTTTTCACTTGTTTTCTTCAATAATTATTTAATTATTTTAATAATATTCGCTATTGTCTTGAGATATTAAGGAATCCTAAAATATACTGTAAAGGGAAAGTATACGAAAATTTGATATTATTAGATTTTCTTTTTTCTTGTATACGTAAACAAGGACCCTTAAAATATATGAGGAAAACATATATTAGGTTTAATGAAAAGGAGAACGACCAATTCTTGTGATGGGGAGATTGTATTCGCTCTGATCAAGTTCAAGTCAGGTTATTTTACCTATTATTTTTATGTTGTTTGAAAAAATAGTTGGAGAAAAGGTGCTTGCAAGAAGACATAACTGATCAATCCAAAAGAGACATGGTATGTTGAATGAAAGAAAAATAATAAGTTGAAGAAAAACGATCTAGTATAAGCAATTAATGATTGTTTATATAGCAATCCCAAAGTTTTGGATTGATCGCAACTATAAGCAATTTTTGTGTATCATGATCCACTTTGTCAGGTTTTGATGACATCTACCATAACCCACCAGTAGGCAAGCTAATCCATAGTCTGGAACTGCTAGTAACGAATTATTGAAAATAAAGAAAAGTAATAGAATAAATATAATAAAGGGGCTGATATAAAACACCCCAATACCTGGTGAAGTTAGTACTAGAGCTTCTAATTCAATAAGAGTACAAAGTGAAATACTGAGCAAATATACAACTACAATCCATCTTTGAATACGATATAGAGATTAGTATAATCAATAACAGGGAGAGTAGTAATGCTCCGAACGTCAGGAGCTCACCCCAAATTTCTGATTCATAGCTGCTCTGCACGATGCACATACCAACAAACTCGTACTATAATATGCAGGTATCAGAAGTGCAGTATGCATATCAAACATGTGGTACTCAGTAGGAATCGGTTGACGGAGTTTCAAAGATAATGTAAGCATAAATAACGTGGAAATAGGAATATAAACTACATGCAACCATCCACGAAACTAAACATAAATAAGCTAGTAGGGCAATAAGGATAAACTACCCTACAATCATAGTAATCAGGACATGAAGTGCCACACTGTATATTACTAGCTAATATACAAAGGACAAGTGAACAAAAGTTATATAATAGTATACAAGGCCAAGAATGCATATACTACATAAATAAATAAGGAAGAGAGAGATATTCAATGGAACCATATAGGCATACTAACCAAGTAGGAAAGCTAATGCTGACATAATCAAGATCCCTAACCATAATGTCTAACCAAGAGGTAACTATCCATAATGTAATTTACCATAAAAAGAAAGGGATCAGAATCGTACCTCTAACCTCAGTATCAGTCTATAATGAGACTGCTATGAACTAACCATAATAACAACAATAAAGTAACCAACTAGTCCGAATAAACAATACCTAACTGGATCCCCATAAACACAGAAGGTTCAATAAATACACAACAAACAACAATCATAGCTTATACATATGCAACCTCTAATAAGGATGATAAATATAAGCACCAAACAATATACTGATGATAGGTAATGCATATTAATGAATGCATGCAAAGTAAATCCATAGTACCATATGTGATCTAAGTGCCACAATATACCAAGTGTACATACCTCCTCCATCTCAATAACTCACAAAGGTAGGACCTACAATGATGATAACGCTCAATCTACAGCTCTTGTGAGTGTAAAGCAGTCGTTTGTCAAATATAGAACCCAACCTGGGTTGGGTGTCGATCCCACAGGGAATAGCTTGGCCAACAAGTAAGTAAAATTACTAAACTTTTGGTGCAAGTCTCGTAAGAAGGGGGGATTGTAATGTGTAACAAAAACAATAAAGTAAAAGCTGAAAATAACAAAGTAAAGAGAGAAAGATTGTTACGTAAGTTGTAAACAATGAGAATTGAAGCGTTGGGGTTATGTCCACCTTCTGAGGTATACGTCTCTATTGGCTATGAGTGTGTAGAATTCTGACATGCAATTGCTGATAGAGAATTGTAGTCGATGGTAAATCCAAGCGTCTCTCGACCTAAACAAGGACTATTTCACTTTAACTCTCTCGAGCTTAAAGCGTGTCTAACGGTACGAATTCTCCAAGAGGTTAGTCCAGTTACGGCACTAGCTTTTTAATAGGAAAGGGTGTCCTACTACCTTGACACTATCTCTTTTCCAGACAAATAACCTTTCTCTCGAACAAGTTAAATGTTAGACTGGCGTATTCTTGCGTTTGCAACCGCAAAGAATGTGGATTAAGATGAAGAGAATAATGATATAAGCAATATACGTGTCACGAACTCACAAACTCAAAGCAATAGATAGTATCTCATTCGGCTTCCATAACCCCAACAGAGAGGTTTAGTTACCCATGAATGCCAAGGAGATCACGATTGACATTGTTATTATATCACAATATGGAGTAATGGCGTGTAGATCAAGTGATAGGCGTGTGGCGTGTTTCCTTGGCTTGGTAACGATTCTCTTGTTGTGGAATTTAAGAATAGAAGAAGAATAGAATTAATGGAAAGATTAGAAGTGTTGTAATTGAGAAGTAGAATGTGTCTCTCCACTAAGGGAGGACTTAATTAAAAATCTCTAGCATGATAGGGTATTTATAATACTCCTATCCTACTCCTACTATGCTAATGAAATAAATAATCAAATCCTACTAAACTAAGGAAATACTTAACCCATTTGTACTAGGTTAATGTAACATTCTCCTAATCCAAATAAACTAATGAAATACATAACCCAATTGTACTAGGTTAATGTATCATTGTCAAAATCCAGCTTTGTGTCTGTAAGTCCCCAAAGTCTTCAGAAATGCTGTTTTAGCCCGGGACAGATTTTCCATGCAGCAGTTTTGGTCCTTAGGCGTGTAGACTTCCTTCCCTTCCTTTGTGAGCTTTCTTTTGCGTCAAGTAAGCCATAAAATGCTGTATTTTGCATCATTTATACCTGAAACTTTACTAATCATGTTCGTTAGCTCATTTATAGGAAAAAGGACTAAAAGTGCATGAAATATATAGTTTGTTCTAAAAACTAGGCTAAAATATGGGCAAAATATATTGATATAGGCGTGTAAATTCGCCTATCATCAACACCCCACACTTGAAGCTTTGTTCGTCCTCGAACGAAATATCATGTCCTTCTAAGCGTCGACTTAAGGTTTCACAGTAATCACAAAACATTCGTCAAGACAAGCACAACGATTATCAACAAAGAGTACTTCCCGATTATAAGTAGAAACAGTTTAACCTCTAGCATAGACTCGTGATGGTGGTCAACTCGCATGCAAACGTTAAGGTACAAGGAATCATATATAACTACCCAAAACTCATCAACCATGTGTGTCTCACAATATATTACCCATAATCACTCACAAGTATAGCATATTTTTCAAACATGGGTATCAACAATATCCTTGCTCTCGCTCTCACAAAGAATTCATATGTAGCAACTGATGACCATAGGCTTTCCCTTAGTGTAATACTCCACTAAATGTCAGAATGCTAAGATTAGGATCAAATAGGTCTTCTGATGGTTGTAATGTAGGCTAAGGGACGGGTAGGACTATTTTGGTCAAGAATAGTGACTAGGTTCCTAAGCACTTTAATACATCACATTGTATCATTGACATTTTTTTTTCTTTCAACCTTTCTTCTTTGATTTATTCTACCACCCTTGTTCTCCTCTTTTGTTTTTCTATTTTAAGAACAACTCACTTTTCAGCTTTCTTTTCCTTTTTCTTTTCACAACATACCTCTTATGATAGCACTTTCTTTTCCATAACACATTCAAGCACCATTTACAATTTAAAGCATAATACTTACCCAATTTCCTCTTATGTTGTCACATGGCTTTTTTAATTTAAAGCACTTAGGAATTTGGATCAAATTACGGTCTTGAAAAAAATGGATTAGGCTTACATACAAGGTTGTCAAAGAAATAGGCTAAAGGCTCAAAAGGGTTTAACTAGGGATGATGTCCATGGGTAGGTAAAACTGAAGGCAAACAAATATAGGTTGCCAAAGAAATGCCTAAATCATATCCTAACTTACACTCCTTATTTTCGCTTTGCATACATACCAGGCAAGTTCTAGCATCAGCCACAAACATAGAAGATACTATTAATCTCACACACACAAGGCACATGGTCGACTTTATTGGAGGTAATATAGACTCTTGACCCAACAAGTGAAGGAATTGAACCACACAATATCACATAATGAGTCACAACTGGAGCCTAAACGTCTCAATAGTCACAATTGTAGCACATACTCTTGTTATAATCTCATGCTGCCTATCAAAATAATTTCATGCGAATCAGGAGTCAGCCCATTCAACCATAGAGTTGCCTCCCCAGATAGAGACAATGGAAATAAGCGTAGTCGAATTGCATTCTGTCCAACGCCAGGATTGTCGAATGACTTGCATGTAGAAATAAAGTTGATCAGATGCATATTCGGATCATCGCCTGCTAGGCCACCAAATAATCCCTTGAGTTGCAAAAGCTGAATCATGGCGCTAGTGATATTGAACTTTGCTCCAGGTGCCAAGGGTGGCAGAATAATGGCTCCTGTGGCACCAGCTTCATCCAAATCCTCATCATCGTCATCAAAAGGAATCTGCACAGCTCGGAGATAATTTTTCTTGAATACTTTTCTCTACTTCTCTTTTCAAAATATGATAATCTTGAGTACTATGACCTTGCATATTAGAATGATAAGAACATCGTGCATTAGGATCAAAATTTTTTGAATGTGGATCGGGAGTATACCTAGGGATAGGAGTAATCATTCCCCATTATCTCAATGTCTGGAACAAACCGGTATTGGACTCCCAAATTGGCGTGAAATTATTATTTTCCTTCTTTCTCATTGCGAACTCTAGCCTCGGATGAAACTTGTATTTAGAGGTTCCTTGGTAAATTTATGGGGGTCAAGGATGACGTTGAGGGGCCGGGGCATGCCATTATGGATAGGAAGATGGATGAGCATACGACTGTGTATTGTTCAAAGAATATTGAGGAAGTAGAATGGGATTTCTTGGATTTTGGAGAAAGGAACCTTGTTGCAAGTGGTTATGTGGATCTAATATGTAAGCTCGGGATTAAGGCTGACAGTATTGGTGGGTTGGACCTCTTAAACTCTGTTTTGGCCCTGGCATGACAATAGGTGCTTTTTTCTTCTTCTTTCTTTCAGTTTCTCTTAATTGATTGCAATGTCGTCCCAAATGTTTCACAAAATCCTTCTGTCCATCAAGCTCCCCAAATTTTTATGTCTTAAAGTTTGGAGGAAGGTTAACACTAGAAAACATGCCCCGGTCTTTATATGAAACATATTCTTTTCCCACGAGTACCAGGGAACTTTTCATAGTATTTTCTGCACTTTTCATTTTTCCAAACATTTTCTCTTACTCTTTTGCCATGTCAGACTTCTTGGTAAGAAATTTTGGTGGTCCAGTTAATTTAAAGTAGGATCAGGAGTATATAAATAATCATCAAGAGTATTGAACGTGGATTCACTAGTGGATTGGGGAAGCAGAATCGTTGGATTGATAGCCAAAGTGGAAGCCTTAGTAGAAGGTTGAGAAACAAAAGCATAGATGGTATATGGTTCTATGAATGTGGTTGGATTATACTAAGGACCTAAAGAAAGAGTGGTGGAATTATTGGGGTCTATTTGACGTGTAATGGATTCTGCGGCATGCTGTAGTGCATCAACAACAACAGTAGGAAACTGACTTTGCAATTTTGGTGGAATACTCAAGGTATTTGCAAGGTTAATCGTGGTGAAAGGAGGAAGAGGTAGCCCCCTGACCCAAGCTCTATACATTTCTATCATTTGTTTCCTTAGTCTCAAACTCTCTTTCTTTAAACTCTAATTTTCTTGACTTTTTTTCTGATCCATGAGGTCACTCTCTATATCCTTGTTGGACAAAGCTAAAACTCCTTTAGATTTGGTGTGATGTGGAGGACCAGCTAGAATGCCACAAACCAACTACCTTAAACTGGCTAAAAAAACAAATATGTTAGAGTTCAACACTTTTTCAAAACCTTTTTTTCCTTCTTTTTTTCTTTTGAAAAGATCACCAAACTCAAGAAGGGTGCCTATGTATCTCACTCCCGAGAAAGGAGAATCAGGTATGCGTAGTTCATGAAGTTTTGGCATAACATGGCCGATCAAACTCTTTTTTTTTCTTTTCTTTTTATCAAAACTTCAAGAAGAAACGAAAATAACAAATTGTCAAAAGAATTGACAAAAATCTTTTTGAATTTTTCAGCTTTAACATCCCTATATAAAATAAAACCTATGATTACCAAAGAATTTTTTTTTTGATTTTTCGATTTTGAATTTCAAATGAAAATGAAACTTGAATCTATTCAAGGAAAATCTTTTTGTAGTTTTCTTTTAAAGATGTATATAAAATAGCAATCTAAATGAAGAGTTAAAAAATCTTTCTAGATTTTTTAAATAAGATCCCTGTACCCGAAAAGACTGCCTACGTATCTCACTCCTGAAAGAGGAGAACCAGAGGTGCGTAGTTTGTCCAAATTGGACAATTAAAGATTAAACAACCGACTGAACTTTGACTTGAGAGAGACGACCACAAATAGAAGATAAAGAACGTCAACAAAATCTTTTTTTGTGGGCGTGGCACTGGAAGTGGCACCCTGCTGATTTGGGCGACCGGACTGAGCTGGGAAATAGTTCTGCTGACCCTGAGGACTAGGCTAAGGATAGTCTCTGACTCTGTGGTCTAGCTTGCCACATCGAAAACAAATACCACTTCCAGCTCTGAAAATACCCTGATGGTGCTTGGTACAAGTCTGGCAAAGAGGATAGGTGTGGACACTACTAACACTGCCCTGAGACTTAGAGCCTGGAACCCCATCCTTATTACCATCCCTGAACATTGGAGCTGGAGCACTAGCTAAAGAAGGATATGGAACTGATGACTTAGGACAAAATTGAGAACGGTTTCCTCCTTCTGATTTGGGCTGAGCAAAGTTGAAACTACCTGTCCTTCCTATCTTATTTTGCTTCTCCCTCATCTTAATCTTTTAATCTTATATCTGCTGAGCATGAGTCATAAGCTTGGCTAAAGTCATGTCACTATTCAACATTGCAGACCTACACTCATTGACCACACTATCATTCACCTAGAAACAAACTTACTAATCTTGGCCCTGTTGTTTGCAACCATATGAGGGGCATATCTGGTTAATTGAGTAAACTTAAGAGAATACTCTTTTACCATCATGTTACCCTGCCCGAGGTTGATGAATTCTAACACCTTTGCCTCTCTCAACTCTAGGGTAAAGAACCTCTCTAAGAATGCGGTGACAAACTCCTTCCACTTAATAGGCCCTGCATCATCTGGCCTTTTTGACTTCCACTGTTTGTACCAAGTGTGAGCAACATCCTGCAAATGATATGCAACTAGCTCAGCACTCTCACTAGGAGTAACCCTCATGATGTCTATAACTTTCTGAACCTAATCAATGAATTCCTGAGGGTCCTCATCTGACTTCGACCCGAGAAAGAATGAAGGATTCATTCGGGTGAAGTCCCGAATCCTGGATGCAGCTGAATTGGCCACTGGGTTGGCCGTAATGACAGTTGGTCATTTATTCTAAGCAAAAAAGGACTAAGCAAGAGTAGTGAATACAGCTCTAAACTCTGCATGAGAAACATGTTCGTCCAAAGGTTCTTCGGGCTGAGGGGCTGACTGATTCCCATTTTTTCTTTTAGGAGGCATGTTCTGTAGAAGAAAGGAAGAAGCAGATTAGGCTGAGAGATTCACGTGAGATTATGCTCACTGGCATGACATGAATATTAAAAGATGGGAAATTGTTCCTAAAACATCTTATAGCCTCCTGTACATAAATGTGGTGCGCAACACACCCATGAACAAGACTCTACTAGATGCAGCTTTCAGACTTCCTAGGACTCTATTGAACCTTAGGCTCTGATACCAAGTTTGTAACACCCCAAATTTGGTACCCAGAATGCTACACGATGCTCATGACCCTGAAAGACCACAAGCTAACCCATGATTGATATCTGTACCTGTATAATGCATAATATACTGTATGATTGCGGAAACATAAACTGAAAGACCATAAGGTTCAAGACTGTAACATAACTGATAAAGATATAACATCTAAATGGGGTATGAAATACCCAAAACAAAAATGAAATAACATGATAGTTTGAACATAATAGTTTGGAAAGCCTCTAACTGACTGAACTGTCTGAATGAGGAGTTGATGGGATATATCCCCAAAAAACTCAAACTAATAAATTACTTAATAAGATAATAAATAAATGATCATATCCTTGAGATATAAGGACTCACTGCTAACTCTGACTGCTGAGACTTGAATGCTACTGATGCTCTGGAGATGGTGCTTCTGAACCTATGGTATAAGACACCATAGCACAAATGCGTCAGTACTTTGAATAAACTGGTATGCATGGAAGGTAGGATGAATATATAGGGTTCATATGCATAAACAACATTGGCCAACTGACTAATATAAGCGTAAGAATACATGCATGAATACGTAGTAACTATATTTGAGATCATGATAACATGAGTTTACTAATAACTAACATGATTGATAATTGAGTTTTGATGACTGATATAACTGATAACATGAGTGACTGTATCTGACAGTTCTGAATCTGATGAAACTAGCTGAGTTCCGAACTGTTCTGAGTTGACTGTATCTGACAGTCCTCAATTCTGTAGAACTATCCGAGTTCTATTACTGAGACTGAATGACTGTATCTGACAGTCCTAAATTCTATGACTAAAACTGTGGGATGTAGTTATCTAACTGACATGCCCCTAATACGCCATTATGGCTGAGTTAGGGTCCAATCTATAACACCCAATTAGAAGGGTGTCAATACTGCGCTACTGGTAAGGACAATCTGTGAGTAACCCTCATATAACAGGTATCTTTGGTGAGAATGGTGGGAACCCTCATATAACAGGTTATGCCACCTTATCTACCCTCATATAATAGGCTATGATGTCTCAACCTACGCTGGCTACGTAGTTCTGGAATGCAAGGATTGCTTCTAAGAATCACACCCTCATATAATAAGTGAGTTCCCATCCTTGGGTTCACTCGGTGCTAATTCCTACTCCCATTTGAATAGACACTAAATATAATTAACTGAGCTGGACTAGACTGAATTCATGGAGTTCTATTAGCTGACGGAATACTGTTGAGATTATTGAATTACTGAGTTTTCCTGAGTCACATGACTGACTAGGTTCCATGGACCATGGCTTGACTAAGGATATCGTGAAAACATGATACTAAATCTAGGCACACAACTATATTTTTTGGGTACAAGTACCCCCAGGACACGATGGAAGGAAACTGACAAGGCATGACATTCTTGAATACATGACTAACATCAACAATCCATAATACAATAATTGAAGATATTTCATGGGCATTTGGTTATCATAGCTTGGTACGTGAATAAGATAGCATGTATATATAGCATAATTTCATAAGGCTAACTCATGAGCAATCCAACAAACCAATTTCAATACTTAAGAATAACATAGAAGTCATTTTGGATCACAATTTAGCTATAGTGCATAATTTCTATCTTCCTAGGCATTTTATCAACGACCTTGCATGCACCCTTAGGGAATAGGCATAATCATCAAATTGACACATTGTAAATAACTCAATTTATGGATTTCACTCACTTACTAATGTAGTTTCATGAAAAACACATAAATATGCCAACTTGGGAATCATATAACAAGATAAACATGGTTATAACGAACCCACAACATAAATATCATGATTCATGATTTAAAATAGGGTTCTTGAGCTTTATGGATGAAAGGAATCCATAAATCAACATAATACATACCTTAGTTCTTGATTTAGCGAAGATTGACGGAGAGACTTTCTTGAAATTGAATCCCTAATTGAAACCCTAGCTTGTTCTTGAGAGAAAATTGAGATAAACTAGTATATTTTGGGTGAAGAATGGCTAAGTCGTGTGTTATTGGCTTTAAATAGGGGTGGGAAATTGACCCTTCTAACCCTGGGCGTGTCTTTTAATTTCAGTGAAATTTTCTTGAATTGGATCCCTGGCACGACGCGGCGCTATCGTGCCGTGTCACGGGAATTTGACAACTGGGAAATTGAGGGATGACGCGATGTGGAGCCATTGCGTTGCCACTTCATTTGCGATCTGAAAGTTTGGCACGACGCGGAGAAATCAGGATGAGACAGTGGAAAAAGGACAATTGCCATTTTAGCTTGTGGCACGGAATGCCACTGACCAATTTGACACTGTTTTACGACAGGAACTTAAAATAGAAAACTTTGGGGTATTACAAGATTTCATCAATTGATCCACGATGATCCAAACACTATCAGAACCATGAGAAGTACGAGGCAACCTAGTCACAAAGTCTATAGTGATCCATGTCCATTTCCACTCGAAAATGGGTAACCTCTGAAGCAAACCAGCAGACCTCAAATGCCCAAACTTCACTTGCTGGAAACATAGGCTACGAGCTACAGAATCAGCTATATCTTCCTCATACCACACAACCAGTAGTGCTGTCTCAAATTACGGTACATCTTAGGCATTCCCGGATGAATGAAATACCTAGATAAAAGAGCCTCCTCCAATATCAATCTCACCCAATCCCCTACTCTCGGTACACAGACTCAGCCTTCAATAAAAAAATACCATCTGGATCAAGCGAAGCTTCCTTAGTCTCAGCACTCAACATCTTAGCTCAAATTACTCTCAACCCAACATTATCAAACTGATGAGCCCGAATCTGCTCCATCAAGAAAGTCCTAGCCTCTACAATTGCCAAAATATACCTAGGTGTCAAAATATCTATCCTAACCACCTGGTTATCCAAAGACCGAACCTTTAAGGCCAAAGACCTCTCCTATGTCAAAAGATACGCCAAGCTACTCATGCTACTCGACTTCTGGCTCAAGGCATCTGCAACAACATTAGCCTTGACCGAATGATAGAGAATAGTAAATTCAAAATCCTTAAGTAACTCAAGCTAATGGCGCTGTGTGATACCCCATACTTTTTCCTAGCTCGGTTTAGCTCCTCGTATGTTATGAGATAACTCCAAAAGTGTATAACTATTGATACGAGTAGAATTTCCAACTCTAGACCCACCAAACTATATATAATTGAATTAGCTTTCCAATGATACCAATTTCGACTTAATCCAATACTCAGTTGAGAAGTTATGGCAATTTTAGTGAAAAATAGTAGAGCACCACTATAACACCGCACCGCGGTGAGGTGCAAAATTGTAATTGTCCTATTTCCAGTGAGGCACCGCAATTAGCCCACATCGCAGTGAAGTTCAAATTCCCTCTTGTTTTTTTCCAGTAGCTCACCGCGATTTGCTAGTATGTTATTGAAATTCTGAGTGGGACAGACACCGCATCATGGTGGAGTGCAAAATGGAACTCGTGCTTTTCCAGTGACACAACGTGATTCTGCCATGTTGCGCAAGAGGCCAAAATGGTAATTATTCCTTTTTTAGCAAGCCACTGCGATTATGGCGCATCGCGCTGAGGCCCAAAATTGGGATTTCCAATTCTGAACTAATTTTTACAAATTACTTTTCATCAAATTACTCTACAAGAAACCCTAGAACCTCAAAACTTATACCCCAAGAAATCCAAATTCCACCATTCTTTTTCCAAGATAATCCAAAATTCAAGATTTTCAATTCAAGATATTCAAGAAATCAACTTCAAAAGCACAAATAGGAATTCAAGTTCAAGCTTCTTTATCAATTTCATCAATTAAGGTATGTGTGGTTTTCAACAAGGATAATTCCTTCATCCTTGTGCCCAAAATTAGTTTTAAAGTTGAATTTTATATGAAATTATATGAATTTCAGACTAGGGTTTATACCCACTCTTTACCATCTGAAGATTATGAGATTACGATTGAATTAGATATTGAATTGCATGTCTACTTTCGTATTTTTATGCGTATTACTGAAATTTTCCGATTTTGAATTGAATTATCAATATTTTCATTATCACGCATGAACTTTATGATGATTTGACATTAATTTGATGCATGGATTGTTAATCCCTAATTGAACATTGATATTTTAGGAATGACAATCTTTTAAGCATCCTATAATTAGTTATTTTTAGATTTTTATAAAGATTTGATCTCTGATCCTCAGTTAAGATATGAAATCCACTTTATAGTTTATTACAATTTATAGAAAATAGATTTAGCTTTGCTTAGAATTTGCATTAGATAGATACATAATTGATTTTCATCATAATCTCTTATGCTAGTTTTAAAAGTGGATTGCCAACAGCATGAGCACATGGATTAAAGGGAGTAGTATTTAGCACTGAGTTGGGTATGTTCTCATGCCCCAGAACTACAAGCCAATGTAGTTTCAGATTATCAGATTATTCCCATTTCTATATGGATAACAGTATATACGTGATCACTTAGATTAGGTTATACTCTCTGGCAAGAGTATGACACCTCTCCCCAACGTGAGGTTTTCCCATAAGGGAACTAGACGTTGGACTCCATGTTATCTCACATAGTTTATGTCGGTTAGAAGAACCTCCCTACAGCCTACAGAAAAGTGTAAAGAATAACAGAAAAGCTTTTAGAAATTAAGTGTAAAGGCTCATAACTTTATTCAGACATTGCCTTACATAAGACATTAGCTACTAAATTTAAGCTTTCAGTTTACAGATATAAAAGTGAGTCCTTTCTACACTTAGAACACATAATTCAAAGATAGAATACCAACACAACTTGTAGAACTAAGTGTTATGACTCACAAGATTTATACAGTATGATTTATGAGTCATGATTCATGATTTCTTTAGCTTTTAGTTATTCCAGCCAATGTGAGTCATTTATACTTAGCATGCATTACTTTAGAAGTTTATACAAACATTGAGATATTTTCTTACTTATGCATTCACCCTATATATTCAGTATATTCCAGAAGTACTGATCCATATATACGTCTATGTGCGACATTGTCTCATAATGTAGGTTCAAGTGCTCAGTTTCAGCAGCATAAGTGATTTCAAGCATCTCCATCAGTTGGTAAGTCGTCATAGTTTGGGGACCCAGTCATTTATGTTTTGTAGATTATTACAGTTGTTGATTCAGTATTTTCAGCTACTTCGAGTTAGCTGGGACTTATCCCAGCGGCTCTCTAGTTAGTAGTAGTAGAGACTTGTCAGACTGCTAGACATAGTTCAGATTTTCAGTATTTCTTTACCAGACCTTGAGTCTAATATTTTTAGATATTATGTTCAAATGATTTCATCTTAGGTCAGATAGACTTCTGCAATGATATATGTTCATATTTCTCTATTTATGAGTATCTAGATTTAGTAGGAGGCTTATAGGGTTAGCTTGAGGCTACTCATAGTCTTGAGCACCGTGTGACATCTCAGGACCATTCTCGAGGTGTTACACACTTCCTCATACTAAGATCTCATAGGGTAAAGAATATTGAAGGCTATGGTGATATGAGAAAATCTCACAACGAACTTCATACAAGAAGTGCCTCCACAACTTCAAAGCAAATGTAACTGTGTATAACTCCAAATCATTGGTATGGTAATTTTTCTCATGGGGCTTCAACTGACGAGAAGCTTACATAATTACCTTAACCTCTTGCATCAACACAATACCTATCCTAACACCTGAAGCATCATAAAAGATGTTAAAATCCACGCCCTCCTTTGGCAGAGTCAAGATAGGAGATGATGTCGATAAATTCTTGAGCTTTAGGAAGCTTGCCTCATAAGAATCAAACCACTAAAAGAAATCTTCTTCTTGGTCAATTTAGTCAATGGATCTATAATAGATGAAAAACCCTTAAAAAACACCGATAGTAACATGCCAAACCAATAAAACTCTAAATCTCGGTAGGAGAAGTAGGCCTAGCATAATCACGAACTACTATAATTTTAGATGAATCAACCATAATACCATCTTTGGTCACCACATGACCCAAGAAAAAAACATAATCTAACCAAAACTCACACTTGGAGAACTTGGCACAAAACTTCTTATACCTTAATCTTTGGAGTACAATCTGCACAATGCTCCTCATGATCGACCTCACTATTAGAATAAAGTAAGATATCATCAATAAATAAAATAAAAAAGATTCGAGATATGATCAAAATACCTATTTCCTCAACTCCATGAACACACCGGGGCATTAGTCAACCCGAAGGACATGACCAATAACTCATAATGACCATACCGAGTTGAAAAGATGTCTTCAGAATATCCAAAGCTCTCGTCCTCAACTGGTGGTATCCAGATCTTAAAACAATCTTCGTGAACACCGAAACACCCTGAAGCTGATTAAATAAATCATCAATATGAGGAAGAGGATATTTATTCTTAACTGTCACCCTATTTAATTGTCGATAATCAATACACATATACATAGACCCATCTCTTTTCTTTTCAAACAAAATAAGCGCACCTCAAGTGATATACTAGGTCAGATAAATCCTATATCCAACAACTCCTACAACTGATCCTTCAATTCCTTCAACTCTTTGGTGCCATCCTATAAGGAGGAATAAAAATGAGGGTGCCCAATTCAACCTTAATAGAAGAGTCAAATCATAATTCGAAGACATACTAGGAAAATCCATAGAAAAAATATCCATGAACTCACAAAAAATACAAATGGATTCCAAAGATGGCGGTGAAGCAACACTAGTATCACGAATATAAGCCAAATAAGAAAAACACCCTCTCTCTACTAAATGATGAGCCTAAAGAAAAGATATAACTCTCTTAGGACCCGAGTAAAGTGCACCCTTCAAAGCTATCCTTGGTACATACAACAGAGCTAAGGTCACAGTCTAAGTATAATAGTCTAGGACAACATGATATAGAGCTAACTAATCTATACCTAAGATGATGTCAAAATCTAACATATCTAAGATAATCAGATCTATCCAAGTCTCACGGCTTATAAAAGACACAACACAAGATAGGTGCACCTGATCTACCAATAAAGAGTCTCTTACAAGGGTAGATACATAGATAAGCATGACAAGAGACTTACTAGCAGAATCAAAACCTAAATAAAAATATACAGACACATAGGAGATGGTCGACTTCGGGTTAAATAACACAGATGCAGATCTAAAATAAATAAGGATGACACTTGTAATCCTCTAGCTCAAAGTCTGGTGAGTATATCATAGCAATGTCAATGACCATCACACGATTGAGCAGCCCTGTGACCACTACTACAGGCACCACTACCTCTGCCTTGCGCACCTCTAGTAGACCCTCTACTTCCGATATAGGAGTAGGCCTAAAAATATAGTGGGGATAGTTCTTAGCCAAATGGCCAACCTCATCACGCACAAAGTAACCTGTATGTCCTAACTCAATAGGATGAGGTACGACTAAGGTAGAATGACCATCTAAAGCTATTAAACCAAAATACCTACAAAAATCTCTAGAATATCTTCCTTGAGGAGTTTGATCTCTGAACTCACCTTGATAGTGCACCCTCTTGGTGCCTTCCTGAGACACTCGAAGAATAGACTCAATAATCTTAACGTGATCCATTATATTCTAAAATGATACTCCTAACACTACCATCTAGGCAGTAGCAAGCTGAAATGAAACATTCAAGCCCTTTATAAACTTTTGAATCTTCTCAGATTCGGTGGCAATACTGGTATAAGAATATCTCAAAAAGGCATGAAAATATACCTCATACTTTGCAATAGTCATGGAGCCCTGCTCCAAGTGATCAAACTCATATCTCTCTAATCCCTCAAACTGTAAGGCACAAACCTGTCCAGAAAGGCCTTAGTAAACTGATCCCAAGTCATCTCTAGCTAACCAAGAGGTCCGCAACTAAAAGGTGACCTCCTCCAAACCCTGGTTGTGTCTCTCAACTGGTGAGTAGTGTAATCAACCCGTTGTGACTCAAGAGATCGAAGGTTATGCAACTTCTATTAATAATCAATCAAGAACTCATAGGCATCATCTCCAAAAACACCACTGAATCTGGAAGGACCAAAATAAGAGAATCTTTTAAACCTCTTATGATCCTCTGAAGACATAACTCGAATCGCAATATAGAAGACATAGTAAATCTGCTAGCAGAGATCCCACCTGAGAGGGTAACATAGATGAAGGATGAACTCCTAATCTAAAATACCATATTCAGATGTTGGCACAGAAGGAGGAACAATACTCGGAGTCTATGATGTACTATAAGCAGATGTTGGTACCACTGAAGGATCTACACTAGAAATTAGAGAAACACCATAGGCAAACTCTAACACAAACGAGGGTACAATAATTAGAGTTTAAGAAGCATTAGGTGCACTTAAAGGATCACACTTCGAATGAGCCAGTAAGTGAATCAATAACCCCTTCAAGACTGGGTTAAAAGAACTTTATGGGACATTAGTAGGCCCTATATCTTGAGTATGCTCAACCTGAGGCTCAAGAAAAAGCTCCTAGTACTACCTCTGGACCAGGAAGATCCTCGTGCCGGTCCTTTACCTCGGGCCTACCCATGACCCAAAACTCGCCCTCTAAACTAGGATCTCTTTTGGGATAATGGCTCCACATCTCTAGCCTTATGAGATTAAGTCCTCACTATCTGTGCAAAAACAAGTGAAACTCAATTTAAAATATGGGGTATGAAAGAATCCACATAATAAGGAACAAAATAAGAAAAGTTTCCTAAAGATATCGTATAGCCTCTCGAAGATAGATACGAACGTCTACGTACTGATCCGCGAGACTCTACTAGACATCTTATTCTTACACTGATGAGACCAATGAACCTGGTTGTTTTGATACCAAATTATCATGACCCAAAACTAAGGTTCATGATGACACTTTTCACGACAAGCCTTGACAAGTAAGCCTATCACCTCAACTGATATGAATTGAGAAAAACAACACTAAAACCCAAGGTAAGACTTTTAGAACAAACTAAACAACATATTTACAATAACAATGGAAAGTATATAATAATTATACTATATCACAGTGTAAGAACAAACTAAGTACATCTCGAAATCAAATTACACATCTGATAATCCAACAGGAATATAATCTATTTCTGAATACAAAACAAGACATAAACTAGATAAGAAAAGATAGTAGATTAACTCTGGATGTATAGACCTACTACTACATCAAAAAGACTCTAAGAACCACTTGAAATCAGCTATCGTAATTAGATCTACATCTAAAAGATGCAATAGGGATAAGTACGCTCTACTTGTACTCAATAGGTATCATAGGCCGATTGAGAAAAGTAAAACATAAAGTATATAAAATACTAAATATGGGCACGTCACTTACAAACAAAAAATGTCCCAAATGATTGCCCACATTGTCTCCACTAATATTTCTAAAATCTACACATATACCAAATACAAGTACGATAAGAAAACATCATTAGAAAATTATCAAATTATACACATAAATACAACACAAAGTGTACATAAAGTATGAAATGCCATGAAAATAATGAAGATGATGCATGAGGTTATCGTACAACCTCCATACAAACCTATTGAATTGTGCTCTCGAGGTAGGACTCGTGGGGGGTTCATCAACCCATATAAAATCTAATAACCAATACCAATTTCATATCCATAACTCCTCCCCAACACATATATCGACATAGGGTTTTTAAAGATGTGACATTTTCTTTCAGAAAAAGCAAATATTTTTGTAGTAGTATGATGAGTGGTGATTGTACCACTGATCCCCCTAAACATTAGTGAGCGTTGACCTCATTTGAATGAATAAATAAGACATATTTATGAGAAAATGCACTAATATCCACTCTTTGTAGGAACAAAGTTTATTAGGTTGAAAGATATGGATTGAAGCTTATGACGATCAAAAGGGAGATGAAAAGTACAATAGAACACTCAGAAAAGAGGCTCAGGTATCGCAGTTTATGCACCGCGATTGCTGACAGCTGAGCAGAGGATTTACCTAGACTTAGGTAATGTGGTCATGGATGGTGGAACGCGATCGCAGTTGGTCAAGTTTGGCCGACACAAAGTGATCACTCACTTATAGTCGTAAATGCAGCCGTGCAATCACAGCTAAGGCTACACAACCACAACCTAGTAGGAGAAATATATAAAGAGCATTATGGTAAATTAGAAAGCTAAAGAAAGACTTATAATAGGGAATTCAAAAACACTTGTGGGGAGAGTAGAGAACCAAAAAAAAAGAGAGTGAAAATTGGTTTTATTTATTGTTCTTTATTTTTAAGTATAGTTCAAATAAGAAGTTAGAAAGTTTGAAGTCTGGAATTAAAGATTATTTTATCCTCTCTTATTATGAATTCCATGGATTCATTACTTGGTAAAATTCTTTTCTCCTATCTAATGAGTAACTAAATTATTTAGTCTTGGGATTATGTTGAACTAGAGTGTAATTTGTGTATGGGTATTGTTGTGCTTACATGATCTTTAGTTGTTGAGAATGGATTCCACCATCGCTTGAGCTTACGGGTTGGAATTTGATGGTTGAAAGCCCCGAATCTCCCAATGGGTTTGATGGGTGAACGCCCCAAACTCTAGAAACCATTTGTTATCCTCAAAAGAGAGATGATGGTGAATATTAGGAAATATAGTACATACTTAAAAGAGGGTTATAGAAGGACAAAACAATAGTGGATAATTAAGCCTATGGTTTACTACCTTTTGTAATGTTAGAAATAAGTGTATTAGGAGTGTAAATCATGCAGAGAGCATCATCCTAGAAATTGGGATGCTTGATTGAGGTCTTGGGTTATTATGAAAATGCATACACTTGTTAGGTGCTCGAAAGAGCCAACGGGTGAAATCATTATGGGTTTGTTGAAAGATTGATCCCAATGAACTTCAACCTAGCCTATCCTTTGATTAACAACTAAAATTCATGATGAACCAACACCAACCCACATGCATTACCTCTAGGTAGATGTAGTACCAAGCTTTCCCCAAACCTTGAATTCTAAGTAAAAGTTTCATTTATTAAGTTATTGTTTAAGTGTGTCATAAAAATTTTCCAAACAAATCCTCCAATTTCATTTTGACATGTCGTTTTTGTTTACATTTTGGGCAAAATATTAGTAATTTGAGCAACTATAAATTTTGAAGACTATAATTTCACACCTTGAGATTTGACCCCAATTCAAATTGGGTCACTTGGCAACGACGGCATCACCCCTAATTATGGGAGTGAATTAAGCGTTATCATGGTACCAATATTTCATGAATGTGTATGATATGAGGAGGAAATGCCGATAACCAATTTGGACGAGAATTTCCTAAACAAAATAATATACCAACCACGTGAGACAAAATCTACTCAATATGCCAACCATCCACGATCCAATATAATATGTATACTAGTAGAGTAAGATATGCAATAATATGACATTGATACCACATAAATTCCCAATTTAAGTATGTCCCATAAAAAAGAGTTCAAACCCCATGGTCACATATTATATATAAATACCAAACCAACAACGTCATATAAGATCCCATGCAGTCACACAAAGCAAATATTGTCTCAAAAAATTAAGACCCAAATGCTCATTTAAAGGGTTTAGTGGAAGTATGTACCCCATTTAAAGTCACACATATATCCCAAGAGCCCATCCGATTATGCCTTTTTCCATTATTTCTCATGGGAAAAATGATTCTATGGCCAAGGTTTTTGCCCGCCGGATCCATTACTTCATGGTCAAGTCTCACAAAGATTTTTTTAGGTCAATACTTCCCACCATCTAGAAAGTTGAAGTTGAGGGATGAGATTGTTCATTTTCTCCAATACCATAAAGAATTATGGTACGATGCTTGGGGATGATTTAAAGAAACACTTTTGAAATGTCCCACACATGAGGTGCCAGAGAAGATTCTCCTCCAAATCTTCTATCGAGCATTGGATTAACAAAATAAGGTCGTGGTGGAAAATATATTTTGTGGATCATTCATCAACTCACCATATGAGATTATTTCAAAAGTCTTGGACCAAGTGGCTATTTGGTGTAGATGTTGGGACCTAGGGAATGCCGAGATAGCCATGGGGGTCCCTCCTCATCCTTTGTATGCAATGATAGGAAAGAAGAAGAGGAAGAGACTGATGTTAAATAATCAAAGTAATGTCTTGCCTTGAGCTCCTTATTGAGCATGTGTTGGGAGACTCAATGGAAAGTGTAAGTGTGATAAATACGATAGAAGTTGAAACTTGCGAAGATAAGGAGGAAGAGGTGGTTGGCCCTAACGTGGGGATAAAACCTAAGAACTCAGAGGGTTTCCATCATACTCTATAAAGACAAGATGGGAATCAAGGTCGGAATTGGGAGAATCTAAGCATTGTACATTTTGAAGGAAGAGAGGAGATCGATAGTGATATTTTAGCGTAGATCTTAAGTAATGTTGAGAGAACCGAAGAAATATTGAATGAAATATGAAATAAATTCTCTATGCTCCACCAAACGGTTGTATCTCACTCCTCTGCTATCCAACAAGTTGAAGCAAAAGTAGGAGAAATATCAAAATATCTAATGGAAAGGCAAAGTGAAGAAATGTAAAATGGGGAGGTGACACAGTCAAAGATATAAAGACCTAAGGTTGATGAGCCAACGTTGAAAGAGATATTAATGAGAAAATCAATGAATAACAAGTGTCAAATTGTTTCTATACCTTCAAAACCCATTTATCCTCCTATCCAAGAATGGTCATCGAAAATGGGAAAGCGTGATAAACTCAACAAATATTTTGATTAATTTTGCAACCTCTCTATCAATATACCTCTTATCGAGGGGTTGCATAACATGTTAGGGTATGATAAATTTATGAAAGATTTGGTGTCCAAAAAAAAATCTTTTGGCGGATAAAACCATAGAGATTACTCACCATTGTCGCGCCATGATTACAAATGCATATGTTGAAGGAAAAGGGATCTTGGTGCATTTACAATCTCATGCACCATCGGTGCGTTCACATTTGCTAAGGCTTTGTATGGCCTTAGGGAAAGTGTGAACCTCATGCCTTATGCTATATTTCACAAACTTGGATTGAGTAAGACCTATAGGGATCCTCCATGACGTTCTAGTAAAAGTATACCAATTCATATACCTGGCCGACTTTGTCATTATGGATTGTGAGATAGCCATCAAAATTCCCATTATACTTAGAATTCTATTTTTATCTACCGAGAAGGCATTGGTAGATGTGGAGTCCAGGGTGATGAAGTTTAGATTGAACGGTGAAACAAAGACCTTCAATGTCTATAAGACTAGAAACAATCAATGGACCAACAAGTCATATTGATAATCGATATTATTGATGGTGAAGTGTCCAACCACGTCAATGTGGGATTGTTGAACGACCCTTTAGTCAGTGAGCTTTGGAATTATGGAAGAGAAAAAGTGGAGGAGTATGATGAAGTGGTGGCTTCTCTAACCGGTCTTGGGTTTCACACTAAGAACCCAGTTAAATTAGATCTTGATCTTAAAAATTGCAAAAGTCTGCCCACCAAACCATCCATCCTTGAACCTCCTAAAATTGAATTAAAGCCTTTACCATCTCATCTCAAATACGTGTTTTTGGGAGAGGATGAGACTTTGCCAATCATTATTGTTTGTGACCTAAATTCCTCTCAAGTTGAAGAATTAAAGTTGGTGGTAAAAAAATCTATTCGGGCCATTAGGTGGACAATAGCGGATATCATCGGCATATCTCCGGGCATATGCTCACAAAAAATTAAGCTTGATCAAGATCACATATCAAGTGTATAACAACAAAGAAGATTGAACCAACCCATGCAAGAAGTGGTTAAAAAAGAGATAATAAAGTGGCTTGATGCGAGGGTAATCTATCCTATATCCAATAGCACGTGGGTGAGCCTAATGCAATGCATTCTAAAAAAGGGTGGTATCATAGCAGTCAAGAATGAAAAAAATGATCTCATCCCCATTCGACCGATCACTGGATGGTGAGTGTGTATGGACTACCAAAAATTGAACTCATGGACTGAGAAGGACCATTTTCCAATGTCGTTCATGGATCAAATATTAGATAGGCTTGCCGGTAGAGGGTGGTATTATTTTTTAGATAGGTATTCGGGGTACAGTCAAATTTGTATCACCCTAGAGGACCAAGAAAAGACAAATTTTACTTGACTATATGGTACGTTTGCATTCAAGCAAATGCCATTTGGGTTATGTAATTCCCCGATAACCTTTCAATATTTCATGTTATCAATATTTATGGATATGGTTGAAGACTCCATGAAAGTATTTATGGATGACTTCTCCGTAGTGGGAAATTATTTCGAGTCATGCCTCGAATACTTGAATAAGGTTCTTGAAAGGTACGTGGAAGCAAACCTTGTCTTAAATTAGGAAAGATGCCATTTCATAGTCAAAGAAGAAATTGTATTAGGCCAAAGATCTTGGGAAAAGGCATTCAAGTCGATCAAACTAAGGTTGAGGTAATTGCCAAGCTCCCGCCCCTTATTTCTATCAAAGGTGTTTAAAGTTTCCTTGGCCATGCCAGGTTCTATCATCATTTCATCAAGGATTTTTTCAAGATAGCACACCCTATATGTAAACTTCTTGAGAAAGAATCTAAGTTTAACTTTGATGAAGCATGTCTCAAAGCATTCGAGCATCTTAAGGAATTGTTCATTTTAACCCCTATTATTGTGCCTCCGTATTGGTCATCCCAATTTGAGGTAATAAATGATGCAAGTGGTATTGCATTGGGTGAGGTGCTAGGGTAACACAAGGAAATTTTTTTTCATCCGATCTACTATGCTAACAAAACCTTGAATGGAACCCAATGCAACTACACCATCACCGAGCAAGAATTATTGGCAGTTGTTTATGGCTTTAAAAAGTTTTGAGCCTATTTGTTAGGCACGAAGGTGGTAGTGAATACAGATCATTCCACTCTAAAGTATCTCATGGCAAAGAAAGAAGCAAATCCGCAATTAATTAGGTGGATTTTATTATTACAAGAGTTTAACTTCAAGGTGAAAGACTGAAAAGGATGCGAGAATCAAGTGACCGATCATCTCTCTCGACTCGAAGGAAATAATAAGAAGCATGGGGAATTGAACATTGATGATGCTTTACCTGGTGAATTGATCATGGCCATCAAGGGGAACAATTCACCACGGTATGCCAATTTTTCTAACTATGTAGCAAGTGGTGTACTCCCAGAGGGACTGAGTTACCATCAAAACAAGTAATTTATGTTTGATACGAAACAATATTTCTGGGATGAGACATTTTTATTTCATGAGTGTGCCAATGGAGTTATTAAATGGTGTTTCATGGATTCTAAAATAAATGACATTTTGAAGGTTTGCCACTCGTCACCTTACGACGGTTATCATGGAGGGATCCAAACTGCTGCCAAGATCCTTCAATCCAGATTTTATTGGCCTTCCATGCATAATGATACCATAGAATGGGTTAAATCTTATCACATTTGTCAAATTCATAGAGGTATTTCAAGAAGTCATGATATTCCTCTTTAGCCTAACTTGGAGGTGGAACTCTTTGATGTATGGGGAATCGATTTCATGGGTCCTTTTATGAGCTCCTTTGGGAATAAGTATATTTTGGTGGCGGTTGCCTATGTTTCTAAATGGATGAAAGCCATCGCACTTCCCACAAATGAGAGAAAATATGTTACCTCATTCCTAAAAATGAATATTTTCATGAGGTTCGATGCCCCTCGGGCCATCAGTAGTGATAGCGGTTCGTATTTTTGCAATCGGATGTTTGGTGCTCTTCTTGACAAGTATGGAGTTAAAGACAAAGTTTCCACCCCATACCACCCCCAAATGAGTGGTCAAGTAGAGGTGTCAAATCCCCAAATCAAAGCTATACTTAAAAAGAGGGTAAATATAGGCCGCACAAATTTGGCAAGACAACTGAATAAAGTCTTTTGGGCCTATAGAACGACCTATAAAACCAAAATAGGTTTGTATCCCTATAAATTGGTGTTTGGTATGGAATGCCATTTACTCGTTGAGCTTGAGCATAAGGTTTTGTAGGCGTTGAAGAGATTAAACATGAACTGTGAAGAAACAGTCGGGGCACGGGTAACACAACTCCATGAGATGGAAGAGTTCCGAATAAAGGGTTATGAGAGTGCAGATTTTTATAAGGATAAAATGAATAAATGGAATGATGCTAGAATATTGAGGTGAAAATTCCATGAGGGAGAGTAGGTACTACTCTACAACTCCCGTTTGAAACTCTTTGCGGGGAAACTCTGCTGAAAATGCTTGAGACCATTTGTGATTTCTAAAGTCTACTCAAGTAGTGTAGTCGAGTTGGAAGACAATGAAGGGAAGAAATTCCCAGTCAATGGTCAAAGGGTGAAGCACTACAATGAGAACATCTCCACGGTGTCTAAGGTGGAGTGCGTGAAGTTCAACGACGCTATATGGTAAAAGGAGAGAGTCATGCCACGATGTTAAATTAGGCACTTGATGGGAGGAAACCCATACTTAAATCATTTTTGTTTGTTTTGATGCTTTGTATGTTTCTACATAAATAGTGTACTTAGAAAAAATAGGGGAAAAACAGAGCTGGAAAACTGATAGATGTGCAGAAAATGAAAAATAGAGCAAAAATAGGGGATTTTAGTCTCGATTATTGTGATTGTGGTCATCATACCATGATCATATCAATGCAAACATGGACATGATTCCACGATCACAACATCAAATTACTACAATGCCTATTGTCCATTAGAGCCTTTGCTTCCCTTATACTTTTTAATTTTTGAAGTTACTTCAGTGAGGGCACTTTGTGCCTGTAAGATGGGGGTGTTGTGTTGCAGTGAGGCTATTTGGGATCTCTTAGCTATGAATGAACCTTTCCTGAGTAATGACTAAAGAATGCAAGGGAAGTCTGAGTACTTATGGCATTTTGTTTTGTTAAAACTGGGGTCACCTTATACACTATTGGTGAAGTCTGAGTAGCCATATGGTTAGCTTGCCAGTTTTGAGCCAAGAAGTGAAACTAAGGTTTTTGTTGTAGCCATAGTAAATAAAATTGTGCATGGTTTTTTTGTAAAACAAATAACTCCCTCGGTCCAAAATTTTTCAAAAATCAAGGGCATGGATGTAAGAGACTTTGTAACAAATCTCTTTCTCCTTTTTATGACTCCATAAGTTTTTGACTTGTAAGTAATGATGAATACTCCACTTTTGTTTCATGGGAGGGGCTATTAAACCTCCTTGGCGAGTTATTGCATTCCATGAATGGTGAGATTTTTTTGCATTATCCCTTGTATACTTGTGTTATCTAGAACTTGCCACGTTAGTCTTTTAAAGCTAATGGTGATTGTATTTTGTTGGAGAAATGACCTTCGGCCACCTTTGTAATTTTGTAACCAACTATAGCCTAAAAACCTTCCTATGTATAATTGAAATCCCTAGCTACCCACTTTGAACCTTTGGACCTTTCTTTGGAAAACACATTACAAGCCGTGAACTATTCTTTTTATCCCTCTTTTGAACCATACCCTCATTGAACTTGAAAATGCAACTTGAGGCTAAAAGCCTATGTTGGGGGTGGTAAATTTGATTGAAAGAAGTTTGAGGCCACGAAGTATTAGTAGAATACCAAGGTACCTATGTGATGTAAATAAATATTTAGTAAATGAAAGGATCCAATAAAGGATAGAATTGAATGAAAGGTTCAAGAAAAAGATATAAAAGTAAGGTGGCGAACAAAGGAAGTGAATTGTAGACATGAGAAAAGAGAGAAAATATAGAAGAGTGTCCAATAGTCAAAAAAGAATGATTGAAAAGTGTGATGTTGATGTTCAAGGAAGGGAGTAGACATTTTGTTCCCGAACAATATCCCACCCTAACCCAAACCTACATTACAAGCTTAGAAAATCCTTTGAGATCTCAAACCATTTACTTTCTTTGTAGTGTCAATTGAAAATAGGGGAAAGCCTATGGTATAACACTTGTTGCATTGAGATTTATTTTGTGAGAGAGAGAATTTGTGAACTTATAATTACCTGTTACATATTTTGTAGCTCGATGATAGGAATTCTCTTTCTTCTAAGGATGGCATGTGAAACAAGTTGAGGTGGGTGGTCTTTTCACCTCCTGACAATGAGACAAATGGAGTATACTTTAGTTGTGGTAAAAAAGGGAGTAACTTCTAGAGTATTGGTTTTAGTTTCTTGGTTGCTCTATGAAGTCCTATGTAGCGTTGGCTTTAGTATTTCATAAGGAGTGGGTGTAGCGAAGTTAGCTTAGCACATGTGCAATGAGCTATTTGTGGTTGCGACTAAAGTTGAAGTTATTGTGATATTTAAGGCATAAGGGTTGGGCTTAAATGATTATGTCTCATGATAAGAGGTAGTGTTTCTTGAGGACAAGCAAATGCTTTAAGTTGGGGTATTGCTGAGTGGTGATTTTACCACTCATCCCCCCATAAGATTTGTGAACATTGACCTAATTTGAATGAACAAATGAGACATATTCATGAGAAAATGCAATAATATCCTCTCTTTTTAGGTATAAACTCAATTAGGTTGAAGGATATGGATTGAAGCTTATGACGATAAAAAGGGAACAGGAAAAGTGCAGCTGAAGACTCAGAAAAGAGCCTCAGGTATCGCGGTCATGGTCTGTGCACAACAATCGCTGACATCTAAGATGAGGCTTTATCTAGCCTCAAGTAATGAATTCACAGATGGTGGAATGCGATCGCGGTTGATCAAGTTTGGCCGACAAAATACGATAACTCACTCATAGTCGTGACCACGGCCGCGCGATTGCAGCCAAAGCTCTGCGATCGCGACCTAGTAGGAGAAATGTGTAAAGGGAATTATGTTAAATTAGACAGCTGATGCAAAACTTATAATGGGGAGTTCAAAAACACTTGTGGAGAGGGGAGAGAACCCTAGAAAAAGAGAGAGTGAAAATTGGTTTTATTCATTGTTCCTTGTTTGTAAGTATTGGTCGAACGGGAAGTTAGAAACTTTGAAGTGTGGAATTGAAGATTATTTTACCCTCTCTTATGATGAATTCCATGGATGCATTACTTGGTAAAATTAGTTTCTCCTATGTAATGAGTAACTAACTTATTTAGTCTTGTGATTATGTTGAACTAGAGTGTAATTTATGTATGGGTATTGTTGTGTTTGGATGATTATTATTTGTTAAGTATGAATTCCACCGTCACTTAAGGGTTAGAATTTGATGGGTGAAAGCCCTGAATCTCCAAATGGGTTTGATGGGTGAAAGCACCAAACTCTAGAAACCCTTTGTCATCATCAAAAGAAAGATGAAGGTGAATATTAGGTAACCCATAACATCCTCGAAAGAGGGTTATCGGGGGACAAAGAAATGGTGGACAATTGAGCCTATGGTTTACTACCTTTTGCAATCTTAGAAATAAGTGTATTAGGAGAGTAAATCATGTTGAGAGCATCATCCTAGAAATAGGGATGCTTGATTGAGGTATTGGGTGATTATGAAAATGTGTACACTTGTTAGGTACTCGAAAGAGCCAATAGGTGAAATCGTTGTGGTTTTGTTGAAAGATTGACCCCAATGAACTTCGACCTAGCATATCCTTTGATTAACAACTAAAATTCATGATGAACCAACACCAATCCATATGCATTACCTCCAGGTAGATATAATCCCAAGATTTCCCCCAAACCCTGCATTCTAAGTAAAAGTTTCATTTATTAAGTGCTTGGTTAAGTGTATTGCGAAAAGTTTCCAAAAAAATCCCCTCATTTCATTTTACATGTCATTTTTGTTAGCATTTCGGATAATCTCTTAGGAATTTGAGCATCTATAAAGTTTGAAGTCTATAATTTACTCCTTGAGATTCGACCCAATTCAAATTGGGTCACTTGGCAATGACCACCCCCTAATTGTGAGAGTGAGTTGAGCGTTATCATGGTACCAATGTTTCATGAATGTATATGATATGAGGATGAACTGCAGACAACTAATCTGGAACAGAATTTCCAAAACCAACCAATATACCAACCACGTGAGACAAAATCTACTCAATATGCCATCCATCCACAATCCAATATAATATGTATACTAGTAGAGTAAGATATGCAATACTATGACATTGATAACATATAAATTCCCAATTTACACAATTTCCATAAAAATACAAACCCCATAGTCACATATCATATATAAATACCAAAACAACAACGTCATATAAGATCCCACACGGTCACACAAACCAAATATTGTCTCAAAACATTAAATTGAACAACATAGGCCCCCACACGGGCACAAAATAATAAATAAGCCATCTTCATTATTATTTCCCACACCCATAACATGCTTTTACATCAATATTAAGTACCCAACCCAATTTGAAGAAAGTTAATCAATAACCTACCTCAAATAAAGAAAACCCGATCCAAAAGGCTTCAACATGAAGCCTTCTCCTCACAAATGGACCCAAAGTTAATTAAAACATATAAATATAGAATCTATGCATCAAAAGGAAACCAATGATACCCATATTTCCCATTTTCAGGTTGGGGATTAAAACGGACCCCCAAAATATACTTTTTTAAAAAAGGGGTAAATTGAAATTTTAATTCAAAAATATATTACCCATGATTAAAGGAATCCATAGGAGAAACCTAATCAATGATGGGTTGAAATTTGTGTTTAGATCAAGGAAATATTAATTTAGGCCTTTCGAGCCAAAATCCCCAGATTTCACTTTTGAAATCATGTTTTGGCGAGTTTTAAATGAATAGAATCGAAGAAAAATAATTAAAATAGTGATTTGGAGCTTACCCAAGCTTGAAAATGGAAGAAATCATACAAAAACTCTAAAACCCGAAGCTCCAAGTCTAAAAAATATTGAAAAATCGAGAAAAAAAGGGGTATTTAAACTACCCAGGCATCGCTTAAGAGGACATTTGGTTGCTTAAGTGACTAAGTGACGCTTAAGTGACACTCACCAAGGCTATAGAGGTAGCTTAAGCAGATCAAGTGCCGCTTAAGAAACATTCGCTGGTGTAAGCCTGGTCGCTTAAGCGACCGACACACTACTTAAGTGGCCTCTACTTAAGCGACCCAAGTGTTACTTAAGCGGATGCACTTGCTGAGTGGTACATCAATAAGAGACTTGGAGAATTCCAAGTCTCCGGGGGACCCTCAGATTCTATCAGAAAAAAATCCCAAGAAAATCCCAATGACTATATCAGATTTTTGAAAAAAATATCATTTTCACAAAATTGACCCCCGAAACCCAATTTCATAACTTCCCAAACAGAGGGTCGATATAAGATACAAAAGCTATAAAATCACACCAACCATGTTACCATTCTAAAATCAATATTTTGGATCTACTGGCGCAGTTCGTTTTTCTATCCAATGCATAGAACAATGAATATTGATCAAAGTCAATTAATGAGCCCTTTTACCTCCAAAAACCATAAACTCACACAACACCAAAATACATTTGGAACTATGTCAATCATCCCCACACCCTAGAAATACCATAATGCAACCACTGAGGGTAAAATGGTCAAGTCACACAAATATGAAAAATTCATAAAAATCACCAAATAATCAAGTCTTTACATTACACACCACTAAAAAATCTAATTTGTTCTTGAACTAATGATAAGGAAAATACCTGAATCAGTGAAAAACTAGGGATAACTACTATGTATATCAGACTTGACCTCCCAAGTACCCTTATTTACAGGTCGATGTCTTCACTGGACCTTAACCACTCAAATATTTTTAGAATGCAACTGTTTAATATCCCTAGCTATAATGGAGATGGGCTTCTCAACAAAAGACAACATCTCACCTAACTGTACTGAATCCTAATGAATGACATGAGGCTCATCCTAAATGTGCCACCGAAGCATGGAAACATGAAAAACTAGATGAACAACTAATAAGTTTGGGGGCAATTCTAACTCATAAGCCACATCTCCAATGGGTCTAAGCTTACCCCTATTCCCAAACCTCATTAGGCTCTACATGGGTGACACACAAAGATAGACTCGATCACCAATACTAAATATCAAGGCACAAAGTCTACTATTCGCATAACACTTCTTCCTACCCTGAGTCGGTAAAAGTCTATCCTAAATAACCCAAACTCTATCCAAAGACTCACGAAGTAAGTCCATATATCGAGGCCAAATCTCAGAGACCTCAAACCAACCAACTAAAGAGAGATAATTCCCACCATACAAAGTCTTAAAGAAAGCCACCTCAATACTGAAATAGTACCTATTATTATACGCAAACTCTGCCAAAGCTAGATGGTGCTCCCACTGATCTCCAAAGTCCATACATATATGAAAAACATATCCTCCAAAATTTTAATAGTTTGCTCCGACTGACCAACGATCTGGGGTGAAAAGTTGTACTAAGATAAACCCGGGTACCCAAATCCTCCTGAAAAGTCTTCCAAAGGTGAGATGTGAACATTGAATCTCTAGTTAAGATAATTTACACTTAAGCAACCACTTCTTAAGTGACCTAAGTATTGCTTAAGAGGATGCACCAACCGAGTCATGCTTAAGCTAGAGACTTGGAGAATTCCAAATCCCCGTAGGCCCTTAGAATTCATCTAGAATCTCGAGAATGAAAAAAACTATGCTACCCTACTAATTCATGCTCTAGACTCAATGACTATATTAGATTTTCAATGAAAATATTGTTTTCACAAAATTAACACCCGAAACCTAATTTCCCAACTTTCTAGACCGACGATCGAAATGAGATACAAAAGCCATAAAATTAGACCAACCATGTTATTAAACTAAAATCATCGTTCCAAATTTTCTAGCACAATCCACTTTACCATCCGACACACAGAATAATAAATATTGACCAAAGTCAACGAATGAGCCTTTTAACCACAAAAAATCACAAATTTGCACAAATCACATCAAAATACATTGAAAATCATGCCAATTATCCCATATTTAAGAAATACCACAAAACAACCATTCAACTCATGACTTAGGCACTCATGCTTTATAGTGTGCTCAGTTCCCATAATTTGTGGTGCACTCCTAATGACCAGTGAAATTTATATTATGTCATGTATATACTAAATTTAGATTTCTTTAATGAATTCAAGCTTTTTATACTCTATTTCTCAGGCCTCAGTTAAGTGTCCAAGTTATGTATAGTATTCTTTCATGCTTTAGGTCCTCATGTTCTAACCTTTCAGTGAACTCTCCTTAATGTTAAGATTGTGGTGACAAAAAAAATTAATCATCAATGGTTTAAATAGAAGAGAGTAAATGTCTCTTGTGGAGGTAAGAGTATTGTGTCTTTGTTTTATATAAGACTATAAGGTTAAAGAAAGTTTGAGGCAAAGCTTTTAGTATATATCATGGTTAGTTGAGAATTCCATATGTGTCTTTTTAAGAATAGTGCAAGGAAGTTGTTACTGATAGAGGTTTAGAGAAAATGAGAAAGATGCTTTTATGGGTGTTTGCATAAAAGTTCCTATGTGGTTATAATGATAGGCTTAAATGTCATATTGGTATATAAGTGGATGGGTGCATTGTGCGCTAGTGAATTCTTAGTAAGAGGTTTAAATTAGTTTTTGAAGTGTAAGAAGAATTATTGTTGAGATGAGAAGTTGTGAAAAAGCATGAGGTATTAAATTCATGGTTCAGACTAGAATTATGGTGTTATGTGCAGTACCTTGTGATTTCTAGTTAGGCTTGAAATTGGTGAGAGTGTGTAGTTCATCTCAGACTTTGGCTAGAGTAGTTATATATGCCCATGCAAAAATTTCAAGTTGAATAAATGAGCATAGTATTCAAGAGGGCAAGTATGGTTTAGAAAGTATTTAAGAAGAGTCATTAAGCTTGGAATTTTGAAGTTGCATTACTTAAGGAATAATAAATATATCCTAGCTGATGTTTCATAACCCTATGTTCCATGTTACAAAGTTATAGCCATGTTGCGATTTCTTACTCAGATACCTTATTCAAATCATGCGTAAGATTCTTTGCTCCCTAATTTTATTAGAACTTCCTATAAAGAGTGTTGAAGAAATACTCTAGTTTAGTATGAACTTTAGTATGAGTTAGTCTGTATAGATAGCAATTCAGGTTAGCAGTCAGACAGACAAGTTCCTATGGTTTTCTATCTTTCCATCTAGTCTTACTATCCAAGGTTTCATATATATGGCTATTCCATGAGGTAATTTATTCACGTCCATGCAATTTACAAATCCAGTTCAATTCATGCGTCATGTTTTAGATTCATCTATGTAGTCATGATTTAGTTCATAAGTATTCAGTGAATAATCTCAGTTTTCTATGTATTTTAGCTCAAATAGTGTAATACCTCTTGTACGATCTTAGTCTCATTATCTCATGATTCGTGCTTGCATAAGTTATCACCTCACCATTCTATGTGCATTATCATATCATGAACATTTCAAATGAGTTCTAAACTCTTAGTATGAATTTGATCCTTTTAGTAAATAAAGTCAAGTCAGCTTAGAAATTAGTTTCATAATAAAGTTAAAATTCTTTAGCTCAGCTATATCCTTCATTTCCAGACATGTTATGTGTACATTATTCCATAATTCTAAGTCTTCAACAAGTTCCTATCCATTATTCAAAGATGAATGATTCCAAGGGGGAGATAATGGAACACCCCACATTTTTGGGCTAGACTTTGAACCATCATTCCTATACGTGTAAACTCTAAACCCATGGTTTATATTTGAATACATGTTTCATGATCATTATCCTAGTGTTAAGATTGCTTTTGAGGTGAAAAATGTGCATGGGAATCACTTAGAGCGAAGTTGAGTAAAGAGCCTTTGATTCGGCCAAATCTTTGTATTCGATTCTATAAGGGTCTACTTTAAACATGTATAAATTATTATATATGTGAAATTTTTAATATTAAGACCCACCAAATTGTATATAATTGAGTTTTCTTTCCAATGATACAAATTTCACATTATTACGATATCCGAGCAAAAAGTTATGGCCTTTTTCATGAGAGGCAGTAAAGGCAGATGATAAGCCCGCGCTGTGGGGGTTATTCCCCTTGAATAAGGCAAGCTGCATGGGAGATGATCCTATGGACTAAGGGGCACGTCGTGCAGTCTATTCCTTCATTGTTTCAGCTTCTTAAAGGTCAAGGGGCACTTTGGTCCTTTTACCTCAACCCCAAACGTCCAAGGCACGAATTATAACACCCAAAAGGGCATTATTTTCCCATCTTCTTCAAAATTTCTCATGTAAGAACCCTCCTCTTCCCAAACAACTTTCTCTCTAAGAATTCATGAACTCAAGCTCCAAATTTAAGTTTTTCTTCAAGGATTTCTTCAATTGCAAGATTTCTTCAAGAATTCATCTAATTAAGGTATGTGGGGTACTCATCCATGGGTCCCTCTCACCCATGAAGCCCAAAAAACTTTTCTTTGACTAAGAATATGAGTTTTTCCTCTATTATGAAGTTACATATGTTCAAGATGAGTTTGATTCATGTTTTACCATAGTAGTTTGACTCATTTCATATCCACTAATGATTTTATGAAAAGTTAAGGCATCTCATGTTTCAAGTTTCAATATCTCATGTCATATTCAATTGAATCTCATGTTAAAGCCCCAATTTATGAATTTAGCCATATAATCATGTTGATTTCTCATGTTTAACATATTTCCATGTTCAAGTTCATGATTCTCACATGTTTGGGTGAGTATTCATGCTTTGGGTCTTTGAACCATGATTCCCATCCAATAGTTTAAGGTGTTGATACCGTGCTTTATGGCCATTCAGTGCTGGTGGGTTATCAACACCTGATATCTATGTGATTACTCACGCTTTAGATCTTTCAAGCAATAATTTAGAGAAACTATATGTCTTGTTATTTACTCAGATATTTATGACCATGATGTGCACTATCAGTTATGTAATATGTTAATTTAAAATTAGTTCAGTTCAGTGGGAGTAGGATTTAGCACTGATTGAATGCAGGGTTGGCGAATTCCCCATCATTTTGGCAAAGTCGTTAGTAGCAGTCCCTGTATTCCAAAACTATATAGCCAACATAGGATATGAGGGGTCACCCATCAATTTAGGCTTTACACCATGGTCATTTGGGACATCACATTAGTGGTTCCACACAACTAGTATTAGTACCTGTGGCATGATACTGGCATCCTTCCAACTGGGGTTACAGGTTGGACCCCGATCAGCTTAAATTGGGGCATGTCGGTTACTTGATACCTCCCACAATTTTAGTCAGTATTCAGTTTACCTTAGTTTAGGTTTGCTTGACTAAGTAGATAAATTTTAATATTTATTCAGACAGTTTTATAGGTTATTTTAGTTATCAAATATCAGTTATTCAAATATTTAGATCAATTCAGTACATGTTTTACTTGGTCTTGCATTCTCAGTTTTATATGTTCATATTTTCATGCTCAGTATCCATACATGACCCTCAATACAGTTTTACAGTCTACCATATTCTACCACTTCCTAGCTTCAGTTCTATTCATTCTATAAAAGTAAAGACTTAAGAAACTAAGTGTAGTGATTAACCATCTTATCAGATTATATTTGTTACTCATGTTTTAAGATACATCAACTTTCAGTTTATTTTAGTCTCTTGGTGAGCCTACTTGCACTTAACATGCATATTTTAAGATTTTATATGTAATTAGTTTTACTTATTGCATTTACCCCCACTTACTCAGTACACTCCAGAAGTACTTATCCACATATATGTCTATGTTCTACATTATCTCATAATGTAGGTACTACTTGTAGCCTACACATCATAATCAGACAGTTGCAGCTTTCGACCGACAGGTGATGAGTTCTCCTATTTTGGGGACTCTGTTCAGTTGTAGTCCATGTACTTTATTTTTATTATATGTTTGTACTGATTAGTGGTAGTTGGAGGCATGTCCCAGCTATCTATAGTCAGTATAGTAGAGGCTTCATAGATAGTCAGTCAGAGTCATAAAATGTAAATTCCAGTTCTCTCTTCAGTTTTACTAGATGTAAACTTTATAAATATTATAATTATCCAGATTATGCCATGATTATATTTCCACGTAACAAACTTAGCTATATTATATATCTTAAATCAGTTTCTCATGCAGTATGCCAGTTTATTGTTAACTTGGGACCACTTGTGGTTCCAAGAACCATGTTGCAACTATGGGGTAGTCTCGAGTGGTGACATCCACCAGCTTTCAGCATGGTACTTCTATCTATACTAGAGTCTAGTTATGGTATTTCTCTTATTGCACCTACTTTTATTTTGGATACACTTCAGACCCTGAGTACGATTCCTCCTTTAGCACCAGCATTTGAGTATGGTGTTACGAGATCAGAAGTTTAATCTTCGTCTATGTTGTCTCCTCAGTTGGGGTCTCTATCAACTAGGATTGTTATGCTATCTGCTTTTCTATGAGCCACGATGTAGATGATAGTATTTCGGGCATTATTCCAGAGTACAGAGGACCAATAATGGATGCAGGGATCTATTCCTCAGGTATCTCAAGAAGCCTCCAAGAAGGTGCACCGTTTTAGTGGGTTTAGAGGTCAGACTTCTCAAGTTGAAGATTTTAGAGGTTCTCATAGGTCGTCTGGTTTAGCCGTGCAGGGTGGAAATTTAGGCCTAGTGGTTCCTTGTCCTATTGCAGTGGGACATAGGACTTGTTATGTGTGTCGTGAGGCTGGATATATGACCAAGTATTACCCCCTCGTGTGATTAGAGCTACTCATATTTCAGTAGTAAGAGGTAGATATAATACTAAAGGTTTGAGAGGTCGAGGTGGTGGAGCTCGTGGTGGTGGTTGTGGGCTTACTCGACCAGTTAGTGGTCATGGTTAGTGTTATGCTATACCCACCAGGACAGAGACAGAGGCTTCTGATATTGTGGTTACAGGTATGGCCCACATTTTTTCCAGATCTACATCTGTGTTATTTGACCATGGATCGACTTTCTCTTATGTGTATACAAATTTTGCTTTTGGTTTGATTCTTTTAGTGAGCCTCTTGCCATGCCTATTTGTGTATCTACCCCTGTAGTATATCCTTTAGTGGTGGATCGGGTGTACTGATCTTATTTTGTGACTTTTTCTAGTCGTGAGAATTGGGTAGATTTGCTTGTGTTAGATATGGTTGGTTTCGATGTTATTTTGGGTATGGATAAGTTGGGTCCTTATCATATTGTTTTAGAATTTTTTACTAAGACCACGACTTTAGCTTTATTGGGTGTACCTAGGATAGCTTGAAAACGTGTGCTTCATTCAGGTCCTAAGAGGGTTATATCTTATGTTCAGGATTGTAGATTGTTTTAAAGGGGATGTTTATCTTATTTGTCTTATTCATGATACTAGTGTTGTTTCACCTCTTTCTTTAGATTCTATTCATATTGTTCGTGAGTTTGTGCATGTGTTCTCTATAAATTTGCCTGGTATGAATCTGGATTGTGATATTGATTTTTCTATTGATGTTGAGTTGAGAACCAAGCCCATTTCTATTTCTCCTAATAGGATAGCCCCAACTGAGTTGAAGGAATTGAAGGATCAGTTCTAGGAGTTATTGGATAAGGGATTTATGCAACCTAGTGTATCGCCTTAAAGTGCACCTGTCTTTTTTATTAAAAAAAGGATGGGTTTGTGCATATGTGTTTTGATTATTGGCATTTGAACAAGGTGACGGTAAAGAATAAGTATTCTCTTACTCATATTAATGATTTATTTGACCAGCTTTGTAATGCCCTGAGTCTATACCCCGGATGCTACACGTTGCTTACGACCCAAAGGATCACAAGGTAACCCATGACTAATATCTACTATGAGCATTGAATAATATACTGAAATAAATAAGAAATAATAGGCTAAAATGCCGTAAGGTTAAAAATCTATAAATAGTGATAAAGTGTATCCACTGAAATAACAATCTATAAAATTGAACACTGTCTGAAAACTAGTTTGAAAAGCCTCTAACTGAATCTATCTAAATATGGAGTTGATGGGAAAAGCCCCCAACTAACCCCAAATACTGAAACACTGAAACTATTGTAAATCTAAAATAAAATAATATTCTCAAATGATGAAGACTCACTGCTAATCTATTGCTGCTGGCTAAATCTGAATCTATATATGTGCAGTTGGGAACCTGAGCGTCCAAACTTATGATATAAGACATCATAGTAGAAAGAAAGAGTATGCACCAGTACGTGGAATGCATTTGTATGCTAGATGGGGTAAGACTAAATGCAAGGGTTCATATGCCTGAACAATAACCGATTGCATGATACAGATTAAATAAACATGAGAGTACATGGATAACTGATACTACTATAAATACTGAGTGTGCACTCATGTGCATATAGATAAATACTGTGACTAAGCTTGTCTGAAGCTATGTCCTAAATTCTGATACTGAGTAACTGGTATCTAAAGTTATTGAAAACTGATTTACTAATACTGGTTGACTATATCTGACAATCCTGATTCTGTAGAACTGAACTAAGTTCAATTATGAAGACCAAAATTGAGACTGTAGGAGGTAATCATCTAACCGATATGTCCCAAATAAGATAAAATAACTGAGTTAGGGTCTAATCTATAACCCCAATTAGAAGGGTGTCAATACCGTTCCATGGAAAAGGAAAAGCTAAGAGTTACCCTCATCAGGCAGGTACTCTAATGAGAATGGTGGAACCCTCAACTGCCAGGTTAAAACACCTTATCAATCCTCTACTGGCAGGTGAGGCCCCATCCTTGGGTTCACTTGGTGCTGAATCCTACTCCCAACTGAAAGACTCTAAATTGCACATATTGAAATGGATTGGACTGAGACTGAGTTTTTCCTGAGTTCTATAAATGACATAGAGTACTACTGATCATGACATGTCTGAGATTCTATAACTGACACTGGCTCTAGGTACAACATAGCATAATCTTGAATAACATAACATTGTTCACTTGTTCATAATTCATCCATGGAGACCTTTTATCAAACAATTGTAAGGCATTTACTTATTCATGAAGGGGGAACAGATGCTATCATGTTATAATGGCACTAATTCATTCACACAGGCCTTTTATCAAACACATTGGGAGCATGCTTAGGTTATACAACAATCAACACATATACTTATCATAGCTACATCAATCAACTTGTAAATTGAAGGGGTTCATCAAGAGGATCATGTAATTCAACACATATAATGATTAATTTCATGAAAGGTTGTAATTTAATTATGGAAAAATGCCCAACAATAACATAAACATGAATTCAATTCAATTCAAGCATGGAAGTTCATAACTCAAGAATCTTGTAGTTTGAAAACGGATTCGTGGACTCTATGGGTTGAAGGGACCCATAGATGAACACCTAACATACCTTGTAATGTTAATTCTTGAAGGTTATTGGAGAAATTATTGAGCTTTGTTATTGAATTTCGAAACTTGGGTTTCTTGCTTTTGAGAGAGAATGATGTACTTTAGGGAAAATTGAGTGAATAACGATATATTTTGGTCATTTTGGGATTAATTTCATGTTTAAGCCTGATTTGGGTCATGGGAAAAGTCTAAGTTACCCTTGGTATTTAAAATCCCACAACTGAAATGCAGATTAAGGCCTCACCGCGATGCGGTGAATGGGTCATCGCTATATCCACCGCGACACGGTGGAATCTCAGTGACTCTATGGATCATGACAATTGCTGTTTTGGGGTTCAAAACGACGCATCGTAGTGACCCACTGGAAATTGAAAAATGTCAAAATGGCCTTTAGCACGATGCGATGAGTGCTCATCATGATACTCACCGTGACGTAGCCTAATCAAGGTGAGTCACTATTTTTACATAAACTATCCTAACTCTTTTCCCAGGTATCGGATTTGGGAGAATTTTATATTGTTAGAAGACTGACTGACTTTCCTACGTATTGGGAGGTTCTAAAATGAAAAATACTGAGTATTTCATGAATTTTATATAGGATAACTCACGTACTTAGAGCTAAGTTAAGCTCTAGGAATACGGGGTATTACAATATCTCCCCTTGGGAACATTCGACCTCGAATGAGACTGATTAAGTTGAGAAACACTGATAGACTGAGCTGACATACTGAACATGCATAACTAAGACATGACTACATGACTGGACTACTGACAAATTGAGTTCTTATACTGAACATGCACATCTGATGCATGGAATACATGAATGAAGCTACTGGTAAGTTGAATTTTTGCACTAAACATGCATATCTGATGCACGAGTACATGCCTGAACTAATTCATGAATGCATGATTGAATATGCAATGGTAAGGAATACCAGGTTTATAATTGTAACTGAATATGGAACTGAGTAAAGCCAAGAAAGACTGTTACCTTAAGCTAAATCTGAGTTTCCGAAGAAGATGTGAGGATACTTGGTCCGCATATCTACTTCTGCTTCCCAAGTAGCTCCCTAAACGGACTGATTCCGCCAAAGAACTTTGACTAAGGGAACTTTTTTGTTCCTAAGTTTGTGAATCTGATGATCGAGGATTTGGACTGGAAGATCTTCAAAAAAATAATTGTTCTAAATATTTATGTCTTCTAAAGGAACTATAACTATTGGGTTACTAATGCATTTCTTTATCAAGGAGACATGGAATACTGGATGTACTGAAGCTAGATCTGAAGGCAACTCGAGCTCATAAGCTACCTTTCTAAAATGGCTGAGAACTCTGTAAGGACCGACATATCGGAGATTGAGCCTTCCCTTCTTGCCGAACCTCTTTACTCATTTCATGGGAGAGATTTTCAAGTACACAAAATCACCGATCTCAAACTCGAGATCTTTTCTCCTCACATCTTCATAGGATTTAATGTCGGTTCTGGGCATCCCTAAGTCTTTCTCTGATTAACTAAACCTTCTCTAAGGCATCAAATACGAATTCAGGCCCTATAACTGCGGTCTTACCTACCTCAAACCAACCAATTACAGAACTATATTTCCTACCATAGAGGGCTTCAAATGAGCCTTCTGAACACTTGAATGATTACTGTTATTATATGCGAATTCGATCAAAGGCAAGTGGTTATCCCAACTACCCTTAAAATCAACAATGCATGCTCTTAGAATATCTTCTAGAGTCTGAATGGTCCGTTCTCCTTGACCATCTGTCTGAGGGTGGAAGGCTATACTGAGATAAACTTGGGTACCAAGAACATTTTGGAATGCTTTCCAGAAATGGGAGGTAAATTGGGTACCTCTATTTGAGATGATAGATACTGGGACTCCATGTAACCTGAACAAATCTATGATATAGAGTTTGACATAGTCCTCGACTGAATAGAATTTATAAACTGGCAAGAAATGAGCTGATTTGGTCATCTTATCTAAGATAACCCATATGAAATCTTGCTGATGAAGAGTACGAGGTAAACCCATCATGAAGTCCATGTTCACTTCTTCCCATTTCCATGTGGGAATACTGAACTCCTGCATGGAGCCATTAGGCTTTTGCTTCTCAATCATAACTTGCTAACATGTAGATTGCTAAGCTACAAACTCTGTGCAATATCCGTCTTCATCCCACTCCAATAATAGATCTCCCACAAATAACAGTACATCTTAGTGGCCCTTAGAACAATTGAGTAACATGTACTATGCGCTTCTGCAATAATTTGTTTCCTCAAGTCATCTACACCCGGAACACATAGCCGACCCAAGCAACACAATACACCATCTCTCTCTTGGGAGAAAACCTCTACTTTATGATAGCTGACTGACTCTTTTTACTTCACTAGAATGGGATTTATATCCTATTTTTCCTTTACCTCAGAAATTAGAGAGGATTCAGAACTACTCTGAACCCACACACTACTTTCTGCTATTTTGACTAAGTGGACACCTAGTCGGGCAAGCGGGTGAACTTCCTGAGATAACTTCTTCTTACCATCCTCAACATGAGGAACACTACCCATAAAAGGTCTACTGAGAGCATCAGCCACTACATTGGCTTTGCCTGGATGGTATAGAACACTCATGTCATAATCTATTAATAACTCTAACCACCTTCTCTGACTCAAATTCAAATCTTTCTGAGAAAATAAAAAATATTTGATCTTATGATCTGTGAAAACATCAATATGCTCCCCATATAAATAGTGCCTCCAAATCTTTAAGGCGAACACTACAGCTACTAACTCAAGATCATGGGTAGGGTAATTCTTTTCATGGGTTTTAATCTGTTTAGAGGCATAGGCTATGACCTTACCTCTCTGTATAAGTATAGAGCCCAAACCTACTCAAGATACATCACAGTACATAACAAACCCATCTGAACCATCTGTCATAGTCAAAACTGGGGCTGAGATGAGTCGAGTCTTCAACTCTTGAAAACTCTTCTTGCAGGAATTTGACCACTGAAACTTGACTTTCTTCTGAGTTAATCTAGACATGGAGGGTGAAATAGATAGAAAACCTTTAATAAATCGATGGTAATAGCCAGTTAAACCAAGAAACTCTTGATATTAGATGTATAAATTGGTCTAGACCAGTTTATCACCCCTTTGATCTTTTGAGGTTTAACCCTAATGCCATCACTAGAAATAATATGACCAAGGAACACTATTGACCTTGTCCAAAATTTGAACTTACTAAATTTGGCGAACAACTGATGAGTTTTGAGAGTTAGAAGAACAATTCTGAGGTGGTCTGCGTGATCATTCTCACTACAGGAATAGAAAAAAATGTCATCGATGAAGACTATAACAAAAATGTCCAGGTACTGCTTGAACACTCGGTTCATCATGTCCATAAAGGCTATTGGGGTATTGGTAAGACCAAAAGATGTGACTATAAA
The DNA here is from genome assembly GCA_030864225.1 of Capsicum baccatum var. pendulum. Classification (NCBI taxonomy): domain Eukaryota; kingdom Viridiplantae; phylum Streptophyta; class Magnoliopsida; order Solanales; family Solanaceae; genus Capsicum; species Capsicum baccatum. The sequence continues at coordinate 282,418,395 of CM061555.1, forward strand.
CTTAAAGTGACCATACCAGGTTCAGAAAGCTATTTTTGGAATGTCACATTCTCTGACTCTGAGCTGATGATAGACTGATTTGAGATCTATCTTAAAAAAGTAAATAACACCCTGAAGTTGGTAAAACAAGTCATCAATTCTAGGAAGTGGGTACTTGTTCTTGACTGTAACTTTGTTCAACTGACGGTAGTCTATACATATTCTAAGAGAACTATCTTTCTTACACATGAATAAGACTTGTGTGGCCCATAGGGAAATGCTGGGTCTGATGAAACCTTTGTTTAGAAGATCCTTTAACTATTTTTTTAACTGTCTGAGTTTTACTAGTGCCATTCTATATGGAAGAATAGATATAGGTTGAGTATCTAGAAGAAGGTCTATTCTGAAGCCTGTTTCCCTAACGGGAGGAACTCCAGGAAGATCTTCAGGAAACAAATCTGAGAATTCATTTACTACCAAAACTGAATTAAGACTGGGAGTTTAACTTGAGCTCACGCTCACTCACACGACAAAAATATTGAAAAAAGGGAAACTGTTCCTAAAACATCTTATAGCCTTATGTCAAAAGTGTGGCGCGCTACACACCCATGCATAAGACTCTATGTGATTTGGCTTTCAGACTTCTTAGGACACCGTTAAACCTTAGGTTCTGATACTAAGTTTGTAATGCCCCGAGTTTGTACCCCGGATGCTACACAGTGCTTAAAAACCTGACGGATCACAATCTAACCCATGACTAATATCTGCTATGAGAACTAAATATTATACTAAAATAAATGAGAAATAATAGGCTGAAATTCCATAAGGTTCAAAATCTATAAATAGTGATAAAGTGTATCAACTGAAATAACAATCCATAAAACTGAACACTATTTGAAAACTATTCTAAAAAGCCTCTAATTGAAACTATCTAAATATGGAGTTGATAGAACAAGCCCTCAACTAACCACAAATACTGAAATACTGAAACTACTAAAAATCTAAATTAAAATAATATTCTCAAATGATAAGGACTTATAGCTAATCTACTGTTGCTAGCAGAATCTGAATTTATCTATGTGCGGTCAGGAGCTGACTGTCCGAACCTAGGATATAAGACATCATAGCACAAAAAATGAGTATGCATCAGTACATGGAATGTACTGGCATGCTAGATGGGGTAAGGCTGAATGAAAGGGTTCATATGCATGAACAATAACTGACTGCATGATATAGAGTAACTGAACATGAGAGTACATGGATAACTGATACTACTATAAATACTGAGTGTGCACTTATGTGCATATAGATAAATACTGTAACTAAGCTTTTTTAAAGCTAAGTCCTGAATTTTGATATTGAGTAACTGGAATCTAAAGTTACTGATAACAGATTTACTAATACTGGTTGACTGTATCTGACAATCTTGATTCTATAGAACTAAACTGAGTTTTATTTTAAAGACTAAAACTAAGACTGTGGAAGGTAATCATCTAAATGACATGCCCCAAATAAGATAAGATAACTAAATTGGGGTCCAATCTATAACCCAAATTGGTGGGGTGTTAATACCGTACCATGGGTAAGGACAAGATAAGAGTTACCCTCATCTGGTAGGTACTCTAATGAGAATGGTGGAACCCTCAACTGGTACGTTAAAACACCTCATAAAACCTCACTAGCAGGTTTGATGTCTCAACCTACACTGGCTACGTAGTTCTAGAGTACAAGGATTACTTCTAAGGATCACACCCTCTACTAGAAGGTGAGCCGCCATCCTTGGGCTCACTCGGTGCTGAATCCTACTTCCAACTGAAAGACTCTGAACTGAGCATAATGAACTGGACTGGACTGAGACTGATTTTACTGAGTTTTTCCTGAATTCTATAACTGACTGAGAGTACTACTGATTGTGACATGACTGATATTCTATAACTAACACTGGCTCTAGGTAAACAGCTAAATTGTCAGGTATTAAATACCTGCAAGATTCAATATCATGAAAAGTAAAGCATAGCATAATCTTGAATAACATGACATTGTTCACTTGCTCATAATTCATCCATAGAGACTTTTTGTCAAATAATTATATGGTATCTACTTATTCATGAAGGGGGAACACATGCTATCAGGTTATAATGATACTAAATCATTCACATAGGCATTTTATCAAAAGCATGGGGAGCATGCTTAGCTTATACAACAATCAACACACATAGTTATCATAGCTACATTAATCAACTTGTAAATTGAAGGGGTTCATCAAGAGGATTATGTAATTCAACACATATGATGATTAATTTCATGAAAGATTTTAATTTAATTATGAACAAATGCGCAACAATAATATGAACATGAATTCAACAATCTTGTAGTTTGAAAATGGATTCATGGACTCTACGGGTCAAAGGAACCCACAGATGAACACCTAACATACCTTGGAATGTTAATTCTTGAAGGTTCTTGGAGAAATTCTTAAGATTTGTACTTGAATTTTGAAACTAGGGTCTTGATTTTGAGATAGAATGATGTACTTTGGGGAAAATTGAGTGAATAACGATATATTTTGGTCATTTAGGGATTAATTTCATGTTTAAGGCTGATCTGGGTCATGGGAAAAGTCTAAGTTGCCCTTGGGATTTAAAATCCCGCAACTGGAATGCTGATTAAGGCCTCAATGCAATACATTGAATGGGTCATCGCGATATGTACCACGACTCGGAAAATGGGTCATCTCTATATCCACCGCAATGTGGTGGAAGTGCGATGACTCTCTGGATTATGACAATTGCTGTTTTGGGGTTCACCACGATATGGTGCAATCGTAGTGAACCTCTAAAATTTGACAATTGCTGAAATAGCCTTCATCACGATGTGATGGAATGCTCATCACGATACTCTCCGCAACGTGGCCTAATCACGGTGAGCGACTATTTGTACATAAACTGCCCTAACTCTTTGCCCGGATATCGGATTTGGGCGAATTTTATATCGTTGGAAAGCTGACTAAATTTCCTATGCATTAGCAAGTGCTAAACTGAAAAATACTGATTATTTCATAAAATTTATATTGGATAACTCATGTACCTAGAGCTAAGTTAAGCTCTAGGAATACGAGATATTACAATATCTCCCCCTTGGGAGTATTTATCCTCGAATGAGACTGATTAAGCTGAGAAACACTGATAGAATAAGATGACACACTGAACATGCATAAATGAGACATGACTACATAACTAGACTACTGACAAACTGAGTTCTTATACTGAACATACATATCTGATGCATGGAATACACGACTGAAGCTAGTACTAAGGTGAATTTTCGCACTAAACATTCATATCCGATCATGAGTACATGTCGGAATTGATTCATGTATGTGTGACTGAAGTAATGGTAAGGAATACGAAGTTTATAATTGTACCTGAACATGGAGCTGAGTATATCCAAGGTAGACTATTAGCCTAAGCTGAATCTTAGTTTGTGGAGAAGAGGTAAGGATACTTGGTTCGCATATTTGCTTATTTTTCCTAAGTAGATCTCTCAACGGACTGATTCCACCAAAGAAATTTGAATAAGGGAACTTTTTTGTTTCTTAGTCTGCAATTCTAATGATCGAGGATCTGGACTGCACCTCTTTGAAAGAAAGATCATTCTGAATATCTATGTCCTCTAAAGGAACTATAACGGCTAGGTCACCAATGCATTTCTTTAGAAAGGAGACGTGGAATACTGTATGTACTGAAGCTAGATCTGAAGGAAAATTGAGCTCATAAGCTACCTTTTCGAAATGGTTGAGAACTCTGTAAGGACCGACATATTGGGGACTGAACTTTCCCTTCTTGCCAAACCTCTTTGCTCCTTTCATGGGAGAGATTTTCAATTACACAAAATCACCAATCTCAAACTCAAGATCCTTTCTCCTCACATCTGCATAGGATTTCTATCGGCTCTGGGCAGCCCTAAGTCTTTCTCTAATCAACTAAACCTTCTCTAAGGCATCGAATACTAAGTCAGGCTCTAAAACTGCGGCCTCAGCTACCTTGAACCAACCGATTGGAGATCTATATCTCCTACCATAGAGGGATTCAAAAGGAGACATCTAAATACTAGAATGATATCTATTATTATATGCAAATTCGGTCAAAGGCAAGTGGTCATCCCAACTAGCCTTAAAATCAACAACGCATGCTCTCAGCATATTTTCTAGAGTTTGAATGGTACTTTCTCCTTGACCATTTGACTGAGGGTGGAAGGCTGTACTGAGATGAACGTGGGTACACAGAACCTTTTAGAATGGTTTCCAAAAATAGGTGGTAAACTGGGTACCTCTATCTGAGATGATAGATAATGGAACTTTGTATAACCTGACCAACTCTCTGATATTGAGTTTGGTATAGTCCTCGGCTGAATATGAGGTATGAACTGGCAAGAAATAATCTTATTTGGTCATCCCATCTATGATAAACCATATGGAATCATTTTGATGATGAGTACAAGGAAAACCCATCACGAATTCCATGTTTACTTCTTCCTATTTCCATGTGTGAATACTAAACTCCTACATGAACCCACTAGGCTTTGGTTCTCAATCTTAACTTGCTGACATGTAGATCACTAAGATATAAACTCTGCAATATCCCTTTTTATCCCACTCCACCAATAGATCTCCTAAAAATTACGGTATATCTTAGTGGCCCTTGGATGAATCGAGTAACGTGCACTATGCAATTCTGCAAGAATTCGTTGCCTCAATTCATCTACACCTGGCACACAAAGCCGACCCTGGCAAAACAAACTATCTCCCCCTTAAGAGAAAAGCTCTAGTTTTTGATCGCGGACTGACTCTTTCAACTTCACTAGACTGGGATATTTATCCTATTTTTCCTTCACCTCAAAAACTAGAGAGGATTCAGAACTACTCTAGACCCACACACTAGCTTCTGCTAAATAGACTAAGCGGACACCTAGTAGGGAAAGCTGATAAACTTCCTGAGCTAACTTATTCTTACCATCCTCAAAATTAGCAACGCTACCCATAGACAGTCTACTGAGAGAATCAGCCACTACATTGGCTTTGCCTAAATGATACAGAACACTCATGTCATAATCTTTTAATAACTCTAACCACCTTCTCTGACACAAATTCAAATCTTTCCAAGAAAACATATATTGTAGGATCTTATGATCTGTGAACACATCAACATGCACCCCATAAAAATAGAGCCTCTAAATCTTTAAAGAGAACACTACAGCTGCAAACTCAAGATCATGGGTACGGTAATTCTTCTCATGGGGTTTAAGCTATCTACAGATGTAGGCTATGACCTTACCTTTCTTTATGAGAAAACAACTTAAACCTACTTTGGATGCATCACAGTACACAGCAAACCTATCTGAACCATCTGGTAGAGTTAAAATTGAGGCTGAGGTGAGTCGAGTCTTCAACTCTTGAAAATTCTTTTTCCAGGAATTTGACCACTAAAACTTAAATTTATTCTAAGTTAATCTGGACATGGGGAATGCAATAGATGAAAAACCTTTAAAAAAACAGGTGGTAATAGCCAGCTAAACCCAACAAACACCTGATATCTGATAGAGAAATGGGTCTAGGCTAGTTTATTACTTCTTTGGTCTTTTGAGGATAAACTCTAATTCCATCATAGAAAATAATATGACCAAGGAATGCTCTTGACATTAGCCAAAATTTTCACTTACTAAATTTGGCGAACAACTGATGAGTTCTGAGAGTTTGAAGTATGATTTTGAGGTGGTCTGTATCTCACTATGGAAATAGACAAGAATATCATCGATGAAGATTATAACGAGCATGTCCAAGTACTGCTTGAATACTCAGTTTATCAAGTCCATGAAGGTATATCATGGACATAACTAGAAACTCAAAGTGACCATATCAGGGTTGAAAAATTGTTTTTAGAATATCACATGATCTGTCTCTAAGCTGATGATAGCCTGATCTAAGGACTATCTTAGAAAAGTAACTAGCACCCTGAAGTTGGTAAAATAAGTCATTGGTTCTAAGAAGTGGGTACTTGTTCTTGACTATAAATTTGTTCAAATGATGGTAGTCTACATACATTTTGAGAGAACTGTCTTTCTTACGCACGAATAAGAATGGTTTGCCCCACGAAGAAATGCTAGGTCTCATGAACCCTTTATTTAGAAGATCCATTAACTATTCTTTTAACTCTCTGAGTTCTAATGGTGACATTCTGTATGGCAGAATAGATATAGGTTGAGTATCTAGAAGAAGGTCTATTCCAAAGTCTATTTCCCTAACGGGAGGAACTCCAGGAAGATTTTTGGGAAAAATATCTAAGAATTCATTTACTACTGGAACTGACTCAAGACTAGGAGTTTAACTTGAGCTCACGCTCACTCATACGACATGAATACAAAATAAGGGAAACTGTTCCTAAAATATCTTATAGCCTGATGTCCATAAGTGTGGCGCGCTATGCATCCATGCACAAGACTCTACGTGATGGAGATTTCAGACTTCCTAGGACACTATTAAACCTTAGGCTCTGATACTAATTTTGTAACTTCCCGAGTCTGTACCTCGTATGCTACATGGTGCTTAGGACCTCAAAGGATCACAAGCTAACCCTATGAATGATATTTGCTGTGAGCACTGAATAATATACTGAAATAAATATGGAATAATAGGCTAAAATAACGTAAGGTTCATAATCTGTAAATACTAATAGAGTGTATCAACTAAAATAATAATCTATAAAATTGAACACTGCCTGAAAACTAGTCTAAAAATCCTCTAACTGAAATTGTTTGAATGTGGAGTTGATGGGACAAGATCCCAACTAACCACAAATACTGAAATACTAAAACTACTAAAGATCTAAAATAAAATAGTATCCTTCAATGATGAGGACTCACTGCTAATCTACTGCTATTGGCTGAATCTGAATCTATCTATGCACGATCGGGAACCTGAGTGTCCGAACCTATGATCTAAGACATCATGGCACAAAGAAAGAGTATGTGCTAGTACATGGAATGTACTGGTATGCTAGATGGGGTAAGGCTAAATTCAAGGGTTCATATGCATGAACAATAACTGACTACATAATATAGAGTAACTAAACATGAGAGTACATGGATAACTGATACTACTATAAATACTGAGTGTGCACTTATGTGCATATAGATAAATACTGTAACTAAGCTTTTTTAAAGCTAAGTCCTGAATTTTGATATTGAGTAACTGGAATCTAAAGTTACTGATAACAGATTTACTGATACTGGTTAACTATATCTGGCAGTCCTGATTCTGTAAAACTGAACTGATTTCTATTCTGAAGAATAAAACTAAGACTATGGGAGGTAATTATCTAACCGATATGCCCCAATTAAGATAAGATAACTAAGTTAGGGTATAATCTGTAAACCCAATTGGAAGGATTTCAATATCGTGCCACGGGTAAGGGCAAGCTGAGAGTTACCTTTATTTGGTAGGTAATCTAATAAGAACAGTGGAACCTTCAACTGGCATGTTAAAATACCTTATCAACCCTCAACTTGAAGGTTTGATGTCTTAACCTACGCTGGCTATGTAGTTCTGGAATGCAGGGATTACTTTAAAGGACCACACTCTCTACTGGTAGGTAAGACCGTATCCTTGGGTCCACTCGATGCTGAATCCTACTCCCAACTAAAAGACTCCGAAATGAGCATACTGAACTGGACTCGACTAGACTGACACTGAGTTTTCTAAGTTTTTCCTAAATTCTATAATTGACTGAGAGTACTACTAATGATGACATGGCTGAGATTCTATAACTGATACTGGCTCTAGGTAAACAACAAAATTATTGGGTATTAACTACCACCAGGACTCGATTACATGAAAAGTAAAGCCTAGAATAATCTTGAATAACATGACATTGTTCACTTGTTCATAATTCATCCATAGAGACTTTTTATTAAACACTTGTAAGGCATCTACTTATTCATGAAGGGGGAACATATGCTATCAGGTTATTATGGCACTAATTCATTCACATAGGTATTTTATCAAACACATGGGGAGCATGCTTAGGTTATACAACAATCAACACACACAGTTATCATAGCTACGCCAATCACTTGTAAGTTAAAGGGGTTCATCAAGAGGATCATGTAATTCAACACATATAATGATTAATTTCATGAAAGCTTGTAATTTAATTATGGACAAATGCCCAGCAATAATATGAATAGGAATTCAATTCAATTCAATCATGGAAGTTCATAACTCAACAATCTTGTAGTTTGAAAATGGATTTGTGGACTGTATGGGTGGAAGGGACCCATAGATAAACACATAACATACTTTGGAACATTAATTCTTGAAGGTTCTTGGAGAAACTCTTGAGCTTTGTTCTTGAATTTTGAAACTAGGGTTTCTTTCTTTTGAGAGAGAATGATGTACTTTGGTGAAAATAGAGTAAATAATGATATATTTTGGTCATTTAGGGATTAATTTCGTGTTTAAGGCTGATTTGGGTCATGGCAAAAGTCTAAGTTACCCTTTGGATTTAAAATCTCACATCTGGAAGACCAAATAAGGTCTCACTATGATGCTATGAATGGATCATCACTATATCCACCGAGAAGTAGTGGAATCACAGTGACTCTCTGGATCGTGATAATTGTTATTTTTGGGGTTCACCACAATGTGGTACAATCATGGAGCCCTTTTGGAAATTGACAAATGATGAAATGTACTTTAGGGAAATGCGGTGGAGTGCTCATCGCGATACTCACCGATACACAGCCTAATTACAGCGAGCCACTATTTTTATATAAACTGCTAACTCTTCGCCCGGGTATCAAATTTGGGAAAATTTTATATCATTGGAAAGCTGACTGAATTTCCTATGCATTGGCATGTGCTAAACTGAAAATACTGAGTATTTCATGAATTTTATATAGGATAACTCACGTACTTAGAGCTAAGTTGAGCTCTAGGAATACAGGGTATTACAAGCTTTTGCGTGTAATGATATTTTTGAAGATTGATTTAAGATTCGATTATCACCATGTTTTGTGATGCTTCAGCTATTAAAATTGGTGTTGTGCTGATGTAGGAGGGCAAGGTAATTGTGTATGTGTATTATCAGTTAAAGCCTTATGAGTGGTATTATCTTCCCCATGATTTGGAGTTGTATGTGGTTGTTTCTTTATTGAAGTCCTAGAGGAACTACTTGTACGGTGTTCGTTGTGATATTTTATCAGATCATTGTTGCCTGTAATATTTCTTCACCCAGTGAGATCTTAATATATGGTAGAATCATTGGGTTGAGTTACTTAAAGATTATGAATTGACTATTCTCTATCATCTGAGCAAGGCTAATATGGTTGCTGATGCCTTGAGATGAAAGTCGACTAACATGGGTAGCTTGGTACATCTTTTGACCCAGGAGAGGCCTTTGGCATTAGAGGTTCAGTCTTTATCTAACCAGATGGTTAGGCTTGGTATTTTTACTCCTGGATATATTTTGGCATTTGTGAAGGCTAGGTCTTCTTTGATGGGGCATATTCAAGTTCATTAGTTTGATCATGTGAGATTAAGATCGATTTGAGATAAGGTGTTGAGTGGTTAGTATAAGGAGGCCTCACTTGATGCGGATGGTGTTTTAGGGATAGAGGGTCGAGTTCATATACTGAGAGTGAGTGATTGGATTAGATTAATTTTAGAGGGGGCCCATTATTCTAGATCTTCTATCTATTTGGGTGTGACTCAGATGTCTCGTCACTTAAGAAATCATGACTAGTGGGGTGGTGTGAGGAAAGATGTAGCAAAATTTGAAGCTCGTTGCCTTTGTACCCAGCAGATAAAAACTGAGTATATTAGACCAGATGGACTGCTTCAGAGATTACCCATTCCTGAGAGGAAGTGGGAATAGACCATTATGGATTTTATGATTGGTTTGCCTCACACTTTTCGTGGTTCTAATAGTGTTTGGTTCATCGTGGATTGATTGACCAAGTCAACCTATTTTATTCTAGTTTAGGTTTTCTTCAGTGTTGAGAGGTTGGTTCATATCTACATTTATAAGATTATGCATCTGCATGGTATGCTAGTGTTTATTATTTCAGATCATGGTTCGGTATTCACATCTTACTTTTAGAAGACTTTTTAGGATGATTTGGGAACTAGGGTTTAAATTAGCACAGTATTTCACCCTTAGACTGGTGGTCAGTAAGAGAAAACTATTCAGGTTTTAGAGGAGATGCTCTGCGCTTTTCTGGTAGCCAATAGGAGCAGCATTTGGCATTAGTAGAGTTTGCCTATAATAATAACTACCATTCTATATTGATATGGCTTCTTTTGAGGTATTGTATAGTAGAATTTTTTGCTCTCTAGTTGGTTGGTTTGATGTTTTTGAGGTTAGACTTTGATGTATGTACTTGCTTCGTAAGTCCTTGAATATAGTTTGGATTATTCAGGATAGACTTCGAGCGACTCAGAGTAGGCAGAAGTGCTATATTAACTGTAGACTTCGTGTATAGAGATTTGGTGCTTGGTGATTGTATTTTCCTTTGTGTTTCACCTATGAAGGGTGTGATAGGGTTTGGGAAAAAGGGAAATCTTAGCCCCAGATATATTGGTCCATTTGAGATTCTTCAAATTGTTAATGCTATGGTCTATAATTTAGCTTTGGCCCTAAATTTATCAGTTGTTCATCTATTTTTTGGTGTTTCTATGATTTGATATTACATTTCTGATAAGACTTATGTCACCCACTCGAAGTGGGTTCAGTTAGATGAGCGGTTGTATTTCATTGAGGAATCAGTCTCCATTTGGCTAGGGATGTTAGACGATTGTGCTCTAGAGTTATCCTTGTGGTTAAGGTGATTGCGACATCGACCTGTAGATGAGGCTACGCAAGAGGTTGAGATGATATGCGCAGTTTATATTCTCAGCTCTTCTTTGATTCAGGTCTTTCTTTGCCTTAGTTCGGGGTCAAACTAGATTTTTAGTGGTGGATGATGTAACTACCTACAAATTTGATAAAAAATCTGAACTTGTGATTTTGTGTGATGCTACCATTTTCCCCTTCCCTGTAGTTACATTGTGGTATTTCTAGGGTGTAGGGGTGATTGGCATGGTTTCCTATGCATTTTGGTGCATTTTGTGCAATATTGTAATTTTTGGTGGCTTCGATATCCATATTCTGGACTTATATAAATATCTTTTGATCCGTGTGATGAATGGACAAACAGACTTTGCAAAAAGCTTTGAAATATCAATTTTAGGCTAGGTATACCATTGGTTTGCATCCCGACGCACCTGTGCTCATTTCGACCTATTGGTCGGAATGTTGGAAAATTGAAAATATGGGTATGTAACCCATATTTGGTCAAAACAACCTCGAATGGAAAATCTGAATTCACCAATGCATCCAAAATATTGATTTTAGGGTGATATCATGTTTGGTGTGATTTTTGGTCTTTAAATCTATTTTGACCCTCGATTTGAAAAATTATGATTTTGGATTTTTAGGGTCAACTTTGTAAAAACAACGTTTTTCAAAATTTTGAAATTTCCATTGAGTTTGGAGCATCGAATTTAGTATGGTTACATAGTTTGTTTGCATATATCAAACTCCGAACGAATTCCGAACACCCCATCGAATTATGGGTTTGACTTAAATAAGAAAAATCTGATGAAAAGAGAAAAATCGGCAACATATAACTGTGTTCCCCCTATTTTGGCCGTTCTTTCACCTTGCCTCTTGAGAGTTAATCCCTAAAATAGTGTGATAGCTTAAATTCGGGAGCTTGAAAAGCTAGATTAACATCCATTTCTTGATTCTATTATGGATTTATGGTGAGATTTCATCAATTTTCAGCTCTAAATCCGTGATTAATTTCTCAAAATCCTAACAATCTTAGGACTTGATTTTAAACCCCAATTTTACTATTTTTCACTTGAATAATGTTTAATCTTATAATTACTAGTTTTTCATCAATGTAACCTTCAAAATAACTCTGATTCTTGATTTTAACAAGGAATTAAAAGATTTTACCTGATAAAGCTGAAAAATGGGTTTTCTGTGATTTGAACCTCATTTTTTACTTAATTTGATTAGGATTTTCAGCTGTATATTACTAAAAATATGGGGTACACATTTTTGTAATAAAGTTCTGATTTTACCCTTCTTTTTTAGAAGCTCGTTTCAGGGGTCCATTTTGATCCCGAATCAAATATAGGCAATATGAGTATATTTGGCTTTGTTTTTGATGCGTAGATTCTATATTTCTTGATTTTAGTTAATTTCAGGATCATTTGTGGAAAGTAAGGTCGTGAGTTTGAAGTGTAGGAGACCGATTTTAGCATTTGAGATAGGTTATGACTTAACTCTTCAGACTAGGCTGGGTAGTTAATTTGTATACCAAAATTCATGTTAAGGGTGGGAACTAATCATGAAATTTGGTTATCTATATGTTGTGCCTGTGTGGGGTCCTGAATGTGATGTAATTGCTGAATCTGAGATATCATGTGCTATGTGTGATTGTGCGGTGTCTTTGTGATGTTGATAGCCTGGAATACATGTGAAAAATTGCATTGTGTTGATTGGAAATGTCTATTGTGGTGCCTTTGTCATACTGTTATATATTCATACTTTGTGGGCATATGAATCATGTGGAAAATTTATGGATAGTGGAATATAATGAGGGAATATTGACTCACGTGTCTATGAAATATTAACATTGTAGTTGGTTGTGAAAATACATCATGTGGATTGATTGTGGAAATACTCATTTGAATGACTGTGAACATTACATCATCATTCTCATATCATCATACGCATCATTTCACTTGTTTGTTTTATTTTCTTATATATATTTGTTGTTATGTATGTGTACTTAATTTGTATCTTATGTTACGTATGTGCTTTGGAAATGCTAGGAATACTAAAAACACTAGAAATGTTGGAAACACTGGAAATACTAGAATTACTAGAAACACTAGAAATATTGGAAATAATTTCAATACCGAATATCACTCAAAGCTGTGTGCCAACCTCAAGGCCGTGTGCCAATCTCGAAGTCTATGTTCTAATGTCAAGGTGGTGTGTCAAGGCTATCTGCTAATGTCAAGGCTGTATGCCAATCTCAAGGTTGTATGCCAACCTCGTGTATCATCATCATCACCACCACCACCACCACTACCATCATCATTATATCATACATTGCACTTTCTTTATTGTGATTAGTGTTGTGACTGGATTTCCATATTGACTTGTTATATATCTACTTTCTCTATATCCTGTTACTTGATCATCCAGTATATACATCTTCTTCTCTGCTTATAGTGGCAGGTGATATAATGTATACTTGTGTTATTCTTGTTGTATTTTTGTTTTATTTGCGATATATATATATATATATATATATTTACATATATATATATATATATTAGTATTGTTAGTATAAGAAGTGTGGGATACCGTTATGGGACATTTTCTAATTATAGGTGACATGCCCTTAATGTGTATTTTGTGTACTTTATTTTCTACTTTGCTCGGTGGGCCTATGTTATCTACTGAGTATAAGTGGACCGTACTCACCCCTACTATACCCTTTTGGTTCAGATTTAGGTTTGGGTGTGCCCCGTATTGCTTTACTCGGGCGTTGTTAGAGCTTTCAAGGTAGTTGATGATTTTCAAGTGTTTGTATGTCTTCTGCTATCTCTCTATAGAATTTGTTTCATTTTTATTTTGGAGACATAATTTCTCTTGTTTTTGGATATCTTATGTATTTTATTTGGATTCAAATTATACTAGATACGTTCTTATACTGTGGACACCTGGTTTTGGGAGTTATGGCTGCATTTTTATGTTTCTTTCCACATTTATTATACTTAGGTGGTTCGGCTTTGTCATAGAAGCCTTTCTTTGGGGTTACTATTGTCTTTTCCCTTTTTGTTTAATGTTTGGGTGATAGGCTTACTTGTCAAGATTTGTTGCGACAAGTGTCATCATGACCATTTGGATTTTGGGTTGTGACAAAGAATCCCAAGAAAACTCTAAAAATAGGGCATAATAAGCAGATACATAAGAAAAAGTGGATCTTTGGTTCAAATAAACCAAAAGCCAGTTGATGGCACACTGAAATCATACCTATACTAATAACATTCGGAGAATCTACCTCAGGTTTAGAAGGTATGACATACAAACCACGCCCGCCCTTTGGCTAGGCTCTTAACCAATCTGTTATCCTACTTGCTTAAGGACCTCTACGAGCACCCTGGGGACTACTTCAACGACTATGCATACCGCCTCTAGCTAGGGAGGTACTGCCCTAATCGGTGGAACATTTTGAACTGCAAGAACGACTGCTCAACAACTAAGTCACTCTCTCAAGAATTGGCCAAAGGTCCCACAACTATAACATGCCCCAGCTGTTGTACCAAAACCTAAAGATTCATCCAATTTGAAATAGCCACTACCACTAGAATAACTAGAAAATGAACCCCTTGGAGCCTGACCACTGCTCTGGCTAAGATAATCATTTTAACTAGACTGTCCTCCATCGATAATCTAGAGAGAGACATGAATGGGCATAAAATGTACCTACCCTGATAACCATAAACCGTGCATGATTAGAAACCTCAGCAAAAGATCTACCAGTAGAAACCAAACTCTACATATCCATGCAAAGAGAAAGTCTCAATCTTAAAAACAAAAATATTAAACCTACTCATACTCGGTCGGCAATATAGATGTAGCATACTAGCTAGCTTATGAAATCGAGCAACATACTCCATAATAGTCATATATCCTTACTACAACCTCGATAACTGGTCTCTTAGATGATCTCTAACACTGCGAGGTATATACTTTTCTAAGAAGATCTCAGAGTTTTGAGTCTATGTCAAAGGGGGAGATCCCTCTAACCTTGAATAAAGATGGCCCCTCTACCAGTGTTGAGCTGCCAAATCCAACTTAATAGTAGTGTAATCCACACCACAATTCTCAAGCAGGCCCAAATTACAGATCCTATCCTCATAAATAACTAATAACTCATAAGCATCCTCTCTCAGTACACCATAAAACCTAGGCAAAGCTAATCGTAAGAATCTACCTGGCATCTTCTACTCCTCAATAAACATAATAGGCTGGGCAACCACTAGCCGAGAAACTATCGGCTAAGCAACCACCGAAATAGGAGGGATCTCAACTCTATGTCATGACCTAATTTATTAGGTCATGATGGCACGTACTATAAACCACCCATATGCAAGCCAAACCCGTAGTTCAAAATTGCTAGTAATGGACTACCCAACTAAATAAAGGCAAGAATAAAAAAATATGAAGTAGAATACAAAATACATAATATAGTCCCAAAACCTGGTGGTATCAGTACATGAGCTGCTAATAATACAAGAATCCAAGGTGGAATACAATTGAATATACTAATACAACTTATCTTTGAATACAATATCGAGACTAGTCTAATACATAAGAGAGAGGAAAGTAATCCTCTGAACGTCAAGATCTTACTCTAAGTTTCTAAACCATGGATGCTCCGCACTATGCACACATCAATGATAATAACCCATACTATGATCTGCAATCTACATAAGTATAGTATGAGTACCAAATGAATGACACTCATTAGGAAACTGCCGACTGAGCTCCCAAGATAACGAAGATATATACAACATATAAATAGAATGGAAAACTTTCATGTTTCATTAAAACTTTGTTTACTGTTCTTTGTCTTGAGCCGGGGGTCTATTAGAAACAACCTCTCTACTTCTTTGGAGGTAGCGGTATGGACTGCGTATATTTTACCTTCCCCAGACCCCACTTTATGGGTATATACTGGGTTTGTTGTTGTTGTTGTAAACGAAATGAAAAACTACACCCAAAAGCCACAATATAAGATGGTTAATGAGATAATAAGGATAAACTATCCTATTCATTTCCAAGATACTAACATATTAAGGCCAATTAAGTATTGAGGATAAATTATCCTATTCCAGCCATAATAAAAAATCTCAACACTATATAGTATATCCATGGACAATATATGAATAAAGGATGAAGAAAGATTATATATGTATCAATATACAAGGCCAAGGAATGAATACACGATATGAACAACTTAAAGGAAGGGATATATGGTAAAAACATAGCTATATATAGCAAGATATACATATATATATAGATACAAGGTCAACTCGAAGCACCACCTAGTTCATCAAATATTAATTTTATGGCCTCATTATAATCCTACTAGGATTTGGTACTATCATACTCATATTTTCTAATCTGTATGTCTAAACATGAAATAAACATGCATAATAATGCAATCGTAAGATAGAAGGGTCTGAAAACATACCTCAAATCTCGATACTGAATTAATGGCCAATCTATCATAATCTAGACATAGCAGTGATCATAAAAGTGATAATAACAATATTAATAATAGCATGAGTAACTGGATATTCCAGAAAATCAAATACCTAGCCTATCCTATACGTACCTCTACTACCCCAATCTTAGAAGGTTCAATCAACATACAAAAACATAAGGCATAGACATCACCCATATCAATGTAGCCCTCCCATATGATCTGATAAACATAGGCGCATTGTAATACCCTGATCATTTCTTAAGCCTAAATCCTCCTTTTGAGTGAATATGGATGACTTCCAAAGTGATTGATGTTTATACCATGTTGTATTTCTCTAATTTCTACCTTTTTCCATGTAGAGCATTGAATAAACTTTCCATCGATACTAAATTTGCCCAAATCCGACACTCAGGTGAAAAGTTAGAGCCATTTTAGTGAGACAGTGTGCCACCTGGCACTTTAGCGCATCGCGGAGCCAGCCAAAATAGCAATTGTCATTTCCAGTGAGCCTCCGTGATATTAATGTATCGCGCCAAGGCTCAATTTTAGGATTGTCAAATTCTAGTGCACCAACATGATTCCACCACGTCGTGGTGCCCTTCCAGGTCATGACCAAGTTGGTAAATACGACTTCACCGCTTCGCACCACTGAGCAGTTTTCCAATTGTCCAATTCCAGTAAAGGACCACGATCCTGACGTATCGTGCCAGAGCCAAAAATAGGGCTCCTGTTTTAGAATTTGCTCAAGGGTATTTTGATCTTTTCCACCCATCCTTACCCTTTATATATATTCAAGTAAGGGAGAAAATCCTCATTTCCTCTTCCATCTTCTCCAAAATTCTAGGGTTTCTCTCCAAAATTCAATCCAATTCTTGTCTAAACATCTCAACATCAAGCCATGTTTTTTACAAATTAGTTCAAGATTTAAAACTTTCAAGTCAAGAACATTAAGAGCTCTAACTCAAGAAGTGGGAAAAGAAGTCTATAGCAAGTTTATTCATCCCGGATAATAATCAAGGTATGTGAGGCTTGAACAAGAATATCCTTTGATTCTTATTCCCAAAGAATTGATTTTTACTATTGGAATTTCATGATCCTTGCAAGTAGATTTACACCCAAATTTTTTTATTTATGATTTATGAGATTTGAGTTGATTAAGTTTGATATTTATGATTATTTTACCATCATATTTCTTAAATTGAGAATTTATGCCATGAATTGTATTTTGTTATTATGTATTGATGATTTCTAAGAGATTTAAGATAAGTGTCATGAGTTATGCTTTTCCATGAGAAGATTGAGTATTGAATATATATCGATATTGAGCTTGAGGGTCAAGAATGAGTCCTATGATGTTTTCTTGAAGCTTTTGATACTTGATATGATTTGATAAGCAAGTGTACTTGATATTGAGAAAGACTGTTTGAGTTTGAGTCGAGTTAGCAATCAACAAGTTGTATATGATTTACAGATGAGATATATTTATGATTTGGTCTTCATGATAGACCCCAACATTTAGATTGAGTCGAGAAAAGACGTGAACAGACTCTAAATCCCGCTCCAGAAAAGCTTTACCAGAACCCCTTTCCAAGAGAATCTTTGGAAAGACTCCCATATGTGATTGCTGACTAGAGAACCTTGAGTTGATTAAGGTGGATTTCCTAATGCGTTCTGAGCTGAGTCTGAGAGGAGTATTTAGCACCGAGTGGGAAGTGTGGGTTCAGTGCATCCTACTTCCCCAGAACTACGTGCCACCGTAGGATTAATATTTGAGGGCGAAAGAGCCGCATTTATGATCACAGAGATGAGTTTAAGGTTATACTCCCTGGCAAGAGTATAACGCTCCCACCAATGTGGGGTTCCTTCCTTAGAAAGGAAACACGTTGGACTCCATGCGGCTCATATGGTTTATGTCGGTTATAAAAAACTCCCAAGTCCATAATAGTCTAAGTTTCTTGAGTTATCAAGTCACTCTAAGTCATGAGTTAAAGAGTTTATGTAGAGTCCAATGATTTATGAGATTTGTGAAGCATGTGTTATTATCGATGATTTATGGAAATTATGTTTCAGGAAATTCAAGCGAAGAGAGTCATTATTGTCAGCATGCATGACTTATTTTATATTTATGATATTATTTAAAAATGTTACATACACCCCCACATACTCAGTACAATCCCAAGTACTTATTCCCATACTCTTCTATGTTCTACATTTTCTAGTGACGTTGGTTCAAGTGCTCAGTCTCAGCAGCGACAGTGATCTTTGAGTACCTCCATCTACATTCTTACAGTTGGTGAGTCCTCATGGTTCGAGGACCTATGTCCCTAATTTTTGCCTTGATAGTAGATGGTTGTTTCTTTTCAATTCAGGTGAGTCAGTTGGGGATCTGTCCCAATGGCTCCTCAGTCTTTTGTAGTAGAGGCTTTGTCAGACTAGAGTACCAGTATGTATAGAACTTGCAGTATTTTGTTTGTACAGGACAGTATTTCTTCATATCACAGTATGCTCATGACATGATTATTCTTCCCTATTTTAAAATGATTAGTGTTATAGTGAGTTTTGGAAGTGATGACAGACTTATAGGGTTAGCTTGAGGCCACGTGTGGCCTTAAGCACCATGTGATATCTTGGGATAGGTTCTTGGGGCGTTACATGCATACTGGTGATAGGCAATGCACGTGCAAGTATGAGTGTAACAGGATCCATAATATCATAATACCAATGTCATAACCATCACTTTTATAACCACCACCATCATCCTCCTCCACATCATAATCATCCTCCGTCTTTGTCGGGTCTATATATATATATATATATTTGTAATACATAGGGCTATCCAAACTCAAAAAGGTAGAGATATATATAGGCACATCAATATAATCATCCTTCGGCATTGTTGGGTATCAGTATCATTTTCATAACATCCTTCGGCCTTGTCGGGTATCATCACATCATCAGAATATCCTCCAGCCTTGTCGGGCATCATCACATCATCATAATGTCCTACGGACTTTCCGAGTGTCATCATATCATAATATCCAAATCAATGTCAAATATACAAAGCAAGCCCCACAAGGGCTAAAGTAAAGTTCAAGACCCACGACAGATATATCAAAGAACAAGCCCCATGAGGGCTAAAGTAAATTATCATGAAAAGAGAAGCAAGGTAGAGTAAATGTCCAAAATTCATCATTCATCATCAATATCACATTATCAATCAACATATATATAATTGGTGCACGAACTCAAGTCGTGGCTAAAAAAGAGTGTAAGTTTATAAATCCATTGTCTAGAGTGATCTTCGAGACTAAATCATTATATGGTGTAAAAAGGGTTGGATTATGTCACGAGTGTAGTAAATAGTAGTGTCAACCCATGGACCAGAATCAGTCTTGGTCAATTCTTTAAAACATCATTATTAGCTGTTGTTATGTATATAAATTATCCATTAAGTTAGGCAGTTATTATTATAAAGAAATCTATTTTCTAGATGAAGAGTGGGCTTTGACCCTTAATTAGGAAGAAAAGTCATAATATCATATTCTAACTATAGTCACATAGTTTATTGATATAATAATCATGAATATACCGAATCTATGCATGCCATCACCAGTATTCAAACATTGGAATCATAAGCATTATACCACATCTTTCTCCTCCCACACCTGAGAGATGTGTATACAAAAATCTATATATTTATAACCTACAACTGTATCCTTTACAAGGATGATTACTTCCCAGATATCCAATATCATAATACAGCCTTTGGCCCAATAATTTGTCCAAATAATCATAACATCATAATCATGACCTTAGGCCCATATACGTATCCGAAACTCATATCAATAATCATATTAGTAAGTCATCTCATATTTATGTCATAGTCCAACTATGAGGCATAATATATTTATAAGTCGTAAAGCATATTTGTAATCGTCTTACACCTAAGAGGCATATTATAAGTAAGGCATCTCACATCTAGGAGATATAACATATCACTAGGCCTTAAGTCATAACTATAAGGCACATCACATCTATAAGGCATCTCACATCTATAGGTCATATATCACGAATATGAAGGATATCATCTCTATAGGCCAAATACTATATTAAGAGGAATATCATCTCTAAAGGCCCAATATCATATCTTGAAGTAAATAACATCTTTAAAGGCCCAATATCACATCTAAGAGGAAATAACATCTCTAAAGGCCAGATATCACTTCCATAAGATATATCATGGTCATAATCCATAAGTCATAATCCAGGGAAAGTCATTACAAGTTACCAAGTCACAAAGTAAGCTTATTCTAAAGGCTAAATAGTCTCCACTATGCCTATCATCCGCAACTAAGTCCACAAGGGCTAACACAAGTCTTGGACTAAGTGGGCCAGACAATCCAACTTTTAATCCTCAATTTCCATATTTAGGAAATCTACAACCCAGACTAGGCCAGGGTATCTAGTTTAACTTCTATATGTCAAGTAATCCATAACAAATCCTAAGATAGGAAATTCGTCTAGAAACATGGGCATTTAAGTCAACTTTACTAAAATTATGATTTCATGAACACTACGCTAACCCAATTAAGGTTAATCATACCAACCATGATTTCAACACTTAACATCTCATACCTAACATCATACCATACCCATTCGACGAATTAGTCTAATCTAGGTAGAAGGCAATAGGATTCTAAAAGGTAATAAGCATTCCACCTTATAGGTCCAAAACCCTAATCTAATCCCAAATAAATTAATAATCAAGACTAAGTCATTGTACATATAATCAATTTTAACATTCATATTCACACGCAATAGATATCACACATTATCTACGAAGAAAATTAGGCAGAAGTCTACCGCAAAGTCAAACTGCAAATCCTTAAATCATTCACCAAAAGCTTATCTTCATTTAATAATCTAAAATTCCATCACACTATCAAAATCATAATATACTCATCAATACGAGAATAACGATACCCATATTGCACCATTGTTCTTAGGGTCCAAAAAGGACACTAAAAACTTCAAGTGGATCCCACTTATGGAAAACACATTTTCAAGGTCAACCTAGCATTCATACATTATCAAGGAATCATAACCCTCAAGAATGGGTGAAAACCAAGCAAACTTTTGGTTAAAATCAAGCCCTAAGTGGTTTGGGGCTTTGGTCAAATAATCAAGAAATCAAGCTTAAAATCAAAGGATTCTTACTTTAAATCCAAAGATATTTGTGATAATAGATGATAATAAATCTCCTAAGTCACCCACACAACTCAATTTTGAGTTATCATACCCGTTTAGGGTTTTTGGCTCTCAAGATAAGGAGAAAATAACAAAAATACGGCCTAAGGGGTCATTAACACCCCTTTCCAGGTAAGGATATGCCACGATCGCACTATTTGGATCATTATATCCATAGTAGGGTTTCCCTTCACCTTATGTGATTTCCATAGGTAGATTACAATAGACCTTTGTGCGATCACAATACACCAGGTATCAACAAACTTAGAAAATTTTCCAAGTTTGCAACAACGCCTCTGGACTCATTCAAAATTCAATTTTCGTGAATGAATTATGTAAAAACCCACTAAATTCTACATTTAAAACACATTGGTGATGTCATATTTTCCATACTAGGTCATTTTGACCAAATGGTCCCACACCTAAATTATCGATTTTCCATCTTTTTGACCAATAGATCAAAATGAGCTCAAGTGCATTAGGAGTCGAACCAAAGATCTACCTAGCCTAAAATCAATATTTTCAGAGCTGATGGAGTAGTCAGGATTCATATCTAGGATCATTTTACTAAACTTTTTGCTTGATGGCCATTTGGAACCAGTGAAAACTTTCATATTGGGAATTGGCTCTAAAAACCAAACGAACTGCCTGGTAACCAAACTGTTAGTCCCAACAAGTCATGATGACTTAGGGAAGCTATGGAGAAACTCTAACAGTGAAAATAAATGGAATTATGAAAAACTATTGAATGGGTCATTACACTCTAAAAGTCGCAGCTACATATTGTGCCTCAACCTCAGTACCACTCTGATCACTAAATTGTGCACCATCAGATGGTGCATCACCAACTAACCCAAGAGATAAACTAATGCATTCCTAAGCAATGAAAAATAAATAAACTATGATGGAGCCTGGGCTGTTCCATGGCCCACCACTGACTAGGGTGGTGGAATCTCTAGCTTAGGGGTAGAAATAGGGTCTGGTGAAGGCCCCCTATCCTAGTCTCCAATTAGGGATGCATTTCTCAGCTATCCTCAACCTATAGGTCATCTACAAACTGCAATAGGATCCTTAGTCGTGGACTCGGGGTCCTCATCTCGTGTAGTGGTACCACGTGTTCTAGCATCTGCAAAAGATGAAACCAAAGAAATCTTTAGAGACCCAATCAAAGTTGTAATATAAAATAAGTAAAAGAAGTGAAAATCTCCTAAGAATGTCCTATAGCCTCCCAAATATAAGAAATAAACATCATCATTCCGATCTGCAGAACTCTACTAGACACTTGCTCTTGTATACTAGTGAGCCTAGAGCTATGATATGAATTTGTCATGATACGATCTATGAGTCATGTGACACCTACTTTATCCCAAAAATAGGTATGACAAACCATATCCCAAAGCTATAAAAATGGCTTAATTTGGTGGGAAATGGCATAAATGCCAAAAATTACAAGTAAAAGGCTCGCAAGCAAAAAACTAATAATAATAATAATGATGCAGAAGATAAAATAAGAGAAATAACAATCCCAATACCTAGTAGTATCAATAAGAGTTGCTAACAAGAATAAAAGTACTGTGATAGTCAAATATACATCTATCTTGAAATGAATAGGCTAATAAAAATAGTAGAAGGAAAAAGAACAACTCTGGCTCTAAGAGCTCACCCTTTCTTCCAACTCTAGTCTGCATAATCAACGATGACTACTCAATAGGCATCATTGGATAACTGAGCTAAATAATAATATAAGTACAACAAAAAATGCAAGATAGATAAGCTAAGTCAAGGTAAGAGGGCAAAGATGGAATAACACTTCAAATATTGTAATTAAATAACCAAAATAACCATAATATGAAAGAAATAATAACTAATAAAAAAAGGCCCCCATAAGACATTAAATGCTGAAAAGTAAATAATCTAAAGCGTCCCCCCATAAGCCCGAAGTGTGCAATCAAAGAGAAGAAGTAACCAAAATTATGCTAATTAATTAAATCTCGAAACCATAGTTGCCTATCCTTCCATATCATAAATATATGATAAATAACCTTTTAATGCTGGACTCGAACTGAAACTCATATCATCAATTACCGGAGTTAAACATGAACTCATATCATCAGTTGTCGAACTTGAATAGAAATTCAATATCGTAAATCGCAAGACTTGAACTGGGACTAGCATCAATTCCCAAGTAAGAACCTAGCTTAATAATCATGTACCCAAACTATTTAAGATCCTAAATATACAATTAAAAAGGTATAAGACGCCTATAAATTCTACAATGGGCTAATAATAGTCTTTATCAAAGGTGGGCCATAGGGGTCCACTTCTAATTCCCAAAATCCATTCTAAGGTAATTTCTACCCCAGACTAGGATAAAGTATCAAATTTTACTACTATATATTAAATAAGCCACATTTTAGTCATAAGATAGCAATTCTACTTTAAACATGAGTAACTAAGTCAATTGTGCCTAATTTATGGTTTTCTAATAGGCTAAACATCTAAATTATAATAATTATGACTCCAAGACCTAATTTCCAACCTATGTCTAGAACATTATCATAAATATACTACAATTACACTCAATCTATGAGAAAGGTAAACCCATCTTACCTGGATGCCAAAGGAAGTCCGAAGAAATCTACTAAATTGTTGATTTTCCCTTTCAAGAAGTTTCCACAAGATGCCACACTATTAAAATGATAATCTTCTCATCAAATTAAGGACAATGCTAGACATATATCATTTTTATACTTTGGGTTTAAAATTACAAAAAAATCCTATATAGGGCCCACTTGCAGAATCACATTTTCAAAACTGTCAATGCATCCCTCTTTGCTCAAGGAATATTTACCCTTAAGAATAGGTAAATTTCAAGCTTAAATGGTTCTAAAATAAACCCACCGATAATCTAGGGATTTTGGGAAATAATTGAGAAACTGACCATGAAATTAATAAAACTTACCAAGAATTCGAAGAAGAAACGAGTAATTCAACCTCACAAGCACCCAAAAATAGCCGATTAATACTTATTCCAAGTTTCCACACTCTCTAAAGTACTAAAATCTTAGAATTATATGAAAAATATGAGTAAATCAGGAAAAGAGGCATTTAAGACTATCCATGTACCACTTAAGTGATCACTGCTTTCACAGCCAGTGTCACTTTCATGGTTTCTACTGCCTGCACCTTTATCTCTTAAGTGTGCCCTTTACAGCTTAAGCAACCTTCTCTTAAATGACCGTCAATTGGGTAAGCCTAATTTCTTAAGTGACCGGTTGGCCGTTTAAGTAGCCTTTACTTAAGTAACCCAAGGGGCGCTAAGAGAATGTCCAGCTAGAGACTTGGAATATTTTCAAGTCTCCATCGATCCCCCAGGATTGTAAATGCAAAAAAGCTAACCTACCCTAGGAAATTTGACGTTCAACACTCAATGGTGTAGTCAAAAGTTTCATTCGTGGTCATTTCAATGAAAAGTGGGTCCCACACTCAAGTGTCATTTTTTAAAATTTTGGGTCAATATCTTGGAGTGAGCCCAAAAACCTTAGGACCTAAACCAAAGATCCTCTTAGACTAAAATTGACATTCCAAAGCTGATAGAACAGTCAGAATTGGATACGAGGTTTTTTTATTGAAGTTTTTGCCCTATAGCCAATTCTAACTAGTGAAAACTTCAAAACAGAGAATTGACTCTAAGAACCAAATGAACAGCCCGGTAGCCAAACTGTCATCTCCAGCAATGGCCTGCAATAACTATAGGAAAGTTCTAAAAGGTGAAAGTACAAGGAAATACCCAAAATGACCTGGAGGGTCATTATAAAATCACTATTTATTGTTAGGTATAATTGCGAACTCAACTTAATCAATGTGAACACTTAACTAAAAGTTTGTAAATAATTAGCAAGCATGGCACTTACAATCATCTAATTAAGCTAGTTTTACCACAACAATTCTTTTTAATATCATTCAAGCTAGTAAAGTTAGAAAAAACATAGTTATGCATATTTACTTGATTCGGTACTGTAACACAAGAATAGCTCATAAATCAAATCAGTTTACCATTTAACTCATGACCAACTTATAATCTTTCAACCCTAAGTAATAACCTATTCCATCAAGGAACCACCAAACTCTCTAAAATTCACGGTGTAGCCACATGCTATGAGACCTATAATTTTCTACTAGCCATGACCTGTAGGGGATCAGCTCAGTTTGTGTACCAAATATACTATACAATTGGTGTCTTACCACACTTATCTCAAAATAACTGTTATGATACATTTATCTCAACATTTACATCCTTATGCTACTAATATTTATCAAATCATCTCAAGACAATAACTAAGTACTATTTACAAGTACAATCACATAGTAAGTTCAAATAGCAACACTTGCATATCAATAAGGTCTTTTTATCAATCATGTTATAATTTGTCAATGCCAATATTTGTATTCAATATTCAACAAGTTCATTATTTATTGGCATGTGTTACAACTAAATAAATAAAACATTAGATAAAAATGCACACATATAATTAAATTAAGTTGTAACTTTAATTCAATCAAAGCCTACCTCAATCCAAGCTTTGCAATACTCTAAATAACTTGAGCCTATCCCTTTCTTGTAGCCTCGACTTGATCCCGATCCAAAAATAACAAACAAAGAATAATTCAACCAATATTCTACCAATTATAAGCATTATAACCTAAACTTCATAGATTTAAGGTCAAGTTCATGAAAAGTTTCCTCATTCTAGGATTTTCTACCCTTCATCCCACTCAAATTCCCCATTAAGCAAGATTAAGGGGATAAATTCTAATTTAGAAATCATATTCAACACTTTCATACTAGTATTAAGTGATTATAACCCTTTCTCAAACCTATAATATCAGTTTCTTCAATCTAAGATTACACCCATCATCCCAACCATGATCAATCCCTATAAAAATTAAGAATTTCATGATTAAAATTATGTTAGAGAGGAGAAAATTCACTTACCTTACAAGTGGGAGTTGACGGAATTCACCCAAAATTGCCCTTATTTTCCCTTATTCAATATCTAAACATTTTTAGATGAAAAATAACTTTTTAAATCTAAAACTAATATTTTACTATGTCGAGCTCGCTATAAAAGCCAAATTCTCGCTATAGTTGGATCCTATGATTATCACTGACCAAAATTGACTTCCTTTATAGCACTAAAATATCTGTTATAGTGGCCCCCCTGCCTACTACAGTGGGGAGCGAGGCACAAACTCGAGACTTGTTCCTAATTTTGGTATTTTTACCGCACGCTCAGATTCAGCCTTACGAACCAATTCCTTTACATCCAATGCTATATCTGAAGTTCTACTAACCCGAGTTTTATTTTAAAAATTTCTATCCACTCCCTAATCACTTAGATACACAATATCTTCTCAAATATATGAACACCCACCCCATCAAATACCAGATTTACCTTGACGACACACACCTATAATTATTTCAAAACTAGCCTAGCCTGGAGTTTCAAAATTTCATCTGTAATGATAGAAAGGGTCATTATAAAATACCCTCCTACTAAAAATCACTTTTTTCTTTATTTGTTTAAATTAATGACACTTTGTCGTTTTTAATCCATATAGCAAATTTTATTTAACAATAAATAAATATTATTTTCAAGAAGAAAAAAGAAAAGTGAGAAGTTTTAATTGAGTATAAGTTAATGACATCCCAAATAAAATATAGGATTAGTAATAAAATTAATTTTATCAATAATAAGAAAAAATTTAATATATATTTATACAAGCAAAAATAATAGGTTATAATAAATTTATAAACATATTTCAATTCAATTAATACAAGCAAAACTATCATAAATAAAGATATTTTTTGAACAAATTTATTCCTAAAGTTACTTATATTGTAAATAAATTTTGTAATTTAGAATATTTCATTAATGATAATCCAAATCCATTTATCTATATAAATAATTGAAATAAGAGTAAAGTAATTCTTAAATATACATACACATACATGTACATACGTATATTCATACTTGATGCATGCAATAAAATAACAATCATAAAAACATAACATTAGACTTTGTGACAATCTCATAAAAAGATTATTCTATTTAAAATGTTAATAACATATATAAATACATGGATTATATAAATAAATAATATATTATAAAATATATAATTATATAGACAGAGGATTGTAAATATAATATTAAGGACAAGATAAATATTGCATAAGATTAGGGGGTATCTATTATTTATAGTTGAGGAGGGAGTTTGATTTTTAATTATAAAATTTTATTTATTTGTTGTAACATAATTTTAATGCAATTTTATGGTTATGTTGGACTACATTAGTATAATTACATCGTTATGATATATATAAAAGATAAAAGTTAGTTATTTTAATTTTCTGTAAATAAATAATTATTATGATACATGATTTACAATAAAGGGGATGGACCAAAGATTAGTTGATGATCCAATAAATAAGAAGATTATAGATCAATGCATGCGTTGGTTATGTTAGAAATTGACTCAAACACATTATGGGCCAGAAAGTTTGCCAGTAATAGAAGCTTAGTTAGATCAGAGGCTAGAAAATAAGAATAAAGATGTATCATCTGTTGTTAAATCAGTTGCTACGTGTTATCTTAGTTGCTATCTTCTTCTTCTACATTTTCTTTTCTCCACTTCTTTGGCTATTTCACTCGAGATCTACTCTCCTATTTTAGATTGGAATACTCAATCTTCCAGTTGAGCTCCTACAGTTCTGTTATTAGTTGTATCAGAGTTAATTGAATCTCAGCATAAATGGTGAAAGGAACTAGGGCACTCAAAAAAACAACTACCGAAAACTTTGTGTCAAAAGTAGGGGAATTGCTCGACTTAATGAAAAACATGTTGATCGAACTTGGAGCTTTGGCGGGGAAGGTTTTATCTTTAGAAAAGAACAATTGTAACAACCCAAAAATTTTAAGTAAATATTAGAACCATGCTTCAAGTTCATCCAAAATCAAATTTCATGTTTTCATAGTTTGATAAGTTATTTAGATATATTTAAGGCCCCAAATAAATCTTAGCTTATAGATAAGTCAAATTATTCCTTACCAATTAAATTCATGTGAACAATATTGCTATAGTCAACTTAAAATGAGCATAACTTTTGAATTACGATGAGTTTTTGAGCTAAAGACCCACGAAAAGATATATAACTGGATTAGGTTTCTAACTCCATCATTTTCTCCTTAATACAATATCGGAGTAAAAAGTTATAGTTAATTTACCAAAGCACTATCCAGTATTCCAGTAACTACGACTCCAGGGTACGACTCGTAGCCAGGCCCTACGAGTCATCAGGAGGAATCGTCATCACGACAGTGAGGAATAAAACTTTGGTCCTTTGGCTATGACTCATGTCCTTACTCTACGTGTCGTAGCCTAATTCATCCAGACTACTTCCTAGACTTTCCTGGACGATTTTGGAGGGGTTTTTTGGTCTTTTCTCACCATTTTAGTACCAACACTACATCGTTTAGGCTTTTCAAGGGCTGAATCATTACTCTAAAATACCTCTATGTCCCCCATTCCTCAAAATTCGCTCAGCACTTAGAAAATTTAGAGAGCGGAGAGGTGTTTCTCTTCTTTAAGCAAGAAATGTGACTTTTCAACTTTCGGCTTCAAATCCAAAGATTTCTTCAAGGTTTTAAACCTCATGCATGTGGGATTTAATCAATGGGTTTCCTTTCACCCATTGAGTTCCAAAGATAACTCTACTTCACAAGTTTAATTTACCCTTCAAGCTTAGGATTTCCATGGAAAGCATGAATTTCTTAAGTTTTTGGTTTCTTTCTTTAACTTAACCATGGATTATGCTTTCCCATATAATTGACCATCTTCCCATACTTAGAATTATAAAATCTTATTATATTGATAAATTCTTGATTTTTGGGCTTGAGTTGTGAAATTTCTTATTATGTTCAGATTTTAACATTGCTATATTTAGTTGTATTCATCATAAATGGTTGTTTATGAACACCGGATGACCTAAGATTTCATGCATATACTTACCAATGCTAGATTCTCTAGCTTACATGTTATTGAGTACTTTTAGCTTATGCATTTATTATTTATTTTCAAAATATTATAATTATTGACTATTTTTAGTTATCAGTGCCATTCAATTAGGAGTAGTACGTAGCACCTAGCGAGCACAAGGATAGAGGCTCACCCATCAATAGGTTGAGACCTTTAGTAGAATTCCCTAAGTTCCATAACTATGGTGCCACCGTAGGTATAAAGGGTTACCCGTCAGCCTAGGATTGACACCTTTGTCCTTTCGGACATCAATTTAGTGGATACATGTCATTCAGTGTCGTACCCTTGGCAAGGTACTAAACACCCATCCAACAAGGGTTACAGGTTAGACCCCAGATAGCTCAGATTAAGGTATGTCAGTTAATGATAAATTTCACAGTCCAAAGTTCATAGTTCAGATTCAAATACTTGCAAGACCATGTATTCAGTTGTTCAGTTTATCATACAGTATATGTTTATTACTTGGTCTTGCATCAGTTAACAATGTTACATGCATTATGTTCAGTCTATATCAGTTATTTCCTTTCTCACATACTCAATACATTAAAAGTACTGATCTTATACCTTTTTTGAACTATATTGTCTTATAATATATGTTCTGATGATCAATAACCTGTTTGTTTTTAGTATGATTCCACACCCTATTAGCAGCACTGTTTGGTGAGTCCTCATCATTCGAGGAACAATTATCAGTATTTCTTTTCAATACCTTTTTTACCTAGTTTCAGATAGTTGGAGTTAGTTGGAGGCTTGCCCCAATAACTCATATGATTTAGTTGTTTTCAGATGGATAGTTATATTTTCAGCATGTTGATTTTATCAGATAGTCTTAATTTTGATATCAGTATTAATTTTGATTTGTATTATAATTAGGTCATTTTAGTTTAGTTTTCGTTCAGTATCTCTTTGATATTTTTAGTAGTCTTAGTGTTTTGTTAGGCCATGGGTTAGCTTAGGGTCACCTATTACTCTGAGCACCGGGTTATGACTAGAGGACAGTATGAGGTCATAAACTATGGCAGAATTGTGTAAATTCTAAAGAAAATAGAAAGGTCAAAACTCCATTGGTATTGTTGGGAGGTCCTTCCAAACATAGTCCTTTACATGAGAGAATACTAAGGGGTCGTTTGGTACGTAGACTAACTATATGCAGATTATAATCCCGGGGTTATTATTCCTAGACTAATTTATACCATATGATAGGTGGTTTAAAATAATCCCATATTGGATAGAGTAAGATGAGATACCTCCGACTTATTTTGATATTAGATTTATACAATGTTTTGTTGATGTTATACCCAAGATGAATTCATACCATCAAAATGGTATAAATTTATAACTTAACCATGAGATATTTCACCTATATTGCATACCTAACAACCACTATGAGATAGAGAAAGGATCCCTAACAGTTATAATCCTCATTATTCCAAGTTCAGTAATTGTCAAGAACAAAGTTCTTAAGATTCATTTGTGAGAATCTTAGGTTATGCTATTCAAAATTAATCAATTCTTTTCCATGAAAAATGTCCCAAATAAGGAGAAAATTAGGGTAGCTGCACTACAGTTAGAAGGTGGGGCCATCTAATGGAACATTTTTTATGAGGTATAGGTAGACCTTCAACTTGCTCCTTAGGGGAATCACGATATAGCCATGCTGCAGATATTTGGCACATATATTGATAGCCCTAAGAAGTGGATCAGAAAGGTAAAGAAAGCGGGAAGTGTAAGGAATATTAGATCTTTTTTGAGTAAAATTTGGTATTTTATAAATAAAAGGAATTAAAGTTTAGCTTTTACACATAAATGGCAAGGAATATCAGATCATCTTTGCAAGAAATATAACTAGGGAAGTTTATCTCAAGAAAATGCTATTAGCTGGTTTGTTAAGGGGTTGAAATCTGAGCTTAATATTATAGTTAAATTCATCCACCCTGCCACATTATTAGAAGTTTACAAAAGTGATATAATGCAGGAAGATTATCTAATTGCTATTAGGCAACTTGTTTCATCAATTACCTCAGGTAGCAGATGTATCCTCTAAGAAAATTTGGAGAACAAATAAATCATTAAAAAAACCTATCCTACTAGTTCCAAACAAGAGGTTCACACCATAATGAAAAGGATTTAGTAGGAGGACACTAAGCTCAAAAGAAAAGAATAAGAAGAAAGAAAAGAAGGAGTGTTTTTTCTATGATGTGAAGTATGTTTTTAGGCATAATAGTAAGAATATGAAATAACTGTACATTCTTGAATAGAAGAAAATATAGATGTTAAACAATGTTTGGAAGAGGATATACAAAATGAGTTGAGAATTTAAGAACCAGACCAAACACAGATCTCAGAGAAGATCGAGATATGTATTCATTCCTTAGAATGGATCACTAAGATATAGAACACCAAAGTTATTAGATATCATTATAAGAAGCTTTTACAGATACTGGTGGACACATGAAGCTTACATAATTTCATTGATCCTACGTTGGTGAAATAATTGGTATGATTTCCTTAGATGGTTGTTGTAGGCAATGGCATCATAAGATGGGATAAGGTGGGCAAAACTGTATTCTTTCTAAACACCCTGCTCTTACCGTGAAAGATATTGCATATGTCTCTTAGCGCTCTTAGGAAAACATATAATCATTGAATGAAAACATATATATTCTATTATCTCTTAGATATCACATGGAACAAACTTTTCAACTGAGTTTCCATTACCATCATTCAGAAATTATAGTGTAATACTAAGGGTGCAATAGCTATTAACCTTTGGTGATATTGATATGAATTTTAAGTAATTGAATGGAATTTATTTACAAAAACAAGAAATATATTGAGGGGAGCTGGAAATAGATTTTAAGTCCAGGAGCTAGGAAGTTAGCAAAAATTACAGGTAACTACACTCAGTTGTGCATAATTCAGTTGATTCCTACCATTTTGTAATGAAGTATAGTGATATTCACTAGAAGCTCAAAAATTACTTGAAATTAACTTTGAACTATCTAGTATACTAGTTGAGTTTAAGGAATTATTTAAAGAACCTACTCAGCTACCACCATCTAGATGAGTATTTGATCATAAAGTGTGGTGTTGTAATATGGGACTGACCATTAAATAAAATATCCTATAGGTGTACTTTTGTTAAGAAGGATGGGATATAGTATTTAATTAAGAAAAGTTTAGATCAAAAAATCATTCAACCAAGATGCATCCATTTTGATACACTTGTGATACTGGGGGGGAGGTATTAAGAGGCTATGTGTTGACTTTAGAGTTATAAATAAGTACATTATCAAGAATAAATTCCCCAGCCCCATTATTGATAATTTGTTGGATGGTTGGGAGATGAAAATTTTTCTCTAAGACAGGTCTATATCACCAGTTAAGAATGAACATTGAAGACATAATCAAGATTTGAATCTTCCTCAAGCCTTTATGAATATCTAGTCATGCCCTTATGGATTTTCCAATGAAATTGCAATATTACAGTGACTAATTTACTCAATATTCCATTGATTTCAAGGAAGTTTGTGTTGGTTTTCTTTCATGATCCAACTAACCAGATCACGCGAGAATTTATTGTAACTACCTTGATAGAAGAATCTTTGCCACCTATTTAGAAAACATTCCAAAGTTATAGAATAATCTCATTAATATCTTCATAACCATATGAAACTTATGAGAATCTCTTTTGAGTACAATAAGAAAGCTTTTCCATGATAACCTAGTCTAGATATATACAAGAGCTGCTAAAGTAAAAGAATAGATAATATAAGACTCAGCTTCCACCATGGAATGAAAAAACATAAGTTTCTGGAGTCCTCTAACCATATCATCAAAGAAACATCAAATGATCCTACAACCAGACTATACCCACAAAGGGTATGACAAAAATAGTATCAGTACAACCATACATACTGATAGGCATTACCAGCCAACAAAGATTAAATCATATAAATATAATATAAATATTTAAAATCAATCTTAAACATATAATATGACAATTAATTACTTAATTTCATATCCCCAATCACCACTTTTCGTATCATGTTCTCACTACAAGGCCTTATTTTATTCTTATCACTTCTCACTAATGACCACTATATTCATGATATAATACTTATTGGCAATTGATTAGTTTCTCAGCATCTCTTCCCACCACCAACTACACATCAACCTATTATTACACCAATGACACTAAAGTAGATACTTTTATGTGAGTTAAATAAACAAATTAAGTCTGGGTACTTCATGAAAATCCCCTTTCTATATCACCCAAATCAAGAAAATAAGCAATATCACACTTAAGCACATTAACACTCGATTCAATGACAACTCATAATAAGAACTTGCAAATTAATCATATTTCATAATACTTTTTAGTCATCTTATAATCCTAAGGTTCCAATTAATCATCTTATAATCCTAAGGTTCCAATTAATAACTCACTTCAAAAACAATATTTAAACATTTACACAATGCCATCAGTTCACTCAAGAAACCCAAGAAATATCAATAAAAAATGGTCTGCATAAGGAACACCGTATGTATACTGATCTTGCACATATTTATATGTCCGAGCGCCAATATTCACCCAAAATAGTCCTAGTTTTATGAGCTAAAATATGTATTTTTATTGTGTTTAGTGTACAATTGAATGATATGAACTAATGGATATGATTAGTAATGCAGGATGAATTATTGATGTATTTTGGTTAAATTGGATGCACAATTGGAAGCACATAATGATTAATTCTTTGAGTTGATTATTCGGAGTATTACGGACACTGGAAAAAGTCAAAAAGCATGTTGTAAAGTTGGATCTGGTAGCGTAGCAACGAGCTAAAAGGAATAAATTTTTGCCTTAGTAAAAGACATGGAGACAATTTCCAGTAATGACATGGAATTTGCGTGTGTCGCATTCCCTATTTAAGGGGTCCTATGACTTAACTAAAATGTTAAAGACAAATTCCAGTGAAAGCATGAGATTTGCGTGTATCGCATGCTCTAGTTCAGGTGTTCCATGCCTTAGCCAAATTTTCAGAGACTAATTCTAGTGGGAGAATACAATTTCCATGCGTCGCATGCTCCACTTTTGGGGTCCAATAACTTAGAGAAATTTATCAAGATAAATTTTAGTGTGTGCGTGTGTTTAGCATATGTTTTATGCTCTACTGCTGTGAAATACATCATACGATGCAAGCTCTAGTTCTCCGAGATGAAGTATGTGATGCATGATGGATCCACCAAGGCTAATTTTAGCTCAGTATAAAAGGAAAACATGAATACAATTTTAACAACTTTTTCAAGCATAGCAGTAGCGAAAAAGAATAAAATTCTCTATTTTAGGGTTCTTAGAAATTTTTTTGAACTTCTTTACTTCAAGATTAATTTTGGGTATGATTAATTGCTTATTTTAGATGTTGAATTCAAACATGAGTGG
Organism: Capsicum baccatum var. pendulum; assembly: GCA_030864225.1. NCBI lineage: Eukaryota > Viridiplantae > Streptophyta > Magnoliopsida > Solanales > Solanaceae > Capsicum > Capsicum baccatum. The sequence goes on from CM061555.1 coordinate 282,453,556, forward strand.
CTAATCACCCTTGTTCTGAGATTAAGGCCAAGAACATCATTACTCTTTGATATTCTTTATCATATTTTCTTTTTGGATTATCATCTGGGTTGTTCTTAATTTCTTGATCTTACTATTTTGATAAGTGGCCACCATTAGAATAAATCTATATTTTTATGTAAATCTGGGAGGAGAATCGTAGGATAGAACAAAAAAATTAAGGAGCAAGGTTCTTATCCTTTTATGAAATAAGGGGTTTGAATTAGCTTCTAGGATAAGGATATACCTAGAATCCTTGCTTGGTTCAATTGCAAGAAGATAACTTTATGAATCTAGAAGAATTATTGTATCTTTGCGGGAGTTGTAGTTGCAATATTTAATAAATAGAATATTTGAGGTCGGGAGACCAAGATCGGACTATAAACCTTGATAATCAACAACTTGATAACCAATTAGAATATGATAAGAAGATAGAATTGTATGATTGTTCGATGTGCCTCAACCCTGGAATTCTAATCATTACTATTTACAACTGTTGCTTGCTTTGCGATTGTCACAAATTATTATTTATTATTTATTAATTTATATTCTTATTCTAAATTTTACAAACATCTTGATACTTTAAAATGCTTAATACCTCTTTGTCTAAAACTAAAAGTTGGTTAAATTTTTAGTTGCTTAGTCCTTGTGGGAATGATATTTGACTGTCTAAGTCACTATATTACTTGTACGATCATGTGCACTTGCATGTGTATTGGAATGCAATATGTTCTTGACGTTGTTGCCGGGGACTAGTATAATTAGTAAATTGCTAAATTTTTTATTTTTGATAATAAGTTTAAGTGTTAACGACTTGATCTTAGCGGGTGAATTTTTGCAGGTTTAGCTGAATATAGGACTGGCAAGAGATAAAGAGTTGGTAGAGACTTTTGTAGAACCAGAAATGATATTTTAACAAAGGAAAAAAGCTCGATATCCCATTTAATAGGTTCAAATGGCTCATCCAATTGATCCAAATAATTCGATCGATCCATATGCCAAAAATATCCCAGCTCTGGTTATCCTAGCTGTTCTTGCTCAACCAGCTGCTAGACCTATTCATGAGGTGGCAGTTTCACTCATGAATTATGCAACTAACAATATTCGCAAGCCCGAGCCAGGTAATCAATTTGAATTGAAATAGAATATGGTGCAATTATTGAATTCAGCGGAAAATTCTCTGGCTTTTCACATGAAGACTCACAGAATCACATACATACCTTCTTGGAAATAAGCGATACTTACATTCCGGCAAGGGTGAATACTGATTATGTATAATTGATACTCTTTTCTTTTTATTTAATTGGGAAAGCAAAGAGGTGGTTACATGCTGAACCACCACTCTTCATCACTTTATGGAAAGATCTAGCTCAAAAGTTCCTTATTCGATTCTTTCCATCAGGGAAGACTGCATGTTTGAGAAGTGAGATTCTGAGTTTCAGACTAAAAGAAGAAGAGAATCTCTACCAATCTTGGAAGAGACTTAAGAGTGTGCTAAAAAATTTCCCTTGCCATCATCAGTGCAATGATGTCATTGTTCATACTTTCATTGAGGGGTTGGAGCCAAATACCAAGATTTTCTTAGATTCAGCAGCAGGTGGACAAACTCTTGAGAAGACTTATGATGAATTATACACATTGCTGAATAGGATCTCACAAGGGAATCCTGATTGGCATGCAGAATCGAGGAGTACTCCTAAGAAGGTTGCAGGGGTATTAGAGGTATACTAGTTCACCACATTATTATCCTAGATTACAGCAATGCAAAATCATATGCTTACTTATCTTAGTAGCATAAAGTGGGGAGTTCCACAAGCAGCAGCTACAACTAATGCAATCCAACGGGCAAATTCTTGGTGTGTGGTTTGTGGAAGTAGCGAGCATGCAACAGATGTTTGTACGGCTAATCTAGATTCTATTAATTATATGGGGAATATGAATCATCAGGGATAATAGAATTTTGGTAATACATATAATCCCAACTGGAGGAACTATCCTAATTTATCATGAGGTGGAAATCAGGCACAGAATAATAATCAGTATAAGGGGACAGTGCAATAGAATCAACATCAGGTTCAAAATAATTAAGCTGGCACTCAAACAGGTAATGTGGAGGAGATGCTGAAGCAGAATTTACGTAATGAATTGCAGTTTGCAACAAATTTAAAGAGTGAATAGTTGGTTACTAGAATTTTAGAGTTACAACTCAAACAGATTACAAGAGCACAAAATACAAGACCTCAAGGAGGCTTACCTAGCGATACAGAGGTAAATCAAAAATAGGTAAATGCAGTTACAATAAGAGTGTGTTATAGTTAAAGAAAGTGGTACCTGAGAAGATTAGTCCCACAGCCACTGAAGATGATCCTAAAGCCAATAAAGAGAAAGGGGTTAAAGAAAAAGCTACAAGTGATCAAACTCATATTGAAAAATAGTCTCTAGCTCTACTATTCCATTAAAGACAAAGGAAGCATTAAGAGGAGGCCAGTTACAAGAAATTTTTTTATCTTCTAAAGCAGGTTCAAGTATATCTTTCTCTTATTGATATTGTAGAGAGTGTTCCAAAATATACAAAATACATGAAGGATATAGTGGCGAACAAGAACCAACTGATAGAGTATGCTATAGTTGCACTTATTGAGGAGTGCACATCAAAGATACAAAACAAACTACCCACGAAACAGAAGGATCCAGGTAGTTTTACTTTACAAATCACTTTTAGGTAGACCACAATGCTCGTGGATTGTGTGACTTGGAGGCTAACATAAATCTTATGCGCACATCTTGGTACCAGAAGATGGGTTTTGGGAGTCCCAAACCCACTACTATTATTTTTCAGTTGGCAGATAGGTTCCTTGCTAGGTCGGATAGAATTATTGAAGATGTCTTGGTGCAAGTCGGATCACTAATCTTTTTAGTAGACTTTGTGATTCTTGACTTTGAAGCTGATTCGATTGTTCCATTTATTTTGGGATAGCCCTTCCTAGCAATAGAACAGTCATAAATTAATGTAGCACCAAGGAAGATGACAATGAGAGTGCATGACAAAGTAGAGGTTTTTTATGTGTACAAGGCACTGAAATTACCATCTGTATATAAGGATTTTTCTGCTATATCCATTATAGACCTTGATTTTGATCAGAGTAGTGCCGAAGTTTGATCTTGAGTTTGATCAGAGTAGTGCTGAATTTAGATCTTGTCCTATTAATGATGCGAGAGTAGTGCTGAAGTTCGTGAAAAAACACATATTTTCTTGGTTTGGCACTCCAAGAACTATAATCAGTGATGGAGGTACGTACTTTATTAATACTTGATTTAAGAATCTAATAGATAAATTTGGTGTTAGGCGTAAGGTGGCTACTACATATCATCCACTAATAAGTGGACAAGTTGAGGTCTCTAACCGAGAGATAAAGAAAATACTGTAGAAGACTGTTAATGGGCTACAGAAGGGTTAGGTCGAAATGCTATATAATGTATTATGGGTGTATAGGACATCTTATAATATTCCCATAGGGACCTCCCCATATTTCTTGGTTTATGGTAAAGCTTTCCATTTGCCTATAGAGCTAGAACATCAAGCTTATTGGGTGGTGAAAAAGTTAAATCTTGACATGAAGGCTGCGGGAGAAAAGAGATTGTTACAGCTTGCTAAACTTGATGGGTTTTATCTCCACACTTACGAAAATTCCAAGTTGTACAAAGAGAGGACTAAAAAGTGGCATAAAAGGCAAATTCAGGACAGAGTGTTCGAATATGGACAAGTTATTCTGTTGTTCAACTCAAGGTTAAAGTTATTTCTGGGTAAGTTATGATTAAAGTGGTCTGGACTATTTGAGATAGTGTGAATGATGCCTCATGGAGCTGTTGAACTGCGGAACAAAGAGAAGACTAAAACATTTTTGGTGAATATACAACGTGTGAAGCATTATTGGGAAAATCATAAAGATAAGCACAATGTGTCTATCACCTTGGCGGATAAGTGAGGCTGACTTAAGTTGTGCCACGACATAAAATAAGGCACAGCGTGGGAGGAAACCCACAAATGTAATGTAATAGCATAGATAATTTTTGTTTTAGTTGTAGGAAAGAAAAAGATAACAAAAATACAAAAATATGTGTCGTGCCACGACCAAAACTAAGTCTTTAAGTGGGAAGCAACCCACTTTTTCTTACATTAGTCTGTTGTTTTTGATTAGCATATAGGATTGAGAAACATGGAAGTGTGGAGATAGAGGGGTAAGTGAAATAATGTAGGAGAAGCATTCAGGTAAGTAACATACTCTGCACTAAAAGGAACACGGGTGAAAAATAAAAAAGGGATGCAATATTGGCCTAACACAGTGTTTAAACATAATTCGTGCAAGAAATAATGCTAAATCTAGTAGCATTGTGTGAATAGCGGGTGTCGCACGCTCTATTTAAGGGCAATACATCGTCTGGTGCACGCACTTTTTTGGGGCTATATATTGTGCACCGCACGCTCTCTCCACTTCAGGTATAAAATGTAGAATTTCAGTTCCATTGCTCCCAAATTCCCTTTAAATACCTCTTTAATTCCCAAATCTCCTTCATTTCTAAACCTAAAAAAGCGCCCCCCCTAAATTCCCCTAAGCAAAATTCTCCTTTCTTGAGGTGTACTTTTCTTTGATGACAAAAAAAAGTCTTCATCTTCTTCACAAGCATTAAGTTAAGTACTTTTTTCTCTACTTGTTAAGATGGAAGATTTTGTGAGATTTGTGCTTTGGAAATTTTGATGTCGCACTTTGTGATTTAGAAAACCTTTAGTATTTGCACATTCATTAATGAACATACCTTCTAGTTCATAAATTTTTATGGTTTATTTCATGTTGAGGAGTGGTGAGGAAGGTTATTTGGTTCATCAATAAAGAGATGTAGTAGCTTGACCTTGAATAGTCTGTGAACTATGTATGGACGATTATGCTATTTATGTGAACATGTATTGTTGGCGAAATTTATGGGTTAATACATTGACATAATTCAATGATTGGTTGATGTGAGAACACCTGTGAGGGCATTCTATGTAGTTACAGAACAAATATCTACTCACATTAGGTTTGTTCGAATATTGCAATTGGTGTACCAAGTATTTGTTCTTGTGAGAAAATTGTGCATCCATGTTAAAACATTAAGTCTATCCAGTTAGAGTTTGTTGAATAAAGTACAGAGTCCTATATCTATCTGTAATTGAATAAAACATGCAATGTTCTATGATATTGCAATTGTGGGGGAAATTGTGCTTGTACAGAATTGCTAAATGGGGGAAGTCTGAGTACCCTTGCATTTGTATTATACCCGTTACTAGCAACTAAGTGTGGGGTTGCCCAACCACCACGCATTTGGTGTTTACTATCTCAACATAGTTTCTTTATTTGATGTGGATGCATGCTTTGTGTGACAGGTACCATGTCGAACCGCTAACAAAACGGAAAAACTAAGGTGGGATCTTTCGAGCAAGCTAGAAAAAGAAATAGACAAGGTGCTAGTGCATCTCAACTGCAGCTTATCCCATATGATGTACCAAGGATATATAGTATTCGAGGGGTATTAGAGTCAGGACGCAAATAGTATTTAGCACATGATGAGATGAAGTACATTGCAGATCAGTTCAGCAACAGGGAGAATTTGATAAAGCAATTTCCAAGCATAGTGCACAGAATAAAAGAGTTGGATATGCAGTTCTTGTTCGACCAACCTTTTGAGTGTAAATTGAGCCTAATGAGAGAGTTCTATGCTAACTGGTACCCGTATGATAGGGATTTTGAAGTAAAGATAAGAGGACAAGTCATCACATTTAATGCTCATACATTGAATGCATTCTTTGGGATGCCAGAAGTTGATCCTAAGCCACTTAAGCTGATGTATATAGAGCCCCCGTATGCTCACATCCTCCATTTTTTTATGTGTAACTTGCTTAACTATAAGATGGACGCACAAAAGAGGAGGCGACATTCACCTCAAACTACCATTCAGTCACATAAACAAGGAGGCCCGAGTATGGGCTAAGATTATCTATGAATGTTTACATCAGGCTACTCACATGACGAATTTGACTGTGATAGGGTTTGTTTGATTTATGCTTTTATGCGGGATGATATTGATGTGAATGTCGGGAATGTGATTTTCTTGGGTATAAAGAAGTCACGGCTAAATCAAAAGCACATATTTGGTTTTGGGGGCTTATTGACTAGGTTTCTAGGAAATGAAGGTGTTGAAGAAGAGGCAATTGATTATCTGCCTTCAGTAAGCACTAAGCCTATTGATGTATCCCGTACTAATAGGAATGATACCTATGGTTTGACATTGACTATGATCGAGCATCAAACTCAGACAGATAAAATCACAGCCCAGATATATGGGCTCTAGATGCTTCATCTGTGGGTTGGTGGGAATCCACCCACTAATGAGGAGATTAGAGCAGTGGAAATAGACTATTCTCTTGGTCATCATATGAGGACCATGCTATGAATAGGTCCTGATTTCATATAGCCTATTGATGATGACATTCCCATAGATGAGGAGCGGAGGCTGCATTATTCTTATGATGAGATTGAGGAAGAGGAGGATAATGGTGATGATCTAGACTTGGGAGATGATGATGATGGCATGTGATTAGGGAGTCACTCCCCACCTCATACTACTCTTATATTGTAAAAATTGGGACAACACTTTCTTTTAAGTGTGAGGTGGTGGAATTCTCATTCCTTCTGTTTCTCTATGTTTTATGTCTTTGAATAATTTTATCTTTATTTCATGTTTTGTTTTGTTTGGATTGTTTGGATGATTTTCTAGTTATTCAGAATGTTATGTCTGAAATAGTTAGTAAGTTAAAATAATTGCAATTTCCCTCAAGACATGTTTCACATATTGTTTCAGTTGATAGTATTTATTTTCACCCTCTTTGGCGATTTTAGTTGAACGTATTTATTTTTTCCCTCCTTGGTAATTCAATCATAGTTAGTTTCCCTTCCCTATGATAGATGTATGACGACGTATTAAGGGGAGTTAGTCTTTAGAAACTGAGAATTGATAAGAACCCGATTATGACCTTTGAGAAATGCTTTGTGTTGGGCCAGATTTTGTTTTAGTGACCTTAAATAAAGTTATTTTGAAACAAAAGGAAAAGAATGAGTTTTTTTAGATGTTAAATCTTAATATGTGTAATGCAATTTGATTGGCTTAATGTTGAATTCGACAAAGAACAAGATCGAGAATCGTAAGGATCCAAATTGATTCCTTGCATGCACCTTAAGAGTGAGTACTTGTTTATATTCTACATGTATAGGAATGTCTATAACTTGCCTGGTGTGTTTACGAAGTGAAATAAAGGGTGTTGGGTGTAGGAACTGATTTAGGTATTTCTTTGTTAGCCAAATTGTAAAGACTTTATTTACCTACCCTTGTGCATATCTTTAGTTAGCCTCGTTGAGCCTATAGCTTGATTTCTTTGGTATCCTTATATGTAGCCTAAATTCTTTCTTTGATACATTATAATTTGATCCATAACTCCCCAAACACTTTAGTATAGATGATTAAATGAGTAGGGAGTGTGAAATTGAAGTAGGAGAAAGGTGAAAGCGAAGCCCTAAAGAAATACTTATTTGTGTGTTTAATTATGATGGTTAGGAGTTATAGAAAATTTGAAAGAAATTTCAGTTTTGATAGCCCAGTTGTTGTTACAATGAACCTGTTTTGGCCCTGGTCCACCTCGGATATTGTGCACCTCAACCAAGGTGACTAGCATGGTGGAGGGTGGCTATTATAGGGGTACATAACTATAAATGGGGTATGAAAAAGTTCTGAAAAGTGAATCATGATGAAAAAGAAATATATACTCCTACCATAATTTATGTTAATGGCTTAAGGAGAGTTGGGATGAAACGAACGATATATGGAAGTAATAAAGTGAATATTGGGCTGATAAAGTGTGATTGTTATTATAGATTGAGATGTATTAAAGCGCTTAGGGAAAATTAGTCACTTTTTTCTAAATAGTTTCTACCCATCCCTTAGCTTACATTGCATTCATTAAAAACCTAATTGATTCTATATTTTAACATCCGACTATTAGTAGAGTTGTACACTAAGGGAAAGCCTATGGTTCATTATCTATCATGTAGGAATTCTTTGTTGAGAGTGAGTGATTGAATATTGATACTTCCTTCATGAGAAATATTGGAAAAAAAATTGTGAGTGCTATGGGGAAATTTTCATGCTGTGAGGGTGCATGCGGATGAAAGTCCGGATTACTTATTATGTTGTTTAATTGAGTGATTTGATTAAGTTTTTCAAACAAATCGGGTGTCACTATTGAGATGATGAGGTTTGAAACTAATTGTGTATGTGCATAAAAGAATTCTGGGCATGTTTTGAGATGAAAAGTCACTGTGATGAATCGTAAGTTCCCAACGCAAGAATAACTCTTAGGTGGTGATGTGAATCTTAATTAGGTACTATGTTAGTGATTGTTTGGGGAAGAACAAGGTTCTAAGTGTGGGGTGGTGATCTTAGGCAAATTTATATGTCCGAGCGCCAATATTCAATCAAAATAGTCCTAATTTTACAAGCTAAAATGTGTATTTTTATTGTGCTTAGTGTACAATTACATGATATGAGCTAATGCATATGATTAGTAATGCGGGATGGATTATTGATGTATTTTGGTTAAATTGGATGCACAATGGGAAGCACGTGATGATGGATGCTTTTAGTTGATTATTTGGAGTATTACAGACACTGGAAAAAGTCAAAAAGCATGTATGAAAGTTGGATTTGTTAGCGGAGCAACGAGCTGAGAGGAACAAAACTTTTTCCTCAGAAAAAGACATGGAGACAATTTCTAGTGAGGGCTAGCGATTTGCATGCGTCAGATGCCCTGTTCCAGGGGTCCCAGGACATACCTAAAGTGTTGAAGACAAATTCCAGTGGGAGTATGTAATTTGTATGCGCCGCATGCTCCAATCCAGGTGTTCCATGCCTTAGCCAAATTTTTGGATACTAATTCCAGTGGAAGCATGCGATTTGTGTGCATAGCATGGTCCACTTCAGGGATCCAATAACTTACAGAAATTTAAAAAGCTAAATTCCAGTGTGTGTATGCATTTAGCGTGCGCCGCACGCTCTACTGCTTCGAAATGCATCGTGCAACGCACACTTTAGTTTTCCAAGATGAAGCATGCGACGCATGATGGACTCCACCCAGGCTAATTTTGGCTCAGTATAAAAGGAAAACGTGAATACAATTTCAACCACTTTTTCAAGCATAACAGCGACGAAAAAGCATAAAATTCTCTCTTTTAGAGTTCTTAGACATTTTTTTGAACTTCTTTACTTCAAGATTAATTTTTGGTATGATTAATTGCTTATTTTGGATGTTGAATTCAAACATGAATGGCTAAACATCCTTGTTTTGAGGTTGAGGCCAAGAACATGATTACTCTTTGATATTCTTTATCGTATTTTCATTTTGGATTATCAAATGGGTTGTTCTTAATTTCTTGAGCTTACTATTTTAATGAATGTCCATCATTAGGATAAATCTATATTTCTATGTGAATTCAGGAGGAGAATCGTAGGATAGAATAAAGAAATTAAGGAGCAAGTTTCTTATCCTTTTATGAAATAAGGGTTTGAATTAACATCTAGGATAGGGATATACCTAGAAGCCTTGCTTGGTTCAATTGCAAGAAGATAACTTTATGAATCTAGAAGAATTGTTGTATCTCTGCAAGAGTTATAGTTGCAATATTTAATAGATAGAAGATTTGAGGTCGGGAGACCAAGATCGGACTATAAACCTTGCGAATCAACAACTCGATAACCAATTAGAATGCGATAAAAAGATAGAATTGTATGATTGTTCGATGTTCCTCAACACTGGAATTCTAATCATTACTATTTACAACCGTTGCTTGTTTTGCGATTGTGACAAATTGTTATTTCTTGTTTATTAATTTAGATTCTTATTCTAAATTTCACAAACATCTTGATACTTTACAACACTTAATACCTCTTTGTCTAAAACTAAAAGTTGATTAAATTTCTAGTTGCTTAGTCCCCATGGGAATGATATCTTACTATCTAAGTCACTATATTACTTATATGATCACGAGAACTTGTGTGTGCATTAGTACGCAACATATATAACAAAATATAAACCGTTTCACTCAAGAAAACATCAAACTCTCAAACGTCCACACACTAAAGGTCTTATTGTCCCCACTAGCCATGACCTGCAGGGGACGTGCTCTACATATTTACCAAATATACTAAACCAATAGTGCATCAACACCCTTATCCCATACCAAGTGTTATAACACCCTTATTATAATGTCCCCGCCCTTATACTCCATTAAATCCAAAAATTTAATCATAACCAACTTTAATCAATTCAACTTAAAGTAATAAAATAATTTTAATTAAATGTGCAATCACATAGTTAGTTCAAATAAACAATACTTGCATAACAACAAGGTTCTTTTATCAATCATGTTATAAGTTATCCATTTACATACTTGTATTCAAGATTCAACAATTACATCATTCACTAGCATATGTTGAAACTAAATAGAAAAACAATCAGTTAAATATGCACATAAATAATAAACTTGAGTCTTAACTCGAATTCAATCATAATCTACTCAACAAGCATTAGTGCCCCTAGGGTCAAGCAACATATTATAGATGAACACACATATGATCGATTTAGTTTTACCTCCTATTTTACAAACACCTAGGGATGGAAACAATTTCTTTATAGCTTCTTTAAAATAAGCATTTGACACTGACATGATACTACTATCCCTCAACCTCCATACGTATTCTACTACCACCCTACTTATTAATGTTGAAGTTACTCTACTTCCCAACTCCTATGTTATTCTAACCATAATCATTTGTTTGCTACTAGGAAAGTTGAGACATCCATCAATAAGCCTGGGTAATTCATGAACTTATAGTTGGACTAAAATAAGTTCACCTGAATTTATTAGCTTTAAATTCACTCCCTATTTCATCAACCAATTGGCAATAGAACATAACCACATGCAGGCATCAAGTATAACTTAATCAATCAATTACATTTTTACTGGACGAACTCATGTCTACCTTAATTAATCTATTTCTATCCACCAAATACCCTGCCTATAGCCCTAATCATGAAATCTACCATTAATCCATATCATGTTCATTAGCCAATGTCTACAACTACTCAATTAAACCTAACCTACTTAGGCACCAAGATGTTGTTATGGAGGTATGGATATTTCATTTCTTGACTCACTCTCAGATTTTTTGGTGTGAATTCATGAGGAAATATTTATGATTCCCCCTCTCAAAGTGTCCCCCTTCACTCCCATCATTTACAGGTCTAGGGGACAACCCTAGGATGTTTCTAGGAGAAGGGACATTATAAGATTTTAAAAATACCAATGCCTATGCACCTCAGATATAGTGATTATAGTAATGATAGATTAATTCGTTATATTAGATATCAATTTACTTATTATTCATCCATATATGACAATGGTAGGGAAGAATACCAAGTCGTTGTACTTCTAGGGCCCTTAATTATCTACATATCAATGTAGGAAGTTGTGGGGTCTCAACTTCACTACCTACTTTACAATTGAGTTATCTGAGATTATATATATACCTTCCCACCACGAGTACTCTCAAAACATATACCATAGTCAAAAAATATAAAAATACCATATTTATATAAGAGCATATGAGCACCCAAGGTAATTGAGGCCTCGCCCATACACCTAAACCTTAAGATGAATGCAAAAAGGAAATTAAAAATTCCATTCCCTTCCACTGCCTGACATCCGCTATCATGAAACCCCTGCTGCTATAGAGGTTCCGCTATAGTAGGAAGTGGGATGCTATAACATTCCCTTAGCATTTTAATAATGAAAGAAATAGATTTGATTCCTATTTCTTCTTTTTTTTCAAAGACTAAAACTTCCTCTCACGTGCTCTAATTGACCCCTCTCTTCAAGCATTAAACTTTAGGTAATTCTCATTCTAACCCCATCTCTTTACTTTAAATTGCTTATTTGTAATGAATTTGGGCTAAGCTTTTGTTTGATTTAAGGAATTTGGGTTAGTTGAAGAATAATTTGGTTTTTCCCAATTTGGGGCAGATTTTTAAAACATGCTTGCTTCTCTTGCATTTCTAATGCTCTTTCATCATTCTGGGCATAAGATCCACTGAGCTTATGAAAGATTAAGGCTTGAATAAGGGTAGAAGATAAAAAATTACTTTTCATAATTTATTAGCCATTGGTGCTTTAATTGTGGTTCATACACTAAGATTTTGAAATAAAGAAGTCATACATTACTTTACCAACCATGATCTAAGTTAAGAAGTCAAATGAAGCCATTAATGCATTAAAGGTGGTTGGGGAAGATAAAGGCCCCTATAGCAGCTTGTGTCCTACTATATCAGTTCTTCTATAGCGTCATGCTCGCACTATAGTGTCGTAGTTACGGTAGGATACTCCCGTTATTATGGTTCCAAGCAGTAGCTCCCCCTAGAATTTAAGCTTTTCCATTTTGAAACATTGCAACCTATTGAGTATTCCAATAACTTCTAACTTAATTTTTTCTTGATTTTATAAGACTACTACATTATGGATGACCAAAACCAAGGTCGCGCTTGTCCTCGGTATATATATTTTACTTATTGGCCTATAAAGTAAAGGTTCACTGATTATTTGCGTTGGGTTTTTTTCCACAAAAGAGGCTTTATGATGAGGGATGCCAAAAATATGGCACCAGAATTCTTTGCTAAACTATAACATTTTGACTGGGTGATACTAGTGGAAATTATTCAAGCTTCCACTCGGCCTAGGTTTAATAGTTTTATGTTGTGTTCCTTAACATACGTTGGGACGATCTCCACCCCATAATCTTCTATTGTGGAATGGATTTCCTCATGGATATTTATATAATAAATGATTCTGTGGGTGCTAGATGTCCCCAATGATAAATTTAGGAAGAAGATTTCAGACGTAGATTTGTGGTGGTCAAGGGATACTCTGATAGTTGAACTCAATTGGACAAAGTTTACTGCACTAGCATTAAGGGGATGAAGAATATAAAATTTTATGTAGAGTTCTATATGTTTCTTAATTTAGTATCTTGGAGAATTTATCCTTTGACAAATGCCATAGACATGACTTACCCTCAGGGTCTAGTGACGGCTTGTGCGATTTGGGGAATTCTTCTTAATGTGGCTGTCCATATTGTGGTAGAGTTGAAGGATTTATATTGAGAAATTATGAAGTCCCCTTACTTTTCTATATTTATCATGGATCTATACATCTTTGTGGGTTTGCCTAGGGAAGTTGGTGACCAGAAATTAGAGTGTGACCAACCTTTCAACCCCCTCAAGGTGAAAGGTGTGCAAGGATTGAATAAAAAGAAGAGAAGGTGGGAATGGAGGGAGAGAGCAGCAAGGTTGGTGACAATGAGGGTACTTTCACCTGCTTCATGTAGCCCCTAATATTTCTTTAGTGGTTAGATATGGATATGGCTTCCATGAGGGGCTACTTTATAGTGTCCCACTTGCCTTTGTAGTGTTAGGCACCTTTTAGTTCTATTACCCTTATGGACCCAGCTCAAGCCTATGCAAAGCTCAAACAGGTGTTGGATGAGGAGAAGAAGAGGCACTCTTGAGATTGTATGCTTGCCTAGATGTGGAAGACTGTAAATGACATGTTCAAATGTGTGATCTATATGAGAAGCTCTCCAAGATAAAGATAGAAAATGTGTAGGAGTTCTCTTTTTTGAGGAAGATAGACGAGAAGGGTTCTGATGCTTCAAGCCTCGAAGATGATTGGGCATTTAACTAGATCCTTGGTCATGCATACTATCCTAATTCCCCTTTCTATTGCTATTAATTTTGAGTTGCCCCTATTTGGGGCTTGACACAATTTTTTTTTCATTTTTGTGTATCATTGAATACTTTACTTTTATATAATAGGAAATTAATGCACCAATATTGTATCGAATCACAAATGGTAAACTAACTTGACTATATTATAGTAGATTATGAATGTTTTCAAAATGGTTATGGATAAGTGCACAAATAGGGGAATCTAGGGTATGGTTACTGTCTAAGTTTCCGCTATAGTAGCACCTTTCTCACTATAAGGGGAGCGTTTTGCTATAGTGGGGTCATGGTAGAAGGATACTTGCTGCTATGGCAGTGACCCTATAGTTTAGTTTCCTATATTTCTTTTTCCCATTCTCACACAATTCTACCCTATAACGTTTGGGTCTTAGCGTACTTAGGCAAAACTATATAGCAGAAGCTCAAAACACAGAATACCTTTATAATCATCAATTTTATTTACTACCTCTACATATTTAATATGTATCTGTTAATACCCTAGTGTCAAGAATTCATCTAAATCGCCTATCACGCATGTTCATAATAAAAAAATATCCAACCACTTAGCAAATAATTCAGTTATTTAACAACCATTTCATCTTAGCCACATACATTGGAAACAATCGATTATGTATTCAACATACACAAAATTCGAATTACATAATTTCCTTAGACAGTCAACTCAACCCATCCCTTTCTTTTCTAAAGAACACAGTTAAATACTACATTCTTAGCAATCAGTAGTTGATCATTTACATATCAACACCATATTTATGGCCAGATACCAATTGAAACCTTTCAAGGTCCAATACAATTATTTGAGTTACTAAATTTGAGTCAAACAGTCCTATTTGGGTTGATCGAGATACCAACTGGAATAAAAAGATACCAGTTAGACTCAACCCAATCAAACAATCATGGGAAACAATTAGGACAACCTATTCATAAAATGACTTATATTTTCTTAAGGATTTGATATGGACGTCTACACACCAATCCACAAAACTCTACTCGACATTTTCTCTTACACTTATGAGACCGGTAACCTAGGATTTGATACCAACTTTCATGACCCAACTAATTAGATCATGCGACCACCTATTCTAATCTACCTTAATCGGAGAACTCTTATCGCTCATTTAGAAGAAATGTTGATGTTATAAAATAATTTCATTAAGATCTTCATAATTATATGAAACATATGACTATCTCTATTAAGTACAAGAAAAGAGGACCTAGTCTAAACATGTACAAGAGCTACTAAAGTAAACGAATAGATAATATAAGACCAAGCTTCTACCATGCAATGAAAATATAGAAGTTGATGGATATTGCTAACCATATCATGTAAGAAATATCAACTACTCCTGTAACCAGACTATACTCTAAAAAGAGTAAATCAAGAGTAGTATTAGTACAACCAGATATATTTGTAGACATCATTGTCCAACCAAGTTTAAAATCACATAAACATATATAAACATATAAATTCATAAAATCACATAAACATATATAAACATATAAAGTCAAATCATGAACATATAAAATTCCAATTTAATTACTTAATCAAATAGTTGTAATTTCCACTCTTCTTGCCATGTTCTCACTACAAGGTCTTATTCAATTCATATCACTTCTCACTAATGACACTAAATTTAAGATGTGAGACTTATATAGGCAATTGATTACTTTCTCACAATCAGTTTCCATCACAAACTACACATCATCCAGTTATTACACTAATAACACTAACACAGATATTTATAAGCAAGTTATAGACATATCAATTAAATAATGAATTAAGATTGACATGTCAATTAAATAACAAATTAAGTTTGACTACTTTATGAATTTCCCCTTTATATATCATCAAATCAAGAAGATAAACAAGTTTACACTTAAGAATATTAATATTCAATGCAATGAAAACTCACAATAAGAACTCGTAAATCTATCATGATTAACACAACCTGTTAGTCATATTATGATCTTGTAGTTTTCAAGTAATAGCTCACTTCAGGAAGAATTTGGACATTTAGACAATTCAATCAGTTCACTCAAAAAACTTAAGAAATGTCAATAAACAAAGGGCCATACAAGGAAACCCTTATGCATATAATCAAATTTGACTTAGTTCACCCAAGGAACTATTTAACTTTTTAACATCATGGTGTACACACATGCTATAGGTCTTATGGCTGCCCACTAGCCTTGACCTATAGGGGACAAGCTCAGTCCATGTATCAAATATTCCAGACAACTAGTACTTTGTCACCCTTATCCAAAAGAAAGTGTTATGCGACCCTTGTTCCAAAATTCCCACCTTTATACTCCTTTAAATCTTCCAATTCAATCATAATCATCCTTCATTGATTCGACTCACAATAATAAAAATGTACTACTTGTAAGTACAATCACACGGCTGAGTTTAACTCAACTACACTTCCATAAAAATAAGTTCCTTTTATCAATCATGTTACAAGTTATCTATTTAAACAGTTGTATTCAAGATTCAAGAAGTATACTATTCACTAACACGAGTTGTCACTAAATAAAAAATAATAAGTTAAACATGCACATATATAATAAATTTGAGTATTCAACTCCAATTAATCATAATAGGCACAACAGACATTAGTGTTAGGGGATCAAACAACATATAATAGATGAGAATACAGACGATTAATTTAGGTTGACCTATTATTTTATAAACACCCAGGGATGCACAAAATTTATTGCTAGCTTTTTCTTTAAAATAAGCATTCAAACCTGACCAAATACTACTATCCCTCAACCTACATACATACACTGCTAAGACATTCTACTTCCTAATTCTAATTTTATTCTTATCATAATCATTTGTTTACTACCCTACTTCCCATCATTTCCTTTTTAACCGAAAGACTAATACTTAGAATTCCCGAGTTATCCTAGAGAGCATGACATATGAGATAACTATTGATAAGCATGGGTAATTCACAACCTTATATATGGACTACTACAAGTTGACCTTAATCGATTATCTTTAATTTTAGTACCTATTTCATCACCTAATTAGTAAGAGAACATAACCACATGCATACGTCAATCACAACTTAATCAATTACACTTACACTAAAATAACTCATGTCTACCTTAATTAATCTATTTTTATCCACTAAATTCCCTACCCATAGTCCTAAATATGAATATTCAATTAATCTATATCAGGTACATGGTTTTTAACCAAAGTCTGGAACTACTCTATTAAACCTAGCCTAGTTGGGCCTATTGTTACAAAGGCATGAAAATTTCATTCCTTCACCTGCTCTAGCAATTTTTGGTGCAAATTTCATGAGGAAATCTTTATAGTTTTATCCCTCAAATTATCCCCCTTTACTCCTATCATTTTTAGGTTTAGGCACCTAAGTTGTTCGTAGGAGGACGAAAAATCATAAATTAAGCTGGGGTGGGGTAGGGAAAGGATTTTAAACATTTCACAATGACTTACAAAAGTCCTATTGTACAAGCTTATATGCTACTATAGTGGTACTTCTATATCAGGAAAAATTTCTATTATAGCAAGGTCAACTTTCTAAAATTTTTTACTTTTTAGTCTGTCTACCTTTAAATTTTAATGATCACTTAAAATATATTAAAATTATAATACCGCACACCCCTCAAACCCATTGATTATAGTTACAATGGTTTGGGTCGTACATTTTCTTTAATAACACTCTAATTTATATAAGAACCTTAGAGTATAATATATGGTAGATGATCTATTTTTTAGAGGGGGAGGCATCAATTGTTTTAAGCAAATCAAGTTCTTCTTTTGAGAAAATATGATTGAGTATTTGGCATATTTCATTTATAAAGAGGGTGTCTCCACTAACCCACAGAAGATATAAGTTGTAAGAAATTAGATCACTCCCACTACTTTGAAATAGCTGAGAGGGTTTATTGGGTTTTCAAGGTGTTATAAGAGGTTCATCTAAGGCTTCAGTATAACTTTGTAAAACTATAATTTAACTTTTAAGGAAATATAGTTTCAAATGGGCCATATGGATACAACAGATTTTTAAAAACTCAAAAACACTGCAACTCAAGCACCTGTATTACCCTACCCGATACCACCAGAGCTCTTTTTAGTGTTGATAAATATCATTAAGTATGGTATGGATGTTGTTATGATATAATAAGGATACTTTATTATTCATATTGCAAAGACTTCTCTCATATACATGGATCAAATATTTGTCTATCACAAAAAACTTCAATCTATTGTGCATACAGTCCCTAAGTTATCTCAATATCTACTTGGTTAGAAGTTCATTATTAGAACATATCAGAAGGATCTAAAGTTCTTGATGGAGAAACATCTTTCTGCTGAGTTGTTATTGAATAGAGGATATGTTAACTTGTTATTTATCTTTATTTTGAACAAACTGTGTTTTTGTGAGTTTAACTTACTTACCATGGTGGGTTGAGATAGGTGACATCATAATTTATGAGATTCTGGATCATTAAACGTATCAAAAATTAAAATTTCTATGAGGGTTGTTACATCCTGTACCACCAAATCACACATTCGTCCTCAAATGTAAGAATAAGGTAGGTACATAAACTATTACAAAAACTAGGGACATCTCTCCACATGTTAGACTCTATCTTCCAAATAGCTCCTCAATCGGATAATTCTTACACTAAACCTTTATTGAATTGATAACCTTAGACCTCAACTTCATAGTTTGTCTATCCAAACTGGATATGGACTCTTCCTCAAATATACAATTATGATCCAAATAAATCGAATCCCACTGAGTTACATAAGAACCATTAAAATGATACCACTTAAACATTGAGCATGGAAAAGTGGGAGCACAACTGAAAGAATAGAATTCAAAGCTAAATCATAGGCCACATCCGCTGACCCGACCTGACCTAGAGCTTTGTCGTAAAGGGCATCCCATATCCAACTAGGATTGGCGACCACCCCCTGTTACCTAACCCAACCACCTATATCCATCCTTAGATGGGCTAAATTTTGAGCATAAAACAAAATAGCATAAATGCTCTCATAAAGACTCTAGGATAGGGTCACAACCACAACCAACCCAACTGAGTCCACCCATACCAAATAACCCGTCCAACCATACCAACCAAATAATAGGCCATAAACCAATCCATAGCCAAAGAGAGTACAAAAACATAATATGATAATCAATCCTAAAATGTAATACGATGGAACAACCAACAATATCATCCAAGGTTATAAGCCCTAACACCAATACCAATGTTAAGGCAAACACCAATACTGATTCTTCCCATACCAACCCCCAGAAATACCACAAAGCCTCTATCCAAAAGAGTAAATAAATTCAATTAGGACATGCCTCCAACTATGGACAAAACCAATATCCAAAATAAAGTTACAATGTCTAACAATATCATAACATGAAATGATGCCTTCCAAAATGATGGAAGCTTACCACTTCAGTCCAAATGTCATCCCCAAGTCAATCACTATATAGGATGAGTCGAATAACTGGTTCCTGCATAGGGTAGGTATACAACCGCTAGTAGATGATTTAGTGAGTGACCGCTAGCATGAATGTCAGGATAAGGATAAAATAATGCCAGTAATAAAATCAAGTAAAAACATCCAATGCACACAACCATATATATCTGTATATATTTATTTAACCATTCTTGGAAAAGAGATCGTGTATAGCATGACTTTTAAACCTTTACTTGTGTTGGGTAGCTTGGTCGTCTTAAACCACCTACGGGCTATATGGGTTCAGTTCCCCCTACTGAAAGGGCCCAGTGCATGTAGCCGCATGACCAATGAAGTATCCCATAGGATGAGTAGTACATCCCCCAATAGTGTGACATCATACACACGATCCACTAAGACCAATCCTCATATTGGCAAATATGAGTTTCTAGTTTTGGTCCCCTCTGAACTGCTACCTTCCACGACTTTGCTACATACCCCACCATTAATGTCCAATTAAAACCATTTCCAAATAACTAACCAATCCATTTACCATTTATTAACCAAGTCCAATTTAGTGGTAACGTCATACCACCCCTTGTAAGCATTGTCCATAGCCAAACCATTTAGGTTAAGGGACTTTCAAGCTCCCTTCCATATACCATATTAACCCACTCAGGGGACTTCTATGTTCCCCACAAGAATAACCATTTAGCCTTTTCAAACCATTTAATGCTTTATTACATAATCCTAAAACAAGCAAGAGTTTCATTAAACAAAATCAAAGTAGTGAATATACCATTACAAATATTTTATCAAACACATTAGGGGCATAATATAACCAAAACCACTTCCAAAAACTATTAAACCATTACCATGCAAACCAATTGTCTAAAACCACCATTAATGTATCTAAAAGCATAATTAAAACTATATGAAACTATAACCAAGCATTTAATATCAAAACCCCCAAATAATAGTTGAAAACCATAATCATAAAATAGTAAAACCATAAAATCAATCATACAAACCATTCCTTTAGTTGAAATGAGGGAATAGAATCATACCTTAAACCGAAGAATTGATAGAAAGAAATCACCAAAGCAAGCCCCAATTGGTCCTCAAGATAAAACCCTAGCTTTCTTGCCCCAAAGCTTTTGAGAGGATTTTAGATTTTTTAGAAGTAGTTTCTAAGTGCTAAAGAGAGAAATAATAAAGTAAATAGGCTCCAAACTAGGCTAAAAGCCGTGGGATCCTATTAGGGTAAGTAGGAAAATATCCAGATTGCCCTCACTTAAGTCCCTTAAAAACACGTCATAGAGATATGACTGACCCATATGAGTCGTACCCTCCCAATACGATTGGTACCCACCACTCGTATCCAAGCCTTACCCTTGGATCAGACACTATCCAGTATAAGACTTATCAAACCTATTTGTAACCCCATCATATGATCTATACCCATGACTCGTATCTCTAACAGAATGACATACTAGGACAAAATAGTACCCACCAACGAGTCCCTAATACGACTCATACCAATCCCTACGACTTACACCCCTAAGTCTTACCCATTCTAAAAACCAAAACTATCCCACTAACTAACATTGTTCAACATACGACAGGACCATACCACTCATACCTATAACACCCTATACTTTCAAGCTAGAATTTAGACCGTCGTTCCTAAGCGTATAAACCCAAACTAGATGATTCCTTGTGAATATATGTGTGGTGACCAATCCTATAGTTTGGTAATACCTTTGAATATTAATTGAGGTGTCAAAAATTCCCTAAGTCTAAGACGAGTATAAAATATTTCTAGCAATTAAGTTTTAGTGGTTATTTCAATTGGGGTCAACTTCCATCGACCATAACACTTTGTATATAACAAATTAGATGGCCTACTATATATCAAATGAAATTTCTTCAAAATATCTTTCCAACAATACTAATTTGCATTAATCCAACACCCAAGACAAAAGTTATACTCATTTTCGTGAGAGGCAGTAAGGGTGTGCAATTGGTTAGGTGCCGCCCAACCAAACTTAGGTGATTAGCAAGATTTCACCCACCCTGGCTTGTGCGATAGACTGGACACCACCTAAGTCATTTTCAAGTGCAAAAACACTATGTTTGACTTATATCAAAGGTTTTGAAGTCATTTCACACCCCTAAACCATCCCTAATCACTCCAAATTATTATAAGAGATTTTTAAACACATTATTTACAATCTCTAAGCCCTAAATCCCCAAGTTATGATCCAAAGCCTGCTTCCATTCCTAAGAACAAGATTCAAGTGTTTTTCACATGAAATTAAGGAATTCTAGCTTAAAGGTCCAATCTTTTTGTAATTTCTTCGTCACTAAGTTACGTGGAGTTTTTCTAAAACTACATGGGCATGGTAATCTTTTCTTAATGTTGTAAAAGGAATAGAAATCATAAACTTACAAAAAGGGGGTTTTGATTTACAACTAGAATCATGTTTTTGAAGCCCTTGATAATATTATTTTGGCCTGTAGGCCTTCCCTTGAAAGTGATTTGATTAGTATATATGTATGTATGTGTTGAAGTCTAAAAATATAAATTAAGAGCATGAATTATTGAATCTTTTCCCCTTCCCATTGTGTTACTACTTGTTTTGCAAGTTATGGGTTTCTTAAATTGCATGATTTAAAGAATTGATCAAGAGTCTTATTATTTTATATGAATTTTATGATGATTGAGAATTAGAGAGGGGGATATAATCATAATTTAGATGCAAAATGTGATAATCGAAGGAATTTTAGGAATGTTTTGAGAAATTGACCACCACTTATTGGAATTATTAAAAAAGTGATAATCTTTGCATGGTTTTGACTGATGTTTTAAACATGAATTTTCTTATACTGTTTAAATTATATGGTGGTCTGAATTTTATGTTTTGAAAGAAGAAACTAAGATATGATAATTATGGCTCAGAAGCATGACTTGTAAGTCTTGGTATGATGATACCAAATCAGACAATGCCATAACAGACAACGATTAGTATAAATATCAATTTTTTATAAAAAAGATAAAAAGATGCATGTTTAGAAAATGATAAAATTGGTCATAAAGAGACGTTAGGTGGTTCCCCGAAGAAGGAATGAGTTCAGATAACTCATTGCCCAAAATCGTGTTTTGCCGATACGGATTATTTTGTCTCCTAGAGGGATCTTATGCTATCCTAGTGCCCTATGGCGTATCAGACTCAAACACTCCAACCCTTGCGGAAAACTTGGGTTGGAGGATTCCCCGCCGAGTTAATGGAGAATTCCATATAGCCCGTGAAATATCCATCTTGTAGGGTAGTGCCACCTAACTTAAAAGTAATATAAAGATCAAAACTGCATTGACAAAAATGTTTTACGGTTATTAAAGAATTACCTATGTGTTTTAAACTATATCATGTATGATGTTTCATGACTTGCTCTCATCTATTTTATATATATATATATATATAAATGTATTATTTTAGATTTGTCTATGTACCAGTACAATTTTATTGACCCCCTACCTTTCAGGGTCTGAGGCTCAATCTAGAGGTCTTTCTAAGTCATAGAATTTTTAGACAGAAGTGAAGTGTACAATAGCGAGCCTTCTTTATTTTAGAAGGCCTATGTCTTTCAGACTTTGTCATTTATTTGTGTTTAGGTCCACTGGGGGCCTTGTCCTTGTTTTCAGATAGCTTTGTTTCGTATGTAGTAGAGATTTCACAGACTGAGTCAGATATTATCTAGATGTTATTGAATTATAGGCTTCTTTATTATTTTTGAACTCAGAGTATGACCATGGTTTTGTATTGATTTACATTTTATGCATCTTCTATTATTATATGAATATTGTACATGATTACCATATAGAGAAGGGCATCCAGGCCTTCATGATTTAGGATGTTCGTCACGGCTAGGGTCCCGGCTCAGGTCATGACAAACTTGATATCATAGCACAGTTCATGGTCCCAGGGTTTCTGCATAATTACATTGGGTATAGTCTTATTTATAGGTGTGTAGAGCGCCACACTTATAAGAAGGAGGCTACAAGGCATTTAGGAATATATCACTTTCTTCAAGTTCTATTTCATGCTATGGAGTCAGAATATCCCTCTTTCATACCCTAGTTTCTGCTATGGTGTTGCCCATACGATAGTAAAGTTATCCCAAATCCTACTTTGATGTTCTCAGATATGTCTCATTATTAACGTGATTTAAGTGCAGGAGTCTAGAATCTAAATAGTATGGTCCTTTATGATTGAGTCATGAAAGATTATAATATTGCAGAAGGACTTGAGGGGAGTCCATGAGTGCTATAAAGTGTATTGATTCAAGCTTATACGTTTATCTACATTAATCGTGTGTTTGAGCCTGAGGTGTTAAGTGTATTCAGTCCCTTTCAAGATTTTTATTACAGATGTTATGCATAAGGGGAATGATGTTTAGTAAAATATTGGAACTATATTTCCACCTGAGTAGCAGTGTATGTTAAAGTGTCATGACCCATTAGTATTGAGATTGGACCAAGATGTTGGTGATACGAAGTCACAAGGTGAGTGAGGGTGACTTTTGTGTATATAAATATTTTTTTGTTGTATAACCATTGATTGAGGGATTTTTGGCCATTTTATATTGATAGGCTAATGTGGTAGTAATATTTGTAGATTGCGAGGTATGTGATAGAGGAAGTATTTGGCTGTGATTATTATCTATTCAAGAATAGGGAAAGAGTCCAGAGTGGATAGTTATGGTGGTTACAAAAATCCATTATAGGCAATGAATGAAGATGGTTAGATTAGCTAATAAGTTATGATTATAGACTAATTATTGTTTGTGGAATTTGAAGGTAGTCTAAATGTATGCTTGGGTAAGTAAGTATTATGTGAGAAAATAGAATATGTGGATAAGATTGTAGTGGATTATAATATAAGATTAAGGTTGATCATGTCTATTATATGACCTTACCCCTTTGACCTTCTTTTCTTTAGTGGTTGTAAACTAGTACTTCATGTGAGAAGGTATGTAGTGGATTTTGAGCAGTAATAGTGATGTCCTCGAGGGATTGTGATTGTAGGGAGTAATTAAATGAAATGAGTATTTTGAGTTGATTTCCCAATTTGATGGACTAGTATAAGATGTTGCGTGTTTCACCGGTGGTACGTGATTATTGCTATAGGCTTAAACTTTAGATGTAGAATGTGGTGGTAAGAATAGTATCTTAAGATTAATGATTTCTATTTTGTGGGAATGAATTGGTAGGCTTGATGGGATTTGTGAAAGAGCCTAGGTTGATAATTTATAAAAAGTTTGAGTGGTAATTGTGAGGTATATGGGTATATGAGGACTAGTGTTAAAATGATGAATTATGGGAGATTCATTAAGTAGATAAGGTCGTAAGTATATAAGAATAAGTTGCACCCCCTGGTAGTATGGCATTAGGTAAGATTTTATGATATAAGTTATGTAATTAATGACCTAATGTTAGAAGGCTAAGTAGGTGAGAGTGGGTTTTTATGTGATAAGGAGTGAGGTTGTGTATGCTCATGGGACTGCAAGTTGTAAGTTGATAATGATGTAGGATAGAAAAAATTAGAAGTAGCGTTCTTGGAAAGCAATGCCTTTAGAGTATACTTAAAAAGGGAAATTTTGGCATTTATGTGTATAAGTGTTTTGTGTACCTATTTTGTGTTCTTGAAATTGTGGTATGGATGATTTTGGGGAGTTATTGTATAGCGTTATTCAGAGTTGAATTGAGAAAATATGAGAGGGCAATATGTGCCTTTGGTATAGCTTTACAAATTTTGCTAAGATGCAAATTATGTGATTAGAGGTGTAATGCTAAGTATTCAAAGGAGTTGAAGATGAAGTTTTATGTTCCTAGAAGTGTGGTTGTCTATGCCCTTGATAATGTTAGCCATAAATAGATGGCTTTGGAGTTTGGAGGATGTTAGGATTCATGCATATGAAGGGGATGTTCTAGAATAAGAATGAATTTTTACCGTCCTTGAAAAAAAATCTATGAAGGGGAGTTTGTGTTCATGTGTATGTTGGTACCCCTTTGTGATTAGGAGTGTGGGTATCAAGAGGATTGGTACTTCAACTAGTCTCCATGTTCCTCAAATGGTTGGCACATCTTATTTATGTGAGTATGGGTTGTAGGGTGATGGCTGCAGAGGCTAGTGCAAGTAAGAGTAGAATCTCCAAAAAATAAGACCTACAGAGTATAGGTTATCCGAGAAGGATTAGCGGTAATGTGTATAGTGGTATATCTCTTGTGTTGAGATTTGTGGATATATATTTGACAAGAGGTTATGTCTGCAAGTCTAGGATTATGACTTTGATCTAAGGGGGAGATGATGAGTTAAAGTAGTTCTCAAATTTTCTTATGGTGTCAAGTTTCAAGTAAAATTCATGATAAATCTATTACAATTCAAGAAAACTCCTCCTACTCAGTCTACGAGGTCACTCTGCTAATGGCTTACGTTATGTATCCAAGTCCTACTATGTCTAAGGTTTGAGCACTCTATGTAACTCATGACATGTCTCGACTTCCAAACTAGAAGGAATAATGTCCCTTGATGATCTAGTATTCTAAGTATCCAAGCTCTATGTTATGTTGCTTATGAACAACAAATTTGTGTCCCAAAATTATGATTGGTTTTAAGGAACTATGTTTTCGTATATTAACGATTCATTTTATGCCAGGATTATCCAAAATGATAAAGTTGTGTGAACTCATGACTATTTCAGTTCTAAAAATGAGAAGTGATAGCTTCGAGTAGAAGTCCTTGCCTAAATCGTTGACTTCACAAATTCCACACTCATGTTATAAGACCCATGATGTAAGCTCTCATGTTTCTCACTGTGGTTATCCTATGAACTCATTCTATGTTGATTTTATGCTAGAACGACTCTCCACTTGTGATTGAAACACTTGATATATGAAAAACTCTAGGATTGTACCATATCTTCAACTCAAGTCCCACCTTGAGTATGGTAATAAGTAAATGTTATAATCGAATTGTGTTACTCCCTTTTATGATGCTCTTGCTCAGGTCCTTTAATGACCCTCTGTATGCTAGAATGGTGGTGGTTGTGGAAGCGTAGAAGTGTTTTAGGTTGGGGGAGTAGATGTCGTAGATGAAAATTTTGATGAAATTTCTTGAGCTAAGGTTAGAAGAGCAGGGGAAGGAAGGAGATGAATATTCTTTACATGAAATATTCAGAAGGGAAGTATGTGGTGAGAATCTGAGTGAAAATGATTGAATTTGCAGGTCTTAGTGGAGATGTCCATGAAGTGGGGTATAGTAGCAATGGGCTGAAATTTAGTGATTGATGAAAACACAAACCAATGTGCCATGCGGTTAGTATTCTTTGAATTAACACTTGAGGTTGTTCGATTATAGTTATGAGGTGAGATGATTTCTTAATGTGATGTAGAGCACAGGGTCCCATAGTTTAAATTAGCGCCTCTTTCCTCTGAGTTAGGCTTCAACATAGAAGTATTGTACGATGGGACGCAAACTCTTTTGGTTAGATATGTTACAGGAGAATTGTAAGTTGGACATGATAAAGTATGTTGATTAATGTTGGGGTATAGATAAGTAGTGTTGCTAAGTTTAAGTCTTTTCATTGTAGCTTAGAAGATGGAGAATACTAATATTCATATATCCCATGAGGAGCTTATCTCATCTCTTGTATCAATATTTATCAAGCCGAGGACTCTTAGGAAAAGTTATTCCTTACAATATTTTAATCATATACCATAAAACACATGCCAAGATTCATGTCCATGTCAAGTTTTGCTATCTCGGGTTTCGTGCTTACCCATTTCCCTAGGGGTTATCATAAAGATCGTATGATGCCTTTGCATATTTTTTTTGTTGAGGAAAAAATTTTAAATCAATATTATGTTCTTTATTCTAAACTTTTAGACCTTTAAGAAGTCCCTACTCATTATTCGAGAATGAATGATCCCAAGGGGGATATAATGTAACACCCCGTACTTTCGGGCTAGAATTTTGGCCATCATTCCTAAGCGTATAGAAACAAACTAGATGATTCCTTGTGAATATATGTATGGTGATCAATCCTATAGTGTGGGAATACCTTTTAATATGGATTGAGGTCTCTAAAATCCCCTAAGTCTAAGACGAGTATAAAACATTTCCAGCGATTAAGTCTTAGTGGATGTTTCAAATGGGGTCAAATTCTATCGACCATAAATATTTGTATATAAGTCATTAGAGAGCCTAATATATATCAAATGAAAGGTCTTCGAAATATGTTTTCAACGATACCAATTTATCATTAATCCAACACCCGAACAAAAAGTTATGCTCATTTTCATGAGACGCAGTAAGGTGTGCGATTGGTTAGGTGTCGCCCAACAAATATTAGGCAATTGGCAAGGTGTCGCCCACCCTGGCTTGTACGATAGACAAGGAGCCACTTAAGTCATTGCCAATTGCTAAAAGAACTCTGTTTTGACTTATATCAAGGGTGTTGAAGTCATTTCACACCCCTAAACCGTCCTTAATCACTCCAAATCATTATAAGGGATTTGTAAACAAATTATTTACAATCCCTAAGCCCTAAATCATCCAAGTTACAATCCAAATCTCTCTTCTATTCCCAAGAACAAGATTAAAGTGTTTTTCACAAGAAATCAAGGAATTCAAGTTTAAAGGTCCAATCTTTTTGCAATTTTGTCATCACTAAGGTACGTGGGGTTTCCCTGAAATTACACGGGCATAGTAAACTCTTCTTAATCATGTTAAAGGTTTAGAAATCATGAACTTATAAAAAGGGGTTTTGGATTTACAACTAGAATCATGTTTTTGAAGCCCTTGATAATATTGTTTTGGCCTTTAGGGCTTCCCTTGAAAGTGATTTGACTAGTATATATGTATGTATGTGTTGAAGTCTGGAAATAGGAATTGAAAGCAGGAACTATTGAATCTTTTTCCCCTCCCATTGTGTTATTACTTGTTTTTCAAGTTATGGGTTTCCTAGATTGCATGATTTAAAGAATTGATCAAGAGTCTTATTATTTTATATGAATTTTATGATGATTGAGAATTGGAGAGGGGGATATAATCATGATTTAAATGCCAAATGTGATAATCGAAGGAATTTCAAGAATGTTTTGAGAAATTGACCACCACTTGTTGGAATTGTTGAAAAGATTACAATCTTTGCATGGTTTTGACTTATGTTTTAAACATGAATTTTCTTATACTGTTTGAATGATATGGTGGTCTGAATTTTATGTTTTGAAAGAAACATCTAAGATATGATAATTATGGCTCAGAAGCATGACTTACAAGTCTTGGTATGATGATACCAAATCAGACAATGCCATAACAAACACAGATTAGTATAGAAATCAAATTTTTACTCAGACTTATAGATTTTGTATTCGGAAAGATGCATGTTCAAAAAAGGCTAAAATTGGGCATAAAGAGATGTTAGGTGGTTCCCCGAAGAAGGAATGAGTTTAGACAACTCATTTTCTGAAACCGTGTTTTGCCGATACGGGTTATTATGTCTCCTAGAGGGATCTTACGTTGGCCTAGTGCCCTATGGCATATCAGACTCATACACTCCAACCCTTGCAGCAAACTTGGTTTGGGGGCTTCCCCACCAAGTCAATGACAGATTCCTTATAGACCGTAGAATATCAGACTTGTAGGGGAGTTCCACCTAACTCAAAAGTAATACAAAGATCAGAACTGCATTGACAAGAATGTTTTATGGTTATCAAAGAATTTCCCATGTGTTTTAAACTATATAATACATTATGTTTCATGACTTGCTCTCATCTATCTTATAAATATATATAAATGCATTATTTTGGATTTCTCTGCATACCAGTACAATTGTATTAACCCCCTACCTTTCAGGGTCTGAGGCTCAATTTAGAGTCCTGCTAAGCTGTAGAGTTTTCAAATAGAATAGAAGTGTATAGTAGCGAGCCTTCTTTAATCCGAAAGGCATATGTCTCTTAGACTTTGTCATTTATTTTGGTTTAGGTCCACCGGGGGCCTTGTCTCAGTTTTCTAACAGCTTTGTTTCGTATGTAGTAGATATTTCACAGACTAAGTCAAATATTATCTAGATGTTGTTGAATTACAGTCTTTTTTATTATTTTTGAACTCAGAGTATAACCATGGTTCTGTATTGATTTACATTTTCTATATATTCTATTATTGTATGAATATTGTGCATGATTACCAGAAAGAGTAGGGCATTCAGGCATTCATGGTTTGGGATGTTCGCCACAGCTAGGGTTCCAACTCGGGTCGTGACAGTACCTTAATATACGGCTCGTACCCATGAGTCGTATTGGGTCTGGAGAACAGAAATTCTAGGAAATTTTCCAAGGGTCAAAACCCAGGATATTTCATTCGCAATATGAAAAAAGATATTAAAATGGACTAACAAACCTTAGGCTATTCTTTTTATTTTTTCTATACCTCATCACACTCTTCATGGATGATAACTTCAACAAACCTGCTCACGAATTACAGATACCTGGTCACAAACTCTTCGATTTGTAAAACTTTTCTATATACTTGGGGCTGTCAAGAGCTAGTCTTGTACCAACTTCACTCTTTCCATTGAATCTCATAGTAAATCCATACCTCATGGCCTAACCTCAAAGGAATAAAACCACCTAATAAGACATCTGCACTTTCCCCATACAAAGCCTTGAATGAAGCCATTTGAAACTAAAATGGTAACTATTGTTGTAGGTAAATTTCACCAAGGGAAAGATATGGTCCTAAGAACCACCCAAATCAATTATACAAGCATAAAACATATCCTTCATAACTTGAATATTCCACTCCAACAAATCATCTGTGTATAGGTGAAAAGTTTTACTCAACTCCAAATAAGAACCCAACTCTCACAATATAGAACTCCAAAAGTGCAAATGAATTAAGTGCATCTATTTTAAATGATGGAAATAGGCATACCATACAACCAAATTATCTCTAAAATATAAATCTTTGTTAACTTTTCTGAATTATGGTTTATATCATTTGGATGAAGTGAGTGAAGTTAATCATTAGAATTACCCAAATAGAGTCAAAGTTCTCAAAAGTTTGAGGTAAATTAGCCATAAAGTCCATACTGATGCACTACCACTTCCACTCAACCATAGGCATCCTCTTAATCATACCACCAAATCTATGATGCTCATTTTTCACTTCACTTGCTGAAAATACTAATACTTAGCAACAAACACCATGATATCCCTTTTTATACAACATCACTAATAATACTTCTTTAGGTCATGCTATATATTAGCCTCACCCATATGAATAGAATATATCAAACTGTGAGCCTCCTCCATAATTAAGATAGTCAAGTCACCAACTCTAGCAACACAGATCTGACCCTTGATACTCAAAACACCCTCCAGATCAAGAATTGCTTCCTTAGACTCACCATTCAACACTTTATCCCAAAAAATTCACAGCTTCCTATCCTTAAATTGCCTATCCCTAATTTGATACAAAAACAGAGACCATGTCTCAACACAAGAAAAAACTCTACTCAAATTACAAATATCAAGTCTTACAAAGCTATTGGACAAACTATGAACAATCATAGTCAAAGGTTGATCCTTAGCCACTAATAAAGCAAGACTACCTTAGTCACTGCCTTCGTATTTAAGGCATCCTCCACTATATTAGCCTTATCTTTATAATATTGAATAGTTATGTCATAGTCCTTTAATAACTTCAATACTTATGATGTCGGAAAATCAAATCCTTCTGGATGAAAATATACTGAAGGCTATGATGATTGGTGAACACTTCACAATGAACCTTATACAAGCAATACTCTCTGAATTTTAAAACAAATACTTACATTGTTAATTTTAGGTCATAAGAAAAGTTGTTACTCTCATGGATATTCAACTGCATCAACGGATAAGCTATAACCTTCTACTTCTACATCAAAAAATCAGCTAAGTCCAACTACTAAAGTAGTGCACATACAATAAAACCTTCATCCTCTTTAGGTAAGGTCAAGATATATAATGAAATCAACAATGTATTGAGATTTCAAAGGATATCTTCACACTCATTGGACTACTAAAAATCAACATTCTATGTTAGTCTAGTTAGAGGATCCACGGTAGTAGAGAAACCCTTCACAAATTTGTTTGTAGTATCCATCCAACCTACAAAACTATGAATCTAAATAAAAAGAAATAGGTTTAAACTAATCCCAAACTACCTCAACTTTGGATGGATCAACCATAATACCCTCCTTGGTCACCAAATGCCCTAAGAATGTCATAAACTTAAGCTAAAACTCACTCTTTGAGAACTTAGTGTACTACTTCTGACCCCTCAACCTATGAAGTACAATCCTTAAATGCTTCATATGAGATTTCTTACTTTTAGAATTCACAAAAATTATTATTAATGAACACAATTATAAAGTAATCAAGATAAGACTGAAACACTCTATTCATTAACTCCATAATTGACATCATCAAGAACTCATAATAACTATATCGAGTCTAGAAGAGCATCAAGGAATATTCAAAACCCTAATCTTAAACTGATAGTACTCCAACCTTAGATCAATCTTTAAGAACACCAAACAACCCTAAATCTAATAAAATAAATCATCAATAAATAGAAGAGGATACTTGTTTTAGTTGTTCACCTTATTGAACTATCAATATCAATACACATGTATAGAGACCCATCCTACTTATAAATAAAGTTGATCAAATCATCCGAAGGTGAAACACTAGGCCTAATATATCCCTTATTCAATAAATCCTACGACTAGTCCTTTAACTCCTAGTTAATTCACCGTTATATATTCCATTGGATTTCACCCCTTTTAAGTTTGAATAATTCTTGTGATAAGTTAGGGTTATAATAAATCCTCTATAATCTTCATATATCTTAAATTCTTCATTATAAACATTATGAAACCCTCTACACATGTTTTTACTTTATCATAAACCTAAGATTTATGTCTTTTATGGATTCTTGAATATGTTATTTTCCTATCTTAAGGAGTGTTGTACTCTTACTAAACAAGATTCCATCATTTTTATAATAGATTTGACCTTCGTTTTCACACTCCGAGGAATTTTTCACACTCCATCGATAGTATGGACTATTGAAAGAGAATCATATTCCATAATTTTATTTGAAATTTGGTCTTACAAACAAGATTGTAAACTGATTATATAGCAATAACCTCAACAACCAGATTTATTGAATCAAGAATCCTAATCATTTTTGTATACACTATATCACCTTCATGATTCCCTACACAAAAAGCAGTTGACCTTGGGCCTAGATTTCCTTTAAATTCCCTATTAGTATTATATTTCCACCACCCACAAGGTGGAGGGTACCATTTTATCTATTTAGTTTTGAACTTGGTTATGAAACAATCGAGAGTAGCAACTATTTGAGGCTAATTAGATGAAAAATGTTCATACCCAAACTTTTTTCTGATAATATCTTGCACTATGCAGTTGATATCCCAAATTACCTTAGCCAAAGATTCTCCATGTGCTATTACATACACTCTTTTCTATAAGAACCACAATATAGAGTAGGAATGGAACAAAATATAAACTTTTTTCTAGAATTCCTATTAGATTCCCACCAAATTTTCATGGATTGTTTAATCTAAAATCAAGACCCAATATACCTCTAGCAATAGAAAAACATTTCCAAACAACCTTAACCACTTTTCCTTTTTAAACAAAGTGCTCCATGGTATACTTTTATAGAGCAACACAATAGGAACACAACTGAGACATGTTAGGATTCCAGGTAGCTAAAATAGCAGCTATTCTATTTATCAAAACTTTCCAGCCAAAGAAAGAATATTTAAAGGGGATATCAACCCCGACAACGATGCTAAAATTTGATACGCCCAAAATACACCTTGAAAATAGTATAGCATGGTTGTTGAATAAAATATGGAAACCAAAAGGTTTGGGGTCAAAACCATAGGGAATAGGGAAAAATCCGATCAAGTGTTTGTCTAGGCAATTGGCAAGTAAAAGAGGGAGTTTTGTGAAACAAAAGAGCAATAATAGTAATGAGTGTTGATTTTTTGTATTTGTAATCAATATAAGAAAGGAA
Organism: Capsicum baccatum var. pendulum; assembly: GCA_030864225.1. Lineage (NCBI taxonomy): Eukaryota > Viridiplantae > Streptophyta > Magnoliopsida > Solanales > Solanaceae > Capsicum > Capsicum baccatum. Next base: position 282,487,133 of record CM061555.1, read on the forward strand.
CTAGGACTGTGTTCCTCAATAACTTCATAAATCCATAGGTTTTCCAAACTTTACTGATCATTTATAATACTAGGCATGCAGAATTAATAGGTTATGTATCATCTAACCGACTAGATTATGCCCCATATAGATGACTATGCTAAGTAAAATGATTCATGTATTATGGGTTTTGGATTACTAACCACTATCTATGTGTAACACCCTTAAAATTTTGGGTATTTTATTTTTTGCCTTCCCATGCTTGAAATATTGATTTTTGACTTAAATTACGTTTGGAGATGTTAAAAGGGTACCCTAAAAGAGTTTTGGAATTTTCAGATGGGGTTTGATGTACTTTTGGGTCATGAAGGTAGTAAGAATCTGTGATAGACCCATGTAACAGAGGATAATCTCCACTATACGGTCCATGTCACGGAGGTTAGTCCTTATGATAAGGTCTATGACACTAACCTGGGTTATTTGCGGTTGTTTTGTTTAATTAAAAATGGAAGAGGAGTAGTGAGGTTCTTTCACCTATAAATAATTTTTAATCACTATAAGGGCCTATTTCTATCAGTTTTAAAAATACAAAGGTCATTATTCACTCTTAAATATTCTCTCTCAAATTTCCTTTTTCATGTCAAGACTAGGGTTCAAAGAGGTGGTTATCTAGGGTATTAAAGGTGTCAATTTATTCAACTTTCATGGTAATTAAGGCATGTATCTATTTCCCTATACTTGTATTTTATTAATGGCATGAAATTATTTACTATTTATGGTTTCGATAATGGGTTTTGAACTATGAGTTGAGGGTTATAAACGTGATTGGTTAAATGTTTTTCCATGGTTTATTTTGTAATAATTATGTTTTATTTATGATTTTGAACATTGTGGGATACATGGGAATTGTAATTGAACTAAGGGGTCATGTTTAATCACTAATTTGATGATTTTTCCTTGATATATGGTGTTGGAAATTATGTGCCCTCAACCTATTTGTGAAATTGACAATGAATATGATTTGTCTCATAGTTTGACTATTCTTAGAATCCTTACATTGTATAGATGGTTAATAGAACATGAATTGGTTTGGTTTTCAAAATAGTTTTAGAAAGGCCTTGGTGGCCACAGTTTTGGTTTAGTTGAAAACTTTGGAGTCAAATTTAGCTCAATGGTTTCGTATGGTATAAAGGGATAGACTTACAAGCTCTAATTTTGGTATGGTGATACCAATGAGAAATGCCTAATTAAAGATTCCTTAGTTCCTTGGTCAACGGTTGGGAATGTGTAAATGGTTTTAATATGGTCTTAAAGGAGGTTGTATAGCAAAGTCATAGAAGGTGGTGATCCCGGAGGGACCGATACTGGAAACTTATACTTGCCGTTGTAAGGTTTGGTCATGGTGATCGTGTGCATGAGACATACTTTATTTTTTGGGGATGACATTAGCCTTCTCAGGTTTTCTTTGGTATGTATGGCTAACACACACTGGGGACCATTTAGTACGAAAGATAAACCCATATAGCCAGTCGGTGCCCTTAGGACGGCAAAGCTACATAGTCTGGGTTAAGGTTTTACTCTTATGCTAAACCTTGTTCCCTTTTCCCCAACATATGATATATATATATGTATTGCATATGATGTTGTGCATTTAGTGTTACCAGTTTTCATATTATAGGTTTGGGCTTTACTGTACTCCTTTATCATTGAGTTACATGCTAGCGTTCCAACTGCTAACTATCTTTAGATGTTATATCCCCATGCAATGCGGGGTCTAAAGGCCAGTCTATCTTTCCTACCTAGTGATCAAGTGTTCGTGGTTAGATCGAGAGTTAACTTGAATTGATAAGCTTCCATCCTTAGGAAGATTTTATTTCATGTTTTGGTTTCTCTTGTCTTGGATTTTATTTTAGATTTATTTTGGCTATAGTCGGGGGCATGTCCTGACATTTTACTGTTATTCTATTTTGTTAAAGGCTTTGTTAGACTACTGTGGACATAGGCATTATGGGTGATGTTTGATATTAGTTTTGGTATTATGGATGGTTTTCAGATATTGATCTTATATAGACTTTTGAGTCGGGGGTCTATCAAAAATAGCCTGTTTTCTCCTTCGGGGGTAGTGGTATGGACTGCATACATTTACCCTCCTCGGACCCCACTATGTGAGAATATATTGGGTTTGTTGTTGTTGTTGTTGTTGTTGTTGATCTTATATAGACTTTTGGGTTTATCTTTCCTATTTTTTATATATATTGGTTATGTTGGAATAGGCTAAGAGGGTTATATCTGGTCCTCGATGGACTGGAGATATCTATCATGACCAGGCCCTAGTTTGGGTCATGACAAAGCTGGTATCAGAGCTTAGATTTTGGTGTTATGGGTTGTCCACAAAGTCGTGTCAAGTAGAGTCTCTTCTATAGGTGTGTATCATGCCATACTTATATGAGAGAGGATACGAGTCACTTAGGAATATTTCCCTTTCTTGTTTTTCTTATTTTCAGGCTATAGAGTCTAAGGTCTTGAATTTCTCTAACTTCTATATATTCGCCTTTCAAATCATGTCTCCCAAATGATCTGAAGCTCATGGAAACTCATCTATCCTGCCTGAGAACAATATTGGCAGATCTCATCCAACTTATGGGGTACAGACCTGGTCTAGGGTGATACAATATTGGCAGATCTCATCCCACCTGCCTCCACTAATCCTTCTCTAAAGAGTGATACTCATGTTTAGTCACCTCGGGGAGATATCACTAATGTCGAGTTTTGCCAATTTATTCATCTATTAACTCAGTTGGTGATGTCTCAATCACGTCATATGGGTTCTGCTAGTATTAATGGGAGTTTACCTGAGTCCATTAGAGTTGGCCAATTTATGATGCTGAGCCCTTCGACTTTTACCGGTACTAAGGTTGAGGAGGATCCTCAAAGTTTTATAGATGAGATGGAGAAGATATTTTAGGTTATGCATGCTACTGAGGTAGAGGGTGTAGAATTCACTGCTTATCAATTGAAAGATATGGTGTTCTAATGGTACGAGGAGTGGCAGTGGCTTAGGGGTGATGATGCTGAATCTGCTTTGTGGAAGGATTTCTCTAGTGACTTTCTTGACCACTTTTTCCTCAGGAGTTAAGGGAGGAGAACGTTGAGTAATTTGTGAATTTGATGCAAGGCAAGATGTCAGTGAATGAGTATACCTTGAAATTCCACCAGTTGTCTCAAAGCGGAGGAGTTTATGGATTTGAAGCAAGGCAGGATGTCAATGAAGGAGTATTCCTTGAAATTCCACTAGTTATCTCGATATGATCTCGAGCTAGTGTCTAGCATAAGTGCTAGAGTAGGGAAATTTTCTTCCAATTTGTCTCATAAAGTTGATTTTGGAGAGCAAAGATGCCTTATTGAACAAGGATATGGTTATATCTAGACTTGCGGTGTATAAGCAACTGGTTGAGGAGGAAAACAAGAAGCAAGTGGATATTAGAGAGAGGTTGAGAAAGACGTTTTGATATTTAGATCAGGGTGGAGGTCAATACCAGAGTGGTAGAGATGGTGGGAAATGGTCTAAGAAGAGGTAGAGTAACTTGGGTTCATAAGCGACAGCTAATGCTCCTTATCCAAAGCCATTCAGAGATCATCATTTTTAGAGTGGTGATGGTTCTAGGGCACATTGGGCCCAATCTTATCCCAGCGGGGCCCAGTCATCTTCTTCATATCCTCTTTGTAGACTATGTGATCAGTTGCATTATGGCTTCAGTAATAATGGGAAAAATTAGTGTTTCAATTGTGGCCAGCTTGGAATCTATTGAGGGATTGCCCTAGGGGCAAGGTTTCTTTGGGGGCTAATAAGGCTCCAATTGCCACATCATTAACTCCTGCACCAAGGGGTGCCATATTTAGTACCAACACAGGTTGAAATTACTTGCTTGCTCTTACTAACCATCAGGAGTCTAAGGCTTTATCTGATGTCATCAATGGTGTGTTATAACTCTTCTCTCGTGATGTGTACTATTTTCGTGACCCGAGTTTACTTTTTATTATGTGACCCCATTTGTGGCTGTACATTTTGGTTTCAATCTTAAGTGTATTTCAAACCTCTTTTTTGTGTTTACCTTGGTGGGTGACTTTGTGGTTGCCAGAAAGGTCTATAGGGATTCTGTGGTATCTATTTGTGGTAGGGAAAATTTGGTGGATCTATTTGGATTAGACATGTTAGATTTTGATGTTATCTTGGGTATGGATTGGTTGCATTCGTCATATTCCTCCATAGACTGTTGGACCTCTAAGGTCATTTTCAAATTCGTTAATAAGCTAATTATTGAGTGGGAAAGGAGTTCCTTAGGGCCTAAAGGGAGGTTCATATCACATCTTAGAGCCCAAAAATTGATTTCCAAGGGGTGTCTTTATCATTTGGTCTAGGTTAAGGAATTTAACTCAGGGGGTCCTTCATTACAATCTATTCCCATGGTTAGTGAATTTTTGGAGGTCTACTCTAATGATCATCCTGGTGTCCCTCCAGAAAGGGAAATTAATTTTAGGATTGATCTTCTTATGGACACTCATCTTATTTTTATCCCTCCTTATAGAATGGCTTCGACCAAGTTAAAGTAACTTAAAAAGCATTTAAAGGTTCTTGACAAGGGTTTTATCCACCTTAGTGTGTCTCCGTGGGAGGATACTGTTTTCTTCGTGCATATGAAAGATGGTTCTCTTTAGATATGTATTTATTACCGATTGTTGAATAAGGTAACTGTGAAGAATAAGTACCCTCTTCCTAAGATTGATGATATGTTTGACCAACTTCAGGGTACTAAGTGTTTTTCTAATTTGACCTCCGTTTGGGCTATCATTAGTTAAAGATTAGGGAGGAGGATATCCCTAAGATAACCGTTCGTACTTGATATGGACATTTTGAGTTCTTGGTTATGTCTTGTCGGTTGACCAATGCCTCGGCGGCATTTATGGATTTCATGAATCTAGTATTCCATCTGTGTTTGGACTAATTTGTGATTGTGTTTATAAAAGATTGTAACGCCCCGAGTCTGTACCCCAAATGCTACATGGTGCTCATGATCCCGAAGGACCACAAGCTAACACATGACTGTTATTTTCTACAATACCTGAATAATAATACTGTAGTATGTAGAAATTAAGTGGAAAACATGTCATAAGGTTCAATACTGTAATCAAACTGAATACGGTATGGTAATACTAAAATTGATTCATATATCTAAAAATACTCTAGTCTAAAAAAGCCTCTAAACTGTTTGAAATATAGAGTTGATGGGACAAGCCCCCAACTAACTCCAGCTACTGAAACTGTACAGCTAAACTGAAATACTAAAGAAAATAATCATGTCCTCGAACTTTGAGGACTCACCACTAACTCTGACTGCTAAAAATCTAAACTGCTAAAGGTGCTCGGGAGCCCGTGCGTCTGAACCTATGATATTAGACATCATAGCGCAAGTGAAAAGTATGCGTCAGTACTTTGAATGTACTAGTATGCTAAGTGAGGTGTGCTGAAATACATGGTTTCATATGCATGAACAATACTGGTTTAATGACATGAATAAAACTGAATGAGAGTACATCATGAATACACATACTGTAACTGAGATCGTGATAGTACTGGATACTGAATCTGAATACTGATTAACTGATATTTGAGTTTACTAATACTGTAATACTGATAACTAAATGACTATATTTGGCAGTCCTCATTTTGTGGAACTATACTGAGTTCTTTACTGAGCTGAGTGACCGTCTCTTATAGTCCTGAATCTGTAGAACTGAACTGAGTTTTGTACTGAGACTAAATCTAAAACTAAGACAGTGGGAGATAATCATCTAACCAACATGCCCCTTTCTTAATAGATTGAGGTCCAACCTGTAACCTCAATTGGAAGGGTGTCAGTACTGTGCCACGGGTAAAGATAAGTTGTGAATTAACCCTCTCTGACAGAAAGCTTTTTCATCAACCCTCACTGGCAGAAAAAAGTCGAATGAGGTGAATCAACCTTATAATATCTGGCAGGAAGATATCTGAACCTACGCTGGCTATGTAGTTCTGTAATGCAGGGATTGCTACTAAGGGTCAAACCCTCTATTGGCAGGAATGCCCCCATCCTTGGGTTTGCTCGGTGATGAATCCTACTCCCAACTGAATAGACACTAAACTAATTTCCTAGTTTATACTAGACTTGACTGGGTTGTTGCTTATTATAATGTCTAATTAAACTGAACTGAGTTCACTGAGTTTCATTGGCTAATGGAATTCTACTGAATTCTATTAACTAACTAAATTTACTAAGGTCTGAACTGAATACTGAACTGGACTGAGACAGAGTCTACTAAGTTTTCCTGATTCCTGTAACTGACTGAAAGTACTATTGATCGTGACATGACTGAGATTATTCTGTATCTGACAATGGCTCTAGGTAAATAGCTAAATTGTCGGGTATTAAATACCCCCAGGACTCGATAGCATGAAAATAAAGCATCACATGACCTTGCTTAGCATAAAAATGCACACCTCATTCATAATGCATCTATAGAGGCATTTTATTAAGCACTTGAAAGGCATAGACTAGTATACATGCTAACATGATATAATCTCACCATTATATTCACATGAACAACTCATCAAACCCCTTAGAAGGCACTGTATATGTACATAGTACTAATAAACACATGAGTATCACAATTTCAACACCAAGTTCACAATTTCAAGACTTCAACATGAATCTTCATGATACTACATACATAATAACTATTTTGCACATAAATCTTGTACTTAGTCATGGATTAGAAACCCAATCAACATTATAATCATGAATACACTAAATCCAATCATGGAAATCATAAAATCACTTTACTCAAAGTTTTAAAAGTGTTTATTGGACTCCAAAGGTGAAAGGAACTCTTGGATGAACACCTCACATATATTGGTTTCTAAATTCTTGAAGATTAATGGTGGAATCTTGAGCCTTGAATTTGAAATTCAATCACCTAGGGTTTTTGTTCTTGACCAATTTGTAAACTAAATGTAGAAAATAGAGGGATAAATTTTATGTTTTTTGGGGCTGAAGAAAGTGGGAAAAAACCCAAATACCCCTAAGGATGGGGCTTCTAATGACTGAAAACTAAATTATTGATGCGCAGACCGATGCACCATGTCAATGGGATCGTCACAATGGATGGGGGGCCACATTGATTCTGCGTCAGTTCACTATAAATCGCACTGAGCTTAAGAAAAAATTATCCGTCGACATGATGGACGACACGATGCATTGAGAACGCGTTGACTCACTATTTTGGTCATTCAAACATGGTCTAAATGAGGTCCGAAAAATCTCAAACTTGGCCAAAAATACCTAAGGACATTCCTGATCATGAATCAACCTAAATATTGATATTTTAAGATCATAAGAGTCATGAAATAGAGTTTCCATCTTACAAAGGCTAAAATAGTACTAAGTCTAAATACTTCGCTGAAATTTTCTAAGTCTAGGAGCCCTTAACAAGCTTTTAGAGACTGAGTTAATCTTAGTATTTTGCAAGGTCTTATAGTATCTTCCTTATGGGAACATTCGTCCTTGAATGAGATTGACTAATCTGAGGATACTAATAGACTGAATTTAGACACTGGACATGCACAACTGAAGTATGACTTCATGACTGAAATTACTGATGTACTAAGTTTATGAACTGAACAGGCATATCTGATGCATGAGCACATAGCTGAACAAGATTCATAAATGCATGACTGGGATTACTGATAAGCTAAGTTTATATAATAAACATGCATATCTGATGCTTGAGTAAGTAACTGAACTGATTCGTGAATACATGACTAAGTATGTAACGTTAATTAATACCAAGTTGGTAGCTATATCTAAACATGATACTGAGTAAATTCACAGGAAAACTATTACCTTTGGCTGAGTCTGAGTTTGCGGAGAAGAGGTGAGGATACTTGGTTCGCATGATAGTTGATATTTGTACACTTAGTCATACAAACCTGAGCTGTCATACTCTGAATACTGAACTGAGACTATAAGAGCTATCATGTAAATAACATGCCCCAATCTGAGCTAATCGAGCTCCAACCTATAACCCAATTGGAAGGGTGTCAGTACCTTGCCATGGATGCTAACACATGCCTGGCGATTTGGATCCACAAAGCTGATATCTTGAAGGACTAGGATATCAGTCCTCTACTGGCGAGTACCCCTAAAAGAGTGTCGGTCCTCTACTAGAAGGTGAAATCTCATAACCTATGCTGGATACATAGTTTTGGAACTTTGGGACTGCTACTAAAGGTCTCAATCCTCGACTGACAGGTGAGACTTCATCCCTAGGTTCGCTCGATGCTAAATCTTACTCCAACTGAACTGACACTGGTACTAATTTAAGTAAACTGGACTTACAACTGATAATTACTCAACATAAATATGATAATCTGAATATGATGATAAAATCATGATTTGACTGACTTGAAACTTGAAAATCTGAAACATGTGTAAACATACAAGTATGGGGAGTTCATAACCCTCTAATACTGAATAATACTTTAAAAACAATAACATTATTTAAAACACTGTAAGGGAACTCATGATTCATAAATCCCAAAACATAGTATATTTCACTAAACTAATGAAATTCATGATTATGAGTACGGGAATATATTAAACTTTTGAGAACAACATAATCACACGGTTTATTTTATAACTTGAGAAATTTACACACTTTCAACTGAACATGATGTGGGTGACTGAAATTACAAAGCATGTAAGAGTATAATTCACATAGGAAAACACAAAGTCATGGTTTTTATTCAAAACTATTAAGAGAAATTTGAGTAATTTCATACTTTAACATTGAAATTTCATAAAATAGGGAAAAAATTTATACTTGAAAAACAAAGGGTTATTGGGACTCAATGGGTGGAAGAAATCCCATTGATGAATATCCCACATTCTTGAGTTGCTTGAAATCTTGAAGAAAAACCTTGAATTGGGACTTTGAATAGTTGAATTCTTGGAAAAGCTTGGTTATCATTAACTGATGAAGAATGGGGCAAGTAGTGCCCATCTTGGGTTTTAAATCATCAATTAGGCATTAAGGGTGAGGGTAAAAAGATCAAAATTCCCTTTGAACCTTTAATAATAATGCAGGAATTACACAGCCACCATGGCACAGAGGTTATCGCATAGGCTAGCCTCCGTGACATAGCATGTATTGTGGAGACTATCCTCCATGACACGCCATGTGTCGCGGAGAGCCAATCTCCATAACACGTCTTAATCGTGGAGGCATTCTTCCTCCGTGGTCAAAAAATACCCCAAACTCCTTTCAAAAGTTCTGAAACACTCCCGGATGACCCTTTTAACATTCCTAAAAATATTGCAACTCATAAATCAATGTTTTGAACTCGAGAAGGCCAAAAATAAAATTTTTGAAATTTTGGGGTGTCAAAATGACCATGTCACTTGTACTTGGTGTAAATTGAATGGATTTAGGACTTTTAAATGTTGGATGAATGACTAGAAACTCATCTAGAATCTTTTGGGGTATTACAATACCTCTTCCTTGGATCATTCGTCCCTAAAAGAAATTTTTTGAGCTGAGATACTAAGAAAACTGAGATCATGCACTGGATACTTATGAGCTGAATCATGATTAAGTAACTGAATCTGAAGCATGTTGCATGGGCTGAAAAAAATTCATGAATGCATGCTATGAGACGGGGATGGTTGGATAGCTAAGATAGAAAATGTGAGAATAAATTTAAGGGAACCCATTACCTCAAGCTCAATCTGAATTCATAGAGAAAAGATGGGGGTTCTTGGCTCGCATATCTACTTCTGCTTCCCAAGTAGCTCCTTCAACGAACTGATTTCTCTATAAAACCTTAACCAAAGGAATTTCCTTATTCCTTAGCCTACGGACCTGATGATTAAGGATCTCAATTGGGACTTTTTCATAAAAAAGACTGCCTTTCACACCCACATTATCTAAAGGGATGATAGAAGCTGGGTCACTAATGTATTTCTTTAGCAAAGAAACATGAATCATTGGATGCACTGATGCCAAATCTGCAAGCAACTCTAACTCATAAGCTACCTTTCTAAAATAGCTCAAAATTCTATATGGGACAACATAGTGAGGACTGAGATTTCCTTTCTTACTAAATCTCTTCAAAACAACCAATAGGAGATCTATACCTCCTTCCATAGAGAGCCTCAAATGAAGCCATCTGAATACTAGAGTGATAGTTGTTGTTGTAGGCAAACTCAATTAAAGGTAATTAGTCATCTCAACCACCCTTGAAGTAGATAACATAGGCCGTCAATATATCTTGTAATGTCTAAATCGTCCACTCTGTCTGATCGTTTTTTTGAGGATGGAAAGTTGTACTGAGATAAACTTGGATACCAAGACCCTTTTGAAAAGCCTTCCAAAAAAAAGGTAAACTGAGTACCGCTATCTGAAATAATGATCAACGGAACCCCATACAACTTTACCAACTCCCCGAGATAGAGTATAACATAATCCTCAGTTGAATACAAAGTATGAACTAGTAAGAAATGGGCTGACTTGGTCATTCTATCTATAATGATCCAAATTAAATTATGTTGATGATGCATATGAGGTAAACCTATCACAAAATCCTTGTTCACCGCTGCCCACTTCTATGTGGGGATGTTGAACTCCTAAAGAGTACCACTAGGCCTTTGGTTCCTAACTTTAACCTACTGACAATTCAAACACTTAGCCACAAATTCCATAATATCTTTCTTCATGTCATTCCACCAATAGATTTTTCATAAATCACTGCACATCTTAGTGGCTCCTGGGTGAATAGAATATCATGCACCATGCGTCTCTACTAATATTCTCTGCCTCAAACTATCAACACTCAAAACACATATCCTACACTGATAATGAAGTACACTATCTCCCCCTATGGAGAAAACTTCAACCTTTTGATCTAGAACTACCTCATTCAACTTGACCAAAATAGGATCCCTGTCTTGATTTTCTTTCACTTCGACCACCAATGGATATTCTGAACCATTTTAAACCTATATACTACCTTCGACTGAATCATCCAACCAAACACCTAACGTAGCAAGTTGATGAACCTTACAGGATAACTCTTTCTTATCCTCTTTAACATGCAGAATACTTCCCATAGACATTCTACTAACAGCATCGGCTACTACATTAGACTTATCCGAGATGTCATATTCTGACTCTAAGCTGATGATAGCAAGATTTGAGGTCTATCTTAGAGAAATAGCTTTCACCCTTAAGTTAGTCGAACAAGTCATCAATCCAAGAGAGAGAATATTATTCTTGATTGTGACTTTGTTCAACTGTCGATAGTCGATGCATATTTTGAGGGAACCATATTTCTTGCACATAAAGAGAACTGGAGCACCCCATAGAGAAATACTAGGCCTGATAAACCCTATATCAAAGAGGTCTTTCAACTAATATTTAAACTCTTTAAGCTCAGCTGGAGCTATATAAGGAGCTACCTAGACACACAAACAGACATGGTCAAAGCCTGTGATCTCCTGCTAAGGCCACACCTAGTCTGGATGATCCTTAAAATTAATAGTCAGGAGTCTAAATTACAAGCTCTAAAAACCAATCAATCGACTCTAAAATGTTCCACCAATTAAGGATGAAACCATACTAAGCCGAACATGAGAACACTACTGTTGCTGAGTAGACAATCTAAATTATTTTTACAAAAATTAAGAATGAAAGTCAAGAGCAGAAGAAACCATCATAAAGTGCCAATGGGCTATCATCTGAACATCAATTAATGACAATCTATCTATACTGAAGAAGACCAAATAGACAGACAAAGAGTAGGCTTATCCAACTTATAAGTAATTATCCAACTAACATTGTTATGACCTGAGACTACCCCCTAGTCGTAACACGATGCTTAAGGCCATAGGTGACCCCAACTAACCTATGATCTGGTATCTACTATGAGCGTTGAATAAAATAATAATAAAACATCATATGTGAAAGCTAAACTGATGAGAAACTCTATTAAGATTTAATACTGAACTAATACTCAACATGTCTGAACTACAGTTAAAATTGTAAGCAAGTTCGACTATCTGAATAGTAAGATATCTGAAAGCCTATAAAATATAAAGAGTTGATGGGATAAACCTCCAACTAACTCTGAATAACTAAAATAAAGGAAATACTAGGAATAACTGTAAATAAATTTTCCTCTATGAATGAGGACTCACCGCAACTACTGTTGAGTTGTACTAAACTAACTAAGGGCGATCTAGGAATTAAGCATCTGAACCTATGTTATAAGACAACATAACTCAAAAGAGAGTATGCAATCAATACTTTGAATGCACTGGTATATGAGTGAAGGACTAACTAAAGTGCATGTAGATATTGAGCATGAATGTATGAACATGTAAAATAAATACAAGACCAAGCATAAACATATACTAAAATAATCTGAACAACTAAATAACTGATAGCTAAATAATTGTTATCTGTATAACTAAATAACAGATATCTATATGACTAAATAACTGATATCTATACACTTGGTCATGCAAACCTGATCTAAAATACTCTAAATATTAAAAGTGAAATTATGGGAGCTATATATAATTGTTATGCCTTATCTGAGATAATTGAGGTCTAACTTGTAACCCAGTTAGAAGGTTGTTAGTACCTTTCCATGGGTGCTAACACATATCTGACAATTTGGATCCATAAGGCTGATGTCTTCAAGGATTAGGGTGTCAGTCCTCTACTGGTAGGCGACCCTTAAGAGAGTGTCAGTCCTCTACTGGCAAGTGACATCTCATAACCTATGTTGGATACATAGTTTTGGAACTTAGGGGCTGCTACTAAAAGTCTCAGTCCTCTACTGGTAGGTGAGACGTCATCCCTGTGGTTGCTCGGTGCTAAATCCTACTCCAAATGAACTGACACTGGTACTGATTTAAGTTAACTAGACTTACAACTGATAATTGCTCAACATGAATATGATAATTTGAATATGATGATAAAATCATGATTTGACTGACTTGAAACTTAAAAATCTTAAACATGTGTAAAATACAGGTATCGAGAGTTCATAACCCTCCAACACTGAATAATACTTTAAATACAATAACATCATTTAAAACACTATAAGAGAACTCATGATTCGTAAACCCCATAACATAGTATATTTCACTAAACTGATGAAATTCATGATTATGATTATGGGAATATGTTAAACTTTTGAGAACAACATGATCACATGATTTATTTTATAACTTAAGAAATGTACATGCTTTCAACTGAACATGATGTGGGTGACTAAAATTATAAAGCATGTAAGAGTGTAATTCACATGGGGAAACACAAAGTCATGGTTTTTATTCAAAACTATTATGAGAAATTTTAGTAATTTCATACTTAACATTAAAATTTCATGAAATAGGGAAAAAGATTTATAGTTGAAAAACAAAGGATTCTTGGGACTCAATGGGTGGAAGAAATCCCATTGATGAATATTCCACATACCTGAGTTGCTAAATCTTGAAGAAAAACTTTGAATTGGGACTTTGAATGGTTGAATCTTGGAAAATCTTGTAATTTTGTGTTCTTGAGAATGAAAAGAGATTGGGTATCATTAACTGATGAAGAATAGGGAAAATAATGCCCTTTTGGGCTTTATATCATCAATTGGGCATTTAGGGTGAGGAAAAAGAACAAAATGCCCCTTAAAGCTTTAATGATAATGCAAGAATTACATAGCCTTTGTGGAACGGAGGCTATCACGGAGGCTAGACTTCATGACATGGCATGTATTATGAAGGATAACCTCCATGACAATCCGAGTATCACAGAGGGCCAGTATTTGTGAATCTTTTAAATCACGGAGGCATTCCGCTTCCGTGGTCCAAAAATGCCCCGAACACCTTTAAAAAATTCTGAAACTCTCTTGAATGACCCTTTGAACCTCCCTAAACATATTTCAACTCATAAATTAATGTTTAAAACTCAGTAAGACAAAAATAAAATGTTTAAAATCTTGGACAGTCAATATGGCCATGTCACTTGAACCTGGTGTAAATTCAATGGCTTTGGGATTTTTAAACATTGGACGAATAGATAGAAACTTATCTAGAATATTGTGGGGGTATTACAGACATTAACATAGAAATGGAGGCAACACTCAAGCTCTACGACTCACTACTAAAATCTCAATACCAAGGCTGAACCACTCGATCTCAATAATCCAAACCAATACTGTAGATAAGCATACATCCATACTCTAAAATCTAGCATAACTCCCAAGTTATAATTCACAAGAGTAAAAATTCCAAACTTGAGCAAAAAGTCTAAACCAAAGACAAACACCCAACTTACCCTCACTATTTAAAAACCAGGCATATCCTCACTAGTTTTTACCAGAGAAACTCTAAATGTAGCTGAGAAAAAAATCACAATAGAGGATAAACCATAGGCTAATAGAATAACCAATCAACTTCATATCTGTTGGAGGGTATGAATCGTCAAATAATACCTAAGAACTCACAAGTCTATGAATAATACTAATAGTATCCCAAAACTTAAACAACTTGATGAAATATAATTTTATCTTGAATTTGGTCAACCTTATGGGCAATTTACGAAAACAAATATCCATAGTCACATATCACCAAGGAAAAGCACCCCCACAGAGTCACATATGGTTAAACAAGCACCAAAAATTGGAATTTCCGAATCCGCACATGCAAAACAACCTTAACCCAATTAAATCATGAATCTCATCCTTGAAGAATAGAGTACCAATCTAAACATCTGTCAATTCAAGATAATATGCCATGATTTTATGGAACTTTTGATGCTTAAAGCAAGAAAATTATACAAGTACTTAGGTATTTTTGTTAGAAGTGATGTGTTTTTATGTTGATTTTATAAGAAAATAGAAGTTGGAGCAGAAAAGGAGCAAAAAGTAAAGAAGAGTAGTAGAAAGGCTACCTACGAGCCCTACCTACGGACCGTAGGTTGGTTTCATAAGTTGCAATCCCAAGATTATGAAAGATAAAAAGTTTTTCGATTCCTATGAAGGCCAACCTATAAGGTGTAGATGGTACCGATGGCCCCATAAGTATCTATTGTAGGTAGGGTTCTGTAGACCTAAAGACTCCTCTAATTCCTAAGAACCTACCTATGGATCATAGGTACTACCTACGGCCTGTAAGTGGGGTCGTAGATTGAGGCTAACTTTATTTTCCTACTTTATTTAGGATGGGATTTTCTAGTTTTTCGAATGTATGTATAAGTACCTATTGGATTTTCTATTATTAGGTTATGTATGTTACATATTTTATCCACTTATTACATTTTTTTTAGGTCTTAGATGTACTTTTGATCTTGGAATTCTTGTTCTTGGCATTTAGGGTTTGAAATAAAGTTGAGATTTTGGTTGTCATTCTTAATTATTTATGAGATCATTTATATGCTTTCAATTATAAATTATTTATGTGTTCTTATGATCATGAGCAACTAAACTCCATAACTAGAGTTGTGGGAACCCTGAGGGATTAGAAAAATAGAGAAATGCAAAGTCATTCTTGATTGGTGTTCTTGCATGTATTGTTGTTTTCTTCACTTTGATTACATTTTTAATAGTTAAAAATATTAAGAACCTACATGTATTCGATATTAACTCGAGATAAAGATTGAGATTAGGAAAATTAGATCACAATAGTGATTTAAAGTTACCAATCTTCATCTAATTAACTTGAGACCGAGAGGAGATAGTGAATTTGGGATCTAGAATAAGGGTTAGTAATATGACACTCTGATATCAAGAGGAGATAAGTGAAATTTCCCCAAACCATGGTCGATAGGTGATTAGGTGATACATAGCTTGTTAGATTCTGCATGAAAGACACCGAGATAGTTTGACGAGCATGATAAGTATAGGGAGTTAAGAAGTCAGGGGGAACATAATTCTTATGATCGTATCATACTGATAAAAACCATATTATCCAGTATTGTTACTATTACTACTATTATTTTAAAAAAAACCCATTTAATTTCAACATTTTCCAACTGCATCAACAAGCTCGTGATAGATTTTCATCATATTTTTTTGGGATTGTAATGACCCTGCGGGTCATTTTCTCTAATTTTGTTTATTTTTGTCATTTCGAGTTGTTCCCCCTTGTCATTATAACTTACTGGAACTAATAGTTTGGTTATAGGATAGTTCGTTAGTTTTTTTCAGAGATAATTGCTTATTTTGAAGCCTTCAGTGGTTCAAATTAGCTATCGTGTGAAAAATTCAATAAAACTTCCTCGTATGACAATTTTAACAGTTATAATAGTTTTAAAATATTGATTTTAGGTTAGGTGGACCCTTGGTTACGGTTTTGAGTCTTCCAGACTCATTTTGGACTATTGGCCAAAAGTTTAAAAAATAGCACATGAGTATGGACCCACTTTTCATCGAAATAACCTCAAATGGAAATTTTGACTGTGCCATTTTGTCCAAAACATCAAATTTAATATGGTATCATATTTTTTTGTGTATACGAGATTCTAAATGAATCTCGTGGGGTTGGTGGAGACTTGGAAAAATTCTAAGTCTTAGCTAGTGTAGGTGCATCCCCTACGCGACCAGTCGGTCGCTTAAGCGACCTGGCATTGGCCCAGTTATATATTTTAAGTGAGGCTTTATTTGCATACTCGAAATCCACTTAAGTGATGCAGTACTGCTTACATGACATATGCTGAGCCTACCAGTTTTACAAATATGCCAGTGTTATAAAAGCGACACTTAATCGCTTAAACAATTCTCTTTTAAGCGACTCAGTGTCCACTTAAGTGACACTCGTGTACCTGGGAAGGGAATAAAAACCCCACTTACCCTAATTTTCCCCACTTTTAATCTATTCTTTAGAATATTGAAACCCTAAAAAGTGAAAAAACTTTGGAGAATCATTTGTGGATGATTTTGGAGCTTTGGTGAAGCTAATTCGCACGTCTCTTCTTTGAATTTGCGGTAAGCTTCCATCAATTTCTTGATTTAATTCTCCATATTTTTATAAAATCTAAAAAAATCTTGGTGTCTTGATTGTATCACCATTAGAGCTCTAAATTTACCCATTTTTTAGGGTAAATATTCCTTAAGCATAGTAGGACTTGTGTTGGGTTCAAAAAATGTGATTCTGTAAATAGGCCCCACATGTGATTTTTACCTAATTTTGGAACCGAAGCGTAATATTACAATGTGGGTATCATTGTTCTCATTTTAGTAAGTAGATTTTGATTTTGATAGTGTGGCACCTTGCGAAAGCTTCTCAAAAAGGGAAAATTGATGGTTTAGCAGTTTCTTTGGGCTTTTCTTCAACAACTAAGTAGGCTAGGTTTACCTTCTCCATAGATTGAGCTAATTCGTAGTATAATTATAAAACTATGCTAGATATGGTAGGGGATTTAGGTATTGGAACCTTGATTGGTGTGATTAGTTTTATTTGGATTGTATAGGCTATCTTGGAACCTAAATTTAGGTTAAATTAACCTAGTTGCTCACATTTTAGGTGGAAACTGACTTGGTTGCTCATGTTTTATGAAGAATTGCTATATTAGGGTTAATTATGATTTCTTTAACATCTATAAATGAATTTTGATACCTTAGCCTAGTCTAAGGTAGAATTTACCTAATGTTGGTTCGGGGATTATAAGTGGGCCCTTCTGGTTCACCATAGGCTAGGACTTGTGTTAGCTTTTATAGACTTATATATGCATGTTATAATTTTA
The DNA here is from genome assembly GCA_030864225.1 of Capsicum baccatum var. pendulum. NCBI lineage: Eukaryota > Viridiplantae > Streptophyta > Magnoliopsida > Solanales > Solanaceae > Capsicum > Capsicum baccatum. The sequence continues at coordinate 282,504,944 of CM061555.1, forward strand.
TTAGTTAATATTTTGGGTCCTTAAGAAGATTGAATACTTAATGATTATGCTATCTTGGTATTTGGGGGATGGTGCTAATTTTAGATAAAACCCAGTAGCTTATTGATATGGTTATTGGTATGGGTTATTGGTATAGGTTGTCGAATGATTTATTGGTCTAGTTCATTGATGATGATGTTGATAATATAAGTTTCGATTTAAGTCCAACAATTGATAAGGTATTGAGAATATAAGTTTCGGTTCAAGTCTTGTAATTGATAATATGAGTTCCAATTCAAGTCCAGCAATCAATAAAGTATTGATAATATGAGTTCCAGTAATAAATAATATTATGATGATTATACTCTTGAGAATGTTATTGTGAGAATGATATGTGTACCGACTCGAGTCCAGCATTGAGAGTTGGGTATGATACAATATGGATGGTTTGATGGTTATAGCTGATGTTTGATAAAGTTATGGATCTTTGGTAATTTATTTTCCTCTAAGTGTACCCTTTGGGCTTATGGGGCCCACATTAGGTTATATACTTTTCTGCGCTTATTGACTCATGGGGACCTATTTAGTATTTATAATTATGTGTTCTTTATGTGACTTTTCAAAATTTATTTATTTATTTATTTATGCACAATGGTATTGGAGATTATTCCAGGTCTTGCTCTTTTACCATGGATTAACTTATTTTATCTTGTATTTTCTCATATTAATATCATGATTTAGCTTAGGTGACCAATGATGCCTACTGAGTACCTGTGGTTTTGGTACTCATACTACACTTATGGACCTTTTTGTTGTAGATCAGAGTACTAGTAGCCATTGCTGATGTGACATTCATGCTGAGTAGATTGCAAAGACAAGGTAGGCTCTCGAAGATGGAGTTTGCCTCTTTTTCCTTATATTATCTATGTTTGGTATTTCATTTCTGATATAGATTATATTTGACTATTTCAGTACTTATGTTCTATTTGTAGTAGACCTTATACCTACACTACTAGGTCATGGGATGATTGTTGATCTTATATTTATTTATTAGACTATTATAACTTTTTTATTGTTAATGTAAGTATTTAGTTGTTGATTTCCAACTTTTAGGCCATTTTCAACTAAGTTAGCCCATTGCTTATAACTTCAGGCTATAATTTTACCTACCTACTGGCGGGATAAATTAGGTGCCATCATAACTCAAAAATTAGTATTAGAGCCTAGGTTTCACGAACATTGTTGGTACTAAAGCAAGTGTCTAGTATAGTCCTGCAGATTGAAACGATGATGTCTATTTCTTATCTTCAAAAGTCTATGGGTCATTCTTGGGAGTTATTCATTTATTTCATTCATTTCATACTAAGAGTCTGAGTTGGTTTCTACAGAATTCCTTTGGTTTCATCTTTCACAGATGGCTGGGACACGTTCTACTTTACTCGAGATGAGGGTCTTGAGATGAATCCTAGGTATCCTATTGCTATTCGTGGATGACCTAGAGGTTTTATAAAAACTAGGGATGTATCTCTATCTAGGGGCCAGGATAGGAGTCCTTCACCTGACCCAATGCCAGCTCCCGAGCCAGAGATTCTTTCATCCTAGCTAGTGGTAGGAGAGGGACCATCCCATGCTCCACTGGGATTCATTTTTTCTTCAGTGTCTAGGGATGTTTTAATTTAGCTTCTAGGATTGGTTGGTGGTGCAATGTCTGATGGTGCATAGTCTATGGATCATAGTGGTATTGAGGTGGGGGCGCAACTTGTATCTACGACTCCCAGTGCTGAGGTCCCTCCTTCATTGTTAGTTGCCAGCTTGTAGTCTACCAGCCTAATATGTCTGTAAAAGAGCAAGAAATATTTGGTAGGTTCTTGATATTGGCTTCGCCTAAGTTTTTGTAACGCCTCGAAAATGGGTCCTAAGATGTCACACTGTGCTCAAGACTACAAGTAGCCTTAAGCTAACCTTGTCTGCCTTCTACTAAGCATGAATCTCATAACAGTGGAATATAAGCATAAAAATCATATTATATGCAAAAAACTGAGCAAACTGAAAATATCTGAAAGTCTGAAGCAAACTAGCAGTCTGACAAACCTCTACTACTAATAACTAGAGTCACTGGGACAAACCCCGAACTGACTCAGACTGTCTGTAAATACTGAATTATCTAAACTGAAAAGCTAGAAAATAAATTGAATGACTAAGTCCCCAAACTATGAGGACTCACCAACTGTCAGGATGTAGATGGGGATGCTCAAAATCACTCTCGTTGCGGAAACTGAGCACCTAAACCTACATTATAAGACACTGTAGCACATAGACATGTATGTGGATTAGTACTTTGAGGGTGTACTGAGTATATGAGGGTGAATGCATAACTAAAACATAGTATCATTCCTCATCATAGTTTGTAAAATAGTCCATGCTAAATGTAAATGACTCACATAAGCTGGAATATCTGAAAATTGAAATTTGTAATCATGAATAGGAAATCATACTTTGTAAATCTAGTGAGTCATAACATTTAGTTCTGAAAGATGTACTAATGTTTAGTTTATAAATCATACTGTCTAAGCGTAAAAAAGGCTCACTTTTATATTTGAAATCTGAAAGCTGTAGTCTTTAGCTAATATCTTTCTGGAAAAAAAACCATAAACTGAACAAAGCTGTAAGCCTTAACACTTAGTTTTCTTAAAAACTTTTCTGTTATTCTATTCCGTTAAGGGAGTTACTCAAAAGTTGTTTATTTACTTTTACTAGCAGGGAGGTTCTCTTAACCGACATAAACTATGTGAGCTAACATGGAGTCCAACGTCTTGTTCCCCTATGGGGAAAACCTCACGATGGGAAGAGGTGTCATACCCTTGCCAAGGAGTATAACCTAATCTAAGTGATCACATATGTGCCTGTCATCCATATTGAAATGGGAATAATCTAAATCTGTACCTACATTGCCTATGTAGTTCTGTGGAAGTTAGGGTACGCTAATCCCACACTTCCATCTCGGTGCTAAATACTTCTACCTATAATCTGTATGCTCATTCTATTAAAAATCCACTTTAAAAACTAGCATAAAGGTTTATTATGAAACCAATTATGCATTCATCTTGTTCAATCTGTAAGTAAAGCTAATTTGATTGTAATCTGTAATAAATCTATAAAGTGGATTCCAAACCTTATCTAAGGATCAAGAGATCAAAGCTTTATAGAAAATCTGTAAATAATCTGATCATAAGATGCTTAAAGCATCATCATTCTTGAAATATCAACATATAAACTTGGGCTTAGTAATCCATGCATTAAGTTTATGTCGAAACATCATAAAGTTCATGCTTGATATTGAGAATAATGATAATTCAATTCAAAATCTGAAATTTACTGCAATAGGTATGTAAATATGAAAATAGTTATGCAATTCAACTTCTAGAACACTTGAAATCTCATAATCTTGCAAATAGCAACATTGGGTATGAAACCTAATATAAAACTCATGTATATTCATATAAAATCATGTAAATTTATATTTAAAAGCTAGTTTTGGGAACAAGGATGAAAGAGGATCCTTGTTAATAAACCTCACATACCTTGTTGATGAATTTGAATGTAGAAGTTTGATTCTTGACTCTCTAATGGTGTTCTTGAAGCTTCCTCTTGAAGTTATTGAACCCGGAACTTTGGATTATAAGATTTCTTAGAGTAGGAGTTATGGAATTTGTTCTTGATTATAAGAGCTAGGGTTTTGTTATTAGAGATGAAAAAGATGAATAATGGGGTATCTTTGCTATTTGAGGTTAAAATTGTGTGTTTTGGACGGAATAAGAGTGGGGAAATTGACACAATTACCCCTTTAGATGCGAATTTTTAATTACTGAAAAACGTACCTAGCGATGCACAGACCGACATGCTGCGTCGATGGGGTCGACGCGATGGCCGATGCGATGCATTGATATTGCATTATTGATGTTGGGCGTATTTACATGCCTAAACACCATAATTTACCCATATTTTAGGCCAAGTTTGGAGGATAAAATATATAATTCTTGCACTTTTAGTCCATTTTCCTGTAAGTGAGCTAACCAACGTGATTAGCATGTTTTCAGGTAGTAATGATGAAGATTTCAGCACTTTGTGGACCCTTGGGCAGCAAAGGAAAACTTCACGTAAGAAGGAAGGCAGCTTTTGGAAGCTTGTGGACTGCATGTGATGCATGGAGAAATTGTCCCGAGCAGAATCAGTATTTCTTAATACTTAGGGGTGCAGCAGTAACCTAGTAGGACTAGGACAAGGATGCAGTAACCTACCTAGTAGGACTAGGACAAGGATGTTATAAAAACTCTATTTGCTGAATTTTTCAGCATTGATACTATTTTCTATTCAATTCTTATTGTCATTATTTTTCTTCCATTCGACACTTGGGATTAGTCACGTTACAATTTCTGACAGAGGAACACGGCTCTCTTGAGAGCAACGGACCAAGAGGAAAAACGTCATCCCTCTTTGACGTTAAAATCATCCCCTCGCGAAGATCATTCGAGTTGTGGTATGATGATTTTATCTATTGCGAATTCTGTTGTAATCATGAGAAGCTAAACTTCTCTGTTAGGATTATGGAAGCCTTGTGATATACTATCTATTACTATGAGTTTGTGAATTCTTGATGCGTATGCTACTTATATCATTACTCTCTTCGTTTTAATTCAATTCTTGTGGTTGCAAACATATAGAATACGCCATTATAGCATTAACTTGTTCGAGATAAAAGTTACATGTTTGGAAAAGAGAGTGTGACAAGGAAATAGGGCTACCAACCCCTGTTTACACGTTAATGCCTTAACCGGATTAACCTCTTGGAGAATTTGTACCGTTAGTTATACACTTTAAGCTCGAGAGAGTTAAAGTGAAATAATTTTGGATGGTCGAGAGACACTAGGATTTACCATTAGAATACGAATCTCTATAAGTGCATGCATATCTGAATTCCGCATTACTCATAGTTAATAGATACGTAGAACTCATAAGGTGGACATAACCCTAACTTATTATTCTCTGTGATTAACTCTTACTAAACAAAGCATTCATTCATTATTTTGTAATCATTATTGCACTCCTAAAACCAATCCCCCCTTTCCGTGGAATTTTCGACCAATAGTCTGCTAGCAATTGCAACACTTAGTGACCAAGTATTCCCTGTGGGATTCGACACCCAACCCAGTTGGGTTCTATATTTGACAGCGACCGCTTACACTCTTACGAGAGCTATAGTTTGGGCGTTATCAATTATCTCACTAGAATTTGCACTAAATTCTGGGGAAAAATATCTGTCGATGTGATAAGCGACGTGACGCGTTGAGTCACTATTTTGAACATCCAAACAAGCTTCTAACAAGGTTTAAAAAATTCAAAACTCGCCTGAGAACACCCATTGACCTTCCTAATCATGATTCGACTTAAAAATCGACACTTTAAGGTTATAATGGTCGTAAATAAAATAATGGAAATATCGAGGTCCTTAAATGAGACTAAGTGTCATTACTTAGCTGTATTTTTTTCCTAGGTCTGGGACCTCTTTTCATGCTCTAAAGGACTGAGTTAATCTAGGAGTTTTGCGGGGTCTTAATATATCTCCCCCTTGGGAACATTCATCCTCGAATGAGGCTGACTAAGCTAAGAATACTCATGGACTGAGTATACACCCTGAACATGCACAACTGAAACAAAAATTGTAGTCTAAATCTAAACATAATGAGCTACTGAACTAATCTGTAAGTGCATGAATTTTACATTAAGACAACTATATAGATGAATCTGAGACTGGAAAAGAACTGAATTAAGAAATACTATTACCTTCGGTTGAATCTGAGTTCGTGAAGAAGAGATGAGGATACTTGGTATGCATGTCTGCTTCTGCTTCCCAAGTAGCACCCTCAACATACTGATTTTGTCATAGAACTTTGACCGATGGAACTTCTTTGTTCCTTAGTCTACGCATCTGATGAACAAGAATCACTACTGGGACATCTTTATATGAAAGGCTACTCTAAATATCTGTACTTTCTAGAGGAACTATAACGGCTAGATCGTCCATACACTTCTTCAACAAGGACATCTGGAATACTGGATGAACTAAGGATAAATCTATGGGTAGCTCAATCTCATACGCCACCTTTCTAACATGACTCAAAATCCGGAAGGGACCTACATATCAGGACTAAGTTTCCCTTTTTTGTCAAATCTCTTCACCCCTTTCATGGGTTAAACTTTCAAATACATAAGGTCATCAACCTCGAACTCAAGATCTCTTCTTCTCACATCCGAATAAGATTTCTGACGACTTTGAGATGCTTTCATTCTCTCTCTAATTAACTGAACTTTCTCCATGGCTTTAAACACCATGAACGGCCCAGTCAAATTAGCATCACCCACTTTGAACCAACCAACTGGCGATCTATATCTCCGCCCATAGAGAGATTCAAACGAGGCCATCTGAACACTAGCATGATAACTGTTATTATAAGCAAACTCAATCAATGAAAAATGGTCATCCCAACTAACTTTGAAATCAAGAACACTTACCCTCAACATGTCCTCTAGAGTCCAAAAGGTCCTTTCTGCCTGACCATCTGTCTGTGGATGAAAAGTTGAACTAAGATGAACTTGGGTGTCAAGACCCTTCTGAAAGGCTCTCCAAAACTGAGAGGTAAATTGAGTACCCCTATCAGAGATGATAGACAAAGGAACTCTATCCAATCTGACTAACTCTCTGATATATAACTTAGCATAATCATCAACTATGTAAGACATGTGAACTGGTAAGAAATGCACTGACTTAGTCAATCTATCTACAATAACCCAAATCGAATCATGCTGATGATGCGAATGGGGTAATACAGTCATAAAGTTCATATTCACCTCTTCCCACTTCCAAGTGGGGATACCAAACTCTTGCAATGTACCACCAGACTTTGGTGCTTTACCTTAACTTGTTGACAAGTTGCACACTTGGATACAAATTTATCTATATCTCTCTTTATACCACTCCACCAACAGATTTCCTGTAAGTCACAGTACATCTTGGTGGCTACTGGATAAATAGAATAACACACACCATGCACATTCACCATAATTCACTGCCTTAAATCCTCAACACATGGCACACACAATCTATTATGGTACCTTAACACATCATCTCCCCCTTGGAAGAAAACCTTTATCATTTGGTCTTTAACTTACTCCTTAAGTTTGACCAAACTAGAATCCTTATCTTGCTTCTCTTTCACTTCCGAAACTAGAGAAGATTTGGAACTACTCTGAACCCAAATATTCCGTTCAGCTGAATCAACCAATCTAACACCCAATCTCGCTAACATATGAACTTCCTGAATTAACTCTTTCTTATCATTCTCCATATGAGCAACACTACCCATAGACAATCTACTAAGGGCATCTTCCACTACATTGGCCTTGGTCGGATGATACAACACACTCATATCATAATTCTTCAATAATTCTAACCATCTTCTCTGAAGAAGATTCAACTCCCTCTGAGTAAACACATACTGCAAGCTTTTATGATTCGTAAACACATCAAGATACACCCCTTAAAGATAGTGCCTCCAAATTTTCAAAGCAAAAACAACAACAGCTAACTCAAAGTCATGGGTAGGATAATTCTTTTTGTGAGGCTTAAGTTGTCTGGAGACATAAGCTATAACTTTGCCTCTCTGCATCAGAACACAACCCAGACCAACTCTAGAAGCATCACAATATATGATGAACCTATCTGTACCATTAGGTAGTGCTACGACTGAAGCTGAAGTGAGTCTAGTCTTCAACTCCTAAAAACTCTTCTCACATGAATCTGACCACTGGAACTTAAATTTTCTCTGAGTCAATCTAGACATAGGGGATGCAATGGATGAGAAACCCTCAATGAAACACCTATAATAGCCAGCTAAACCTAAGAAGCTTCTAATTTCTGATGGAGAGATAGGTCTAGGCTAATTATTTACTGCTTCTGTAATTTAGGGATCAACTCTAATGCCCTCACTAGAAATAATATGACTGAGGAAAGCTACAAACCTTAGCCAAAATTCACATTTGCTGAATTTGGAAAACAGTTGGTGGTTTCTAAGGGTTTACAACACAATTCTGAGATGGTCTGCATGATCATCCTCACTATGGTAATAGATAAGGATATCACCTATAAAGACTATAACAAACATGTCAAAATATTGTTTTAACACTTGGTTCATTAAGTCCATGAAGGATGCTAGGGCATTTGTTAGCCCGAAAGACTTGACTAGAAACTCAAAATCGCCATAGCGGGTTCTAAAAGATGTCTTTGGAATATCACATTTCCTTACTCTAAGATAATGATAGCCGAATCTAAGGTCTATCTTTGAGAAGTAACTTGCACCTTGGAGTTGGTCAAATAGATTATCAATTTGAGGAAGAGGATATTTGTTTTTGACAGTGACTTTATTCAGCTGACGATAGTCAGTGCACATTTATAAAGATCCATCTTTCTTTCACATAAATAGAACGGGAGCGCCCCATGGAGAAACACTAGGTCTTATGAACCCTTTATCTAAAAGATCTTTGAGCTGCTCTTTTAACTCCTTAAGCTCGGCTGGAACCATCAGATATAGAGAAATAAAAATAGGTTGAGTATCTAGGAGAAGGTCAATACTGAACTCTATTTCCCTATCGGGAGGCACCCCTAGTAAATCTTCAAGGAAAACATTAGGAAACTTATTGACTACACTGACTGACTGAATTGTTTGAGTTTCAAACTTAATGTATTTGAATCTAACTAGATGATAGATACACCCTTTGGAAATTAATTTTCTAGCTTTAAGATAAGATATGAAATAACTCTTAGGAGACACTGAATTTCCTTTCCACTCAAAGACTAGCTCATCTAAAATCTAAAACTTCACCACTCAGATGCGACAATCTATAGATGCATAATAGGAATGAATCTAATCCATACCAAGAATAAGATCAAAGTCAACCATATCTAACACTATTAGGTTTGCTAACATGATTTTATAAAGGACAGTGATAGGACACTTTCTATAGACCTATTTGGCAACAACTGACTCACCTACTAGGGTAGTAACCAAGAAGGGCTCAAGGATATTTTCAAGGCCTATTTCAAAATTCACTATGACTAATGGGGTCACATAAGTGAAATTTGACCCGGGATCTAACAACACATAAATATCAAGATGAAAGAAACGAAGAATACCAATGACAACATCTGGTAAATCCTTTTGCTCCTGACGGTATGGTAAAGAATAAAACTAATTTTGGCATTAACCACCACCGATACTAGATGATGAACCTTGAGGAGGGCTGGGCGACCTAGAGGATCTAGTGCACTAGTGGCCTGAGTCTGGGGACGAACATCTCTGTTTATCGGCTTAGCATGCAGACACTCTCTGATTCCATGAACCAACTTACCACAACCATAACAACACTTCTGCCCTAATATACACTCACTAGGATAACTCTTACCACACTTAGTATATAGAGGAAAACTGGGTCTCCCATACACTATTCTGAGATATGGACATAGAAGACTTACCCCACTTCTCCTGCCTAGCCCTAGGAGCGGGAGAACTAGCTGAAGATAGTGCTGGTATAGATGAATAATTCTTAAACTCTGAATGATTCCCCCTCCCTCTCTGAGACCAAGCCTGGCCATACTCAAACTTCCCTATTCTAGCCTTCTTATAACTTCTCTCTCTTCCTTTTAACTTATCTGCCTCAATCTACTGAGCATGAATCATCAATATAGCAAGATCCATGTCTCTAATAATCATGGCAGTCCAACCTCCTTGACTACCAAACTAAATACTCCAGTAACAAACTTACTCATACTTGCCCTAGGATTAACCGTCATATCATGGGCATACTTAAACAACTGATTGAACTTAAGGTTGTACTTTTTCATTGTCATTAAGCCTTGCCACAGGTTTACTAACTCCTTTATCTTAGCCTTTCTCATTTCATGTGGAAAGAACCTATCTAGAAATATATTCTAAAATACTTGCCAACATATAGGAGCTACATTTTCACCTCTGCCATTTTTCCTCATAACTACCCAATCATACGCTATATCCTTAAACCTATAAGATGCCAAATCTATACCCTCCCCCTCAGAAATATGCATAATTTAGGTGATCTTCTTTACCTCATCTAAATAAAGTTGCGGGTCCTCACCTGTATTTGACCCAAAGAACTCTGGCAAATTAATTCTCATAAAATCTCTTATTTTGGCTACTGCTAAATCACCATTTTGCTAAAGTGGGACTACAGCCTGATGGTTGCCCTAAATAATGGCAGTCACTACCTGGGCCAATGCCTAAAAGGCAGCCTGAAACTCAGCATAAGATACATTCTCATTCAAAGGATTGGCAGGCTGGGGTAGCTGGTTATCGTTTCTGCGGATGGTAGCTTGACGAAAAGGTATATAGAGATACTGTAAGAATAATAGATCATGAAAGAAAGAGATGATTTCCTAAGAATGTCCTATAGCCTCTTGTTCATAAATGTGGTATGCTTCACACCCATGATCAAGACTTTATGTAATGCAACTTGTCTAACTCACTAGGATTCTCATAAACCTTAGGCTCTGATACCAATTTTGTAACGCCCCAAAAATGGGTCCCAACATGTCACATGGTGCAAAAGACTATGAGTAGCCTTAAGCTAACCTTGTCTGCCTTCTACTAATTTTGAATCTCATAATAATGGTATATAAGCATAAAAATCATACTATATATGGAAAACTATCTTAGTTAACTAAAAATATCTGAAATTTTGAAGCAAACAAGCAATCTGACAAGCCTCTACTACTAATAACTAGAGAGTCACTAGGACAAACCCCCAGTTGAATTGAACTATCTATAAATGTTGAATTATCTAAATTGATAAGCTAGAAAATAAACTGAATGACTAAGTCCCCAAACTATGAAGACTCACCAACTATTGAGAATAGATAGAGATGCTCGAAATCACTCTCGTTGCGGAAACTGAGTACCTGAACCTATATTATAAGATAATGTAGCACAGACATATATATGGATTAGTACTTTTATGATGTACTGAGTATATGGGGGTAAATGCATAAGTAAAACATAATATCAATCATCATCATAGTTTATAAAACAATGCATGCTAAATGTAAATGACTCACATAAGCTGGAATATCTGAAAACTAAAATCTATAATCATGAATAGTAAATCATACTATGTAAGTCTAGTGAGTCATAAAATTTAGTTCAGAAAGTTATACTAATGTTTTATCTGTAAATCATACTGTCTAAGTGTAAAAAGGGCTCACTTCTATATCTGAAATTTGTAGTCTGTAGCTAATATCTTTCTAAAAAAAACATAATCTGAATAAAGCTGTGAGCCTTTACACTTAGTTTTCCTAAAAGCTTTTCTATTATTCTATTGTATTAAGGAAGTTACTCAAAAGTTGTTTATTTACTTTTACTAGCAGGGAGGTTCTCTTAACCGAGATAAACCATGTAAGCTAACATGGAGTCCAACGTCGTGTTCCCCTATGGAGAAAACCTCACGATGGGGAGAGATGTCATACTCTTACCAAGGAGGATAACCTAATCTAAGTGATCATAACTGTATCTGTCATCCATATTAAAATAGGAATGAACTAAATCTGTACATATATTGAATACGTAGTTCTGTGGAAGTAAGGGAACTCTAATACCACACTTCCATCTCGGTGATAAACATACCCAGCGATACGCAGACTGACGCGCTGCATTGATGTCGATGCGATGGCCGATGCGATGCATCAATATCGTTTTGGCTCACTGGAATTTACACTGAATTCTTGGGAAAAATATCCATCATGTGATAAGCAACGCAATGCATTGACTCACTATTTTCAACATCCAAACGAGCTTCTAATGAGGTCCAAAAAATCTAAAACTCACCCAAGAACACCCATTGACCTCCTTGATCATGATTCGACTTAAAAATCAACAATTTAAGGTCATAAGTATCATAACTAAAATCATAGAAATAAGGAGGTCCTAAAATGAGATTAAGTGTCATTACTTTGCTAAAAAAAAATTTCCTACATCTGGGACCTCTTTTAATGCTCTAAAGGACTAAGTTAAGCTAGGATTTTTGCAGGGTCTTACAGTTTTTTTGGTGCATCAAGTGAGGATGCGTATAAGTTCTTAATTACTTGTGAGGATAGGATCCATAATTTACCCCTAGTTGAAACTCATAGAGTGAATTACACTACTTTTCAATTGGACTTGGCAGCTCGACATAGGTGAAGAGGTCATCTTGATTCCAGGCCTGCTGAATCTTGCCCATTGTCATGGACCCAGTTCTCTAAGATATTCTTAGAGAAGTTTATACCTGACAATCTTAGAGGTTATTTGAAAGATCAGTTCTCTAGGTTGGAGCAGGGCTCCATAGATATTGTGGATTATGAGGTTTGATTTCATAAGTTAGCTAGACACGTTGCTTCTATCTAACTATTGAGTATGAGAGGGTTTTTTGCTTTATTCAAGGATTGAGACTTTCTCTTAGCATATTTACATAGAGTTTGGATGTTTTGGGTAGATCTTTTACTAAGGTTTTTTATTATATTGGGGTTATGGAGAAGATGCTTTACAAGGCCCAAGGGGACAGTGATAAGAGGCCGAGATATCAAGGTAGTTTCAGTGGGAGCCGTAGTGGCTCAAATTTTAGAGGTAGTGGTTCTAATGGTAGGTACCCTCTATGTCAGCCATATCAATATTATGGTTACTCTAGCAGGCTAGTTCAGGTGCACTTTAGATTACCGATTGAGGCCAATCTAGTTTTAGTGATTTTCTTAGCTCGGGTAGTGGTCAATCTTTGAGGGGTTTGTTTTCTGACTATTCTAGTGATGGTGTCTATTTCAGGCCAGTCAAATTTTTTAGATTTAGTACAACACCTGGGCATCTTATGTTTGTGGAGATTTTGGTCGTTTCTCAAGAAAGTGCCCCAGTTGTGGTGTAATGGTTCCTTATGTTTAGAGTGTTCCATCAATTTAGATAGTTCCTTCCCCCAACTAGAGGTGGTATTCATGGTCATAGGGGTGGTCCCCAGGGTGATCTTAGAGGTTCTCAGACAAGTAGAATAGGAGTTTGATCAAGAGCCCAACCAGGTGGCGAGCATGGTCAGTTGTATGCTGTACCTAATAGACTTGAGATTGAGTCTTCGGATGCTACTATCACAGGTACTATCTTGGTATGCCATCAGTCAACTTTTGCTTTATTTGATTTGGGATCCACTTATTCTTATGTGTATGCTTATTATGCCTCATGGTTTGAGTTATCTTGGGATTCATTTTCTATGCCATTATGTGTATCTACTCTCATGGGTGATTCTTTAGTAGTGTATCAGGTTTATAGATTATGTGTTATGACTGTTTAAGAGTTAGATACTCAGGCTGATCTTATTTTGTTAGATATGGTGGGTATTGATGTGATTTTGAGTAGGACTAGTTATCCCACTATCATGCCATTTTTGATTGTTTTGCCAAGATCATTACCTTAGACATGCCTGACGTACCATCGATTGTGTGGTAGAGAGTTGTTAGCTGTAAGCCAAAGAAGATTATTTTTTATGTTCGAACTAGGAAAATTATTTAGAGGGGTTGTCAGCCTTAGCCACTTATATTCATGATGTTAGTGTAGAGATTCCATCTCTTAACTCTACTCCTAGAGTTCATGAGTTTTTGGATGTTTTCCTTACCGATATACCTAGTCTTTCTCCTAAGTGTGATATAGATTTTGTTATTGGTCTTGATCTGACAACCCGATCTATTTCTATGTCACCTTACTGTATAGATCCTGTCGAGCTTAAGGAGCTAAATTCTTAGCTTAAGGATCTTCTTGGTCTGGGTTTTATTAGACTGAGTGTATCTCCTTGGGGAGATCTTATGTTATTTATGATGAATAAAGAAGGTTCCATGCATATGTGTATTGATTATAGGCAACTTAATACAATGACAATGAAGAACTTGTGTCCTATTCCTTACATTGATGATTTGTTTGACCAGCTCAAGGGAGCAACAGTGTTGTCTACGATTGATTTGAGGTCCTGTTACCATCAGTTAAAGATTCAGGCTGAGGATATCCCAAAGATATCCTTTAGTACCCGGCATGGTCATTATGAGTTTCTAGTGATGTCTTTTGAATTAACGAATGTCCCAACTGTATTTAAGGATTTGATGAACCGTGTGTTCATGCTTTATTTGATTTTTTCATGATTTTGTTCATCAACGACCTCCTTATCTATTTGAGGAATAGAGAGGATCGGATGCAATATTTGAAGATTGTACTCTAGACTTTGATAGATCATATGCTTTTTGCCAAATTCTCTAAGTGTGAGTGTTAGCTTGAGTCAATGACATTCCTTCGCTTTAGTCGATGAATAGTATTGCTAAAGCGATATCTAGGTTCATGAACAGGTACCAGTTTAGCGATTCATTGCCGCCTAAGAACCTACCACTTAAGCGTCTAAACCTTAAGTGGTAGGGTTTTTGCTAAGCGGCCCTCCACTGGGCTTAACCAGTCACTTAAGCAATGGACTGTTCGCTTTAGTGGCCCCCATGCAAATGAACTATGCTACCCTATAAAATTTGATGTTCTAGACTCAATATCACTGTTGAAATTTTCATCTGAGGTTGTTTCAAGGAAAAGTGGGTCTTGCACCATGTGTCATTTTTCATAACTTTTGGCCATTATCCCAAAATAAGTTTATGAGCATCGAGACCCGAACAAAGGGTCCGAATAAACTAAAATTGATGTTCCAGAGTTGTTGGAACTATCAGAATAGATATATGAGGTTGTTTGAATGATGTTATTATTTGATAGCTAATTTGAAATAGAAAAGAGTTAAAAATAATAAATTGGTTATAAAAACAAAATAAATTGTTCGGTAATCAATTGTCAGTTCTAAAAAGTCATAATGACTTGGGAGAGATTTAGGAAAGTTCTAAATAATAAAGATGAGCTAAAATATAGAAAATAACCTAGAGGGTCATTACAAGTCCTTAGTTAACTTGACGGTGCAACTTGATATTTCAGAATCTACGAAGATTCTTGCTACTGTTGAGGTAAGGTATTCACTATTGTAATACCCCAAACTTTCTTTAAGTCAAATCTAGTCTCCAAAAGAGTTAGTGATGACTTTCTAAATGATTAATGTTTAAATAAGATAGAATTTCCCCAATTTCGACTTTTTATCATGTGGAAAGTTGAATTAGCTTTCCAACGATACCAATTTCGTCCAAATTCGGCATCAAAGTAAAAAGTTATGGATATTTTACAGAAAACTGTTGGAAC
Source organism: Capsicum baccatum var. pendulum (assembly GCA_030864225.1). Lineage (NCBI taxonomy): Eukaryota > Viridiplantae > Streptophyta > Magnoliopsida > Solanales > Solanaceae > Capsicum > Capsicum baccatum. The sequence goes on from CM061555.1 coordinate 282,520,285, forward strand.
TACCCAGAAGCGACGGTCAAGCCGACGGACCGTCGAGCTAGCGACGGACCATCACCCAAGCCATTGCAACTAAGGTAGTGAAATCCATCTTTTGGACAAGTGCGACAGCCAGTACCGATGGACCATCGAGATAGCGATGAACTATGGCCTAAACCATCGTAGACGTGGCGAAAAGTTTAGGTTCTGTCCAAGTACAACGGGATGGACCGATGAACCATCGAGCCAACAATGGATCGTCGCCCAAACCGTCATCACATCCGATCAGCGATTTTAAGCCATTTTTTAAAAGGGTATTTTGGTATTTTTCCACCCATTTTGACCCCTAATTATACCAGACCAGAGCTTATAACTTCATTATTCATCCATAACACCAAATTAGGGGTTCTTTCAAAGATCAATCCCCAAGAATAAGAATCCCTTGGTGTCTAATCCCAAGTCAATAATTCAAGCTTTTCTCCACCAATCTTCAAGAAATCATCCACCCAGGTATGTCAAGTGTTGATTCATGGGTTCCTTTCACCCATGAAGCTCAAGAAATCCTATTTGAAATATAAACTTTGGATTCCATGGTATGAATTGAATTATATCCATGTTTATGTTGTTTGATTTCCAAGTGAAGTTTTTAATGACTATCATGAAAATATGTTAGCGTGTGGTTGAAGTTCTTGCATTGGAAGTGTAAAATGTTGCCATGATGTATTATTTCAATATTCGTGACTAAGCCTAAAGATATGCATGCAAGGTATTTGATAAAATACCTAAGAGAATAGGAATTATGCCTTATGACTCATTTGTGACTAAAATTGATGAATCCATGTTTCTCCCTTATGTTCGATATGACTCCCACGTTATTGTTATGCTTTGTAATGGATTGACGTAATGCTCATGAGATTAGGCTTATGAAATTATGATATGTTTACATGCATTCCTATTCATGTGTAAGCTTATAGCTTGAGAATACTTCATGAAAATCCCCAATGATAGTACTATGAATTGTTGACAATGGTTATGTGTCAAGAAGTGTCATGTCTTGTCAGTTTCATGCTTTTGATTCCTGGGGGTACTTGTTCTCGACAATTTAGCTGTGTGCCTAGAGCCAGTGTCAGTTTTTAAGATACTCTCAGTCAATCAATGTTTAGTAGAATTCAACCAGTCTCATGGCTCAGGAAATCTCAATAATCTCAGCAATCTCAGTCAACTATCAGATCTCAGTAATATTCTATCAGTCAACGGAACTTAGTGAACTCAGTCTAGTCAGTTTAGTTAATTATATTGAGTGTCATTCAGATGGGAATAGGATTTAGCACCGAGTGAGCCCAAGGATGGGAACTCACTTGTTATTAGAAGGTCTGATTATTAGAAGCAATCTTTGTTCTCCCAAACTACGTAGCTAGCATAGGTTGAGACATCAAACCTGCTAGTTCAGGGTAGATGAGGTGGTTTAACCTGTTATATGAGGGTCCCACCATTCTTCTTGGAGTACTTGTTAGATGAGGGATTACTCACAGCTTGTCCTTTCCAGTGGTGCGGTATTCACACCTTTCTAATTGGGGTTACAAATTAGATCCCAACTCAATTATATTATCTTATTTGAGGCATGTAGGTTAGATGACTACTTCCCATAGTTACAGTCTTAGTCTCAGTAATAGAACTCAAATAATTTTATAGAATTCAGTACTGTCAGATACAATCACTTAGTTCAGCAGGGAACTCATCTAGTTCCGTAGGGAACTCAGCTAGTTCCATAAAAAATAGGACTATTAGACACAGTCATTCAGATAATAATATATCAGTTATATGAAACTTATGTTATCAGTATTCAGATTCAGTGATGCCGTGATCTCAATTATAGTTCACATATTCATGCATGTATCCTCACGTTCATGTTATTCAGTCAATTAGTATTGTTCATGCATATAAACCCCTTGCATTTAGCCTACCTCAATTGCATACCAGTACATTCAATTGTACTAATGCATTTGTGCTATGGTGTTTTATACCATAGGTTCAGAAGTGCGAGCTCCAGAGCATCCTTAGTATATCAGAAGTTTAGCAGCCAGACTAGCAGTGAGTCCTCATCATTTGAGGATAGCATGATTATTTTATTACTTTATTATTTTAGTAGTCTGGAGTTAGTTGGGGACATATCAAATCAACTCCATAGTTTTTAGACAGTTTAGAGACTTTCAGACTATAGCATGTTCAGACAGTTATTTTAGTTTTATTTTGGTAATGATATATCATATTTCCAGATGTTATGTTTTATCAGATATTTGATCCTTATGGACTTTCAAACTTTTTTCTTATTTATACAACATATTATGTAGTGCCCAGTTACAGATATCAGACATGGGTTAGATTTTGGTCCTTCAGGGTCATGAGCACCGTGTAGCATTCCAGGTACTAGATTCAGGGCGTTAAAACTATTTGAGCAGATTCAAATTTGATAGTTTGAGGATATGATACTTTGTATCATCCATGATAAAGTGGTGAGTGGAGAGACCAAGGGGGCAATAATAGATTCTGAGGGTGTTTTGAGATTTGATAGTTATAATTGTGTTTTGAGGGTTGGCAACTTGATTTAATCAATTTTGCATAAGGTTCATAGCTCTAGATATTCCATTCACAAGGTAAAACTAACATGTATAGAGCTTTAAAGTAGCATTATTGGTGGAGTGGTATGACGAGAGATATGGAAGACTTTATAGCTCGTTACCTATGTTGACAGTAGGTGTAAACTAAGAATCAGAGACCTGGTGACTTAATTCAGAGATTTCCCATTCTCAAGTGGAAATGGGAGTGGATTACCATGGACTTTGTAATTTTTTTCCTCATACTTCTCATGTTTTTGATGATATTTGGATCATTGTGGATCGATTGACTAAATTAGCACATTTCATTACTATTCAGATATCCTTCAATGATGATAGGTTAACCAGTATCTATGTTAGTCGGATAGTCAATTTTCATGGTGTTCCTATATATATCATTTCAGATAGGGGTTCAGTGTTTACTTCTGGCTTTTGAAAGGCATTGGGTACTCAAGTGGATCTTAGTACATCCTTCCATCCTCAGATCGATGGTCAATCAGAGTAGACTATTCAGGTTCTTGAGAATATGTTCTGAGCCTGGGTTATGGATTTTAAAGGTTAGCAGGAGTAGTAGTTAACTTTAGAAGAGTTTACGTATAATAATATCTACCCTTCAAGTATTGAGATGATGCCTTTTGAGGATTTGTACGGTAGTTGTTCCATGATTAGATGGTTTGATACCTCTTGAGATTAGACCCCATGGTACTAACTTGCTTCAAGAGTCGTTGGATAGAGTCTGGGTGATTCAAGATAGGTTATAGGTAGCTCAGAGTAGGTAGAAAGCTTATGCAGATCACAGACTTTGTGCACTGAGATTTTATGTTGATGACTGGGTATTCTTTTGAGTATCACATTAAGGGTGAGATGAGGTTCGAGAGGAAAGGCAAGCTTAGCCCTAGATATATTGGACCCTTTGATATTCTTCTCACAGTTGGTGAGGTGGATTATGAGTAAGGCTTACCATAAAATTTTTATGTTGTTCATCTAGTTTTCCATGTTTCTATGTTTTGGTGATACATTTTTGACCTATCTCATGTGCTTAGATGGGAGTCAGTTCGGTTGGATGAGCATTTGACCTTCGTGGAGGATCCTGTTCTCATATTGGCTAGTGATTTCATGTGGTTGTGCACTAGGGAGATTCCAGTAGTTAATATTCAGTGAATGAACCACCCATCGGGGATGCTACTCGGGAGATCAAGAGAAAGATACAGACCTAGTATCCTCACCTATTCGAGGCTTCAGGTATATCCTAATCCTTTACTTTTGTGGATGAAAGTTCTTTTAGTAGTGGATAATGTAATGACCCTCCAAGTTTTTTCTATATTTCCACTAAATTTTTCCATTTATACCTTTCCTACAGCTGCCCCAAGTTATTTTTAACTTACTGGAATAGACAGTTTGATTATCGGGTAGTTCGTATGAATTGTAGGACCAATTCCCTATTTTGAAATCTTCACTGGTTCAAATTGGCAACCGCGGAAAAACTTTAGTAAAACAACCTTATATGCAACTTCTAGTAGTTCTAACAACTCCAGAACGTCGATTTTAGGCTAGGTGAACTCTTGGTTCAGGTTTTGAGGCTTCTGGACTAATTTCAAGCTATTGGCTAAAAGTTAACAAAAATAGGACATGGGTTTGGAACCCACTTTTCATCGATATGCTCTTGGATGGAAATTTTAACTATGCCATTGAGTCCAAAACATTAGTTTTATAGGATAGCACAGTTCATTGTGTATATGGGATTCTGAATGAATCCCGAGGGGTTGGTAAAAAATTCTAAGTCTTAGTTAGTCCTGGTCCATTGCATATGCGACCAGCCAGTCGCTTCAGTGACCTGGCATTGGCCCACTGGTATTACTTAATCGATGCTTCGATCACGTACGTGAGAGCACCTTAAGTGATGGCAGTGTCTCTTATGCAACATATGTTGAGGCTGCCAGTGTCACAAAAGCGATACCTAATCGTTTAAGCGACCCGATGTCCGCTTATGCGACACCCATGTACCCGAAAAGGGTATAATAACCCCACTTAGCCCAATTTTCCCTATTTTTCATCCATTCTCAAGAATATTAACACCCTAAAAAGTGAGAATACTTAGGAGAATCATTTGTGGGTGATTTTGGAGCTTTGGTGAAGTTAATTTACATGTTTCTTCTTCGAATATGTGGTAAGCTTCCATAAATTTCTTGATTTAATTCTCCATATTTTTGTAAAATCACTAAACTCTTGGTGGATTAATTGTACCACCATTATAGCTCAAAATTCACCCATTTTTAGGACAAATATTCCTTGCTCATAGTGGGATATTGTGTTGGTTTTAAAAATGCAATTCCGTAAAAGGGCCCCACATGAGATTTTTATGTAGTTTTTGACCCAAAGTGCTATCATTGTTCTTGTTTTGATGAGTATATTGTAATTTTGATAGCGTGGCACCTTGCGGAAGCTTCTCAAAAAGGGGAAATCAATGGTTTAGCAAATTTTTTGAGCTTTATTTTAGGGTCCAGGTAGGCTAGGTTTACCTCTTCATAGATTGAGAAAATTCATAGTATAATTATGATACTATGCTAGATATGGAATGTGATTTAGGTATTGAAAGCATGATTGGTGTCACATGCCTTTTTTACCAAAAAGATTTTATTTTATCTTTGTACGAGTTTTTATTATTAAATGACAAAAGATAAAGTTTTGTCAAAGAGGATTTTTTACATTTAAACTCAGAGTCGCCACTTGACATAAATCTGGTGTGCAAAATCACCTTTGGAAATCTTTTTTCAAAACAATTTTGACTTTTTAAACTGATTTACGAACAATAATCTTGGTTAAGGAATTCTGTTGATGGAAGGAAAGGTGTTAGACACACCTCGGTCCCATGGTTCGACCACGATTTCCTCATTGAGTATATCGGCTAATATGACACTATGGAATGTATAAACTAACAAAACACATAAAAAAAGAAAACAAACAACCAAATAATTCAAAACTCAAAAAATAGTGTCCAGTCCAGTAAATTACAGACCCAAAATAAAAAGGTACTAAAATATAAACCTACGCTAACCTAGACTAATCCTAAACTACGCTCCACTCAAGGTCTCGGGCCTTGATCACAAATCTCTTTTGCCGATATGATACTTTGGGACATTCTCCAGTGAATAAATACAATTTTGTCGGGGCATTCCCCGATAACTAAATACAATTCTAATTCCGTGTGGTAATAAATAGAAATGATTCAATAACCATCTGAATATTTAAGAATTCACAAGTCCTGAATTTGCCTACCCCACCTACATTTTCCTGTTAATTTCAAACTATCATGGTACAATCACGTTTAACAATGTTCATGTTTATTTTGAATTATCACCATCAAAAAATCAAAATTAATCCATAATCACTTTTTCAATGTCATTCCTACTCCCAATAGCCGACTTAAATTCTCAATTAGTGATTAACTAATCCTTCGATTATCAATTCAATTTTTCATAATCCAAATCCAATATCAACCATATACACACAATAAGGATCCAACCATAGTGAGCACACAAGTTATTCGCATCCACAACTTTATTTTAATATAAAAATAAATACTGAGAGGAGAAATGCACCTCAAATTTAAGCTTTCAAAGTGTAATTTCTCCTTCCGACTATAACCGCGATTAAATTCTTGGATCAAACCTTAACAAAATGCACAAAGCCACCATCGACCTAACCCTCTTTTTTATATTTTTTGTTAAACCAAACTAAAATCGTGAAGAAATAAGAGACCGGTACATGTATTCGTACACAAATTGGTCTGTCTCATCCACTTCAGGTGGATTTTTCAAGAAACTATAGTGGGGTCAGTTTTTGAATGATTTGGTCACTAATTTTGGGTCTGATAAGAGGTTTTGATAGAGTGTTTTGGTCAAAAATAGGAACTGGTGGCACGTGGGTCAGAAATCAGAGCTGGTGGTATTTTCTGGCGAATCTTCGTCGAAAGATCTCCTTTCTTTCCACTCCTTTCTCTCTCGTGTTTCACTCTCTTTTTCTCCTATTTTCTCTCACTGTTCACGCCTCTCTTAATTTTTCTTTCACTCTCTTTATTCCCTGCTCAGGTTTTCTCTTTTGCTTCTCTTTCTTGATCTCTCTCAATCTCTCCACTATTATCTCTCCGATCTTGCACTGTATGCATATGCATGTGTTTTTTTGGTGAGGGTATGTGCATATATGAGTATCTGTATATTTTCTCCCTGTCTAGTAATTTATAAATAGAGATGGAGTCTATTTGAGTGTGTGTTTGTGTGGTCTATAGTAGAAGATTTTCTGTGAATAATAAAAGAAAGTGGGTGTTCATAGAATTGTGTAGTGAAGTGGTTAGGATTAGGTGGGGTAGGGGATAGGTGGGGTAAGGGAGGGCACGTGGTTTAGGTAGTTAAATTGTTGAAAATTTGGTATTTTTTTTTTTTTATGGAAAAGTATTAAAACAGGGTAGAGCATATGGTAAGGTGGGGTAAATGAGTAACATTGATTGTTGGGAGGAATAAAATTACGTGTCTATATCATGCCCCCATTTTGATGTTAAGACAAAGTATTTTCAGACAAAGAAGTATACAATAAGACAAAATTTTGACACGACCATTATTCAAGAGGAACGAACATATAGAAGAAGTGTAATCGAGTATTAATTTTAGAATTCTACCTATCCCAGGTTATTCGAGAATCCATTCACATACAGTTTTAGGGATGAACTGGGAAGAGGGACTATACTGAGTTGGACAGTCGAAGGAGGCTCTGTTGAGGTTTTGGTTTGTGACTCTATCATTACATCAAAAATGAAAATTACAAGTTAAAAAGATAATTGAAATTACAAAACTCTATCTATGCATTTTCTCTTAACTCTTGACTTGAGCCTTTAATGATTTCAAAAGTGATAAATGGCCTGATCTTCTTTGGGTTAAACTTTGAGAATAGATACTTTCTCTATTAGATACATGCTCCATACAAAATTTAGTGTTGGAGATGAACTCAAAGATTGACTATGTGCTTTCGGCTTCTGAATTTGAAAATCTTCACCCTATTCTTCAGGCAGGCTCCTGACTTACAATCTCTTCACCTTGTTGTTTTACTTTTAATTTCTTTACCCTATTCTCTATGTGGACTCCCGACGTGTAATTTTATCACCCTGTTATTTAGGTAGGCTCCAGACTTGCAATTTTATCACCCTGTTCTCTGAGTGGACTACTGACTTACGATTTCATCACCCTGTTCTTCGGGCGAGCTCCCAACTTACAATTTTATCACCCTATTCTTTAGGCAATTTCTTGACTTTCAATTTCATCACTCTGTTCTCTAGGAGAGCTCCCAACTTGTAATTTCTTCACCCTATTCTTCAACGGGCTTTCGACTTACAATTTTACTACCCTATTCTTCAAGCGGGCTCCTGACTTTCAATTTTATCACTATATTCTATGGGCGAGCTCCCAACTCGTTATTTCATCATCCTGTTCTTTGGGCAGGCTCCTGACTTGTAATTTCATCACCCTGTTCTTCAAGCGGAATCTTGACTTTCAATTTCATCACTCTATTCTCCGGGAGAGCTCTAAACTTGCAATTTCATCACCCAATTCTCTGGGTGGGCTCCCGACTTATAATTTTATCACTCTATTCTTGGGGTTATCTCCTGACTTGCAATTTCATTACCCTATTCTCCGGGCGGGCTCCCAACTTGCAATTTCATTACCCTATTCTTCAAGTGGGCTCCTAACTTTCAATTTCACCTCTATGTTCTCTGAGCGAGCTCTCGACTTATAATTTTATCACCCTGTTCTCTAAGCAGTCTCTTAACTTACAATTTCATCATCCTATTCTTCAGGTGGGATCCTGACTTTCAATTTCAGTACTCAATTCTCCGGGCGAGCTCCCGACTTGCAATTTCATCACCCTGTTTGTAGGGTGGGCTGCCGACTTTCAATATTATCACCATGTTTTCTAAGAGGGCTCTTAACTTACTATTTCATCACTCTATTCTTCAGGCGAGTTCCTGACTTTCAATTTCATCACCCTGTTCTTCAGGCGGACTCCTGAAATCAAAATTAAAATTAAAACAAAAATTATCCTAAACTAAGATTATGATAAAGAATGATTCCATTTTTCAGAAAAATAAAGTTTCATTTTCCAGGAGGGTCCTAAAGTCAAGTTTCAAATAACAGGAATCAAATTTTCTTTTTTCCCCAGTTATCATCAAAAAACTTTTGCGGGTGTCAAACCCAATCACAACTACTTGCAAAACTTCATAATTCTAAGATAAATCAAGATTCTGATCAACAAATGCACCTCTTGAGGATAAAACTGAATGACCAAGACCAACAAATCCATCTCTTAAGCTAAAAAGTAAGAGATTCTAGCTAAAAAGTGCATCTTTTGGGATTAACAACTCAAATTAGGAAGTGTACCTCCTAGCCATAAGACATGAAAAAACCAAAGTAGAGAGTGTGTCTCCTAGGGGTACAACATGATGAGTTTTACAATAATTGTGATTACCAAACTTGTACAACAATACTGCCTCTTGCATTTACAGAAATGAGGAATTGCATCTCTGGATATTTACGCTTTAAAGCCTTTGATTTGAATGTAGCAAGTGTTCCTGTTTCATACAAAGAAAACTTGTGAGTTTAAAACATGGAGGTTGGCTTGCGGCTTTGCCTTTTAAAGCGATTGCTCTTGCACTTGTCCCATTTAGTTTTTCTTCCAACTAATAGCATATTTTATTGACTTGTTGCACCATTGACCCAAACTCAGATTTTTAATCATAACTCAGAAGCAAACACAGTATCTCCATTTTGCTATGTCTCTCTGATAAATCCTTCAAACCTTGATATTTCCATGATTCCCTAAACTTATTTTCTGACAAAACTTTCTTCTCGTCTTGTTTCAACTTATAATCATATTTCTTTCATGTGCTAGCCGTTTGTCTTGCTTTGTGCAATTGAAAAAATTGGTAGAAAGTTTTGAAATCCTTTCTCACTTGTTTTTATATGGACTTGACTCAAATACATGAGAACAATAATTTTTGTTCGAATGGCATACTGAATAGGACAAAAATAGAAATAAAGAGATGAAAGAAAGACAATGTTTGTCCTTTTTTCGAAAATAAAGAAAAGAAAAATATGTCCGATCAATTCTAATGATTATTCCATGCATTTTGGATTGAGTTGCCGATCTTTTCATCCAAACTTTCCACCAATTGTTGTTGAGTTAATGGCCATGAATCTAAGTTTCTTTTTTAGGTCAATTGCACTTGTAGACCTCATTTGGCTTGTCACACCTTAAGGGTCTTCGCCAATAATCCTCTCTCATTTTTCTTTCTCTCAGCTCACTATTATTGTATGGTGTCCTATGAGGGTTTTAACTAATGAGACTCTTTTATTTTCATTCCTCTCAACTCAGTGCCTGTGAGGATTTTCACCAATGAGAGGCACAAGGTAAATTAGGACGACATGATGAGTCAAACTCTGAGAAGGAAGAAAAGTACTTAGACAAAGAGATGGTGGATTTTTTATCCAAAGGCCTTGGTCCAATTAGGATAATTGGAAGTCGAGGAAAGGAAATCAAGGTCGAAACTATTATGGGGATAGGTATAGGGATAAGATCATTGGAAAAGATAGTGATCGGAGAGAAAGGATGATTATAAGGAGAAAAAAGGTTTGTATATTCCACCGGGGAATCGTGATGTTGACTCTAGGATGGAAGCATTTCTTGCTAAGCTGGTTAAGGGTTCAAAGAGCTAAAAGAGTTGCCCTAAGGAGATAAATATAGATATATCAAGGTTGAGATGGATAGTAGAATCGCATGCTACCGCGATTAAGAACCTTTAGCAGTACTTTGTTTAGATATTGGATACATTGAATCAGTCAATCAAACACTCTTCCAAGAAGTACTATTTAGAATCCAAAGAAAAATAGTCACTGCCTCAACAATAGTCACTGCCTCACCATCACCACTCAGAGTGGTAAGGATGTTATTAATCCACCTATGTCTATAGTTGATGAGTTAAGAAATGATACTATTGATTTAAATGATGCACCGAATATGACACTAAGAAGTTGATGACTAATGGTGAGACATCACAAAAATTGACCGATGTAGAGAAATGAGCGATTAATGATAAAGAAAAGGGTAAGGATGTTTAATCAGTAGTGAAGCCTATTCCACGACCTTCTCCACCTTTTTCCTAAAGGTTGAAGTAGAAGGCCGAAGAAGGGAAGTATATGAAGCTCATTGATATGCTGAAGAAGTTGAGTGTGAACATCTCTCTTTTTAAAGTATCAGAGCAGATGCTTGGCTATGCCAAATTTATGAAGGATTTGGTCACAAATAAGAGAACTATCACTTATGAGGATGTTGGTGGTTTATGTCATTATAGTGTAATTACATCTCTATATTTTATGCAAAAGTAAGGTGATCCCAAAGCTTTCACTATTTATTATACTATTAGGTCATATAGGTTTGTCAGGGCTTTATGACTTAGGTTCCAGCATTAACTTGATGTCACTGGAAATTTTCAAATAATTGGACTTAAAACCCTCCAAACCCAGGACAATACGGTTATTAATGGCAGATCATATAGATAAGAAGCCAGTGGGCAAACAATTTTATATTTTCATCCAACCTTGTTATCTTGGATTGTGAGGTTGATTTTGAGATGCCCATAATTTTAGAGAGACCATTTTTAGCCATGAGTAGAGTATTTGTGGATATGGAATAGGTGAGGTTAAGTTCAGGCTGAATAATGAGGAAGTCATGTTCAATATTCTCAGAAATATGAAGCAATCAACTAACATGAGGTTGATTTTGGTAATAAACAGTATTGATGACCCTAGAGGCTAACTATATGGCTACCTTTATGAAGTCTGAGTAATCAAGGTCCCCATATTATTCTGTGATGTTAAATCAAGCTCTGGTTGGGAGGCAACCCAAGGTGTCTTATTATTTTTACATTTGTGATAATTTATGTGATATCTGATTGACATTAGATCTATGCACCTAAGGGACCACAGGTATGTTCCTAACTCTCTTGATTTATGGTATCCTAAGGCATTGAGTACAACGTATACTTATTTGATAGGGGTAGGGCTACTTGTGGGTATAGATGTCCTCTTGGGGGTTTTCTTGTTGTGTCTCTTTTCCTCGGAGTGTGTTGTCAGAGTAGACCAAACATATTTAGGTATTGTGCTGTGTCGTTATATGTGTTATGTATTGTTTATGTTCAAGTAGAAGAAAAATAAGGAATCTAAGTGCAGTTGATATGTTTTGTTTTGTGTTTTTCAAGGTTTGAAAAAAATATGATACCCCTCCAAAATTTTTTGTGATTTGTGTGTGCAAATATATGTGACCAATGTGTGAATCTTGTTATTAGTATTAGGGACAAAATAATTAAAGCTTAGCATTGCATGAACTGTATAGGTAGTAGTTGATAATATAACCCTGTACCATGTGTGTGTGAGGCATTACCCAGTTCTCTTTATGCATTTAATCCAGAACTTGCCCAGTTAGTCTTGTCTAGGTTGTAGGATAGTTGGTTAGGACATAATCATAAGACATGTTTGATAAGTCCACACTTAGCCTCAAAGACCAATCAAATGAGAATAAGTATTCCTTGATCCCTGATTTGATCTTAAGTTGACCTATTTTCTTATTTTCACTTTGTCACCTTCTCGTTTAATTATAATGAACTATTTTGGTCCTAGTCCTTCCTTGAACACGGTGTACCTTAACTCAGGCAAATTGCCTAAGTTGAGAGTGGCTAGGATAGGGGTGCGTAGTTGAAAATATATATGAAGAATGGTGTTGAATAAATAAGAAAACAAAAGTAGGGTTGGGTGTGGTAGAAAAATCTAAAAAATGAAAAAGAAAGCGAATAAATAAAAAGAACGAAGAAAACCACACCCAATCCAAATAACCAATAAAGGAGTAAAAGAGAGACCAAAGGAAATATGGTTGAGTAGTGGAGTCAATAAGTTAAGTGTAGAGTTAATGATGGTGATAACTATATTCCAAATGAATCATACCTGCCCCAAGCCTACATTACAAGCCTATAAAAGTCCTATAGTGATCCTAGTCCAACTATCTGAAAAACTAAGGTATAGAAAATAAGGGCAAGCCTATGGTATTTTATGCACATTGCTGAAACATTTTTTGATAGCATAAGTGTCTTGATATAGTCCCGGCATTAACATGTTTTATTATACCGTGAGAGTTGGGACTTCCTTTCTATGAAGGTACATAGGTTGTATTATTAACTGTTTATTTGTTCAGGTAGTGTAAATTGCATATATGCTTGGTTGTTTGTTGCTAATGCAATTCCATCACTTGATTCCTTTGTGTCATACTATTGTGCTACATGGATCCACCCAGTGGTTTTGAAAGATATAAATAAAAGGGGGTAAGAAATTTGAGCTAAAGTGAGTTGACCGCAGTAGGTGCCTTAGGTTTCTGTTAGTTAAGTATCGTGTTTTTATGTTATGTGTTAGTATCCTGTGGACATTCAAATGTTCTAAGTTGAGGGTGTTGATGTTCCATGATTTCATGGAACTTTCAATTCTTAAAACAAGGAAATTATACAAGTACTTAGGTATTTTTGTTAGATGTGATATGTTTTTATGTTGAGTTCTGAGATACACTTTTGATCTTGGAATTCTGGTTCTTGGTTTTTAGGGTTTGATATAAAGTTGAGATTTTGGTGAGATCATTCATATGCTTTCAATTATGAATTATATGTGTGTTCTTATGATCATGAGCAGCTAAACCCCATAGCTATGCTTGTGGGAACCCTAATGGATTATCAAAGTAGAAGAAGTGCAAAGTCATTGTTGATTAGTGTTCTTGCTTGTATTGTGTTTTTTTTTGCTTTGATTGTTTTCTTAATAATTAAAAACGTTAGGAACCTGCCTATATTTGATACTTACTTGAGACAGAGGTTGAGATTAGGCAACGGAGATCACAACAATAATTTGAAGCTACCAATATTCATCTAATTATCTTGAGATCGAGAGTAGATAGTTATAATGGGATACAAAACAAGTTATTAATGTAACACTTTGAGACTGAGAGGAGATGAGTGAAATTCACCCAAACCAAGGTCGAGAAATGGTTAAGTGATACATAGCTTTTTAGATTTTGCATGCAAGACACCAAGATAGTTTAATGAGCATGATAAGTCTGCGGAGTTAAGAAGTCAGGGGGAACACAATCCTACTGATCGTCTAATACTGATAACAACCCTATTAGCCATTTTTTTTTACTATTACAATTGTTCTTACAAAAACCCCATTTACTTTCTACACATTCCAACTGCATCAACAAGCTCATGATAAATTTTTGTCCTATTCCCTGTGGAATTGACCCCAACCTTGTTGGGTTCTATATTTGACAAGCGACCGTGTTATACTTTTTAGGAGGTGTAATTTGGGCGACATCACAAAACTAGTACCAAAAAATAAACTCGACAAATAAAGATAACGAATTCCCAATTATCCAACTTAAGAAACAGTCATAGAAAAGATTACCCATCTTCATGACCCTCATCTCCATTCGAACAAAAACCATATCACAGAAAGAATGGAGTATCCAATTCCAGAATAATACCAAGATCAAAACTATCACCAAGAGACAAACCCACCAAACCTGAAAGACAAGCCCAATACTTCGTGATATTAACATTAAAACCACTACCGGGCGATCAGGCCAACAGAATGAATCCCAAACTGGTCAACCTCAAAAATAGGCCATAGAAAAGGATAGCCAATGCTAAAATATCAACAAACTTAAAATAAAGTCCTAGAATCAAAAACTCAAAAATGGGCAATATAACTAAATTGCCAACTCTAGAACCATAACAAAACCATGGAAGGCCAAACTACCTTCACTTACATATCCTACTCAAAAATCGATCTAACCTCACCAGTAAAAGAGAAAAATGACCAGCCTCACCTTGCTAAATGAAAGAAAACCATCCAGCCAAGCTAGCCAACTAGGCCACAAACAAGAATCGTGAAGAAGAAAATTCTAACTAGATAATGCTAGTCTAGTAATCTATATAGTAAGAATTAATCAACGTCAAAATAATGACAATAATGACAATAATAACAATAATAACAATAATAGAAACATCAGTATAAGGATTTGGTGGTACCAAAATGAAAATTAATAACAAGTACCACCCTAGGGATGTAAGAAGGCTAATATGCATAAATAAATGGACTCAAACCCAAATGCTACACCCTAGGTAAATATCCACACTAATCCATTCTATCCACTACTACAGGAAATCATCTATGGGGGTAGTCACATAATCATGAATTCTACACCAAGGTACACAACAACCAATATAAAATATCAAGGCATATAATCATTGATGGGTATAAAAAAACCCCAATTAAACTCAAATAGAAAGGTAAGGCAGGAAATAAAAAGTGCACCTATCATGATGGAAACCCAAAATCATAAGCCTGATATGCTCAAAGGAGTATGAATCTGAGCGGGTCCAAACTCTGACTGAGTATCTGAATCACCAACTAGGGATAACTGAAGGTGCCATATATCTGGATGAGCTGAATGACTAATAATCCCACATCATAGACATTCTCTAGACTAATGATTGATCTCTCTACAATCATAACAAAAACCTGAAGTTCTAGCATAGTGAAAAATATGAGATGGACCTAACTAGCTAACAAACTAACATTGGGGATACCCTCTATTGAAATGATCATCCTCCTCGCAACCTGAACATACCTCAAGAGCTCTAGGCTAGTGAAAAACATATGCTAACTTTGTCTGAACAACCAACTTATGCTGGGGGCACTCTCTATACCAATAGCTAATCTTACCACAACAAAAATAGGCTCCTGGAATACTTTAAGGTACTCTATCCACTGATCCAAATGACTGTCACGACCTAAAAATCCATATCGAATACCCCATAATATTTGATGAGAAATCTATCCATTATGATAACCATGATTGATATGAGAGCAATATTGTCTACGACTCTACTTGCATAGGACTGACAGGTTGTAAGTGAAGTTGATCCTTACCGGGAGTATCCCTACTCCCAAATGAAATAACAATAATACTATATTGAGGACATGATATCTTACCACCATCTCTATATATGTTAATATATTCTCTCTCTATAACCTTCACGTGAACAATAACCTAAGAGAAAGAAGACCCAACTGCTATTAAATTATCCAATGCCAAATAGAGTGCAAAGCTAATCCTTAATAAATCCATACATTATCTCATGCTATGAAGGATATAGTATAGGATTATAACTAGCCCACTTAAGAAACCTAATCTCATACACTAAAGCTGACAACGAACCTTGATGAACACCAACAAATGCAATACTGGTCTGAGAACTGCTGGATGTACTGGCTATCATATCTAGTTATGAGGAATTCATAAAAAGGCTCAAAATTTTTAACACTAAATCTGTAAAGGCTGAATTAGTCATAGACTCAACCGGAGCCTGGGCTAGCCCCAAATGTTCTAGCCAATGCTGAAGATCTTTGGTGTTAATCTTTGACTCCCTAGTTCGACGATAAGCTAAAGCTCTATAAACATGTGCAAAAGTTTTATCTAAGTCTATTGATAACCTCGTATCATCCATCTGGAACATAATAGAGTCAAATAATATGGTAGAGGTTCATAGAAATATGGACACACGACTAGGGGTCAAAAATAAAATATTCTAAGAATGCCCAGTAGCCTCCGTAAGACAGGAAATAAATGTCTCCATAATCATATGCAGGACTCTACTAGACACTTAGCTCTTGTACTAACACACTAGTAAACTCAGGCTCTGATACCAATTTGTCACAATCTAATTTCGTAGGTTATGATGGCACCTACTATAACCTTCCAGTAGGTAAGCCAACCTATAGTTCAGAACTGTTAGTAATAGATTATCTAAAAAATAAAGAAAAATAATGGAATAAATATAATAAAGGGGCTAATATATAAAGAAACCCTAAGACATGATGAAGTTAGACAAGATCTTCTAATACAATAAGAGTACAAAGTGAAATACTAAAAAAATATACATGTGCAACCCATCTCTGAATACAACATAGAGTTCAGTCTAAAAAAATGAGAATAGTAATACTATGAACGTCAAGAGCTCACCCTAAATCTTCGATCCATATCTGCCTCACACGATGCACACACCAACGATGAGAACTATCACTATGATCTGAAGGATGCAGAAGTTCAGTATGAGTAATAAACATATGGTACTCAGTAGGAATTAGCCGACAAAGCTCCAAAGAAAATGCAAGCACAAATAACATGTAAAATAGGAATATAAACTACAGGAAACCATCCAAGAAACTAAACATAAATAAGCCAGTAGGAAATAAGGATAAACTATCCTATCATCATATTAATCAAGACTTAAGTGCCACATCGTATATCACTAGCCAATATACAAATGAGAGGTGAAAAAATATTATAAAATAGTATACAAGGCCAAGAATGCATATGCGACATGAATAAACAATGAAGAGAGAGATATATGGTTACTCCATATATATATAAGGGCTTACTCAAGAGAATATCCTAAGGAACCAACCTAAATTTTCAAGGTATTCTAACTAAGTAGTAAATCTAATGCTAGCATAATTAGGATCCCTAACTGTAATGTCTAACTATGAGGTAACGACCCATAATATAATTTACTATAAAAAGTAAAAGGATCAGAATTATACCTCCAACCTCAGTATCAGTCCATAATCAGCCCACGATAAACTAACCATAATAACAATAATAAATTAACCATCTAGTACGGACAAACAATACCTAGCCTGGTCCTTATAAACCCAAAAGGCTAAATTAACACTTAACAAACACCAATCATAGCCTATACCTCTGTAACCCCCTAAAAGGATGATAACTATAAGCACCAATAATATACTGGTGATAGGAAACACATATGAATAAATGGATTCAAATTAAGCCTATAGTACCTTATCTAATTAAAGTGCCATAACGTACCAATTGTATATACCTCCTCCAGCTCAACAACTTGCAAAGGCAGGACCTATGGTGACTTCACTTCTCCGGCACTATGGCTTATGAACAAAAGGGCCCCTAGGGGTTTCGGGAATATCCATATCACTTAGATAGTCCCAATCCAGAATTTTCAATCATTATCATCAATATACTTCTCCTAGTACCAGAGAGATGTATATATAATAAGTGCATGAACTGAAACCATGGTTAAGAGAGTGTAAGTCTATAAATCCATTACCCAAGATCAACTTCAGAACTAAATTTGTATAATAGAGTAGAAAGGGTCAAAGTCTCTCTCAATCAAAATAAATAGTATCGGTAAAAGAATGAATAAATCACAGACCAACATTAATCTCGATCTAGTGTTCAAAAGATCATCTTTAGTTCCAAAAGATCATAAACCATTAAATAAGGTGGTACAATTCCATTATAAGAGAATCTGCCTTAAAAGTGAAAAGTAGATATAAATACCTTCTTAGAAAGCAGTAGTGAAATCATGGTTTTGGTTTGAATCGTATTATTAAGTGAGCATGAACATACATAAAAGTATACATGCCATCACAAATACTCAAGAAATACATCCATAATTGCGTAAGCATCCATAACAAGAATTATGCCCTTTCAAGGGTAGAATGCATACGTGGAGTCCCACTGATATCGTAACCATATCCTCGGGCCTGACAATATATAACAAGCATGATGGTGGTACTATAATTTCGGAAACTATGATCCAATTCACTAAGTCAAATAATAAACCTTATACTAAAGGATCCTTAATATTGAACTACGATTAACATTCTTATAACCTAAGGTGATAGAATTCTATAGCTATAACAAATATTCCATCTAAAGGGTTGGGTCATATTTTTATCCCAAATTCTCTAAATAGGTTGATCCATGATACGCTAGTCATAAACATATCCTATTATTCTTACCTAGCATGTTATTTATACTATACATTATCTTATAAAGAAAAGTAGACAAAAGCCTACCCCGATGCCAAAATTATAAGTCTTGAGTCATCCATAAATCGCTCGTGTTTGCTCTACAATCTCAAAATACCTCCATGCTATCATAATAATAATATATATGCCAATAGGAGTAAAATGAGACCTATATTGCTATATAAAAGACCGAATCAAAATTAGGGTCAAGAACAGACCTGTTGAGCCCGTAAACAAAATCCAAAATTGAATCCGTCATTAGGTCCCTTGAAGGATAAAGAAAGTATGCTCAAAAGTTGACCATAAATAAAGCATAAATTGGGTCCCCAATCAGCCCCTAAGGTCTAAGGATTTTATGACCTAATTTCTAGGAATTTCCAATGATAAAGGATGGAATTTGATAGGAAAAATAATGGGAAATAACCAAGGAGTGTTAGGGTAACTTACCTTAGCTTCAATGAATGATTTCCCACACTTTCCCTTTCTTCAAGATCTTATAATGGTGGAAAATAATTGTGAA
This sequence comes from Capsicum baccatum var. pendulum, assembly GCA_030864225.1. Classification (NCBI taxonomy): domain Eukaryota; kingdom Viridiplantae; phylum Streptophyta; class Magnoliopsida; order Solanales; family Solanaceae; genus Capsicum; species Capsicum baccatum. The sequence continues at coordinate 282,539,385 of CM061555.1, forward strand.
AAATAAGGGGAAAATCGGGTGAAGAAACAGGATTTAACAATCCCAGGTTCACCTAAAGCGGTCACCTAGTCATTTAAGAGGTCCTTTGACCACTAAAGTGGCTAGGGACGACAATGTGGGCATCGCTAAAGCAGTACCTTGACTGCTAAAGTGATGTCTGTAAAGAGGAAATCGATCGCTTAACAACAAAAAAAAGCATTTAGTGACAAACAAATTTTGTTGCTATTCTATGTAAATTCATCGCTAAATAGAAATTGAGATGAATTAGTGATATTACTGTCTATTGATATATTGCTATTTTCTAGCCTCTTAGCGACGAAAAAATGAATTTCATCGTAAAAACTGTGACCACTTCGCGATGAACGATATCGGTTGTTGTTATTATCGATGGATTATCCCATTGTTATACCATTGCTATTTCCAAAATTCATTTCCGTCTTGGCTAAATTTATGATGAAACACTTTGTCGCTGACCCTTACAACAAAGTTTGGTCGACTGAGCAACCATCTTTACCGACTAAATTTATTTTTCACAATCTACTGCTAAAGTTTTTCAGTAGCAACGACAAAAATAGTCACTAATTTTTATCGCTAATAATTTTGTTAGAAAATTATTAAAACGTGTAAATTATTGAATGATTAAAATAATCAACATTTATATCAAATAGCATATCGAATTTCAGTTTGGTTAGGTTCTTCCATAATGGTTAGACTAGAATTTCTACAATTCTAGCAAATAAAACTGAGTTATCAGAAAGAGGCAGGCTTTCGACGAGGAGATACTGATTATATCATAGTACACTTGATTAGACAATGCATCATACATCCAATGAACAATTCCTAATATAATAAGGATATGATACACTCTTGTTGTCATTTTTTCCATCTTTCTCTACATCAATAGGGGCATTATCAGTTCTTGGAGCATCTCTTCTTTAGGAAGTTGCAACAACCCTTGTAGGTGAGGTAGCCTTCTTTCGCTCCGGCAGGGTGAACCTGGCATGAACTACTTTCCTATCAATCTGTGTCTGCATTTAAACCAACACAACATATTAGTTATCCCCCATTTCAACAATAAAAATGATTGGATTCAGTTACCGAGTGAATGTATAAATATTAGCACCATACACCATCCATGTATAGTTGGGCTTTCTTAGCATCAGTTCTAGTCTTGAACTCAACATAAGAAGTAAACCCTTTTGGAAGATTAACCTGGAACAAGCATATTTTTATATTAGAAAGAAAAAATGATAAAAAATCACATAAGTTGTACACCGTCTAAAGATATGGCATTTTCTAACTTACAACTTGATAAATGGCTAACTGCACAAGCAAATTTCATCAAATTACCTGCAAAAAAGGAAGAGTTACAGACATTAACCATCAAGAGATGGACAGAGCAATGCCAAATTGTTGTACATATGTGTCCAAATCCACTACCCAATGGCATTCAGACACACATTTCTTGTAAACCTGGAAATTCTACTTCCAAAGCATTTATGTTCCATTCTTTTATCCCCATTCATTTATTTTACATGGATTGATACAAGCATTAGAACTAGTGCACCACACAGGTATGTTGATTGGATTGTTTACACTAGCTACTACTGGGAGAACTATACTAATGAGAAAATGACTCAGTTGCCATGACGATAGCAAGTATACCCTGGCTTCAAAAATAATAGTTAAAAAATTTCTCTTCTTTTAACTCATATTAACTTTCATAATAGAATTATAATAGAACGCATGACATATAACTGGTTAGGTAAATAGAATGAATAGCATGTATAAGTAAAAGGATGGACCTTTATGGATGATAACAACTTCACAATAATGGGTCAAATTAGCGGTGAGTGTTTGGTTTTATGTTCTTTACTACGTACATACCAAATACCATATCGAATTTCAGTTTGGTTAGGTTCTTCATAGTACACTAGATTAGACAATGAATCATACATCCAATGAACAATTCCTAATATAATAAGGATATGATACACTCTTGTTGTTATTTTTTCCATCTTTCTCTACATCAATAGGGGCATTATCAGTTCTTGGAGCATCTCTTCTTTAGGAAGTTGCAACAACCCTTGTAGGTGAGGTAGCCTTCTTTCGCTCCGGCAGGGTGAACCTGGCATGAACTACTTTCCTATCAATCTGTGTCTGCATTTAAACCAACACAACATATTAGTTATCCCCCATTTCAACAATAAAAATGATTGGATTCAGTTACCGAGTGAATGTATAAATATTAGCACCATACACCATCCATGTATAGTTGGGCTTTCTTAGCATCAGTTCTAGTCTTGAACTCAACATAAGAAGTAAACCCTTTTGGAAGATTAACCTGGAACAAGCATATTTTTATATTAGAAAGAAAAAATGATAAAAAATCACATAAGTTGTACACCGTCTAAAGATATGGCATTTTCTAACTTACAACTTGATAAATGGCTAACTGCACAAGCAAATTTCATCAAATTACCTGCAAAAAAGGAAGAGTTACAGACATTAACCATCAAGAGATGGACAGAGCAATGCCAAATTGTTGTACATATGTGTCCAAATCCACTACCCAATGTCATTCAGACACACATTTCTTGTAAACCTGGAAATTCTACTTCCAAAGCATTTATGTTCCATTCTTTTATCCCCATTTATTTATTTTACATGGATTGATACAAGCATTAGAACTAGTGCACCACACAGGTATGTTGATTGGATTGTTTACACTAGCTACTACTGGGAGAACTATATTAATGAGAAAATGACTCAGTTGCCATGACGATAGCAAGTATACCCTGGCTTCAAAAATAATAGTTAAAAAATTTCTCTTCTTTTAACTCATATTAACTTTCATAATAGAATTATAATAGAACGCATGACATATAACTGGTTAGGTAAATAGAATGAATAGCATGTATAAGTAAAAGGTTGGACCTTTATGGATGATAACAACTTCACAATAATGGGTCAAATTAGCGGTGAGTGTTTGGTTTTATGCTCTTTACTACGTACATACCAAATACCATATCGAATTTCAGTTTGGTTAGGTTCTTCCGTAATGGTTAGACTAGAATTTTTACAATTCTAGCAAATAAAAACTGAGTTATCAGAAAGAGGTGCTGGACATACCAAATATTTTTTTTTAAAATGGTTTTCATTAACATTCCTGCTGGGCAGATCCAGATGAATCTCACGCAACTCAGGTATAGGATATAGTTTCTTGGAAAAAGATCTCAAGTGTTACATAAAAAAAACATCAATTCATCTGTCAAAATTTCTATACACAGTAATATTTTTACATCATAATAAAATATTGGTGTTAGTATCTATTTTTAAAAACTTCATCCAAAATGGATAGGTTCTTTTCCTACCTCTCCAAAAAATAATTTTCCAAAAAGAAAGACAATCAAATGCCAACAAAATAAGGTCATGCATTTGTTTTATGATTGAAACATTATTCATCAAACCATGAATCGTGAGAAGGCTTGCTTTTGCAATGCCTTCTTACTTCTTTATTTATAGAGTGAACGAATCTTTACAAAGTATTTTACATGTGTTCTTAAAAGATAAAAACAATAAAGTTAAAGAACAAAAAAAGGCTCAAAAAGTCCTAAAGCCTATTTTCTAGACTACCTAAAAGTCTAGGTCTAAAACAAAAAAGTCTTTACATGAATAGTAATATACAATAATTTTGAAGACTTTTACGTAACTAAAATAAATATCTTGTCTCCCTTGATTTTTGTCGTATCTGTTGTATCTCCATTATTGCTCCTGATTTTTTCTTCCAGCTGTCATCTTGCTTTCTTGATTTTTTATTCTAGATGTACTTCTGGAATAATATTATCTTCTCCATCACACCTCGAACATTGGTGATCTGGATATTTATGTCCAATTATTTTACAATATCTTGTTAGTAGTCCGTCAGAAATAAATCCCTTTTTAATAGATCGTGCAGTAGATGGTTTCTCTGGGTTGAGGAGTGTCATTATCCATTGTCTTACATCCTCTATATCTGTTGGTCGTAGCTCTTTTGAATTCGAGTAAATCATTTGGTGATCTCTCGAGTAGTAGCTCTATATTGGATTTCCATTTGTATAGTTATTTGCTAATTCTTGTATAATCGTAGATAGTCCAATAAGTCTTTTATTTGCGAGAATTCTGGTATCTCGATTCTAGGTATTTCCGATTGCTGCGCAATATCTTCTAGTATAATCATATCTCTCGTTAATCCTATCTTTACGACTTGTATAACTGGTTTTATTTCGTCATATAATATCTCCGCGGGTGCAGTATAACACTTTATATAAAATAGAGTGTCTTTCGTTATTCTTTTATAGGTCGTAAATATCTTGTATAATTCTTCCATAGCTGTCAATTCTTCTCCGTTTTGGGTGTATATGGTGTTTAGTAGTCCGTAGTCAAAACATGGTTTTACTAGGCTTAGGTTAGTTTTTGGTAGTGCGATTAACTTGTTGTATCCTTGTAATTTTTGGGTTATATAGTTGGTATTTGATTTTTGGATGTTTGTAGCTCTTGGGTGCTGGTTTAGAAAGGTTTGTACTCTATAGATGTTTTCTATATATTTTTGGGCTGTGTAATTATAAACTTTTTGGTCTTGGTTTAGGCTATCTCGGTATGTGTTAACTTGTGGGGGTATGAATAAATGGTCTTTTTGTATTTTTGGTGTAAATGGTTTTTCAAATATTTTGTTCATATTCGTGTTTTGGTATCTTGGTCGACTAACTCCTTTGCTTGTACCTGCAGAAGTAGATTGACAAATGTTATGGGTTTTATGGAGTGTCCCAACGTCTCTTTCTAGCTCTGGAATTTTATTGTCTTCCGATCGACATAGCTCTGCACACTGCTGAGTTAGTTGATTCATAGCTATAGACTTCAGTTTATCTTCATTAGTCTTTAGCTTTATCTTTTCTATCTCAGTACCCATACTGTCCATTTTCAATGAAAGCGTAGTTAGGGCGTTGAGTATTTTTTCAAGAGTATTTTCTTCTATCATTTCAGTCTGTGTAGCTTTGTCTTGATATGTAATCTGCAATAACATTTTTGTTAGTACTGATTACTTCTATTATAAATGTGAAATTTAATATATTTAAAACTAGTCTCCGAATCTCTTTTGTTGTAACTGAATTTTGTATTTTCTTTGTTAGCCACCAGCGTACCTGTGTATTATCTGTTCGCACAATAAATTTATTATATACAATATATGGCTCAAACGCTAACAAACATTTATATAATGAACATAATTCTTTTCTATTTATCTCCCATTTTATTTCTGTCTCATTAAATGTACCTGAGTAGTATCTACAATGGTGTTCTATTTTTAAATGAACATAATTCTTTTCTATTTATCTCCCATTTTATTTCTGTCTCATTAAATGTACCTGAGTAGTATCTACAATGGTGTTCTATTTTTTCTGCTTCATATCTATATTTAAGTACTCCTCCGTAACTGTATTCACTAGCATCTGCTTCTACTATGTATATAAATTTTCTATTTTCATCTGGAAATTGTAGTTTTGGTAATTCTTTACAAAGTAATTTTATTTTTTGAACTTGTTTTTTATTTTCTTCATTATAGTTATATTTTATATACTTTTTTATTTTTTTCTGTAGTGGTTTAAAGTTTTCTGCTAATTTTGGAATATATTCTCTTACTTGGTTTACTAATCCTAAAAATGATTGTAATTTCTTTTTTGTATCTAATTCTTCTTTCGAATTTATTATTTTTTGTACTATATATTGTTGCATTTTTACTCCACTTTTATCTATCTGTATTCCTAGAAATTCTATCTGGTTTTTCATAATTTCAGCTTTCTTTTCGCTTAGACTTATTCCCAATTTTTCTATTATATCTGTAAACTGTTCCAATAATTTTATATGTTCTTCTTTAGTTTTTGTATATAATAATATATCATCTATGTATACTATACAATTAGGTAATTGTTTAAAATAATTATCCATAAAATATTGATATCTACCTGGTGCATTTTTATATCCAAATGGTAATACATTCCACTCATAGAATCCTTGTGGTACCGTAAATGCGGTTAATTCTTTAGACTCTTCTTCTAACTTTAGATGGTAAAATCCTGATTTACAATCAAATTTGCTAAAATAATTATATCCTTGTATTTGTCTTATTTTTAATATCTTATTTGGTATTGGATAATTATATGTTATAATTTTTGCATTTAAATTTCTATAATCAATAACCATTCTACTTTTTCCTCTTTTTTGTTCACTATGTTTATTTACTATAACTGCTGGACTATTATGTTTACTATTATTTTTTTGTATATATTGTTTTTCTAATAATTCATCTATATGCATTTTAAATTCTTTTAAATCGTCAAAATTATAGGTTAATGGTTTTTGGGTTATTATACTATTTTTATCTATTAATTCAATTTTTATGGTAGTTTTATGTTTTTTCCATCCTTTTAATGGATTTTCACTATATAATTGTTCTAATTTTTTCTTAACTATTTCTATCTTATTTATTGAAAATATAGTTATTTCTGTTTTATTTATCGAAAATATTACTAGTTCTATTGTATCTTCAGTGGTTTTTATATTTTCTAACTTTTGTGTAATTTTTTCACTTCCCTTTATCCAATCAGTTTTCTTTCTTATTTTATTATTAACTCTTTTTGCTCTTACTTTTTGTTTACATGGTGTTGTAAACCACCAGTCGTTTCTAGTTATTATATGTGAGTATAGTTTATCTAAAAATGGCATTCCTAAAAGTATGTCTTTTGATGTTAGTTCATAATTATAAATTTCTTCTATTGTTAATATCTTATCCCATATTTGTGCTTTTACATTCCTAACTTTAAAAGTAATTAGGCTTCCTTCATTATTAAATCCTTTAACTACTATTGGTGTTTTTAATTTATCCCATTTACTTTCTGGTAAGCAATTATATCTACATAAATTAGCTTCTGCTCCTGTATCTATCATAGGCGTATAATATTTACTGTAATATCCTTCCACTCCTATCTTCATTAATACATATATCTTCATTTTATGTTAAGGCTCTTTTTAAGAATAATTTTTTCCTATTATATGTTATGGTTAATTGTGTATGTTCTATATTATATGGTTTTACTTGTTCTAACCATTTTATTCCTAATATTATATCTGCTTTTTGCATTTCTTCTTTTACTTCAAATTCTATTTTTATTTTTCTAACTCCTATTATTATTTCTTTTTCTGCTATGTTTTTACTATTTATTAAACTTCTTGGTAGATCTGGGCACAAATCATTATTGGTTTTTATTTCTTCATCTTTTACTAGATATTTTGCTATATAATTTCCTTCTTGTCCTGTATTTAAGAGTATTAAATATTCTTTTTCATTTATTTTTCCTGTTATGTAATATTGGTTTAAATTACTTATTGAATTTATTTCATAACTTGTTCTTTTTGATGAGCTTGATGATTCTGGTTTGTCATTAGCTATTCGTTTTGTTGTACTTATTCTATCATTTACTATTTCTAAATTTTCTTCTATATCTATGTCTCTATAGCTATAATCATTATAATCTATTGTTTTTACAATTTGTTCAAACGGGCTTTCTATTCGTATCTCGTTAATTTTATTTTTTCCTGTTATTTTATGTTTTGTTGTTAATACATATAAATTTTTGCATCTTGCTGTAAATATTTTACTTCCTGGTGTTAATTCTATTCCTGATATCTTCCAATATAATACTAGTGATTTATCTATATTTCTATCTGTTATCGCTACTGAATAGTTTACACTTATTATAAATTAAAATTTTTGGTATATTAGATTTTCTTTTACGACAGTTATTATGCTTTTTTCTATAGGTTTTATAATTCTATCATCTGCTAGATATAATTCTATCGGTGTATCTATTCCTTCTCTAAAACATGCTTTTATTAATATTTCTGTATCTCCAAGGTGTACATATTTTATTGGATCTTTTTATATCATTTATCTCTTTATTAATTATTCTTTTTGTTACTAGTGGTATACTAGCTTTTCCTTTTGCATATCTACAGTCTATTACATGTTCTTTTTGGCATACTACATAATATTCATCTTTTTTCCTGAAAAAAATATTTTTTATTGTTGGTATTTTAAATATTTTTTCTACACTTAAATCTAATTCTTTTCCTTTTATTTCATCAAATATATTACTGTCAAATATTATTTTTTGTTCCGTTCCTTCATCACTTAAATATTCTCCCTTTGTTATTATTTTTATATCTTCTTCAGTCATTTGATTCATCTATTTCACTATCTATTTCAGTATCTGTTTCGTTTTCTGAAATTTCATATATACTATCTTCACTTTCTAATTCATAATCTATATAATATATTTTCATATATTCTGTATTATCTATTTTTATTTCTGATATTTGTTTATTTTTTGGGTTTTTAGGTAATTTACAATCTCTAGCTAAATGTCCTAACTTTCCACAATTATAACAAGTACATTCTTTTATAGATTTCTTCTTTCTATATGGTCTTTTATTTTTATAATTTTTTACATAATATCTTTTTCTTGGTTTCTTATATTTATATTTTGATTTTTTATATTTCTTATATTTCTTATGTCTTTTTCTTTTCTTATAATATCTTTCTTCACATTCAAATTGGGGTGCTATTTTATTTTTGCAACATGCTAAATTTCTTATTAATGTTTTTTCCATTTTTAATTCTTGTCTATATTTTTCACATAAGTTTCTATACCATTGTTGTAAAAATTTTATTCTTGCTCCTAACGTACCTACTATTTTTACTTCTTCCCAACTTTTTATTATCTTTGAACTAAATGGTTTAGGTAATTTATTAAAATATAATTTTCTTATTTCCTTACTTTCTTCTATACTATATGCTCCTTTATAATAATATTCTTTAAATGCGCAAATATATTCATCTATATAACACATATTACATATTGTTAATTTTAACATTAAATTCCTATTTGTATCTTTTTCTTCATCTTGTTCTTCTTCTATTGTTGTCATACTTCCAAATTCATCTTTTATAACTGTTTCATATTTTTTTAATAATTCTATAGGTGTTAGTTTAGTTGTTGTTGATGATGTTCCTTCCATAGGTTTATTAGCTCTTAATACTTTCTTACTATTTTCAGTTAAATTTGAAAACCATAGTTTTACTGATCCTATTAATGTTCTTTCTATATATTCCGGTGTATCTGTTATGTTTATATTATTATCTAATAATTGTTTTGTCATATATCCTATCCATAATTGTATTGTTTTTCTGTATCTATTACATAGTCTAGGTCTAAAAAGTTATAATTTTTATTAACTATTTGTTTTGGTGTCCATTTGTCATATTCATTATATATTTTAAATTTACTTTTATAATATATAGGTTTTCTTATTTCTGTTGTTTTGGGTATTATATTGTCATCTTTATTTTTATCAAGAGTATTTATTTCTGTGTTAGTATTTTCCAAGTTTTCTTCATTAATTATTTCTTGTTTTTCGTTAATTTCTAAATTTTTTATATTTGTTAATATTTCCGTAAATGTTTCACTATCTTCTGAATCATAATTATCTGTTTCTTCAATATCTATATTATTTATTTCTAATTTTTTCTTTAAATTGATTTATCTCATTCAATAATTTTTGTTCTCTATCTTTTTGTTCTTTTTCTTTTTGTCTTTGTTCGTACAAATCTTTTAACATTTGTAGTTCTTTTTCTAATTCAGCAATTCTACTATTTTTAGTTTCTTCTATTTTTCGTATTTGTTCCGTAGTTTGTTGTTTTATTTTTTCTATTTCCTTTTTTCTATCTATTTCTTCATTTTCTTTTTCTATTCTTACCATTGCTGTTAATTTATCTTCTAATTTTAATTCTTCTTTTTCTAACATTAGATATAAATGTTCTCCTATTTTTTTATATCTTCTTCCTAGATTAGAAAATACTATTTTTATTTTTGATCCTTCGTGATTTTCGTATATTTTTTCATCTATTATGAATTCTTCTTTATTCATTTTATTGTGAATAGTTCATGTTGGTATATATATTCTAAACTATCTATTTGTGATTCTAATTTTGATATTTCATTTTTTTGTGTATTTATTGAGTTTTTACTAACTTCGGCAAATATATTATAATGTAGTCTTTTTTTTTTAATTCTTTACGTTTTTCAGAAATAAATTGTTTTAATTCTTTGTATTTTTGCTCTTTATTCATTTAAATCATTTTTATAATATCTTGGTGGATATCTAAATCTAATTTTATCATAATTATGTGGTATGTGTCTCATTCTTCTAGATTTTAAATGGATTATTAATTTTGCTTCAATACTAGATATTAATGTAATTAGGTAAGCTAATCTTTGTGGATTTTCTTTTGTTTTATTTAGACTTATATATTCTGAATAATTACTAATTAAAGATTCTTTAATTTTTCTAAAAGCTTCTCTATTTTTAAATGGTCTTCTCATAATTAATTTAATTTAATTCTAACTCTAACATATATCTCACTTCACATTTCAAGTACCTACACTTAATCACTTTCAAGTAGCTAAGTCACCTCCCAAGTTACCAAACTAAACTATATTCAAAATAAAAAATTCACATTTTCAATATTTTCAAGTCACTAAGTCACCTTTCAAGTTACCAACCTAAACTACATTCAATATAAAAATTCATATTTCAAGTACCTACACTTAATCACTTTCAAGTCACTAAGTCACCTCCCAAGTTACCAAGATTAACAAAGTTATTTCCCATAAATTAATAGACTGAATTAAAATAGTATCACAAATTAGGTTGAAATTGCCAAAAATAGATTAATAGAAAAGCTGTCTAAATTAAGAAAAAGGCAAGGCAATCATTCAAGGAAATGAAAAGGTAGAAAATATTCAAAACCTTCAATCAAGGAATTACTACAACAAGCAAATCATATATCATTAAGTCAGAATTCATCGAAAGGGGTTCATTTCCTTATAATTGATTAAGAGTATAAAATTGCTTCCTCCGTTTAAAAAAGAATGACCTACTTTCCTTTTTAGTCCGTTTAAAAAAGAATGACCCATTTTCTTTTTGGGCAATACTTTAATTTCAACTTTCGATATGACATGTTTAGGACCACAAGATTAAAGATAATTTTGGTACATTTGATACAACTTTAATTTAAGGCTACAAGATTCAAAAGTCTTCTTTATTTTCTTAAAATTTATGCCAAGTTAAAGTAGGTCATTCTTTTTTAAAAGGAGGGAGTATGTAATATAAAAATCAGTAAATAAGGCATGGGATTAATTGGGGATTATGACAGATGAACAACCAAACGTTCAAACACAATTAAAGAATTGTTTCACTAAGGAATGAACAAAAATTAAAATCGATCCATGTGCTAAACAGAAAACAAATGCAATGACCTATTAAGGGTCATCGAAGGCCAGTCAAACTACTTCAAAGAACCTAATCAAAATAATGAAGAGTAATCATGCAAAGCCAGAAATTTAACATCTCTATTAACACTCAACAGAGTGGAATTTGTTCACATGTATAACTAGGGATAACCAATTAGCATATCAAAGGCAATTACTACAATAATTGAAGCAGAAAGAGTAAAGATAGAGCTGACATTGATTTTGGCCAATGTTGCATCAAAAAAGTTCCTCCGACCAGATCTGAAATGGAGATAGAAGCTTAAGGACAATGCAGTGATGATGGTCACCGGTTGTATGTCTACTGTGATGTGGCAGTAGCGATGGTGAGGTCCTGCTATCGTTAATAGTGCTTCACCAATCATTACCTCTGGTGAAGCAATAATGATGAGAGGCGACACTTATCAGAGGTTCGGTGGTCACCGGATACATATCGGCGTAGTTTGTCGGAGTAGAGGAGGAAGAGAGGAAGGAGAGTGAAGGACGACGGCTACATGGTTGGAAGGTTAGAGCAGCAGGGAAAAGAAAGAGACCCATCGCCGGCGGTGAGACGATGTAGTAGTTTGGTGAGGCTTGGATGGAGGCAACGACGATAGTTCGCCGATGGTCGCTGTGGACTGATGGAGTAGAGAGAGAAAATGTGAAGGGGAGGCGGTTGATTTTATTCAAAAATGAGATTAGGGTTGAGGTTTGTTGTTTAAAAGGAAAGAAATGGGAATATTTAATCTCAGCCGTCGAATCAACTTTGATCAACGACTGAAATTAAAAATTATAAAATAGGGTCAAAATTGATATGAATAGCTAGAATTGACATAAAAATATGGCAAAAAATTAAATGATTTGAGGGAAATGAAATCAAATTAGGTTTCTATTTAATAAATAGAATAACAATAATAATAGTAATAGTAGTAATAATAATAATAATAAATATGATGATAATAATAATAATAGTAATAGAAAATATTTTTATAAACTTATGAGCATGAATATCTATGAAGATAATTTAATAAATATTAAAAATACTATATTTAAATTTATAAATTATATAAGAAATATGATAAAAAATAAATTGTATGTCTTAAAATCATGATGTGACATGTCAATATTTTTTTGATACCAAAATAATACGTAAAAATATTAATACTTTAAATTTAATAAATTTTATAAAATAGTAGCCTAAGAGGAGCATCGGGAGATCAAAATTGGGTGTCAACAATATATATATATATACCTCGTAATATAGCGTGTTAATCAGATAAATTATCGATTAATTATCTTACGCTATTACAAATTCAACAATATACGCGTGTCTACATTGACACAATTAGTATATCTATTTCCTCAATAGTATGATATCAACATATTATTCAAAATATTTTGATATATAGATTCAATTATTTAGCTTTCGATTACTGCATACATCACTACACGAGATATACATATATATACAAATATTCAATTGGCTATTAGCTTTCAAATACGTACTATATACATCACATACACGATTTTACTACCCTATAGTAATAAACAACGTATTTCACATGTACTCAGACGAATTATCAGTTAGTTTATCTTATATCATTAATATACCTTCACTACATAATATATATATATATATATATATATATATATATATATATATACTATATATATACCTATACATATACATACACACACTATCGACTATATCAAGTTTTAAATAAATACTATATACATCACATACGTACAGAGCATATTATCTAATAATATAATGTGACGTATTTCATATACATACTTTGATGAGTTATCGATTAATTTGATTAGCTTAAATTAATATAACCTCAACGTACATTATATTATTACTTCTATCATTTCAAATCAAGGTATCAATATGTTTGGATAGATTCTACTAGTTTTTTACTTCATCGTTCATCGATCGATCACTACATCATATATATATATATGTATATATTAAAAAGAGGCAATAAGCAGGCACGTCTTCGACATGCCTGCTTGTGTTGCTTGCTTCAGCTGCTTCAATTGTAATTTTACTATATTATTCCTAATTAATTACTATAAGTTATTTAAGTATTAAAAATTATAATATTAAATAAATTACTATAAAATATAAAATAATTGACAAGCCTACTTGTATTGTCTGCTTTAGCTGCTTCAATCGTAGTTTTACTATATCGCCTCAAATTAATTACTATAGGTTATTTAAGTATTAAAAAAATTATAATATTTAATAAAAAATATAAAATTGACAAAAAATAATAAATTAACTTTTGATTTTTTAAAATTAACTTGATGTCTTATCTGATGTCTATTTATGCTTTTTTTCACAAGTATTTTTTATAGTAATTTTATTATATCACTTCTAGTTAGTTATTATAAGTCATTTAAGACATGAGTTCTTTTTTTTTTTTGATAAAATAAAACATGAGTTCTTCGCTGCTTCAATCGTGATTTTACTATATCACCCCTAATTAATTATTATGATCGCATTAGAAAATTAATAATATTTCATAAAATAGACACAAAATGATATGTCAACATAAAATATTTGATTAACTATCGAAATTATATTACTGCCACATAAGTTAATTTTTGAAATTATATCAGTGTCACTTAAATTGAAATAGAAGAAATAGTATTATAAATCACAATAATTAAAAATTAAAATTATTTTAATAATTAATTATCTAAATTATATTTGTGTCACATCAATTGAGATTAAAAAATAACATATATTGCACGAGCCCTACAATGTCTAGTATATATATATATTTCAACTCTTGAATACGTATTATATACATCACATCCATAAGTATATTACCTCATAATAGAACACATTCATTATATTCTGATGAATTATCGATTATATATGTACATTTCATTATTATAACTGCAATAGTAGCATAATATCATTACTTCAGTTGTATGATATAGACATATTTATTATACAAAGTTTATATTTAACGTCATTTAATGTATATACAAAGGAAAATATTTATTTTATATATTAAAACATAAGTAAAAGATAAAGATTATGATTAACATAATTTATTTATTTTATTTGATATATTTCTTAGTATAATTTTTTACAAAATGTAAGTTTGATTAATTTTTATTATTATTATTTTGGTTATCGATTACGTGTGATCAGTGTAATTTTAAAAAATTATATATTTGATTTTACATATAATTATTTTTTAATTAAAAAAGATCACAAATGGTCTCTTTTTTAAAATATTTTATTTTATTAATACACAAGCGACCACAAGTGGTCAATAATTTAAAATTATTTTATTTTTTATTTTTTTAATTCTAAAACCGACCACTTGTGGTTGATTTTATAAAATATTTTAAATTTAATTATTTAAATAAAATAGACCACAAGTGGTTGCTTTTTAAAATTACTTCTTAATTATATTTTTTAAATAAAATCGATCACAACTGATCGATTTTTTAAATTATTTTATTTTTTTAATTCCAAAATCGATCACTTGTGGTCACTTTTTAAAAATACTTTTAATTATATTTTTCAAATAAAACCGACCACAAGTGGTCGATTTTTAAAAATTATTTTTTTCTTTTTTTTTTAATTCTAAAACCGACCACTTGTAGTTGCTTTTATAAAATATTTTAAATTTAATTTTTAAAATAAAATCAACCACAAGTGGTTGATTTTTAAAAATACTTTTAAATTATATTTTTAAAATAAAACCGACCATAAGTGATCAGTTTTTTAAAATTATTTTCTTTTTTATTTTTTTAATTCCAAAACCGACCACTTGTGGATTTTATAAAATATTTTAAATTTAATTTTTAAAATAAAACCTACCACAAGTGGTCAATTTTTTAAAATTAGTTTTTATTTTATTTTTTATAATTCTAAAACCGACCACAAGTGGTCGCATTTTTTATTTTATTTTATCTTTTTTTTAAATAAATAATAATTAATATAAAAATTATTGAAATGATTATTTTAGAATTTTAAAATATAAAAGCGAACTCATGTGGTTGTTTTTAAAAAAAATTATTTTTTTTTAAAAAAAAAATTCGGCCACATGCGGTCAGTTATTTTGCGACCACAAGCTGTGATTGGTTTTTTGTGGTCGAAAAAACTGTTCTTTTTTTGGTAGTGAGATATGTTGTTGAGGTGGTGTAGGACACAACTCTCATCGCATGATGCTTTGCTTTGATGGATATTTGTCTCATAACTTTTAATATTATAACATTTAAATCTAGTCCATACCTATTTTGCATCTTCTTTTTTAATTTTCAGAACTAGAATGAGATAAATAGTTTAGTCCATGGGATTGTTGACTTCAAAAAAGGAAAAAATATATTTTATCTGATCGAATTCAAATTCAAATTTGACCCATTTTCTAATATTTCCTCTTTAAATAGATAATTATTCTTTGCATAATAATAATACATGTGTAAATAATTCTAGCTAAGAATACAATTATGATTATCCCGCATGTGAAATGGGATGAGTAAGAGTGATCAAGATTTAGGTAATTGAGATGTTTAAATCTTCAATCAACAGGTATATGCCATGCTGATTAATTTTTCACTTCGATACAAATTATTGTATTTGTATATATCTTCAAAGTTATGTTATTTTTCTTACTGTGTATTTTGATAATTGTTGGTAATTTGTTTGTTTCTATTAATTTATTAGTGATATATAACTCTTCTAAAATTAGTAATATAAGAAAGTAGAGGAAAAAAATAACTTTTTTTATCTGAGTGTAAACCTATAAAAGAACTTTTAAAAGTAGAAATTCATACGGTCAACTCTTTGTAGAAAATCAAAAATTTTAAAAACTAAAGGACAGTAGAAGGTAGTAATAATTTGCTATTTGTATTAAATAATTGTCATTTAATGTCAAGACTAAAATCCTATTGGGGCGGACTGGCACCCATAACCGAGGAGGCCCGGGAGAACCAACTCATAACCTTATACTTCCCATGCATACCTTTATGACAACCCGAAATTCGGACAACATCATGTCGCATATAAAAGGAAATAGTCACCTTTATAAGCTCGAGCACACATATATATGTATATACAATACTTGGCCGTTGGAGCCATCATGTTTATTAGCAAAACACCACCTTGACTGTACATTAGGTCTACAAAGCCTCTAGACAACACACAAGAGTTTAACTAATGTCGGGACACACCCCACCATATAAATAACTTCTATACAATACCAAAAGTTACTGGATATGACACGGAAAGCCCCAAACCAAACTGGAGCTCACCAAAAGCAGCTGGATATCCTGGCTCCTACTTGTGCGGTGTATGAGCTGAGGTACCTGTGCCTGCAGCATGAAATGCAGGTCCCCCATAGGGGACGTTAGTACGAAATATGTACTGAGTATGTAAAGCTGTAGATAATCACATATGATATAGGAGCTCAATAGGAATCAGAAACAAATGAATAAAACGTAATAGGAGTAGACCACACTTACTAGAACTTGTGACAACCTGTACATTGTATTTATTCAATCACTTTACCTTCGTTCTTATTATCTTTTTAATCATTACTGTACTGTACTGTGACCATTAGGCTGCCTCCAGTACATATCAATTGGGATCGACCCATGATAGGCTTATGCCCTTGGGATACCACCCATAAACACATAAATAGGGATCTAACCATGATAGGCTTATGCCCCTGGGATACCACCCGATAAGAGAGAACTTCCATCACTTAGTTTAATTAATCTTTGAGATTGTTATTTCGGTCGCCACCGCATTTTTGATACTTTGAAACAATGATACATCAATGAAGTATTTTGGAGTCATCAATGCCATAACAATGAAGTAGGAACTTATTGGTATATCAATGAAATGTTTTGGAGTCATTAATAGCACATGGATCTTGTTTGAGTAACCGGATACCTTCAGACATTCATTAGTGCAATAAACATGTAAGATTTGGAAGACAAGTAAGTATTGGAATGTCTTGACATCTTGTAGGGTGGAAACAAGTTCATTGGTAACGTAGGGCATCATACAAAACCATTATGGATCACATGTTATTGAATAACTTTGGAAACTTTCTTAATAGAACAATTGTTCACTTTCATGCCAAAGATATGGTATAGAGTATGCTTTACATACCTGACTGTCAACCTTCAATACTAGTCCCAAATGGACTTCCCATCTTTTCGGATTACTTATCTACAATGAACGTATATAGCAATCTAGTATTAGCGACCAAATGTCACAATTCAATTATTTGAATTCACCAAACTAGTAGTTAAGTAGTAAGCCTTAATTACACCATAAAGGGTATCACTTTAACCCTCTTATACTCCAATTACATTCACATGCCATGCATATTCATACAACATCCTCTCACTTTAACCCTCTTATACTCCAATTACATTCACATGCCATGCATATTCATACAACATCCTCCAATATCAAGTTTGGATTCATTTATCCTTCCAATCAATACATTAAACCAAATTGAGCCATAGACATAAATAATCATCAATTCAATATTATATCACCATATCCACCTTCCATAACTCAATTACCATATCCACCTTCCACAATTTAATACAACCAAACCATGCAAAATAGTCCATAACCCTATTTTCATCACCTTTCAATAACAACCAATACATATAATCTTCTATCACACATATACATATGGAAAAGAATAAAGGAAAACAATATTCATACCTTAGAATTCACCTCTTGATTATGCAATCCTGTTTGCACAAATAATAGGTGCCGTTTGAAGCTCTCGAGATGACAAACGCAGTTATCGGATTACTTTGGAATTTCTACGGTTGAATCAAAAGTAATTTAAAGGTAAAATTTGGCTAGCGTTTGTTGTTTCTCAATGATTGATGATGAAAATGAGTTTTTGAACTCATATACATGTATATACACATATTCCCGTCCATAATATAATGGGAAATGACCAAAATGCCTTTAAAATTTAAATAATGTCAAATCTGTCCTTTGGTGGACTGTTTTGATAAGCTAAAGTAGATCAACCATAACTCTTTGCTCCGATATCGGATTTGGGTGAAATTGGTATCGTTGGAAGGATAATTCAAAGGTATTTCATTTCATATAAAGTAGGCCACCCAGTCCATCCTGTACAAGGAGTTATGGTCGTTTGAAGTTGACCCTAAAAATCTATTTTGATAGGCTGAAGTAAAACGAGTATAACTCCTTACTTAGTCGTTGGAATTGGATGAAACCAATTGCATTGGAAAGAAGACTCAAGGATATTTCTTTTCATAGGTCTAAGCTCTCCCATTTCATTATATTAAGAGAGTTATGATCGTTCGAAATTGACCCAAAAATTCAGCTGGCCTCAGTAGTTTGTGTGCAGGAAATTTTCCTGCACATTTACTATTCCCAATTATCCCGGCCACCGTTTTATAGTTTCAAACGTGCTCGATTATATCCGAAACCTATCCATTTTTGGAAATCTTTATATCATTGGAAAGCTTATTCAATAACCTTCGCATGGAACCATCTACGGGCAAATTCCGGTATAAATAAAATAAAAAAATTAATTCCATATAAATGAGACCAATACACGTACTTGAATACCCCAATACACGTACTTGAATATGGGGTGTTACATCCTTCCCCCTTTAGGACATTCGTCCTCGAATTTTAGCGTAGTTATTCAACTGAAACAAGTTCAAGTCCATCATTAACATTCACATCATCACATAAATACTATGCATATATAAAAAATAAAACTTACTTGTTAATGTTCTAACTTTGTTTCTTGAACTTCCTCTTCATCTTTGAAAAAATGAGGGTACTTAGATTTCATTTCTTCCTCAGCTTCCCATGTAATCTCTTCCCTTTGACGATTTCTCCAACGTACTTTCACAGATGCTATCTCTTTATTTCTCATATTCTTAACTTGGTGATCTAGAATAGCAATAGGCACTTCCTCATAGGTAAGATCTTACGCAACTTGCACATCCTCAGTAGAAGTGATATGTGATGGATCTCCGATGCACTTTCGAAGCATTGACACATGAAATACCGGATGTACTGATGAGAGCTCTTGGGGTAGCTCTAATTCATATGCAACTTGTCCAAACCTTCGAGTGATCTTATACGGGCCTATATAACGTGGACTCAACTTCCCTTTCTTGCCAAATCTTATTACCCCTTTTATTGGTGATACCTTCAAAAATACCTAATCACCTATAGAAAACTCTAGCCCTCTTCTCCTACTATCCGCATATGACTTATGTCGACTTTGGGCTGTTTTTAGTTGTTGCTAAATTAATTTAACCTTCTCTATGGATTGATAAACAAGATCCAGTCCGAACAAAAGAGTTTCACCCACTTTGAACTATCTTATTGGTGATCTACACTTCCTTCTATATAAAGCTTCATATGGTGTCATTTTGATACTTGAATGATAGCTATTATTGTAGGCAAATTCAATAAAAGGTAAATGATCATCCCTGTTGCCCTTAAAATCCATTACACAAGCTCGTAGCATATCTTCAAGTATTTGGATGGTACGTTCTTCTTGTCCATCTGTTTGAGGGTGAAAAGTTGTACTCAACTTCATTTATGTTCCCAAACACCTCTGAAAAGACTTCCAAAAGTTTGCGGTAAATTGGGTTGTCCGATCTGATATAATAGAGATTGGCACTCCATGTAATCGGACCATCTCTTTAATGTACAGCTTCGCATACTCTTCAACTGTGTAAGTGGTCCTAACTGGTAGGAAATGTGCGGATTTGGTAAGCCTATCAACAATCACCCATATAGAATCAAAATTCCGGGATGTACGAGGCAAACCAATAATGAAATCCATGTTGATCATGTCCCACTTCCAGCTTGGAAGATCAATGCATTGCATAAATAACCTCCGGGTTTTTGGTGCTCAACTTTAACTCTTTGACAATTTGGACATTCAGCTACAAATTCTGCAATGCTCTTCTTCATGTCATTCCACCAATACATATCTTTCAAATCTTGATACATTTTCCTGGATGAATGGAATATCTTGAACAATGTGCCTCTGTCATAATCTTCTTTCTTAGCTCGTCTACATCCGGCACACACAATCGGTTTTGGCACTGAAGTACTCCTTCTTGGGTAAGCTCAAATGCCTTGGTATCACCACTCTGAACGTTCTCCTTAAGTTGTAATAAAATAGGATCTGCATATTGCTTCTCTTTCACTTCAGCTACTAATGAAGATTCCGCAGCATTATGTACGATAATATCTTTATCCAGAGTTTCAAGAAGGCGAACTCCCAAACTAGCTAATTGGTGAAGATCTTTAATCATCCCTTGCCTTTCTATAGGTGCCATCATAGCCTTACGACTTAACGCATCAGCTACCACATTTGCTTTCCCTGGATGGTACAAGATATCAACATCGTAGTCCTTTAATAGTTCAAGCCATCTCCGCTGCCTTAAATTTAGATCTTTCTGATTAAAAAAATATATTACAAGATCTTATGGTCAGTATATATATCAATATGAACCCCATATAAGTAGTGGCGCCATATCTTTAAAGCAAAAATAACTGCTGCCAGCTCAAGATCGTGTGTAGGATAATTTTTCTCATATGGCCGCAATTCTCTAGAAGAATATGCTATTACCTTACCATGCTACATCAATACACATCCTAAACCAATTCTGGAAGCATCACAATACACTGTATACCCTTCGGTGCCTTCTGGAAGTACCAACATGGGTGTAGAAATCAACTTGTTCTTTAAATCTTGAAAACTCTTCTCACAGGCATCATTCCATTGGAATTTGGATGCTTTATAGGTTAGCTTGGTTAAGGGTGCTGAAATGGAAGAAAAGCCTTTAAAAAACCTTCTATAATAACCGGCCAGTTCTTCACAGCTTCTATCTTTTGAGCATCAACCTTTATCCCTTCAGTAGATACAATATAACCCAAAAATGCCATCGACTTTAACCAAAACTCACATTTAGAGAACTTTGCATAAAGCTTACAATCACGAAGAGTCTGCAATGCCTATCGTAAGTGATTGGCATGGTCCTCTTCTGATCTAGAATAAACTAGAATATCATCTATAAAAACTATCACAAATACATCCAGGAATGGATTAAACACCCTATTCATCAAATCCATAAAAGTTGCGGGTGCATTTGTTATCCTAAATGACATAACTAGAAACTCATAATGACCATACCATGTTCGGAAAACTGTCTTGGGTAGATCCTTCTCTTTGACCCTCACTTGGTGGTAACCTGACCTCAAATCAATCTTAGAAAAGCACTTGGCGCCCTATAACTAATCAAATAAATCATTAATTCTTAGGAGAGGATATTTATTGTTAATAGTCACCTTATTCAATTGTCGATAATTAATACACATCCTCAGCGAGCCATCCTTTTTGCGCACAAATAACACTGGTGCTCCCCAGGGAGACATACTAGGCCTTATGAATCCCTTCTCTAGCAAATCTTTTAATTGCTCTTTCAATTCTCGTAATTCTGTTGGGGCCATTTTATACGGAGAAATAGAGATTGGTTGGGTGCCTGATAACGCTCAAACTACAGCTCTCGTAAGAGTGTAAGCGGTCGTTGTCAAATATAGAACCCAACTGGGTTGGGTGTCAAATCCCACAGGGAATACTTGGTCACTAAGTAAGCAACGATTATTAGACTTTTGATGAAAGTTCTGCGAATAAAGGGGGGATTTTGTGCGTGCAGATGATGTAAACAAAATAGTAGTGTAAAAACGGAAAATAGAAGAGTAAAACGGAGTACTTGGTAGGTTTTAATCAATGAGAATTGAGAGTTAGGGTTATGTCCACCTTATGAGTTATACGTGTCTATTGACTATGAGTTATGCATAATTCAGACATGCATGCACTTATAGAGAATCGTATTCTATGGTAAATCCAGGCGTCTTTCGACCATCAAGGACTATTTCACTTTAACTCTTTCGAGCTTAAAGCGTATCTAATGGTACAAATTCTCCAAGAGGTTAATCCTGTTACGGCACTAACTTTTAAATAGGGGTTGGTGCCCTATTTCCTTGACATTCTCTCTTTTCCTGACATATAACTTTTCTTTCGAACAAGTTAATGCTATACTGGCGTATTCTATATGTTTGCAACCACAAGAATTCAATTAATATGAAGAGAGTAATGATATAAGCAACATACGTATCAAGAATTCACAAACTCATAGCAATAGATAGTATCTCATAAGGCTTCCATAACCCTAACAGAGAAGTTTAGCTATTCATGAGTGCGACGAAAATCACAATAGATATTATCAGCATACCAAGATAAAAATCTCACGTGAAGTATGTTTTGGTAAGGCTTGTGGCATGAATTCCTTGCAAAATAGCGTTTCTCTTGTTATGAAAATTAAAAGTCGAATAGATGAAGAGAAGGGAAGAAGAATTAATTGAAAAAGAATTGTTTTAATTGTAATAATGCTTGCTGAAAAGTTCAGCATCATAGGGTTTTTATAACACCCATATCCTATTCCTACTAGGCTACTGCGTACTTTTCCTAATCCTACTAGGTTACTGCATCCTTATCCTAATCCTACTAAGTAACTGCTGATCCCCAAGTCTTTGGAAATGCTATTTTTGCCTGGGACAAGTTTTCCATGCGCCACTTTCAGTCCATAGGCGTCCAAACGCTGCTTTCCTTATTTCGTGAAGCTTCCTTTGGTGTCAAGTTATCCATAAAATGCTGAAATCTTCATCATTTATACCTGAAAACTTGCTAATCACGTTGGTTAGCTCACTTACAGGAAAAAGGACTAAAAGTGCATGAATTATATATTTTGTCCTCAAAACTTAGCTAAAATATGGGTAAATTAAGGCGCTTTAGGCGTGTAAATAGGCCTAACATCAACACCCCACACTTAAAGCTTTGTTCGTCCTCGAACAAAATATCATGTCCATATAAACATCTACTTGGGATTTCACAGTAACAACACAAAATATTCATCAAGACAGGCACGACAATTATTAACAAAGAGTAGTTTTATGGCCACTACTAGAAACAATTCAACCACTAACATAGACTCGTGATGATGGTTAATTCGTATCCAAAAGTTAAGGCACAAAGAATCATACACAACTACCCAAAACTCATCAACCATGTATGTCTCACAATATATCACCCATAATCACTCATAAGTATTTCATTTTTCGAAACATGGGTATAAAATTTTCCTTGTTCTCACTCTCACAAAGAATTCATATGTTGCAACTGATGACCATAGGCTTGCCCTTAGTGTAATGCTCCACTAAATATCAGAATGCTAAGCTTAGGATCAAATAGGTCTTTACAGGTTGTAATGTAGGCTAAGGGACGGGTAGGACTATTTTGGCCAGAAATAGTGACTATGTTCCTAAGCGCTTTGATACATCACATTATGATATTAACACTCTCTTTAAAACAACCTTTCTACCTTTATTTCATCTACCACCCCTTTTCACCTATTTTGTTATTCAATGATAAACACAAAGATCTTTTTATCTTTTTTTTTCTTTTTATAACATACCTCTATGATAGCAACTTTTTTTCATAACAAATTCAAGTACCAATACACTCTAAGGCATCACTTTTACCCGATTTCCTCTTATTTTGTTACATGACTTTACAATTTAAATCACTTAGGAATTTGGATCAAATTATGGTCTTAAAAAAATGGATTAGGCTTACATATGAGGCTGTCAAAGAAAATGGCTTATAGGCTCAAAAGGGGTTGACTAGGATACTGTCCATGGGTAGGTAAAACGAAGGTAAACAATCACAGGTTGCCAAAGAAATGCCTAAATCATATCCTAAACTCACACTCTTTATCTTGCTTCACACACACACCAGGCAAGTTCTAGCATCAGCCACAAACACAGAATATACTATCACCTCACACACACAAGGCACATGGTCGACTTTATTGGGAGTAGTATAGACTCTTGACCCAACAGATGAAGGAATTAAACCACACACTTATCACATAATGAGTCACATTTAGAGCCTAAACGTCTCAATAGTAATGATTTTATCACAGACTCTTGTCATAATACCATGCTGCCTATCAGAACAACTTCATGCAAAGTGTTAAAAAAAATTCTAAAATTTAACTACTAAACAAACATAAAAAAATTTGTAAATGCAGATAAAGAAGTATAGCATACAAATACCAGCACCCCACACTTAGATGGGACACACTGCCCTCAGTGGAAAATAAATAAGAAGAACCTGGTTAGTCAGACTCATCCTCTAAGTCTGGGGTCATACCCCCTGCATCAGAATCATCATCAGAGTTTCCTCAAATTGTAGACCAATTGTTCCCAAAAGTGCATCGTGGTATTTGTAGCGAGGAGGATTCAGCTTGCTCTTTTCGTCCCCATTTCTGGCCTTTTTGTGAAGTGGTCGCTTTTTTTTTTCCTTGTTTTGCTTTTGGTGCCATTGTACCTGAGATTAGAATAATAGTTATGTTAGCTTCATCTCGGTGGATACAATCAACAAACAATCAGTAGTGGCACCACCCCACACTTAGTTTATTGGCACAAACTAGTTAAGTGAACGTTGTCGATTACTCAGACTTCATCGATATACGTTTAGGTGTTATGTTCCAATAATATAATCAGTGCAGTCATACTTTTCTTTTCATCTTATTTATCCTTTTTTATTCTATTTCATGTAATCTTGACGATACTTTCATGTTTGGATTGATGTACCCTTTTGAACAAGACTACTACATAGAGATTGTATCAAGTTATGGCATAGAAATAATCAACATCTCATGTTTGTAGTTAACCATTATTTTTCATCTCAATGAACAAGTCATTCCAACATGTAAGCTTTCGAGTTACAAGATTATACAATTTTCTTGACCATGTCAATTACGCAAAAGTATGACAGTGTATCAAAATCAAATACAAGTTGGAAACAAGTCAAGAGCATCCTTACGTATTCTTTCACTCACTTAGTTGTATCACAACAAATCAACTATATTCAAATCACCAACATCATTTTAAGATCTAAAATACCATTATAAGTGTAGTATCGTAACACTTACGAAATATAAAAGAAGAACTTACTTGGTGATGTACTTGGAAGATGATCTTGCAAGGGTGAATAAGCAAAAAAGAAAATTTTTGAAAGATTTGGAGAGTAAAAGCGGCGCCTAGGTCTAGCAAACAATGTGATTTTGTCTTAAGGTTGAAGTTCTATTTATAGCCTAAGACTTGGGTCGGGTTTGACCCATTAAAAATTGGGTTAGGAGACCAAAAAGTGAGCATAGGCGGCGCCTATGCTATGGCATTGTTGGACCAAAGGCTTTGGCATAGGCGGCGCCTATGCTATGGCATTCTAGATTCAGAGACCAAAGGCCATAGAATAGGCCTTGCCTTGTTCATTGCCTAGATTTACATAGGCCTTGCCTTGTTCACTGCCTAGATTTGCATAGGCCATGCCTAACCCATAGCCTTTGCTTCTTCATTCAAAACTTACCACCTTCAACATGAACCGCTTCCAAATCAAAATTTGAAACCAATCTCCTCCTTTACACCTCTTGTACCTACACTTACTCAAAAACAACAAAAACGATTAGAACGATGGGTTTCCTCCCATCAAGCACCTTAGTTTTGGTCGTGGCTCGACAAAATCCTAGGAAAATAAAAACAATAAAAAATATTAAAAACGATGGTTTGCCTCCCATCAAGCGCTTGATTTATTATCGCGGCACGGCATAGCTATCTCGATTACTTAGACTTTATCGAGATAGATGGTGGATCGTTTTCTGAATGGATTCAGACGACAATGAGGCTTACTTGTAGGCATGCAATCTTCTTCAAGATGACCCTTGTGCATACATATCCCAGGAGGGATACCAATTATATCATCAATAGTCCAACCCATAGCTCTCTTGTATCTCTTCAAAGCAGAGATGAGAGCCTCTACGTGCTGTTCACTTAAATCATCCACCACACTCACAGGAAGTGTATTTCCACTTCCCAAGAACGCATACCTTAGATAATTGGGGAGCTCTTTCGATTCTAGCACTGGGGGCTCTTCAATGGAAGTCTTTGCTGTTGGTGATGGTTGGTTCTTAAGATCAAGGTCCGGCTGCTTAGGAGTATGAGAATAGGACCCTATATCTGTTAGAGCACACATAGTTTCTTCATGTTCTTGAGCCTCCTCACGCTCAAAATTCAGCAGCTCATCAGATAGTGACTCATCAGTAAGCTGATTTTCTACAGATAATTCTTTGTCATCCTTATAATTAACTTCAGCTACAGAGAACACATCCATATCTTCGGGCTGCTTCATTGCTTTGCATAAATAAAACCGGACCACTTCGTCATTCAACCGAAATAAAAGCTCATTAGCTCTCATGTCAATAAGCACACTTCCAGTTGATAGGAAAGGGCGTCCCAAGATTATGGGAACTTCAGAATCCACCTCGCAATCCAAAATAACAAAGTCTGCTGAAAAGATGAATGAAGAAACCTTCACCAATACATCACATAAAATACCAATAGGTCGTTTTACCGACCTATCTGCCATTACAAGCCTCATATTGGTTGGAGCAGGATCCCCCAATCCCAACTTTCTGTAGACGGATAGTGGCATCAAATTGATGCTAGCTCCTAAATCGCACAATGCCTTGGCAAAATTCATAGATCCAACCACGCAAGGAATAGTGAAAGCACCACAATCTACCTTTTTCTGAACTAGCGATCTTGTAGCAATTGAACTGCAATGATGAATATTATCTGCCGGCTCATAGCTTACTGCCCGCTTCTTTGTTAAAAGGTCCTTCATGAATTTAGCATACCCAGGCATCTGTTCCAGCGTCTCCACCAAAGGAACATTAATAGTCAGCTGCTTCAACATCGTCATGAATTTACTGAACCTTGTATCATCCGTCTTCTTCTTCAGTCTCTGCGGAAAAGGTAGTGGTGGCAGGGGAATCATTTTCTCCACCACTTCCTTTTTATCTTGATTCCGATTATCAACCTTTTCAGGCTGCAGACGTCTAGGGGTGACGTCATGAACACACTCTTCAGCTTCTTCGGCCTCTTCACATTCTGCATCAATAACATTATCCGCTACATCATCAACTACCTGCTTGCCTTTAGACGGATTGTCTAACACTTTACCACTTCGGGTAGTAATAGCCATACACGATCCATCATTCCTTGGATTTTGCACAGTGTCACTAGGTAAAGTGCCAGCTTTTCTTTGGTTGATTGTCGCTGATAGTTGACTCAATTGTTGCTCCAGCTATTTTATTATAGTAGAATGCGAGTCAACCAATTGCTTCATTGAGGAAAAATCATTTATTACCTCAGTTACTCCCGTTCTGGTTGCCTCCACTCCTTTCAATAGCTTAGCCATCATATCTTCCATGGACATATTTCCAGAACCAGATGCAGCGGCATCACGTCTTTCAGGAGGAACATACAAACCATTCCTATCCGTCTTATTCTTCCAACTACCTTAATCACGGTCCTTGTTTCCAGAGTTATCATAATAGTTCCGACCTTGGTTTCCTTGGGCATTGCCTCTGAAACCCCCCTGATTATTCAAGTAGTTAGCTTCTTCTTCAGAACCGGATTCATCTCTTCCTTTTGACGCAACTGCTTTGACTTTTTTGGTCTTCCCTGATAATAAGTGCTTGGTAAGAAGATCCATCTGTGTTTTCATGTGAGCCATATCTTGGTCACGTTCCTCTTGCCTACGCCTCTGTTCTGCAGTCATGCCAATAGATATAGTAGAGCTTGCTACCTCAGAATCCCTGGTATGCCAAGCTCTACTTTGCTTTGTCATACGATCTAGCATATCACTTGCCTGAATAAAAGTAAGGTCCATGAATGACCCTCCTGCAGCATTATCAACCACTGGCTTAGTCACCGAATTCAAAGATTTGTATAATATCTCCATCAAGTGGACATTGGTCATATGATGGTTTGGGCACCGCATAAGCTTTGTCTTGAACCTCTCCCATGTTACGTGGAGAGCTTTAGTTGGAAGCTGTCGAAAATTGCTGATCTCATCTCTCAACTGTGCTCTCTTGGATGGCGGAAAGAATCTTTCTAGGAAAGCGTCTTTTAATTGCCTCCAATTTGTAATAGAATCAGGAGTCAGCCCGTTCAACCATAGAGTTGCCTCCCCAGATAGATATAATGGAAATAAGCGCAGCCGAATAGCATTCTGTCCAACGCCTGGATTGTCGAATGACTTACATGTAGAGATAAAGTTGATCAAATGCATATTCGGATCATCACCTGCAAGTCCACCAAATAAGCCCTTTAGCTGCAACAACTGAATCATGGTGCTAGTGATGTTGAACTTGGCTCCAGGTGCCAAGGGCGGAGGAATAATAGCTCCTGTGACACCAGCTCCGTCCAGGTCTTCATCATCATCATCGAAAGGCATCTGCATAGCGCGACGTTCAGGCCTAAATCTGGCTTGACGATCTCTTCTGTTTGCAGGTGTCGCCACCTCAGCATAACGCCTAGGGTTTAGTAGCTCGTCATCACCTAGGTCCTCATTGTCAGGATTTGTTGCCCGCCCAAAGTTATCAATATTCTGTTGATGTACTTGGGCAGTGGCCAACGCAGCTAGTCTAGCCTGCTCCTGTTGAGCAGCCCTTCTCTCAATGTCACGTTGTGCATCCATCCTTCCAATAAGTTGCGGTTCAGGATTTATGGGTAATAATGGTTGTCCCAAACTTAGAGTATTTGGCATGCACTGAACAAAAACCTGCAGAAAACAAAAATGACAACTAAAAGTAAAGTACGAGAATCTTTGACCAAAGGGTCTAGTAATTATCACAAAGTTAGTTGACAACCGTATTCCCCGACAACGGCGCCAAATTTTGATAACGCTCAAACTACAGCTCTCGTAAAAGTGTAAGCGATCGTTGTCAAATATAGAACCCAACTGGGTTGGGTGTCAAATCCCACAGGGAATACGTGGTCACTAAGTAAGCAACGATTATTAGACTTTTGATGAAAGTTCTGTGAATAAAGGGGAGATTTTGTACGTGCAAATGATGTAAACAAAATAGTAGAGTAAAAACGGAAAATAGAAGAGTAAAACGGAGTACTTGGTAGGTTTTAATCAATGAGAATTGAGAGTTAGGGTTATGTCCACCTTATGAGTTATACGTGTCTATTGACTATGAGTTATGCAGAACTTAGACATGCATGCGCTTATAGAGAATCGTATTCTATGGTAAATCCAGGCGTCTTTCGACCATCAAGGACTATTTCACTTTAACTCTTTCGAGCTTAAAGCGTATCTAATGGTACAAATTCTCCAAGAGGTTAATCCTGTTACGGCACTAACTTTTAAACAGGGGTTGGTGCCCTATTTCCTTGACATTCTCTCTTTTCCAGACATGTAACTTTTCTTTCGAACAAGTTAATGCTATACTGGCGTATTCTATATGTTTGCAACCACAAGAATTCAATTAATATGAAGAGAGTAATGATATAAGCAACATACGTATCAAGAATTCACAAACTCATAGCAATAGATAGTATCTCATAAGGCTTCCATAACCCTAACAGAGAAGTTTAGCTATTCATGAGTGCGACGGAAATCACAATAGACATTATCAACATAGCAAGATAAAAATCTCACAGGAAGTATGTTTTGGTAGGGCTTGTGGCGTGAATTCCTTGCAAAATAGCGTTTCTCTTGTTATGAAAATTAAAAGTCGAATAGATGAAGAGAAGGGAAGAAGAATTAATTGAAAGAGAATTGTTTTAATTGTAATAATGCTTGCTGAAAAGTTCAGCATCATAGGATTTTTATAACACCCATATCCTATTCCTACTAGGCTACTGCGTACTTTTCCTAATCCTACTAGGTTACTGCATCCTTATCCTAATCCTACTAAGTTACTGCTGATCCCCAAGTCTTTGGAAATGCTGTTTTTGCCCGGAACAAGTTTTCCATGCGTCACTTTCAGTCCATAGGCGTCCAAACGCTGCTTTCCTTCTTTCGTGAAGCTTCCTTTGGCGTCAAGTTATCCATAAAATGCTGAAATCTTCATCATTTATACCTGAAAACTTGCTAATCACGTTGGTTAGCTCACTTACAGGAAAAAGGACTAAAAGTGCATGAATTATATATTTTGTCCTCAAAACTTAGCTAAAATATGGGTAAATTAAGGCGCTTTAGGCGTGTAAATACGCCTAACATCAGTGCCTAGTATTACATCAATACCAAACTCTACTTCTCGTTCAGGAGGCAAACTTAAAAGATCTTCAAGAAATACATCAGAAAATTCATTTACCATCGGAACAGCGTGAAGAGTTGGTGGCTCCGCTTCTGTATCCCTTACTCTAACTAAATGATATATGTCTCCCTTGGAAATCATTCTTCTTGCCTTAAAATAAGAAATAAATCTACCTCTTGGCCCGCTAATTTCATCTTTCTATTCAAGGACTGATTCATTTGGAAAATAGAAATATACCTTTTTCGTGCAACAATCAATTGTGGCATAACAAGACGCCAACCAGTCCATAACCATTATAACATCAAAATCTACCATTTCTAACTCCACAAGATCAGCCATCGTATCACGAACACAAATAGTTACTATGCAGTTTCGGTAAACCCTTCTAGCTATAATAGATTCCCCAATCGGTGTGGATATTTTAAATGGATTAACTAACAGTTCGGGTATTCTTTCAAACTTTCCAGCAACCAATGGAGTGACATAAGATAATGTAGAACCGGGATCAATTAAGGAATATAAATCGAATGAAAAGATAGACAACGTACCCGTAACCACATCTGGGGAAGCCTCTAAATTCTATCAATCCGCTAGAGCATACGTACGATTTTGAGCCCCGCTAGAACTCGTGGCTCCTCTATCACCTCTAACACGACCCATTGGTTGTGCACCTCTTCCTGAATAAGGCATCAATGATGATGATGCAATAAATGACCCCGTAGGTCGTGCCATACCCTCTATGCCTCTTCGTGGGCATTCTCTCATCATATGCCCCGACATACCACACTAAAAGCAAACATTGGTCCCCAGCCGACATGCACCCAAATAATACCTTCCACATTTATTGCATGGCTCTCGAGGAGGTCTCGATTGGCTCATATTCCCTTGCCCTTAGTATCCCACTGTCCGTGAACTCTGACTCTCACTTTTCTGCCTAAATTAATTTCCTCTGGACCCTTGGAACTGTGGTGGGGCACTAGCTGCAGAATAAGAAGATAATGGCCTAGGTGGTCTAGCAGAAAACTGTGGTCTGAACCCTCCTTGGGATGCCATAAACTACCCTGTAGATGTTGCCCTCTTGGAATATCCTCTTTCTAATTCCTGTGTTCTTCTCCTCTGCCTCTGATCTTCCATTTTCTGTGCAAAAGCTTGGATTCTCACTATGTCCATATCTTTGTTCAAAGCAGCAATAGTACAATCTCTAACCAGATATGGATCTAGCCTCTCCACATATTGATGAACTCTGTCATCCATAGTAGCTATAACATTAGGAGCATATCTCGACAAGGAATTAAATCAGAGACTGTACTCCCTCACGCTCATATTCCCCTAACGAAGATTTAAAAACTAATCTGCACGGGCCTGACGAATCTCGAATGGAAGATTATGATCAAGAAATGCCTCTTTGAACTCTTTCCAAGTAGTTGGGGGTGCATAAATACCCCTAGATCGTTTCCAGTCCTCGTACCAATATATAGCCTCCCTTTTAAATCTATACACCGTTAACTCCACTGTCTTTCTACCCGTTACATGCATGACATCTAAGGCCTTTTGAATTTGATCAATAAAGTCCTGTGGGTCCTCGTTAAGATCTGATCCAATAAAAGTAGGAGGATCCATCTTAAGAAAATCCTGTGTTCGAAGGCTAGCCGCCCTATCTGTACCACTAGGACCCGTGGTAGGAATGGCTTGCCCTAGAGCTTGCTCAGCAACTATACAAGTCAAAAGTTGCACTGTATTTCTAAGATCTTGATCAACAACATTAATAGGTGGCTTTAGGGATATAGTTCTCCTCCCCCTTATTTCTTCCGGAGTGGAAGAAGTTTCTGATGCATGCTCAGCTAAAGCCTCACTTTGATTAGCTGGTATAGTGGGTGACTTACTAGTCCCCTCTCCGGAAGCCACATCTACTTGCTTACCGGTATTCTTACTTCTGGTAACCGGCATCATTACTATAATAAGAGAAACAAACGGATTCAGTGGTCAACTATGACTTCATATACAATATAGGCTATATCGCATGATCTAAGACATGAAGAAAAAAAACAATTCCTAAATGTCCATAGCCTCCTATTTATAGATGCGGTTCACGACACACCGATAAATAAGACTCTACGTAGACGCGGCTTTGTAGACTTACTAGGATGAACTTCTCTGATACCACTTTTGTCACGCCTCAAATCCTATTGGGGCAGACTGGCAGCCGTAATCGAGGAGGCTCGGGACAACCAGCTCATAACCTTATACTTCCCATGCATACCTCTATGACAACCTGAAATTTGGACAGCATCATGTCACATATAAAAGGAAATAATCACTTGTATAAGCTCGAACACACATATATATGTATATATAATACTTGGCCATTGGAGCCATCACGTCTATTAACAAAACACCACCTTGACTGTACATTAGGTCTACAAAGCCTCTAGACAATACACAGAGTTTAACTAAGGCCGGAACACACCCCTCCATATAACTAACTTCTATACAATACCAAAAGTTACTGGATATGACACGGAAAGCCCCGAAGCAAACTGGAGCTCACCAAAAGCAACTGGATATCCTGGCTCCTACTTGTGCGGTGTATGAGTTGAGGTACCTATGCATGCAACATGAAATGCAGGTCCCCTGTGGGGGACGTCAGTACGAAATATGTACTGAGTATGTAAAGCTATAGATAATCACATATGATATAGGAGCACAATAGAAATTAGAAACAAATGAATAAATCATAATAGGAGTGGACCACACTTACTAGAACTTGTGACAACATGTACATTGTATTTATTCAATCACTTTACCTTTGTTCTTATCATCTTTGTAATCATTACTGTACTGTACTATGACCATTAGGCTGCCTCCAGCACATATCAACTGGGATCGACCCATGATAGGCTTATGCCCTTGGGATACCACCCATAAACACATAAATAGGGATCAACCCAT
Organism: Capsicum baccatum var. pendulum; assembly: GCA_030864225.1. NCBI lineage: Eukaryota > Viridiplantae > Streptophyta > Magnoliopsida > Solanales > Solanaceae > Capsicum > Capsicum baccatum. The sequence continues at coordinate 282,572,981 of CM061555.1, forward strand.
GATAGGCTTATTCCCCTGGGATACCACCCGATAAAAGAGAACTTTCATCACTTATTCAATTAATCTTTGAGATTGTTATTTCGGTCGCCACCACATTTTTGATACTTTGAAACAATGATACATCAATGAAGTATTTTGGAGTCATCAATGCCATAACAATGAAGTAGGAACTTATTGGTATATCAATGAAATGTTTTGGAGTCATTAATAGAACATGGATCTTGTTTGAGTAACCGGATACCTTTTGACATTCATTAGTGCAATAAACATGTAAGATTTGGAAGACAAGTAAGTATTGGAATGTCTTGACATCTTGTAGGGTGGAAACAAGTTCATTGGTAACGTAGGGCATCATACAAAATCATTATGGATCACATGTTATTAAATAACTTTGGAAACTTTCTTAATAGAACAATTGTTCACTTTCATGCCAAAGATATGGTATAGAGTATGCTTTACATACCTGACTGTCAACCTTCAATACTAGTCCCAAATGGACTTCCCGTCTTTTCGGATTACTTATCTACAATGAACATATATAGCAATCTAGTATTAGCGACCAAACGTCACAATTCAATTATTTGAATTCACCAAACTAGTGGTTAAGTAGTAAGCCTTACTTACACCATAAAGGGTATCACTTTAACCCTCTTATACTCCAATTACATTCACATGCCATGAATATTCATACAACATCCTCCAATATCAAGTTTGGATTCATTTATCCTTCCAACCAATCCATTAAACCAAATTAAGCCATAGACATAAATAATCATCAATTCAATATTATATCACCATATCCACCTTCCATAACTCAATTACCATATCCACCTTCCACCATTCAATACAACCAAACCATGCAAAATAATCCATAACCCTATTTTCATCACCTTTCAATAACAACCAATACATATAATCCTCTATCACACATATATATATGGAAAAGAACAAAGGCAAACAATATTCATACCTTATAATTCACCTCTTAATTATGAAATCCTGTTTGCACAAATAATAGGTGTCGTTCGAAGATCTCGAGATGACAAACGCAGTTATCGGATTACTTTGGAATTTCTATGGTTGAATCAAAAGTAATTTAAAGGTCAAATTTGGCTAAGGTTTGTTCTTTCTCAATGATTGATGATGAAAATGAGTTTTTGAACTCATATACATGTATATATACACATATTCCCGTCCATAATATAATAAGAAATGACCAAAATGCCTTTAAAATTTAAATAATGTCAAATCTGTCCTTTGGTGGACTATTTTGATAAGCTAAAGTAGATCGACCATAACTCTTTGCTCCGATATTAAATTTGGATGAAATTGGTATCGTTGAAAGGATAATTCAAAGGGCTTTCATTTCATATAAAGTAGGCCACCCAGTTCGTCCTGTACAAGGAGTTATGGTCGTTTGAAGTTGACCCTAAAAATCTGTTTTGATAGGCTGAAGTAAAATGAGTATAACTCCTTACTTAGACGTTGGATTTGGAGCATTGGAAAGAAGATTCAAAGATATTTATTTTCATAGGTCGCAGCTCTCCCAGTTCATTATATTAAAGGAGTTATGATCGTTCGAAGTTGACCCAAAAATTCGGCTGGCCTCAGTAGTTTATGTGCAGGAAATTTTCCTGCACATTTACTATTCCCAAATATCCCGGCCACCGTTTTATAGTTTTGAATGTGCTCAATTATATTCGAAGCCTATCCATTTTTAGAAATCTTTATATCTTTGGAAAGCTTATTCAATAACCTTAGCATAGAACCATCGACGGGCAAATTCCGGTATAAATAAAATAAAAAAATTAATTCCATATAAATAAGACCAATACACGTACTTGAATATGGGGTGTTACATTTAATTATTCTCCTGATATTTAAAATGTTGAAAGTAATTAAATTTATAACTGTTAAAATCATTTATTTATTTGTAAGGCGTAATAACTCCTAATATTAGTAGTTTAAAATTGAGTAAAGTTTTTATTCTTAAACCTTTCCTTTTTGGTACATACATACAAATTTAAAATCACATATAATTGTAAACTTTCACGTTTTATGTTTTTTCTCTCTAATAATCAATCAATAAAAGGAAATTATTTCCTTGTAGGAACATTGTACTTCAAGATAAAATTATTGTTCGTATGCACTTTTTATACTTTGAATTGGCAGTCAAGAGAAACAATACTTGGTGAAGATTGCTACTTTTTAATAATGTAATTTTTCTTGTGTATATAATTTTATTAATTAACGTAAAGCACATGTGCAACTTAACGTACTTATTTTAAACTAGTCTATAATTTATAATCTATAATATATTAAAAGTATGAATGACCTTAGAAGTGTTGTTTGAACTTTTTGCCTTTTGTTAAAAGTCTTTGCTTTGGACAAAATCGTCTTTTCAGTATTTTGTTACTAATATTTAAGAGTTGAAAATTAATTAAATATATTTATGATAAAATCTTTTCTCATTAGAAGTTTCAGAATTAATGACAACAAATAATTTTTTCATTAGTTTAAGAATTATAGATCAACTAAATTTGATTTTAAGAAGATTTGATAAATCTAGAAATAATTATAAAAGCATTAGAATAAGAAAAATTTAATAAGTACGAAAGTTTTAAAGTTTTAAGTACGTAATAAAAATGTAATCGACCATTTTATAAAGATTTTATTTTAAAAACAAGAAAAGAGTGAAATGGTTAAATAATCATATATGTGCTTCTGGTGGTACATATATTTCGTCAAAGATATATCTACACTATCATTCTTAATTTAGTGTATAATTTATTAACATTATCAAACTTTAAGTTATAATTATTCATGATGGTTATTAGACAAATCAAGATGAGTAATTCCTTTAAAAATTTTCAACTCTCATATAGTTGTGGGCGATGTAATTTTATGAAATTTAAATCCGTACAAAATTCAGATTATATTAAATTCAAAATATATTAGTCCCAAATAAATATTGCGGATTAATATAATTGAATTAATTCTTTAAGTCCAAATAGATATGGATTTAAATAAGGCCCAATATTTATTGGTTTAGTCCATTAATTTAGGATATAAATGATGAGCCCACTTTACTAAGCCCAAGATATTGTTATATTCTAGAGGCCATAATAAGCACCATGTGTCAAATAACATGGCATGCCAAGTCAAGTAAAGGAGCCAATAGGACCGTGCCACATGTCAAACTGATGTAGCAGGCCGATGAAATAAAAGCCCATAAAAGGCGCCACATCACTTAAATTCGATTGATCAAAGGAAGTTCATATTCATCATGAATCTTCCTTTCCTACAACTATAAATAGGGGCCTCATAATTCAGAAAAAGGACCCCCCAGATCTCTAACAAGTAGAAAGAGAAAGCTCGTGGATCAAACACCGTAATTTCTCTAAAAAGTTTAAGCAGTCAAATCAAGTTCATCAAGATTCAAGAGCAAGACCGCAATATTCAAGAACAAGCTCAAAAGCCCTTGAATTCAAGCACAAGTCAAGATCAAATCCCCCAAATCAACAAATCAAGTTCAAATTCAAGATCAAGCTTCAAGCCCTTGAATTTATATTTGAAAAGGTGAATCAGAGGATTCATAGAGATTATAACACTAGCATTGAAATCAATAAAATTGATTGTTGCAATATTTTCTTATCTCGAATTATTTATTTTCGACCTCAAGAATTTTATTGTCCAATAAATTCTGGCACACTCAGTGGGACAATCTCTACCTCTCATCTCAACTTTTTCAAATACAAAGTCCAATAACACTGAAATGACTTCTAAGAAGATCAACTCTCAATCAACTGCTTCCAAGGCTGCTGACTCAAAGTTCTCTGCTGAAGTAGAAAGTATCCTTGGTGTTACTTTCGGGAGCGTAGGAGCTGTTACAAGGAGAAAGATAGGCTTGCTAGGACAACAAACATATCCAGTGTCGTCCGCACCAACTGCAGTTGTTAGATCTTCAACCCCAAAAGGAATGAAGTACAATACAAATGCTTTGGAAGGAGGAAGCAGTATCGCGGAATCACTTAAGAAGACTCTAGCTCTATTTAAGCATTCCGGTTCAAAATACTCTGGCGTGAAAAGCGTTGGTTGTTCAAGTAACTCATCATCTCCGACTAAACCTCATAAGTTGAGCACTTCAAATATCAACTTATGCGATAATCCATGCTATTCTCCAACATCTCCAATGATTATGCAAGTGATGGTAACTGATATCTCGTCTATGGAGGAGCAGCTTGCGAATCTGGCAAAGGCAATTGATGGCCTAACCAAATATGTTCAAAATCAAGATGCTTGAATTAATAAGATAATGGATAGGGTGGAAGGCATGATAGACAAAAAGTCTTTCCATGATCCTGGAAAATCTCTAGAGGTTCATGAAACAGAATATCTTGTGAAACAAACACCACCGATTAAAGAGGTGCAAGTTTCTTCTGAGGGAATGATCCTGATTGGGCAATTGAGGAAATTCATTGAAAGGACCCTCAAAAACAAGTATGATGTTGTTGCTAAGTCTTCCCTTGCTTATTCCAAGCCTTACATGGCAAGGATCGATAGCCTCAAAGTGCCCGTCGGCTATCAACCCCTCAAATTTCAATAATTTGAGGGCAAAGGAAACCCAAAATAGCATGTCGCACACTTTATTGAGACATATAAGAATGCTGGAACTTATGGTGACTATCTTGTCAAACAGTTTGTTCATTCCCTAAATGGAAACGCCTTTGATTGGTATATGGACCTTGAGTCTAATTCCACTGTTAGCTGGGAGCAATTGGAGCACGAGTTCCTAGATCGCTTTTATAGCACAAGGCATATAATAAGAATGGTAGAGCTCATGAATACTCGGCAAAGAAAGGATGAACCATTTATTGACTTCATCAATCGATGGAGAAATGCTAGCCTAAACTACAAAGATAGGCTCAGTGAAGCTTCTAAAATAGAGATGTGCGTCCAAGGAATGCACTGGGAACTTCTCTACATCTTGCAAGGCATTAAGCCTAAATCCTTTGAAGAGCTAGCTACCCGTGCTCACGATATGGAGTTGAGCATGTCTTCTGCTAGAAAGGGAACAACACCTATCCATGACCCTCAAAGGGGGAAAGGATAAGCAGGAACCCAAAAGATAAGGCAAGTTTGTCCCCAAAAATGACAACAAAGAGTCTATGAATGTTGATGTATCTCCTTCGAAAGTCACCACAAATGTGATCAAGAAGCAAAGTATGAAGATGACTTCTGGAGCACGTCTGAATCAGAAAACTTTAAAGGAAATACAAGAAAGGGAATATCCCTTCCTTGATTCTGATATTGTTGAGATTTTCGATGAACTCCTTCAGCATAATCTCATTGAACTCCTAGAGATGAAGCATCCCAATGAAGATGGGCGGACCAATGACCCTAATTATTGAAAATATCATAGGCTCATAAGTCACCCTCTGGAAAAGTGCTTTGTATTTAAAGATAGTCATATAACTGGTAAGAGAGAAGAAGATCTTCTTCGATGATGAGATGGCCAGTTCTCATCAAATCTCTATCATATTTGGCTCATTTGATCCAGTCTAAATATGTGTTGAAGAGCATAATGAGAAAATATTAGAGTCTGCCAGTTCTTTAGTTGACGAAGGCAATGATGAAGGGTGGACTTTGGTGACCAGGCGCAGACGCAGGAAGACAAGTCTGTGAAAGGAGTTGGCCAAGCATCCAACCAGAAGGAGAATGGTGAAGAAACCAAGGAAATAAAAGCTGGTTGAACTTCTAAAAAATACGACCACCACAGAGCTTTACCCCCAAAAACTTTGGTGTTCGGTGACTTTAGAGAAATTCTTACTGAGTTGGTTTCGTGTAAAGACTGCCTAAGTCAACCTTGAGGTTCCTTCACCTTCCGTAAAGAGGTGGAAAAGGGTGAGAATTTACCCATGGAGGTTCCTTCACCTTCCGAAAAGCTTGCTGAAACTCTTAGAGAAGAGGCATATATGCGTGATACAAAAATCACATTCATAAATAACAATATTCTACTTGCTAAGGCCCTAAATAACCATCCATTATACATGGTGGGTCAAATTCTAAGAAAGAAGATCAATAAAATTTTGATAGATGAGAGATCTGGAGTCAACATCCTGCCTATCCGCGGGATGAAGGAACTTGGCATCGCTACTAGCGAACTGGACGAAAGTTGTATAATGATCCAAGGCTTCAACCAAGGGTGCCAGAGAGCCATGGGATGTATCAAGTTGGGGATTCATATGGATGACTTTTAATCAAACCTATTGATGCATGTGATTGATGCCAAAACTTCATACAATATATTGCTTGGTAAGTATTGGGTACATGGAAAAAATATTATCTCATCCTCTTACTATCAATGCTTGAAGTACCTTGATGGAGGAGTGGAAAGAAAGATAGTTGCTGATGACAAGCCATTCACTAAAGCTGAGTCACATTTTATTAATGCAAAATTCTACTTAAAGAGGCATGTTGTGGATGAGAAAAGGGTTGAAGATGTCACCAAGACTAAGTGTGACGATCTTGCATCTAAGAAGGTCACGGTGACTGTTGAAAAAGTCACCACCAAGAATCCTCTCTCTACTTTAAATAAAGAAAGTGTCACTTCTACAAAAAAAGGCAACTCCCGTTCTCCGCTACGTACCAACGGTAAGAAAAGAGAAAGATCACCCATCGGATTCCCAAGATAATATGCTAAAGGGGCTAACTTTACCTATCAGGAAGATTGATGCAATAAATCCATCCTCAAGACTTCTTGAAGATTCTGTGGCTCAAAATTAGCCACAAGATATGACACTCCCTGCAGAGCGTATGAAAGAAGGGTTTGACCCAAATGCATATAAACTATTTGTATAGTCTAGATACAATCCTAATGAGCCATCAAGGTTAGTCAAACATCCATCAGAGTGTAAAACTAGGTAGGCACGTGAAGGCCTAGGATACACGCAACCACTTCCAATTTGCATCTCCATAAGAAGGGCAGTCAGTAATTATATCACCGTGGAAGAAAAATCCACTGTTGCTAATAAAAAACCCTTTGTATTTGACCAACTTGGAGGGTCAAATGCAAGAACTTTTGTGTTTGAACGGTTGGTACCTCTAAATAAGAAGAAAAGCAACAAGTGTAAGAGGAGTCGTCAAAGCACGATGATGCACTATTCACTTAAAATATAAAAGGATTTCCAAAGTTTGATTCCTTCTAGAATGAAATGACAGACAAAATTGGTAATTTCATACAATGAGGTGCTAAAAGCAAAGGTGCATACTGTGGTTTATACCAAGAAACACGAAGAAGATGAAGAGAGTGTTGGCTTCTCATATCATGTTACGATCCAAAATGAGAAAGATGTCTCTTCTTAAATAAATGTTGATGAAGAGATAGAAGATGCCTTTTGGTGTTATTATATATCTATCAACGAAGATAATTCTCAAGAGGAGGAAGATGCTGGAGATGCTCCATTGCAACTTGAACAAAAAGTAAAGGCCACAATAGATCTCTTGAAGGAAGTTAATCTTGGAACCAATGAAGACCCAAGACCAACTTACCTGAGTGTGTTTCTAGAATTAGAACAGAAAATTACTTATATGGACATACTCAAAGAATATATGGATGTCTTCACCTGGAGCTATAAGGAAATGCCTGGCTTAGATCTAAAAGTAGCAGTCCATCAATTGGCGGTCAAGAATGGTGCCCGTCCTGTTAAGCAAGCCCAAAGACGCTTTAGGCCGGAGTTGGTTCCTCTGATTGAAAATAAAGTTAACTAACTCATTAAAGCGGGCTTTATTCGTGAAGTCAAATATCCCACATAGATTTCAAGTATTGTTTTGGTAGGGAAGAAGAATATCCAAATTCAAGTTTGTGTCGACTTTCGGAATCTCAACAACGCCTGCCTTAAGGATGACTTTCCAATCCCTATACCAGAGTTGATGACTGATGCCACCACTGGTTATGAGGTAATGTCCTTCATGGATGGTTCATCCGGCTATAATCAAATCCGTATGGCGCCAAAGAATGAAGAACTCACTGCATTTCATATGCCCAAAGGTATTTATTGCTACAAGGTGATACCTTTTGGTTTGAAGAACGTTGCGTCACTTATAAAGGGCTATGCAGAACATCTTTGATGGCCTGCTCCATAAAAATATTAAATGCTATGTGGATGATCTAGTGGTGAAGTCAAGAAAGAGAGGTGACCATTTAAAAGACCTAAGAATGGTATTCGAGTTACTTTGAAGATATCAACTTAGGATGAATCCATTGAAGTATGCCTTTGGAGTTACTTTCGAAAAGTTTCTTAGCTTCATTGTGCGACACCGAGGAATTGAAATTGATCAAGCCAAGGTTGATGCAATTTTGAAGATGCCCGAACCTCAAAATATTCATGAGTTAAAAAGGCTTTAAGAAAGGCTAGCATATTTAAGGAGGTTCATCTCAAACCTTGCCGGGAAATGTCAACCATTTAGTCATCTCATGAAGAAGGACATTCCCTTCAAATGGGACCAAGCTTGTAGTAATGCCTTTGATAGTATCAAATCATACTTAATGAAGCCACCAGTTTTTGTAGCACCCATACCTGGGAAACCATTGATACTCTACATCTTGGCACAAGAGAGTTCAGTTGGAGCACTACTGGCTAAAGAAAATAGTGAAGGCAAAGAAAACTCTCTTTACTATTTGAGCAGAGTGATGATGCCGAATGAGCTAAAGTATTCTCCAGTTGAAAAGTTATGTTTGGCATTGGCCTTCTCAATTCAAAAGATGAAACACTACTTTCAAGATCATGTTGTCCATCTTATGTCTAGGGCAAATCCCATTAAGTTTGTAATGTCGAAACCAGTCCTTAGTGATCGACTTGCAAGATGGTACCTTCAATTTTAGCAGTTTAAGATTATGTACATTCCCCAAAAGGCTGTAAAAGGACAAACACTAGCTGACTTCTTGGCAGACCACCCGATACCTGATGATTGGGAACTGAGCGATGAACTTCCTGATGAAGATGCAATGGTCATTGAAGCTAGACCCCTATGGAAGATGTACTTTGATAGAGCCGCACATCGAGATAGAGCTGGTGCCATTGTAGTATTCGTCACTTCACAAGAAGAGGTCATCCCATACTCTTTTACCCTAATAAATTGTTGCTCTAATAATGTTGTTGAATATCAAGCTTTAATACTTGGACTAGAGATGACAATTGATATGAAACAACTGTAATTACAAGTCTTTGGTGAGTCCCAATTAGTGATCAAGCAGCTTTTGGGAAGCTATGAAGTCAGAAAGCCTGAGCTACAACTATATCATGATTATGCACAAAAGTTGATGGGGTGGCTTGGAGGAGTAACCCTCCAACATGTGCCAATAAGAGAAAATAAGTAAGCTGATGCCTTAGCTGCTTTGGCCTAAACCCTGACTCTTCCAAATCAGACCCAAGTTACTGTCTGCCAAAAATAGGTAGTACCGCGGTCAGATGAAGATGTAGAAAACAAAATTGAATACCTCATTGTCGTGTCTTAATCTATAAAAGAAGATTGGCGACAACTTATCATTGATTACTTATGTTATGGGATACTTACAGAAGATCCAAGACGAAAGACTGGCATTCGTCGTCGTGCACCTCTCTTTCTTTGCTTCAAAGACACACTATACAGAAGATCATTTGAAGGAGTACTCTTACGGTGTTTGGGAGAGGAAGAAGCAATTCAATCTTTACAAGAAGTGCACTCAGGAGTTTATGGATCATATCAGTCTGGACCGAAGCTCCATTTTCACATTAAAAGGATGGGATATTATTGGCCAACGATGGTGAAAGAATTCTTGGACTATGATAGAAGATGCAAAGCTTACCAATTCCATACAAATTTCATACATCAACTCCCAGAAGTATTACATCCAACTGTATCATCTTGGACATTCAATGCTTGGGGAATGGATGTTGTTGGTCCACTACTAAAGTCTTTTGGTGGACACTTATACATCTTGGCCACAATATATTACTTTTCAAAGTGGGACGAAGCTGTTGCTCTTAAGGAAGTAAAGAAAGAAAATATTGTGAACATTATCCAAGTGAATATCATCTACCGCTTTGGAATCCCCTAATATATAATAAATGACAATGGCAAAATGTTTGATAACAAACTGATGAATAAGATTTGTGATCTCTTTGGTTTCAAGCAACACAAGTCTTCTATGTACTATGCTGCCGCCAATGGTCTAGCCGAAGCATTTAATAAGACTTTATGCAACTTGTTGAAGAAAGTAGTCTCCAAATCCAAATGAGATTTGCATGAGCGGATGAAAGGAGCTTTGTGGGCGTATAGGACAACTTATCGTACACCGACACAAGCAACCCCATACTCACTTGCTTTTGGAGTTGAAGCAGTTCTGCCACTTGAGCATCAAATATCTTCTTTGAGACTGACCATTCAAGAAGGGCTCACTGATAAAGAAAATGCTAAGTTGCATCTTGCGGAGTTATAAACTCTTAATGAGAAGAGGTTGGAGGCTCAACAAAATCTTGAATGTTATTAAGCCTGGCTATCTTTTTCTTTTAACAAAAGGGTTCGCTTAAGGTTCTTCCAAGTTGGAGATCAAGTCCTTACAGTAAGAAGGCCCATTATCATTTCTCATAAGTCTGGGGGCAAATTAACCCCGAAGTGGAATGGACCATGTGTCGTACAAGAGGCCTATTCAAATGGTGTTTACAAGCTCGTCGATGCAGATGGCATGAGGATTTGACCCATCAATGCCAAATTCTTGAAGAATTACTATCCTTGAAGGAAAATGATATTCATTAAGGCACGAGTATAAACTGCATGTACACTCCTTAAAGAATGAGTATAAACTGCATGTCTACTCGTGGCCCGCAAGAGTATAAACTGTGAATGACTCAAAAAAAATCAAATAAATGTTTGCTAGGTTAAAAACCTCAAAAGAGGCGTCCTAGGAAAAACTTAGGACACAAAAAAAACACTCACCCAAAATTATGTTGTGACTTGATCCTCTTCATTGAGGTATGTAGGCTCTTGGAATCTTATTCCGAGTTCAGTTGCATAAGTGTCAAAAAATAAATATGTTTCTATAGTGTTTGTCATATGAACGCCAAGTATGAAACTATTCTAATCAAATTTTGGACTTACTCCCAATATTTGTGACTCAATGGGGGCAACCCATCGAAAAGAAAAAGAGTTCCTTTAATGGAATTTGGAATGCTAAAGTTCTCCAAGCCTATAACTAAAAGGATACTGAAATTTCCATGCCTTAAGGTGGACAAAGGTTGTGCCTTTGCACCTTAAGCTAGCCTCTATCGGGTTTATCCTTAAAAGGATATCGAAATTTCCATGCCTTAAGGTGGACAAAATTTATCCTTTTGCACCTTAAACTGGCCTCTCACGGGTTTATCCTTAAAGGATATCAAAATTTTCATGCCTTTAAGTGGATAAAATTTGTTCCTTTGTACCTTAAGCTGGCCTCTAACGGGTTTATCATTAAAATGATCTCAAAATTTCCATGCCTTAAGGTGGACAAAATTTGTCCCTTTGCACCTTAAGCTGGCCTCTAACAGGTTTATCCTTAAAGGATATAGAAATTTCCATGCCTTAAGGTGGACAAAATTTATCCCTTTGCACCTTAAGCTGTCCTCTAACAGGTTTATCCTTTAAAGGATCTCAAAATTTCCATGCCTTAAGGTGGACAAAATTTGTCCCTTTTCATCTTAATCTGAACATTAAAAAAGGCCCATACTTAAGAAAAATCACAGCACTATCTTCAAGTAAAATTGGTCGGACTTAAGGTGATGGAGGCGAAGTTATACTCTCGCACCTTAAGCCGATGTCTACTGTCTTTAAGTAAAATTGGTCGGACTTAAGGTGACGGAGGCAAAGTTAAACTCTCGTACCTTAAGCCCATGTCCACCATCTTCAAGTAAAATTGATCAAACTTAGGTGACAAAGATAAATTTAAAATATCACACCTTAAGCCGTTGTCCACCATTTTCAAGTAAAATTGGTCGGACTTAAGGTGACGGAGGTGAAGTTAAACTCTTGCACCTTAAGCCGATGTCCACCATCTTCAAGTAAAATTATTCGGACTTAAGGTAACGGAGGCAAAGTTAAACTCTTGCACCATAAGCCGATGTCCACCGTTTTCAAGTAAAATTGGTCGGACTTAAGGTGACGGAGGTGAAGTTAAACTCTCGCACCTTAAGCCGACGTCCACCGCCTTCAAGTAAAATTGGTCATACTTAAGGTGAAGGAGGCAAATTTAAACTCTCGCAGCTTAAGACGATGTCCACAGTCTTCAAGTAAAATTGGTCGGACTTAAAGTGACGGAGGCGAAGTTAAACTCTCGCACCTTAAGCCTATGTCCACCATCTTCAAGTAAAATTGATCGGACTTAAGGTTATGGAGGAAAAGTTAAACTCTCGCACCCTAAGCTGATTATTTCATATTGCTATCTGTTTCAATTCTCCAAAAACAAAACAAAAACAAAGAGAGGAAACAAGAAAGAAAGCAAAAACACAAATAGAAAAGATGTTACCTATCAAAGCTTTATGATCTTAAAAGTTGTAAATCACCAACTTGGATTGAGACAAGATGCCTTGATGAGAATAAAGCCCTCAAAATCTAGTTTGAGGCAATCAAAACACCCTTTGGTGGTGATGGTCCCACATAAAGAAATAAATTATTTGGCGAGGCCATGCAAATCTGGAATTCTCTGTCGGACAACATATAAGATCGACTTCAAAAAATCATCTAGAACAATCAAAAAAGAATTAAAATTCAAATTGTGGATATATTATACATGCATGTTATCGGCATCTATAGGATCAAACGGATAATAATTTTGGTACTCTCATATTGAGATATAATTTTTTTGGTGATGTCGCATAAATCTAAAATTGTTGATGCATCAAAACTCAATGTTGATTTCGGGATAACACCTGAAATATCTCAATTATATTAAATTATGAATTTTTGATATGTTATATATATTTGTGTATAGTTTCACAAGAATCAAGCGGCTTGTGATTTCATCCTTCCTACTTCAAGATATGAAAGTTTTAGTAAAGACGCGCAGATCTAAAATTTTCAACATGATAAAATTCAGAGCTAATTTCAAAAAATTATCGAGAATTATATTGAAGGAATTTAAATTTAAATTTTTTATATGTTATAGATATCGAAGTCTAGTTTCTGAAATATTAAATGGTTTATAATTTTGATAATTGTATAATTAGATATGAATTTTCTACCACTAACATATTGTGCTGAAAAAAAGTGACGAAAGTAAGAGAAAAGTAGGAGGGAAAAAAATTAGCTCAATATTGTTGATGGCTTGAAAACCTCAAAATTGATATTAAAAAAGTGGGGAAATTACCTCCCTTTATAGAGTTGTAGGATGGATGTTTTCTTCTTCAATATAAATTCAGATTGGAATAACTTCCATCTCCAAATCCAAATTGGAGATTGTTTCTTTCTCCAATATAAATTCAGATTGGGATAGCTTCTATCTTCAAATTCAAATTGAAGATTATTTTCTTTTCCCATAAAAATTCAAATTGGAGGTTATTTTCTTCTCCCATACAAATTCAAATTGGAGGTTGATTTCGTCCTTCCATACAAATTCGAATTGGAGGTTGTTTCCTTCTCCCATACAAAGTCAAATTGGAGGTTGTTTCCTTCTCTAATCTAAGTTTAAATTGGAAGAGTTTTATTCCTGGTTAAGTAAGGCAATGAAAAAGTCTTCCAAAACTATTTGAAATTTGATATCATACCTCACCAACGGGTCTTAAGTATAGAGATTCGTGAAAAAACTAAGAGAGCTTTGAGAGACAATGTCAATATGGTTCGTCTTTAAAGTTTTTGAATGAGGTGTTCTTATGTATGAAAAATCATTGAAGCACGAAGGAAGCATGTTTAAATAATCTTACTTCAAGGCTAGTCTCTAAATTATTAAATGTCTTGACAAGTCTTGAAGTAGGGGGCATTTGTGGGCGATGCAATTTTATTAAATTTAAATCCGTACAAAATTCGGATTATATTAAATTCAAAATATATTAGTCCCAAATAAATATTGCAGATTAATATAGTTGAATTAATTATTTAAGTCCAAATAAGTATGGATTTAAATACGACCTAATATTTATTGGGTTTGTCCATTAATTTGGGCTACAAATGATAAGCCCACTTACTAAGTCCAAGATATTGTTGTATTCTAGAGGCCCAAATAAGTGTCACATGTCAAATGATATAGCATTCCAGGTCTAGTGAAGGAGCCAATAGGACTGTGCCACATGTCTAACTGATGCAGCAGACCCATGAAATAAAAGACTATAAAAGGCGTCGCATCACTTAAATTTGATTGGTCAAAGAAAGTCCATATTCATCATGACTCTTCCTTTCCTACAACTATAAATAGGGGCTTCATAATTCAGAAAAAGCACCCCCCAGAACTCTAACAAGTAGCAAGAGAAAGCTCATGGATCAAACGCCGCAATTTATCTAAAAATCTCAACCATTCAAATCAAGTTCATCAAGATTCAAGATCAAGACCGCAATATTCAAGAACAAGCTCAAAAGCCCTTGAATTCAAGCACAAGTCAAGATCAAATCCCTCAAATCAATATATCAAGTTCAAATTCAAGATCAAGCTTCAAGCCCTTGAATTTATATTTGAAAAGGCAAATCAGAGGATTCATAGAAATTGTAACACTTGCATTGAAATCAATAAAATTGATTGTTGTAATATTTTCTTGTCTCGAATTATTTATTTTCGGCCTCGAGAATTTTATTGTCCAACAATAGTATATAATATGTAACAACAATTATTGTTCTTTCTATAACTAGAACATGAGAATAAGTTGTTTATACAATCATATCATATCATGAAATGAAAGATTGTCTTATTATTATGTCAAAAGGAACTCTAAAAAATCCAAGAGATATTAGTTCCATAATTTATAAACCATATATATACCTTGGGATTAATAAATCCAATGTTCGTTTTGTTGCTTTCTGCCATGTGATGAGAATTATTTCACATGACAGATCTTTGTTGAAGTTGCAAACTAAAGAAGATTGCAATTTGTAATTATATTTCACATCAACCACTTGTAACTTCTGATGATATAGTGTATATGTGCTTGCACTAAAATATATGCTTATATTTATATTATTATATTAAAGTATTACAGATTTTTGAAAAGAGATTTTAACTTTTACACATCATTTACCAAATGTAGGGGGTGCGGATAACTTGGGTAACTTAAATAGATCTATTATAGCTCTAATGGATGTATTTTAGTTTGTGCTTGGATTAGCTTTAATGGATCTATTTTAGTTTGTGCGTGGGTTAGCTCTAATGGACCTATTTTTGTTTGTGCGTGGATATTCCTTAACTTCTCTAATCATTTTTATTTTTAGTTTGTTTATTTTAATTTTATTAATGTTCATATCTTGGGGGGTGATTGGATGGTATTTGATTAAATGCTTTACTGTAATATTCTTTAGTTTTTTCTCTTAGTCTTTGTAATTCTTGTATATTATTTTGGAGGTATTCTAAATATTCTATATCTTTTGTTCTAAAATATCCAATTAAATTCTCTTTCATAAGTATTTATGTTAATCTTATTTCTTCCATATCTTCTCTCCAATATTTTAAATACTTATAGTCTATCATTTTATCCTAAAGTAGTTGTAATACTGTAAATTTTTTTGTAATAATTTATTCTAATTGTACTATATCTGATATTAAATTCTAGGTATCTATTCTGTTAATTATCCTGTCTTTTTCGTCTATGAATAATTCCATGTCTAAATTATATTCTAAACTGTCTTTTAATTCTAGTTGTTTTATGGTTTTATTTATCCAAATTAATCTTTCTTTTAATTGTTCTCTTCTTTTTCTAAGCTGGTTTCTATAATTAATTTCTTCGTATAGCCAATTTTGTTTTTCTCTAACTCTTTGAATATATTCTAGCATTTTTAATCTGTATAATATCCATCTGAATAATAACTATTTGAATTATTTCTACCATAGAAATCTATATTTTCTAATTCATCTTCTATCCAATTAGTACTTAGTAACTCATCTTCATAATCAAATATTTTTTCCCATATTATTTTCTTTATGTCTTCTAATTCTAAGTCTTTTATGATATATAAAACTAGTATCTTAGTTTCATCAGATATATATGTTGTCATATTATCCATATAATGCTTAGGTTTCTACGAATAACTTGGATAACTTGGAATTGGATTCTAGTAATTAATTGCTTTATCATAGTATTATTAGTTGTTTGTTTTAATCGTAATAATTCCTCTATATTTTCATTAAGGAATTCTATCTTTAGTTCTCATATATTCTTGTAAATTTGTTTTCATTAGTTTTTCTATTAATTGTATATTTTTCATATCCATTTTCTAATTTTTTAAATATACGTAATTTATCATGGTTGATGTGTAGGTTTGGTATGTAAGTATTTGTAAGAGCAAGTAGGTAGGTGTGGTATGTAATTTATTCTAATCATAAAATATTTATCAAATATTTTTTTCAATATGATTTTTCTTATATCTACAATTTCTATATCCTTAAGTATATACAAAACATGTATTTTGAATTTATCTACCATTTCGTCAGATAAATAAGTATTCATTTTTCATATGATGCTTTTTCAAAATATTTCCTTCAATCATACACATAACAAAATATGATCATTTTAGATTACTATATACTAGATTATTCTTAAATAACATGTTCTTCGGTTACTATTAGCATGGTAATCTGGATACTTTTCCCTTAAACAGCGCCTCTACTCTGGCTACTCCCCTATCACGGCTTTTTTGCCTCACTGGTTTCACCTTTAGGATGGCATAGTTCTTAGGAATTTTTCTCTTTTTTCCTCTTTGCTAATAAACTTCTTAACATGCTATTTTTCGAATAATTCTACTATAAAGTAACTAACATGAACTTATTTTATCATATTATGATTGTCAGAAATTTATGAATTTAGCTATTCATAATCATAAATATAAATACCTGTTTTAGTAAATCTGATAATTCTAGATTTTCCATAGCTGTCTGATTCATAGCTTTTCCTTGGAAATATACCTATTTTTTATTAAATAATTCAAAATAATTTTGTGTATAAGAGAGGGTTTTGCTTCAACTCATGAAGGCTTGCCCTTCATCTGAGCGGATGCTCCTCTATTTATAATCTAAAAAAGATAAAAAAAAATGTGTATTCTATTTACATCTTTACACCTGTCCTAATATAACTCTACAAAAACTACTTTACAAAAAGTAGAAATCAAAAAGTCTTAAAGGCTACTTAAGACTAATAATGATAGGTGCCAAAAATTCAAGTGTAATAATGACACTCTAAGAATGTTATACATTTTACGTAAAAATAAGTTAAGAAAAACTAACTATTCTGCCATATATTGCTTTCTAACTTTTATTAACTTGTCTCCTTTGTCTTTTATTTCTCTATTATTGATCCGTTGTTATTTTCTTCTTGTTGTATCTGCTGCTTTTTTATCTTCTTGCTATTGTAGCATCACATCTGGAATAAAGTTGTGTCTTCCACTACATCTGCTTCATATGTGGTCATCGTATCTTTGGCCAACTTGTTTACAGAATTGATCCATAGCTTCTTCTGAAATAACTCCTTTCGTAATAGATCTTGTGACTGGTAGCTCTTCTGGTTTTAGGATCGTTATAATCCATTTTCTTATCTCTTCTCTGTTATTTTCTCTAATATTTTTACAAGTAGAGTAAACCAATAATTGATTTCTATTATAGTAAATCCAAACTGGATTTTGATTTATATAATTATTTGCTAACTCAGTCAATATACTGCTAAGTCCAATAACTCTCTTGTTTCGGTAGAAGTCCGGTATCTGATTTTTAGTTATCTATTCTTGTTCGCATATTTCTTCAGGTATAATATAATATCATGTCATTCCTATCTTGACAATAGTAATTGTCTGTTTTATTTCATCAAACAATATTTCTGCTGGCGCTAAGTAGAAACGAACATAGAATAACTGTCCCTTCGTAATCCTTTTATAATCCATAAATTTTTTGTTAATATCTGGAATTCTTGTTAACTCTTCTCCAGTAATTGTGTAAACTATAGATAATAGTCCATAATAGTAACATGAAGAAATTAAGTTTGCACTAGTGCCAGGCAAAGCAATAAGTTTGTTATAGTTCTGACATTTTTGTGTAATATATCCTTTGTTTTGTTTTGGTAAATCTTTATTTTGGATAGGTTTTGTATTTAAAATTTTTTGTAAGGTATAAATATTATCAATATATGTACGAGTTATATGGTTATAAGTCTGCTTTTATTGATTGAGTGATTCAGAATATGTGTATATTTGGGGAGGTATAGATGACTCTGGTTTTTGTATATTTGGTGTATATGGTTTTGAGAATATCTGGTTGAGGTTATAATTCTTTTTCTTTGGTAGTTCAGGTTTATTTTGAGTGACTATATTCTTTCCCTTGGATACATCACCTGCGCCTACAGCTGTAACTGTAATTTCGTTAGTAATTTGAGTTTTTAAGTGTTTCTCATTGTAACCTTCTAGGTCTAGTTTTTTAATGTGCTCTTCCTGCACAGTATCTTTGCTAATAGATTCTTGTTTTTTATAGTGCTCAACCTGCACTTTTACATTTGTAACTTCAGTAGTTAATGTGATAACTCGTTCTTGTAATAACTTCATTTGTTCAAACACTTGTAATATTAAGTTTGTTTGGGTATCTTTGACATCAGCTTCTTCCATTGGTAAATTAGTTTGAGTAGCTTTCTCTTGATATGTAATTTGCAATAACATTCTTGTCAGTCTTGATTACTCCAATCGTAAATGTAAAATTTAATATATTCAATACTAATCTCCGAATTTTCTTCATCATAACTGAGTTTTGTATTTTTCTTGTTTACCACCATCGAACCTGGGTATTATCTGTTCTTACAATAAATTTGTTATATACAATATATGATTCAAAGGCTAATAAACATTTATATAATGAACATAATTCTTTTCTATTTATTTCCCATTTTATTTCTGTTTCATTAAATGTACCTGAGTAATATCTACAATGATGTTCTATTTTTTCATTTTCGTACCTATATTTAAGTACTCCTCCATAACTATATTCACTTGCATCTGCTTCTAGATATGTAAATTTTTTATTTTCGTCTGGGAATTGTAATTTTGGTAATTCTTTACAAAGTATTTTTATTTTTTGAACTTGTTTTTTATCTTCCTCGTTGTAATTATATTCTACATCCTTTTTAAATTTTTTCTGTAAAGGCTTTAAGTTTTCTGCTAATTTTGGTATATATTCTCTTACTTGGTTTACTAATCCTAAAAATGATTGTAATTTCTTTTTCGTATCTAATTCTTCTTTTGAATTTATTATTTTTTGTACTATATGTTGTTGCATTTTTACTCCACTTTTATCTATTTGTATTTATAAAAATTCTATCTGGTTTTTTTATAATTTCATCTTTCTTTTCACTTAAACTTATTCCCAATTTTTCTATTATATCTGTAAATTGTTCTAATAATTTTAAATGTTCCTCTTCAGTTTTTGTGTATAGTAGTATATCATCTATGTATACCATACAATTAGGTAATTGTTTAAAGTAACTATCCATAAAGTGTTGGTATCTACCTGGTGCATTTTTATATTCAAATGGTAATACGTTCCATTGATAAAATCCTTGTGGTACTGTAAATGCGGTTAATTCCTTAGAATCTTCATCTAACTTTAAGTGGTAAAATCCTGATTTACAGTCAAATTTACTAAAGTAGTTATATCCTTGTATTTATCTTATTTTTAATATCTTATTTGGTATTGGATAATTATATGTCATAGTTTTTGCATTAAATTTCTATAGTCAATAACCATTCTACTTTTTCCTCTTTTTTGTTCACTATATTTATTTACTATAAATGTTGGACTATTATGTTTACTATTACTTTTTTGTATATACTATTTTTCTAATAATTCATCTATATGCATTTTAAATTCTTTTAAATCATCAAAATTATATGTTAATGGTTTTTGAGTTATTATGCTATTTTTATCTATTAATTCAATTTTTATAGTAGTTTTATATTTTTCCCATCCTTTTAATGGATCTTCACTATATAATTGTCTTAATTTTTTCTTTATTATTTCTACCTTATCTATTGAAAATATGGTTATTTCTTTTTTATTTATCGAAAATACAACTAGTTCTATTGTGTCTTCTATATTTTTTATATTTTCTAACTTTTGTATAATTTTTTCACTTTCTTTTATCCAATCAGTTTTCTTTCTTATTTTATTAATAACTCTTTTTGCTCTTACTTTTTGTTTACATGGTGTTGTAAACCACCAATCTATTTTAGTTATTATATGTGGGTATAATTTATCTAAAAATGGCATTCCTAAAAGCATATTTTTATATGTTAGTTCATAATTATAGATTTCTTCTATTGTTATTATTTTATCCCATATCTGTATTTTTACATTCTTAGCTTTATATGTAATTAAACTTTCTTCATTATTAAATCCTTTGACTACTATTGGTACTTTTAGCTTATCCCATTTATCTTCTAGTAAACAGTTGTATCTACATAAGTTTGGTTCTGCTCCTCCATCTATCATAGATGTATAATACCTATTATAATATCCTTCTACTATTATTTTTACAAGTACATATATTTTCATGTCATGTCAAAGTTCTTTTTATGAATAATTTCTCTTTATTATATGTTATAGATAATTGTGTATGTTCTATATTGTATGGTTTTATTTGTTCTAACCATTTTATTCCTAATATTATATCTGTTTTTTGCATTTCTTCCTTTATTTCAAATTCTATTTTATTTTCCTAACTCCTATTATTATTATTTTTTCTGTTGTATCCTTAATGTTTATTAGATTCCTTGGTAGATTTGGGCATATATTACTATTAGATTTTATTTCTTCACTTTTTACTAGATATTTTGCTATATAATTTTCTTCTTGTCCTGTGTTTAAGAGTATTAAATATTCTTTTTCATTTATTGTTCCCATTATGTAATATTGATTTAAATTAACTATTGAAATTGTTTCATAACTTGTTCTTTTTGATGAGTTTGATGATTCTGATTTTTCATGAGCTATTCTCTTCGATGTACTTATTCTATCATTTATTATTTCTAAATCTTCTTCTATGTCTATATTTTTGTAACTATAATCATTATTATCAATTATTTTTACAAATTGTTCAAAAGGACTTTCTATTTGTATTTTATTAATTTTATTTTTCCTGTTATTTTATGTTTTGTTGTTAATACATATAGATTTTTACATCTTGCTGTAAATATTTTACTTTCTGGGGTTAGTTCTATTCCTGATATTTCCAATATAATACTAATGATTTATCTATATTTTTATCTGTTATTGCTACTGAATAATTTGCACTTATTATAAATTTAAATTTTTGGTATATTAATTTTTTTTTTATGGCTGTTATTATACTTTTTTTTTATAGGTTTTATAATTCTATCATCTGCTAAATATAATTCTATTGGTGTATCTATTCCTTCTCTAAAACATGCTTTTATTAATATCTCTGTTCCTCCAAGGTGTACATATTTTATTGGGTCTTACTTTTTATATCATTTATTTCTTTTTTAATTATTCTTTTTGTTACTAGTGGTATACTAGCTCTTCCTTTTGCATATCTACAGTCTATTACATGTTCTTTTTGGCTTACTACGTAGTATTCTTCCTTTTTTCTACTAAATATATTTTTTATTGTTGATATTTTAAATATTCTTTCTATACTTAGGTCTAACTCTTTCCTTTTATTTTGTCAAATATATTACCGCCAAATATTATTTTTTGATTTGTTCCTTCTTCATGTAAACGTTCTTCCTTTGTTATTATTTTTATATCTTCTTCAGTTATTTGGTTCATTTTTATATCTTCTTCAGTCATTTGATTCATCTAATTTAATATCTATTCATTATCTATTTCATTCTCCAAAATTTCATATATACTATCTTCACTTTCTAATTCATAATCTATATAATCTATCTGCATATATTCTGTATTTTCTATTTTTATTTCTGATATTTGTTTCTTTTTTGAATTTTTTGATAATTTACAATTTCTAGCTAAATGTCCTAGTTTTCCACAATTATAACAAGTATATTCTTTTATAGATTTATTTTTCCTATATGGTTTTTTATGTTTATAATTTTTTACATAATATCTTTTTCTTGGTTTCTTATACTTATATTTTGATTTCTTGTATTTTTTATATTTCTTATGTCTTTTTTTTTCTTATAATATCTTTCTTCATATCCAAATTGAGGTGCTATTTTATCTTTGCAACATGCTAAATTTCTTATTAATGTTTTTTCCATTTTTATTTCTTCTCTATATTTTTCACATAGATTTCTATACCATTGCTGTAAAACTTTTATTCTTGCTCCTATGATATTTACTATTTTTGCTTCATCCCGACTCTTTATTATTTTTTAACTAAATGATTCGGATAATTTACTAAAATATAATCTTCTTATTTCTTTACTTTCTTCTATATTATATGTTCCTTAATAATAATATTCATTAAATGCGCACGTATACTCATCTATATAACACATATTACATATAGCTAATTTTAACATTAAATTTCTATTTATATATTTTTCTTTATTTTGCTCTTCTTCTTCTGTTGTTACACTGCTAAATTCATCTCTTATAGCTATTTCATATTTCTTCAATATTTCTATTGGTAGTATTTTAGTAGTTGTTGATGTTTCTTCTGTTTTAGTATCAGATCTTAATACTTTTTTACTTGCTTCGGCTAGGTTTAAAAACCATAATTTTACTGTTCCTATTAATGTTTTTTCTATATATTCTGGTGTGTTTGTTGTATCTATTTTATTATCTAATAAATGTTTTGACATATATCCTACCCATAGTTGTATTATTTTATTTGTGTCTATTACACAGTCTAAATCTAAAAAAGTAGTAATTAATTATTTATTTTGGTGTTCATTTATTATATTCATCCTTTGGATTATATCTTTTAAACTTACTTTTTTAATTATACGTTGGTTTTCTTATTTCTGATGTACTAGGTATTATATTTTTATCTAGAGTATTTACTTCTGTATTTATTAGTTCCAGATTTTCTTTATTAATTACTTCTTGTTCTTCATTAATTTCTAGTTTTCGTATGTTTTCTAGAATTTCTGTATATGTTTCACTATCTTCTGAATCATAATTATCTGTTTTTCAGCATCTATTGTATTTATTTCTAATTCAATGGTTTCTAATTCTTTATTTTTTATTTCTAATTTTTCTTTAAATTGATTTATCTCAATTAATAATTTTTGTTCTTTATCTTTTTCTTCTTTTTCTTTCTGTCTTTTTTCATACAAGTTTTTTTTCTAATTCAGCAATCCTACTATTTTTAGTTTCTTCTATTTTTCGTATATCTTTTGTGGTCTGTTGTTTTATTTTATCTATTTCCTTTTTTCTGTCTATCTCTTCGTTTTCTCTTTCTATTCTTACCATGGCTGCCAACTTATCTTCTAATTTTAATTCTTCTTTTTCTAACATTAAATATAAATGTTCACCTATTTTCTTATATCTTCTTCCTAAATTAGAGAATACTATTTTTATTTTTGATCCTTCGTGATTTTCATATATTTTTTTGTCTATTATAAATTCTTCTTTGTTCATTTTATTAAATGTATATAGGTTATGTGATATATATATTCTAGACTATCTATTGTTGATTCTAAATTTGATATTTGTTCTTTTTGTGCATTTATTGAATTTTTACTAACTCCGACAATTATGTTATACTGCAGTCTTTCTATCCTTATTTTTAATTCCTTACGTTTTTTAGATATTATTTGTTTTAATTCTTTATATTTTTGTAATTTCTTTCGTTATTCATCTAAACAATATTTATAATATTTTGGTGTATATCTAAATCCAATTGTATCATAATTAATAAATTAATCAAATAAATCCAAATATATACTACTTCCGATAACTTTAAACAACATAAGCTTTGATATTAAAAAATAATAATATCAATATGAACGAAAAATAAAACTCAGGGAAAATACTTGCCTTCAAATCCGCTCGTATCCACATGTAATCTCATTCACACGTTCGACATAATCTTGCTTCACCTGGACAAACATATTCAGAATCAAGTAATAATTACTTATACACAAAAGTGGATCTAAGTATTTAAGATTATGTTAAAAATTAAAGAATATTCAATTTGTTAATAGCCTAATTTAAATTAGCAACCAAAAAATAAGAAAAAGATTTGTAAGACAAATAAAAAAACATCAACAAATTTGCATTTGTAGGGGGGTGCGGATAACTAGGATAATAAATAGATTCATTGAATCTATTCTTTTTTGTACGTGGATATTTTTTAGATTTTGTTTTAATAAATTATTCTTTTTGTGAGATGTGTTCATTAATTTATTTAGTTTATTATTTTATCCTGTAGTAACTGCTGAGTTGCAAATTTCTGTGTAATAATTTATTCTTTCTGTACTGTAGTATATATCTAATTCTAGATTTTCTATGTCATTTATTATTTTGTGTTGTTCTTCTCGTAGTGAGTTTTTTATACTATATAAACTATCACATGTGCTATTTTCTAAATTTTCTAAGGTTTTTTCTATCCAAATTAACTTTTCTTTTAGATCTTCCATTATTTTTCTAATATGGTTTCTATAATTAATTTCGTTATTTAGATTATCTTAATTTTCTCTAGTTTTTCTAATATATTCTAACATCCACAATCTTGATCTGAATAATATCCTTCTGGGTAAATGTCTTCGTATATTTGTTCTAAGGCATTTATTATTTCAATTTCGTAGTTTATTACTTCTTCTAATATTATTTTCTTAA
Source organism: Capsicum baccatum var. pendulum (assembly GCA_030864225.1). Taxonomy (NCBI): domain Eukaryota; kingdom Viridiplantae; phylum Streptophyta; class Magnoliopsida; order Solanales; family Solanaceae; genus Capsicum; species Capsicum baccatum. The sequence continues at coordinate 282,597,927 of CM061555.1, forward strand.
TATCTATTATTTCTATATCTTTAAGTATATATAAGATTAAAACTCTAAGGTAGTCTAAATGAGCTATTTTCTAAAATTGATATTTTATAGTTATTTTTTTTTTAGTCTTAGTAGTTCTTGCATATTTATATTAAGAGATTTTATATATTTTTTATTTTTCATGTATTTGACTATATTTATTTTTATCTGTTTTTCTAGTAACTGTATATTTTGCGTATCCTTAAAAATCCTACGTAACTTTAACATAATAAGTATTTATAAGAGTAGTTAGGTATGTGTGGTATATAACTTATTCTATCCGTATAATTTTCTCCAAATGCTTTTTCTAATATAATTTTTCTTATATTTGCAACATTTATATCTCCAAGTGCATACAAAATAAGTATCTTAAATTTATCTACCATGACGTCAGATATATTATCATTCATTATCATAAAATTGCTTTTTTCAAAATATTCCCTTCAACCATAAACATAATAAAATATAGTCATCTCAGATTACTATATACTAGATTATTCTTAAATAACATGTTCTTCGGTCACTACTAGCATGGTAATTCGGATACTTTTCCCTTAAACAGCGCCTCGACTTTGGTTACTCCCCGTCACGGCTTCTTGCCTCATTGGTTTCACCTTTAGGATGGCATAGTTCCTTGGGATTTTTCTCCGTTTCCACTTTGCTAATAAACTTCTTAACATATTATTTTTCGAATAATTCTACTATAAAGTAACTAATATGAATTTATTTTATCATATCATGATTGTCGGAAATTATGAATTTAGCTATTCATAATCATAAATAGATATACCTGTTCCGGTAGCTTTGATATTTCTGAGGTTTGTTGTTCCATAGCTTTTTCCATTGCAGTGTATATATTTAATTAACTGGGCTAAATATTTTTGAACGGAATGGAGAGAGTTTTTTGGCTAATGTGAGAAGGATTGCCTTTGCAATGCCTTCTTTCTTCTTTATTTATAAGTGAACGAAACTTTACAAATTTTTCCAAAGTATTTTACATGTGTCCTAAAAGATAAGATTCCTAAAGCTAAAAACAAAAAAGGTTCAAAAAAGCCTTAAAGGCTATTAAAGCCTACTACCTAAAGTCTAGCTAAAACAAGAAAGTCTTTTTATAAATAGTAAAGTACAATAATTTCTAAAGACTTTATACAATAATTTCTAAAGACTTTACGTAACTTTAAAATATCTTGTTTCCATGGTTTTTGTTATATCTACTGTATCTCCATTATTGCTCCGGTCTTATCTTTCCAGCTGTCGTCCTTATCTTCTTTTATTCTAGCTGCACTGCTGGGACGTCATTATCTCCTCCATTACATTTTGAACATTTGTGGTCTGGGTATTTGTGTCCAATAGTCTTGCAATATCTGGTCAATAATTCTTCTGAAATAAATTTTTCTCTAATAGCTCTGGCGATAGGTTCTGTTTCTGGTTTAAGCAACGTGATAATCCATTGCCTAATAGTTTCCATATCTGTTTCTCGTAACTCTTTTGAATTTGAATAGATTAATACATGATTTCTTGAATAATAGCTCCATATAGGATTTTGGTTGCAATATGTATTTGCTAGCTCTTGTAAAATTGTAGATTGTCCGATAACTCTTTTGTTCGCATAAAATTTTGGTATCTCGATTCTGGGTATCTCTGGCTGTGAACCAATATCTTGTGGAATAATCATATCTCATGTCATTCCTATCTTTACAACTTGTATGGGCTTTTTAACTTCATCAAATAATATCTCTGCTGGTGCCGTGTAAATTCTTATAAAAAATAAAGTACCTTTGGTTATTCTTTTAAATGTGGTAAATGCTTCATATATCTCGGGTATAGTGGATATCTCAGTTCCGTCCGTGGTATATACGGTACTAAGTAATCCATATTTGTAGCAAGTTTTGACTAAGCTGGGTTTGATTTTAGATAAGACAATTAGCTTATTGTATCCGGTCAATTTCTGGGTTATATAGTTTGTATCTGGTTCTTGGATATTTGTATCTTTGGGGTTGCTATTTAAAAAAGTTTGTACATTGTAAATATTTTCTATATATGTGCGGGCTGTGTAGTTGTATGTCTTTTTGTCTTGGTTTAGGCTATCTCGATATGTGGTAACTTGTGGGGGTATAAATATGGGGTCTTTTGATGTATTTGGTGTATATGGTTTGTCAAATAGCTTGTTTAGGTTCATATTTTTTCTAACTCCTTTGCTTGTACCTGCATAAGTAGATTGATAAACGTTATGGGTTTTATGGAGTATCCCAACATCTCCTTCTAGCTCTGGAATTTTATTGTCTTTCGATCGACATAGCTCTGCGCATTTCTGAGTTAGCTGATTCATAGCTATAGACTTCAGTTTATCTTCACTAGTCTTTAGCTTTAGCATTTCTATCTCAGTACCCATCTTTACTATCTCGGTACCCATACTGTCCATTTTCAATGAAAGCGTAGTCAGGGCGTTGAGTATCTTTTCATGTATATTTTCTTCTATCATTTTAGTTTGTGTAGCTTTGTCTTGATATATAATCTGCAATAACATTTTTGTTAGTACTGATTACTTCTATTATAAATGTAAAATTTAATATGTTTAAAACTAGTCTCCGAATCTCTTTTGTTGTAACTGAATTTTGTATTTTCTTTGTTAGCCACCAGCGTACCTGTGTATTATCTGTTCGCACAATAAATTTGTTATATACAATATATGGCTCAAATGCTAACAAACATTTATATAATGAACATAATTCTTTTCTATTTATTTCCCATTTTATTTCTGTCTCGTTGAACGTACCTGAGTAGTATCTACAATGGTGTTCTATTTTTTCTGCTTCATATCTATATTTAAGTACTCCTCCGTAACTATATTCACTGACATCTGCTTCTACTATGTATGTAAATTTTCTATTTTCATCCGAAAATTGTAATTTTGGTAATTCTTTGCAAAGTAATTTTATTTTTTGAACTTGTTTTTTATCTTCTTCGTCATAGTTATATTCTATATCCTTTTTAAATTTTTTCTGTAGTGGTTTTAGGTTTTCTGCTAATTTTGGAATATATTCTCTTACTTGGTTTACTAATCCTAAAAATTATTGTAATTTCTTTTTTGTATCTAATTCTTCTTTCGAATTTATTATTTTTTGTACTATATGTTGTTGCATTTTTACTCCACTTTTATCTATTTGTATTCCTAAAAATTCTATCTGGTTTTTCATAATTCAGCTTTCTTTTCACTTAGACTTATTCCTAATTTTTCTATTATATCTGTGAACTGTTCTAATAATTTTATATGTTCTTCTTTAGTTTTTGTATATAATAATATATCATCTATGTATACTATGCAATTAGGTAATTATTTAAAATAATTATCCATAAAATGTTGATATCTACCTGGTGCATTTTTATATCCAAATGGTAATACATTCCACTCATAAAATCCTTGTGGTACCGTAAATGCAGTTAATTCTTTAGATTCTTCTTCTAACTTTAGATGGTAAAATCCTGATTTACAATCAAATTTGCTAAAATAATTATATCCTTGGATTTGTCTTATTTTTAGTATCTTATTTGGTATCGGATAATTGTATGTTATAGTTTTTGCATTTAAATTTCTATAATCAATAACCATCCTACTTTTTCCTCTTTTTTGTTCACTATGTTTATTTACTATAAATGCTGGACTATTATGTTTGCTATTACTTTTTTGTATATATTGTTTTTCTAATAATTCATCTATATGCATTTTAAATTCTTTTAAATCATCAAAATTATATGTTAATGGTTTTTGGGTTATTATGCTGTTCTTGTCTATTAATTCAATTTTTATGGTAGTTTTATGTTTTTCCCATCCTTTTAACGGATCTTCACTATATAATTGTTCTAATTTTTTCTTAACTATTTCTATCTTATTTATTGAAAATATAGTTATTTCAGTTTTATTTATCGAAAATACTACTAATTCTATTGTATCTTCAGCGTTTTTTATGTTTTCTAACTTTTGTGTAATTTTTTCACTTCCTTTTATCCAATCAGTTTTCTTTCTTATTTTATTATTAACTCTTTTTGCTCTTACTTTCTGTTTACATGGTGTTGTGAACCACCAATCGTTTCTAGTTATTATATGTGGGTATAGTTTATCTAAAAATGGCATTCCTAAAAGTATATCTTTTGACGTTAGTTCATAATTATAAATTTCTTCTATTGTCAATATCTTATCCCATATTTGTGCTTTTACATTCCTAGCTTTATAAGTAATTAAACTTCCTTCATTATTAAATCCTTTAACTACTATTGGTATTTTTAATTTATCCCATTTACTTTCTGGTAAGCAATTATATCTACATAAATTAGCTTCTGCTCCTGTATCTATCATAGGCGTATAATATCTACTGTAATATCCTTCCACTACTATCTTCATTAATACATATATTTTCATTTTATGTTAAGGCTCTTCTTAAGAATAATCTTTCCCTATTATATGTTATGGATAATTGTGTATGTTCTATATTATATGGTTTTACTTGCTCTAACCATTTTATTCCTAATATTATATCTGCTTTTTGCATTTCTTCTTTTACCTCAAATTCTGTTTTTATTTTTCTAATTCCTCCTCTTATTATTTCTTTTTCTGCTATATCTTTACTATTTATTAAACTTCTCGGTAGATCTGGGCATATATCATTATCAGTTTTTATTTCTTCATTTTTTACTAGACATTTTGCTATATAATTTTCTTCTTGTCCTGTGTTTAATAGTATTAAATATTCTTTTTCATTTATTTTTCCTATTATGTAATATTGATTTAGGTTACTTATTGGATTTGTTTCATAACTCATTCTTTTTTATGAGGTTGATGATTCTGGTTTGTCATTAGCTATTCGTTTTGTTGTACTTATTCTATCATTTACTATTTCTAAATTTTCTTCTATATCTATGTCTCTATAGCTATAATCATTATAATCTATTGTTTTTACAATTTGTTCAAACGGGCTTTCTATTCGTATCTCGTTAATTTTATTTTTTCCTGTTATTTTATGTTTTGTTGTTAATACATATAAATTTTTGCATCTCGCTGTAAATATTTTACTTCCTGGGGTTAATTCTATTCCTGATATCTTCCAATATATTACTAATGATTTATCTATATTCCTATCTGTTACTGCTACTGAATAATTTGCACTTATTATAAATTTAAATTTTTGGTATATTAAATTTCCTTTTACGACAGTTATTATGCTTTTTTCTATAGGTTTTATAATTCTATCATCTGCTAAATATAATTCTATCGGTGTATCTATTCCTTCTCTAAAACATGCTTTTATTAATATTTCTGTACCTCCAAGGTGTACATATTTTATTGGATCTCCTTTACTTTTTATATCATTTATTTCTTTACTAATTATTCTTTTTGTTACTAGTGGTATACTAGCTTTTCCTTTTGCATATCTACAGTCTGTTACATGTTCTTTTTGACATACTACATAATATTCATCTTTTTTCCTACTAAAAATATTTTTTATTGTTGGTATTTTAAATATTTTTTCTACACTTAAATCTAACTCTTTTCCTTCTATTTCATCAAATATATTACTGTTAAATATTATCTTTTGTTCTGTTCCTTCGTCATTTAAATATTCTTCCTTTGTTATTATTTTTATATCTTCTTCAGTCATTTGATTCATCTATCTCACTATCTATTTCAGTATCTGTTTCGTTTTCTGAAATTTCATATATACTATCTTCACTTTCTAGTTCATAATCTATATAATCTATTTGCATATATTCTGTATTTTCTATTTTTATTTCTGATATTTGTTTATTTTTTGGATTTTTGGGTAATTTACAATCTCTAGCTAAATGTCCTAACTTTCCACAATTATAACATGTACATTCTTTTATAGATTTTTTCTTTCTATATGGTCTTTTATTCTTGTAATTTTTTACATAATATCTTTTTCTTGGTTTCTTATATTTATATTTTGATTTTTTATATTTCGTACATTTCTTATGTCTTTTTCTTTTCTTATAATATCTTTCTTTGCATCCAAATTGCGGTGCTGTTTTATTTTTGCAACATGCTAAATTTCTTATTAATGTTTTTTCCATTTTTAATTCTTCTCTATATTTTTCACATAAATTTCTATACCATTGGTGTAAAAATTTTATTCTAGCTCCTAATGTATCTACTATTTTTGCTTCTTCCCAACTTTTTATTATTTTTGAACTAAATGGTTCGGGTAATTTATTAAAATATAATTTTTTTATTTCTTTACTTTCTTCTATGCTATATGCTCCTTTATAATAATATTCTTTAAATGCGCAAGTATATTCATCTATATAACACATATTACATATTGTTAATTTTATTATTAAATTCCTATTTGTATCTTTTTCTTCATCTTGTTCTTCTTCTAATGTTGTCATACTACCAAATTCATCTCTTATAGCTGTTTCATATTTTTTTAATAATTCTATAGGTGTTAATTTAGTTGTTGTTAATGATGTTCCTTCCATAGGTTTATTAGTTCTTAATACTTTTTTACTATTTTCAGTTAAATTTGTAAACCATAATTTTACTGATCCTATTAGTGTTTTTTCTATATATTCTGGTGCATCTGTTATGTTTATATTATTGTCTAATAATTGTTTTGTCATATATCCTATCCATAATTGTATTGTTTTTTCTGTATCTATTACACAGTCTAGATCTAAAAAGTTATAATTTTTATTAACTATTTGTTTTGGTGTCCATTTGTCATATTCATTATATCTTTTAAATTTATTTTTATAATATATAGGTTTTCTTATTTCTGTTGTTTTAGGTATTATATTTTCATCTTCTTTTTTATCAAGAGTATTTATTTCTGTATTGGTGTTTTCTAAGTTTTCTTCATTAATTTTTTCTTTTTTTTCGTTAATTTCTAAATTTTTTATATTTGTTAATATTTCCGTATATGTTTCACTATCTTCTGAATCATAATTATCTGTCTCTTCTACCTCTATATTATTTATTTCTAATTTTTCTTTAAATTGATTTATCTCATTTATTAATTTTTGTTCTTTATCTTTTTCTTCTTTTTCTTTTTGTATTTGTTCGTACAAATCTTTTAACATTTGTAGTTCTTTTTCTAATTCAGCAATTCTACTATTTTTAGTTTCTTCTATTTTTTGTATTTCTTCCGTGGTTTGTTGTTTAATTTTTTCTATTTCCTTTTTTCTATCTATTTCTTCATTTTCTTTTTCTATTCTTATCATTGCTGTTAATTTATCTTCTAATTTTAATTCTTCTTTTTCTAACATTAGATATAAATGTTCTCCTATTTTCTTATACCTTCTTCCTAGATTAGAAAATACTATTTTTATTTTTGATCCTTCGTGATTTTCATATATTTTTTCATCTATTATAAATTCTTCTTTATTCATTTTATTGTGAATAGTTCATGTTGATATATATATTCTAAACTATCTATTTGAGATTCTAATTTTGATATTTCATCTTTTTGTATATTTATTGAATTTTTACTAACTCCGGCAAATATATTATAATGTAATCTTTCTTTTCTTATTTTTAATTCTTTACGTTTTTCAGAGATAAATTATTTTAATTCTTTGTATTTTTGCTCTTTATTCATTTGAATTATGTTTATAATATTTTGGTGGATATCTAAATCTAATTTTATCATAATTAGATGGTATATGTCTCATTCTTCTAGATTTTAAATGGATTATTAATTTTGCTTCAATACTAGATATTAATGTAATTAAATAGGCTAATCTTTGTGGATTTTCTTTTGTTTTATTTAGACTTATATATTTTGAATAATTACTAACTAAAGATTCTTTAATTCATAAAAGCTTCTCTATTTTTAAATGGTCTTCTCATAATTAATTTAATAAATAACTAAATCTAACTTAACTAAATTTAAATCTAACTTAACTAATTTAACTAATTCCAACATAGCTATTTTAACTAACTCTAACACATATATCACTTCCGTATCTTTTAAATTACTGTGCTCTGATACCATTTGTAGGGGGGTGCGGATAACTAGGATAATAAATAGATTCATTGAATCTTACCCAAGGAGAAAAGTCATTCATACTTGAAAAGAAAAACATTTTGGGGTCTTCGACATAATAAAGTTAATTAAGAAAAAGTAAATCAAATTCTTAATTTATGTAGGTTGGGAGGTTGAAGTTGTAATAGAAATCTAATTATTTTAAATAGAAAAGTAGTAATAGAATGTTGGAATGTTGGAGTTGTAATAAAAAAGTTGTTGTAATAGTCTAATAGAAACATTTTTTACTATTACTATTCAGTGGAACATTGAGAACCAGAACCACTTTGTCAGCCACTTGACTTTTGTGCGTTTAAACAAACTCATGCATATTGTGTCATGCTGGAGGACTCCATTCAAGATGCACTTCATTGCCCCTGCACAAAAATTGAATCAAAATAGTAAAACCTAACTAACTATAATGGTAAAATACGTAAGAAAATAATAAAATAAGTAAAAGATGGGGCCCCCCCCCCCCCCCCCCCCAAAAAAAAAAAAGAAAAAATCTAACTAACTAATGCCTTGTTAATATAGATAAGGAAAATTAATTTACCTAAATTGAATAATATTACATGAATTTTCATTACTAAAAAAAACTGAAAACAAAAAACAAACTGAAAAAACGACCACAAAAAATCGACCACACATTGTGGTCGAAAAAACCCGACCGCAAGTGGTCGATTTTATAATTTTTTTCTTAAAAAGCGACCACATGTGGTCGCTTTTATATTTTAAAAAAATTAAAATAATTATTTCAATAATTTATATATTAATTATTATTTATTTTACAAATACAAATTTAAAAAATAACAAAACCAACCACTAGTGGTCGATTTTTTTTAAAAAGTATAATTGAAAAATATTTTTAAAAACCAACCACATGTGGTCGGTTTTTAAAAATTTCTTTTTAATTTATTTTAAAAAAAAGACCACTTTTTAATTTTAAAAAAAGAAAATACTTTTAGAAAAACTGACCACTTGCGGTTAGTTTTTTAATTAAAATAAAAAATTAATTTAAAAAAACTGACCACTAGTGGTCGATTTTTGAAGTAAAAAAAAAAAGTAAATAATATTTTGTAAACAATAATTATATATATGTAATCATATATATATATATATATATTAGTTTCATTAAAAATAATTATATATATAAGGTAATATATATAATTTTTTCAAATTACACTGATCACACGTAGTCGATAACCAATATAACAATAATAAAAATCAATCAATATTAAATTTTTTGAAAAACTTACACTAAAAAATATATCAAATAAAATAAACAAATTACGTTAAACATAATTTTTATCCTTTACTTATGTTTCAATATATAAAATAATTATTTTTCTTCGTATATACGTTAAATGACATTAAACATTCATAATCTTTGTATAATGAATATGTGTATAGATATATATATATATATCATACCATTGAGATAATGATACTATGTTACCATTTCAGTCATAATAATGTAATATATAATCGATAATTCATCAGAATATAATGAACGTGTTCTATTATAAGGTAATATACTTGTGGATGTGATATATATATACATACGCATTCAAGAGTTCATACATATAAATATCTTTATATATATCTATATATACGTATATATATATGTATATATATATATATATATATCATGTAGTGATCGATTGATGAACGATGTCGTCAAAACCTAGTAGAATATAATTAAGCTAATAATTAAATATAATTAATCGATCACTCATCAGAGTATGTATATGAAACACGTCGCATTATATTATTGGATAATATACTCGTGTACGCATGTGATATATATAGTACGTATTTAGAACTTGATATAGTCGATAGTGTGTATATGTGTGTGTATGTATAGGTATATATATAGTATATACATATTATATAGTGAAGGTATATTAATGACATAAGATAATCTAATCGGTAATTCATCTAATCAGTATATAATATGTTGTATATTATTATGGGGTAGTATATTAAAATCATGTATATGATGTTTATAGTACTTATTTGAAAGTTGGTAGACAATTGAATATATGTATATATGCGTATATCTCGTGTAGTGACGTATGCAATAATCGAAAGCTAGATAGTTGAATGTGTATATCATAATATTTTGAATGATATGTTGATATCATACTATTGAGGAAATAGATATACTATTTTGTGTCAATGTAGACACACGTACGCTGTTGAAGTTGTAATAACGTAAGACAAGTATTACGAGGTATATGTGTGTGTCTGTATGTAGGGGGAAGTAGGGGAAGGAGACAGAAAATTGAATCCTGAAACTGGCATATACTTACCATTTGTTTTGAATTTTGAATTTTGAACGACCGCCAAATTTTGACGGTAAATTTGAGTTTTTTCGCTTAAAATTTTTGTATCTGAATATATGTGAACTACGTTGTATATTATTATGGGATAGTAATATCGTGTATGTGATGTTCATAGTATGTATTTGAAAGTTGAAAGACAATTGAATATATGTATATCTCGTGTAGTGACATATGCAGTAATCGAAAGCTCGATAACTGAATCTATATATCAAAATATTAAGAATAATACATTGATACCATACTATTGAGGAAATAGATATACCATTTAGTATCAATATGTAGATACATGTATATTGTTAAAGTTGTAATAACGTAAGACAAGAAATCAATAATTTATTTGATTAACATATTGTATTACGAGGTACTCCCTCCGTTTCAAAAAGAATGACCTACTTTCCTTTTTAGTCCATTTCGAAAAGAATGACCCCTTTTCTTTTTTGGCAATACTTTAATTTCAACTTTCCACATGACATGTTTATGACCACAAGATTAAAGGGTATTTTGGTACATTTGACACTACTTTTATTTAAGGCCACAAGATTTAAAAGTCTTTTTTATTTTCTTAAACTTTGTGCCAAGTCAAAATATGTCATTCGTTTTTAAACGGAGGAATTATATATATATATATATCAATGAATTTTGAAATTTTGATAAATTTATGGTTAATTAGAATTTAATTACGATATTATATATATATATATATAAAATATCGTAATTAAAAAATAATTAACCAAAAATTTATCATAAATTGAAAAATTCATTGATATTATTATACGATTGAAAAATATACTACTCATGTTATTGTTATAAATATTAAAGAATTTATTAAAAAATTAATTTATTTAAAATTAATTTTAATTTATTAATTGTAGTAATTAAAATATTATTTTATTATTTTGTTAAAAATCGACCACATGTGGTCGGTTTTCATTAAAATATCTAGAAAACCGACCACAAGTGATCAGTTTTCAACAAAATAATAAAAAAAATATTTCTAAAATAACTCCTACCCGACCCCACCCCACCCCACATGACCCGACCCGACCTGACCCGATCTAAACTAACATAAAGTCGACCTAAACACACAAACACACACACAAAAATCATGCACACACACAAAAATACCCTAAACACACCCAAAATAATTTTGTTAATCTTTTTCTAATCGATTTGTGCTCCGACGACTGCTCCAATGACAACAACTCAGCTCAGATATGAATTTTGTTTTATTTTACAAAATTTGTGCTTTTTGAGGTTGATTTATAAGTGTACTAGTTTATATAATTGCGAAATTTATAATGGTGAAGATTAGGTTAGTTTGAACTAGTTTTTTTAGCTCGTCTGTAGTTCGAATTTTGTTTAGTTATTTACGGAATTTTTGAGCAGCTTAGCAATTATACACACATAATTGTTTGAACTAGTTTTACTTGTTTAGCTTCTTGTTTTAGATGTGACTTTTGCTTGATTGAAGTTATTAATTGTATAAATCCTCAAAGTTGAAATCTTTAATTGTGTTTTTGTAAGATTCTTGAACGGATTTTATGGTTTAGCTTGTTGTTTTTGATGAGGGTTTAGCTTGTTGTTTTTGATGTGAATTGATTTACTTTTATGGTTTAGCACTTTAGCTTGTTGTTTTGATATGAGTTTTGCTAAATCACTCAAAGTTGGAATATTTTATCGTGATTTTTTTAGGTTCTTGATTCGGTGGCCGCTTATCTCTTTCACTTTAATTTAGGCCAAGTAAAGATAAGTTAATTTCTCTCGATTCACTATTGTTGTGATCTTTTTGTTATTGTTCATATTGAAGTCTAGTGAAGCCATGTGTGGCCTTATTCGATTCACTAGAATTGTTGTTATTTTCTTTTTATTGTTCATATTGAAGTCTAGTAAAGCCGTGTGTGGCCTTATTTGATTCACTAGCATTGTTGTTGACATCGTTTAGGTCTTGTTGTTGCTTGTTTCTTGAATGTGGTTCTTTTTTGATACTTATTCACTTGAAAATGATTAAGTGTAGGGACTTTAAATGAAATTTTTTTGTTTTGAATATGGTTTTATTTTGATACTTAGTTACTTGAAAATGGTTAAGTGTAGAGACTTTAAAGAGATTTTTTTTTTGTTTTGAATGTGATTTTATTTTGATACTTAGTTACTTGAAAATATTTAAGTGTAGGAACTTTAAAGGAGATATTTTTGTTTTGAATGTGGTTTAGTTGGTGACTTAGTCACTTGAAAATGGATAGTGTAGGTACTTTAAAGGAGATTTTTTATTTTGAATGTTGTTTGGTTGGTGACTTATTTACTTGAAAATGGTTAAGTGTAGGGACTTTAAAGGGGATTTTGTGTTTTAAATGTAGTTTTGTTTTGATACTTAGTCACTGGAAAATGATTAAGTGTAGGGACTTTAAAGGGGATTTTTTTGTTTTGAATGTGGTTTTGTTGGTGACTTAGTTGCTTAAAAATGATTAAGTATAGGAACTTTAAAGGGAATTTTTTGTTTTGAATGTGGTTTGGTAAGTGATTTAGTTGCTTGAAAACGGTTAAGTGTAGGGACTTTAAAGGGAATTTTGTGTTTTGAATGTGTTTTTTTTTATACTTAGTTACTTGAAAATGGTAAAATGTAGGGACTTTAAACAGGATTTTGTGTTTTGAATGTGGTTTGGTTGGTGTCTTAGTTGCTTAAAAATGGTTAAGTGTAGGGACTTTGAAGGGGATTTTGTGTTTTGAATGTAGTTTTGTTTTGATACTTAGTCAATTGAAAATGGTTAAGTGTAGGGACTTTAAAGGAGATTTTGTGTTTTGAATGTGGTTTTGTTTTGATACTTAGTCACTTGAAAATGGTTAAGTGTAGGGACTTTAAAGGAGATTTTTTATTTTGAATGTGGTTTGTTTTGTGACTTAGTTACTTTAAAATGGTTAAGTTTAGGAACTCTATAGGAGATTTTTTTGTTTCGAATGTGGTTTTTTTGGTGACTTAGTCACTTGAAAATGGTTAAGTCTAGGAACTTTAAAGGGGATTTTTTGTTTTGAATGTGGTTTGGTAGGTGTCTTAGTTGCTGGAAAATTGTTAAATGTAGGGAATTTAAAGGGGATTTTGTGTTTTGAATGAGGCTTTTTTTTTGATACTTAGTTACTTAAAAATGGTTAAGTGTAGGTACTTTACAGGGGATTTTGTGTTTTGAATGTTGTTTGGTTGGTGACTTAGTTCCTTGAAAATGATTAAGTGTAGGGACTTTAAAGGAGATTTTGTGTTTTGAATGTGATTTGGTTGGTGACTTAGTTACTTGAAAATGGTTAAGTTTAGGAACTTTATAGGGGATTTTTTTTGTTTTGAATGTGGTTTGTTTTGTGACTTAGTCACTTGAAAATGGTTAAGTCAAGGAACTTTAAAGGCGATTTTTTGTTTTGAATATGGTTTGGTAGGTGTCTTAGTTGCTGGAAAATTATTAAGTGTAGGGACTTTAAAAGGGATTTTGTATTTTGAATGAGGCTTTGTTTTGATACTTAGTCTCTTAAAAATGGTTAAGTGTAGGGACTTTACAGGGGATTTTGTGTTTTGAATGTGGTTTGGCTGGTGACTTAGTTGCTTGAAAATGGTTAAGTGCAGGGAATTTAAAGGGGATTTTGTGTTTAGAATGTGGTATGGTAGGTGACTTAGTTGGTTGAAAATGGTTAAGAGTAGGGACTTTAAAGTGGATTTTTTGTTTAGAATGTGGTTTGGTAGGTGACGTAGTTGCTTGAAAATGGTTAAGTGTAGGGACTTTTAAGGGGATTTTGTGTTTTAAATGTGGTTTGGTTGGTGACTTAGTTGCTTGAAAATGGTTAAGTGTAGGGACTTTAAAGGGAATTTTTTTTTTCTGAATGTGGTTTGGTTGGTGACTTAGTTACTTGAAAATGGTTAAGTTTAGGAACTTTATAGGGGATTTTTTTGTTTTGGATGTGGTTTGTTTTGTGGCTTAGTCATTTTAAAATGGTTAGTCTAAGAACTTTAAAGGGGATTTTGTGTTTAGAATGTGGTTTGGTAGGTGATTTAGTTGCTTGAAAATGGTTAAGTGTAGGGACTTTAAAGGGGATTTTGTGTTTTGAATGTGGTTTGGTTGGTGACTTAGCTGCTTGAAAATGGTTAAGTGTAGGGACTTTAAAGTGAATTTTGTAATTTGAATGTTGTTTGGTAGGTGACTTAGTTGGTTGAAAATGGTTAAGTGTAGGGACTTTAAAGGGATGTTTTTTTTGTTTTGAATGTGGTTTGGTTGGTGATGTAGTTGCTTGAAAATGGTTAAGTGTAGGGACTTTAAAGGGGATTTTGTGTTTTGAATATGGTCTGGTTGGTGACTTAGTTGCTTGAAAATGGTTAAGTGTACGGACTTTAAAGGAGATTTTGTATTTTGAATGTGGTTTTGTTTTGATACTTATTTATTTGAGAATGGTTAAGTGTAAGGACTTTAAAAAGAATTTTGTGTTTTGAAGGTGGTTTTGTTGGTGACTTAGTTGGTTGAAAATGGTTACGTGTAGAGACTTTAAAGGAGATTTTTTTGTTTTGAATGTAGCTTGGTAAGCGTTTTAGTTGGTTGAAAATGGTTAAGTGTAGGGACTTTAAGGGGGATTTTTTTGTTTTGAATGTGGTTTGGTTGGTGACTTAGTCACTTGAAAATGGTTAATTGTAGGGACTTTAAAGGGGATTTTGTGTTTTGAATGTGGTTATGTAGGTGACTTAGTTAGTTGAAAATGGTTAAGTGTAGGGACTTTAAAGGAATTTTTTTTTTGTTGTGAATATCGTTTGGTAGCTGACTTAGTTGCTTGAAAATGGTTAAATGTAGGGTCTTTAAAGGTGACTTGGTAGGTTAATTTTGGTTATGTTTGGTGACTTGGTAAGTTGAAAACGATTAAGCATGGGGACTTTAAAGGTGTTTTTTTAATGTGGTTATGGTTGGTGATAATTGAATTTTTGTGAATTGATCTAATTAGTTGAATCTGATTGATTGCGTAGATGGAGCCTGAATATAGCAGGATATATCAATGCAACAATGATAATAGAATGGGTATTAGGGAGGAGTTTGTTGAAGATGTCAAAAGATTTTTTGAACATGCTAAGATACTTGATGTTTGGACACGTTTTTGGGCTATTCGTTGTCCTTGTGTTAGATGTGATGGTATAAATCTTGTAAGTGAAGACGATGTAAATGGACATCTTTATAAAAAGGGGTTTCACTAGGACTTTTTAAGATTGTATGATAGTCGTGGTGATATTGCGCAAAATAACTTTGTTGTTGGAGAAAGTAGTAGGTCTGTAGGGCATAATGAATATCAAGATACTAGGATGACAGAAATGGTGCATGATGCTTTTGGGATGTAAAACAGGGTCGACTTTAAGGAAAAGATCGAAGATGTTCCTAATAGCGAAGCGAGCAAATTCTATTAACAATTGCATGCTGCTAGTTATCCTTTGTTTGACGCATGTTCGTACTTTCATTTGTCTATTGTTGTTCGATTATTAAGTATTAAATCTGACTGGAATATTGCTAAAGGAGGAATGGACTCAATGATAGAACTTATTAAAGAGTTAGTTGACCCCGTCTTGGAGGTTCCTAATTCTTTCTATAAGGCAAAAAGATTGGTGTCAAATTTAGGTCTCTCCTCAGTTAGAATTAATTGTTGTGAAAATGGCTGCATGTTATACTTTAAGGAAGATGCTAACCTAGAGTCCTATAAGTTTTGTCAGCACCTTCGATATAAGCGTGGTTCTAGTGGAAATCAAATTGCTATTAAGGCGATGCATTATTTACCTCTAATACCAAGGTTGAAAAGGTTGTATGGTTCAAATAACTCAGTTTCTCATATGATATGGCATAGTGAAAATAGAAAGCCCACAGGTGTTATGTGTCATCCATTTGATGGAGAGGCTTGGAAGCATTTTGATACAACTTATCCAAATTTTGCAGCTGAGCCACGAAACATTCGTTTGGGATTATGTGCGGATGGATTCTCTCCTTCTTCAGTTGGTGCTGTGCCATATTCATGTTGGCCTATATTTATTACTTCTTATAATCTTCCTCCTGAAATTATTGATGACTAGTCCCTATATATTTCTGAATTGTGTTGTTCCCGGCCCACGTAATCCAAAAAGTGGAATAGATGTCTACTTGCAACCTTTGATCGATGAACTTCAAATTTTATGGCATGAGAGGGTTGAAACTTGGGGACATCTCTCTTAAATAGAATTTCAATCTGCGTGCATATCTAATATGGACTATTAATAATTTTCCCGCTTATGGACTGTTGCCTGGGTGGATGATAGCTGGAATTCTAGCTTGTCCATACTGCATGGAAAAAATAAAATCTTTCACATTGAGACATGACAGGAAAAATTCATGGTTTGATTGTCATCGTTGTTTTGCCACCTAATCATGAATTTAGGAGACTCAAGAATGCATTTAGAAGGAATAGAAGGGAATATGATGGTCCATCTCCGAGGCTGTCTAGTCATGACATCTGGGAGATAGTTCAGGATTTTCCTAAGGCCTGCAAAGAACCATTGTACAGGCTTGATGGATATGGCGTTTCGCATAACTGGACTAACCAGAGTATATTTTAGGAGTCTGGATATTGGCTTGATAATTTACTTAGAAATAATGTTGATGTCATGCATACTAAGAAGAACTACTTTGACAACTTGTTCAATACAGTTATGGATGTCAACGGCAAAACAAAGGATAATCCTAAGGCTAGACTTGACTTACCAGAATATTGCAAACGCAGGGAATTACACTTACAGGAGGGGACCAATGGCAATGTTCTTAAGTCCAAGGCTAGTTTTACATTCAAGTTGGACCAAAAACATCAAATATGTGAGTGGGTCCAAAGTTTGAAGATGCTCGATGGATATGCCTCAAATTTAGGAAAGAGGGTTGATATGGCACAGGGAATATTACATGGAATGAAAAGCCATGATTGTCATGTTTTCATGGAACAATTACTTCCTATTGCTTTTATTGGTTTACCTGAAAACATATGGAAACTAATAATAGAGATCAGTTTGTTCTTTAAAGACTTATGTGCCACCACATTAAAAGAAGAAAATCTGGCGCGAATGAAAAGTAATATTGTTGTTATCACCAACAAGATGGAGAAAATTTTTCCACCAGCGTACTTTGCTGTGATGGAACATCTTCCCATTCACCTTGTACACAAAGCTCGGCTAGGCGGTCCATTTCAAACTAGTTGGATGTATCTATTCGAACGGTAAACAATTGCAACATATTTAAATTCATACATATCTTTTTTAAATATAGTAAATTTCTTATCTTAAGATTGTGCAGGGCAATTGGAAAATTGAAAAGGGGTCTCGAAAATAAATATAGGGTAGAAGGCTCTATAGTTGAGGCATATCTTGCAAAAGAAACGACTCAATTTTGTTCATACTACTTTTATGATGAAGTTGCTTGTTCAAGAAACCGATCGAATTGTCATTAGGAAGATGTGAATGAGCCTCATTTGCAACCGATATTAATTTTCAATCAATCTGGTTGTAAGGCTAAAAAGACCATACATTGCCGGCTCACTCCCCCGGAGCGTAAAGCAACAACTTTGTATGTCTTGCTGAATTGCCCGAAAGTTGAGCCCTTTCTGAAGTAAGGAGATTAAAAATTTAACATATCTTATTTGCTTACTCATTCCCTTAAAGAAACTAATTATGTTTCGCATGTTGGATCTTTAGTTCATTTAAGACTCAATTCCATGAAAATCAAGTGTATGCATCCTTTCAACATGGTTTACATATGAGGTTCGTAAGTGTATTAATATTTCTACAAATTTTAAGTGTTTACACATTCCTCAACTAACATATATATAATATATATATGTATAATATTTTTAGGTACACCATTCACCAAATGCGGCCACATACGATCAACTCTTGAGAGATATTTATTTGGGTCCAGTTGAAGCTCATGCAATGTCCCATTACATAGTAAATGGGTTTAAATTTTTCACCGAACAACACTCCAGAACAAGAAAAACAAACAATAGTGTTGTTTGGGTTAAAGGTGATGATGATGATGATGTTGATTACTTTGGCATCATACATGAGATCTTAGAACTGTAGTATGCTGGTTTCCCAATAAAAAAAATTGTCCTCTTTTGATGTAAGTGGTTTGATCCAATCACAAGAGGCATAAGAGTACATAAGGAGCATAACATCATTGAAGTAAAGCATAATAGGTCGTATCCTATTTACGGTCCATTTGTTCTAGTGCAAAATACTAAACAAGTGCTTTATGCTCCTTATCCATAGCGGAGTGACAAGTCTGATTGGTGGACTGTAATCAAAATAAAGCCTATGGGATGGGTGGAAGTTCAGAATGTGCTGGAGACTACATATCAAAATGAAATGCAGATTGATCACCAGCTAGTGGACGTTGACTTAGTGGATAATTTGAATCACCCAAAAAATATATTTGAAAAAGTTAATATTATGCAAGAAGAGGCTGAATGGGCAGGAGATGAGAAAACTTCCAAAGAGGGTGAATGTTTTAGTAGAGAGTCTTCAAAAGAGGAGGATTAGTTGTGTAGGTTGTATTTATTATGTATTGATATCTTTATGCTTTGTACTATATATTTACCTATATGTTTCTCATTTAAGATTGATGTGTAATATACTGTTTAAGATTGTTGTTTTCACTATTCTATAATTTATATAGTAATAAATATATTCTTGTCTATCTCGTGTTGTTGGAGCGATTTGAAATGTGAATTAGTAACTTGAAATTAGTTACTAGGAATGTTTTCTTATATATTCATTTTGTAGGAACTAACTACTTGTTAACTTTATATAATTTAGATGTCAGGCAGAGGTGAAAAAGTAAGGGAAAAGTTGATTTTACAAAATCAAAATAGAAAAGGCAACTTCTACCTTATAGGCGACCGACAAGTATTCATATATCTGAGGGTCGGTTTGCTGACGCGATAGCACGATCCTCATATTCTAGGTCGTCCTAGCATTTGATTTCCATTCCTACGCATGTGGGGCCACTTCATGGGTCTACACCGACCCAATATGCTCCTATCACCATGCCACGACCATCACAGTATTGTCAGACGGCTGCTGGTACATCCAGAAATGTGCCATCATCGATACCCTTCTGTAGCAGTCACGTAGATTCGCACAGTGATTCTACTGGATCTATTGGGTTGTCGGATCTTTATTTTGGAGGGACACCATCTGGTGCTTCAGATCCACCCACGCCAGTGCATCCACCATCACCTGATCCACAGCCAGGAGACAGAGATGATTATGAGAGGTGTTATCTCATTTCATTTGCGACAGGGTAAGATTTCTAAATGTAATAACATTATTTATTTTTTCAGTACTATATTATTATGCTCTATGAAATTACTGTTTGATCTTGTGTTGTAGCTTTAGGCCGAATGCTAAAGTTGGACAAGCTGTGACAAAATGCATTTATCGAAACTTCAACGGCTATAGGACCAATTGGCGTCAGGTTTCAGAACTTGACAGAGAGAGGATGTTTAAAGAATTTAATGTAAGAATTTAACTTATCGACTACTTAACACTTTGCTAGAACAAAAGATTAAATATTATATTTTTGTTTTTGTTGTAGAAATTTTACTGTTGGGATGATGTGAATAAATGTCTTATAAGGAGGAAACTTTTTCAGAAGATGTAGATTCAGGTTTAACGGTCTCTTAGATTATGCTCGAACCAAGTTGGTAAAATCTGACTGGATTAGTGAATCCTTATGGCAACAGTATATTCACCATTGGAATAGCGAAGAATACCAATTGCGAAGAGAAAAAGGAAAGAAATCCTGGGCATTATCCAAGGGTGACTCCCTACATACTACGGGTGCCAAAAGTACCCTTGCTGTGCAGGAAAAATTGGTATGTAACTTTTACAGTTTTAACTGTTTGTTTCTATTTAAATTTTTAATTATCTAAACATTGATAATTTTTTCATATGCAGGAAAAAGAAAAGGGTAGGAGCATATCACACGATGAGCTATTTGAGGAGACTCATTTGAAAAAGAAAAAGAACCCGACTGATGAAGATGTCTGGGTTGAACCTCGTGCAAAAGCTACCCATGTAAGAAACAAATATTGCATTTATGAATCTTTTTCTCAAATTTGATATTATTCAATTATAAGTACTTTAATATTTTTTGACTTTTGATTTTAACTTTACTTTGAATTAATATAGGGCAAATATACACAGCTCGTTAGTGATTATCGTAGTACTCAGCCTCCTAAAAGTCAGGGTAACCCACTACCCCGACATACAGAGGAGGAGTTATGGGAAAAAGTTGTGGGTCCTACAGTTAGAGGCCATTACTATGGATACCACAATAATTTTTTTGGTGATAATATTAGGTGTTCATCTGGCCTTGCATACTCTAGCTCTTCAGTTGATAGAGAAACCATTGAAAGACTAGAAAATACGATTTCTAAACTCACTGGAGAGCTTGCTGAATAGAGAGAGAGGGCGCAAAAGAAGGAGAAAACTTCATCACAAATTAGGATACTGCAGGAGTAGTTTAGCTCTTTCATTCAGACTACAAAAATTATTCCTCCGTATCCTGGTGATGCAGTTCGGGCTGTAAAAGGACTAGGCCCCCTCGATGGTATCAGCACAGATGAGGATATGAAAGACGAAGGTGAATTCGATGGAGATGACTTTTAGTTTTTTGACTTTTGTATGTGTTGTACTTTGAATTTAGACATTATGTTGTAGTTTGTACACTTTTGAAACTATTGTTGTAGTTGTTAACACTTTTAAAACTATTGTTGTACTTTGAATTTAGATATTATGTTGTACTTTGTACACTTTTAAAACTATTATTGTGTTGAACACTTTTGAAAGCATTTACATTTGTTGATTTTTTTTTTTTTTAAAAATGCCAAGAAAAACCGACCACAAGTGGTCGATTTTTAAAAAAAATAAAAAAAAACCGACCACAAGTGGTTTTTTTTTTAAAAATTATTTTTTCAAATTTTAATAACATACTAATAAATTTTAAAAATAAATATATATTTTTAAAAAGCTATTTCTAATTTACCGACCACACAGTTTGGTTGGTTTTATGATCGAAAATTTGAGAAACCGACCACTTGTGATCGTTTTTCCCCCTTTTTTTTAGTAGTGTTTATACCCAAACTAATTGTATTCCTAATAAATCCTACATTTAAAAGAATTCATAATTAAATTAGTTAACCTAATAAAATTAAATAATAATTTGAAAAAAATTAATGAAAAGACAATTTTGTCTATTAAGAAAATTTTTAATGAAGGGTAAAAAGTTCAAATCACTTTTCTAAGGGTCTTCACACTTTTAATATATTATAGATATAGATTATAGATTATATATATATATATATAGAGAGAGAGAGAGAGATTATAAATATATATATATAGATTATAAATATAGATATAGATTATAGATAGATTACAGATTATAGATATAGATTATATTATATTATAGATATATTAAAAGTGTGAAAATCCTTAGAAATGTTTATGCCCTTGGTCAAAATACTCCGCAATAGACAAGATAGTTTTTTCAATTTTTTTTTCCAATTGTTATTAAATTAATGAAAATTTAAAAAATTCTAAAATATATAAAAAGAATAAAATACATGAAAAACTAATGTTAGTAGATTTTCTTTTTACTAATGTACATGAAAAAGGAGTGCTAAAATATATTGTTAAAAAATAATATTCTTTTAACAAAATACATGGGAATGAGAATTAAATATTAATTAAAATATATAAAAAGAGGAAAATTAATAAGTTTTTGCTATTTTTTTGAATGTATATATAATTAAAGCCGAATCAGACGAGTTCGTGTAATAGTATGTTGCACTTTCAATTCCATTAGGTCTTAGGGCATTTTTTTTGTTATTATAACACACAAATTATTAGGAGTCCTTTAGATTAAAAAACATTTAGCATGTTTCTTCTATGAAATCGTATTATATGTTTTGTATTTTTCTTTGTGTTGGTTCGTACTAGGGTTTAATATATCTCTGATGCTCTGTTTTGCTTGATACATGATAGATGAATGTTCAATCATCCTTTGAGAATTTTTTGTGTAAAGGTTAGGTTTGATCACATTGGTTTGATATTTCAATTATCGTATTGTTTTATTGTAGTTTTCATTCTGTCTGGTGAGAACAAAATGGATGAAAAACTAATGTTAGTAGGTTTTCTTTTTTGTTATGTACATGAAAAAGAAATCCTAAAAGATATGGTTAAAAAAATATTCTTTAAAAATTTAATTAAATACATGGGATGAGAATTAAATATTGATTAAATATATAAAATGCGGAAAATCAATAAGTTTTAGTATTTTTTTCGGTTGTTTGGGTAAAACCGAATCAGATGAGTTTGTGTAATAGTGTGTTGCACTTTCAATTCCATTAGGTGTTAGGACACTTTTTTTGGTTGTTATAACACATGAATTATTAGGAGTCCTTTAGATTAAAAGAAAGCATTTAGCTTGTTTCTTCTATGCAATTGTATTATATGTTTTGTATTCTATGTGTTGGTTGGTACTAGGATTTAACGTGTGTCTAATGCTTTATTTTGCTTGATACAAGTGGTGGTAGATAAATATTTAGTCAGACTTTGAGGAATTGTTGTTTAAAGGTTAGGTTTGATCATATTGATTTGATATTTCAATTGTCTGTATTTCTATTCTGTTATCATCTATTGTTTTTGGTATTATCTATTATTTCCTGTACTTCAATAATAACTTCTTTTTTGAACGACTTTGAACTATTTTTTCTTGAGCCAAGGGTCCTTCGTCAAATTGATTTGTGGAAACTAATGACTAATTGATGAGTGTTTTCATTTTGTAAACAGTGAGAGTCTATATAAGATTTTAAGGATGCCGAAAGAATTCAGTATCCGCTTTTTGGGTATGCCTCTATCCCTCTCCTAGGATCGGTACTTCTACTTCAATGTTCTACTATATTGTGCGGATAGTAATTTTTTTTTTTTTCGGAACTGTGTTTCTTTGTTTACAAGTTTTTGGATTTGGTTTTGAGAGAATTGATTTTGTTTATTGGTTGGAAGAGAAACTTGTTATGTTTATGATATTTTTATTCAGTACATTTTTGCTTATTAATTGCATTATTTTATGTAACTTTAAACTCACTTTACTGCAGAAGATGGAGGAATTGTAATTGATGGAAGGGATGGATCATGTGCCAGATATACAAGAAGTGCTCCAATGCTACTCTCAGCTAAACAACCCAGCTTATGTTAACATTGTTGACAAACTTTTCATGGCATGTACACTGAATTCTCGATTCAAAAACCATCTGAGACTGTCAACAGTTCAATATGAAGATGTTGTCCTCTAAGCTACAGAACAAACATGAATCGCGTCTGTGCCTCTAAGATTATGAGTAGGAGTGCAATTCCCATCTTTCTTACTTCTCCTTTTTCAGTTTGTTAATTGTTTTTCACTTAGTACCAATTAAAACACGTCTTGAATTATGACTAGGTATTTACTACTTATTTTGGTTGTGTAATACTCTACAGGTCAAAGTATCAGTTGATATAGTTGTGGTCTTGCTGACTTATTATTATATTTTTTATCCATGCATGTTCCCGTGTCTTTGTTTGGACAACTTTATACACGTATGTACCTCATTCATTTCAACTTATTTGTTTGGTATTGACTCATGAATTTTTAAAAAGTAAAAAAAGGCTTTGAAGTAAGAATTCTTCATAAAAGTTCAATATTATTTAAATAATTTATAACAAGTTGATCCAAATCATCTTATTGTTTCTTTGTGAAATTTTAATCGTGTGTCATTTGTTTGTGTGTCAATCTCTTTTTTATAATTGAGTTTTGAAATTTCTTATTAAAACTGGCTTTTCAACAATCAGATGACAAAGCAAAGTTTTATTGTTTGTATTTTGTTCCAAATTATATCGAAGGTGGAAAGAAAAGCTAATTCTCTGTGTTATAATGTTACATGAATACTACTATAATTTTAGTGAAATTTTTGCTAGATGTAATTGCCCCAATGTTGGTACATTCTATATACTTTTACAAGTTTTTTTGTGTCAATCTAACAACCCAAAACGCCGTTAGGTGTAAAATACCTCAATTTTTTTTAGTGTAAACAACATAAATCCCTTACCTATTGAAATTAATTACATAAAATTCCTTCTAGTTCTCTCTCTCCCGAATTTTGTAAATATACTTATACATTCGACTGTCCATCATACATAGCTCGAATGTATGATAAAATAGTTAATCCTATATTTAAGGTAAGATGATAAAATATAATCTCCTACATTCATGGAAAGAGTAATCAGATAAAATTTTTCATTCCCTTAAATAAAGTCATTAATTACCTATAATTATGTCTTGTATGATTAAATAAAATAACTAAAATTTAAATTAAAAAAAAACTCTTAAACATCACTGTTAGTTTTCCTCATTTTTAATGACTTTTTTGAAGGAAAAAAAACCCATCTTCGTCTTTCTTCAATTCTCGGAAAAAAATATGAACATCTCCATATTTTTGTGTCATTTCAAAATTTGGGAGTTAAAAATTATTTATCAATTCTATAAAAGTGATGCAATTATTATTTCGAAAAGTATTAACTTTTTGAAATTGATTGCTACGATCGTGATGGAATTGAATATTGACGAAGTTCGTAAAAAAATCAAAGTAAAATACACAACAATTTCACATGTATGAGGGCAACTTATACATTTAAAAAATAAACTACAGTAATGTATAATGTCATACGACACATCTAAATTTTTCACCTTAAACATGTATGACCTATAAAGCTTGACAGAAGATATAATGAAAATTTATACAAAAATAAGACTTTCTAACAGTATAATACCACATAAAGCATAAAATGCATCTTATAAGGACTTTTAATGTATAACATATTAAAATATATATCTTCAGGCTTATATTATACATTAAAATAAGTATAAGGGCAACTTATACATTTTACAAATAAACTACAGTAATGTATAATGTCATATTACACATCTAAATTTTTCACTTTAAACATGTATGACCTATAAGTTTGACAGAAGGTATAATGAAAAATTATACAAAAATAAGATTTTTTAACTGTAAAATACAACATAAAACACAACTAATATAATAAGAACTTCTAATGTATAACATATTGAAAATATATATCATTAGACTTATATTATGCATTAGTCTTCCAAAATAAGTAATGTATAATGCCTGGTATATTATATCTTATACTTTCAAATAAAAACTTCAAGAATGTATAATGTAACACCATACATATAAAATATTAACATTATACATTATTTATCTATAAACTTGTCAGAATGAATAATATAACCTTATATAAAATTCATAGATTATAATTGTATAATTCGACTAAATACAAAAACACCCTCTTCTATATATACAAAAACTTACATTATACACAAGTGTGTTAAATAAAGTAATGTATAATGTATAAAATCTACATCTTTGGATGCGATGACAAGTAATTTTTTTCCCATCGTACCAAATCACTTATTCTTTTGAGTAGCCTCGGTGTACAAATTGCAGTTATCTTTGCAACCACAAAGCTAGCCTATTTCAACAAAAAAACAAACATCAAGTTAGAAAAAATACCGAAATATATAAAATAGAATCTTTGAAATATAAAGTTAGATCCAAGAAAATTGAAAGAATTTGATATTTCAAAATAGAATCTTTGAAAGAGTATTAAAAAAATATAAAACGGAGAAAGATCATTCCTTTTTAGAAATAGAATAATATAAACAAACATTAAATAATCAAATAATTAGAATTTAGATTCTTACAGAAGATTGAGTAAGTGATTTCGTTGATTCAATCATTTGAATAAACACCATTGTGCTCTGTTCACAAGATTCATTTTCCGTGGCATGTTCCACCCCGTTGTGCTCTGCTGCTGATGATGATGACCCAATTGAGATTTTTTGAAGCTTTTGATAATTCGTCGCCATTTTTTTTGCCTTTGTTTTCTGAAATAAGTCCATGACTTTCTGATTTGGTAAAGTTCAACAAAAAAATCAAAAATTAATGAATGAAATCAATAAGTTTAATTAATGTTTGACAACTTACAATGGTAAACTCTAAGTATGATTGCTTGATTTTAGGCGTGAAAAGAAGGATTGAATAATGGAGAATAAATTGATTTGTAATGTGAGACAAAAAGAGGGAGGAAAAGGCGGCTTTTTTTTGGATGTATAATATTAAGGAGAGAGAAATTATCAAATAAGAGGATTTTTGTAATTATTTTGGGATTTGTGTAAATACTTTACCAATTTGGGATTTTATGTAATTATGTAACTTTAACTTGTGTATATAGGTAATTTTTTAATTTTTTTTTATGATGATTAAAATGCTTAATGGACCTAGGGGAAGTTTATTTTAATGGGGAAAATAGAGCCCAACATAATTTGGGCCAATTATTGAAGAAAAAGGCTGGGTCGGCATACTGCCCACCACTACAAAGGTAATTCGGTAGTAGCCAGCCTGTGGTAAGTTTTAAAACCCTATTTTATCACCCCCCTAGGTCGTCTTTTCCCCTAGAAACACCCTAAAACCCCCCCACCTCTATAGCTATGTGATTCCAAAGGCTAGGATTTATGAGGGCGATTTTGAGGCATACCTAGTGAGAACCCTCCATAGAAGAATGCTTAGCACTTGTGGGACAACTCTCTCCTCTCAATATAAGCATGTTTCATCTATGAGGTAGATTATGATATTTATTTATAACGATTAGACTTGGGTTAAATTCATATAACTTTGATAGTATATCAGGAGTTCTCATGCATTAGGATTTTGAGCACTATGTCTGGAAGGATGAAAATGATAAAAATCTAGATAGGCTTTAATAATGTGGTTGATTGTTATTGTATCTATTGATGTGATATTCATGACGTTGAATAGGTTGAATCTTGTGAGAATCTAGACTAATTGAATAAATATTATGGTTCATAAACATAGGGTAAGTTGAGTATGGTAAAAAGAGTGAGTAAGTAGTGAGCTAGAATTGATAGAGGGCGTTCTTAATAATTTGTATAGTTTCATCTTGCGTTGAGAATGGTTAACAAAATATAAATATGGAGTAGGGTTAGATGACCTATGAGCGTAACTAAAGGGATAAGACAGTTTATTAGATAACCTAATGACCGATACATAGCAGAGCAGATGAGTAGGTAAGAGTCATAGAATAACCAGGGTAAGTTTCGCAATGTCAAGTCTAAGAATTTTGGTAAAAATATTTTAGAAAGGAGATTGAGAGAGATGTTGGAAATATGAATATGGTTTGTAGATAGAGAGAGTTAGTAACAATATTTTAGAAGAACCATTACAACCTCGTAGGAGCTGTGGGTGTTGTGGGTGTACATAGTTACGTAGATATATGTTCCTGAGTATATGCATGCTAATAAGAGTAATGTCTTGTGCTTGTATGTGAACCAAAGAGTTATAACTGCCTTCAGGCACTCTGTGTGATTGTTGGTTGCATATGCATATCCATACCTATTGATGAGGATGGGTTGGTAATGGTAATGATGATGTTATATTATAAGGATGTTCTTGATATTGTTGTTAATGCGTTGATGATGATATTGGTGATATTGATAGTAATCACGATTTTCATGATCCAAAAAATGATGTTGATTAGACCGAGAAAAGAAAGAGATGATTTGTATATCTTGTGTACATACATTCATTCATATGCATTGAATATTTGATTATACTTTTATGTTGCCATTGGTTCCTTGAGTGGACCAGCTCTTTCAATAATGGTGGTAGTGTATGGCAGTGAAGTATGCATGCTAGGTATGTCCTGTGTTATTTATGATACTTTTCCTTAATGTATATAGTTATATAGGTGAGGTATATCATAGTGTCTCTCCCCACTAGGTTTTCAATATCATAAGCGTCTTTGGAGTTGTAAATCCTATAGTGCATTACATTAGTTGAGTACCAAGGAGCTCCGTTCCAGTTGTGGGATGCCCCCATGTCCTAATTTTGTGAAGTCTGTAGGTCGATCTAGTGTGGGTTAAGAATTATAGAAACTGAAATAATGAGTTAGGCGGTTTAAGGGATGTAAGTTGGAGTGGATTGTCAAAAGACATAGATATACAAAAATATTAAATGAAAGATAAGTCATAGAGATGCTAAAAGTGTAGTACTAATAATTTCATAAATTGGAGATTAGAAAATAGAACCTTATTTGTTGATATGATTTTTTCCTATTTGCTATTAATTTTAATTGTTTCTAACCTTAGTTGGCCGATGATACATACCATTTTGTTGTACTGATTCCATACTTACTATATCTCCCATCGGGGATATAGCCATGGTGCAGGTTAGTTGGGGTTTCTGTAGAAGTGACAACGATCTCTCCACAACAGCTCCTACCCTCTCTATTCTGCATGAAAGTTGTGTCATGGACTTTCCTATTTCATATCTAGTGCTCTTGTACCTATTTAGACTATTTTTTAGGGATCCTCTGTTGATTATTTTGCACATTACTTTTATGTATAAAATGTATTAAACCATAATTATATATGTATGAGTTAATTAGATTAAGTTGTTAGAAATAAATTGTTTTAACTTTTGCATTTATTGAATGGTTGGTTAGAAATGATTCTACTATCTGGAGTAGGTGTTAGGTAGGTGCCCGCCAATCTATGGATTAGGTCAAGACAATATAGTATTAGATCCAACGTTACTGCTTTCCTAGTACAATAAAAAATATTGAGTAGTCCTTTGGATTAGTGTGCTGACGTCCACACTAAAACTATAAGAGGCTACGAGGCATCTAGGAATCTATTTCACTTTCTTCTCTCTTGTCGTGATATCTCAGTGTTGTTTACCCACATTGAGTCCAATTGGTATCTGAAAGATCTTAATAGGTGTCTCAACCATCACTATTAGGACTAGTTAGCCTTAATTGATATCTCACTAAATGTTTGAAAGGTTGGAACATGTATTCAACTAGTAGAGGTCAATAAAAAGAATAGCTTTTGAATGGTCAAGTTGTGAAATTTGCTGTTTTAGTATTAAAATACTATTCTCTAAATGCTTTATTGTGGTATGACAGAATGTGATGTGTGCTACTTATATGGATGGTTATTGTTTGATCATGCTGCTATGTAGTTACTGGTGTAGATACCCTTCAGGTTATTTCATATTTCTGCTTATTTTCATCGTTAGAGCTTTTCGATAGCTTCCCTAAGTCATTTATGACTTGCTGGGACTTACTGTTCGGTTATCGGGCATTTTATTTGCTTTTTAGATCAAATTCTCTATTTTGAAGTCTTTATTGGTTCAAATTGGCTACTGAATGAAAATTTTAGTCAAATGACCTTGTATGATTATTCTGACTATCCCAAAAGATCCAAAATATAAATTTTAGGCTAGATGGATTCTTGGTTTGGGTCCCAAGGTACCCAGGCCCACTTTGACCTATTGATCAGAAAGTTAAGAAAATAAAAGTCAGTGTGGGACCCACTTTTTGTTGAAATAACCTCAGATAGAAATTTAGACTGTGCCAATGAGTCCGAAATGTCAAATATGATAGGGTAGAATAGTCCATTTGCATATACACGATTCTGGATGAGTTCTGAGGTGTTGGAGAATTTCCAAGTCTCAGCTGTGCTGGTGCACTCGCTAATAGTGAGCCATGGGTCATGATCGTGATACCCATGGAAGGGCACAAATGCTGTGATTGCATTGTGATACGTAGTGATAGCGACCCACCTAGTAGCCACTATATGTTGCTATCGTGATAGTTGGGTCGCGATAGCGACCCTCGAGCACCTGGGAAGAGTATAAATATCCCCCTTAGAACCCGTATTTAACCCTTCTTCATCCATTTTCAAGATAGTTGAACCCTAAATATTGAGAAAGCTTAAGGTTAGAACTATGGATGATTAGGGGAGCTTAGATAATGATTATTTCATGATTCTCCTTTGAATTTAAGTTAAGATTCCTCCATTTCCATGGTTGATTTTTGAAATACTTTGGATTTTGGCCCTTGAAAATTTCTTGAGCTTTGAGCTCACTGCCTTGATTACGACTCACCCAATGAGCCGTAAGGACATATTATGAGTCGTAAGGACCATGTCATAAGGTTTCCATTAAGTTTGGCTTAAGACAC
Organism: Capsicum baccatum var. pendulum; assembly: GCA_030864225.1. Classification (NCBI taxonomy): domain Eukaryota; kingdom Viridiplantae; phylum Streptophyta; class Magnoliopsida; order Solanales; family Solanaceae; genus Capsicum; species Capsicum baccatum. The sequence goes on from CM061555.1 coordinate 282,628,511, forward strand.
TATCCTCATTATGACTTGAGGTCACAAGTCGTAAAGACACAATACCAGTCGTAATGATCAAATCGTAGGATGTCTAGTATTTACCCAATTTGGTTCTTCTCTGACTATGGATTGGACCCTACGAGCCGTAGGGTCACGTGATGAGTCGGTTGACTGATTCATAAGGAAAACAGTAGGTGGGGGTCGGGGAGACTATTTTGGATATGACTCATTATCGTAAGGTGTGGTTACGAGTCGATGGGTGACTCGTAGCCAAGGGAAACACGTTTTTAGCTTTTAAGTTTAGGGAACTTTGGACATTTCCCCATTTTAACCCCTTATATCCCACGACTTAAAACCATCACTGGGACTTCATTAGTTTACTTTTCTCCATTCAAGTCAAAGCTAGGGTTCCAAGAGAGTTGGTCATATAAGGTTCCAAGAGTTCTTTCTTCTCCAAATTCTTGGTATTTGAGGCATGTTACTCTTCCCCTATACTTTTATTTTCTTAATGGCTTGATTTGAATAAGGTTTCTATGGCTTTGATGTTGGGTGTTGAACTATAGGTTGAGGGTTTTAAAAAAATTGTTTAAATACTTCTTCTATGGTATTTATGAAATTGTTTTGCTTAAAATGATGGTTGCTAAATTCTTTGGGGTGCATGGGAATGGTGAAGGGACATGGGTACAATGAAATCCCATAAATTTGTAAATCATGGAAAGAGGGATACAAAGGAATCCCCAAATTAATTGGTTCGGTAAGAAAATTGGTAACAATCTCAACCCACTTGCATAATGGTTTTAGAATATGCATTATCACTTGGTTTGATTTATTTCTTGACATTAATGCATGACTCAATTGGTTAATTGGATGATAATGGTCTTGAAAACCTTGCGGGGTACCCGAGAATCCCCCAAGTGATTTTTATAATGGAGTCTGCGAGGTGCATGGGAATCCCTAAGTGTTGGCGTAATGACATTCACTACAAAAAAAATTATTTAGCAATAAAATTTATTGATAGATCATTTTTCGTCACTGAATAGCGACGGATCAGCAATGAAAAATTCATTTTTGTTGCGAACATAGCAAGACCTTTTTTAATTTATGACATAGCAACGGATTAGCGATGAATTTCTTTTCTCGTCGCCAAATATTGACGCAAAATTTGGCGCCTTAATTTTGTGACAAATTTAGCAAAAAATATGTGTAATTATTTTAATTATCTGGTAGTAACGGATTTAGTAATGAAATATTTCATCACTAAGCATTAGAATATTTATATAATTTTTTATTTATTATTAGCAATGGAAAAATGCGTCGCAACCATTTATAATTTTTAATAAATTATATTTCTAGGATTTCTTTTCTCATTATTTCTGCTTTTCTTTCTCTCTCTAGATGCGGTGCTCACTTCTCTCTACAAAACTACAAGTACAACTTTGAAGTGTGAGAATAAGTAACAAAAATATTAGATGACCGATGTTTTGGGCATTGAATCAGGTAAGAAAAATATTCTATCTCTATAAAATGTCTTGAATTTGGACTATTTGAAGAATATCAGAATTTCGTCTGTTCTATCTCTATGTCTCTCTTTGTTTGGACTATTTTAAGACTCCCAGTAACAAAATTTCGTATGTCTTCTCTCTTTTTGTTGTAAATTTATAATTTTTGATGATTTTATCGACTTTATGGACTAATTTATTATTATTTGACTTTTTGTAGTGTTGTGTATGGTTGTTTAAAAATGAGTAAATACTTGTGGAAAGTAATTGATATTAGATGTCTGTACATACTTCTCATCTTTGAATTGTGATGCTTTGGTAAAAATTTAGTCATAGTATATAAGATACATGATATGGCCCCAAGGGCTTAGTTTGAATGGAAAAGGTTGAAGGACTCGCGTCGTAGGTTCGAGCCTTGATCCATGTAAACTACGCTTGGCTTCAAAGGTTGCATTTGGTCCTAAAGGTTTGCCCCAGATGGGTTTCTCTATCATTAAAAGAAAAAAAAGAATACATAATATGTATGAATATCAGCCAAGCAATTTTAATGTAGAACTCCTTGACACTGAAAATTACTCTCTTTTAAATGTTCACCAAAGTGGTCAAGGCTTTCTATGCTGGCCTATTGTTCTATGTGTGTCAATTTACTTGCAATAACATTCAATTATCTTTTAGTTTTCTTGTAAAGCCTTTTTCTCTCAGCAATTTAATAGACTCTTGTGTGATGCATGTTATTTATATGAACTTGCCTACTTCATCCGTGCTCATGTAGATAGTGCATTTTTTGGTTAATATAATTTTGAATTGTTGATAATCCGATATAGCCGACCCCAAGTAGTATGGGATTGAGTAGTAGCTGATTGACTGATAGTATAATCATACATATGCCACTGTACCATCTTCACTTCAATCAAAAAGCAAATTCTTCTTTCTTTTAGTTTTATAGGGATTTGGATAGTTGGTAAAATCATTACTTTTAGTTTGATAGGTATTTAGTGACCCGACCCGACCCCAAGCCTTGTCGTAATGGGCATCCCAAGTCCACCCAGGACCGGGTACCACCCTATATTATCCAACCCAACAGGCTATATCCAGCCTTAGATGGGTTGAATTTAAAACATATAACAAGATAGCGTTATTATTCTCATTAAGACTCTGGGATGGGGTCACAATCGTGACCGACCCAATCGAGTCCAACTGTACTGCACCAACTGCCAACCATACCAAACCCAACCATAGACCATAAACCAAAGGAAATACCAAAACATAATAGGAAAATCAATCCCAAAATGTAATATGATGGAACAGTGAGAAATTATGTCCGATGATGCCAACCTCAATATTAATACCAATGCTAAGGATGACACCTCTACCGATCCCGCCTATACCAACCCCCAGAAGTACCACAAAGGCTCTATCCAAAAAATGGTTGGGACATGCCCCCAGCTATGGCTAAAACCAATATCCAAAATAAGAGAAAAGTGTCTAAAGAGAATCCACAACATGAAATAATGCCTTCCGAAAGGATGGAAGCTCACCACTTCAGTCCAAATGTTGATACCAAATTCACTTGCTAAATAGGAGGAGTAGAATAGCCGGTTCCTGCATAGCATAGGTACACAGCCGCCAGTAGACGGGGTTAGCGAATGATCGCTAGCATGAATCTCAAGATAAGAATAAAATAATGCCAGTCATACAATCAAGTAAAACCATCTATAATGCATACAACCGTACATATATACGTGCCGGGAAAAGGGACCGAGTTTAGCATGCACTTAAAACCTTTACCTTGGCTATGTAGATTTACCGTCCTAACCATGAACGGGTGATATAGGTTCAGCTCCCCCAGCTGAAAGGGTCCCAATACGTGTAGCCACACGGCCGGGAAATATCCCATGGGATAACTAGTAAATCCATCCAATATAAAATGTGACACTCGCACGTGGTCTTCAAGGTCCCCTTATATCGGCAAATATGAGTTTTCAAATTTTGTCCCCTAGTACCTTACCTTCCACGGCTTAGCTACACACCCCGCCATTAATGCCCAATTAAAACCATGTCCAAACAATCTATTTACCATTTATTAACCAAGGCCAATATTGGTGGTATCGTCATACCACCCTTTACTTGCAAGTAATATCCATAGCCAAACCATTTAGGTTAAGGGGACCTTAGGTGACATTTCCATATACCATATGAAATCCACTTGGAAGACTTCTATGTTCTGCACAAGCATAACCATTTAGCCTTTTCAAACCATTTAAACCATGCATAAATTCTTTATCCAGTTTAAAACATGCAAGAGTTCCATTAAAAGAAGTCAATGCAATGAACATGTCTTTATAAGCATTTTATCAAACACCTTGGGGGTATAATATTACCAAAACCAATTAAAAAGACCATTAAACCATTACCATGCAATCCAATTGTCCAAAACCACCATTAATGCATATAAAAATGTAATTAAAACCATAGGAAATCATAATCAAGCATTCAATATCAAAACCCCCAAATAATAGTTGAAAACCATAATCATGAAATAGTAAAACCATGAAATCAATCATATAAACCATGTCTTTAGTTGAAATTACAATGAGAGAAGAGAATCATGCCTTAAACAAAAGAATTGATGGAAAGAAATCACCAAAGCAAGCCCCAAAGCAGTCCACAAGATGAAACCCTAGCTTCCTTGCCCCAAAAGCTCTTGAGAGAATTGTGAGATGTTTTGAAATAGTTTCTAAGTGTTAATGAATAGAATAATAGGGTAAATAGCCTCCTAAGTGTATTAGAAGTCGTGAATCATAACTAGGGTAAGTAGGAAAATGTCCAGAATACCCCCACTTAAGTCCCTTGAAAACCCATAACAGGGATATGCCTGACCTTCTTACGAATCGTACCCTTCATTACGATTGGTTTCCACCAGTCGTATCCAGGCCTTAACCTTTGGATCAGGCACTGTCCAGTATACGACTCATCTAACCAAGTTGTAACCTTAGCATATGATCCATATCCCTGGCAGAATGAATTTCCAGGAGGATCAAACACTGGCCACCATACGAGTCACCAATAAGACTCGTACCCCTAAGTTGTGACCATTCTAGTAATCAAAACTATCCCACCAACTAACATTGGTAAGCATATGATAGGACCATACTAATCGTACCCCAGCATACGGCTCGTACCCATGAGTCGTATTGGGTTCGGAGAATAGATTTCTAGGAAATTTTCTAAGGGTCAAGACCCAGGATGTTTCAGTCTCCCACACTAGAAACAATCATCACCTAATAACGGACAAGGTAGGGGTAACCACACACAGAGTTATTTGCATTATCAAACATCCCTTTAACAAAGTTTGAAAATAAAAAGGTAAAGATGTTAATCCTTTTTTTAACAAAATCCAAAAATGAAGATGTGTTCAAGAGAACATACCTTCATCACGAATCCTAGGAGCAACAAATAAATGCGGATACTTGGACTTTATGTCCTCTTCAACTTCCCAAATAGCTTCTTCCACCTTATGGTTCCACCATAGAACCTTAACCGATGCCACATCCTTGGTCCGTAACCTACAAACTTTCCTATCCAATATTTCAACTGGGACTTCTTCATATGACAAAAATTCCAAAATACCCAATCTTTCCAATGGAACAACCGAAGAAGGATCACCAAGACCCTTCCTCAGCATAGAAACATGAATGACCGAATGAACCAAACTTAGGCAAGATAGGAACTACAACTCATAAGCAACATTGCCAACTCTCCGTAAAATTACATAAGGACCAGTGAATCGAGGATTGAGTTTCCCTTTTTTGCCAAATGACACCACTTCTTTCATGGGTGACACCTTGAGGAACACCCTATCCTTGACCTCAAACTCCAAGTCTCTATCCCTAATATTTGTATAGGACTTTTGGCAACTTTTGGCAGCTTTAAGCCTATCCTAAATCACCTTGACCTTCTTCATCGCTTGATAAACCAAATTAGTATCACGTATATCTACTTCTCTGAGCTCAAACCACCCAATAGAAAATCTACACCTCCTACCATAAAACACCTCAAAAAGAGCCATGCCAATACTCGAATGATAGCTATTATTGTAAGCAAACTCTACCAAAGATTGATACTTAACCCAGCTGCCTTCATAGTCAATCATACAGGAACGATCATATCTTCCAAATTCTGAATAGTTCTTTACTTGTCCATCCAATTATGGATGAAAAGCAGTACTCAGACTAACCTTAGTCCCCAACCCTTTTTAGAAAGACCTCCAAAAGTGATACGTAAACTGCGTACCACAATCAGAGATAATTGAAATAGGTACCCTATGCAGCTTTAAAATCTCTTGAAGATATAACCACAATAATCTTCCACCGAAAAGGTAGTACATACTAGCAAGAAATACGTAGACTTGGTCATCCTATCCACGAAAACCCAAATTGAATCATACTGATTCTGAGATCGAGAAAGATCATAATAAAGTCCATATTAATCACTTTCCACTTCTATTTGGGAAAATCAATTTCTTAATATAATCCTCCTGGCCTCATGTGCTCAACCTTAAAATATTGACACACCATGTACTTGGCCATAAAATCAGCCATATTATCTTCATACTATTCCACCAATAGATCTTTTTGAGATCATGATACATCTTAGTCGAGCTAGGATGAAAAACATAGCATGACTCATGAGCCTCAGTCAAAACCCTTTGCTATAACCCATCAACATCAGAAATAAATAACCCCCCTTAGCACCGTAAAGTACCATCACCACTAATCTCAAAAACCACTGCCTTTTTCTCACTAATATCACTCTTAATTTTCATCAAGACAGGATCTAGCACTTGCTTATCCTTAATCTCCACACCAAGAGATGATCGAACCAATTCTAGCACCATCATACCACCATCCTTAGATTCCAAGAGATGAACTCTAAGATTAGCCAAGTGGTGAATATCCTTCACCAATTACCACTTGCCTTCTTCCACGTGAGCTAAACTCCTCGGGGATAACCTACTAAGAGGATCAAAAACCATATTAAGTCATCAATTTGATGACTTGCTAGCACTTTTTAAGCCTAAATTATCATACTTTTCCATTAATTTGATGGTATGCTCTTACGTAATGACCATTTATATAGGTAAAAGTAAAAAGAGAAATTGGGAAAGTCATTCAAGTCATCAAGAGGCCAAATATGAAGGAAATAAGTCATTCTCTTTGCATTCATTTTGCATCCGCTTCACATCTGCTTTGGAGATGCTTTCTATCTGCTCTCTATCTGCTCTTCATCTGCTTTGGATCCGCTCAAGAAGATCAAGGATAAGGTGGCAATTTTGTAATTTTCATCAAATGTAGAGTGAAGTTTAAAAGGAGAGTTTTAGCTCCTTTTTCAAGACCTAGTTTTCATTTTTTAGCAAGATAGCCTCCCTTTTAGCTCTTAGCTTCTCTCTTCTTTTTTAGCATCTATCTTTTCATCTTTTGAAAATTTGGTACTAAGATTGAATGAAAAATACATGGTAGTGATTTTCTTTTGAAGAATTGTTGAAACCCCAAGTGTGGAATTACATTGTCTCAATCTCTCATGGATGAGGTTAATCATAACTTTGGTATATTCTTATCCCTTTTATCTATGAGTAGCTAAATTTTAATCTTGGGGTTATGCTTGCTTAGGTAGTGGTAGTGCATAGGCTTTAGCTAATTATTTTTCTAATTAATTTTGTGATGGGTGTTGCATTTATTTTATGAATTAATTGAGAGTTGGGGGATACAAACTCTAACCACCCTAGAACCCCTGTCACTCTTGAAAGATAGGACATAGGTGAGGAATAAATGCAACCAATAACTTGATTTACTTTATTTAATGATATCTCTTTAGACATAATGATGTCAATTGAGGCAATAGATATGGAGAATTGTTACACTTATGAGGTGTTTGAAAGAACCCATTTGTGAAATTTAGTGTTGTAATTGAAAGATTGACACTAATATTGACATCTAGCCTACCCATGACTTTTAGCTAAAAGTTGAATAAATGGCTAAATACCTATGCATAATCCCACACCTATAATTGCATAACCCTAAGGCTTATTCTAAATCGAATTCACTCTTAGCATTTTTCAATGTCAAGCTAGTGCGCTAAAATTGAAGTAGTTGTCATTTATAAATACATTCAAAATAAATCCCCCATTTTATATTTATGCTTTCTTTATTCACACTACGAGTCATCTTTTAGTAAACTATTAATACTCTTGACTTTTGAATTCCATACTTTCACTCTTTGTGGATTCGACCCCAACCTAAGTTGGGTTATTATATTGACAATGATCGCTTGCACCAATTCAAGAATGTAATTTGAGCATTATAAAAAATGGCGCTGTTGTCGGGGAGTGAAACATAATTTTTACTCTTGTAGAATTTTTTGTTACTTTGGGTTAGCTGTAGTGTTTTATTTTACATTGTTTGGTGTTTTTGTTCTTCTTAGGTGTGTGTACTATGAGCCAACACAGTAGTAATGCCGAGATGGTTGATGGATATTTTGAGGATGCGGATCACCTTGGTGATGCAGGCCAAGCTAGTGCTATTCTTATTCCACCGGTAGAAGAAAATATAGTATTTCATGTTACTAGCGTGATGCTTCATTTGCTTCAAATGAAAGGGTTATTTGGAGGCCAATACCATGAGGATGCTAATCTACACTTGAAGAATTTTATTGATGTGTGTTCTCCATTTGATATAACCCACATATCTTAAGAGTTAATCCGATTACGTCTTTTCCCATTCTCTTTGACAGAAGAAGAAGTTTTATGGTTGCAGTCTTTGCCCACGGGATCTATCACTACATGGAGTGAGCTCACGGAGGCATTCTTGGAAAGATATTTTCCTTCTTCTTGGATGTTGTAACTTAGGGATAAAATCATCAACTTTTGCTAACTTAATGGTAAACCATTACATGAGGTTTGGTAACGATTAATAATAAGTTAATACAATGCCCAAATCATGAGGTTCCGAATAAGATGCTTCTACAAATTTTCTATAGGGAATTAGATCAATTGAACAAGACGGTATTCGATAATGCAGCTGAGGGTTCTCTTGTTAGACTATCGTATGGTGTTACATCAACTTTATTAGATCAAGTGACCAGGCAAAGTAGAGGGTGGCACACAAGAGACACCGAGGTGGCTGTGGGGGCTCCCTTCGTATTTTTTGTGAGCCAAGATCAAAAGAAAAAAGTTAAAGAAAAAGATGCAAATATGGCTAAAGTGATAATGCAACTTGATCTTCTTACAAAAAATGTGATGGGGGCTCCTCCAAAGGCGGTTAACATCATTGCTTCTAAGAGTGCCAAAGCTTATAATGATGAGGAAACAAAATCTCTTGATAAAGAAATTTGGTTCTTGTCAAACCAATCGGGGGGTTCCCGCCCTACCTACCAAAGGCAAGGTGGGAATCAAGGTTGAAAGGAAAGAGACCGTGATAGAGATTGGCATGATAGAGATCATGATAGAGATAGTGATTAGAGAGATAAGGAAATATATTATTATCGGTATGTACCTTTACATAATTGGGCAAAGGGTAAAGAGTCAAGTTTTATTGACCCAGATAAGCTCAAAAGTGAAGATGTCCTTGCTAGGATTTTAATGGGTGTTGCAGGGACCAACAAGGTAGAGAGATAAATAAAAGGTGACTTATCACAACTAAATCAAATAGTGATATCTCACTCGACCTCTATCAAGAAACTCGAAACTCAATTGGGCTAAATTCCAGAACAACTTAATGCAAGACCAAAGGATGGATTACCTAGTGACACGGTTGTCAATCCCAAAAATGATGCTCATATCATGGCTATTATCACTAGGAGTGGTCGAACTCTTGGTAAAGATGTTGTGGATATTGGTGAATAACCCAATGAAAAGGCAAATAAAGAATAAGCCAATGCAAAGAGAAAGTGATTAGAAGATCCAATTGATAATGATCCAAATCCTAATGAGACAAGTGTTGAACGACCAACGGTAGTTGAAAAAAATGTTGAAAGTGAGAAAACTCTGAAGGTCATTGAGGATGATACTCTAAAAATTAATGAAACTTCAACTGTTCCATTGCCACAAATCAAAATTCCTCCGTTATTCCCACAAAGGCTCAAGAACAAGGATGATGATACCAAGTTCAAGAAGTTTCTTGCAAAGTTTAGCAATTTATCAATGAATATTCCATTGCTAGAAGCCTTACAAGAAATGCCCGATTATGCTAAATTTATGAAGGACTTGGTTACAAAGAAGTGAGTCATGAATTTTGGATAAATTAAGGTAACTCACAATTATGTTCTATAATGTCTAGCACAATGGTGGTGAAGAAAGAAGATCTGGGTGCATTTACTATTCCTTGCACAATCGGAGTCTACAAATTTGAAAAAACGTTGTGTGATCTTGGGCCAAGTATTAATTTGATGCTATTTGCCATGTTTCTAAAGTTAGGATTGGGTGCTCTTAAGCCTACCACTATGAGGCTTCTAATGGTTGATCGTTCAATCAAAAAGCCTGTGGGTGTATTGTATAATATTTTGGTAAAAGTTGACTGGTTTATCTTTCTGACCGACTTCGTTATTCTTGATTGTGAGATTAATCATGAGGTCCGAATCATTCTTGGTAGACCATTCTTCACTACCAAAAGGGCCTTAGTGGATGTGGAATATGGGGAGATGAAATTTTGGGTGAACAATGAAGAAATATCCTTTAATGTGTGTAAGTCCATGAAGCAACCTATGGACTTGCAAGTTATTTCAGTGATTAATGTGGTTGATGATGAGGTGACTAACAACATTGAAATGGATCTTGTGAATGACCCCTTAGTGGGTGTATTGTGGAACTTTGAAAGTGAGGTGGTTGAACAATATGATGAAGTGGTAGCTTCATTGACGGGTCTTGGATCTTACACCAAGAACTCAGTCAAATTAGATCTTGATTTGAAAAACCGTGAGAGCCCACCCATCAAGCAGTCTATTATTGAATCACCTTAACTCAAACCAAAGCCTTTACCATCCCATATCCAATATGTTTTCTTGGGTGAGAATAATACATTGCTAATCATTATAGCGGATGATCTTGAACCTTTTCAAGTAGATTCCTTGAAATTAATTATGAAAAAGTTCATTCGTGCCATCGGATGGACTATCGTGAAAATTATAGGCATTCCTCTTGGAATTTGTTCTCATAAAATCAAGATAAATGTTGATCATGTTCCTAGTGTGGAACACCAAAATAGACTTAATCAACTAATACAAGAGGTGGTCAAGAAGGAAATCATTAAATAGATTGATGCGGGGTTGTCTACCCAATTTCCAATAGCACATGGGTGAGTCCGGTCCAATGTATTCCCAAGAAGGGCAGCATAACGGTGGTCCCAAATGAGAATAATGATCTTGTACCTATGCGTCCAGTCATGGGTTAGACAGTGTGTATGAATTTTCGGAAATTGAACTCATGTACCGAGAAAGACCATTTTCCCATGCCCTTTATGGATCAAATGTTGGATAGACTTGCCGATCGAGGTTGGTATTTCTTCCTTGATGGTTAATCGGGGTACAATCAAATTTTAATCGCCCCGAAAGACCAAGAAAAGACCACTTTCACTTGTCCCTATGGCACATTTGCTTTCAATCGCATGCCCTTTGGGTTATGCAACACGCCGGCCATATTTCAATGATGCATGTTGTCCATTTTCGCCGATATATTAGAGGATACAATGGAGGTTTTCATAGATGACTTCTCTGTGGTTGGGGATTCATTTGATTCTTGCCTTGCTCACTTAAGTAAAGTCCTTGAACGATGTTTGGAGACTAATCTTGTTTTGAATTAGGAAAAATGTCATTTTATGACCAAAGAAGGCATTGTTCTAGGCCACAAAATTTTGGGAAAGGGCATCTAAGTGGATCAAGCAAAAGTTGACGTGATTGATAAGTTACCTCTACCGATCTCTATGAAGGGCGTTAGAAGTTTTCTTGGTTATGCCTATAGGCGTTTCATTAGTGATTTGTCGAAGGTCGCTCATCCTTTGTGAAAGCTTCTTGAAAAGGAGGCAAAATTTGAATTTGGTGATGATTGTGTAAAAGCTTTTAATTGCCTCAAGGAACTCCTTGTGTCGACTCCTATCATTGTAGGTCCGGATTGGTCATCGCCCTTTGAATTAATGTGTGATGCAATTGGTGTTGCTCTAGGTGCAGTTTTGGTCCAAAGAAAAGAGAAATTGTTCCACTCAATTTATTATTCAAGCAAGACGTTGAATGATGCTCAATGTAATTATATGGTTACGGAATAGGAGTTGTTAGCGGTGGTGTATGCTTTTGGGAAGTCTTGGGCATATTTCTTAGGCACAAAAGTGGTTGTACACATGGACCATGCCGCTCTCCTATATCTCATGGAAAACAAAGAGGCAAAAACTTAATTGATTAGGTGGATATTGCTCTTGTGAGAGTTCGATTTTGAAGTGAAAGATCAAAAAGTGTGCAAAAATCAAGTAGCCGACCACCTTTTCCACCTGGAATCCGATCATGAGAGGTTGTATGAAATTGATATTGATGATACCTTTCCTAATGAGCTAGTCATGTCACTTTTGGGGGGCATTACACCTTGGTATGTGGATTATGCTAACTATATTGTGAGCGGTGTGCTTCTCGACGAGCTTAACCATTATCAAAAAAAGCAGTTTCTATTTAATGTGAAGAAGTATTTTTGGGATAAACCATTCTTATTTAGGGAGTGTACGGATGGTGTGATCAATAGGTGTGTTATGGAAGCTGAAATGATAGATATTCTTGAGGCTTGTCACTTCTCTCTATTCGGTGGTCATCATTGTGGGATCCAAACGGTTGCTAAGGTCCTTCAAAGTGGATATTATTGGCCTACCCTTCATAGAGATGCTTAGGAAATGGTCAGAACATGCCCTTAATGCCAAATGCAAGGTGGTGTTTTGAGAAGGCATCAGATGCCTCTTAAGGCCAATCTCGAGGTTAAACTATTCGATGTGTGGGGGATCGACTTCATGGGTCCTTTGTGAGCTCATATAGTAATAAATATATCTTGGTAGCCGTTGATTATGTCTCAAAGTAGTGGAAACCATTGTTTTACCAAACAACGAAGGAAAGAGTGTCACTTTTGTCTTGAAGAAGTATATCTTCATAAGGTTTGAGACTCCAAGGGCAATTATTAGTAATAGCGGCTCTCAGTTTTGTAATTGGGTCTTCGGTGCTTTGCTTGATAAGTATGAGGTGAAGCAAAAGGTTACTACTCCTTATCATACCCAAAATAGTGGCCAAGTTGAATTCTTGAATCATGAAATCAAGTCCATCCTTGAGAAAATCATGAATATTGGTCATATGAATTGTGCAAGGCAACTCGATGATGCTCTTTGGGCATGTGGAATGGCTTATAAAACTCCTATTGGTATGTCCCCCTACCAATTGGTGTTTGGGAAGGCTTTTCACTTACCTGTTGGGTTAGAACATAAGGTTTTATGGGCTTTGAAGAAGTTGAATATAGATTGCGAAAACGCTTCAAAATCGAGAGTGAATTAACTTCATGAGTTGGACGAGTTTCGACTCAAAGCATTTGAAAGTTCTGTATTGTACAAAGAAAATATGAAGAGGTGGCATGATGAAAAAATCCTAAAGTGAGAGTTTCATGTGGGTGATGATGTCCTCCTTTTCAATTCTAGATTGAAACTCTTTGCGGGAAAGCTTAGATCAAAATGGTCGGGCCCATTCGTGATCTCAAATGTTTACCCAAGTAGAGCTATTGAGTTGGAAGATCACGTGAAGAAAAAATTTATGATGAATGGCCAACGATTGAAGAACTATTTTGTGGGTGGACTCGGAGCGACTAAGGTTGAGTCGCTTCACTTCAAAGATCCAAAATGATGATCAAGTGATGTCGTGCCATGACTATAACTATGTCACATCTTGGGAGGCAACCCAAGATTTATTTTTTATGTTTTACTATTAATTTTAGTTTAGTGTTGTTTGATGCAAGTAATATAATAAAATTTAGGTGCGAGAAGGTTTTCTCGGAGGCTCAAAACTAAGCTCCGAACCATGAACTTATGAAGGAAAATTTGTGCCTTAAACTAGAACAACCTGTGCTGCACCTGCTTGAGCAGGTCAGGCACAAGTACAAGGCATTTGGGATGCATTTGAGACTGATTTCAGTGGAATATTCTGCCTGGACTTGCTTTGCAACTGCTGCAACAGTCCAGGCATATGTTGGACGCAGTCCAGACGTAAGAGAAAAAAAGAATAACCTAGTAAGTTGCTGCCTTGACCTGTACTACAACTAGTTAAACAGTCTAGGTGAAGGTCTATCGCACATTGGACACAGATGGCCTCACGATGGAGCAAACAAAAGCTTGTAGTATTTTGCCCAGGTATGTGCTGGAACTGCTTCGGCAGTGTAGCTGCAGATGCAAAGCATATGGCGCGCAAGTTTGTTTTAAACTTTAATGATGTTTTAAAAATGGTTCAAACCTTGGGGGCTGACCCGACCCATCAGCCCAAAATGTTTTAAACACATAAAAAAAAGCCAAATCAGTCCACACTTAAACATTTCTCCTTATAGTGAACTTCCAAATGGCTCTTTTCTCACAAACACAACATCTGTCTTTCTTGAACAACAATTGCTAAGTAAGAAGTGAAAGAATTCTTTTGGATTTGTGCTTCAATTTTTCTCCTCTCTTAAATCAAGAAAGGTATGCTCTCTCATGACTTCACTTCTGAATTCTCTCTTAAGGGATGGACATAATACTTGATACCTCATGATAGTTGGTTATGTAAAGTAGTTTTTTTGTGAGCTTATTGGGGTGATTAATACTTTTTGGAATGATTAGATTGTCATTAGTGCCTTGTTTCACTAGTTTAACTCATAATACTCTCATAAATTAAGCTAGTGCACCATGTGATTGACAAAATGCCCATAAAACCTTTCTTGCTTATTTTGTGTAATGGGTGGCTCAAGTACGATAGTATAAACCTCTTAAATATGTTTGAAGATGATTTGGTGAGATGAGTTTGCTCTCTTGTTCTCTATTCTCTTTCTCCAAGTTCTTGGTTGGCATGCCCACTATGTGTTTGTTGAAATGACAATAAGAGAGGAATGTGTTGTATCCATGTGATGGAAAATGTGACTTGTCTTAGGACATGGTGTGGTCATTTTTTATGCATCATTTTGGGTCCAATTAAACCTAATAATGAAATTATTGGTAGTCATTGGTTGAGGGAGATTATTGGGAGATAGGGCATCCATGGTTCTTGTTGGTCACTAAGACTAACTAGGAAACATAAATGTTTGCCTTGCCCTATGATAGATTGGATGTCATCATTCTTAAGGTTATTGGTCATTCTTGTTTCCATTGGAGGTTATGGATGTCCTATGAGCTAGTTTTGAGAAATGTGAAGAATGTGAGACAATGTCGTGCCTAAACGATTAAGTGTTGTAATAAATGGAACCCATGGACTCTAATGATGAGTTACCTTGTATCTTTTAAAAATTTTCTTTTCTTATGTTTATTTTCTTTCTTAACTTACAAAATTCCAATAAAAACATGTTTTACCTTTTGTCTTTTATTTTGGTTTTGGTTTTGTTTTGTTTATTTCTCATAGGTATGTCTCCAAGGAAAAACTTGCCGCGAGAAGCTACAAAGGGTAATGCCCTAGAAAATGGTAAGGAGAAAGCTACATTCAAAAGGAGTAAAGCACCGGTCTCCAAAGATACTCCAAAAGTCCCAAATGCCCAAGCTATCAATGATTGTGCACGGGAGGTAGGGAAGGAAGTGGATCAAATTTGGTTTGGTGTAGTAGGTGTGAAGAAGTTATATGATGAGTGGGTAACTACTCGGGGGTTCAATCCCGAGAAGATCTTTAGCATGAAGGGAGTGGAAACCTATTTCCCTAAAATCATTGCCGAAATTGAAGAACGGGGTTGGGAACTCTTCATAGATATGATGCCCCCTTCTCACCCATTATGCTATTTCCCGACGATTGTTCAGGAGTTCTATGCTTCCTATGTTGTTAGGCACAATGAACAAAAATACAAAATTCCAATTTCCGCACAACCTTGCCTTGAGAGTGTATTGGTTCGAGGAGTGGAAGTCCCTTGCACGACCTCAGAGATCAATGAGATCTATTTTGCTTGTGACCTAGATTTCATGGTATAGTGCAAGAGGTTGATATTTAGTGGATGTCAGATTTACCATGTCTTTCTAGGGTGATTGCAAAGGGTCTTCCTCCATGGGCTAATGGTGTGGGTCAATCAAGAGGAGAGATTTTTTGGTTCAAGCCACACATTGTCTAGGATTCATATGTAACCATCTACTTTTCTCAAGAAATGACCAAGATGTCACGGTTGATAACTCCATTGTTATCGGGTGCATCATGGATAAAATTACCATCAATATGGGAGATTTTATAGCGGAGATGATTAAGTTTAGGGCAAAGCAACCGGGTACTTTATTTCTCCTTTTGGCACTCATATCCATGTTTGTCTTAAGTTCAAAGTCCCGATACTCTCTAAGATTGATCATCGAGTTATATGTACCGGCTTCATTAACATCACATAGTGTAAAGATAAGGATAACCCTATAGGCTTAAAAAGAAAAGCTTTGGTTTTAGTAGACTCGGGTGCGGAAGGATTGTCGAGCTCAGAGGGGGTGGAGATTCCTCTGAATTCTAAATTTGATGTTGAGGCCCATTAGGATTCTACCGATACTCCTACATCATCGAGAACTGCACCACCACCTCGGTCTATACAATTAACATGGTCTTCTACGGTGACATTTGCCAAGGTTGCTTCCATGACTATGGCAAACAATGCTACGCTTACCCGATTGGTGGTAGATATTCTCCAGTTTATTCAGGCTGATATAGTACCTCTTTGTGCTCGTGTAGTGAAGTTAGAGTAGAGGGTTACAATTCATGAGGCAAGGGGATATTGTGAGGGGCTGGCATCTGTGAGGGAAGACCTTGATAGTTTACAGGGGGAGATTCGCTCCAAACAGCCCTCCTTCAGTCTTGATGAGGCAGAAATTGCTTTTCCATCGGAGGCTTTAGGCCCAGTGCTTCCATTTGATGATTTTTTTGGAGAGGTTCATGAGGAAATTGATGATGAAGTCGAGGTTGATCTTATAGAAGGGCTATCTAAGGCTCGACAAGTTGAGCTTGCCATGCAGTTATCCAAGGATGTGGCGTATGTACGAAGGGTTGGGGCTAGGTTTAGCACTCGACATGATGATCAGTCACCCTTCATAGAAGATTTGATGAGAGGAGCCTATTTTTACGAGGCTCCATTAAGACAGTGCAATCATTCATCGATAGGGAACCGAACGCCTAGTGTGCCACAGGGAGTCTCCACTCTCCTCTACTTTCTTTTACGTTTGCATTGGGGACAATACAATATTTTTAGTGAGGGGTAGGGTATGGTTATAATTCATTCAATGGTCGGTACATAACTGTCTTAGTTTATGTCATTTGGTTTGATAGATTGTGGAGACATATTCTATTTTATTACTTTCTATGTTTATGGCATTTTGTTTTTATTTTATTATTATTGACATTGCTTTGGATGGGCCCTTGTCAGGCATTTTGATAATGATGTCAAATATTTTTATTTTATTTTTTAATTGGTGTCATGCGCTTAATTTAAATGTGGTATCCGAATGTGAGCATTGCTCTTGTTGCCTTTTGTATATACGTGTCTAATAAACTCCAAGAGTTTTCTTTGAAACTCGGTTCTTTCCTAAGGAGCAAATTTTTATTTTCTCTTTCTTTTGATCTTTTATTTTTAGTTTAAGTTTAGTTTGTTTGTCGAATCGAGTGATAATTTACCCATGAAGGATGATGAGGCGACATCCTTAGGTGAAGTATCTAGTCATTTTGGTTAACTAGGAAGAAGCAAAAATTTGAAAATACCTCCAAAATGTCAGTGGTAAGTAAGACAATGTTTTTGAGAAAAACAACCAAAAATCTAGGTGTAAGATCAAGGATGTCTTGAGTTTTCTTTTGAGTGAGACCATTAAACTCAATTTTTGGCACTCTCTTTACAAGGATGAGTCGGTGACCCGAGTAACTTATGAAACTCAAATTGGTTGGGAGACTAACTTTTTGCTCTATGAGTACGATGCCATGAGTGGTGGGGTTTTTGAATAATTCTTGTGCATTTGTGTAGTCTAGAACTTGCCCCGAGTGTATTCAAAGCGAAATTCTAGGTAAGCTTAGTTTGGAGGATGACCCGAGGCCCTTTTTTGACCCGTCACATAGCCAAATTTCCACCTTAACATTGTTCCCTAGTTAACCCATTTGAACCTTTTTGTCCTTCATTATTTCTTATTGTAATGATAACCATCTTAAAACACCTAAACCCTTTTTAAAACCTCTCTTGTGGCAGTTAACCTCCTTTGATGCGTTGGATGATTCTAGATAATGGATTATAGGCAAAAGCCTAAGTTTGGGGTGGGGGGGTGGGGGTGTATTTGGGAGAAGATGATCAAAGAAAAGATAAGAAAGTTGTATGTAAGGTTGTCAATACATGTGCTTAAAAGACAAGAGATGTGCTTGGTGATAAAATTGACTAGCCTAGCCCATAGAATTAAAAAAAAGAATAGAAAAATTGAATGAGTGAGGGGATAAGAAAGGCTTATAGGTAGAATATCTGTTGAAAAAGTCAAAGAAGTGAAAGAATGAAAATGGTCTCTTTGAATGGTTTGGTAAATGCTAAACAAAAAGTTAGGAAAATATAGGAAATGATTTAAAAAAGAATAAGGTGGGTGGTTTGAAAATTTTAGGGGTATACAGGATTGAGCGATTGCATTGAAGGAGGTCTTTTAGTCACTTGATCCATATATATTCCTTCTGCACCTTGAAGCTTCATCTTGAACCATAAGACCTTGGTGATTCCAAACTAAGTAAGTCTACATTAGTGGTGAAAACGTAAAGGGCAAGCCTATGGTTCTATTCAATGTACTTGAATTTCTTTGTGAGAGTGAATGTGATTTCTTTCTTTATTTGAGTTCCCATAAGAATTGAAATATCTTTTATGTGTGGAGCTAACTCTTGCATGTGAGCGGCATTGGTACTTGTGGGTGGAGGGTGATTTTTTACTATCGGTTTGGATAAATGTGTGAAGTAAGTTGCATTGTGAAGATTGAGACAATCTTTGAGTATTTTGTGTCTTACCTTAAGATGCTTTGTGAGTTGGAAAATTCGTTTGACACACACGTGCACCCTTACTTCATGAATATGCACTTATTGAAAAGTTTTGGTTTACTTGTTGCCATGACATGCATGGAAAGTGTTTGTAAAGTTTTGTTAGACTCTTCCTTTAGTATATCTTTCTTATAAATGGATTTGAGCTAGATACCCCATCTCATTGAGTTAGTCTTAGGTGCTTAAGGACATGCAATAGTTTAAGTTTGGGGGGTTTATAAGTCGTCAATTTGATGACTTGCTAGCACCTTTTAAGCCTAAATTATCCTGCTTTTACATTGATTCGATGGTACGCTCTTACGTAATGGCCATTCATGTAGGTAAAAGTAAAAAGAGAAGATTGGGCAAGTCATTTAAGTCATCAAGAGGCCAAATGTGAAGGAAATGAGTCATTTGCTTTGCATCCTCTTTGCATCCGCTTTGCATCCGCTTCACATCTACTTTGGAACTGCTAGCCATCTTCTATCTGTCTACTCTTCATCCACTTTGGATTCGCTCAAGCAAATCAAGGATTAGGTGGTAGTTTTGTAATTTTCATCAAATGTAGAGTGGAGTTTAAAAGAAGGGTCTTAGCTCATTTTTCATGACCTAGTTTTCATCTCTTAGAAAGATAGCCTCCCTTTTAGCTCTTAGCTTCTCTTTTCTCTTTCATCATCTATCTTTTCATCTTTTGAGAATTTTTTACTAAGCTTGAATGAAAAATAGATGGTAGTGATTTTCCTTTGAAGAATTATTGAAACCCCAACTGTGGAATTACATTGTCTATATCTCTTATGGATGAGGTTAATGATAACTTTGGTATATTCTTATTCTTTTTATCTACGAGTAGCTAAATTTTAGTCTTGGGGTTATGCTTGCTTAGATAGTGGTAGTGCATGAGATTTAGCTAATTATTCTTCTAATTAGTTAGTTGTGATGGGTGTTGCATTTATTTCATGAATTATTGAGAGTTGGGGGATGCAAACTTCAACCACCCTAGAACCCCTGTCACTCTTGAAAGTGACGACATGGGTGAGGAATAAATGCAACCAATAGCTTGATTCATTTAATTTAATGATATCTCTTAGACATAAGGATTTCAATTGAGGCAATAGATATGGAGAATTGTCACACTTATGAGGTGTTCGAAAGAATCCATTTGTGAAATTTGGTGTTGTAATTGAAAGACTGACACTAGTACATTGATTGACACTAATACATTGACATCTAGCCTACCCATGACTTTTAGCTAAAAGTTGAATAAATGGCCAAATACCATGCATGATCCCACACCTGTAATTGCATAACCCCAATGCTTAATCTCAATCGAATTCACTCTTAGCATTTTTCAACGTCAAGCTAGTGCACTAAAATTGAAGTAGTTGTCATTTATAAATACATTCAAACTAAATCCCCCATTTTACATTTATGCTTGCTTTATTCACACCACGGGCCATCTTTTAGTCGACTATTAATACTCTTGAGTTTTGAATTCCATGCTTTCACTTCTTGTGGATTCGATCTCAACCTAAGTTGGGTTATTATATTGGCAACAATCTCTTACACCCATTCAAGAGTGTAATTTAAGCATTATTAGTAGTAGTGAAGACTCATATCATAATCCTTGAGAAACTCAACCCACCCCCTCTGCCTGAGATTAAGCTCTTTCTGAGTGAACACATACTGAAGACGCTTGTGATCAGAAAATATATCCATGTGAACACCATATAAATAATGCCACCATATTTTCAAAGCAAACACAACCGCCAACAACTCCAAATCATGAGTAGGATAATTCCTCTCATGTAACCTTTAAATACTTGGAAACATAGGCAATCACCTACCCATGTTGTATCAACATATAACCAAGCCCTACCCGAGACGCATCACAATAAATCACAAACCCATCATTACCTTCTGGCAATGTCAGGATTGGAGCTGAAGTCAAATTATCCTTAAACTTCTCAAAACCCCTTTCACAAGCATCCGACCAAGAAAACTTAACCTTCTTCTGGGTCAACTTAGTCAAAGGAGCAACTATCAAAGAAAATCTTTCCATAAACTGCCTATAATACCCATCCAAACCCAAGAAGCTCTGACTATCGAATGGAGTTGTGGGTTTAGGCTACCTTTTCATCACTAGAAATAACATGGCTCAAGAAAATCACAACATTCAACTAGAACTCACACTTAAAGAACTTGGCATACAACTGTTGTTCCTTTAGGGTCTGCAACACCACACAAAGGTAATTAGCATGATCCACCTCACTCTTTGAATAAATTAGAATGTCATCAATAATACAATAATGAAGAGATCTAAATATAGCCTGAACACTCTGTTCATCAAGTTCATTAATGCTGCCAGAGCATTAGTCAATTCAAACGACATTACCAAGAACTTTAAACGCCCATGCCGAGTACAAAAAGTCGTCTTAGGGATATCCACCTCCCTAAATCTAATATGGTGGTACCTAGACCAAAGATCTATATTAGAGAAGAACTTGGCACCCTGTAACTGATCAAACAGATCTCTATCCGAGGAAGAAGATACTTGTTCTTGACCATTACCTTGTTCAACTGCTTGTAGTCAATGCACATCCGAAGGGAACCATCCTTATTGCGCACAAACAACACTGCTGCACCCCATAGAGAAATACTAAGATGAATACACTACTTTTCCTGAAGATCCTTAAGTTACTCCTTGAGATCCCTCAACTCAGCTGGAGCTATTCTATACGGAGGAATAGAAATTGGACGAATGTTCGAAAGCAAATTAAACTCTATTTCCCTATCTGGAGGAACACCAGGAAGATCATCCAGAAAGACTTCTAGAAACTTATTAACCATAGGGACCGAAGACAAAGAAGGACCTTACGCGTTAGAATCTTTAACCCAAACCAAGTGATAAAGCTAACCCTTAGAGATTAACCTCTGAGCTCTAAGATAAGAAATAAACTTCCCTCTAGGAGCTAAGGAACTCCCTTCCCACGCTATAATCAATTCACTAGGAAAATTAAAGATAACCCTATGGGTTCGACAATCCATAGATGTATAACAAGAATGCAACCAATCCATACCTAAGATTACATCATAATCTACTATATCCAACTCAAATAGATCTGCCAAGGTTTGATTGCTACCAAAAGATATCACACACCGAGTCACCTATCGGGGTAGAAACATAAAAAGAATCCAAAACAACTTTTAGATCAAAACTAAAAGACAGCCACATATGGAGTCACATAAGAAAGAGTGAACCCTAGATTAAGCAAACAATATATGTCACAAGATAAAAACTGTAACATACCAGTAACAACATTAGGTGATGCCTCAAATTCCTATCGGAATGCTAAAGCATAAAACCTATTCTGACCAACATTAGAACTAGGAGCAGTAACATAAATAGATGCCACACCACCAGGTGCAGGAGTAGAAGGTGAAGCCACATGAATCTTATTTGCCCCCATAGCAACCTTATTGATTAGATAATCCTTGAGATAATGGCTTATCTGACCACACTTGAAGCTGTTATCCCTTTCTTCCCCATAATAACCCTGATGAGAACGACCACATAATCATAAGAAGGACATAGAGAAACTAACTGACCTTTTCTCATATGAGATTGGACAACCTGTGCTCGAGAATTGTCACCACCTTGATGGCGCTTGTCTCTCGACTGCTTTGGGTAAGAAGCACTGGCCGAAAAGGATCCCAAACTCCCCCACTTCTTTTTCTGCCAACTGGCACCATCTATACCACCCTGATATTGAGCACCTCTATGATAAGAAAACCTACTTCACTTTTTGTGCCTATCCCCAAACTTTGCCTATTTTCTCTTCTCATCATTAACCTGCTTCATATGAACAGTCAATATTGAGATATCCATATCTTTAATCAGTAAGGCAATTTTGATCTCCAAAATCAAATCTCTATTCAATCTAGATGCAAACTTTCTCATTCTCGACCTCATATCAGCCACCTAATTAGATGCATACCTTGATAGCTGATGGATCTTTAAAGTATATTTATTTACAGACACCCTCACCTACCTGAGGTTTACAAACTTCTCTATCTTTGCTCCCCTTAACTATTGAGGAAAGAACCAATCTATAAAGGTATTAGAAAAAGCCTCCCACAACTCTTCCACTTCCATATCATCACTATTCCTATCCTATCCCTTATACCAGTGATAAGCAATATCCTTGAGCTGATAAGCTACAAAGTTAACCCCCTCTACATTAGTAGCCGACATCACCCAAAAGATCATTTCCATCTCATCCAAGAAGCCCTATAGATCCTCCTCCACCTTCACCCTAGTAAAAGTTAGAGGACCCATTTTTATAAATTGACCAATCTTTGTGGCCTTAGCAGACAAAACACCAGTTGCACCCCGCTCAGCCTAAGTAGCAACAAATTATGTAATAATATGAATAGATTGATAAAATTCTTCATTCATCACGTTTCCTTGAGGGACCTGAGTAGAACTATCCAGAATAGGAGGAACTCTAGCACCATTAGGAATAAAACTATGAGATCAAAGATGTAGGACGTACCCCTTTAGCATTATCCCCAGATAGGATGGAAGAATTTCCTTGTGTTCTAGATCTAGAAGGCATGATCTGAAAGACAAAAAAATAAGGATTAGAGGAGATTCCAAGATTGAGAACTCAAGCTTGAATATAGAATACCAAGAAAGTAAGACATTCTTAAATGTCTAGCAACCTCTCTCTTATGAGTGTGGCACACTTTACACCCCTAAAAAAGACTTTACTCAACACGACTTTGTGGATTCCTAGTTGATCATGAATCTAAGGCTCTAATTCTAACATGACCTAACTCGACCTAAGGCATTGTCGTAGTAGGCATCCCAAGTCCAACCAAGATTGGGGACTGCCCCCTGTTACCCAACCCAATCGCTTATATCAAACCTTAGATAGGCTGAATTTTGAACATATAACAAGATAGCATTATTTTTCTCATTAAGACTCTGGGATGAGGTCACAACCTTGACTGATCCAACCAAGTCTAATCGTATAGAACCAACTACCCAACCATACCAAAACTAACCATAGACCATAATCTAAAGGGAATACCAAAATATATTATGAAAATCAATCCCAAAATGAAATATGATGGAATAGTGAAAAAGTATGTCCGATGATGCCAACCTCATTATCAATACCAATGCTAAGGATGAAACCTCTACCGATCCAACCCATACCAACCTCCAGAACTACCACAAAGCCTCTATCCAAAAGTGTAAAAAAATTTAGTTGGTACATGCCCCCAACTATAGCCAAAACCAATATCCAATATAAGAGAAACATGTCTAAAGAGAATTCACAACACGAAATTATACCTTTCAAAAGGATGGAAGATCACCACTTCAGTCCAAATACTGATACCAAATCCGCGTGCTAAATGGGAGAAGTAGAATAGCTAGTTCCTGCATAGCGTGGTATAAAATTGTAGTAGACAGGGTTAGCGAATGACCGCTAGCATAAATATTAGGATAAGGATAAAATAATACTAGTCATAAAACTAAGTAAAACCATCCATAATGCATACAACCATACATATATAAGTGCTGAGAAAAGGGACCGAGTTTAGCATGCACTTAAAAATTTTACCTAAGTTGTGTAGCTTTGTCGTCCTAACCACCCACAGGTGATATGGGTTCAGCTCTCCCTACTAAAGGGTTTCGGTGCATGTAGCCACAAGACCAAGAAATATCCCATGTGATGACTAGAACATCCCTCTAATATAAAATATGACACTCGCATATGGTCATCAAGGACCCATCATATCAGTAAATATGAGTTTTCGATTTTGGTTCCCACAGGATCGCCACCTTTTATGGCTTAGCTACACACCCCACCATTAATACCCAATTAAAACTATGTCCAAATAATCCATTTACCATTTATTAACCAAGGCTAATATTTGTGGTATCATCATACCATCACTTACTTGCAAGTAATAAACATAGCCAAACCATTTAGGTTAAGGGGACCATAAGTACCCTTTTCATATACCATATTAAATCCACTTGGGAGACCTCCATGTTTTCTAAAATTATAACAATTTAGCCTTTTTAAACCATTAAAACTAAGCATAAATCCTTTATCCAGTTTAAAACATATAAGAGTTCCATTAAAAGAAGTCAATGCAATGAACATATCTTTATATGCATTTTATCAATCACCTTGGGGCATAATATTATCAAAACTAGTTCCAAGGACCATTAAACCATTACCATGCAATTAAATTATCCAAAACCACCATTAATGCATATAAAAGCATAATTAAAACCATAGGAAACCATAACCAAGCATTCAATATCAAAACCCCTAAATAATAGTCAAAAAACATAATCATAAAATAGTAAAATCGTGAAATCAATTATATAAACCACGTCTTTAGTTGAAATTATATTGAGAGAAGAGAATCATGCCTCAAAATAATAAATTGAAGAAAAGAAATCATCGAAGCAAGCCCCAAGCTAATCTATAAGATGAAACCCTATCTTTTTTGCCCTAAAAGGTTTTGAGAGAATTATGAGATGTTTTGGAATAGTTTATAAGTGTTAATAAATAGAATAATAGGGTAAATAACCTCCTAAGTGTATTAGAAGTCGCAGGTCATAATTAGTGTAAGTAGAAAAATATCCAAAATACCCCTACCTAAGTCCTTTAAAAACCCATTATACAGATATGACTGACCCTCTTATGACTTGTACCCTTCCTTACAATTGGTTTTCACCAGTCATACCCATGCCTTAACCTTTGGATTAGACACTATCCAGTATACGACTCATCCAACCAAGTCATAACCTCAGCATATGATTCATACCCATGATCCGTATCCCTAGAAGAATGAATTTTTAGGAGGATCAAATATTTGCCACTATATGAGTCACCGATACAATTCGTACCAAGCCTTACGACTCATACGACTAAGTCGTGACTATTCTAGTAATCAAAACTATCCCACCAGCTAATATTGGTTAGCATATGATAGGACTATACAACTCGTACCCCAACATATGGCTTATACCCATGAGTTATATTGGGTACGAAGAACAAATTTCCAGGAAATTTTCTAAGGGTCAAAACCAAGGATATTTTATTTAGATAGTTGGTAAAATCATAAACTGCCATTGTAGCATGATTTAGAGTCTTCTGTAGCTAGTGATATGAGGCTTCATCTGTAGGTTCTTCGATAATATAGGTTAGACAAGCTAACAAGATAATACCCTTTGGGGATAAAAGTGTAATAATATTTCCTTAATTATGAAAATTGTGATACTCTTTTATTGGACTTTAAAACACTTTCTATATGTTTTTGATACTTTGGTGATAGGCTAATAGAGTATGTTGTGCACTCTAATTTCTTTGAGCAAGGAAAAACTTGTTTCATCTGTAGAAAAAGAAGGTCTTCGTGCAAATATTTTCCTAGGGAGATGCCATGGAGGATCCAAGAGTTCTAAAATATGTCTAAAATTTAGGGATTCTGGCCATGATATATTTTCTTGCAAGAACGACTATGCTCAAATGATTTGAAGGTGTGTGTTGCTGAGTAAACTTTCAATTTAGAGTTTTATGTTGTTTTGTCAAAATTTATCTGTGTTCCATTTTCCTTTGATAGGAAATACAATGGTACATCTGTATGAATTTTGGCTATCTTTACTGTGCAAAGTACCCTGATAGTAGCCCAAGAGAACTTTCCTTCTACAGATATGGTTTACTAGGCCATACTAGTTTGGTAAGAGCATGCCCTTATTGTTAAACTTGTGTAAATTGCTCCTTCTTATTTAAGGTCTTAATTTTGTGCTTGCATTTTGTCTAACATTCTTTCCTATAGAGGCATGTACATTATCTCATAGGGAGACTAGTGGTATTAGTTTACTTAATCCCTATTATAGGTGTGGTGAAGGTCATTTTGCAGGCAAATACACTAATCTTATCAAACTAAGTTATTGTATTCTTGTTTGAAATATGATTCTCTTCTGCTTTTCATTCCTACATGTCTTTCACCCAAGTTAATTATCCTATGCTACATAATATCTTGTCTTCATACTGAAACCTTATTTTTTTAGTTTTGTGTCTATATGTCAATAAGCGGAATCATGAATCATCAACCCCTAAGAAGAAAGTCGAGAATAAGAGAAAAGAGACAAAAAAGTTTAGGCCTGAACCTTATGATTTTGGTAGATCATGGAAGAAGAAAGGAAAAAATGAAGGAGAATATACGTCAGGCTGTAAGGTGAAACAAAAGGGTGATTAGATCTCGATGATCCCAAAGACTGTTCTTAACCAATTAATTGGAGATCTCCTTCAACTCCAAAAAATAAGAGAGCTAATATTTTAAAATTCAGTACTGGTGGTAACTCTTCTATACCTCGTTCATCCAGAATATCTAACAAGCTTGATTTTGATAATTTCTCTTCTTATGGGTTAGGCAATTATCATCACCATAGGTTTTTAGCATCTGGTGATTTTGATATTTAAGATTCTTATAGTTCAAGTATGCATCATCATTACCATGGGTTTTCAGCATTTGGTGATTTTGATAATTCAACTTCTTATGGTTTAGGCAATTATCATCATTACCATGGGTTTTCAGCATCACAATTTGGAAAAATTAATCACAATAGGTGGAGAAATAATGGTTGGTAGCCGATACTATTTCTCATGTGTAGTTATTTAGTTGAGAGTTTCTTTGGAAGGTCGGAGAACCTGTTTATGTTTATAATTCATGGAGATTGGTTGCGCGAGCTCATTAATTCATCTGCGACTTTTTAGGTTATTTGTAAAAGTGAGTATGGAACTGCGCATGATCTCATCAGCTGTAGTTCCCTGTTATTTAGCAGTTTGTAACTTGCTATATGCCCTTTATTTCTTTTTTTTTCTTGATGCATCTTTAACAAACTATTACTCATCTTTTCATCCAAGAGGCATGTAACTTTAAATGCAGTTTTATTATATGTTAAAATACCAACTGAAATATAATTTCTAGTTATTTTAATCATTCAATAATTTATGCATTTCAATAATTTTCAAACAAAATTATTAGCGACAAAAAAAATTAGTGAATAGCTTTAGTCCTTGTTACTAAAAAACTTTAGCGATGAATTATGAAATATAAATTTGGTCACTAAAGATGGATGCACCGTCGATCAAACTATGTTTCAATGGATCAGTGACAAAATATTTTGTCTTAAATTTATCCATGTTGAAAATGAATTTTGGAAATAGCAATGGTATAATAATGAAATATTCCATCGGTAATATCAACAATCGATAAGTTCATTGCAAAGCGGTCACAAGTTTTGCGATGGAATTTATTTTTCATCACTAAGATGCTAGCAATGAGAAATATTGCGATAGACATAAATCCATCTCTATTTCTATTTAGCTATGGATTTACATAGAATAGTGACCAAATATGACTGTCGCTAAATGCTATTTTTTTAGTGATTGCTTGCAAGCTATAGTTGATATGATGATACCACTTAATAATGTACTATAAATTAACTCTTGGAATTGGTGGTTGGGTTATATGTTAAATATTTTAATTGGGCAATAATGGAAGTTGTGTTAGCTAGATGTAAAGGTGTGAGTCCAACGGACAATATTGAAAACTCATATTTACCAACATAAAGGTTGTTCTCGATGACAAGTGCTTATGGGGTATAGGGGAATCCCCCAAGTGTACATACACATAGATGTATCAGGGAGGGCAAAAAGTATAAGAGAATCCTTGGCCATCCATGATATCCCTAGTTCATGAGGCTAACACACACTAGGGCCCATCTAAGGGATAATACTAAACCCATATAGCTTGTGGGTGAATTATGGCAGTAATGCTTCATAACTCAGGTTAAGGTTTTCTTCAAAGTTCTTGCTAAACGCTGCTCCCTACCCCAATATATATATACATATGCATATGTACTTCACATGATATTACGTATTGGATATTGTACTGGTTTAAACTGTTATCAT
The DNA here is from genome assembly GCA_030864225.1 of Capsicum baccatum var. pendulum. NCBI lineage: Eukaryota > Viridiplantae > Streptophyta > Magnoliopsida > Solanales > Solanaceae > Capsicum > Capsicum baccatum. The sequence goes on from CM061555.1 coordinate 282,657,213, forward strand.
AGAATAATTTTGATCCTCTATCACTGAGTTACATGTTAGCGCTCTAACCTCTAACCATCTTTAGATTTGTATCCCCATGCGATGTAGGAACTGGTCATACTTCTTCTCCTCTTGCTCAATGACTTGGATTTGGGATCAGCTAACGAGTCATATTGAAGTGGTGAACTTCCATACTTTGGAAGAGCCCATTCAATGATTATAGTTTTCTTTACATTTTGACTATTCCTTTGAATTTGATTTTTGGCTATTGTCGGGGGCATTTATCGACATATTATTGACATTTAGTTTTAGATCATAGTTTAGAAGGCTTTGTTTGGACTACTATGGCTATTGGGCAGTATCAGTGGATTATTTGGTCGGGCGTTGGTGGTTCGTTATGGATATGTATTTAAATCTTTCTTAGAATATTATACGCTATCATGTTATATGTTTGAAATTCATCGAACTTTATGTCATGGTGTGTTTGTTGATTAGGTGCCAGGGGTGATCTCCTATCCATGTCGGACTTAATTTACCTATCACGGCCAGTCCCTAGTTTGAGTCATGACAAAGATAGTATCAAATCCTATGTTTGATATCATTGGGTGTCCAATAAAGCCATTTCAAGTAGAGTCTCATTTATGGGTATTTAGCACGCCACACTTATAAGGGAAAGGCTATGAGACATTCAAGAGTGTTTCTCTTTTTTGTTGATGTATTTTGAACTGTAGAGTATAAGGTCTTGAATTCTTCTGATTCCCATTTGTTCATCGTTAAGATCATGCCTCCGAGAAGATATAATGTCCATGGAGACTCTTCTATCCCATCTAAGAACAACGTGGATGAAGCTCATCCAACTTTTAAGGTCTAGACCCGATTAAGGGTCGCTGTATCTGACTGTCCTCATGGAGTCCTACCTCTTTCCACTAATCCTATCCTTGAGGGTGACACTCCTACTCAGTCACCTCAAGGGGATGACACTAATATTGAGTTCCATCACTCCATTAACCTACTGACCCAGTTTGTGATATCTCAATCACAATAGTCGGGTCCTGTAGGAATTACTGTGAGTTTGTTTGAGGCCACTAGAGATGACCTATTTATGAGGTTGCATCCTCTTACTTTAACTGGCACCAAGGTTGAGAAGTATCCTCAGAGCTTCATTGATAAGATAGAGTAGATCTTTTAGGTTATGTATGCTTTAAATATTGAGGGTGTAGAGTTTTTTGCCTACCAATTAAAGGATATAGCATACCAGTGGTATGAATAGTGAGAGCAATTGAGAGGTAAAGATACTGATTCTGCCATATGGGATAATTTCTCTAGTGCTCTTTTGGATTGCTTCTTACCTCAGGCGTTAAGGAAGTTAAAAATGGATAAATTTGTCAATTTAAAGTAAGGAAAGATGATAGTCAGGGAGTATGCCTTAAAATTCCATCAGTTGTCCCAGTATGCTCCTGAGTTGGTATCTAGCATGAGATCTAGAATAAGGAAGTTTGTTTTTGGGTTGTCTCGAGACTTGATTTTAGAGAGTAAGGCTACCTTGTTGAACAAGGACTGGATATCTTCTGACTTGTGGTATATATGCAACTAGTTGAGGAAGAGAAGAGAAAGCCAGTTGAAATTAGAGAAAGATAGAGCAAGAAATTTTGATGTTTAAAATAAGGAAAAGGTCAACATTAGAGTGGCAAGAATGGTGGAAAGTAGTCCAAGAAGAAAAGGGGCAATTTTAGGTCATACTCGATGGCTAGTGCTCCTTACCCAAAGCTATTTGGCAACTGGTATTTTTAGGATGGCAATGGTTCTAGGGCATAGGGTGTCCAATCTCAGGCTAGTGGGGCCCAATCAGATCCTTTATATTCTCCATGTAGATTTTTGGTCGATTGTATCATGGTTTCTGTGATGAGGGTACAAAAATGTGCTTCAAGTATGATTAGCCAGGGCATATGCTTAGAAACTGTCCCATGGGTAAGGATGCTTTTGGTGAAAACAAGGTTCCTGTTGCCTCTTCATCAGCTCCTTCACCAAAGGGTGCCACATCTGGCTACGACACTGGTTGAAACCATCTCTATGCTCTTACTTCCCTTTTATAGTTTGAGGCATCTCCTGATGTAGTTACGGAATATTGAAACTTTTTTCCCATGATTTGCACTATTTACTTGATCTGGGATCCACTCTTTCTTATGTGATCTTATTTTTGGCTGTGCATTTTGGTTTCCTGAGTGTATTGCAGACCCCTTTTCTATTTCTACCCCGGTAGGTGACTCTGTGGTTGTTAGAAGAGTCTCTAGAGGTTGTGTTGTCTCTGTTGGTGTTAGAGAAACCCTGGTAGATCTAAGAGAGTTAAACTTGGTTGATTTTGATTTTATTTTAGGGATGGATTGGTTGTATTCATGCTATTCCTTCTTATATTGTCGAACCCGTAAGGCTAAGTTTAAATTCCCTAATGAGCCAGTGATTGAGTGGGAAGGGGGTTCTCTAGTGCCAAAGGGAAGGTTCATATCATATCTTAGGGCCCAGAAGTTGATTTCTGAGAGATGTCTTTATTGTTTGGTTGAGGTTAAGGATTCTAACTCGAAGAGTCCTTTATTGACCTCTATTCTCGTAGTTAATAAAATTTCTAAGGTTTTTCCTGATGATCTTTTTGGTGTTTCTCCTGATAGTGTAACACCTAATAGCCTTCTCGACTTAGTACCATATTTAGTTGCATGCTTTAGGAGCTAACAACCTTGAATTTTTCTAAGTGTTAAAAGGAATTCTCATATTTTAAGCTCCCTAACTTCAATGATTTCTAGATCGATCTTTTCCACCCCGAGACATAGATTTTTGAGATGATTCATATTTAGGGGTTCAAGGGGGATGTCTCAGGGAAGTTTTAGATTTTTCAGATGAGGTTTGAGACATTTTTAGATTCCCAAACCAGTTGTTCACCGTGATTACACCGCGTTGTGGTGCCTATAGTGGTAAGCCACTTGGCGCATCGTGGTAGGGCACCAAATTAAGTTTTTACTAAAAGTTTTAAAACTGAGGGGCAGTCTTGTCTTTTCCCTACAACCTCAAGTCATGAAAATAGAAGATTAAAACATTTATAGGGTATCATAGTCTCAAAAGTGATCAGTTTTTCTCATAAACAAAACCCTAACCCTCTCTCAAAGATCAAAATAAATCAATCTTTAAATTCTAGATTTCCAAGAAACGAATTAAGATTCGGGTTCCATACTTCAAATTAAGTGATCTAAGGTACGTGGAGTTTTTCTAAACCACATGGGCATGGTGAAATTATTTTGTACTCATGAAGGGTTTTAAATTACATTAAAAACACACATTATAAACTCTTTCAATGATATAATGTTTTGGTCTTGAGGCCTTCCCCTAAATTTGATTTGTACTCGTATATAAGTATATATGCGTTTGAGTTTGAATGTTGAATTGAGAGCATAAAAAATATACATGTTGTGGGTTGTTCAATTACATGTTTTGAAGTATGAGGTAAGTGTTTTACTATTGTTTTGAACTTGAGATTGATTATGAATTGAAGAGAGGGTGTTTTCTTGTTTATAATTGTCAATGTGAAAAATGGAAAGAATTGCATGAATTGTTTTAAGAAAATTTACCATTATGTGTTGAAATATTGAAATGGGAGAATTTTTTCCATAAGTTTGCACACATTTTGAAATAAGGACACCCTTGTATTTTCTAAATGTTCTTAGGGGTTGAATGATTGAGTTGAGTGAAAAATCCAAAGTAGAATATTATAAATGGTTTGAATAAGAATGGACTGTGGTATGACGATGCCCCATTGTGAACTTCCCTTAACAGAATAATAAAAGAATGATGTGTAAGCACGATACATGTTTTCTTATAAGAGAATTAAAATTAGGCTTAAAGAGAGTTAGATGGTTACCCCAAGAAAGTACGAGTTGAAAGACTCTATGCTAGAAATATTGATTTGCCGACACGTGATTATGATAACCTACTTTGTGATCTTGTGTACCTTAATTCATGTCATCCCAAATTGGGACTATGGTTGGAGCCCTTATTTGTGATCTTGTGCACTACCATGACATATTGATTTGATTGGGAATTTTGGCACCCTGCTGTGTAATCTTGTGTGTCCCCCTTATAGATACTCCAATCCTTATGGCAAACTTAGATTGGGGGCTTGGCTGCAGAGTCAAAGACGGATTCCATATATCCTGTGGAATTATATATTATAGGGTGTACCATCTAGCTCAGAAGAATAGCAAAAAATAGAGTCATGGTTTTGAGAAAGTGTTATGAAATTTATCAAATTATCCCCATGTGTTTTCAAATATTTTAAGATGATATATTTTATGAAATGCTCTCACCAATGTTGTATAAAAATGTATTTTGTTTTTGGATTTTTCTATGTACTAGTACTTTTGTATTGACCCCATATATTTCAGGATCTTAGGCACAGTCCTGTGGTCCCGCTAAGCCGTAGATTGATTTGTCAGACGATTGAAGTTGGTGAGCCTTCCTTATTTTGGAAGGCCTTATCTCATATGATGATTTTATTATTTTTTGTTTATGGTTTGATAGGGGCCTTGTCCTTGTCTTCAAATAGATATTATTTTCTTTCGGTTAGTAGAGATTTTACAGATAGGTGTTGGATGGATTTTAGTCTTATTGAGATTATAATCGTATGATTTTGTTGAAATTAGATGACCATGATTCCATTTTTTTCCGCATCTTTATAGTATCTGGATTGTGTATATGATCCCCAGTTAGAGGGGTTCTCGAGCCTTCATTGTTTGGGATGCCCATTGTGGCCAGGCCTCAGTTCGGGTTGTGATAGATAGGGAGATTGATTTTGGTATTGACCTTCTTTCAAAAACTTATCTTATCTCTATCCCTCCCTATAGAATGTCTTTGACTGAGTTGAAAGAGCTTTAAAAGTAGTTGAAAGACCTCCTTGATAAGGGTTATATCTGTTCTAGTGTGTCTTCGTGGGATGCCCCTATTTTTTGTGTGTAAGAATGATGGTTCTCTTCGAATATCCATCGATTATCGTCAATTGAATAAGGTTACTATGAATAATAAGTATCCCCTTCCAAGGATTGATGATTTGTTTGACTACCTTTAGGGTGCTAATTTTTTCTCCAAGATCGATCTTCGATCCAGTATCATTAGTTAAAGATTAGGGAAGAGGATATCTTTAAGACTGCCTTCCATACCTGGTATGGGCATTTTGAGTTCTTGGTCATGTCTTTTGGGTTGACCAATGCCCCGACAGTGTTCATAGACTTGATGAATAGGGTATTCCATTAGTTTATGGATTTGTTCCTCATTGTATTATAGATGAGAACCTGGTATATGCTAAGAGTGAGGTAGATCATGCCGATCACCTCCATATCATGTTGCAAACCTTGAAAGATTAGCATTTGTATGCTAAGTTTTTAAAGTATGAGTTTTGGTTGAATATTGTGACTTATCTAGGTCACGTTGTGTCTAGTGAGAGGATCATGGTGGGCACACAGAAAGTTGTGGTGGTTAAGAAGTGGACTAGACCCATGACTCCAATCGATATTTGGAGCTTCTTGGGTTTAGCCGATTACTACAGTAGATTTATGGAGAGTTTCTCGATTATAGCTCACCCGTTGACTAAGTTGACCTAAGAGAATATGAAGTTCTTGTGGTCTGACATTTGTATGGGTAGTTTTGAGAAACTGAAAGATAATTTGACTTTAGCTCTAGTTTTGACACTGCCCGAGGGTAGTGATGGTTTCGTTGTCTATTGTGATGCATCCCGTAGGGACTTGGCTTTGTGTTGATGTAGCATGGTAGGGTAGTGTCCTATGCTTCTATGTAGTTTAAAGTTCATGTGAAAATTTTTCCAACCCTTGAGCTAGAGTTGTTGGATGTGGTGTTTTCATTGAAGATTTGGCATCACTATTTATAAGAGTCTATGTAGATATTTTTTTTGATTATAAGATCCTGCAATATATGTTCACCTAGAAGGAGTTGAATCTTAGGAAGAGGAGGTAACTTAAGTTGCTGAAAGACTATGGCATGAGTCTCCACTATCACCAAGGTAAAGCTAATACAGTTGATGATGCTCTTATCAGGTTATCCACGAGGAGTCTAGCTCATATGGAAGAGGATATGCGAGAGTTAGTGAAAGATATTCACCATTTGGCTAACCTTGGAGTTCATCTCTTGGACTCTGAAGACGGTGGTGTATTTGTGTAAGAGATAGCAAAGTCATCCCTTGCTGCTGAAATAAAGGAGAAGTAGGTACTTCATCCGGTCTTAAAGAATATTAAGGAGGACGTTGGACAACAAAAGGTTGTAACTTTTGATATTGGTGGCGATGGTATCTTGAGGTACCAAGGCAGATTATGTGTTCCCAATATAGATGGGTTGTGAGAGAGGATCTTGGTTGAGGCTCATAAGTCGCGTAATGTCATTCATCCTAGTTAAATAAAATGTATTATGATCTTAAGTAGATTTATTGGTGGAATAATATAAAGCGAGTCGTGTCCAGTTTTGTAACTAAATTCATCGTCTGTCAACAAGTGAAAGTTAAGCACTTATGGCCCAATGGGCTGCCTCAAAAGATTAAACTGCCAGTGTGGAAATAAGAGATAGATGATATGAATTTTGTTATTTGTCTTCCTCAGTCTCAGAGTCAGTTTTGTCCAATTTGGGTCATCGTGGATAGGATGACTAAGGCTGCTCACTTTTTGCTCGTGAGGATGAATTATTCGACAAAGAATTATGTGAAGATGTTTCTCCAAGAGATAGTGAAGTTTCATGGAGAGCTTGTTTCTATCATAGCAGATCGTGGTACTCAGTTCTTATCACACTTTTAGCATTGGTTTCAGAGATGTTTGGGAACTAAAGTGAGCCTTAGTACTGCTTTCCACCCAGAGTAGAAAAGTTGAAAGAACTATTTATACATTAGAAGAGAAGCTTTGGGCTTACGTTATTGACTATGGTGATAGTTGGATTGATCAGTTGCACCTGATAGAGTTTTCGTATAATAATATCTACCACTCTAGTATTGTTATGGCTCCATTTGAGGCATTGTATTATTGGAGGTGTAGATCTCCTATCGGGTGGTTCGAGGATGGTAAGGAATAGATGTTTGGCCCAGATTTGGTTCACCAAGCGATGGATAAGGTGAAGGTAATTTGAGATAGAATTAAATCTGCCTAAAGTCTCCCAAAGTCCTATGCAGATATAGGGCGTATGGAGTTAGAGTTTGAGGTCGACGATTGGGTGTTCTTGAAGGTATCTTCCATGAAGGGAGTAATGTAATTTTGGAAGAATGGGAAGCTTAGTCCTCGCTATGTCGGCCCATACTTGGTCTTAAAGTGGGTTGGTAATATTGCATATGAGTTGGAGTTGCCTCCTAGTTTGAGCTCTATTCATCCGGTATTTCATGTTTCAATGTTGAGAAAGTGCATGGGTGATCCTTCGATGATTGTTCCTTTAGAGAAGGTGGGTATTTCAGATTCCTTATCTTATGAGGAGGTCCCAATTAAAATTTCGGATTGGCAAGTTCGTCAGTTGCGTACGAAGGACATAGCTTCGGTAAAGGTTCTATGTAGGATCCACAAGATTGAAGAGGACTTGGGAAGCAGAAGAGGACATAAAGTCCAAGTATCCATTCTTGTTTTCCGCTCTGGATAATCATGCTTAAGGTATGTATTATTCTTAATATCTTTGCTTTTTTGCTTTGTTAAAAGAAAGAGTGATTTCCTTAGCATCTATATTTTTTGAGTTAGTTAAAGGTAAGAGTAATGGAATACAAAGTCAAATCATGCTAGCAATTGCCTTGTCCCATGATTAGAGGATGAATGATCCAAGTGGGGGAGAATTGGAGCACCTCAGATTTTGGCCCTTGAAAATTTCTGGAGCTTTGAGCTCACTGCCTTGATTACTACTCACCCAATGAGCCATAAGGATATATTATGGGTCATAAGGACTATGTTATAAAGTGTCTAGTAAGTTTGGACTAAGACACTGTCCTCATTACAACTTGAGGTCATAAGTCATAAAGACACAATATGATTCGTAATGATTAAACCGTAGGATTTCCATTGTTCACACAATTTGGTTCTGCTCAGACTATGACTTGGACCCTACGAGTCGTAGGGTCATGTGAAAAGTTTGTTGCTGAGTTGTAAGGAAAATAGTAGGTAGGGGTCCTGGATACTATTTTAGTTACAACTCGTGGTAACAAGTCGTAAGGTGTGGTTATGATTCGATGGGCGACACGTAGCCAAGGATGACACATTTTAGCTTTTATGTTGAGGGAACTTTAGGCATCTACCCACTTTAATCCCTTATATACCACGACTTAAAAACATCTTTGGGACTTCATTAGCCTACTTTTCTCTATTAAATACTCCCAAATACTCTCTAAATTTTTTCATTTAAGTTAAAGCTAGAGTTCCAAGAAAGGTGGTCATCTAGGGTTCCAAGAGTGCTTTCTTCTCCAAATTTCTTGGTATTTGAGGCATGTTAATCTTCCCCTATACATGTATCTTCTTAATGGCATAATTTATTTAAGCTTTTTATGGTTTTGATGTTGGGTATTGAACTATGGGTAGAGGGTTTTGTAAAAAGATTGTTTCGATGCTTCTTCTATGGTATTTATGAAATTGTTTTTCTTAAATTGATGGTTGGTAAATGCTTTAAGGTGCATAGGAATGGTTGAGGAACATAGGTACACTGGAATCCCTAAATTGGCAAATCATGGAAAGTGGGGTACAAAGGAATCCCCAAATTAAATTGGTTTGGTATGGAAATTGATAACAACCTCAACCCACTTGCATAATTGGTTTTAGAATATTCATTATCACTTGGTTTGATCTATTTCTTGACACTAATGCATGGCTCAATTAGTTAATTGGACAATAATGGTCTTGAAAACCTTTTGGGGTATACAAGAATCCCCAAGTGATTTTTATAATGGAGTTTGTGGGGTACACAGGAATCCCTAAGTATTGGTTTCATGACATTGTTTGTAAGCTACAGTTGGTATGACAATACCACTTAATAAAGCCTTAATAATTAACTCCTAGAATTGGTGGTTCGGTTATGTGTTAAATATTTTAATTGGGCAATAATGCAGGTTTTGTTAGCTAGCCGTGTAGGTGTGAGTCCAAAGGACAAAGACTGGAAACTCATGTTTGCTTACATGAGGGTTAGTCTTGATTACCAAATGCTTGTGGGTGCAGGGGAATCCCCAAAGTACACACACACACACACATACACATATATATATGTATCAGGGAGGGCGAAAGGTACAAGAAAATCCTTGGCCATCCTTGATATCCCTAGTTCATGTGGCTAACATGCACTGGGGCCCATCCAGGGGAAATTTTGTACCTATATAGACTGTGGATGGATTATGAAGGTAATACTTCGCAACCCAAGTTAAGGTTTTCTTTGAAGTTCATGCAAAACCCTACTCCCTACCCCAATATATATATATAAATATATATATAGATGTACTTCTCATGATATTATGTATTGGATGTTCTACTAGTTTGAATTGTTATCATGGCATTATTTTGTTTCCCTATCCTCAAGTAACATGCTAGAGCTCCAACTGCTAACTGTCTTTAGACGCTGTATCCCCCTATTATGTAGGAATTTGTCATACTTCTACTTCTCTTGCTTAGTGACTTGGATTTGGGATCAGATAGTGAGTGAGATTAATGTGGTGAGCTTCTATACTTTGGAAGAACTCTTTTCATGATTTTAGCTTCCTTTACATTTTGACTATTCCTTTGGATTTGGTGTTTGGATATTGTCGAAGGCATGTTCTTACATATTATTAACATTCATTTTTGGATCATAGTTAGTGATATGCCCAAATTACAACTCTCGTTAGAAAGTGTAAGCGGTCGCTGTCAAATATAGAACCCAACTAGGTTGGGTGTCGAATCCCACAGGGAATACTCTGGTCACTAAGTGTTGCAATTATTAGTAGACTGTAGGTCAAAAATTCCAAGGAAAAAGCGGGGTTTGGTTTAGGCGTGAACTAATATTATCAAAGTAATGATGGAATGATTTGTGTAGTAAGATTTAATCACAGAGAATGATAAGTTAGGGTTATGTCCACCTTGTAGTTTCTATTTCTCTATTAACTATGAGTAATGCGGAATTTAGACATGCATGCACTTATAGAGAATCGTATTCTAATTTTAAATCCAAGTGTTTCTCAACCATTAAGGATTTATTTCACTTTAGCTCTCTCGAGCCTAAAGTGTATAACGAATGGTACAAATTCTCCAAGAAGTTAATCCGGGTTAAGGCATTAACGTTTAAATAGAGGTTGGAAACCCTATTTCCTTGTCACACTCTCTTTTCCAAACATGTAACTTTTCTCTCGAACAAGTTAATGCTATAATGGCGTATTCTCTATGTTTGCAACCATGAGAATTCAATCAAATGAAGAGAGTAATGATATAAGTAGAATAACACATCAAGAATTCACAAACTCATAGCAATAGATAGTATCTTACAAGGTTTCCATAACCCTACCAGATAAGTTTAGCTACTCATGGATACAACGAAAATCAAAGTAGAAGTCATCATCATACCAAAACTAGAACAATCTTCACGATGGGGATGATTTAGCGTCAATAAGAGGATGACTCTTTTTCTCTCTCCATGCCTCACGTAAGCCGTTTTCTCTGTTCTAAAATAATACAGAATCTGAAAATTGAATAATGAATAATTGTCGAATGATGCTGAATATTCAGAAATAAGGTTTTTAATAATATCCTTGTCCAATAAGTTGCTACTGCCTCCTTAAGTATTTAAAAATACTGGGTTTGCCCGGGAAAAAGTTCCCATGCAGCACATTCAGTCCAAAAGCTGCCTTCCCTCTTATATGAAGTTTTCCTTTGCTGCCCACAAGTCCACAAAGTGCTGAAATCTTCCTCATTAGTACCTGAAAAACATGCTAATCACATAGGTTAGCTCACTTAAAGGAAAATGGACTAAAAGTGCAAGAATTATATATTTTATCCTCAAAACTTAGCTAAAACATGGATAAATTATGGTGCTTAGACATATAAATACGCCAACATCAGTTAGAAGGCTTTGTTTTGACTGTTGTGGCTATTGGGTGGTGTCGGTCGGTCGTTTGGCCGGTCGTCGATAGTTGGTTATAGACATGCCTTTAAATATTTCTTAGACAATTGTACGCAATCTTGTAATAGGTTCAGAATTCATTCAACTTTGGATTATTGTATGTTTGGTTGGTTAGGTGTAGGGGGTGATCTTTGGTCCATGTGGGAGTTAAGTTACCTGTCATGGCCAGGCCATTGTTCGTGTCATGATAATTTTCCCTTTTTTCTTTTCTAAATCCTTAAACCTTGGTGGATTGATTACAATACCAATGTAGCTCAGATTTCACCCATTTTAAGGATAATTACTCCTTGATCATAAGAGAATGTTGGGTTGGCTTTGAAAATGCAATGTTCGTAGATAAGACCCACATGGTATTTTTGAGTATTTTTGGACCCAAAGTACAATGGTGAAATATGGTTATCATTATTCTTGTTGTGATAAGTAGATTGTGATTTTGATAGGGTGGTACCTTGTAGAAGCTTATTGGTAGTCGATTCTTTGAGCTTTCTTCTACACCAAGATAGGCTAGGTTTCCCCCCCTCTTCATTGATAGAGATATGCCATTGTATGTTTATGATATTATGTTAGATTTGGATGGGTTTTAGGTGTTGGTGATCAAATTGATAGTACTTGGGTTACTTGGACTTTTAGGCTATCCTAATTGTAATTTAAGTTGCTTACACATTAGTAGAATTTCTACGTAAGAGCTAACTAGGGCTTATTTATTATCTAAAAGTGGATTTAGATACCTTAACCTAGTCCAGGGTAAAGTTAGCCTTCTAATAGATTTTGGGAATTAGATATGGGTTTTCGACCCACTTTAGGCCAAAACTTGAGCTAGTTCTGTTAGATACTTATACGTCTATTACATATCTTGAAATGCTTGTTATGAGGCTTGATAATACTAGATATTAAATGGTTATGATGGTTTATATTAATAGTTGATGCTAATTATGATAAGACCCAATGGTTATGAGGTTGATTATAATGATGATATATATATATGTAGATGATATATGATTAATGGTTCTAGTCCAACTACTGACTATGACATGATGATATATGATTACCAGTTTGAGTCTGGATATTGATGATGTCATTGATGATATATTTACTAGTTCATGTCCAATAATTGATTATATATTTACCTATCTGAGTCCAGTTATTGATTATGATTTTGACTATATAAATACTGATTTACGTTCAAATATGGAATATGATATTGATGATATGGGTATCGATTCAAGTTCGAAAGTAGGAATTGTTCTAATACGGCATGATATGGATAAATTCTATTTGTACTCTGAGAATTGATAAATGATGGTGATTCTATATATACTATCTTTGAGAGTACCCTCCAGGCTTATGGAGGCCTGCATTGGGTTATTTACTTTTGCACTTATTGGCTAATAGGGGGCAATTTTGTAGTTATAATTGCATGTGTTTTATGTTAACATTCCGATTTATTTAATTAATGGTGTAAAATGTTATTGGAGTTACTTTAGGTTTGCTTTCTTACTTGACTTAGTTATGTTATCTTGCATTTTAATGTTTCTATATCATGATATAGCTCAGTCAGTCAATGATGACAAATGAGTATCTATGGTTTTGGTACTCATACTATATTTCTGTACCTTTTTGGAGTAGATTTGAGTACTAGTTGATGCTTCTGATTTAATGATTGTGCTGTGGTTAATTTTGGAGATAGGGTAGCTCTCTAAGTCAAAGTTCGCCATTTCCTTCTCTCTAGCTATGTCTAGTTTTTAGTTTTGAAATAGGATTGTATTGACTGTTTTAGAACTTGGGTTGTATTTATAGTAACTCTTGTACTGACTCTATCTGGTCGTGGGATGGTTATCTATATTATTGACTGCTTCTTGTCTATTTCTATTGCCTTGCTAATTTTCAGGTTACAATTGTTGTTTTCATCTATGTTGGGCATTTTTTCACCAAGTCAGCTCATTACGAATTGCTCTAGGCTCAAATTTAGCTTACCTACTGGCGGGATTTAGTAGGTGCTATTATGACTTGTAAATCCAGTCTTGACAAAATAGTATTAGAGACAAGTTTCATCGATATTATTAGTACAAGAGTAAGTGTCTAGTAGAGTCCTATGGATTGGAAAAATGACATCCATTCCTTATCTTTGGGTGGTTATGGGATATTATTAGGAGTTCTTCACTTCTTTCACTCATTTCGTACTAAGAGTACGAGTTAGTTCATAAAACATTCCTTTACTACACTCTTTTACAGATGTCTAGGACACGTGTTATTGCTATGCAAGATAAGGGTCTCAAGACCAAGCCCAAAGATCCTCTCTCTATTTGGGGATGACCCATAAGTCATGGAAAACCTTGAGATGTGTCCCCAGCTAGGGTCCAGGATAGAGGGCATCCACCAGACTCTATTTCTTTTCTTGAGCCAGAGATTTTTTCCCCAATCAACGATGGGCTAGGGACCAGCCCAAGATTCACCGAGGTTTATTTTTTAGTACTTAGGGATGCTTCAATTCAGCTTTTGGGATTGGTTGGTGGTGTATCGTCTGATGGTGCATGGTCTACAAATTAGAGTGGTACTAAGATGCGGGCGCAACCTGTAGCTGTGGCTCTCAGAGTTGAGGTCCCTCCTGCAGTGGTAGTTGCTCAGCCAGTGGTTTCCTAGTCTGCTATGTCTGCTGCGGAGCAGAAGATGTCGGGTAGATTTTTCTAATTAGCTTTGCCCAGTATTTTTGGTTGATAGGGCGATGATGTATTTGAGCTTTTGATTGCTTATGAGGATAGGATCTATAATTTAGGCCTAGCTGAGACTCATAGTGTGGATTACACTAATTTTTAGTTGGAATTGGCAACGTCACTTTGGTGGAGAGGTCATCTTGATTCCAGACCAGCTGGATCTTCTCATTTGATATGGGATCAATTCTTTGAGATCTTCTTAGACAAGTACATGCCTCGCTACCTTGGGGATCATTTGAAGGACCAGTTCTTGAGATTTGAGCAGGCTTCATGACTATTGTAGAGTATGAGGCTTATTTTCATGAATTGGCTAGGCATGCTACTTCTATTATGACTAATGAGTCTGAGAGGATTCATTTCTTTATTTAGGAATTAAGACTTCCTATTTGCATATCTACTCAGAGTTTGGTTACTACAGGTAGATCTTTTACTGAGGTTTCTGATCACGCTCAAGTGATGAAGGAGATTTATATAAGGCCTAAGAGGGCAATAATAAGAGACCTTGGTATCAGGGTGGTTTTAGTAGAAGTCGTTGTTGCTCCTAGTTTAGAGGTAGAGTTTCTCAAGGTAGATACCTTCTGCATCAGTTGTATCAGCCTTAGAGTTAGACTAGTAGACCCATTTAGCAGTGCTCTATATTACTGACAAAGGTCAATCTTGTGTTAGTGATCACCCTAGTTAGAGCAGTGGTAATTCTTTGAGGGGTTTGTCTTTTGGTTATTCTATTCAAGGTGGCTATTTTGGGTCACCCAAATCTTTTGGTTCTGGTGTAGCTCAGGTGATATGTTATAGGTATTGAGCATTTTGTCATTACTCGGATAATTTCCCTAGTCATGGGGGAATTTTTTTGCTTTAGCTCAGAGTGTTCCCCCCTATTAGAGCAGTCCATCCCTCAGCTAAAGAAGGTTTACATAGTTGTAAGGGTGGTCCTTAGGGTGCTCGTGAAGGTTTTAGGTAGGTAGAATAAGAGATCGGTTAGGAACCCAACCAGGTTACGGGCGTGGTCAGTTGTATGCAGTACCTACTAGATCCAAGGCTGAGTTTTCAAATGCTGTTGTCACAGGTATGATTTTGGTGTGCCTTCAATCGGCCTTTGCTTTATTTGATCTAGGATTCACTTACTCTTATGTGTCTACTTATTATGCTCCATGATTAGAGTTATCTTGGGATTTATTATCTGTGCCATTTTACGTATCTACTCCCATGGGTGATTCCTTAGTAGTGGATCGGATTTTTATATCACGTGTTGTGACTGTTAGAGATGTTGATATTCATATCGATCTTATTATATTAGACATGGTGGATTTTGATATAATTCTGGGCATGGACTGGTTTTCCCACTATCATGTGGTCATGCTATCATAAACTATTTTTGTAAGACTGTTACCTTAGTCATGCCCATCATACCCCCAATTGTATGGTTGGAAGCCATTAGTCATGAGCCGACGGGGATTATTTCATATGTGTATGCTAGGAGGCTTATTTTAAGAGATTATGAGTCTTATCTCACTTATATTCATGATGTTAGTATGGAGAGTCCATCGCTTAACTCTGTTCCTGTACTCCATGAAGTTCTTGATGTCTTTCCTATCAATCTACCTAATATACCTCCTGCTTGTGAGATCGAGTTTGTATTGATCTTGAACTTGGCACCCGACCTATTTCAATGACACTTTACCATATGCCTCCTGTCGAGATTAAGGAGCTGATTATGTACTTCAAGATCTTCTTGGTAAGGGTTTTGTTTATGAAAATTAAAAATGCCTCTATGTGTATGTGTATTGATTATAGGTAGCTTAATAATATGATGGTGAAGGATCGTTATCCTATGCCTCACATTGATGATTTGTTTGACCACCTTCAGGAAACGATAGTGTTCTCTAAGATTAATTTGAGGTCTGGTTACCATCAATTGAGGATCGGGCCAAGGACATCTCGAAGATAGCTCATAGGACATATTATGGTCATTATGAGTTCCTAGTGATATCTTTTTTGTTGACTAATGCTCCAACCATGTTTATGGATTTTATGAACGAGTATTCATGCCTTACTTGGATTCCTTTAGAATCATGTTCATCAACGATATCCTTATATATTCGAGGAGTAGAGAGGAGCATGAACAACATTTGAGGATTGTGCTCCAGAATTTGAGAGATTATGGGTTTTTCTCCAAATTCTTTAAGTGTGAGTTTTAAGTCGGTGACATTTCTTAGTCATTTGGTGTCTAAGAAAGAGATTATGATAGACTTGATAAAGATTGAGGTTGTTCATGGTTGGGCTAAGACTACATATCCGACTAAGTTTTGTAGATTTATTGGCTTGGCCGGCTATTATAGATGATTTGCCAAGGGTTTTTATACTGTTTAATCAAGGTTTTTTCTACTGTTTCAATACCTATTACTTCAGATCCTATTTTGGCTCTTCCTATTGAAGGTGCGGGATTCACTGTGTAATATAATGCTTCTGGTGTTGGTTTAGGTTATGTATTGATGCAGCAGGGTCGTATTATTGGTTATGCTTTAAGGCAGCTTAAGGTGTAAGAGCGCTACTACCCCACTCATGATTTAGAGTTGGAAGTGGTAGTTTTTGCGCTTAAGATTTAGAGGCATTATATTTATTGTGTGAGTTGTGATATTTTCACCGATCAACATAGTCTTAAGCATCTTATGACCCAAAAAGAGTTCAATGCTAGGCAACGTGGATAGATGGAGTTTTATATGGACTATGATATCTCTATCTTATATCATTCAGGCAAGGTGAATGTGGTAAAAGATGCTTTGAGTTGGAAGGAAGTGAGTATAGGTAGTTTGGCTTGTATTTGAG
Source organism: Capsicum baccatum var. pendulum (assembly GCA_030864225.1). Classification (NCBI taxonomy): domain Eukaryota; kingdom Viridiplantae; phylum Streptophyta; class Magnoliopsida; order Solanales; family Solanaceae; genus Capsicum; species Capsicum baccatum. The sequence continues at coordinate 282,673,865 of CM061555.1, forward strand.
TTTCTTAGAGGTGTTGGCATGGGATATTCAGTCCTTATCCAACTTGATGCTTCTCCTTAAATTTCATACCCTAGGAGGATTCTTGCTATTGTTTAGGAGAGGTCTTCGATACTTGAGCACATTCGTGATTGCCAGTTTGAGGATAAAGGACTCTGTATCCTCTATGATCAGGTGTTGAGTGGTGAGTCCAAGAGGGCTACCTAGATTCTGAGGGTTTCTTAAGATTGGATAGCCGTATTTGTGTTCTAAAGACCGATGACTTGATTCAGTTGATTTTGCACGAGGCTCATAACTTTAGATATTCTATTCATCTAGGGTACAACTAAGATGCATAGAGATTTGAGACAACATTATTGGTGGAGAGGCATAAAGAGATATATGGAGGTCTTTACATCTCGCTACCTATGTTGACAGCAGGTAAAGGCTAAGCATCAATGACCAGGTGGAATGATTAAAGGTTTCCCATTCCTGAGTTGAAATGGGAGCAGATTTCCATGTACTTTGTTAGTGCTTTGCCTCACACTTTCGGTGGTTTTAATAGTATTTGGGTCATTGTAGATCGGTTGACCAAGTCAACATATTTCATTCCTATTTAAATGTTCTTTAGTGCCGAGAGGTTGTCTTATATATTTGTTAGTGAGATAGTCCATTTGCTTAGTTTGCCAATATCTATTATTTCAGATTGGATTTTCATGTTCATTCCTAGATTTTGGAGAGATTTCCAGTAAGAGCTGGGTCCTCAGGTGGATCTTAGTACAATATTTCATCCACAGATGATGGCCAGTCGGAGTAGACTATTTAGGTTCTCAAGGATATACTTTGATCCTGTGTTATGGATTTGGAGGTCAGTGGGAGAATCACTTAGCCCTAGCAAAGTTAGTATATAATAAAAATTATCATTCAAGTATTGAGATGACACCTTTTGAGGCTTTGTATGGTAGGAGATTTCATTCCCTGATTGGACAGTTTGAGACTTCAGAGGTTAGATATCATGGTACTGACTTGATTCAAGAGTCGTTAGATAGAGTTAAGGTGATTCAGGACAGGTTGAGAGTAGCTCAGAGTAGACAGAAAGCCTATGCAGACCATAGGCTCCGTCCTTGATATTTGGAGTTGGTGATTAGGTATTCCTTCGTGTGTCGCCCATGAAGAGTGTGATGATGTTCAGGACGAAGGGCAAGGTTAGCCTTAGATATATAGATCTTTTGAGATTTTTGCATCGTAGGTGAGGTGGCTTGTAAGTTAGACTTACCTACAGGTTTTGCCGCTGTCTATCTAGTTTTCTATATTTCTATGTTGCTGCAATAGATTCCTAATCCATCTCATCTTCTTAGATGGAATTCACTCCAATTGGATGACCGGTTGACTTTTGTGGAAGAGCCTGTGCTCATTTTGGCTAGTGATGTCAAGCGGTTGTGCACTAGGGAGATTTCTATAGTTAAGATTCAGTGGAGTCACCACCCATTAGAGAAGGATTCTTGGGAGATTGAGATCCAGATGCATACCTAGTATCCTCACCTGTTCGGAGCTTTAGGTACATTCTAACCTTTGACTTTTGCAAAGTCGTTTTAGTAGTGGATACTGTAATGACCCTTTAGGTCATTTTTCAGATTTCTATTTATTTTCACCGTTAAAGCTTTCCTATAGCTTCCCCAAGTCATTTATGACTTGTTGGGACTGACAGTTCAGTTATAGGGAAGTTACATTGTTTTTAGATCGAATTCTCTATTTTGAAGTCTTAAATGGTTCAAAATGGCTACTGGGTGAAAACTTTAGTCAAACGACCTTGTAATCCAATTCTGACCTTTGGGTCTCGAGTCACCTGAGCTCACTTTGACCTATTGGTCAGAAAGTTAAGAAAATGAAAGTTGGGTGTGGGAACCTGTTTTTGTCAAATAGACTTCAAATGGAAATTTTGACTGTGCCATGAGTTTGAAACGTCGAATTTGATAGGGTAGCATAGTCCATTTGCATATACGGGAAATTTTGACTGTTCCATGAGTTTGAAACTATGGCATGATGATATATGATTATCGATTTGAGTCTTATATTGATGATATATTTACCGGTTTGGGTTTGTCTATTGATGAAATATATTTAGCGGTTTGATTCCAGCTATCGATTATATATCTACCGGTTCGAGTCTTGCTGTTGATTATGATTTTGACTATATAAATACTGGTTCGAGTTCAAATATAGAATACGATATTGATTATATAGGTATCGGTTCAAGTTCAAAAGTGGGAATTATTGTAATATGGCATGATATGGATAGATTCTAGTTTTACTTTGTGAGTTGATAAATAATAGTGGCTCTGGTTATACTATCTTTGAGTGTATCCTCTAGGCTTATGGAGGCTTGAGTTGGGTTATTTACTTTTCTGCACTTATTGGCTTATGGGGGCCAATTTTGTAGTTATAATTGCATGTGTTTTATGTTATCATTTTTGTTTATTTTATTAATGGTGTACAATGATGTTGGAGTTACTTCAGGTTTGCTTTCTTACTCGACTTAGTTATGTTATCTTGCATTTTATCATATCTATATCAGGATTTAACTTTGTCGGCCGATGATGCCTACTGAGTACCCATGGTTTTGGTACTCATACTACACTTCTGTACCTTTTGGTGCAGATCCGAGTACTAGTTTCTACCGCTAATTTGATGATCATGCTGTGGTAGATTTTGAAGATAAGGTGAGCTCTTATAGTTTGAGTTTCCCCTTTTCCTTTTATCTATCTTTGTCTAGTCTTTAGTTTTGAGACAGGATTGTATTGACTGTTTTAGAACTTGGGTTGTATTTATAGTAGCTCTTGTACTGGCTCTACCAGGTCGTGGGATGGTTATTTATATTATTGACTACCTTTTGTCTATTTTTATTACCTTGCTTATTTTTATGTTACAATTGTTGTTTTCATCTATGTTGGGCATTTTCCACCAAGTCAGCCCATTGTGAATAGCTTTGGGATACGGTTCGACTTAGCTATTGGTGGAATTTAGTGGGTGCCATCATGACTCGTAAATTGAATCGTGACAGTTTGATTGTCAACTCCTTAGGTATCAAAAAGTTTATTGTATATGTTGATTTGTATGATGTGTGGAAAAGGGACCCCGGGATTGTGAGGATCAGTGTGATCTTAAGGTTTATCTTTATTTATACAACTTGAGGCACACCTCATCTCTCCGTGATTTGGAGTATTCCTTAATTTCTATCTGAATTCTTACAAACTACCTAGGTGCCTTGCTGTGTTGTGAGAATGTTGTATGAGGTGTGGTGATTGATATGTAAGGAAGTTATAAATGCATTAGAGTTAATCAAGTAGAGGATCTAGTTGCATTCATGAAAGCTTGGGTCGCAATCTAGTCACTCTAGACCTTAAAAGCTATTAGGCGGGAGAGTTGTAAACTGTAACCGTGTTCAGGAAATAGCATAGTGTGAGAAAATACTTGGGATTATTTAGAAAAAAAGGAAAAAGTGGGAGACACTGGAGGTCACCGCCACAGCGATAAAATTAACCGTTGGAGCCACACTAGATAGTGAGTTGTTAGGATCCCCCTATTTTTGGAATTTTGCAAACATTGCAAAGCAACCCTGTAATCGCAATAATCACGGATAAAAAAATCAATTCTGATATGTAATACAAATAAAAATGATTATTGTTAAAGGGGAGGGAATGATAAATGTCATAAAGATACGGGAAAAGTAAAGAAAAGAAATTATTTGATACATGTCCCAAATGGGGCTAACCCAAATCCAAAGCAGTAAAACATAAAAAAATGGAAACGTCTAGCTGGTGGCGTTATCTACGAGGCTTGAGGCATCTTAACCCTCCTCCTCCATTCCTCTAAGAAAGGAGAGCTACTCAATATCTTTTCTTGTTAGTTTTGGGAGCTTCTAGGTAGGGAAGGTGCATGGTAGCCCTCCTTGATTCACCACTCAACACTTGATCACGAATGATATAAAGCCTCGTATCCTCAAATTGATGAATTTGAATCTGCTCAAGTAAGGTAGACCTCGTTTCAACACTAGAAAGAATTCTCCTTGGTCAGAAATATCAAGTTACATCATCAAGTTGGCTAAATACTGGATGCCCACACCAGCGAAAGCTGAAATGGAAGAGAAACTCTCCAGACTCACCGTCTTCCGACTTAAGGCATCTGCTAGCATTTTTGCCTTGCCCAAATAGTATAGAATGGAGATGTCATAATCCTTAAAAAACTCTATTTATCTATGCTGCTTAAAATTTAGCTCTTTCTAGGCATAAGGTGCTAAAGACTATGATGATCGGTGTAGATCTCACAATGCATGCCATATAGATAATACCTCCAAATCTTAAGCGCAAAAACTACCGCCGTCCACTCCAATCATGAGTGGGTTAGTTGCGCTCATTCCCCTTCAGCTGCCTCGATGCATAAGAAATAACTCAATTTTGTTTCATCAAATCACAACCCAAACCAACATTAGAAGCATCAAAATATATGATAAGTCCCCCCCTTCAACAAAAAATGCAAATATAGGCGTTGATGTGAGAAAATCCTTGAGTTTCTAAAAGCTTGAATCATACTTCTCCGACCATTGGAAAGGAACCTCTTTTCAGGACAATCTGGTCATCGGTGCTGCAATAGTAGCAAAAATCTTAACATACCACTTATAGTAACTGGCCAAACCAATGAAGTTTCCAACCTCAGATGGATATGTAGACTTATCCCATTCACAAATAGCCTCAATCATTGCTGGTTGACCAGAATCCCATCCTTAGACATCATATGTGATAGAAATGTCACCGACTCGACCCAGAACTCACACTTTGAGAATTTCGTAAAAATCCTATGATATATCAAAGTTTGGAGTACAATCCTCAAATGCTAATTATGCTCCTCTTTACTCCTCGAATACACAATCACAAAGGAGTCCAAATAAGGTCTGATCACATAGTTTATCAAATACATAAATGCAGCTCGGGCATTGGTGAACCTGTAAGATATCACCAGGAACTCACAATGAATAATTTGAGTCCTAAAGGCTGTCTTTGGGATGTCCTCAGCATGAATCCTCAATTAATGGTAACAAGAACTAAAGTTAATCTTATAGAACACCGCTGCTCCCTAAAGCTGATCAAATTACTCATCAATGCGATACATAGTATACCTATTCTATTAAGATGCCTGTAGTCAATAAACATACATAAGGAACTATTCTTCTTCACGAACAAGATAGAAGAACCTCAAGGTGACACACTTATTTTAATTAAACCCATACCCAAAAGGTCCTGAAGCTAAAAATTCAGCTCCTCAAACTCGACAGAAGCCATATGGTAAGGTGCCACAGGAATAGGCCGCGTGCCAATTCAAGATAAATAATAAACTCAATATCACTTTTAGGAGGAAGACCATGTAGTTAGTAAGAAAAACATCTGGAAACTCATGGATTATAGGTACAAGGTCAAGCAAATGACTTTCCATACAAACATCATGAATTTAAGCAAGATAAGACTCGCTAACCCTTGATATAAATCTCCTAGCCTGGCATAAGAAATAATCCCTATTAGTTCGCGGCTAATAAACCTGCTACACAATTGGGGATAGTCGAGCATGGATAAGGTAACCATATTAGCGAAATGATCCAAGATTGCATAATTGGGGGATAAATAGTCCGTGCCTAAAATCATATCAAAATCTACCATATCTAGCACAATATGATCAACTTGATTATCAAACTCTCAAACAGTCACAACACATGATCTATAAACCCGATCCACTACTAAATAATAACCTATGAGAGTAGATATACATAACATTGCAAATAAAGATTCCCAAGATAACTCTAACCGCAGTGTATAATAAGCATACGCATAAGAATAAGTGGATCCCAAATCAAATAAAGTAAAGGCCGACTGATAACACACTGAAATTGTAGCTGTAATAACAACATTCGAAGACTCTGCCTCAATTCAACTAGATACCACATATAATTGACCATGCCTTCCACCAAGTTGGGTTCCTGACTAATCTTCTATTATACCTACCTAAGCAACTTCACAAGCACCTTAGGGACCACCCTGATGACCATACATACCACCTCTAGTTGGAGGTGGTACTTCCGTAATAGGTGAAACACTCTGAACTGTAGGTACAAATTCCCTATCCCTGGGACACTCTATAAAGAAATGGACAAAGGCCCCACAATCATAACATGCCCCAAATACTGTACTGAACCCAAAAAATGAACCACTAAAAAGCTGGCCACTACTCTATCCAAGATGATCGTTGGAGATAGATTGGCCTCTATTGGTAATCTGAAGTGAGGCATGAATAGGCCTACTAGGCTTACCTAATGTTGATAAGGCAGAAGCGGAGGGTACTTACCCTAAGAACCACTGCCTCTAAAACAGAAGCCACTATGGCTCCCACTGAAACTACCCTAATATTCGACCTCTTATAACTGTCCCCTTATTCCTCGCGATGCATCTCATCTATAATTTGAACATAATTAAAAACCTCCACAAAAGACCTACCAGCAAAAACCAAACTTTATGTATCCCTGCAGAGAGAAAGTCTAATTCACTGAAGAAAACATCAAACCTGCTCATACTCAGTCGTAAAGATAGATGTTGCATGCCTATCCAACTTATAAAATGGAGCCTCATACTTCATAATATTTATGGATCCATACTCCAATCTTGAGAATTGGTTTCTTAAATAATTTATAAGGTTGCAAGGCATATACTTCTCTAGGAAGACCTCAGAGAACTGTGTCCATGATAATAAAGAGATCTAGCTAGCCTAGAATTAAGATAACCTCTCCACCAATGTCGAGCTACCAAATCCAATTGGAAAGTAGTGTAGTCCACATGAAAAGTCTCAACTAGGCCCTAATTATAGAGCCTATCCTAGCAAGCAACCAAGAACTCATAAGAAACCTCGCCCGATGCCCCTGAAAACCTAGCAGAGTTAGTCTCAAGAATCAACCCAACATATTTAGATCCTCAACAAACATAATAGGCTAGGTGACTACCGACTAAGAAATTACCGATGATGGAGGGACCTCAACTCTGGGACCCTCAGCTGCAAGCTACACTCTTTTCTCAGTGCCATTTTGATATGCAGATTAAGCACCATCAGATAGTGCACCACCAACTAATCCCAAGAGTTGAACCAATGCATCATTGAGAAGCAATAAATAAATAAATCTCGATGAAGCCTGGGCAGTCCCCTGGATCACCACTAGTTGGGTGGAGGAATCTCTAGTGCGAAAGCAGGAATAGGGCCTGGTGAAGGCTCATTATCTTGGTCCTTGGCTGGGGCTGCATCTCTTTGTTGTCCTTGACCTCTAGGTTGTCCACACAGTCTGGTAAGACCCCTAGTCATAGACTCGGGGTCCTCATCTCGTGTAGCAGTAGCATACATCCTAGCCATCTATGAAAGAGTGAAACCAAATGAATCTTTAGAAACTTTCTAAGGCTCTTAGAATTATATGAGTGAAGAAAGTGAAGATCACCTAAGAATGTACTATAGCCTCTCAAATATAAGAAAAAGACATTATTATTCTGATCCACGAGACTCTACTAGACACATGCTCTTGTACCAATAATACGAACGAACCTAGCTCTCTGATACCAATTTGTTACAACCCAATTTCTGAGCCATAATGGCACATACTTTTACCTCACCAGTAGGTAAGATAAACCATAGCCCAAAATTATAATTAATGGGCTAATTTGTGGAAAATGGCATAAACGCTGAAAAAGTGCATGTCAAGGTATTACAAGCCACAAATCATAGGATAATAGTATAATGAAAGAGAAATAACAATATCCCATGACCTAGTAGTATCGGTACAAGATCCTCTAATCCAAAAAAATATATGTACTATCAAATCAATATACAATAGTCTCAAAAATGGAAAGACTAGCAAAGCAGAAGAAGGTGAAAAGGTCAACTCTATTTCCAAGAGCTCACCCTATCTCCAATCTCTGACCAACCAAATCTCGGCATCAATAGTGACATCTAGTACTCGAATCTACACCAAAAAGGTACAAAAATAGAGTATGAGTACCAAATCCATGGGAAATCAGTAGGCATCATAGAATGAATTACACTAATTAGCCATATCTCGAAATCAAAACCTTAGAACCTTCCATACTATAAAACACAAAAATCAAATCGGTTCCATTACTGTCATAAACAACACCTCATTGTCAGAAATGAAATGAAACTTATATCATCATTTGGACTTGAATCGGAACTCATATTATGAATGATGCTGGAATAAAATCGATCTTACAATCATAAATTGTCGAACTCAAACTGAAACTATATTATCTCCCAAGTACCAATCTAGAATAAAGCATCATATATCTAAACTTCATTGGGCTCAAGAATATAGTTAAATAAAGCACAAGGCCTATTGATCCTACAAGGAATTAATAGCAATCTTGGCCTAAGGTGGGTAGGAAGGGTCCCAACTTCTATCCTCAAAATCCGTTCTAAGGAAAGTTTTACCTCAAACTAGGCTAAGGTATCAAATTTCATTACAAGATGTTAAATAAGCCACAATTTAGTCCTAAAATAGTAAATATACCTAAAAAAGTAGTAATCGAGTCAATTATGTGTAATTAGGTTGCCTAAATAGTCTAAAATATCCAATTCATACAAAATATACCTCCAAGGGTCAAAGCCCATCCTAAAACTAGCACAATGTCATATTCATACTATAATTAAACTCAATCTAGAATAAAGGTAAACCTAGCCTTATTGGACGCTGAAGAAAGCTTGGTGAAATTCGCTAAATCACCAATTTTCTTTTTCGAGAAACTACTACTCGATGCCATGATATAATAATGGTAATCCACTCATCAATATGAGAACACTGGTACCTATATTGTATTTTTATGATTTGGATCCAAAAATTGAGTCAAAATCCCATCTTGGGAAACTTACAAAGATTTTGATGAAGAAATGATTAATTTGAGTTCATAATCACCCCTCTATACCCCAATAATTACTCTCCCAATTTCCCACACTCTCTAGGATTATAATTCTTAAGAATTGTGAGCAAATAGGGTAAAAATTAGGCAAAAGAGTCATTTAATGGCCTCCCAGGTGCGTCTTAAGCGGCCTCTTGACAGCTTAAGTGGCTAAGAACCTCTTAAGTGGTTTTTGCTGGGGTCTGCCCTTGACACTAAAGTGGACAAAAATTTGTTTAAGTAGCCTTTGCTTTAGCTACCCAATTGGAAAGCCTGGTCACTTAAACAGTCTCTGCTAAAGTGACCCAAGTGCTGCTTTAGTAGATGTACCAACTAAGTAATTCACTAACTAGGACTTGGAAAATTTCAAGTCTCCACCGGCCCTTTGATGTTCCTTCAGAATATCATGAATTCAAATAAACTATGATACCCTATTAAATTTGACATTTCAAAATTAATGAAATAATTGAGTTTACAATTTGAGGTTGTTTTGACGAAAAGTGAGCCCCACATCTATGGTCTATTTTTGACTAATAGCTCAAAATAAGACCGAAAGTCTTGGGATCCAAACCAACAGTGTCCCTAGCCTTAAAATCAACAATTTGGAGCTGATGGAACTGTCAGAATTGACATATGAAGTCATTAACTTGAAGTTTATGCTCGATAGCCAATTCTTACTAGCAAATACTTCAAAATAGAAAATTGCCTCTAAAAATGAAATAAACTGCCTGGTAGCTGAATTGTCAGCTCCATTAAGTCACAAAAAGATAATACGGAGCTATAGGAAAGATCTAAATGGCAAAAATGTGTGGAAATATAGAAAATGACTTGGAGGGTCATTACACTAGTGCCCTTGACGCTAGACCATTTCTCCTCTTTAACTTGATCCTTTGGTGCCAAGACTCAAGCCATCCACTTTAAGTTTGATTCCCTCACCTTTGCTTCAAAAGTAAATTTAAGGTTTTAGGAACTGCAAGGCATCATTGATGGTTGTAATATCTACCAAAACCTTCTTTCCTTAAATATGAATGTTAGTGAGGGGTACCAACACCGCCACCATTAGGAGAATGGCATAAAACTCCCAAACAGTCCCTATTATGTTGTGGAATAGGCTTAGTTAGTATCTCCCGCCTAAAGACCTTCAATTAGTCATAGAACTCTAACCTCTTTTCTTCTAGTTCTCTCATCATAATACCCTACTTATGGAGGAAACCTCTACTATTCAACCCTTCTTCATAACAGTCGTGACATTTATCATTGGGAAATCTTTTGTAGCATGGTTATTGGGCTATGATAAAACCATATTGGGGTACTAAGGTAGGGAAAAACTTCAAAAACTACAATGAAATAAAAATTTAGGGAGCTACTACCAAGTACCTCCACAACGGTTGTGTCACGACCCAAAAATGGTTTATGATGACACTTATTGCAGCTCAACCTTGATAAAAAAGTCAATCACCAAAAATAATAAAGGAAAAACAAAATTGGCAATAATATAAACCAAGGGAAGACTTATAGAATGAAATCAGGCAATATGAAATATAACTGAAATAGAAGTCTGAAAGAAATCTCATCAATCCCCAAAATCTGGTGTTATAGTGTAAGAGCATCTAGTACATACCTGAAATCTAAATATATATATATGTCTCTAAAATTAAAATAAAGACATAAAAGTAAAATAAGAGAAGGCCCAAAGTTTGCTCCAAAATCCATAGAGAACCTAGTATCTCAAACATCACTCTAATTCACATAAAATTAGCTACTGCATTTAATACTCATACTCGAATTTGCACCATAAAGGCACAATATGGGTGAGTATTGTCCACTTTTACTCAATAGGTATCATAGATCGACTGAGCAAAGTAGGAAATAGTACAAGTACAAAAAACTATAAACACGTCACTTGTAAGTAGAAAGCCCCAAATGATCACTCACACAGTCTCCACTAACAGTTCTAATATATAAATAGAAACAAAAAAACACAAACATACACGAAAAATATAATGAAACTAACACAATTCAAGGAAACTAAAGAAATCATGAAAGATTCATATGTGAATGCAACTAACAATGTTGATGGGATAAATGATAAAAGCCATTACATGACTGTTGGTATACACACACCGAGCTCGTACCTCCCAGGTAGGACCCATGGGTGGTTTGAAACCCATATACTACATCTCATCTCTTAATCTCAACTTACCTCTTTGGTTTGTGTTCATAGAGAGGGTTTTCATAAAAGTGTCTCATTTTTTTTTTCAAAATAGTGTTTGTTAATGATATCAATATCTCATGATTGTATATGTATGGAATAAGGATGTGATGCTCACAATCAACTCAATATGATGATATCCAATCCATCCAACATGAATGTATATAAATGAGCCCAGAAATCAACTCAAGATGCCAACACTTTATGATCATCAACTCTGATTAGGAACCATCAGAATAAATATACATATAAGACATCATTATCATATCAACGCCTAAATAGGAAAATTCTAACATAATAAAGGAAACCAATGTTTAAATAAGACCTATATTAGCAAAATAAAGCCCCACACAGATATTATATCTATAATAAAGAAATTTAAATGTACAGACAAGGATAATGCTGTCAAACAAAGCTCCCAACAGATAACACACAATATCATATATCACAAACCAACCATAATAGAATATAAGACCCTATACGAGCACATAACAGTAAAAATAATCTCGAAATAAAAATCCTGTAGTTATCTTCCCCGACCCATAGCATGCTTTACTTATTTATTATCTATCTAGCTCAATCTAAATGAATTTAAGCTATAACCTACCTTGAAATAATGAAATCTCGGTCTAAAGTTCTTTAACACAGATCCTTTCCCTTAGCAACGGCCTCAAAATCAACTACAACATTCAAATATAGCATCAACGTGTTAAAAGAAATCTAACGATGTCCATATTTAGGTTTGGTCCAAATTGGGTTTGAAAATAGAAAGAGTGAAACTAGAATTTTGTTATAAAACACAATTTCCTAGGTTATAGAAGTCTCTACGAGAAAAACCACATGAAAACAGGTTAAAAATAAGGTCAAATTGAAGAAAAAGTCCTTTTAAACTTTACCGATAAAAACCCCAAATTCCTATTTAGAAATCATGATTTAAAGTTTTTTTATGATATAATTGATGAAAAATAACGGGAATAAGGTTTTGACGCTTACCCAAGATCAAATGGTGAAGAAACCCTCAAGAATCACCCAAACCTAAAGCTTAAAGATCCAAAAATAGAGGAAAAATGTTAAAAAGAGTACATATACCATTTTAGCAATGTCCGTTTAAGCGACCACTGCTTAAGTAGCTAAAAAGTTGCTAAAGAGGCTAGGACACTTAGGCCAACCATCACTTAAGCAACACATGGACACTATAGTAGCTACAGCTTAAGCGATGATTGGCCGCTAAAATGGCTATAGCTTTAAGTAATACTAGGCCTCTAAAGTGGTCCTTGACCACTTAAACAGATGCATTAGATAGTATCACATTAGCAACCTGTCCACGTTTTTTATTGAACCCTCCATATTTATTTGGAAGCTTGTAAGTGCAAACAAACTAAGTTACCAGTCTATTTTTAACATTCCAGACGCAATGTCAACATTAGATTTTTGAAACAATATTGTTTATAATAAATTAACCTTGATACCCTTTTACTATTTCCAAATGAAGGTTCAAAATAAGATATAAAGGTCCCAAAACAAAACCAACCCCTCTACTAACCCAAATTCGATATTCTAAATCTGATGGTGTAGTCAAAATTGCTATCCAATACTAAAAGCAATGAATGTTGATCAAAGTCAACTATATGACTTCTCAAGTCTCTCACACCTGCAAATACATAAAATGTTCTTGATCACATCAAAATTATGTCAACCATCTGTAAACTCTAAAAATAACATATAGAAACTATAAGAAAGGGCAAAATAGTTAAAATACATAAAAATAAAAACTCACACATTTGGGTCATTGTAGGTTAATTAACCACTATAGTGGTATCACTATGATAGTAACATACTTTGTAGTGGTACCGTTGTGGTGGAAAAGTTATTATTGCAGCAGTTCTATCATCTCCAAACTATCAATTTCCCCTTCCATGGTAGATTTATGACTTAAGTCTTCATATTTTTGAGAATTATGGAAAGATTAGTCTTAGTAAAGCACATATAAATCATTTTACACTGAAATGAAAGTCTATAACACTCAAATTCATTGGGGAAAATAATCTTTCACCCTCTACTTCTCTCATGGTTGAAATCCACCATGATCTACATTGATCTTACGCCCAGAAATTTGTAGAAGCATTTTATATGAAAGATAACCTAACATGCTTATCATTTCATTCAAAAACACCATCAAAATTAAAGTCCCAAAAGTTTCACCAAAACAACAACAAAAATTCTCTCTTTTAATGGAATTTCTACAATTCAACAATAACTAATATTTTAATAAAGTAGTAGGGGCGAGGAATTTACCTTAAACTTAAAGTCAGTAATTGCCTAGATTAAATTAAGAGAGTTTGGAATGAGGAGTAAAAATAGGGGAAATGTTTCATTTGCCTTATTTGAACTACAACGAACCACAATTGCAGAACATTTATCACTATAGTTGTAACGACCCGAGACTATCCCCTAGTCATCACACGGTGCTTGGAACCATAAGTGATCCCAAGCTAACCCATGAACTAGAATACTGTTAAGCACCTGAATTATAATAAAATAAATAACAATTTCTACTGTGTGAAAATATATTCATGGCATAATTTGAATAAATACATTACTGATAAAGTTTACTATTTGATAAAATTGAAGAAAGAAACTAAAATTTACATGACTGACTCTGATTGACATCTATGAAGCCTCTACTATACTGACTATAGATAGCTGGGACATGCCTCCAACTACCACTAATCAATACATATGAAAATCTGGAGTTCTAGAAGTAAGAAAACTCATCACCTGCTGGATGGAATCTGCAACTGTCTGATTGTGATGTGCAGGCTACAAATGGTACCTACATTATGAAAAAATATAGCCACAAAGACATATATATGGATCAGTACTTCTGGAATGTACTGAGTATGTAGGGGTGAATGCAATAAGTAAAACTGATTTCATACGTAATCTTAAAACATACATGCTAAGTGTAAGTAGACTCAACAATAGGCTAAAATAAACTAAGAACTGAAATATCCTAAAGCATGAGTGATAAACATACTCTGATAAGATGGTGAATCTCTATACTTAGTTTTTGTAAAACTATACTTTAAGGAATTAAGTTGAACTAAAGTTGGGATATGGTAAAACATGACTACTGTATGAATACTGAGTCTGAAACTACGTGATAAAGACTGACATAACTTGAGGATCTGAGTGTACAATCATACTGAGCATGAATGCATAAACATACAAAACCAAACATAGTCAAATACTAAACTTATTTGATTAACTGAATGACTGCTAGCTAAATACTGGTTATATGAGATTGAACTGCACTTAGTCTAAATAACTAGACTAAAACTACAAAGTACTATACATATAAGTTGAGGACTATCTAAGCAATATGAGATAATTGAGCATGAATGCGTGGAAACTGTAATATTTGAGAATGCAAGACCAAACATATAGCATGATTCTGAAATAGTCTATAAACTAGAATATTAAAATATTGATAACTGAATAAATGATAACTGTATGCTATGGTCAAGAAAACCTAATACTGAATGGAGTTCTAAACTGAATACTGAAACTAAAATTGTGATAGTTATTATCTAACCGACATACCCCAATTATAGACTGATTTGTGGTCTAATCAATAAACTCAGTTGAAAGAGTGTTAGCACCATGCCACGGGTTACTAACAGTAGCTGGGATAACCCTAATCTAGCAGAAAGACTCATGAGATATATAAGGTTACGTCAATCCTAGACTGGCAGGAAGACGATTTAACCTACGCTGGCTACATAGTTCTGTAACTCAGGGACTACTATTATGGATCAAACCCTCTGCTGCCAGGAATGTACCCATCCTTGGGTTTTCTCGGTGCTGAATCCTACTCCCAACTGAATCGACACTGAACTGATTACTAGACTGTACTAGGCTTGACTGAACTCACATTGATTCTGTTGACTGACCGAATGCTACTATTTGGGATACTATAAAATCATTCTATTTTGATTGGAGACTAGATAAATAGCTAAATTTTGGGTATTCAATACCCCAAGGACTCGATAGCATAGATAATAAGGACACATGAGAGCATTTGAGACCATAATAAGTAAAAATTATTTAAAAAAACCATCACTTGGGTATTTCATCATACACATGGGGATTAGTACTTTAACATGGGATAATCCATCAAATACATGGGGATCATGAACTTGAACATGGGAATATCTCAAACATGGGAGCATAGCATAATTATATAACTAAAATCATGAATTTAGGGATTCACATAAAATTCGCTTGATATAGGACTTGGGCATTTAATCATAAATTTAAAGATCATATCTTAAACCTAAAAATGTCTTAAACATGGGTAAACAATAGAGTTGCATGGCAAAATTTATAACTTGGGGATTCATCTTGAAATTGATTGAACATGGTATGGAAATTTTATCAAACATGTGGAAAACATGAATTTAAAACATGAGAATATTGCTAAAAATAACAAATTTAGGATCTATCATGGAATTCACTTGAATAAAGCATGGGAAGCTCAAATTCATAGCATGGGAAATTCAAAATATTGCATAGAATCACATAGGGCTAAAATTAATTAAAATCATCATGAAAACACACAATTCAATCTTTCTTGAACATTTAAAATAACATAGTGATTGAGAAATTCATTCTTTAATTGAAATAAAAAAGGTTTTGGGATCCATGGGTGAAAGAGGACCCATGAATCAACTCCCACATACCTTAATAGATGATTTGAAATTGAAAGCTTGACTTGGAAGCCTTGGGAATGTTATTGAAAGCTTTTTCTTGAACTTCTTGGATTAGGAACCTTAATTTCTTAATTGTATTGAAGAAAATTTGATGAAGTTCTTGATGTTCTTGAGGGGGATAGTTTTTTCTTGGAGAGAAAAAGATGAGAAATCATGTATTTAATGCTTTTGGGGGCTGAATTTAAGTGTTATGCGCGAATTTGGGTGAGGGAAAGTGACCAAAGTGCCACTAGACCCTCTAGGAACTGAAATAGCATATGAAATAGTTCAGTGATGCGATTGCCATTATGTCGCATTGCTAATCGCGTCGATGACCGATGCGTCGCGTCCCAATCGCATCGACTTACTGCCTCTCACGTAAAATGCCATAACTTTTTGCTCGGGTATTGGATTAAGGAAAAATTGGTATCGTTGGAAAAATTATTCAATTATATACAATTTGGTGGGTCTTGAGATGAAAAATTCTAAGTATATGAAAAGTTATATATGTTTATAGTAGACCCTTGTAGAATCAAATATCAAACATTGGATGAATTAAAGGATCTAAGATCAACTTTGTTCTAAGTGGTTCTTATGAATATTTTTTACCTCAAAAGCACATCAAACACAAGAATAAAGATCATGGAACTTATATTCACATGCGAATTATTTGGATTATAGATTTTACACATAGGAAGGATGGTTCATATACTAGCCCAAAAATATGGGGTGTTACAGTACCCGATAGCGTAATCAGCTGTTGCAGTGGCAAAACCCATGGTGTTAGTTTTTATCCTAAGTTTTCATGCCTCATGGTATTGTCTACATCCAAATATTTAAAATAATTGGTAAATGAACATTTTGGCAATATTCTTTTTAGTCCTCGTGAGTCGAGTAAATAATGGTGTAATGGTGCAAAGGCTTACAAAAAGTGTCAAGATAATTAGTACGTGATTTTGTTATTAATTAAAACAAGGATAAGCTAACATGAACTAGTGAAAAACTAAGTTTGTCCTTCTTTCAATGTATTGTAGCCTGAATTTCCTTGTGTAATTATTTTAGAGACTCCTTAATATTTACCCATGGTAGTTTGAGGATGAGCGATGAGTAAATTAGTATCCAATGTAATGATCGAAAATGTTGTTACATGTGAAATACCTCAAGAAAATATTACGATGAATAATGGACCTGGGGGAAATTTATTTTGTGGGAAAAATAGGGCCCAACTTAATTGGGCCAAGAATTAAAGAAAAAGGTTAGGCTAGTCTACTACATACCGCTGGCCAAGAATTAAAGAAAAAGGTTAGGCTAGTCTACTGTATACCGCTGTAACGGTAAATCAACCACTGCAATGATAACTAGATATTAGGAAGCTCAAGGTAAATTTTAAAACCTTCTTTTATTTTATTTCCCTAGGTCATCTTTTCCCCATTAAAATACCTTGAGAAAACCCCAGCTCTATAGCTAAGAGATTATAAAGTCCGAGCTTTATAAGGGCAATTTCAAAGTACACTTGGTGGGAACCTGACATGGGGAAACACTAAGCACTTGTGGGATAACTCTCTCCTCTCAATAGCAACATGTTTTGTTTACAAGGTAGGTTATGGTTTTTATTTGTATCAATTAGAATTAGGTTAGATTATTATAACTTCAATAGTAATATCGAAAATTCTCATGCATTAGGCCTTCAAGAATGGTGTTTGGAAGGTTGAAAATGATGAAGATTTGGTTAAGTTTTAATAATATTGTTAATTGTTGTTGTACCCATTGATGTGATATTTGTGATTTGGAATAGGTTAAATCTTGTGAGAATCTAGACTAGTCGAATGAATAATATAATTCATAAACAGGGGTGAGTTGAATACGATAAAAGGGGGAGTTAGTAATCAACTAGAGTTGATAGAGGGTGTTCTTAGTAACACATTGAGATAGGTTTTAAAAATGTAAATATAGTATAGGGGTTTAGAGTAACCTATGAGAGTTTTAGGGATCCTATGAGCATAATTAAAGGGATAGGGCAGTTAATAAGATGATCAAGCGGTAGGTAGATGGAAGAGCAGGTGGGTGGGTTATAGTCATATAATAACTAGGGTAAGGTTAGCAAAGTCAGGTGTGATAATTTTGATAACAGTATTTTAGGAAGCAAATTGAGAGCCAGTCAGAAATAGGAATGAGGGTTATAGATAAATAGAGTTAGTAATAGTATCTCGATAGAACCATTGTATCTTTGTAGGAGGTATCGGTGTACACAATTACATGGTTATATATGCCTAAATATATTTGGCTTTCAAGGTATGACTCTGGAATATGTGGTATCAATAATTAAAATAGGGAGATAGTCATGGAATTATACAAAGTTGAAGTTAAATCTGAGATAGACAAATGGAAATAGGCATTAATTTTGTATGTGGTAGGATCAGACCCAATGATAGAGACATTGTATCTAATTAGAACTGTATAACTAAATCAAAGGTGTGTTACCATAATGATTGGTATTTATTAGTAAAGTTTCTGAGTTTGGAGGACTAAGATGAGGTATGTTGGGCCTCATATCATGAATAACAAACCTATTATTGTCAAAGCATGGGTGCTTGAGTTTAAGTTAGGTAAAGAGATGGTGAAAACCATCCCAATTTAGGTTAAATTACCAAATCTCTCTCTTAATTGTTGGGGGATGCAGTCTCTAAGCCAAATTGGAAGTGGTTTAGGCATACCTATTTATACTGATAAATTTACTACACAGGTCGGTTGTATCTCATATACTCGTTTGCTAGTTGTGTTAAAACGTGGGGGGTTGCACCATACTATGAGGGACTATGTCCCTTAGAGTTAGACATAGGCAATCAAATAGTAAAGTAGTAAGGAAAAAAACTTCATAGGAAGTTACCTCCTTGCTCATGGGAGGAAAAACCACAACTTGCCCTCACAAGTACTCAACAATTCAGTCTAATCAAAATCTTAATTACAGACTCAAATGGGAACTTAAATCTAAGCTCCACTAGTTTGTAACAACTCTATTATAAACCTACCTTAACAACTCTGCCAAGAACTCACCTCAATATTGATTAACTTTAACCAATATCAACTCAGGTAACTCTACCTAAGCTCTCTTAAGAACATAAGAAATGTATAACTTTTATAACACGAGTAATTCAATTATAGGCCAAGAATTAACTCAAGAAATCACAATATATCAACTCATTAAATCTTGGGATTTGAACAATATTTGAGTTTTTTTCCGATTTCTCTCTTGAACAATCAGATTGGAAGAACTAGTGAATTGAGGAGCATTCTTTTCTATTTGTAACTAGATAATGATTAAGGTAGAAATATGATTGCTCCAGGTGTCTAATAGGTTCTATTTAATCTATGCATTTTGTTACACTAACAAAAAAAATTGCGCAGGACAGGGACAATTGTATTGAATTCATGAAGACCAAGGGACCTAGTCCCTTGTTTTCAGATGATCATCAATAAAACAAGATATAGAAATTTTCCCCCATTTGGATGGTGAAAAGACATCCATAGATTTTTAAGCATTAATGTTCATTCTTCTCATTTAATTAGAGTGATACCCACTACTATCGATGAATGTTCCCCCTATCATTATGCACTATGCTTTCCCCTATCAAAATGTCATCATGCTTCACTAATATTCTTTGTACTTTAAATATGGCATCATACTTCAAAAATATTCTACACATATGCACCTAGTACCTAGTCCTTAACACATCACGCAACACACACCTCACCTGGTCCCTACCACATGAATTCAGTATTCCTCCTTTTGGCATTATTGAAAAGTGATAACAATAAATCCTGAGTAAAATTAGAATAATTTAGTTAACTCATGGCCACTGAAGCAACACTAACATGAAGAACAACATTAAAAATAAAGAAGATATAGATGAGACACACAAACAAGGGATTCATTCATTTTAAATAAGATCAGTACCATTGCAACATACCAAAATAAACATAAAATATATAATTCATAAAAAGCCACAGTAGAAACAAGAACTTGAAACTGGCACAAGGATGATAGGACTTAGATAGAGGGGGCTTAGGGGAGAATGATTTTAGCAACAACTCCATTATAGAACTCTCTGCAGCGTTAGCATTCAACAATCATTTAGTGAAGTATTTAACTTCTGTATTTAGACCTTGAACCTCTTTAGTGAGTTCTGCAACCTTGGTCTGGAGTTTTTCATTTTATGCCACAAGTTTCTCAGTAGCACCTGATCCCTTTGATGGTAACATCAAATTTTATATCCTTAAGTGCACTATCTCAGTATCCTTAAAAGTTAACTTAATCCTTATTTCCTCTATTTCCTTGCTTAAATTTTCCTAAGCAACCAATAGCTCTAACACTTGGGACACAATCCCCACCTTTACTTCTATGCATTTATGTTCCACCAATGTTGTTAGGCTAAACCTTTTTTTGACTATTCCATGAGTTCTTTTAGTCCTAATCACTCCAAATTGATCAAATAACTTATTAAAGAAGTACTCATACGATATCCCATGTCTTCTTTTCCTCTCATGGATCATCTTATTCATATGCTCTATCATAAGAGCAGGAAGACTTATCAACTCAAATTTACTCAGACATTTTATAAGAAATAGATCAACAACAGAGGCTATAGTCCTCTTCTGTGACCGGGGAAGTATGACTTTGTTTACAAATTCAAACACCAACTGGAATTCACTAATGAGAAACTTTTTCCAAACACCATTTATTGATGTCCCTTCCACCTTTGAGGCATCAATCATGAACTTAGTTGAGACCTGTTGTCTTATAAAATTCCTCACACCTATAATAGGTACATCTAGAATTTTCCCAGTACCTCTTAATATTGTTTTTTTCTTTTCCTTATACCTGGGCAGTCAGGCTTAACCCATCATATGAGAAATCCATTTTATAATAGAATTTTCTTACTTTTTTTTTCAAAAACCATAAGATATGGTTCCTCTAGGAGGTGTAACCATCCCTAGTGTTTGATATACTCTACTAAATTTACCATTCCATGTTTCTAATAAATTCTGGGATAAAACACTCTTCCAGACAAAAAATTTTGGGTTTTTAAGATCGCATTTCTTACTTCTCTAGATGCTAACTTCTTTTCATCCTCATTTATTCTTCTTTTGGAATCACTACTTGGTCCCTCTTCAATAAATTTTCCCTTTTTGGGACCAGGTCTCTCATAGACTTTCTCTTTCTTTACAACAATATTTGTTTGTTTCATCCCAACAGAGCTACTATAATTTAAAATGGAGGACCTTATCCT
The DNA here is from genome assembly GCA_030864225.1 of Capsicum baccatum var. pendulum. Taxonomy (NCBI): domain Eukaryota; kingdom Viridiplantae; phylum Streptophyta; class Magnoliopsida; order Solanales; family Solanaceae; genus Capsicum; species Capsicum baccatum. The sequence goes on from CM061555.1 coordinate 282,695,082, forward strand.
TTTTGAAACATGAATTTTTTTTCTTCATTTCTCAGTTGCGGCAGCAACATCAGGATTAATGTCCTCACCATATCTAATCTCTACAATTTTAATATTCTCCTACTCCACCAGAATAGCTTTTTTCAGTCTTCTTCTATTAGTTGTAGAAGATTTGCTAGCCTTCATTGCATCCACTAACAACTTCTTTTTAGATCCCCTAGTAGAATATGATCTATCAACCTTTACGCTAGTATCAACCATATTTTCTTTGCCTTTGCTTCCCCTTTGTTTCTTTATAGACCATCTCAGAGGTATTTTATCCTAATTTTCCTCTTCCTCATTTGGAGGTAGCACAAACTCCCCTTTCTTTAAAGTATTATCGTTTTCACTTACTATCTGATCTTCTGCACCAAATAAGATTTCCTTGGGATCAAAAGAAGTAAGTTTTTAGCTACCCAATTCACATTTCTTGAAAGATCATATCTTTTTACTGGTATTTTGTTATCACATAATTAAGCAAAAATGGGGTTTGACTGAAAGAAAGTAGGGGAACAAGGTATTTGTAGGGTTTTGAGAGTTCTATTTTTTTGGTTCTTCAAAAGAAAGGGTTTTTTTTGGATACTTCTATTTTAATTAGAGAACTAAAACCTCAATTTAGCTCCTCTATCATGGTAGACAAAATAGAGATTTCGAGGGTTGAGGAAATTTTGATAGAGACAAAATCATTTAAGGGTTTTGAAATTCTTGGAGAGGATTTAGAAAGTAGAGTTAACACAAATTCTTATTGAGGAATTCAGGTGACATCTTCTATGGTTTTGGGTGTTAAAAAATTAGAGTGTTTGACTTAGGATTGTTTATATTGATTTTTTGGGGCTTTATCGACTTTTGGATCTTTAATGGGTTAAGAAAGTGATAATATCTACCATTTTGAATTTTTTATGAGAGAGAGAGAACGAGACCAATTCAATTTTGAGATGATGGACGATTGAGGAAGATGATTTGAATTAATTTGTAGGAGAATGAAAATAAAAAGGTTTTGATTTTGTAATTAAGGTAGGTGACTGTTGTCATTTAAAAGGTGCCTTTCTGAAATGACACATTTGACTTTACTAGGTGCGACTCATCATATTGCTATGAATTGACATCTTTTGCTCAGATAAGACAAGACACATGGATTTTTAGACAAAATTTTATGATTATTAAAGAACACTATTTTGGTACTAACCTGAGAGATAGGACTAGGTCTCCTGATAATCAACACCGTACAATACTGATACAATGATGAGAACTAAAACTCGGGTCTGTACCAAAAAGGTACTGAAATGTAGTATGAGTACCAAAACACGAGTACTTAGTAGGTATCGTCATCCGACAGAGCTAAATTATAATATAAGGATGATATAAGGTAAGACATTGACTTAAAGTCAAGGTATAGAATCAAACCTAAATCTTCTTCGATATTACTGTCAAAATAACTAACAACTATAACAATAGTATGATATTCAATATCCACATATACCATAACTTTCATACAACATGGGTAATCAATTTTGAAACATAAAGCCACATAAATACAATAACAATCATGTAATTACCATAATCAACACAACTACTATCATTATAGTATAAAGCAAAAGAACTTACCATGACACCCCATACCACTGGGAAGTACACTTAAGGAATACAAACAAAGAACTCATCATGGCATCCCATAACACTAGAGGGTACCCCAAAACATCAGCTCATCAATATATCAAGGCACAACTATACCAACAACTCACCAAGATTGTGGGTTATACATTCCCACCATGGCCTCTTATCGAGGTCTACAATCATCATCAATACCACAACTGGACACAACAAAGCCCAAATCACCATAAAATGGTTATATAGTAATTTAATATATAATTTATTAATACACTTCATCTAACACCTTGCATTTTTAAGCTAGAAATTAAACTGCCGTTCCTGCGTGTGTAAACTCTAATCCCATGACTCCTATATAAATTCATATGTCATGATATTTATCCAAGTATGTTAAGTGATTATGAGGTAAAAATGTTCATGGAAATCACTTAGAGCAAAGTTGAGCTAAGAATCTTTGATTCATCCAAAGTTTGGTATTCAATTCTACAAGGATCAATTTTGAAAGTGTATAACTTTTGATGTATGTGGAATCTTTCAAATCAAGACCCACCAAATATCATATAATTGAGTCATCTTTCCAACGATACTAATTTTTCCTTAATCTGATACTCGAGCGAAAACTTAAGATGATTTTTGTTAGGATCACTAAGACACAACAATTACACCGCATTGCAGTGAGCTCCAAAAGAGGTATTTTGCTAAAATATTTAATTTTAATGGGCAATTTAGACTTTTATCCCTAACCCCAAGTCGAGTTAACAACTTATTAAGACAATATTAGGGCATAATATACCCAAAAATTACTCAAATTATCTCCTATAACAAACTCTAACACCTCCCTTAAAGATCAAGAATCAAGCTTTTAAAAGTTTAAGATTTTTAAGAAAAAAAATCAAGATTTGGGTTCTATTCTTCTAACTAAATAACATAAGGTATGTGGGACTACTCTAAACTCCATGGGAATAATTTTTACTATTTTTTTTATCTATATAAAAGATCCCCAATCGTGTTCTATAAAGGAGTGTTTTGTTATTATATTGAAAAGTATGTATTATGAAGTCATTTTGAATCAAGCATATGTTTGTCTCGAATCTTAGTTTTCACAAAATTGAACCGTTGCAATATATATATGATTTTCATTGTATTGTAAAGTGTGAATGAGAGAATGAATGATTAAACTCCCTCTCCTATGATATTTTTTTTATTTCTAGTATGGTGGCTTGTGTAAATGTATGAATTTCTTAAAAGGAAACTAAATGATGAATGCTTTACTAGTGATCATGAACAATTCGATTTACTACATGTAGAGGGGGTATTTTACTATGGTAAATGTCTACTTGGTCAAATTAGCACTTTTCATGAGTTTAAGTAATTATAAATATGAGGTGACCACCTATTGATTTTACAATTGGGAGAAGAGTGTTTTGATGAAAATTTGAATAAAAAATATATTATGTAACTCTCTCTTATCTGATGTTTAAAAGCTAGGGGTGGTCATTAATATGATTATAAGTGGAAAGGGCTGGACAACTGATATGATGTGATTTGATTGACTTGGAAGTCAGGGTATGACGATACCCAATGATTTCATGCCCTTAACAAGATAGTGTTAAATATTTTAAACGTATGAATATGTTTTCTTTAAAGAACTAAAAGTTGGGCTTAGGAGAGCTAGTAGGGTACCGAAGAATGCGTTTGAGTACAAGGGCTTATCGCTGAAAACCGTAGTTACTGATGAGGGAATTATGATATATAATCCTACATGAAAGGATATTTTTAGGAAATCTTACATGGGGGGATTTCTGTGGTGTGCTCACATGGGGGTATCACTATTCCAATCCTGACGGCTACTTGGATTGAAGGCTTGGCCGACGAGTCAAGGACGGGTTTCACATAGCCCGTGGAATTCTAGATTTGTAGGGTGTACCAACTAGCTCAGAAGAATAATAAAGAGTGAGTCAAAGTTGTCAAGAATTATTTTGAAGTTCACTAAAGTATGCCCATATGTTTTTACTTGCTTTGTGTTCATGGTTATTACAAAATACTCTCATTTATTTGGTAGAAAAAGCATGCTATTTTTGGGTTGTTTCATATACCTGTACAATTGACCCCCTATATTTAAGAATCTGAAGAATAATCCCAGTGTCACACTAAGAAGTAGGTCGAATCATGTTAGAGTTTGTAGTTGGTGAGCCTTCCCTTATTTTAGAAGGACTATTTTAGAATATTGTTAGTTTATTTTGATTTGTGGTTTGACTAGGGTTTTGTCCCAGCTTTCAAAGAAATATTGGTCTTTGGTATTATTAGATATTTCATAGACTGGTGTCGTGTGTTTTCAAATATTTTGAATTAAATTTCATATTGTTCAGATGAAGGAAGAGAATGACCATGTTTTTGTTTTGCTATATTTTTGCATTTCCTTACTGTATATGAATTGTGTGTATGATTGACAGTTAGAGAAGGGCCCTCAGGCCCTTTATCATCTGGGATACCCATCACGACTAGGGCATCATTTTGGGTCATGAAAAACTTGATATCAGAGCATGGTTCATGGTCCCAGGGTATCTGCAAAGTTACATCGGGTAGAGTCCTTTTTATGGGTGTATGGTATGCCACACTTACAAGGGGGAAGCTATTAGGAATTTAGGAATGATTTTTGTTTCTTCATGTTCTAGTTCATGCTATTTAACCTGAATGTTTCTCTTTCATACTCTAGTTCATGATATAGCGTCGTCCATACTAAAGTTATTCCAATTCTTTCCTTACTCTAATATTTTTAGATATATCTCATTGTCGAGGCGATTCAAGTGTAGAAGCTTAGAGTATAAATGATGTGGTCCTTTTTGATTGAGTCATAAATGATTATAAAATTGCACAAGGACTTGAGAGGAGTCCATAAGTGCTTTAAAGAGTATTGATTTAAACTTATACCTCTATCTACATTAATCATGCATTTGAGCTTGAGGTATGAAGTCTATTCAGTCCCTTTCAAAATTCTTATTGCAGTAAGAGTAATACTGCATGTTAGACTATTGGAACAATATTTCCACCCGAGCAGTAGTATATGATAATGTGTCATACCTTATTAGTAGTAAGATGATCTTGAAGTTAGTGATTTAACGTCACAAGCTTTGAAGTTAGAATAAGGGCGACTTTTGTATAAATAAGTAGTTTGAGTTGTATAACCCTTAACTGGGGGGTGGCTTGCTCTTGTATGGTTATTGGATAATGTTTTAGCAATATTTATAGATTGTATGGTAGTCTATGGTGGAAGTTTTTGGCTATGATTTTTATCTATTCAAAAAAAGGAAGGAGCCTAGAGTGGACAGTTATGATGGTTATAGAAATCCCTTATAAGATGTAAATGGAAATGGATAGATTAGCCAATAAGTTATAGGTATAGACTCATTGCTGTATATTGAATTTTGAAGGTAGTTGTGATGTATGCATGGGAAGTTTAGGACCTGGAAATTTTTCTAAGCGTTGAGAGACACAGGCATATTTTAAGACTCTTAACTTTAAAAACTTTTAAATTGGTCTTCTTGATCCCGAGACGTAGATTTTTAAGTTTATTCATGTTCGGGGAAGTAAGGAACATGTCTCGAGGAAGTTTTAGATTTTTTGGATGAGGATTGGGGTATTTTTGGATTTCAATTCCAAAACCTTACCGCGATAGTGGTGCATTGCAGAGGAATAGAGTTGAGGCCTTTATCCCATTGCAGTGACCTTATCATCGGTGTTCCAGTCACGAATTTAAATTTCTAGAAGGGCAACGTAGTCATTTTCTCTCATTCCAATTTGTAAATGGATGAAGTATATCTTCAATTAGGAAAATATTGCCCATTGGTATAGTAAACGACATGCTTTATATGATTGGTATTGCTAGAATATGGGCTTGAAATATAGATGTGGATAGTGATAATAAGAATAGTAACTTAATATTTATGATGCATGTTTTGTGGGAGTAAATAGTAGGCTTGATTTGACGTGTGTAATAACCTAGATTGGAAACTAGTGGAATAATGAGTGGAAAAAAATTGTGATATATATATATATACAGGAGAACAAGAGTAAATAGAGATGAATTATGATTGAATCATTAAGTTGTTAAAAACGTGAGTATATAAGAACAAGTTGACCCCCCTAGGTAGCATGTTGTTAGATAAGGTTTATATATGTATAAGTGTCGTGCGTACCTAGTTCACATTCTTGAATTTTATTGTATGGAGAATCCTAGGGAGTTGTTCTATGGTGATCTTTAGAGTTGAACTTGAGGAAATTTAGGAAGGAAGTATGCGCCTTGGGTACAGTTTTACAAATTTTGTTAAGCTGTAAGTTAGGTGATTAGAGTTTTAATGTTAGTATTCGAAGGAGTTGAAGATGAAGTGTTGAGTGTTTAGAAGAATGAATGCCCATCCCTACGATAATGTTGGTCATAAGTCAATGAATTTGGGGGTTGGAGAAAGTTATGATTAGTGTCCCAGAAGGTGGAGTTCCTAGGAAGAAATTTGTGCATTTTTATTAAAAATTATTGAGGGAAGTTGTGTTCATGGGTATACCACCCCTCCTTGTGTTGAGAGTTGTGGTTATGAATTTGATAAGGGTATATGTGCGCAGGTCTAGGATTATGACTTTGATCTAAGGGGGAGATTGTGAATTAAGGTAGTTCCCAAATTTTCTTAAGGTGTAAAGTTTCAGGAGGGAGTCATGACAAAATCTATTCCTACTCAAGCAAACTCCTCCTATTTCAATTTAATGAGGATAATTCTACCATTGTCGTAGGTATTGAAGTCATGCCTATGCCCAAGGTTCGAGTTATCTATGCAACTTATGTTATGATACGATCTCTTAACTATAAGCAATGATGCCTCAGTAGCCCAATCTTTCAAGTATTTAAGCCCTATGCTATGTTTCTCATGATCCTTAAAAACTCATTCCTCACATCATACTGGGACCTAAGAAAATATGTTTCTATCTATCACTGATTCATTTTATGTTAGGTTTATCCAAAGTGTTAAAGTTTATGCAAACTCATGATGATCTTAGCTCTGAAAATAAGAAACAATAGCTTCAAGTACCAATCCTTTTCTCAATCATTGATTTTAAGAATTCCGTCTTTATGTTATACCACTTCTGATATATGTTCACCTGTTTCTCATGATGCCCAGTCCTAAGAACCCATGTTGTGTAGGTTTATGTCCAAACGACTCTCTATTTATGGTCCAATACTTGATATGTGGAGCACTTCCTGTCTATTGTATTGAATCTTTATCTCATATCCCACCTTGAGTATTGCAATAAGTATATGTTATAATCAAATAGTGTTGCTCATTTTATTAATTCATATGCTCGTTTCCCTCAATGACCCTCCGAATGATAGTGTGATAGTGGTTATAGAAGGGTAGTAGTAACTTAGGAAGGGGGAGTAGATGTTCTTAAAGGTGAAAAATTTTATGTGATTTCTTAAGATAAGGCTATAGAAGAAGGGGGAAGAAGGAGATGAACTTTCTTTATGTGTAATAGTAGGAAGGAGATATATGGCGAAAATCTTAGTGAGAAGGATTGAATTTGCTCATCATAGTGGGGGAATTATGAAGTGGGTGTAGTAATTATAGGCTTGAATGAGGTGATTGGTGAAAACACAAAACAATGTGTTATGTGATTGAAGCTCCTTGATTTGAGACCCGGGGGTGTTTGATGATAGTGATAAGGTTAGGTAATATTTTAAAAGGGCTGTAGAGCATGGGTTTTCATAGCCTAAGTTAGCACTTTTCAATGTTGGGTTAGGCTTCAACATGGACGTACTACGTATTAGACTCAAACTCTTGTGGTTAGATGTGTGATGGGAGACTTGTAAGATAGAAAGGATGAAGTATGTTATTTAATATTGGGGCGTAGACGAGTAGTGTCTCTAAGTTTAAGTCTATTCATTATAACTTGTAAGGTAGATAATGCTTCCAATCCATTGTCCTACGTAAACATTATTTCATGATTAGTACTGATGTAAATTAGCCTTATGATCACCAAATAAACACATACCCTATGTTGTGATGATTATGATCCTTAGAACTCTTGTGCAGGGTCATCTCTATGTTAGTTCTTATTACCTCACGCTTCGTGCTTACACGTTTTAATAGGGGTCATCATGAGGATCCTTTGATGTATTTTCATATCGTGTTGAGGAAAAATATTCTATACGAGATTACGTTGTTTATTCAACAAGTCCCTACCCATCATTTGGGGATGAATGATCCCAAGGGAGAGATAATGTAATACCCCATATTTTTGAGCTAGAAATCGAACCATAGTTCCTACGTGTTTAAATTCATGTTTAATGATTTTTATCATAGTGTGTTAAGTGATTATGGGGTAAAAAATGTTCATGAAAATCACTTAGAGCAAAGTTGAGCTAAGAATCATTGATTCGTCCAAAGTTTGGTATTCGATTCTGTAAGGGTCAACTTTGAAGTGTATACCATTTGATGTATGAGGAATCTTTCAACTCAAGACCACCAAATTGTATATAATTGAGTCAACTTTCCAACGATACCAATGTCGCCTTAATCTGATACCCGAAAAAAAATTTATGATAATTTTCATCAAGACCAGTAAGCCACAACGATTACACCGCATACAGGTGAGCTCCAAAAGCGGGATTTTGCTAAAAAATTTAATTCTGAAGGGCAGTCTAGACTTTTCCCCCAAACCCCAAGTCGTTTTAACAACTTATTAAGATGTTATTAGGGAATAATATACCCCAAAACTAATCAAATTATCTCCCAAAACAAATCCTAACTCCTCCCCCAAAGATCAAGAATCAAGATTTTCAAGAAACAAATCAAGATTTGGGTTCAATTCTACTATTTAATAACATAAGGTATGTGGGACTACTCTAAACACTATGAGCATAATTTTTACTATTTTTATCTATATTAAAGATCCCCAATCATGTTCTATAAAGGAGTGTTTTGTTATTATATTGAAAAACATGTATTATGGAGTCGTTTGAAGCAAGCATATGTTTGTCTCAAATCTAAGTTTTCACAAAATTGAACCGTGGCATGAATGATTCAACTTTCTCCCCTATGATCTTATTTTTGAGTTCAAGTTGTGGTGGATTGTGTAAATGTATGAATTTCTTGAAAGGAAACTAAATGATAAATGCTTTGATGATGATTATTAACAATTAGGTTTACTACATATAGAAGAGGTATTTTCCTATGGTATATGTCTACTAGGCCAAATTAACACTTTTCATGAGTTTTAAGTAATTACAAATATGAGGTGACCACCTATTGATTTTACAATTGGGAGGAGAATGTTTTGATGAAAATTTGAATGAAAGGTCTATTGCATAACTCTCTCTCATCTGATATTTAAAGGATAGGGGTGGTCACTAATATGATAATAAGTGGAAAGGGCTGCATATATGATATGATGTGATTTAATTGATTTATAAGTCAGGGTATGATGATACTCGATGATTTCATGCCCTTAACAAGCTAGTGTTGAATGTTTTGAAAGTATGAACATGTTTTCTTTAAAGAACTAAAAGTTGGACTTAAGAGAGCTAGTAGGTTACCCGAAGAAGACATTTGAGTGCAAGGTCTTATCACTGGAAATCGTAATTGCTGATGTGGAACTTATGATATATGATTCTACATGAAAGGATATTTTTAGGACATCTCACATGGGGGGATTTCCTGCGGTGTGATCACATGGGGGGTATCACCACTCCAATCCTGGAGGCTACTTGGATTAGAGGCTTATCCACCGTGTTAAGGGTAGGTTCCACATAGCCCGTGGAATTTTACATTTGTAGAGTGTACTGACTAGCTCAGAAGAATAAGAAAAAGTGTGTCAAAGTTGTCAAGAATTGTTTTGAAGTGCACTAAAATATGCCCATGTTTTTTTATTGCATTGTTTCTATGGTTATTACGAAATGCTCTCATCTATTTTGTATAAAAAGCATGCTATTTTTGGGTTGTTTCACATAATAGTACAATTTTATTGACCCCATATATTTTAAGATTCGAGGCACAGTCCCGGGGTCCTACTAAGCAGTAGGTCGAATCCTATCAGAGTTTGTAATTGGTGAGTCTCCTTTTATTTTAGAAGGCGTATTTTAGAATATTGTTAGTTTATTTTGATTTATGGCCTGACTGGGGTCTTATCCCAGCTTTCAGATAGATATTGGTATTTGGTATTGTTAGAGATTTCCCATACTGGTGTTATGTATCTTCAAATGTTATGAATTAAATTTTGTATTGTTCAGTTGAAGTAACAGAATGACCATGTTTCCGTTTTCTATATTTACGTATTTCCTTACTGTATATGAATTGTGTATACGATTACCCGTTGGAGAAAGGCTCTAGGGCCTTCATGGTCCGGGATGACCGTCACGGCTAGGGCCTCAGTTCAGGTCGTGACATTTGATGTCTAGCCTATACTACCTAGCCTCCAATTCTATGAGCCACAAGTTTGCAAGTCTACGAGTTTACTATTCATCAAATAAGGAAAAGCTACAAGTTACCAACTCTATTATTTATTTACCCATCTCAAAGCCATCTTCTAGTTAGCCTCCTAATTATATAAGTCATCAATTAAGCCACCACGACATCACATACTAGTTGTAAACTGAACCACTCATTATACAATACTAGGTCTATTATCATTGAGCATATCGCAACCTTATGGACTAGTTTCCATATTTTAGCTAAGTATGGTCCACAAATTAGTTCACTAGGCTTCTAGCCTACAAGTCATAGTCATTTATGAGAGACAACTAGTAATCACATAAGCATTTTACAACAACAACAACAACAACAACAAACAAAAACAACAACAACAAACCCAGTGTATTCCCACAAAGTGAGGTCTGGGTAAGGTAAGATGTACGCAATCCATACCGCTAGCTCCAAAGAAGTAGAGAGGTTGTTTTTGATAGACCATATAAGACACTTTACTTGGTGAAATTCCATAATATAACCATTTATCCAAGTCTAGTAGATTTACTAGTTGAGCCCTAGTATCTATACAAGATTACACATATCAATTAGACTTAACCCAATACTCGGCATAATCCACTTCTAGTTACTAATTAGAGTTAACAAGGGTCATACCTCTTATCTAGTAATTAATGACAAAGAGTGGATAACAATTTACCAAGGAAAACCTCATGTCCCAAGTATAGAAATAGGTTTAGCCACACACGACATAACCTCACATACAACCCTGCATTAACATATATACTTACCACACATAACATTATCATATCATCATTACCTCTTTTGGATTCAACGGGCATTATCATAACATCAATATTTCCTTTGGATTCGCCGGGCATCATCATAACATTAATATATCTTCTGAATTTACCGGGCATAATCATAACATCAATATATCCTCCGGATTCACCGGGCATCATCATAATGATCAATATATCCTCCAAATTCACCGGGCATCATCATAACATCAATATATCCTCCGAATTCATTGGGAATCATCAAAACATCAATATATCCTCCGGATTCACCGAACATCATCATCATATTAACACATTTTTCAAGTCAATGATATACACATACATATGTATTCAAATCAATAAGCATGTACAACCAACAATGATAGAGTATAAGTAAGATAACACACAACATCATACTTTACTTATTAATCATCACTACATAATATAAGTTGAGGCGTGAGTATAAGTATCAAAATAATTTATGCAATCACCACTTTTCCAAGTTAACATCTTTATAAGCAAGTCAATTATAAGTCAAGTGCATGCTCTCTAGATACCTCTTTTACTCCCACTTTTCACAATGCTAACTTCAAAGGAAAATATTTAACATAAACATTAGCTTAATCATTAGACTTGGGTCATAGGAAGAGTGGCAACATAATTCGAGATTTACTTGGTGAACTCATTAATAAGCCAAGAGATAACATAACCATAGGTTCAATTTATAAGACATTACAAGGCTATCCATATCATAACAACAAGATAATCAATCAAGTATACACATTTTAGAACCATTGACCACATGCATGACCAACAATGGGGTTTAACCATTATAACCTTAATTACGTAACTTAGACGTTCATCAAGTATCTAGGTCACTAAGGAATTACATAGTTCAATGTTAAGGTGGGTCAAGTCCCACTCCTAAATCCCAATAGTGCCAAAGTTAACTTTTACAAGACTAACTTCTACCCGGAATTAGGCTAGGTTATCTAAATCATACCATAAGGGCTTATCAATCCTTACTAGGCCTATAAGGGAAAATCTTCTTCAAGTATCCTTTCTAAATCACCTCAAATAATAAGGCCAATCCATAACTAGTAATATCTAGGTCAACATACTCTTAAGGTTAGTCAATCAACGTCATTCTCAACTATTAAAGCAACTAAAGTATTCTCATACTATTTATGAGACTATAAGTAGAACTATCCAAGGTTCTAGGCTATAGTCAAGTATCACACCTTACAAGTTTAATAGCCTATAAGAATAAACTAATCCCAGATGTCACCAATCATATATTTATCATCTAAATCCCCTCCCAATCTCACAAGATATCAATAATTATACTACAATCAAGCTCAATCTATCTATGAGTAAGCCTAAGCCTAACCTACCTTGAGTCCAAATTGCTCACAAACCAATGAGCTTTGCCTTTCCTTTTCTTGAAGATTCTTTCACGATGCAAACTATCACAACACAACCAAAGCATCATTACAAGAATAACAACACCCATTATGGCACCATTATGTCATGGGTCCAAAATGACACCAAACCCCAAGGGGGTCCCACATTGGAAAAATGAGTTTCTAAGACCAACCCATTGCTCAACTATAACCCTCAAGACATTTGAGTAATTCAATCGCATTTGTGGCTACAATGGAGCCTCAAAGACCTAGGGGTTTTGGGACTAGAAATCAAGAAATTATCACAAACTAGAAGGATATATTACCTTAGGTTTATAGAAAAAATGGATTACACAAGTTATTCAAGCTTCTAATCAACTCACAAGACTCACTTTGAAGATTTTGCAGTCTATTAGGGTTAGAGCTTAAGAGGGAGGCACAAAATAGCCAAAATTTTAGGCAAGACAACCTTTAAATAGGCTTACCTAGGTATCAGGTCTCGCTGTCGTGGACCTCGCTTGGTTGAGGTTATGGCACCAAGTTCTCTCCCGTCATACCACGGTCGCGGTATCTCTCCCTATGCCAGGCACAGCTGAAGCTTAGAACTTGGTTCCGGTCTTCGACCAATGCTTTGAGATGCATTCGGAGTCTGTTTCAAGAAAAAGAGATAAATAACTACATAGATTTTGATGTTATAGACATGTTGGTAAAGTCGGATTTTTTATTTAAGGTTACTTTACTGATGATTTTTGCTTTGTTGTCAATTAGAACTAGAGAACACTTTAAATTGGGAAAATGGTTCTAAAAAACAAATGATTTGCCAGGTAATCGAACTATCGGTTCCAGCAAGTCACTAATGACTTGGGGAAGCTCTATCAATAAAAATAAGTAAAAATACAGACAATAACCTGAAGGGTCATTACAGCATCCACTACTAAGGAGCTTTCATCCCCAAAAGTAGAAGACAAAGAAAATACCTAAAGTCTCGAACAAATGAGGATAATGGGCCCTCATCTTACTCTCAATCTCCCAAGAAGCCCCCTCCACTGGGCGATGCCTCTACTGAACCTTGACTACCAAAATCTCTCTAGAATATAGTCGCCTCACTTCACTAGCCGAAATAAGCACAAACTCCTTCACAAAGGTCAACTGCTCATCTAACTGGACCGAGTCCCATCTAAGCACATGAGAAGGATCCAGAATATACTTTCACATCATAGAGACATAAAAAACCAAATGAACAGTGGTAAAGTCTAGAGGTAAAGCTAACTTATAGGCCACCTTACCTACTACACATAGGATCTCAAAAGGACCAATATAGTGAGGGATAAGCTTACCCTTCCTCCCAAATCTCATCACAATTCTCATAGGAGGAAACATGAAGGAACACATGATCAATAACTCCGAATCTCAAGGAACGGAGTCTACAGTTGGTGTAGGCCTTCTGCCTACTCTGGGCTACTTTTAACCTATCTTGAATCACCTTGACTCTACCAAATTAGTCCTGAAGCAAATCTGTACCATAGGGTCTAACCTTGGAAGTCTCAAACCATCCTATAAGAGAATGACATCTTCTACCATACAAAGACTCATAAGGCGCCATCTCAATACTCGAATGCAACTGTTATTTTAGGTGAACTCTTCTAATGCTAAGTGTTGATCCCACTTCCCTTAAAAGTCCATAACACAGGCTCGGAGCATATCCTAAAGAACCTGAATAATCTTCTCAGATTGACCATCCGTCTATGGATAAAAGGCTGTACTCAAATCCACTCAAGTACCCAACTCCTCCTAAAATGCTCTCCAAAACCATAAAGTAAATATATAACCACGATCTGATATGATAGACACAAGGACCCCATATAAATGAACTATTTCTCAAACATAAATTTAGGCTAATCTCTCAGCACTGAAAGTTATCTGAATATGAAGGAAATGTGCTGACTTGGTCAAACAATCCACAATAACCCAAATGCCATCGTGACCACGGGAAGTACAAGGAAAACTATTAATGAGGACCATGGTAACCCTTTCATATTTCTACTAGGGAATGGGTAACCTCAGAGTCAAATCACCTTGACATTGATGCTCTGCCTTAACCTGCTGACAACATAGGTAACGAGCTATAAAGTCTGCCACATCTCTCTTCATACCCCCCACCAATAAAACTGCCTCAAATCTCTATACATCTTGGCCGTACTGGAATGAACAGAATACTAGAGCTATGAGCCTCATGCAAAATTGATTGAATCAAGTCATCAAGTGAGGGAACACAAATACGAACCTGAAATCTCAAGATACCCACAGAATCTACAATGTTTCTTCCAGACTCACCACCCAATCATGGAGAAGGAACGACTTACTATCCTCAAACTGATGATCACGAATTTTCCCAAATAACGAGGACCTCACCTCCACACAAGCCAAAATCCTTGCAGGATCTAAAATATCAAGGAGAACCATCAAATTGGCTAAGGACTGGATGTCCCATACCAAGGGTTTCTGAGAAATTGATATACATGCCAGACAACCCATATTCACTATTTTGCAACTCAAGGCATCAACCACCACATTCGCTTCTCTCGAATGATACAAGATGGAAATATTGTAGTCCTTTAGCAACTACATCCATCCACTCTGGCGAGTATTAAGATCTCACTGGGTCATAAAATGCTAAAGACTACGATGATCAGTGAAAATCTCACAATGCATACCATACAAGTAATGCCTCTAAATCTTGAGTGCAAAAACTACCGCTGCCAACTTCAAATCATGTGTAAGGAAATTGTGCTCATACGCCTTAAGCTGTCTAGAATCATAGGCAATGACATGGCCCTACAGCATCAAAACAGATCCAAGACCAACACCAGATGCATGATAAAACACTGTGAATCCTTTTTTCTCACCTGGAAGGGCTAACACCGGGGCTGAAGCGAGATAATCCTTGACCTTTCCATAGCTCACTCACACTCCTCAAACCATTAGAAAGAAAGTTCCTTTCAAGTCAATCTAGTCATAGGGGCTGATATGGTAGCAAAGCTCTCAACAAAGAACCAATAATAACCAGCCAAACCAATAAAATTGTGAACCTCATTCGGAGATGTAGGCCTAGCCCAATAATGAATTTCTTAAATCCTAGATGGGTCTACCATAATACCTGCCTTGGACACCACATGTCCAAGAAACAATACTGACTCAAGCCAAAACTTGCACTTAGAGAACTTGCCAAAAGCACATGCTCTCGCATGACCTAGAGCACAATCCTCAAATACTACACATGCTCCTCACTACTCTTTAAATACGCAAGAATATCATCAATGAATACTATAATAAAAGAGTCTAGATAGGGTCTGAACACAAGATTTATCAGGTCCATAAACGCGATCGGGCCATTAGTCAGCAGAAAAGACATCACCAAGAACTCATAGTGCCCATAATGGGTCCCAAAGGTCTTCTTTGGGATATCCTCAACCCAAATACTTAACTGATGATAACCGGACCTCAAATCTATCTTAGAAAATATAATTGCGCCCTGAAGATAGTCGAATAAACCATCCATATGATGCATGGAATAATGGTTCATCGCCGTTATCTTGTAAAGCTACCTATAATCAATACTCATTTGGATCAATCCATCTTTCTTCTTTACAAACAAAATGGAGGCTCCCTATGAGGACACACTAGGTCTAATAAAACCCTTAACAAGAAGATCCTAGAGATGGGAGTTCAGCCCTTGAAGCTTAGTAGGAGCTATATGGTGAGGTACTATGGAAATAGGTCGGGTGGCAGGCTCAAGGTGAATAGCAAACGCAATCTCATGGTCAGGGGAAATACGAAGAAAATCAGCAGAAAACACATTAGAAAACTCATACACAACAGGAACAAAGTAAAGCGTTAAACTCTCTACATGGGTATCACATACATAGGTGAGATAAGACTCGCAACCCCTTGATATAAACCATCTGGCACAAATATAAAAAATAATCCCTGTTGGCTCACGGATAATCGCTCCCTGCCACCCAATTAGGGGTAGGCCAAGGATGGATAAGGTAACGATCTTGGCAAAATAGTCCATTACCGCATCATAGTGGGATAACTAGTCCATACCTAGAATCACATCAAAATTCAACATATCCAAAATAATAGGATTTACATAAGTATCAACATCACTAATTGTCACAACACATGATCTAAATACTCGATATACTACTAAAGAATCACCTATGAGAGTAGATACGAGCTAAAGCACAATTAATAAATCACTAGTCAAGTCTAACTATGGTGCATAATAAGTAGATATATAAGAATAAATGGATCCAAGATAAAATAAAGAAAGATCTGACTTGCGGCATACCAAAATAGTACCTGTAACTACAACATCTGAAGTCTCAGCCTTGGCTCTAGAAGGTACTACATATAATAGACCGCACCCACTACTTGGATGGTCACCTGACCAACCTCCTATCCTACCGGCCTGAGTACCACCTTAAGCACCGTGGTAACAACCTCTATGACCTTGCGAGCCACCTCTACCTAAAGAATGACTACCCTAATAGGAGTAGGTCTCTGGGATGAAACAACCATCGCCCCACGGCTAAGGAACTCTCTAGAGAAATGACCGTAAAGTTTGTAAGTAAAATAAGTATCACGATCAGAACTAGAACTTACAGATTTGACTGATCTGACATAGCTACCACACCTAACATGGCTATAGATGAACCACTTAAGGACTGATCACCATCTTTCCTAGGGCGACCATTAGAAATAAACTAACCTCCATTAGCGATCGGAAGAGCTTTCTGAATAGGTCAACTAGTCTAACTTTAAGGCTGAAAAGATGGACAAAGAGAATAAACAGTATAAGAAATACCACCCTTAAATCGGGAACTACCACAGCTCCCACTAAATATGCGTTAAAACTTGGGCCTTTTATCATAGCCCTCATGTTGCATATCCTCCATCCCTCTAGCATGGTCATAAACTGTAACACCCTATTTTTCTGAACCAAAATGCTACACGATGCTCATGACCCCGGAGGATCACAAGCTAACCCATGATTGATATCTGTACCAGTAACTGCATAATATACATATAAAAATGCATAAACATGAACTAAAACGCCATAAAATTCAATCTTGAACAATAAAACATCTGAATAAGGTGGTATCACAGTTCCAAAAAAAGATGAAAATACAAAAGTTTTAATATGAAAACTCTGTAATCATTTGAAAGCCTCTAAACTGTCTGAATATGGAGTTGAAGGAACATGTCTTCAAATAACTCCTTAAACTAAAAATAAACTAAAATACTGGAATAATAAATGTAATAATCATGTCCTCGAAAGATGAGGACTCACTACTAACTGAACTTCTACTACTGGTTTGGAATCTGCACCATAGAAACTATGGTGTAACATAAAAAAAAAGCACCATAGCGTGAATGCTTCAGTACAACTAAAGTTCAAAGTATACATGGAGATAGGCTAAGTTCATGGGGTTTATAAGCATGAACATGCAGACTAATATGAACGTGAGAATACATACATACGTGTGTAACTTCTACTGAACTCATAGAGATACTGACTACTAAGTCTGAATACTAACATCATGACTTTACCGATACAGAGATATTGAATAGATGAATGACTATTTCTGATAGTTTAAATTATGAAGAACTGGTCTGATTGACCGTGTCTAACAGTCCTGAAACTGAATACTGATAATGAAAGCTATGACAACTAATTTAACTAATATAACTGTGATGATCGACCTAACCGATGTAACTGATACTGAGTGACTATATCTAACAGTCTAAATTCTCTAATAATGATTAAGAGTGACTAAGTTTGAGATCAAGCCTAAATAATGTGTGATCTCTGGAACTAATAATGAGAATACTCAACTGAATCTGAGATTGAGATCAAGCCTATCTGACGGGAGAGCTCTAGAAGTACTGATACTGAATAACTTAATAAGAGACCAAGCCTATATGACGGTTGGTCTTTAAGTCTGCTGAACTATCTCAGTTCCTTACTGAGATTAATAATTGTATCTGGCAGTTGTAATTTTTGATTTCTAATCTGAAGACTTATACTGAAACTATAATTGTGGGATGTATTCATGTAACCGATATGCCCCATGCTAAGCTGACTAGGGTCCAATCTCTGCCCTAACTGGAAGGGTGTCAATACCGCACCACCGGTAAAGACAGCTGCTGTGGAGCTAGTCTTAATCTAGCGGGTGACTCCTGGGATCATTCTATACATATAAATGTTCTAATAGGAGACCCCTGAGTATGTCAGTCTTATCTAACGGGTCACATCTTGTACCTATGCTGTATGTAGTTCTGGAACTTAGGGATTACTTCTAAGGATCTTAGTCCTCACTAGCGGGTGAGTCCCTATCCCTAGGTTTGCTCAGTGATGAATTCTACTCCCATCTGAAAGACACTAAACTGAACTAATTAATTGAACTTACTGAGACTACTGAGATTTCTGAGTTTTCCTGAGTCACATGTCTGACTTAATTCTATAGATCATGGCTTAACTGAGAGTATCGTGATAACATGACATGGCTCTAGGCACCCAAATACATTTTTTGGGTACAATTACCCCAAGGCTCAATGGAAAGAAACTGACACAACTTGACTTTCTTAAGTACATGATCATCAATAACAATCCATAATACATGAGTGAGGGATTTCATGAAGTAAATGGTCACATAATATCTAACATGAATAGGAATTCTTATAATCAAGTCATAACTATCATATTCTAATATAATGGGCATTCCGACAATATATACTATTCAAAACAATGGCATGGAAATTATTTAACCATAAGGGAATGGCAAATACTTAACATTTAGTTCATATTGTAATAATTTGGGGATAACTCATGTGATACTTCAAAATGATGATCTTGTTCATAGCATGGAAGACATATAGACACACTATAAATCCATTCCCCAATCATCATGTACATTCCATTAACACATATATTGCACAACAATGACAAGTGAGCTCTTTGAACATAGATTAGCATGAATTTATCATATAGTTCAACCCTAAGTTATAATATATCAATTTTTATCATTCTAGTCATTTTATCAAACACCTTACATGCATAATAATTAGCATAGGTGTACTTAACAAATTTAGAAATCTTGAACCACCCAAAATTCATGGGTTTCCAACTAACATGCCCATACACTTGTTGGAAACACATTTGGATACCATCTTGAAACACAATTAACAACCATCTACATGAACATAATCACACAACAACATAAAGATCACAATTTATTATTTAAAACATGGTTCTTGAGCTCCACGAATGAAAGGGATCCGTGGATGAACACTACTCATACCTTAGAAGGAAGATTCTTGATGATTGATGGAGGAATTTCCTTGAACTTGAATCTTCTATGAAAACCCTAGCTTGTGTTATTGAGAGGATTTTGAGAGAAAGAATATGTTTTGGTGAAATAAGGGCTTAATTCCGTGTTTAGGCATTATATAGGGGTGGAAAAAGGACCATTTTACCCTAAAACGGACTATTTAGGTCACCTGGACACCCACATGTGCGGTACACACTCTATCTCACATCTTAGGGTGTGCGTCGTACATCTTATCGCACATATTAGGGTGTTATAATCGAATGAATTTGACCTAAGTTTTGACGCTCACTAAAACTTGAACGATAGGAAAGCTTTCAACTTTTACTTGAGTTAGGGAACTTCTATAATCTAAATTCATGCGCAAATAGATTTACACACTACATAATTGATTAACATACTAAATTTACATAGGATTTGAGGCTTTTGAAACATTATGCATAGGAATGATGGACTCTCATTCTAGTCCAAAATATGGGATATTACAATATCTCCCCCTTGGGAACATTCGTCTTTGAATGAGACTGACTAATAGGGGAGAAAAACAACTGACGTGAGTACTGAGCATGAACGACTGAACATGATTTCATGGATGCCATATGTATCTGATGCATGGGTAGTTGATTTATGAATGTGGGATTGAGTGTTCCGATAAACTGAGTTTCTTAAACTTAGAATGTATATCTGATGCTGAACTGATAAGTTGAATCCATACATATCTAATGCATGATTATATGACTGACATGATATATGAATGAATAACTGTAAGTACATATAAGTTGACCACGCATATCTGATGCGTCAATACATGATTGAACTGACTCACAAACATGCGACTGAACATGCAATGGTAAAGGCACTAAGATTGAGCTAAAACATGAGAACATGACTGATTCTGCTACGTGACATATGGACTAAACATCATGAACTGAACTGAACCTCTAAATACTTGACTTACAGCTGAGGTCTAACTTGAAGGTCAACTTATGAGTACCCTCTATTCTAGACTTAATTCATTATGCAAGGAGAAAATGAAGGATCTAAGGCATGTGAGCGTTAAGAGAAAGTGGGGTATCTCCCCCTTGGGACGCTATGTCCCTCTAAGAATGCTTACCTTATGGAGATACTGGGTGATGCATAGGGCATCTACGAACTAGATTATAACTAAACTTTAGGGGGCCTGAAACTAATGCATGAGATGGATTGAACTTGCAACTACTAGGAGGTTCTACCTTGAAATAGTTACATTCTCTGAGATTTTGGATAGCATGAATAGATGCAAGGATGAGAAAACAAGCTATACAAATCTGACTGCTCACTGGCACGACATGAATACTGAAAGAAAAGAAACCATTCCTAAAACATCTCATAGCCTCCTGCACATAAGTGTAGTACATAACACATGCATGTAGAAGACTCTACTAGATGCGACTTTCATACTTCCTAGGACTCTATTGAACCTTAGTCTCTAATACCAAGTTTGTAACGCCCCAATTTTCTAAACTGGAATGCTACACAGTGCTCATGACCTTGGAGGACCACAAGCTAACCCATGACTGATATTTGTATCTGTAACTGCATAATATACATATAAAAATGCGGAAACATGAACTAAAAGGCCATAAGGTTCAATCATAAACAATAAAATGTCTGAATAAGGTGGTATCACAGTACCAAAATAAGATGAAAATACAAAAGTCTGAATCTGAAAACTCTGTAATCATCTGAAAGCCTCTAAACTGTCAGAATAAGAAGTTGAAGGAACATGTCTTCAACTAACTCCTTAAACTAAAAAATAAACTAAAATACTAGAATAATAAATGTAATAATCATATCCCCGAAAGATGAGGACTTACTGATAACTTAAATGCTACTGTTGGTTTAGAATCTGCGCCGTAGAACCTATGGTGTAACATAAAAGAAAGTACCATAGCGTGAATGCGTCAGTACAACTAAAGTACTGAGTATACATGGGGATAGGCTAAGTACATGGGGTTTATATGCATGAACATGCAGACTAATATGAACGTGAGAATACATACATACGTACGTAACTGCTACTAAAATCGTAGAGATACTGACTACTAAGTCTGAATACTGACATCATGACTTTACCGATACTAAGATACTAAATATATGAATGACTGTTTCTGACAGTTCAAATTATGAAGAACTGGTCTGATTGACCGTGTCTAATAGTCCTGAAATTGAATACTGATAACATAAGCTATGACAACTGATTTAACTAATATAACTGTGATGATCGGCCTAACCAATGTAACTGATACTGAGTGACTGTATCTAATAGTCTAAATCCTCTAATAATGATTAAGAGTGACTAAGCTTGAGATCAAGCCTAAATAACGGGTGATATCTGGAACTAATAATAAGAATACTGAACTGAATCTGAGATTAAGATCAAGCCTAACTGACAGGAGATCTTTAGAAGTACTGATACTGAATAACTTAATAAGAGACCAAGCCTATATGATGATTGGTCTTTATGTCTGTGGAACTATCTGAGTTCCCTACTGAGATTAATGACTGTATTTGACAATCCTGATTTCTAATTTCTACTCTGAAGACTGATACTGAAACTGTAACTGTGGGATGTATTTATGTAACCGACATGCCCCATAGTTCTAGAACTTAGGGATTGCTTCTAAAGATCTTAGTCCTCATTAGCGGGTGAGTCCCCATCCCTAGGCTCGCTTGGTGCTGAATCCTACTACCATCTGAAAGACACTAAACTGAACTGATTAACTGAACTTACTGAGACTACTGGGATTTCTGAGTTTTCCTGAGTCACATTACTGACTGAATTCTATAGATCATGGATTAACTGACAGTATCGTGATAACATGACATGGCTCTAGGCACCCAGCTACATTTTTTGGGTACAAGTACCCCCAGGACTCGATGGAAGGAAACTGAGACAACTTGACTTTCTTGAGTACATGACTATCAATAACAATCCCTAATACATGAGTGAGGGATTTCATGAAGTAAATGGTCATCATAATATCTAACATGAATAGGAATGCTTATAATCAAGTCATAAATATCATATTCTAATATCATGGGCATTCCGACAATATATACTATTTATAACAATGGCATGGAAATTATTTAACCATAAGGGAATGGAAAACATGTAACATTTTGTTCATATTGTAATAATTTGAGGATAACTCATGTGATACTTCAAAATCATGATCTTGTTCATTGTATGGAAGACACATGGACAAACTATAATTCTTGATGATTGACAAACTATGCATACCTTAGAAGGAAGATTCTTGATGATTGACGAAGAAATTTCCTTGAACTTGAATCTTCTGTGAAAACCCTAGCTTGTGTTCTTGAGAGGATTTTGAGAGAAAGAATATTTTTTGGTGAAATAAGGGCTTAATTCCGTTTTTAGGCATTATATAGGGGTGGAAAAAAGACCATTTTACCCCTAAAACAGACTATTTAAGTCACCTGGACACCCACATGTGCGGCGCACACTTTATCACACACCTTAGGGTGTGCGTCGTAGATCTTATCACCCATATTAGGTTGTGCGTCGCACACCTTATGTCAGGCGACGTAGTCTACTTTGTAAAGTCATAACTTCTTGCTCGGGTGTCGAATTTGGACGAAATTGGTATCGTTGGAAATGTAATTCAAAGATATTTCATTTGATATATAGTAATTCCTCTATTTCAATATATAAAAGGATTTATGGTCGAATGAAGTTGACCCAAGTTTTGATGCTCACTAAAACTTGAATGATAGGAAAGCTTTCAACTTGTACTTGAGTTAGGGAACGTCTATGATCTAAATTCATGCTCAAATAAATTTCCACACTACATAATTGATTAAAACACTAAATTTATATAGGATTTGAGGCTTTTGAAATGTCTATGCATAGGAATGACGGACTTTCATTCTAGTCAGAAATATGGGATATTACAGAAACCTTAGCAAAAGTCCTACCCGCAACAACTAAACTCTGAGTAGTCATCTAAATAGGAAGTCTTAATCCTCTCACAAAGCAATAAAATCTTTCATACTTATCCAAGATAGAGGTCGCATGTCTAGCCAACTCATGGAAATAAGCCTTATACTTAACGACTATCATAGAACCCTGCTTCAGTCTAGAGAACTGATCTCTCAAGCAATCTCTGAGGCTGTGCGGCATAACTTCTCAAAAAACATCTTGAAAAACTAAGCCCAAGAGAGAGAGAAAGATCCAACTGGCATAGAACTCATAAAACTCTTCCACTAGTGTCGAGCAGACGAGTCCAACTAAAATATGGTGTAATCCCCACCACGGGTCTCAACAAGGCATAACCCACGAATCCTATCCTCACAAAAATTCAAAAACTCAAATACATCTTTTTCTAGGTGGACCAAAAAACCTGTGGAGCCAACCGCAAGAATCTACCCAGCGTCTTATGCTCCTCTGCAGACATAAAAGGCTGGGTCATAACTGCCTGAGCGACTGTTGGTTGAACAACTGCTGGAATAGGAGGAAAGTTATCTCTAGGAGTTGCAGCTGCGGTTAGCACTCCTGTCCCACTAGTCTGTGAACCATAAATAATACCCAACAACTGAACTAAAGCATCTCTAAGCAAAGAAAAGGGGATGAATCTTGGTAGATCTTGGGTTGATCCCTTGCCCACCGATGGCTGAGGTGGAGGAGTATTTGGAGCAGGTGCTAAAATAGGGTTTGAGGAAGGTATACCCTGATCCTTAACTAGGGACACATAATGAGTCTGAGTCTTGGGATCCTCCTCACGTATAACTATAGCACGAGTCTAGGGTATCCGCTAAAGGGTAAGTTCAAGAGAATATCCATTAAACCAACTTGGAATCTTAGCACGATATGAATGAATGGAGTGAGGGACTCCTACTAATGTCCTATAGCCTCCCAAAGATAGGAAACAAATGTCAACTTTCTAGTCTGCAAGACTCTATTAGACATTTGCTCTTGTACTAATACTATCGGAGAAACCTACACTCCGTTATTAAGTTGTCATGACCTAATTTTCGAGTCATGATGGGACCTACCATAACCCACCAGTACATAAGTTAACACTATAACCCGGAGCTAATTCAATGGGTTACCTTGGTCGGAACGTCCAACATGGACCCTCTATGGGAGTATAATATAACAAAGACATTCCACAAGAAACAACTAATATTTAAATACCAATCCCATGACCTGATAGTATTAGTACAAGAGCATCTCTAAATTTTACAACGAGAATTACAACTCAACATCTAATAGTCTTAAATAAACTTATACATTTGTCTCGAATACAAAAGACAAAATAAGAATAGAAGGGAAAAAAGGCAATTCGAACTCCAAGAGCTCACTCTGTCTCCAAATAATTAACACTGCACGATCTCAACTCAACAATAATAACTAAAACTCGGGTCTGCACTAAAAAGGTATAGAAGGGTAGCATGAGTACCAAAACACGGGTATTTGGTAGGCATTATCGGCCGATTGAGCCAAATTATAATATAAAAATGATATAAATTAAGATAATAACTTAAAGTCAAGGTACAGAATCGAACATGAATCTTCTTTGATATCACTGTTTAAATAACCAATCAACTATAACAATAGTATGACATTCCAAATCCACATATACCATAACTTTCATACAACATGAGTAATTATTTTTGAAACATAAAGCCGTATAAATACAATAACAATCATGTTACCATAATCAACACAACTACCATTATTAGTGTATAAAGTAAAAGAACTTACCACAAAGTCCTATACCGCATGGAAGTACACTCAAGGAAGTCAAACAAAGAACTCCTCATGGCGTCCCATGCCACCGAAGAGTACACCAAAAGTTAAATTCATTAACATATCATGGCACAACTATACAAGAAACCCACCAAGCCTGTAGGTTGTACATTCCCGCCATGGCCTCTTACAAAGGTCTACAATCATCATCAATACTGCAATTTGACATAATGAAGCCGAAATCACCATAATATGGTTATATAGTTATTTAATCTCTGATTCATTAATACACTTCATGTCTAGCCTATACTAACTAGCCTCCATTTCTATGAGCCACTAGTTTGCAAGTCTACAATTTTACTAGTTATCAAATAAAGAAACGCTACAAGTTACCAACACTATTATTTATTTACCCATCTCAAAGACATCTTCTAGTTAGCCTCCTAATTATATAAGTCATCAATTAAGCCACCACAATATCACATACTAGATGTAAGCTTAACTATTTATTATATAATACTAGGCCTATTATCATTGAGCATATCACAACCGTAAGGATTAGTTTCCATATTTTTGCTAAGTATGGTCCACCAATTAGTTCACTAGGCTTCTAGCCAACAAGTCATAGTCATTTATTAGAGACAACTAGTTATCACATAAGCCATTTTACTAGATTAAATTTCATAATGTAACTATTTATCCAATTCAAGTAGATTTACTAGGTGAGCCCTAGGTTCTACACAATATTACACATATCAAGCCTTAACCCAATACTTCGCATAATCCACTTTTAGTTACTAATTAAAGTTAACAAGGGTCACACGTCTTATCTAGTAATTAATGACAAAGAACGAATAAAAATTTACCAAGGAAGACATCATGTCCCAAGTACACAAATAGGTTTAGTCACACACAGCATAACCTCACATACAACCATACATTCACATATATGCATACCACACATAACATTATCATATTATCATTACCTCTTTCGGATTCACCAGGCATCATCATATCCTTTGGATTTACCAGACATCATCATAAATTAATATATCCTTCGGATTTATTAGGCTTCATCATAGCATCAATATATCCTTTGGATTCATTGGGCATCATCATAACATCAATATATCCTCTGAATTCACCGGGCATCATCATAACATCAATATATCCTCTGAATTCAGCGGGCATCATCATAATCATCAATATATCCTTCGAATTCACTAGGCATTATCATAATATCAATATATCCTCCGAATTCACCGGGAATCATCATAATATCAATATGTCCTCCGAATTCACCGGGAATCATCATAATATCAATATATCCTCTAAATTCACCGATCATTATCATCATATTAACACATCTTTCAAGACAATGATATACATATGCATATGTAGTCAAATCAATAAGTATGTACAACCCTCAATAATAGAGTATAAATGATGTAAGGTAACATATAACATCATACTTTACTTATTAATCATTACTAAATAATGTAAGTAGAGGCATGAGATGAAAATTTGACATCATTACCTTTTTCACAGATTTGAGAAACGCTTAGAAGGCTCTAATTGAGGCAATTCACATATCACACATCATCTATTGCTTGATCAGATAATTTTCCAATCTTTACCACCCTACAGATATGGCCTTTTTTACCATTTCTAAAAGAGACGCCTCCACCTTAAAGTATATTAAAAGAAAGAATGTAGTCAGTCCTCCTTGCCATATGCTTTGAACATCCACTATCTATAAGCCAGTTCTGACTGTATTTTGCTCCTCCTACCTGCAAACATAGTCATTTATTAGATTTGGAAACCAACTTAAGTTTGAGTTATAAAGACAAAGGTGTGATCAAATCTTTCTTGGCCCATATAGGTAGAGAGTTTCTCTTATTCACATTTTTCAAGGGAATGAAACCCTTAGAATAATAGTTCTCCTGCTGGATATATTAAGTACTACTTATTTTATCTCTAAGTTAATATTGGCAGTTTTGTTTCAAGTATCCATCTTTTTCTATGATAAGTACATAGAGGTTTTTAGACCCTGTTTCTACAAGCATGAACATCTTTCCCACGAGACCCAAGTGATTGAGTTTTGTACTGATATCCAAGCCCTTTTACTATTATTACACTCTGATTAGTTAAATTTGAAAGGATTTGTGAGGATGTGGTCCATTTTAGTGATTTGCTAAGTTCTTCCTATAGATGGACCAGGTCCCTTTCTAATTCATCATGCTTATAAAGTGCAGTCATAAGATGTTTTTGAGAATATCTCAAATTCTCTTCAATCAATTTGAACTCTTGAAGCTTTTTTAATCCCTTTACTATTAGAATCATTTACTTTTTCCAGTTTACACATTAAATTCAGATTCTCAGATTTCAACTTTATGAACAATTTATCTGTTTCAGATATATGAAGAGTTAAAGCAATCAATTCAAGCTCTTGATTTCATATTTTCTCTTCTTGAGCAATTTTTCAATCATCGGTTCACACATAGAATCAATCAACATATTAGCTAGCTTCTTTATCTTACTAGTAGAGTGAATCTGATAAGGCTGAAAAGGCTTAATATATGAAGGAGTGTGAAGTTACCTATGATTCATTGATTTCTCTCATTGAAAACATTGAAGATGAATAAAAAAATTATGTAACTCTCTCTGACATTAAGGAAATATTACATAACTACTCTACTAGAAAGATAAATAATCAATTTTTAATAAAGAATCACACTATTAGGAATATCTTTTAGTCTTGAGATATTCCTAATAATCCATTTTGTGTATTGGATAGTCCTTAATGAAATGCTCAAGACTTCCATAGTTGTGACAAACATCAACAGTGACTCATTTTTTTGCTGCTACTTCCTCTTCTTTGAAATATACCACCTTTGTTTATTTCTCTAACAATCCTTTTTGCCAAATAGGCAACATCAATGTCTTCTTCAGTTGAATCAGATTTTGAAGCCTTTAATGCCAGAGAGTTTATCCATAGTGAGAGTTTTCGGGTTTCTTTCCTCAGTAATAGCATCAACTTTTCTTTCATAGGACTTAGGAAGAACAACTAGAATTTTTATCACTTGCTTATAAAAAGAATCACTTCTCCTAAGTAGTGTAGCTCATTTGTGATAGAAGTGAATCTTTCATGCATTTCTTGAATTGTCTCTCATTCCTTCATAGAAAAGGTTTCCTGAGTAGTCATCATGTAACTTTTGAATCCCTCATATCAGTTGTTCCTTTATGAGCCTTCTTCAGGTAATCCTAGATTTCCTTAGTATTTTCACAAGCGGAAATCCTGTTGTAATGATCAGGTCTTATGCAACACAAGTAATGTCTTTTCCTTGTAATTCTTCTCAACTTTCTTTCAATCTTCATCATCAAATTCTCTTGTATTTTTGACAACCATCCTTGTTATGTCTCCTTCTTTGACCTCTCTAATAAGAATATGAGGACCATCAAGTATTATATCCATCAGATCACTGTCCTCAGCCATAATAAAGTAATACATCCTATTTTTTCACCACCCATAGTACTACCACTAAAGCCGGGTGAACTACTGGTAAATTTTCCTTCTTCCAGATTAGGTGGGGCAGCCATGATCAATAAATAACTCTAGGTATAAACCTTTTAGAGTGTCCTCACTTTGATACCAATTGTTGAAAATAGGGGGTTGCACCACACTATGAGGGACCAATCCCTTAGATCAGATAGAGGCAACCAAATAGTAAAGTAGTAAGAAAACAAAACTTTGCAGGAAATTAAAGAACACATAGATTTAACGTGGAAGTATCCTTTCTCAAGGGAGGAAAAAACATGGCTTGCCCTCATAAGCACCCAACAATCCACTATAATCAAACTCTTGATTTACAGACTCAAATGGGAACTTAACTCTAAGCTCCACAAGTTTGTAACAACTTTATTACAAACCTACCTTGAAAACTCTGCCAATAAATCACCTCAATATTGATTAACTCTAACCAATATCAACTCAGGTAACTCTACCTAAGAACTCTAAAAAACACAAGAAATGCATTACTCTTATAACATGAGTAATTCCATCACTAACCAAGACTTAACTCAAGAACACATACTCTATCAGCACATAAAAGCTTGGGACATGAGCAATATTTGAGTTTTCACCAATTTCTCTATTGAACAATTAGATAGCAAAACTAATAAATTGAGGACCATTATTTTTTATTTATAGTTGTGTAATGATTAGGATAGAGATATGATTGAGACAGGTGTCCTGATAGGTACTAGCTCACCTGTGCAGTTTTTTACACTAACAGACAAACTAGCTCACCTGGACAGTTTTTTACACTAACAGACAAAACTGCACAGCACAATGATAGCTATACTAAATTCATGAAGACTCAGGGACCTAGTCCCTTGTTGTCAACTGATCATCATAAAAACAAGAAATAGAAGGTAGAGATGGATATAAAAAAGAATATGCCTAAGGAGATTAAGGTGGATGACTTGACTAGTAGAATATTTGTTCAACTAATTGAATATGAGTGGGTGCCTATTTATTGCCCTACATGTCTGGATATTGGACATAGGTGCCAGCCAAAAGAGGAAGTCGCAGTCAAGTCTAAAGAGAGACAAAGGGTTCAAAAGGTATCATGGAACTATAATAAAGAATAAGAGGCTAAGGGTACATTGGAAGTCATAACAAAGGGGAAAGGTAAAGATGTACCAAAAAATAGTAGTACTAAAACTCTATAAGCAACAATAGTATATTTTCAACATACAACTATTATAAATCAAGGCAAGGGTGAAATGAGGGGTGAGGAGTGGAAAAAGGTAAAAACTATTTTAGCAGCAAAAGTGGTGCAAAAAAAGGTAGGTGTTGCACCCCATTTTTCTCGCGAGAAGTGGAATTCGACATGACAACTCTTTTTAGGATTATTTAAAGAGTGAAGAGTCACCACAAAATAAATTAAGGTGTGTTAGGGAACCATTCTAGGCTAATTAAGAAATTCTTGATTAGTCTACGTAACCAGAAGTTTGGGTAAGGATTTAAATTACCTCAAAAGAGAGGTATTAGGCACCTTTTGAGGTCCACAAATATGGTTTCAACTGAATTTATATCTTACATGAGAATTCTACGTGATCAACAAAGATCGGCTACTTTGCAAACTTAATGTTACTAAGTGATAAAAAAAAACTTTCAACTAGTGTGCATATCATACAAAGAATAAAAAATATAATAGATGTGAGACTGACCTTTTATGGCATGCAAATAATAAATGAAAATACCGTAATACTTGTAATCTTCATCTTCTATGGATTTAAGAATCCAGCGAGCTCTTTTGCTTTTTAGCATGAGGACAAAATTTAAGGATGATAAACTATAAATTAAATTTATGTCAAAGTAAGGAGAAACTACAAATGATGCAAAACTTGTTAGTAGTATATGTGTCACCTTAATTCTGGTGACAAATTAATGTAAGGGATTAATAAAAGTAAATAAGTAATTGAATAATACATACATAAAGTAAAAAGGATAAGAGAGAACGTGAGTGAGATCAAAGCATGACAAGGCTAAAATAGGCCGAATGCGAAGTTACTCCCTTTGTTCTAATTTCTATGTCGACTCCCTTAAATGTCTTGAGAAAAAACATAAGAGATTCTTAAATAAATGTATTTATCAGTACAAAATAAAATAATTTAACATTTAAAATCATGTAAATCAAGAAATATATAGGTATAATATATAAATTGAATCTAAGCATGTTGCTAATTTAGTATAGTAATAAAGGTTGTCAAACATTTGAGACTTTTAAAAGGTGATGTACAAAATTAGAAAAGACAGGAATAACGAGTTTGCTTTATTTTTATTAAAGCTACATATATGCTTCATACAAGAAGTCAGTTATAGCCTGTCTTCTTCATCATATCCCAATACGCACCTAACCCTCAATAGGGTGATGACTCTATTTGAGCTCTGCTTCATGCTTTGACTTCTCCACTTGACATAGTTGAACTCCAAGAGATGTGATTTAATTGAAGTGTACATGTAGAAAATATTTAAAGGGGGAGAGTATGTTTGTTCTTGGTATTTGAAAACTTAGCCTGATAAAGTAAGCGATAAATTAATAAAAAAAAAACTCGTAATCGAAGTAAGCATATGAGAAAGAGAAGGGATTAAAAAGAGGAGTTTCAATTCTTCTTATTTTTTTACTAGAAAATAGGCTAAGAAACAAATTTATATCTCGTCCTACTCACATCATATGAGGAAAATTAATTAATCGGACATATTATGTTGTTCTATCTCCACAAGTCCACAACGTAGTCAAAATGTTAACCAAAAATACCTAAACACATGCATTGAGAGAAAATTTATTGAGAATAAATATGCATGGAGAGAAAATGATAGAGAGACATACATGGATACGCAGATAGATAAAGGAAACTACTCTATTTTTTTGTTTGCTCACAATATCATCAATGATCCCTGTCATTAGTATAACATATATAAGAGACCGAAATATACTTAGAGACCCAAATATACATACTGTAAGGACCAACTCCTTGGCCATTTGAAACAAAAGTTGTAAGAATTAATTAATCTACACACAAAATTAGATAAACTGACGAAGAGTACTTAAAAACTGTATTAAAATAAACCCTTTTGCTAATGAAAGGATCAAATATAAACATGTTGGTCATTTAAACTATATTAAATATTAATGCTCAAAAGCCACACCAAGTGAGTATAAAAGAGTAAATACCCATTCCAAATAAGAAATCCATACTAACCCGAAACAAAAATGGTATCCAAAACATACATACTAGAGAAAATTAACATAACCCTTTAGAAATAAATTCTCCTTTATACTTTAAATAATTGTATAAGGCAGAACACCAAACTTTGTGTATTAATCAATAATAAGGTAGGAGCTAGACCCTTACGTCACGGAACTCAACATCAACACCTCTGAAATTTTAAACTAGAAGGGCCTTTAGCCGAAACTTTGAGTTTGAGACCTAGCCAAAATGGTAATTTCTTAGAATATGGGTTACGTTTGGAGATTGCTCCCATGGCGCTACTGTCAACCATGGTGGCTATTTGTTTATTTTTAGTTTTCGGTCTAACAAAATGATCATAGACTTATTTCTTGTGTATCTATGTATTGATAATGAATGTATCCATGTCTATCTCTCTTTTGTGGCTATGGTGTAGGAT
Organism: Capsicum baccatum var. pendulum; assembly: GCA_030864225.1. NCBI lineage: Eukaryota > Viridiplantae > Streptophyta > Magnoliopsida > Solanales > Solanaceae > Capsicum > Capsicum baccatum. The sequence continues at coordinate 282,727,702 of CM061555.1, forward strand.
ATTTATGAAAGGGGAGGAGAAGAGGGACATTAGGGGAGGAGGATTTAAAATTGGTTAGGAAATCACTGACTAAAAGGAGAGAATTCTTTGAACAAGGGTAATATTCTTCCCTCTAATTAAAAGGTTTTTTGATTTTGTAGAAGGATTTTGTGAATATGGAGGGTGTAAAAGAAATTAGGAAACTGCTCTGTTTACATCCTGAACTATACATGAAATTGTTGAGACACACCCGAACTTTAAGAGGGTCCGATTACCCCCTGGAATAATTAAAATCGTATTTTTGGTAACCTTAGTGCGTACATGGCACATACGTAGTACATCAGTGAATCAACACACTGAAGGTCCATAGAGGCACACGTATGTGCCACGTAGGCACTAAGATTATTAAAAATATGATTTTAATTAGTACAGGGGTAATAGGACCCTTCTATAGTTTGGGTGTGTCTCAATAATTTCATGTATAGTTTAGGGTGGAAACAGTATATTTTCTCAAAGTAATTTTGTAAATTGAATTGAAATGTCTTTGAAAAAATATTCTTCACAAGAAAGGAAAGATAGTGAGGAGGATTTTTCTACTTATGAAAAGATTTAACAAAATCTGAACTTAAAATTTAAATTTTGAGCTTGTTTTGGACTAAATAAATTTTATCAAAACAATATATAAAATGGATAGCTACTAAATTACCAAATGAAAGAAAATAATACTAAATTATTAAATCAATCATTATCTTTATAGTCAAAATAATTTACCATAAAAAAGTAACAACTCTTAAATATTCGATCGAATACTTATAAAATAAACTGAAAGTGAAATGTGAAAAATAATTAAATAAAACTTTGTAAGTGGAGAATATTGTATAATAAATATAAAAATAATAGTAATAATAATGATGATAATCATAATCAAACTAATAATAATAATAATAATAATAATAATAACAATAATCATATTTAAATAATGTAAATAGTATCTAGAATCACAATGTTCAAAAAAAAAGCAAAAAAAATAGCAATTTCTGCCTCAAGAACAAAATAGATGCTCAAGTAAGAGAAAATGACGAATAAGAGGGTCAAAATTGAGAGTCAACAACTGCCCATACTGTTTGAGAATGTTAATAGAATTATCAAGCAACGAAAGTTGACATAGTAGCCAATTTTGTCCGACTGAGAAAATAATTTATTGGGATGGAAGCAACAGGAGGTGGTTTCTAAAAATAGTGTGGCCGAGACTTTGGTTTTTGTATTCCTCGAAAACCCTCGCCTACGTCACCATTTAATATTTCTTGGCCCACTATTCGCCAACCCACCTGGGCACTAGGCCCAATGTGAGTTGGATCACTTAGCCACGCTTCATAATTAGAAAAACGAGCATCGTGGAAATACATGCCGCTCAGCCAATGAAAGATGATGAAGAGTTGACCGAAATGTGCACTAAATACTTTTTGAGAGGTCTCCTCCAAATCACTGGTATGGCTATCGAAATTGTGAGCATCAGTATGTAGGTTCTAGATCCAAGTGGTAGTATCGGGCCCTTTAGCTATTGTTCTTGAGAAATGATCCGGTCTGGCCCATTCCTCGAAAGAAGTTTTTATGGGATCCCTATCTACCAAAATTTTTACTTCTGGTTCTGACAAACGAATAATCATTTATTCCTCTTTTTTTCGGACAACTTAAGTCTCCTACATATCTCTTATTTTATGAGAATCAGGTTATGTGTCGTTCTAGATTAAGAAACGAATAATATTCCTAAGAAATGTTTAGTGATAGAAAATGGGCATCAATAACAATATCATAGGTTAATGAGATTGAAGTGAATATGATTGGAAACAATGAAGAGCTGAGAGGTATGAAAACAAAAGGTGGGGGAGTTTCAAGTTGAGTTTATAAAACAAATGGATAAATTGGGTGATATTTCAAACAAGAGCAAGAATTGTTCATATTTGTTACTCCTTATTTTGTTACCCGTATACCCTTTCAGTGCACTAGATTACAAGGGTTATAACATGTAAACAATAAGAAATTGATAAACTGAAAGTAAATATGGGAATAAATAAAGATGATTTGTTATGTTGTTGGATCGACTGTTGGGCCTCTCAATGCAGTGTTGGATCAGCTGTTGTCCTATCAATGTAGTGTTGAATCTGCTGCTGGTCTTCTTGATGCAATGTTGGATCAACCATTAGACCTCTTAATGTAGGGTTTGATCAACTGTTGAGCCTCTTCATTCAATATTGGATTAACTGTTGGGCTTCTTGATGTAATGTTGGATCGAATGTGGGCCTCTCGATGCAATATTAGATCGACTGTCGGGCCCCTTGATGTGATTTTGAATCAGCTATTGGGCTTCTTGATGTAATGTTGGATCAGCTGTCGGGCTTCTCGATGTAATATTAGATTGGCGTCAAGCCTCTCAATGCAATGTTGGATCAGCCGTCGGGCCTTTCGATCCAATGTTGGATCAACAACTGGGATTCTTGATGTAATGTTAGATTAGTTATTAGATGTCTCAATGCAATATTGAATCCACTATCGGGCCTCTCATGATGATAACCATTCTGGTAATCATGGAGTGATTCCTATCACCTGTATCTGTTAATCCAACACTCAAAGAAAACTTGTGAGTTTGTAAAAGGGGGAGGTTGACTTGTGCCTTGCCTGGATTGACTCCTTGTTGTTGTGTTATATTTCATAGATAGTTGAGACTTGTACTCCATCATGGTAAAATTTTTGAGGTTTCCTAAAAAATTTCTGCTCCAGTGTAAGATAAAAGACACCTTTTGCACGTCCTTGTGAATCGATATACTGCTTCCTCATGGAATTTTTGAAGTTTTCTCAAAACCTCAAAAATTCTACCCTAGTTTTTACTTTTGAAGTCTTATATTCTTGCTTCACTCAAAGAAAATATTAATTCAAGAGAAATGATTGTCTTACATTTAAATATCGCGATCTCAATTTGAATTTGCCTTTCTATGATCAAGAATCAGGACTATTAGCCTTATTTTTTAGAGGTGCAAGAATTTAGAAGAGTTTTTGAATTTGATAGAAGAGGGGAAAGAAAACTTTTATTAGATTAAAATCAGACCAAAAATGGGTTGACTACGTATACAAATGAACGTAAGGTCAAACGTAGTTCAAGAGTATAAAGAACGGTCGATAAAACAGGAAAATGTTATTAACCATAAGGCTGATAAATGGAGAATGATAGTATCTCTCATTTTCAAGAGTAGTGCATGCTAAATGAAATTATTGAGAAGGTGATCGGGTAATGCGAGAATAAGGAGATACGATTCAAATAGTGCTTTGCCTTGGGAAAGAAGAAAGAGGGATATAATCTTTTTCGATATTAATCATATTTGTGATATTGCAGATTTTCAATTGAGTTGATGTTCAAATGCTAGACAACCTTTATGTAAAAGTAGTAAATTGAATAGAACAAAAGTCAGTGTACCCAATAAGAAAAGAGATAGTATGACAATATGAGTCATTTTGTCAAAGAGGACTTTAGGACGAATGTGTGTGTTAGAACTTGAGCTTGAGAAGTGAATTGATATCAAAAGATAGAAGATAGGTTCTAAACAAGACCTAGGTACTATTGATCAATTTTCAAGTTGGAGTGGTGGAAATTGGCTAAGGGAGGGAAACACCAAGACTTTGGAGCCTTTTTGCAAGTTCAAAAAATATTTGGCTTTCTTGCACCTTTTTGGCTAAACACCTTTTTGAAAGACTTTTGGCTCTTTCCTTTTTTGTATGTCTTGGTAGGTGGCCTTTCACCCTTTTAGTTAATTACCTTTTAAAGAGTCCTTTCTCTCCTTATTTCTTTTGTATTAGTCTTAGGGTATATTTTCAAGACAAATAAGAGGTCACACTCACTTTCTTCTCTTTGTTAGATCAAACACCCAACTTTGAAGACTTTTCTTCAACCAAATATGAAGGTGGTGAAGAACACCTCGAACACTCAAACATCAACAACAACCATTAAAGCTCAAACGTTAGATGTAGACTCTATTAGTGCTAGTGGAGAAGAACCTTAAACTAGAAACAACCAAAACACACAAAGAAAAACTCCTAAATCTATACTCAAAGTTTCGGCCAAGATACACAAACAAGACAATAATTTCCCGGCCAAGGTACAAAAATGGGAACAACTTTTTTTTATGTGAGACTTTTTATTTTGGACACCTCTTCTAGTGTTAGGAAATAAACATCTAACACTAAAACACATAAAACACATAAAATTCAATACCAAAATTCCAGCCAAAAGCCAAAAATGAGACAGATTGTGTTCTTTTTTGGATTTTCAATTTTTCAACACTCTTTTATTTTCAAGTTAACAAGCCAAAGATTTATTCCGTAGGAATAAAATCAATTATTGCTTTGATACCAAATGATACAGATACGATTACGGAATACTTAAATATCCCACAACACAAGACAAAAACCAAACACAAGATGAACAATAATTTTGGCCAAGAACACTACAAAAGCCGAGAGTACGAAACAAGGAACAAACACAACACAAATGCAATAAATAAAGATATTTAAGATGACATAAGAATCTATAACCAATAGGAACCAAAGTGTGTCTCAAACACTAAGACCCATACAACCTATAGAATCAAACACCAATCTTCTTACCTTACCCAAGAAGGAAATCACTCGCCTAAAAAACTAATGTTTACTAGCCAACATGCAACACAAGTGAATCTACACTCATCTTACCTAGTTTCATGTGGAACTGCTACTCTTACAAGAGAGAAATGTTTCAATGTTATCTTTTCATCATCAATAATAAACTAACTAATGAAATAACCTAAAAGAGTCTATTTATAAACTATTCTAAAAATGAAGTGACCAAACTACCCTTAATGAAAAAAAATGCCTATGAAGTGTAAGGGAGGTGGTATAAAATGACCATTACACCCTTCAGGAGATAGGTGTCCTTAGAGTTTAAAGAAAAGGTGTTCATGAAATGTTTAGAGCTCTTCTTCACTCTTCAATATATACCACCCCTTGTGTCACTTTTGGCCTTCATATCTATTCTTCATCACTTGCACTCTCGGGTGTCTTATCAAGGAAAGCTCCCAAGCAACCTTCCACATATGGAATTGATCTATTGTGGACTCAAAGTGGGTCTCCCATGCGTGTCCCAATGCCCTCAATGTGACTACAACCGTATTCTTCATATGTTGCCTTGCAAAATGTCATCAAAAGCTATGATGACCATTTGGCTCGTATCAAACATGAAATGACAAATATAATAACGCATAAAGGGATAGGGGAAGGGTTAACATGTAGAGAATAAATCATGATGAAAAAATCAAATAATATAACATAAACATCAAAACAAAATTTAGACAAATAGAGAGAATCCCACGTTAGAACCTAAATATCCCTAGCATATTTGTCATTATGTCGCGCCTTATTTTTCTATTGAAAAATGGGATTCGATATGACAACTCTTTTTAGGATATTTAAAGAGTGAAGAGTCATCACATAATGAATTAAGGTGCGTTAGGGTACCATTCTAGGTTAATTGAGAACTGTTTAATTAGTCTACGTCACTAGATGTTTGAGTAAGGGTTCAAATTAGCTCAAAAGAAAGGTATTAGGCACCTTTCGAGGTCCATAAATGTGGTTCTCGACCAAATTCATATCTTACGTAGAGATTCTACATGATCAACAAAGGTCAACTATTTTTCAAAGTTAATGTTACTAAGTGATAAAAATAATAAGGAAAACTTTGAATTAGTGTACATATCGTACAAAGAATAAAAAATATTAGAGACGCGAGATTGACCTTTTGCGACATGCAAATAATAAACGAAAATACCCTAATTCTTGTAATATTTATCTTCCCCAGATTATGGACTCTAGCGAGCTCTTTTAATTTTTAGTATGAGGACAAAATTAGAGGATGATAAACTATAAATTGAACTTACGTCAAAGTAAGGAGAAACTACAAATGATGCAAAACTTGTTAGTAATATATGTGTCACCTTAATTCAGGTGACAAATTAATTTAAGGGATTAATAAAAGTAAATAAGTAATTCAATAATATATACATAAAGTAAAAATAATTAGAGAGAATGTGAGTGGGATCAGAGCATGACAAGGCTGAAACGGGCCTAATGCAATGTTACTCCCTTTGTTCTAATTTCTATGTCGACTCCCTTAAACGCCTTAAGGCAAGATGAAATAAATTCTTAAAAATGTACTCTTTTTATTAATAATTCTTAAAAATATATTTATGAGTACAAAATAAAATATTTTAGTATTAATATATAAATTGTATCAAAGCATGTTGCTAATTTAGTATAGTAATAAAAGTTGTCTAATGTTTGAGACTTTTAAAGGGTGACATACAAAATTAGAAAAGATGGGAATAATGAGTTTGCTTTATTTTTAATAAAGCTACGTATATGCTTCATACAAGAAGTCTGTTATCGCCTGTCTTTTCCATCGTATCCCAATACATAACTAACCCACAATAGAGTGACGACTCCATTTGAGATCTACTTCATGCTTTGACTCATTCACTTGACATAGTTAAACTCCAAGGGATATTATTTCATTGTAGTGCACATGTATAAAATATTTGAAGAGTGGGAGTATGTCTGTTCTTAGTGTTTGACTAATTCATCTAATAAAGAAAGCGATAAATTAATTAAAAAAACTCTTAATCGAAGTAAGCATATGAGAAAGAGAATGGATGAAAAAGAGGAGTTTCAATTCTACTCATTTTGTTTTACTAGACAATAGGCTATGAAACAAATTTATATCTCGTCCTACTCACATCACATGTGGAAAATTAATTAATCGGGCATAATATGTTGTCCTATCCAAATAAGTCCATAATGAAGTCAAAACGTTAACTGAAAATACTAAACACATACATTGAGGGAAAATTTATAGAGAATAAACATGCATGGAGATCAAATGATAGAGATACATACATGGATACACTGATAGATAAAAAAAAGGAAAAACTACAGGAATAACCCCAAAATAAGGTGGCTTTCAAATTTTGACCCTAAATAAAAAAGCTTCCTGAAAATAACCTTCTGCTATTAAGTGATTTATTTTCAAACAAAATTGTCTTGACCAGTGGAGTAAATTACATAAATGATTCTCATAATGGATAACAACTTCATACTTATTCATCTTTGAACTTTTATTTTTTTTGTTTTTAATTTTGCTTTGGTTTTTCTCTTTTCTTTTCTCTTTTTATTTTTAGTTTTTCTCTACCCTTACTTTTTTTTATTTTCTCCTCTTAACTTTCTTTTTTTTTCTTTTTTATTTTAATTTAATTTTTTATTTTTATTTCTTTTTTTGTTCTTTTTTGTTTTTATCAATCCTTATTCTCTTTTTTCATTACTCCTCCCAATGTCTATTTTTATAAAAAATCTTTTTTATTTTCTTTAATTTTTATTTTTATTCTTTTTTTCTTTTTAAATTTTTCTCAGAGATTATTTTTATTTTATCTTTTTAAATTATTTTTCTCAACCTTTTTTTTTCGTTCTCTCACAACTTCTACATTTTCTTTGATTTTTATTTTTAAAAATATTTTTCTTTATTTTGTTCTTTTTTCGCAGTTTTATTATTTTTGTTTTTTTCTTCGATTTCTTCCAATCAAGTTACATCCTATGAGCAAGAGTTGACACTATCACATAATAGAGGCAAGACATATGACTTTCAAATATTAAGTTATATTTCATTGGCAAGAGTTGACACTACCACATTATAAAGGCAAGACTTATGACTTTCAAATAACAGGTTATGTTTCATGGGCAAGATTTGACACTACCATATTGTGTTTTGATTCATTAGATGTTTTATAACTCTTACCTTAGAGGCAAGACTTGTCTCAAAGAATTTCAATTAACAAATTATACCTCACGAACAAGAGTTGACTCTACCACGTTATGCTTTTATTTTTGAGATGTTCTACAACTATTGCCTTAGAGGCAAGACTTAGCTCAAGGACTTTGATATAATAAATTATGCTCCGCGGGCAAGAGTTGACAGTACCACATTATGTCTTCATTTATGAAATGTTCTACAACTCTTGCCTTAGAGGCAAGACTTAGTACAAGGACTTTCAAACAACAAATTATGCCCCACGGGCAAGAGTTGACACCGCCATGTTATATCTTCATTTGTGTGATATCCTACAACTCCTTTCTTAGAGGCAATACTTAGCTCAAGGACTTTCAAACAATAAATTATGACCCGCGGGTAAGAGTTGAAACTACCATGTTATGTCTTTATTTATGAAATGTTCTAAAATTCTCGCTTTAGTGGCATGACTTATCTCAAAAATTTTCAAACAAGTTACATACATTGGGTAATAGTCAAAACTAACACATTATGTTTTTTACTTCTGATATGCTATATAACTCTTATCTTAGAGGTAAGACCTAGCCTAAGGACCATCAAACAACAAGTTATGCCCCATGGGCAAGAGTTGACACAACCACATTGTGTATTAATTTATGAGATGTTTCATAACTCTTTCTTTCAAGACAAGACTTAGACCAAGGGCTTTCAAGTAACAAGTTATTCCCCATGGGCAACAGTTGACATTACAACATTGTGTTTTAATTTATAGGATATTTTATAACTCTTGCCTTAGAGGAAAGACTTAACTAGAGGAATTTCACACAATAAGTTTCACCCCATAGGTAAGAGTTGACACTATCACATTATGTTTTGATTTATGATATGATCTATAACTCTTTTATTCGAGGCAAGAATTTGTCCAAGGACTTTTAAACAACAAGTTACGCTCTCCAGACAAGGTTTGACACTACCATATTATGTCTTGATTTATGAGATATTTTATAAATCAAGGACCTTTAAACAAAAAGTTATGCCCCATGGGTAAGAGTTAACACTACTGTAATGCCCCCAAAATGGGTGTCGAGACGTCACACAGTGCTTTGAACTACAAGTAGTCCTGAGCTAACCCAGTAAGCCTGATTACTCATCCTGAAACTTAAAGTAAAGGAAATCAAAACATGCAAAATACTGAATTATAGAAATACTGTCTGAACTAGACTAAGTTTAAATAAGTATAGTGTCTAAAAATATTTAACTAGGAAATTTGAACAACCAACATTGTAATTCTGAGATGTATATCTAATAGTTGGACAACCCTCTAACACCACTAACTAAAGAATCGCTAGGCCAGACCCCCAGCTGACTCAAACTGACTGAAATAACTGAATGAACTAATTTGAAAAAGTAAAAATTTGAAGAACTGGGTCCCCGATCTATGAGGACTCAGTAACTATTGAGATGTAGATGGAGATGTTTTTCACCAATCACGTGCTGGAACTGACACCTGAACCTACATTATTAAATAATGTAGCACATAGACGTATATGTAAATCAGTACTTTTGGAATGTACTGAGAATATAGGGGTGAATGAATAAGTTAAACAATATTAAAATGCTTATATAAACAGGGGAAAAAGATGTATGATAAGCATAAATGACCCACATTGGTTTGAATGACTGAAAGTTGAAAATCATAACCCTTGAATATTAAAACATGTTGTATAAATCTTATGAACTATAACACTTAGTTCAAAAAGCTGTACTAGTAATCTGTTTTCAAATCATGCAAACTAAGTGTATAAAGGACTCACCTTTGTAATAGGAAAACTGAAAGCTAAAATTTTGTAACTAAGGTCTAAAGTAAGACAATATCTGAGTAAATCTGTGAGCCTTTACACTTATTTTTTCTTAAAAACTATTCTATTATTCTTTTATATGAGGACTTAGGCCTTAGAAAGGTTCTTCTAACCAACATACACTATGTGAGCTGTCATAGTGTCCAACGTCGAGTTTTTCTAAGGAAAAACCTCACATTAAGGAGATATGTCATACTCTTGCCAAGGAGTATAACCTCAACTTGTGATCTCAATCTGTATAGTATTCATATAAATGGGAATAATCTGATAATATGGACCTACGTTGGCTCTTAGTTTTGGGGCATGTGAAATAGGACACATACCAAACTCGATGCTAAATACTACTCCCTTTAATCTGTATGCTCATTCTGTTGGAAATCCACTTTAAAACTAGTATAAGGGTTTAAAATGAAAACCAATTATGCATCTGTTTACTTAAAACATTAAACAAAATTGTAATCCAAACTATAAAGTGGATTCCATATATTAGCTGAGGATCAAAATATCAAATCTTTTCTTAAAATCTGAATATAAGCTAGTCATAGGGTGGTTAAAAGCATAATCTTATTAAAATATCAATAATAAAACTTAGAGAGTAAAACCCATTCTTTAAACTTTGATAAATCCATCGTAAAACATTCTGCTCCATATGTTTTGTGAAATACTTTAAAAATATCAAGATAATGAAATTAAAATCACAATACCATGCTTAAACTCAACTGAAAATCTGTAATCAATGTCTCAAGTCATAATCGTGATATTCAAATCATAAAAGAGAATTCGTTAAATCAAACAAACATGGAATTTCATTCTTCAATAACTTTATAAGTCCATAATTCAAGACAAGATACTTTGGGTATAAACCCTAATTTTAATTCATGTAAATTTATCTTTAAAAGCTAATTTTGGGCACAAGGATGAAAGGGGTATCCTTGTTCATAATCCCACATACCTTATTTTATTAATGGAATGCAAAATCTTGAACTTTGAGTCCCTAACGACGTTCTTGAAGCTTCTTCTTAAAGTTATTGAACCCAGAAGCTTAAATTCTTGGTTATCTTGAAAAAAGGAATGGTAGAAATTTGGATTTATTGGAGTTAAAGTTGAAATTTTAGGGTTTTCTGGGCAAGAATTTTGGTGAGGAATGAGTGTAATATTCTTAGAATAGGGTTAATTCTTCTATTTTTATGATTTTAGGGTAGGGCAAATGACTAAATTGCATTTTTGGTAAATGAAGTTGCAACTAGAATGCCGATTAAAGCCTCACCATAATGCGATGAGTCCCTCATCGGTATACTCACCGTGATGAGGTACAATCGCGGTGAGTCCCTGGAAATTGACCATTACAGATTGGCAATCCACCGTGATGCGGTGCAATTATGGTGAAATACTGGAAACTAATGAATGCCCTTTTACCCTCCACCATGATACGGTGGACCTCTTGCCGCTATGCTCACCGAAATGCGATGTAATCATGGTGAGCTGCTGGAAAGTGAAATTTCACTCAACCCAAACCAAGTCCAAAACATCTAAAACTCACCTGAGACATGCTAATTACACCCCTGAACATGTAGAATCTAAAAATTTAACGTCTCAGGGTTGGAAAGGTCACTTAAAAATTCTCAAAGCCAAATGGAGTTAAAAAAATATGACTAAATCCTTCAACACTTAGTTCTATTTTCAGGTTCTAAGTACCTTAAGCAAGTACAAGGGGCTGAACTAAATTTGAAACGTATGGGGTATTACAATATCTCCCCCTTGGGAGCATTCGTCCTCGAATAAGACCAGTTAAGCATACGATACTGAGGAATAGAGGCTACAAATTGGCATGCACAACTGAAAACATAACTGCATGACTGAGTTTAAATCATAATGAGTAACTAAACTAATCTGCGAATGTATGCAATGACATGAGATTATTATATAGCTGGATTGAGATTGGAAAAGAGACAATCTACAGTAAGATGTTACCTTGAACTGAGTCTGATTTTGCGGAGAAGAGGTAAGGGTATTGGTTCGTATGTCTGCTTCCACTTCTAAGTGGCACCCTTAACGGACTGATTCTGCCAAAGAACTTTGACCAAGGGAACTTCTTTGTTCCTTAGTCTACCGATCTAGTGATCAGTAATCTCAACTAGAATCTCTTCATAAGAGAGGCTATCCTGAATATTCGTACTTTCTAGAGATACTACAACAGCTGGTCACCCATATATTTCTTCAATAAGGATACATAAAACACTAGGTGAATGGATGACAAGTCTGAAGGCAGCTCCAGCTCATACACTACTCCACCAATACGACTCAATATTCTGTAAGGCCTAATATATTTGGGACTATGCTTCCTATTTTTTCTGAATCTCTTTACCCCCTTCATGGGTGAAACCTTCAAATACAATAAGTCATCAATCTTAAACTCAAGATCCTTTCTTCTTACATCTACATAAGATTTCTGACGGCTCTAAGATATTTTCAACCTTTCTCGAATCAAATGGACTTTTTCAATAGTTTCAAACACTATATTAGGTCCTACTAAAATAGCCTCACCCACTTCAAACCAACCTATTGGTAATCTATACCTCCTCACATAAATAGCCTCAAATAGGCCATCTGAATACTAGAATGGTAACTATTGTTGTATGCAAACTCAATAAAAGAAAGGTGATCATCCTAACTACCTTGAAGTCAAGAACATATGCCTTCAACATATAGTGTGAATGGTCCTTTGTGCCTGACCATCTATCTAAGGGTGAAAAGCTAAACTGAGACAAACTTGGGTACTGAGACCCTTCTGAAAGGCTTTCTAAAAGTAAAAGGTAAATTGAGTACCCTTATCTAAAATGATGGACAAATGAACTCTGTGCAATGTGACCAACTATCTAGTATATAGCTTAGCATAATCTTCAGCTGAGTAGGACGTGTGAATAGGCAAGAAATGGGCTGATTTGGTCAATCTTTCTACAATAATCCAAATCGAATTATGTTGATGATGCGAATGGGGTAACCCTATTACAAAGTCCATGTCCACCTTATCCTATTTCCAAGTGGGAATACCAAACTCCTGCAAGGTGCCACCAGGTCTTTGGTGCTCTAGGAACATACGGGGTATTACAACTACCACATTATATCTAGATTTGTGAGATGTTCTATAACTCTTGCCTTAGAGACACAAATTAGTACAAGGAATTTCAAACAACAAGTTATTCCCCATGGGCAAGAGTTGACACCACACTATGTCTTGATTTATGAGATATTCTTTAACTCTTGCCATAGAGACAAGACTTAGCTGACAAGTTACACCCTATGGACAAGAGTTGACACTATCATATTGTGTCTTTATTTATGTGATGCTCTTAGTCTTGCCTCTAAGATTAGACTTAGACCAAGAACCTCCCAAAAGCAAGTTTTGCCCAATGCCCAAGTGTTGACACTACCATACTATTTCTTGATTTATTAGATGTTCTATAACTCTTACCTTAGAAGCAAGACTTAACTCAATAATTTTCAAATAAGAACTTATGCTCCACAAGCAAGACCTGAAACTACCACATTGTATCTTGATTTATGAGTTGTTTTATAATTTTTTCTTTAGAGACAACTTATCCCAAAGAACTTCCTAACAACAATTCAGACCCTTAAATTTACTTTGATGTCCAAAAAAGAAGATCCATTTGCGAATTATTCATGAAATATCAAGACTAAATCTTAGGGCTTAAAGCCCATGCTTCAAACTTATTTTAAAACACCAAAAGGTTCATACTTGATAATATAATTATTGATAAATCAACTCAAAATCTAAAAATTTCAGCAGTAAGCATGAAAATAAAAACATACTCATGTAATATCAAAGAAAAATATCATACTCAATATGATTCTTGAAAGTACTTCAACAATATCAAAATAATGAAATCAAGAATCTCAATATCATGCTTAAACTCAATTGTGAAAATCTGGAAAATTGCATTACATGTATAAATATATGAAAATAGTCATGTAATTCAATATTTAATCACTTGAAATCTCATAATCTTCAAACAATAAAAATTGGGTATAAACCCTAACTTCAATTTCATGAGAAAGCACCTAAAATAATATAACTTTTGTAATTAAAATAGGTTTTGGGAATAAAGATGAAAGATTTATCCTTGTTCAAACCCCACATACCTTAATTGATGATTTTTGATAAATTGAGTGTAAAAACTTGAATCTTGGATTTCCTATGATGCTTTTGAAGATGCGTTCTTGGAGTTCTTGCATTGGGAAACCTTAATCTTAAGTTATATTGGAGAATTAATGAAGGAATGTTGGGTTTCTTGGAGAGAAAATATGAGTTTAGGTTTTTGCTTCTTGAGATGAAAAGATGAATAATGAGGTACCTTTGCTTCTTTGGGAGTGAAATTATGTGTTTTGAATGGATTTAGGTAAGGAGAATTGAACAAAGTGGCCCTATCCCCTTTTGGAATTGAATTAGCATGTAAAATAGCTTTGGGTCAGCATCCGTTTTTCGTGTCGAGGCAAAGTCGACGTGATGCGTCAAGATCGCATCAGCTTACTGGTTCACACAGAAAATGTCATACCTTTTTACTCGGTTATCATATTTTTAAAAAATTGGTACCGTTGGAAAAATAATTCAATTATATACAATTTGGTGGGTCTTGAGAAGAGAAATTTAACCTATATAAAAAGTTATACATGCTTAAATTAGACCCTTGTAGAATCAAACATCAAATGTTGGATGAATCACATGATCTTGGCTCAATTTTATTCTAAGTCATTGCTATGAACATTTTTCACCTATAAACCACTTTATAGACTATTATAATGATCATGAAACTTATATTCATATGGAATCATTTGGATTATAGCTTATACCCGTACGAATGATGGTTTATAGACTAGCACGAAAATACGGGGTTTTATAAATTTTTATTCAATTTTAGAAATGGTCTGCACTCAATAGGATAGGAAACAATCTGCACTCAATAGGATAGGAAACAACTATGTACAAAGCTTAAATAGTTACACATTAGAATTTATGAAACTTGGGTAACTATGGGTGAGTTCATTGCTATATATAGGGAGAAAGATAGAATGATTGGGGCATAGATTCATGAGCTTGTAACTAGAAATTTTAGGTTTCTTTGAAGACACTAGAATGAATATTTTGAAGCATAATGGTAGGTATTATACGTGGACAAGTGGAATACCTATAGTAGGATTTATTGGTCCTTGGTAAATGCAAAATAAATTCTTGATATGCCTATGCAAGAGGTCATGTTTATAAACCCACGATGCTCTGCTCACTTACCTTGGAGTATTATATTTGTACAAAAGGAATACAAGAGATCTAAGCCATTTAGGTTTCTGAAATATCTTGCTAAACACAAGAAGTTTGATAAGAAGGTGGAAGTAGCTTGGGGAAGGAAAAACACTATAGGTGCTACGACAGAGATCTGGTAAAAGTTAAAAGATGTGAAGCAGACATTAAAGACTCTACATAGTACTGAATTTAAAGGAGGTAAAGATAGAATAAAAAAAATGTAGACATCAACTGATAGAGTTACAACTTACTAGGAAAAATCCTGGTTAGACCTAAAACACTATAGAGGTAGAGAAGGCTCTCAAACTCAGACTAGAGAAGAGAATATTGGAGAAAAAGAGTATTGTATAGTAGAAATATCGGGTATAATGGTTACAACTTGGGGATGGAAACACTGCTTATTTTCATGATTGATTGAGGAGCAAATATGCACAGAATAGTATTACTAGATTGACTTCAATTGATGGAGTGATGGTGACTAAAAGATGTGATATTGAATGAGAGGTTCTAGAATTTTATAAACAATTGTTGTGGTCAAGTGTTAATAATATACCTACTATAAGTACAATTGTTATGGGGGATGGTCCAATTCTGAATAGAATCAAACTCCAATTGGTTAAACCTGTATCAATATAGGAGGTTGTAACACCCCATACTTTTTAGCTGGAATTTAAACCGTTGTTGTACATGTGTAAACTCTAATCCAATGAATTATATTTGAATACATATTTCATGATCATTATCCAAGTGTGAAGGGAGCTTATGAGGTGGGAAAATGTTTATAGGAATTACTTTGAGCTAAGTGAACTTAGAGCCTTTGATTCAGCCAAATTTTTCTATTCAATTGTACAAGGGTTAGATTCAATCGTCCGTCGCCTGACAATTACAAAAGGCCACTGGATTAGGTGTATGATTGGCATGTGCTGCACAACCTAAGGTTTGCGATTGTCATGCATTGTATAACCTAAAGTATGCGATTGGAATGCACTACACAGTAATGGCATAATGGCAAAAGTTGCTCTGTTTTGGCTTAAATTAAGGGCATTGAAGTCTTTTCACACCCCTTAACCAACCCTAATCACTCCTAAACAAAATAAGGTGCCTTTATACATGTAAATTCCACTCACCTAACCCTGACATTCAATACATAATTGAAAAACCTTCCCCTCTACCCAAGAACAAAATCCATGTATCATATAATAAGAACTCAAGAATTTAAGCTTCCATTTCAAGATTTCTTCAAGAATTCAAATAATAAGGTATGTGGGGTATTCATCAATGGGTACCTTCCACCCATTAAGACAAAACCTCTCTTTGATTAACGTATGTATTTATCCTTCATTATATGATTTTCGCATGTTCAACATGAATTCAATCCATGCTTTTCCTAGTAAATTTACTCAATCCATGTCCTCATATGACTCGATGAAAAAATAGGTTATTTCATGATTTACATTTCAATTTCCCATGTCATACTCAAGTGATTTCATGTTACAATATAAAATTATGTATTAAACCTTGTAAATATGTTGTTTTATCTTGTTGAACACATTCCCATGTTCAAATTCATGATTTTCATGTATTTGTTAAAAAGTCTTATATTTTAAGTCTTTCAACTATGTTTCTATACCACTATTTTAATCTATGTTATCGCATTCCAGTAATAATTGCTAGAGGGTTATGAACAATCGATACATATTTGTTAGTGTATATCTTTATTTTCAAGTTATAAGTTTGCAAGATTATATTTTCATTATTATATTCAGATTACCATATTCATGTTGAGTATTTATCAGTATAATATCATGTCCTATTAGACCTATACTAATACCAGTGTTATTTAGTTGGGAGTAGGATTTACCACCAAGTGAACCTAGGGATGGGGGCTCACTTTCCAGTTAGGACTAGGTCCTTTGTAGTAGTCCCTACGTTCCAGAACTACGTAGCCAGCATAGGGTTATGAGATGTCACCTGCCAGTTTTAGAATATCACTCTCTTAGGGGTCACCCAACATATTAGGAATGACTCTCTAAGTCCTTCAAGACATTAGAAAGTGGACCCACACAACCATGTGTTAGTAGCCGTGGCAAGGTACTAACACCCTTTTATCTGGGGTTATAGGTTAGACCTTAATTATCTCAAATAGGGGAAAGTCGGTTACATAATAGCTACTATAGTTTTAGTCAGCATTAAATGTACCTCAGCTTAGGCTTGGATGACCAGCTATACAGATTTCAGTAATCCAATTATGCATATAATAGTGATTCAGTCATTCAAATTTTAGATTACTTCAGTAAATGTTTATGCTTGGTCTTGCATCCTAAGTTTTACATATTCATGAATCCACGTTTAGTTACTATATGTATTCTAGTTGGTCCTTATCTCACATACTAGTACATTCAAAGTAACAACCACATACTTTTTTCTTGCTCTATGTTGTCTTATAACATAGGTTCGGACACAGTTTTTCGACCGTTCTTAGACAGTCCAACATCACTCAACAACAGTAGTGGTGTGTCCTCATCATTCGCGGACATGATTTGAAATGAGTTTGTAATAATATTCTTCACAAGAAAGGAAATATAGTGAGGAGTATTTTTCTACTTATGAAAAGAGTTAAAAAAAATTGAACTTAAAATTTGAATTTTGAGCTTGTTTTGCATTAAATAAATTCTACCAAAAATTTATATATAAAATGGATAGCTACTAAATTTTCAACTGAAAGAAAACAATACTAAATTATTAAATCAACCATTATACTTTATAGTAAAAAAATTTTACAATAAAAGAATAATAACTCTTAAATATTTGATCGAATACTTATAAAATAAACTAAAAATAAAATTTAAAGAATAATTAAACAAAACTTTGCAAGTGATGAATATTATTTAATAAATATAAAAATAATAGTATTAAGAATGGCAATAATAATAATAATAGTAATACTACTACTACTACTACTAATAATAATAATTATAATCATATTTAAATAATGTAGATAGTATCTAGAATCATAATTTTGATAAAAAGGATAAAAAATAGAGATTTCATCCCCATGAAAAAAATAGATGCTCGAGTGAGGAAAAATGACGAATAAAAGGGTCAAATTGGGTGTTAACAGTATGCACGAAGATTCAAATTATATAATTCAATATGTTTAATGCCTTACACCAATATGAAACTAGGTGTGGAGGTGGTCCTAGAATAGGGGGTTTGGATGGGAAGAAGGGGAGTGATACGGGAGTACCGTTGCTAAAATAAAACTTATTAATTGGAACATTAAGGGTTTGAATAAAGTGTACAAGAGAAAAAATGTAGGTCTATTTATTAGAAAAAATGATGTTAATGCTCTAGCTCTACTTGAACACAAGGTTACAACTCATCATGGTAGATGAGTAGTTAATAAAGTAGCCTATGGTTGGTCTTGTCTAAACAATTATGCCTTTAGTAATAAGGGGAGAATTTGGTTCATCTGGGACCCTAAAGTAGTGGATTGCAGGCTAGCGAAGAGTAGGAGCTATTCATTTATGTGGAACTATATCCTAAAGCAATGAATTGTAATTTTTTATTCAATTCTAGAAATGGTCTGCACCCAGTTAAAGATAGGAAACAACTATGGACAAAGCTAAGAAAGTTACACGTTGGAATTGATGAAAGGCTATGAGTGATTACATTGCTATATATAGGGAGGAAGATAGAATGATTGGGGCATAGGTTCATGATCCTGAAACTAGAGATTTTAGCTTTCTTTGAAGACACTAGAGTGAATATTTTGAAGAATAGTGGTAGGGATTATACATGGACTAGTGGAATACATATAGTAGGATTTATTGGTCCTTGGTAAATGCAAAATGAATTCTTGATATGACTATGCAGGAGGTCATATTTATGGACCCTCAATGCTATAATTATTTTACTTTGGAGTATTATATTTGTACAAGAAGAAGACAAGAGACCTATGCCATTTAGGTTTCTGAAACATCTTGTTAAACATAAAAAGTTTCATAAAGTGGTGGCAGTAGCTTGGGGAAGGAAAAACACTACAGGTGCTATGGCAGGGATCTGGCAAAAGTTAAAAGATGTATAGTAGATGTTAAAGACTCTACATAGTACGTAATTTAAAGGAGTTGAAGATAAAATCAAATAATATAGACAACAACTGACAGAGTTACAACTTACAAGGAAAAAACCTGGGTAGACCTAAAATACTATAGAGGTAAAGAAGGCTCTCAAGCGAAGAATAGAGAAGTAAATATTGGTGGAAGAGAGTATTGTAAAGAACAAATGTTGGGTACAATGGTTACAACTTAGGGATGTAAACACTGCTTATTTTCATGGTTGTTTGAGGAATAAATATGCACAAAATAGTATTAAAAGATTGACTACAAATTATGGAGTGGTGGTGACTAAAAGATGTGATATTGAATGAGAGGTTATGGAATTTTATAAATAATTATTGCGGTCAAGTATAAATAATCTACCTACTGTTAGTCTAATTGTTATAAGGGATGGTCCAATTCTGAATGGAACTCAAACTCCAATTGGGTAAACCTATATCTATATAGGAGGTTGTAACACCCTGTATTTTTGAGCTGAAATTCAACTTGTTGTTCTACGTGTGTATATATTAATCAAATGAATTATATTTGAATACATGCGTCATGATCATTAGACTAGTGTGAAGGGAGCTTATGAGGTAGGAAAATGTTTATAGGAATCACCTAGAGCTAAGTGAGCTAAGAGCCTTTGATTCAACTAAATTTTTATATTAAATTACACAAGGGTCAGATTTGAACATGTATAAGTTCTTAACTATATGGAATTTTGTTTTGAAAGACTTATCAAATTATACATAATTGAATAATCTTTCAAATGATACCAATTTTGCCTTGATCCGATCCTCGAGCCAAAAGTTATGAACATTCAAAGGTCGTGCGTGGCATGACAATTGCCAAAGCGATTGGCATGTGCCACACAACCTAAGGTGTGAAATTGGCATGCATCTCATAACCTATGGTGTGCTATTGGCATGCACTACACAACAAAAGCATAGTGCCAAAAGTTTCTCTATTTTGACATAAATCAAGGGCGTTGGAGTCTTTTCACACATCTAAACCATCACTAATTAATTTTAAATGAAATAAGGGGTCTTTGAACATGAAAATTCCATTACCTTAACCCCAACATTCAGTATGCAATTCAAATACCCTGCACCTCTATCCAAAAACAAAATACAAGTATCATCTCATAAGAACTCAAGAATTTAATATTTCATTTCAAGATTTCTTATAAAATCCATTCAATTAAGGAATGTGGGGTATTCATCAATGGGTCCCTTCCACCCATTGATCCCAAAACCCTCTCTTTGATTAAAGTTTGAGTTTCTTCTTCATTATAGGATTTTCACATGTTCAAGATGAATTTATGACTCTTTGAAAAATTAGGTTATTTTGTGCTTTAAATTTCAATTTCCCATGTCATACTCAAGTGATTTCATGTTACAATATCAAATTATATAATAAACCATGTAAATATGTTGTTCTATCTTGTTGAACACATTCCTATGTTCAAATTCATGCTTCTCATATATTTGTTGAAATATCTTATGTTTTAGGTCTTTGAACTATGTTTCCATACCACTGTTCTAATCCCTGTTATCACATTCCTATAATCAAAGTGTCCTAGGGTATCTGAAACCCACATTGAGTAGAGTCTTGTATATGTGTATGAAGCACGCCACATTTATGGACAAGAGGTTATGAGATATTTTTAGCAAAGTTTTCCTTCTTTTAATATTCATGTCATGCCAGTGAGCATGAGCTCTATTGAATTACTATTTCTAACTCATCCTTCATTCCATTTATAAAAAATTCCTCGACGAGGAAACAACAAAAAAAGGGTCGGGGATCAGCCCAACTACTACCTGTTCAGGAAGATCCCCTGAATGGTCATATCTCTCACGCTAAGTATAGGTACTCGTTCACAGCCTTGGTCCGTACTATAGATGCTCATAATAATCAACAAGTTGTTTCCCCAACCAATCTAGTGGAAAATAGAGATGCAGTTAGGATTCGAGATTTCACTCGAATGAATCCCCCTTTGTTTTCTAGATACAAGTGTAAGGAGGATCTACATGAGTTTTTAGATATGGTGCATAAGGTAACAGAAATCATGGGTATCACTTCGAATGAGAGAGTTGACGCTACCAAAAAATACCCCTATTACAACAAAATTTTTAGCAATGGTTGGAAAAACGTTTCTATAGATGGCCTATTGCAACTGTTCCAATCGTTGCAAAAAAAATTTGTCGTAATAAACCTATTTTATGGTATAATCATTGCATTTTTCCTATAACACTGCATTAGAGTACCCTATGGCAGCAGTTGCCTAAACCATTGCCATAGAGTTAGCTAAGGCAACAAATAATTTTGGTAAAAAATGTATTGCATCGATTTTATATCTCTCTCTTTATGTATATATATATATATACATACATACTTATGTCTACCAAAAACACCCACTATGTGTTTGATATCAGCTACCACAATGCAAAGGCTTCTCCGACTGCCAGTGATTTTTAGCTCCGACCACCACTAATATTTTAAGCTCCGACTACACTGATATTTCAAGCTCTGGCTGCACTATGTGAACGGTATCAGCCATAGGTTTGAGTTTACTTTTACCCCAAATCCATCTCCATCTAATTCCATGCCATATTTCAGCCACTGCCAGATTTGTACTCTGCTAATCTCAGTTGCGGTAGCATCCTTCAATTTCTAACTACCATATTTCATCCGTTGAAGTTGTGAAGAGGCACCACTGCTCCGACCACCACTTCAATTTCCAAAAAAATTTGGGGCTTTCTTCTAAATTGTTGATTTAAAGGTTAGTTTATTCTTCTAATTAATGATTTTGACCTGGGTTTCCTGGCTAACCTCAACGCAGATGATCAAAGAGATATCCTAACATAAATACATATATTTTTGTTTTTTCTTACAATTTTGATATTCAATTGTTATACTTTCTTTAAATGGATGTTGTCCATAGTATGGTTACTATTAAGACCATGTTTTTTTAACTGTTACTTAAAAGAGATTGTATGGTATGGTTTGATTTGATTTTTAGGTAACCATGAAAAGAAGCATTTTATCTGACCATCGATTTGATGGTGTTGCATTATTTTTGTATTCAATAATCATAGTTGATAATTTATCCTACTTTTTATAGTAGCTCTACTCTGTATCCTATTTTTTGAGTTGATTTATCCTTCAAATTATTGGTGTGTGAGATTTTGTAACTATGGAAAATGATACAATCTATCCAAATGTCGTATTCATTGAAACAATATAATACTACACAGTAAAATCTAAGTTGCTTGGACTCTCCAAAAATACTGCCGCACTCATGTCGGATCCTCAAAAAATGCTCTACTTTTGAAGGATCCTACACGCACCCAATGAAATTCTTGAAGATTCTGAGCAACATAAAAGCGAGAACTATCTCCTTTCGATGGTTTAATCTGCTCTAAAGTAGTTGATTTGCTTCGTGATGGAGTTTGTTAGAGGATTTGATTATGAAGTAATTAAATATAGACACATATGTTCATATACATATACATTGTGTGTCTGTGTGCGCGCGCTAGAGTTTTATTTTAGGTAAGCTCATCACTTTTGCTATTTTTATTTGCTGTTGAAATGAGTAGCTTCAAAATGGAGCTGTAAATTTCGAATATAAAGTAATTTAAAAATGTGGAACCTATGGGTTTCCTTGCATAGATGCTGAGAACATGAGATCATGTCATAACCAATCTTTCAATGAGGACACCCACATTAGGTACAGGATGTTTAGCATTTTTTTCTTGAACTTTGCAATTAATTATAATGCACATAAGACAATGGAAAAAAAAATTAAGGTTGCTAGTTCTTTTTGATATCGTAGCACAATGGTTCTAAAAATGTTGTCACAAAGGAAACCTAATTTAGCTTAATATATGGTTGATAGTTGCGAACAATAAATGCTTGTAGTTTGTCTCTTTCTCCTACCCTATTCATAGCTTGAACTTTAAGTTGGTATCATTTTTGGATCTTAGTTAAGGTAGAAGGTTAGTAGATCCTTGTGGTTTGATCCTTCCTCGAACCCAACATGCAGTTAGGCTTTCCCTTTAGTTGGTATCATTTTTCAATCTTGATTAGTATAGAAGGTTAGTAGACCATTGTGGTTTGAACCTTCCTTGGACCCCACACATAGTGGGAGCTTTAGTGCACAGAATTGCCCTTTTAGCTAGTATCGTTTTTTATCTTTGTTAGGGTATTTTATTTGGCATTATTTTGTGATCATGGTTAGGGTAAAAGGTTAGTAGTTAGGTAAACGTTGTTTTGCTTTCCTATAGGTTATACTTTGGGTAGTATGGCTCCTGTACCTATTTCCTTTTTAGTACCAACAGTATTAGCAGTTTTTGCATAGTTTCCTGTCTTGCGATATATCTTGTTACACTTTGTGTCTTGTGTTTTTGTTATCATGACTTTGTTGTTGTTACTATTTTCTTTCCTATATGTTATGTGATCTTTCCTCCCATATATGTTTTATTTTTTTCCTGCTGTATGTTGTCGGATTTATGATACTTGAGTCGAGGGTCTGTTAGAATGGCCTCTCATCCTCCGTAAGGTAGGGTGTAAGGTTTGAATAAACCTTATCCTCTCCAAACCCCACCTTGTGGAATTACATTAGGTATGTTGCTCTTATTATGGTTTGTTAGTTCTTGCTGCTTTGTTCAAACATGTTTCACTTTGTAGTCTTTATTTTTTTTTAAAAAGAGACAGGCTATGCATGATTGTACCTATTTTGAAGTGAACGTTCACCTTGATTATTTAAAATATCAAGAACAATAATAGCTTTCTTCTTAAAGTTTTGATCATGTGCTATCAAATATTGAATTTTATTGCAGAACATCAAGTGAATTATCAGTAACTTAACCTTCAAAGTTAGGAGGAGTGTTTGGAATCAGGACCTTTGTATTGTTTTATAAACAATGTTAATGCATTTCTTTTTCAATATTTGTTGTGCCTTTTTGTTGAAACTATTGACAGTTGAAATCTCTTTTAAGAGAAATCATGAAAATGTTATGTCGAGACTCTCATTCCATGATATGTGGAAGTATGGGATGACTTGCAAAAATTTTCCAAAATGATCAACTCTGTTGATATATGTTAGCAAAGGCTTAATTAGGTAATCTTCCTTAAGGGGAGAATATTTTCAGATGTTTTCTTTTACTTGGTTTTAATATAGAAGTAAAAATGCAAAGATGATTCTTTTCATGTTGTGCCTACATATATTTTTTCTGTTATCTACTTTCTTTGCTCCGCATCATATATCAGTATTCATTGCAGAGCCATAACCCACTCTGATCTTGTTGTCTGAGCTAAGAAGCTGGGTGTGGATGTTAAGGTAATACACAATGCATCTGTGATAAATGTTGTTGGAGTGTGTGGCTTACAACTCTACCATTATAGAGTGATAGTTTCCATACCACTCTTTATTGAGACCTAAAGGCCTGATAGTTTGTATGAGAAGATCAGAGAAAACCAAAAGCTTGGACTACACACACTTTCCTTGTTAGGTAAATAGCTAATAACTACTATTTTTTTGTTCTTATAATCGGTGGTGTCCGGGTTAAGTTGTAGCTCCTTTGACTAAATGACCAAGCAACCTATTTAGGTCAATAGCATATGTTATCATGGTAATCTTGCCTACCAAGTTTATCATATGGGTTCTCAATTTTTGAGGGTCTTTATGACACATATTCTTTTTCATGATTGCTATGAAATGTTGCTTTTGAGTTGAGAATTCTATCCAAAATTCTGTCTAGTATGAAGATTCACTTTACCTTATAGCTCAAATGAATCTTTTGAATGGGTACTTGAAGCAAAACCATTGTCCAAGTTAAATAAAACTCTGCTACTAGTTGAGGACCCCCAATTCTGTCCAGAAGACTATCCTATATGACACTGATTGTTAGATTGGGTATTACAACTGTAACTATTAGTATTATAAGCTATAACTAACAAGCCTAATTTGGTCGTATTTCATTGGGTATATTGTTATTGATTTTGTTTTTTGGGGGTATATCCTACAATATGAACCTATTTTATATTTTATTTTTTGAACTTACAGATAAGAGTTAAACAATCTTGAATCAAGAAGGGTATTCGAGAAATCACCAAAAAGTTAAGAGCTTTGTTTCAGATGGATTACTAGCAGTTTTATGAAATAAACATATACTAGAACAAAGGAAGAAGAAGAAGAAAAAGAATACAAGCTATGTAAATGACAGATATTGTTTTGTGATGTGTGTATATGTTTATAATTGTATATTATAATTTATTATATATGTAAATACTCATTTACAATAGAGGTGACTATTTCATCTAAATGGCCAATTTGTATTTGAAGTATTTACAAGAATAGGTAAAAAAAGATGTTGCAAAAGCTATATAAAACTGTTGCAATAGCTAGAAAAAACTGTTGCAACAGATCAAAGGGTCGTTGCAATAGGTATCAAAAAAGTTGTAATACATCATGAAAAAATTATTTCTAAATATGAAGAGGTGTTGCAATAGGGTCAACTGCAATGGTTATCAATCGTTGCTATTGAATAATAAAATTGTTGCAATAGGTTATTGCAATGCTTCATAATCACTGCAATAGGGTCAACTGCAATAGTTTTCAAGCATTGTTATAGATAAGTGGAACCATCCCAATAGAACATATTTAAAATTATTTCCATAGGTAGGTCTATGGAAATGGTTGGAGTAACCATCGTATATTTTATTGCCATAGATCTATGCCAATGCTCACATATGGGATGCCTTCCCAACCGTTGCATTAGATCTATTGCAATGGTTTTTTATCCATAGAAATGATTTATAAACAGTTTCCATTAGGGTACTTTTTTGTAGTGTGAGTTGGCTACATATTAGTTTCAAGGAGTAGCTCACACTTTGTTTAAGTATTGGAAGGAAGACAGGGGTGTAGAAGCTGAGCTTGTGGAGTGGGAGAAGTTTGCCATGACTTTCCTAGATAGGTTCTTCCCACTAGAGTTGAGGGAAGCTAAGGTTCAGGAGTTCATAAACTTGAAGCATGGAAGCCTTAGCGTGAAGGAGTAATCACTCAAATTCACTTAGTTGGCGAGGTATTCTCCTACTATGGTGTCATACAGTAGGGCTAGAATGAGTAATTTTATTTCTAGTGTATCTGACAGTGTGCTCAAGGAGTTTAGGACTGCTATGTTGATTATGGGGATGGACTTTTCTAGACTTATGGTTCATGCTCAGCAGATTGAGGAAAAGAAACTTAAGGAGAAAGAGAGAGAGAGAATAAGAGGGCCCAAATACGTAGTTTTAACTTTCCTTAGCCAAGGTTGGAAGGTGGTAACTATTCTTATTGCCAGCAAAAATTTTCATCTCCAGCTCTATCTTCATCTAGTGCGCCAATGCCAAAATTAACGCAGGACAGTTGGGATAGAGCGCTAGGCTCTAAGTCCTAGGGTAGTGTGGGCAATAGTCATACCAATTAGCTCGGTCGAAAGTGTGGTAAGAATCATAAGAGTGAGGGTAGAGCTGGTAGTGATTGGTGTTTTGGGTGTGACAAGTTAGCACAGGGTCCGAGAGTCTCCACTGGTTGCACAGATGGGAAAGAATTTGTGCCAACAGGGCAATCCAATTTTTCATCAACTCTGGTAGGTCACCCAACTCAGCAAGGTGCCACTTCTAGTGCTAAGAATGAGCAGTGCCAGAATAGGTTGTATTCTCTCCAAACGTGGCATGGTCAGAAAAGTTCTCCTAATGTGGTTACGGGTACGTTACAAGTCTTCCATATTCATGTTTATGGATTTTTAGAGCTTGGAGCTTCACTTTTCTTTGTGACTCTTTACATAGCTGTAAGTTCGATGCCAGCCCAAAAATAATAGTAGAGCCTTTCTCAGTGTCTACCTGAGTAGGTAGGTACATTATAGCTAGACGAGTATAGAAAAACTTACCTGTCACAATGTCTCAGAAAGTTACTTCAGTTAATCTTGTGGAGTTAGAGATGACTCGTGTGAGGATGGTAGGAGGTGATTCAGAAAACTTTTAAGTTTTGATAGGTTTTCAC
This sequence comes from Capsicum baccatum var. pendulum, assembly GCA_030864225.1. Classification (NCBI taxonomy): domain Eukaryota; kingdom Viridiplantae; phylum Streptophyta; class Magnoliopsida; order Solanales; family Solanaceae; genus Capsicum; species Capsicum baccatum. Next base: position 282,754,862 of record CM061555.1, read on the forward strand.
CAGGGATCTACTCTTAGATCTTTTTTATTTGCCTTGATGATGGATGTGTTAATGCAGCATATTCAAGGGGAGGAGCCTTGGTGTATGTTATTTGATGATGATTTGGTATTAATCGATAAGAATCGGGGAGAAGATAATGATAGTCAGAGATTTGGAGACAGACCTTTGAGTCTAAAGGATTTTGGTTGAGCAGGACCAAGATAGAGTACTTGGAGTGTAATTTTAGTGATATGTCTTAGGAGGTTGACATAGTTGTGAAGCTAGACTCTCAAAGCCATTTAGAGGAGCAAGAGTTTTAAGTATTTGGGGTCTATGATTCAAGGCAATGACGAGATAGATGAGGATGTCACATATCATATTGGGGCAGGGTGGTTCAAATAGAGGCTCTCTTCAGGAGTGTTATGTGATAAAAAGGTGCCCCCGAAGCTTAAAGGTAAGTTCTACAGAGTGGCAGTCCAACCATCTATGCTGTATTGAGCGGAGTGTTAGCCATTTAAGAACTCCCATATCCAGAAGTTCAAGGTGGCAGAGATGAAGATGTTGCAATAGATGTGTATCCATACCAGGAAATATAAGGTGAGAAATGAGATTATATGAGAGAAGGTGAGGGTGGCTTCAGTGGAGGGCAAGATACGAGAAGTGTAGTTACGTTGGTTCAGGTACGTGATGAGAAAGGGCTCTGATGCTCCAGTGCGGAGGTTTAAGTCACTGGATATGGATGGTTTTTGGTGAGATAAAGGTAGGCTAAATACATATTGGAAAGAGGTAATTAGGCATGATATGGAGCAGTTACAATTGATAGAGGATATGACCCTTGATAGGAAGGTGTGGAAGATGCAGATTAGGGTAGAGAGTTATAGGGTGGGAGAGTTTCTTTATTTGTTTAATGTTTCTTGTTCGTGGATGTTCAGTGATGTCTATATTTTCGGTTAGATAGTTTTTTAATAGTATATGGTGCCTATTATATTACCTTATGGATACATGTGTTAGTTTATTTTGTATAACGTACTAGTCTATACACATTTATATTTTGTGATTTGATATACTATTATTGGTCCTAAACCGGGGGACTATCAGAAATAACCTCTCCACTTCTTCGTAGGTAGTGGTATGGTATGCGTATACTCTACCCTTCCTTCACCCCACTATGTGGGAATACACTGGATATATTGTTGTTATTGTCTCGGCATGGATTGGATCCACTCATGTTTTGCCTTAATAAATTGCAGAAATAGAAGAATCCAAATCCAATTTCCTAATGAGCCAGTTGTAGAATGGAGGGGTGGTACTTCAGTGCTTAAGGTTCAGTTTATTTCCTATCTCAAGGAAAGAAAAATATATCTAAGGTATAATATGGGTTCAAGATGGACCAGCTTTAATAGTAAGGGAATTTCTAGATGCATTTACCAAAGATCTTCGCAAAATTTCTCCCAAAAGGGAAATTGACTTTGAAATAAATCTCCTTCCAGATACCCAGCCTATCTATATTCCACTTTATGGAATGGGTGCAGCTGAGCTTAAGGAACAGTTAAAGGTTCTCTTGGATTAGGGTTTCATCAGGCCTAGCATTTCACCATAGGGTGATCCAGTTCTATTCGTACATAAGAAAGACAGCCTCTCAGAATGTGCATCGTCTACCATCAGTTGAACAAAGTCACCATCAAGAATAAGTATCCATTACCCAAAATTGATGAATTATTTAACCAACTTTAGGATACAAAGTATATCTGTATGATAGACCTTAAATCCAGCTATCATCAACTTAGAGTCAGAGAGTATGACATTGCAAAGACAGCCTTTAGAACTTGATATGGTCACTTTGAATTCCTATTCATGTATTTTGGACCAACAAATGCCCTGAATCTTTCATGAACTTGATTAACAAGCTGTTCAAGTAGTATTTGGACATGTTTGCCATAGTCTTCATTGATGACATCCTTGTATATTCCCGTAGTGAGAATGATTATGCAGAACACCTGAGAGTTGTGTTGCAAGCCCTTAGAGATCTTCAGTTATTTGCTAAGTTTAGAAAGTTTTAATTCTGGTTGATATCAGTAGCATTTCTTGCACATATAGTTTTCGGTGATGATATTTGACTTGATCCTAAAAAGACCGAAGCAATAAGAAACTAGCCTAGACCCATATCTCTATTAAATACCAAGAGTTTCTTGGACTTAGCTGACTATTATAGATGTTTTGTTGAAGGGTTTTCATTTATTGCTTCCCCATTGTAGAGGCTAACCTAGAAGAAGGTTAAATTTTAGTGGTTAGATTCTTGTGAAAAGAGTTTTCAGGAGTTGATGGCTTGACTCACTTCCGCCCAAGTCTTGACTTTGTCAGATGGTGCAGCTGGGTTCGTAGTATATTGTGATATTTCTAGAGTTGGCCTGGGTTGTGTATTGATGTAGAAAGGTAAGGTGATAGCCTATGCCTCTAAAAAGCTTAAGCCCCATGAAAAAAATTATCTGATCCATGATCTTGAGTTGGCACCTATTGTATTTGGCTTGAAAATTTGGACGCATTATCTTTATGGGGTTCATATTGATGTGTTTATCGATCAGTAGAGTTGTCAATACGTGATCATGCAGAAATACCTTAATCTTTACTAGAGAAGATTGCTTTACTTATTGAAAGATTATGATATAAGTGTGCTGTACTATCTGGGCAATACCAATGTAGTGGCAGATGCCTTTAGTAGATTGTTTATAGGTAGTGTTGCCCAGGTCAAAGGTGATAAGAAGGAGTTAGTTCGCGAGGTTCATCAGCTTGCTAGGTTAGGAGTCCGATTGGTTGATTTTGCTAAAGGTAGAATATGGATTCAGGATGGATCAGAATCTTCATTGATTGCCAAAGTAAAAGAAAAGAAGCACAGGGATCCTAGTTTGGTAAAGTTGAAGTAGGAGGTTAGAGACCAGAAGGTGGAGGTTTTCTCCCAATGGAGAGATGGTGTGCTTCATTGTCAGGGAAGGTTATGTGTTCTGTGTGTTGATGGTTTGAGATAACGAATATTAGTTGAAACGCATGGTCACTTGTATTCTATTCACCCTGGAGCCACTAAGATGTATTGTGACATGCGGTAAATCTATTGGTGGAATGGTATGAAGAAAGATATTACAGAGTTTGTGTCTAAGTGTTCGAACTGACAGAAAGTTAAGGTTGAGTACCAAATTCCTAGTGGTACACTTCAGGAGTTTAGCATACCCACAAAGAATTGGGAGGTGGTGAATATGGATTTTATGACAGGATTACCTCGTACGCATCATCAACGTGATTTGATTTGGGTCATTTCGATAGAATGACCAAGTTAGGTTATTTCTTACCAGTTCATACTTTGTACTAAGATGAGGATTATTCTAGGCTTTATCTTAGGTAGTTGGTGAAGTTTCATGGGTTTCCTTTGCATATCATTTCAGATAGAGCTACTCAGTTGACCTCTCACTTTTGGAAGGCTTTTCATAAAGGTCTTGGTACACAAGTTCACCTCAGTACAACTTTTCATCCTCAGATAGATGGTCAGGCAGAGAGGACCATTCAGACTTTAGAGGACATGTTGAGGGCATGTGTTATCGACTTTAAGGGTAGCGAAAAAGACCACTTACCTTGGATTGAGTTTACCTATAATAATAGTTATCATTACAGTATTCAGATGGATCTTTTTGAGGCTCTCGATGGGAGGAGATGCAGATCTTCTATTGATTGGTTTGAAGTAGGTGAGGCTGCTTTGATAGGGCCAGATTTAGTGTTTGAGGCAATGGAGAAAGTTTAGTTAATTCGAGAAAGGTTGATGACAACCCAAAGCCGTTAGAAATCTTATGCAGACGTGAGGAGAAGGGATCTTGAGTTAGAGGTTGCTGACTTTGTCTATTTTAAAATTTTTCTTATGAAAGGAGTGAAGAAATTTTGCAAGAAGGGAATACTCAGTCCCCGCTATGTAGTCCTATACAGAATTTTGAGCAATTTTGGGAAGGTAGCTTATGATCTAGAGTTGTCTGCAGATTTAGCGTTCGTGCATCTGGTGTTCCATGTTTCTTTGTTAAAGATATGCATTGGTGATTCAGCTTCTGTTATTCCTTTAGAAAGTTTAGATGTTAAGGATAGCCTTTCCTATGAAGAAGTCCTAATTGAGATCCTTGATTATCAGATTCGTAGGCTAAGGAATAAAGAAGTTTCTTTGGTTAAGGTTCTTTGGCAAAATCAGTTCGTTGAGGGATCAACTTGGGAGATAGAAGTAGATATGTGAGCAAAGTATCCCCATTTTTTTCTTATGAATTCAAACTCATCTTGAGGTAATGGTTTCTCTTAAATCGACTCACTCAATCTCTATCATAGTTATATAACCATCCTCATGTCATAACATATATTTACGAAACTCAGTTCAGTCCATGTATCATGTTTCAGATTCGGTTACCTAATCATGGTTTAGCTCATAAGTGTTTAGTGCATTATCTCAACCTTGTTAGTTCTTCATCTTAAATAGTTTCATTCGAGGATGAATGATCCCAAGGGGCAGATAATATAACACCACATATTTTTGAGCTTGAATTCGAACCTTTGTTCTACGTGCGTAAACTTTAATCCAATGACTTATATTTGAATAAATGTGTCATGATCATTAGCCTAGTGTGAAGGGATCTTATGAGGTAGGAAAATGTTCATAGGAATCACTAAGACCTAAGTGAGCTAAGAGCCTTTGATTCAGCTAAATTTTTGTATTAGATTCTACAAGGGTTTTCTTTGAACATGTATAACTTATTTCCTATGTGTAATTTTGAATCTCAAGATCCATCAAATTGTAGATAATTGAATAACCTTTCAAATGATACCAATTTTGCCTTGATCCGATACCCGAGCCAAAAGTTATGACCATAAAAAGGCCGTGCATCACATGACAATCGCAAATGGAGATTGGATTAGGTGTGTGATTGGCATGGGCTGCACAACCTAAGGTGTGCGATTGGAATGCATCGCATAACCTATGGTGTCCAATTGGAATGCACCACACAGCAAAAGCATAGAGCAAAAAGTTGCTCCATTTTGACTTAAATCAAAGGCTTTGAAGTCTTTTCACACCCCTAAACCATCACTAATCACTTTTAAATGAAATAAGGTAGTCTTTAAACATGTAAATTCCACTCCCTTAACCCTAATATTCAGTACAAAATTCAAATACCCTTCCCCTCTTTCCAAAAACAAAATCTAAGTATCATCTCCCAAGAACTCAAGAATTTAATCTTTCATTTCAAGATTTCTTCTAGAATCCATTCAGTTAAGATATGTGGGTTATTCATCAATAGGTACCTTCTACCCATAGAGACCAAAAACCCTTTCTTTGATTAAAGTATGAGTTTTTTCTTCATTATTGTATTTTCACACGTTCAAGATGAATTCAATACATGCTTTTCCTTAGTAAATTGACTCAATCCATGTCATCATATGACCCTAGGAAAAATTAGGTTATTTCATGCTTTAAATTTTAATTTCCCATGTCATACTCAAGTGATTTCATGTTACAATATCAAATTATATATTAAACCATGTAAATATGTTGTTCTATCTTGTTGAACACATTTCTATGTTCAAATTCATGCTTCTCATCTATTTGTTAAAATGTCTTATGTTTTGGGTTTTTGAACTATGTTTCCATACCACTGTTTTAATCCTTGTTACCGCATTCCTGTAATCATTGTTGGAGGGTTATGAACACCTAATACCTATTTTTTAATACATGTCTTTATTTTTAAGTTACAAGTTTGTTAGATCATGTTTTCATTATTATATTCCCGAACTACGTTGCCAACATAGGATTATAAGATATCACCCGTCAGTTTAGGACTGACACTCTCTTAGGGGTCACCCGCCAGTTTAGAACTGGCTCCTTAAGTCCTTCGAGATTTCAGATTAGTGGATACATATAGCCATGTGTTAGTAACCATGACAAGGTAATCACACCATTTCAGTCGGGGTTTCAGGTTTGACCCCAGTTAGCTCAGATAGGGGTATGTTGGTTACATGATAGCTCCCACAGTTTCAATCAGTAGGCAATGTACCTCAGTTCAGGCTTGCATAACCAAGTATACAAATTTTAGTTATCCAATTATGCATATAAAAGTGATTCAGTCATTCAGATTTCAGATTACTTCAGTACAGGATTATGATTGGTCTTGCATCCTCGGTTTTACATATTAATGCATCCATATTCAGTTACTATTTGTATTCAAATTGGTCCTTATCTCACATATCAGTAGATTCAAATTATTGACCACATACTTTTCTCTTGCGCTATGTTGTCTTATAACATAGGTACGGATGCTCAGTTTCACGACCATTCTTAGATAGTCTAACATCACTCTGTTGTAGTTCTGATGAGTCCTCCTCCATTGGGGTCATGATGTGTTTTACCATTATGTCAATATTTCTTTATGCTCAGTCAGTTGGAGTTAGTTGGGGGTTTGCCTAATAGCACCCAAGCACACACAAGTGGACGTGGTCTACCAAGTAATATAGTGGCCTTTAAAAAAGCAGAATATCAATCCCATAGGGACTTGTTTTAATGACTATTTAATTCTAGTTCACAATTTAGATTAATTGATGCAAGCATAACAAAAATAGAGTTTTGAATATTATAAACTAAGATAAAGTAAAAAATGCATAAAATAAAGGTCTTAAGACAATAAATAGGAGAAATCCCACAGTTAAAGCACTTTGAACAATCATACTAGGTTATTGAACTTCATTCGTTAAGTTGCTTATCTTTGTTGTTGATTCGTAGGGTTAATCGCATGATCATGGTTTTCTGACCTCTAATCGTTTACCTAGCTTGGACATTACAACTACATCGTTGAGCGGGGATGTAATAAACCAATTCAGTGCTTAATGTTATCATGCTACATGTGAATCAAGTAAGGCTTCTAGGTACATCCCTATCCTAGATGCTAATTCAAATTCCTTATTCATAAAAGAATAAGAACCCTACTTTGTTTATCCCCACATTCTATCTCCCTATTCCCTCTTCCGAGATCACAAGGTCGACAATATATGTATCTAAGGGTGATAAATCCTCAAAATAATTAAAAAAAATAATAAACAAGAAACCAAATATGATAAGCGAATTAAACGAAGTCAATTCAAAAAATAGTCTTCATGTTCTTTTCTTTAACCCTGAAAAGGGATTGTTAAGCCTCTAATAGTCACAATCATCATCCAAATAATCTTAGAAATGATAAAAATATAAAGAAGCTAAACTAAAGAATGTAAAACCTAAAACACAAAGTTGCAGAAGCCTCCTAAATTTCCCAAGACATTCAAAATATGATTTACAATATGTGTAAAATCCAATTTATAGTTGAAGACTCCAAGCCGTGTAGGGAGAATGTGGTGCGGTGCGTTAGGTAGTTCATGGGAGATTGAAAAATGGTGATGTTATTATTTCATGGGAGAAACTACCATGGGTATTTTCTTATTTCATGGGAGAAAGAAGTGCATCGCCCCTATATCTCATAGGCTCTCTGGAATTAGCACTTTTCCTTTCAAACTTCACCTTGTGCTTTGTCTTTAATTCCAGCTAATGTAGTGTGTTTCCAGTGGACTTTCAGCCTTTGTATCATAAATATATCACCATATTTAGATCAAAAGAGATCAAAAAGTAGTTTATACCATGGGTTAGAGATCAAAATGATACAATATCAAAAATGGTGAACTCAAAACACGAGCTAAGACTAGGCTTTCCCAAGTTAATCTTTAAGCTATAGTTTTGACTCTTGGTGTGATTAAATTGACCATTGAACATTATAAACAAGTGGTTCAACATATAAATACCCTATTAACCCATTTGGAATACAGTTTAAACATTAGAATCCATCGAGATCAACTAGACACACAGCCAACTCAAGCTAGTAAAACTAAATTTCTCTATTGAACTCTAAATGACTCAATTAAGTACAAACTTGTTTGAAAACACTTTTAACCATTCTAATCACATCCTTGAACACTTATATTCTTATTTGTATCATCATACATAAAGCACACGAATTATCCTCAAAAAAAAGTTAAACAAGCTAGAATAGTAACACTAAAGTGCATAAATACACCCAACATCATCACCCCACACTTAAAGTCTTTTTTGTCCTTGAACAACTCTTAACTCTAAGCATCATCAGTTGAGGAAACTCTACACTTCTACTACATGCAAGACACTCAAGATATTAGTATACTAACTACACAAAATGCAAGTTTGTACACTAAGCATGTTATGTACACAATTGAAAGCTTAAGAATACTACTCCAAAACATCCTAGACTCAAGAATTGACTCACCTAGTTGGAAACTTTATGCAAATTGCTCATAAAAAGACATCATACAAATCACCCACATTCCACAAATATGTGCCCTCACAATAAGAGAGTTACCCATATTCACACATATAAATACAATTTATAACACAATGGGTACAAGAATCAAGTTACGCTCACTCTCAAAATGAGTTCATAAGTTGCATATAATGAACCATAGGCTTGACCTTAGTGTAATATTACCCTAATATAATAATGTTAGGATCAAGATCAAATAGGTCTTTTTGGATTGTAATACAGGCTAAGGGATGGGTAGGAACTATTTTAGGAATAGTGACTATCATTCTTAAGCGCTTTAATACACTACATTATACAGTTAAAACTAATCTCCAACAACTAAATTTCACAATTTGTTTCTACCCCTTTATTTATTTTCACCCTATCTTATAGAGGTCATTCACAAACACGATGTTGGGAGTATGCTACGAACATATCTTTCAATTTTTCCATTTTTTGCACCCACTTTATGCTACACACCCCTATGATAGCCACCCTCAACTTAAGCGTTTTGCGTTAGTTGAGGTGCATAATGTCCATGGCGGACCAGGGCCAAGATAGGTACATTGTAACACAACTTGTTTAAAAAAATGGGAACTTCTTTCGAATAATTTCTCTAACTCCCAACCACAACACAATTTTTTTCACACACCAATAACTATCACTTTAGGGCTTCACTTTCACCTTTTTCTTCTTCAATTTCACACTCCTTAACTCATTAATTTTTCATTAAAGCTCCTAGGATCCTTGGATAAAATTAAGGTCTATCAAAAAAGGGATTAGGCTGCATATGAGGCTGCCAAAGAAAAAGCTAAAGGCTAAATGGGGTTGACTATGATTAAGCTCAAAAGGTAGGTCAACAGAGATATAAAACATGGCTATCAAAGAAATGCCTAAATCATCTTCTAAACCCACACTCTTTATTTCCCTTTGCACACACACCAGGAAAGTTATAGACATCACGCGCAATAAGGAATATATAGAACACCTCACATGCATATGACACATGCTCAATCCATGTAAGATCATCATAGATACTCAACCAAACTATAGAATGAAATCAAATTTCAAGCCACAAGTACAAGAGTCATAATCATGAGCCTATGAGTCTAAAGAGTAGTCATTCACACAATCAACATGCTCTTACAATCAAAACACTTGCATTATGCAGTCAAATATAACACCAACAAGAATATTTCACTTACTTCGAGCATAAAAAATTTAAAATTTTCCCTAAAAATAGGAATTTCCCCATCACACACTAAAAAATATACCTTGTCCCCAAAGTATACTTAAAAGTTGACATAGATATACTACCTGAGGCCTCTAGTCATATCTAGTAGCATATTTATATATCAAGAGGGTCCGAAGGACCCCAAATTTAGTCTTCACCATGCTCTTTAGCTCAGGTTTTCTTGTACTCAGACTTTCCATCAACCTACAACTCAACACAACAAAAACTACTTGAAGTAAAAACTAAAATAAAATAAAAATAAAACATATCTATTTAACTTGGGTTGCCTCCCTAGCAGCGTCTAATTTAGTGTCACGACATGACCCAACTCACTAAACAAAATTCCTTTATCCTTTTCCTCACACTGAAACTCATAATAGAGAAATATAAGTATAAAATAAATGCGAAAGTTTGTCTGATTAAAGATGATATTAACTAAAAATAATATTTAAATATTAGACTTTAAAGTTGGGACAATCAATATTGGAAATTTAAATCATAACTAGCAGTCTGATAATCCTCTACTACTAATAACTAGAGAGCCACTGAGACAAACACCCAGCTGACTTGAATTATCTAAAAATACTGAATCAACTACTCTAATAAGTTGAAAAACTAGATAACTTGGTCCTCAAACTATGAAGAATCATCAATTTTTGGTATGTAGATGGAGATCCTCGAAATCACTCTCACTGCTAAAACAAAGCACCTAAACCTAAATTATTAAACAATGTAGCACATGGACATATTTATGGATCAATACTTCTAGAATGTACTGAGCATGTAGGGGTTAATGCATAAGTAAAACAATATCTCAAAATTATTATAAATTTGTAAAAGAATGCGTGCTAAGTGTAGATGACTCACATTAGCTTCAATAACTAAAAGCTGAGAATCATAATCATGAGTAGCAAAGTTTCCTGTATAAATCTAGTGAGTCATAACGCTCAGTTCTAAAAGTTTTACTTGTGTTCTATCTTTAGATCATGTGGCCTAAGTGTAGAAAGGACTCACTTTTATATCTGTAACTAAAAGCTGAAATCTAGTAGCTAATGTCTTATGTAAAACAATATCTAAATAAAGCGGTGAGCCTTTACACTTAGTTTCTAAAAAAATTTCTGTTATGATTACTCTTTTCTATGGGGAGGTTCTTCTAACTGACATACACTATGTGAGTTTTCGTAGTATCCAACGTCTAGTTCCCTTATGGAAAAACCTCATGTTGCGAAGAGGTGTCATACTCTTTCCAAAGAGTATAACCTAAGCTAAGTCATCACATCTGTAACTGTCATTCATATAGAAATAGGAATAATCTGATAATTTGAACCTATATTGGCTCATAGTTTTGGGGCATGTAAACATACCCAACTCGGTGCTAAATACTACTCCCTTTAATCTTTATGCTCATTCTGTAGGAAATCCACTTTTAAAGTTAGAATAAGGTTTTAGGATGAAAACCAATCATGCATCTGTTCACTATAAACTGTAATAAAATTGTAAAGCGGATTCCATATCTAAGCTGAGGATCAAAAGATCAAATCTTGTTCAAATCTGAATATAAATTAATCATGAAATTCTTAAAAGCATAATCTTCTTGATATATCAACATTCAAACTAGGGATTAGTAACCCATGCATCAATTTCATGTCAATAATCATAAATTTCATGCTAAATAATGAAAATCTTTATAATTCAATTCTAAATCTGGAAAATAATGTCATATGCGTACAAATAGGAAAGTAGACATGTAATTCAACATGTAAATCACTTGTAGGATCATAATTTTCAATTAACATTATTTGGGTATGAACCCTAATTTGAAACTCATGTAAATTCATGTGAAATTAACTTCAATAAACTAATTTTGGACACAAGGATGAAAGAATTATCCTTGTTGAAAACCCCACATACCTTTATTGATGAATGGATAAAGAAACTTGAACTTTAAGTTCCTATTTGTTCACTTAAATATTGTTTCTTGAAGATATTGAATTGGGAATCTTAAATTTTGGGTTATCTTGGAAAAATAATGGTGGAATTTAGATTTCTTGAGGTTTGAAATTTGGGGTTCTAGGGTTTATTTGAGAGAAATTTTGATAAAGCTTAATTTCTTTCCTATTGTTGACTGCTATGTGTCCAAAACAATTTTTAGGAGAAACAGTTGCATTGAGTTCCTTTTATGAGTACAGTAGGAGGATGAGAACTTATTTTGTTTACAAGCCACTTATAAAATTCATCTTCTCCACTTACCTGAAGATTCCTCTCTTGGAAAGGATATCCAACAGGAACGAAAATTGTTTCTCCTAAGTGTTGTTCAAATGACCAAGGCATAATTCCTAAAAATTATGAGAGTTCTAATCAAGGAATCATTTTCTGACAGTATAAATAGAAGTAAGCAACAGAAAAACAATAAAGGATAGATAAAGAAAAATGGTACGGGCGGTGACAGACACTAATATATTTCAAAGAACATTTGCGTATCATAATCCAGTTTTAGGGCCCTATTACATATCCTGTAGTTGAGAACTAAAAGCAGAACAATCTGCTCTAGAAAAAAATGTACTCAAGGGAATTTTCATCAAAATACCAATAACCAACTCTGTGGAAAGTATATGATGCAAGTAGAAACAATGTCCGTTCATTTGATGCTAAAACATAGAGCAACATTATTTTCCTTCTTTTTCTTCCCGGGTGGTGGGAGGTTTTGGGGTGGGAGGATCCAACTGAAAGAATAAAAATGAACAACTGTCAAAAGATATTGTAGGGGTTAAGAATTTATTTTGTGAAAAGCATAAAATGGTTAAGAATTTAAAGTTGGGGAGCGATACTATAAGGCCAAAATGTCAGCACACGATGAAGGCACTAGGAAACATTATGTCTTGCATTACAGATTTATAATCACAGTGTCAACTTTAGCAATGAAGAGAAACTACTAGTCTTACCAAATAATTCTTTCAACTTTCTTTTATGATGTTCATTCAGACATACTATTCCATCGTAGAAAGGACTGGCCACCTGAGACCAATAATGTTGAAAGCAAATATTATGACCTCAATAAATAGAGAGAGAAAAACTTAGACAAATTATTACATTTGAGAAGTAAACCTATAGATTCATCCGTTAGATGGTTTAAATCTCCATGTTTCTTCTAATGAAACCTTAGATACTTGATAAGCATCGGTATATCTTGCCCCCTAAAGACATCCCAAAAAGCTCCAGAGTGACTGCTGCCAGAGCTATTTAAACTAGAACCGTTCAGATCTTCATCAGTAAAGTTATCTACACTAATCTGAGAAGTAATTCTTCTCTCTTTCTCAACCATAATTTTATTTGAATTTGAATACATATCAGCATCCTGACCATTCCCTCTATATCCACCAGGCGAGAATTTGGATAAATCCCTTTAGCTTGAAACATTAAGTGCATTATCACCAGGAAATCCTTTGTGATCAGATTCAGTAAAGGTTTTCTGCGTCTTTTCTATCTTCGTCTTCTACCAACCTTTTGGTTTAACCTCACTAATGTGAAACAAAAGGAATACATAATTACAGAGAAAAAAGAGCGGCCTAAATTATTCATCAGCTGAAAGCGGGATTTGTATTGTATAACCGTGTAAACGAAAAATGTAAACTAATATCTGCTCCTGATTACTTATACATATGGTCAAGATCAGGTATTTTTCCATTATCAGGTTAATGGCTTATCAATATCAAACTGACCAAAGAATTAAATTGTTTGTAGATAAGTCCACTAGAAATCTTAGATATCTATTGACAGCTCAAGCTTAAAAAAATCTTGAACTGCTTAAAAGAAAAGAACAAATAATCTTGAAGAATTATATTTGTAGATATATTTTCAAGTATAGAGGAACGCCATCCTTAAAAGGAAATGCAAGTCACTTTGAATATCAACTGGCCTCGACTTCAGATAAATAAAACAAACACTAATTGAAGTATCAGATATATAAGTACAATAGGAAGACACAACTGGCATGAGAAGAAAATTATGGCACTTACTAGGTCTCGCATGTTAATATGCAGATTGTTAACTGAGTCACCTCTACCAAGTTCTTCATATATCCCATAAAAAATAAAATCTGTGGACCAACATAATTCTGCAGGGAATAATGAGGGAATTTTGCAGCTAAATTTAGAAGACTCCACTTGGAATGGATGAATTCAAGTAAAGGAAGTTTACTAATAAACCTAGGTCTCTGGTATAATAAGAACTTCTCTAAAGCAACAGGAGAAGGCCAATCTTTTAGTTTGAGCATTTGTGGCCAACCATTCTTATGAATTCTTCCCTCTGAGTATCCTGTGATGAATTGACCAATGTGAATATCAACCTGCAATACATTAAGTACACGAGATGGTGGTATGTTCAGGTGAAAAAACAATTAACAGCCTACTTCTATGGAAAATGGACAGAATAGTTACATACATATAATAGTGAATATGGACAATATATGCCAATCTAAAGTTGAAACTAGATCTAGCAGTGCAAGCAAGAGACAATTGATCTTCATAGTCAAGTTGTCATTGGAGCATCATTATATCATCATCAAGTTCTGCAATTTCTGAATCAGCTTTGTTTATCAGTATCTTTAACAATCAACGACATGATTTCTCTTTTAAAGCATCTTCCTCGATCAGGTCAATGACATTGAATAAATTCAAATAGATTAGGTATGTCGAATAAAACTGATAATACAAGAGCTATATATGTGAATATTATGAACTTACCAAGCGTCGAATCGAAATATAAGTTTCACTGCCAATTACTTTCATCTATGCAGTCTAAATACGTTATCTACTTCAGTACTTTCATTAACAAAGATCTTGAAAATCCAATTAAGGTACATAATAGAAAACCTTATATTTCAGGTGGATCTCAGATTAAAAAATCCCATCTAACTAAGAAAGTTCACCCTAACGTAAGAGAGTGAAAGAAAAATAGTATACTACAACAACAACATACTTGGTAGTCCCATAAAGAAGGGTAAAGTGTATGTAGACCTTACCTCTATCTCAGAGGTAGAGAGGCTGTTTCTGATAGACCCCTGACTCAGGATAGATAACAGTATAACGAGAAAAATATCCATATTCTCCTAAACATCCTAAACACCCAGGGTGGAGGTAGAGCATTACATTTTTCTTCGAATGAACCGGGTAGCTTTTACTTAGACCTCATATTTGTAATCATGAATCTATTAAATATGTATACATACTTGATTGTAAACCCAATAACTAAGACGAGTTAGCTAACTGTTTGGTGGAAAATTTTGAACCCATAAACTTCAAATCCATATTACACCTGTGCTAAATACTATTAGTAATCACAACACCATTACAACCCACATCCATTAGCAACCCTCCCCCCTCCACAAAAAAATTAATAATAACATAGTCCATGCAGAGGGTAGAGTATACGCAAAAATACCCTACCTTGTGGAGCTAAAGAGACTATTTTCGAAAGACCTCAGCTTAAGTGAAGCAAAATTACAAACTACACCTACCAAAAACACATGAAATTTCAAGAAACTTGAACAAATCATGAATAACTATACCTACCAAAGTCGCTGAAAAACCCATAGAGTTATAGCAAAATATCCAAAATTTGTAGCCGGCCGATCTCCCTTAGATCGCAGATCTCGTTCCATAGAGTTACGCGGATCAAAGCCAAGCTTGGTCTTGGCTATGTAAAAATAATCTAAGTGTAGAACCAGTAAAGTAGTTTAGTAGAAAAAGTAACCGACTAAGCAAATCCAGCACAATCCATCACCTAACAAAGTGAAAAATAATGAAAGCATCGACAAAAAAAGCACAAAAACAATCTTTTTTATAACATAAAGCCTACCTTTTTCCTTCCACAAACTTACACACCAAAATTAGCGATTAGGGAAATCCTCGGATCTCCCACAGAGTTATCCAACAAAATTAGCGATTATGGCAATCCATGGATCTCCCACAGAGTTACACAGCAAAACTAGATTTAGGATTTAGCGTCTATCATTTAAAGTTAATATTAGAGAAAAGGTTTTATTAAAATTTTTTGTTTTGGCAGACTTTAATAAAATATTCAGTAAAAATGGAGGAAATAAAATAAGCATTGCTATAGCTTATTTTATTTATCTATTGCAATGCTTAGTGTCAAAAGTGACGGTTATAATATTAAATTATAGCAGATAAAACAATTATTTTTTGCAACTCTAAAAGCATTGCAATAGACCACCTATTGCAACACTTTGTTAACCTTTGCCAAAAAGTTCGTTGCCATAGGGGTAATTTCCAGTAGTGTTGGTTTGATTCAATTAACCATTGCATGTTATAAGCAAGTGGTTCCACATATAAATACACTTTTAAGAAATTTGGAACAAACTTAACACATTAGAATCCATCGAGATCAACTAGACACACACCTAGCTGAAACTAGTAAAACTAGTTTTCTCAATTGAACTCCAAATGACTCAATTAAGTACAAACTTATTTGAAAATAATTTTACCATTGTAATCATATACTTGAACACTTATATTCTTATTTATATCATCATCACATATAAAGCAAATGAATTATCCTCAAAATAAGACTAAACAAGCTAGAATAATAACACTAGAGTGCATAAATACACCCAACATCATTGTCCCTTCAACTCCTTATGATTCTTAGAGGCTTTCAGAAAGTTAAACAGTCATTCAGTCTTCAGTTAACATCAGATGTTTTAGATAGACAATTTACTTTTCAGTGTTTTTTGAATACTTCAAACATGTCATTTTACATATTTTATTATTTAGATTGACAGTACTTTATTAGTTTATCTTCTGCATATGTTATGTTAATATTATTTTTATCCAGTGCTCATAGAAGGTACCGGACCATGGGTTAGCTTGGGGTCACTTATTTCCTGAAGCACCATTGTCACGACTAGGGGGTAGCCCCGGGTCGTGACAGATGTTAGGGATGTCTTATAGGGGATAATTAATTCTAAAGAACTAGGATGTCATAGGTTTAATTCCCTTTTTTTAAGCAATCCAAGATCACTGTGGCAATAGAGATCACTGATATAGTATTGGATAAAGCCATAAATTGTACTATACTTACCTTAGTGCTTATAACTACTTGACCATCTAAAGTTATTGAATATATATCCATCTCTTTCTACACCTTATTATACAAAATAATTTCTAAGATACTAACCAATAGATAATAGGGGGTTATGAATGGTTTAGCAGATCAAAATAAATATAATTTTATACCTCAAAGATTGATTAATTATAGTATTACACTGAGCAATAAATTAGTGAAAGTTTATGGTAGGAAAGAGATTTCCCTAACGTATATGTCAAAAGTAGATATGAAGAAGGCCTATGACTCTATAGAGTGGGGATATCTTAGATAGGCATTGGATAATTTGCGATTTCGTAATAGGTTTATGGAATTGATATATTATTTCTCAGTACTGTATCCTATTCCATTCTTATAAATGACTATCCCAATGTGCCTTTTACTAAGAAGAAGAGGTTGAGGCAAGGAGATACTTTATCCCCTTACTTATTTATATTAGTAATGGAGTATTTGTCTAGTCTTCTTAAGAAGTTGAGGTGTGTACCTAATTTTAATTTTCATCCAAAAAGCTGAGCGACTACAAATTATTCAACTAAGCTTTACAAATGACTTATTATTGTTTATTAGAGGTGATGTATTATCTGTTAAGCTATTATATGATGTGTTCATGGAGTTCTCAAAAGCATCAACATTAGTTGAAAACACATAAAATCTCTATTTACTTTGGTGGAGTTTCAAGAAATATGCAGGCAAAAATACTATGGGTACTTAGGTTTACTCAGGGAAGTCTACCTTTTAGGTACTTAGGAGTGACATTGAGTAATAAAAGAGTGTCTATATTGAAATACCAACAACTAATTGACAAGATTATAGGGAAAATTGTGAGCTGGATATGTAGATTTCTGTCTTATGTTGGAAGGGATCAACTCATCAAAAGTGTACTATTTTCCATACAGGTGTTCTGGTCTCAGGTGCTCACCATGCTGACAAAGGTTGTTAAATTTATTGAAGCCTTGTGTAGGAACTTCTTGTGGACAGGTGAAGATAAAATATCCAAAAAAAGCCCTTATTTCTTGGTAACAACTATGTCTTCACACAATAGGGGGTAGAACATCCTTGACATACAGATATAGAATAAAACAATAACTAGTAAGCTTCTGTGAAACTTATGTAAGAATAAAGATAGATTATGGCTGAGGTGGGTACATTTCTATTATGGAAAGATAGGAACAATATGGGGGATGTAATCACCATATTCTTCATAGATTGTAAAGAAGATCATTAAGTCTACTGAGATATTTGAAAAAGTTGGATGTATAAATGTAATGACCCTTTTGGACATTTCCTTAATTTGAATGCATTCCCAATATTTTGAGCCTTTCCGTAGTAGATACAAATCATTTGTGACTTGTCAGAACTGTCAGTTTGGTTGTTGGAAAGTTCATTCGGATTTTAGGCGCATTTTCCTATTTTTGAGCTTTCATTATTTAGGATTTGGTCTCGGACCAAAACTCCTAGTAAATGACCTTTTATGAGACTTCCGATAGTGTCATCACTGATAAAAGGTTAATTTTAGGCTGGGGGACCCTTAGTTCAGGTCCCAAGGCTTCAATACTCATTTAGGGATATCAGGCAGATTATATGACAAGCTGGAACAATAGGTGTAGGGCCCATATTTGGCCAAAAAAATCTCGGATGAAAGTTTTGATGGTTCCGTTGAGTACATAAATCGAATTTTGTAAGGTAGCATATCTTATTTGCACAGAAGGGGTTTCGAATGAATCTCAAATCTCAATTCAATCTATTTCAGCCATAGAAAAATCTGGTGCATTAGGGCACTAGTTTGACCGTGACTGCAAAGGTTAAATCGTGTATGCCATTTATGATTTCTCCTTTGTTCTAGATCATGATTGTGAAGCGTAAATCACGTATGCCACATGCGATTTCCCTTTTAGGTCAGATTGTGATCATGATGGGTAAATTGTGATCGTGTTGTGCGATTTACCTTTGTCAGATCGTGATCACTATATCTGAGTCGCAATAGCAACTCCCGACCCCATATCTAATCCTCTTCTTCAATCCAATGTTCCAACATTCATTCCACCATTTTTACACCAAGTTGAGAAATCCAAAAAGGTAAAGGAGTGGACAGTCATCCAAATAAGCTGAGGTAAGCTAGCCTAATCCATTTTTTTCATTTCCTATTGATTTTCGCATCGATTTCCATCATAATTCATGGTAAATTCTTATGAAATTAGGGCTTTAAATTCCTAAACCTTGAGGTTTGATTTGAGACTCGTTTTGTGCTTCGTTTGTACTCAAATTTTGAGCACAACTTTCTTGTCCTTCAAGAGAACTCGTGATGGGTTCAATTTTAGATTCCATTTGGGAGCCTCGCGTGCCTATACTTGACCCAAAATTTGACCCGACCCTTAATATGGAAATATAAATATCATTTTACTCCTAATGACATGTAGATTATGATTTTCATAGCATGATGCCATTTCGGGGTCATTGTCACAACCCAAACCAAAACATAGCCGTGACGGGTATTGTAAGTCCCACATGGACCAGAGACCACCCCTTTTACTTAACAAAACCAACATATAAATCTCAAGAGTTGGATGAATTCCTAGCATATAACAAGATAGCACATAACCAAACTAATGATAATTTATAATTTGTCTATTACAGCCACTGGTACTCAGACAATCATCTGTCACCAAAATAATCAACCAAAACTACCAAGTCCACAGTAATCCAACAAAGCCTCTACAAAATCGAAAGTCAAAAAAATGTCGAGACATACCCCTGATAAAATTCCAAAACCAATATCCAAAAGATAGTCAAAATGTAAAAATGAAACCATAAAATAATTTAGGGTGTTTTGAAGGATGGAAGCTCACCACTTCGATCGACTCGCTAGCTGATCCCAAATCCATGTCACTAGGAAGGAGAGGTGGAAGTATGGCCACTTCTTGCATCGCATGGGGATATAATGTTTGATGACGGTTAGTAGTTAGAGTGCTAGCATGCAACTCAAGGATAGGGGAACAATTTAATGCTATGATAACACTTCAAAACCAATACAACATCCACTCTATAATATCATATGAAATATATATACATATATAATAACACATGTTGGGGTAGGTAACAAGGCTTAACATGAACTTGAAAACATTAACCTGGTTTGTGTAGCTTTATCGTCATAAAATAAGGCACCCACAGTCTATATGGGCCCAACTCTCCCCTAGCTGAAAAGGACCCAGTGCATGTAGCCGCACGAACCAGAAAATATCCATACCTGTATATACCTTTATGTAGGACTCAAACCTCCCAACATAATCAAGGTGACTTAAGCACTAATGTACACAATATGGGAGACTCAAACCTCCCATTCATATATTCATTCGGGGGAATCGAATCTCCCGGTCCTGTAGACACCCGCATCGCCTAGCGCAGTTTCAAGGTTAGTCTTTAGGACTCTACTTACACAGATTGGTTGTACATTCCCCTTTAAAGAACAATTAAAACATTCATTACTCATACAAAACCATTAATCCAATTACTTACCAAAGGAATTCCATTGTTCTCGTCATACTAACCACATTAGCAAGCGTATAATATGCCATAACTATTATTAATCAACTTGGGACTCGAATCCACTGTCTAAACAAAGGCATCAATTAAATTCAACATTTAGGACTCGAACCCATTTAATATTTCAGATCAAATTATGTACAATAAGGCCTTCATAAAGCCATTTACCAATCATCAACATTCTTAGGCCAGTGGCTTAGATCAAAACACAATTCCATCATGTGACAGGATCATTCTCACTGATAATTTCATAGACAGGTTGAGGGCATACCATTATCAAAGACAAAAACCAACAAATTTAGGTTTAAATATGACCCATTTGTTAAGCCATAATTCTTATGTACCTACATGTGCCAAACCATTATCAAAACATGTGTAATCATAATTTAAACCATGAAAAAATAATACTCAATATTATACATTCAAATCCTCAACCATGGTTTTCAAAACCACCATTAGTGACTCATGAACAATTCTCTAAACATATGATTTTAGTGAACTAACAATGAGGGAAGAGTCACATGCTTAAGTTACAAAGATTCACAGAGAGAATTTGATCCTTAAGCCCTTAGATGACGACATGGAAGAAACCCTAGCCTAATATTTCTTGAACGGTTTGAGAGAGCGTTCAGAGAGTGTTTTTAATCTTGTAAAGTGTATAATGGATGACCAAAAGGTGTTATAAGACGTCGGGTCTTAAGGGCTTGGGGTGGGAAATGTCCAAATTAACCCCAACTTAAAGCGTAAAATCTTGTCTTTGGTTACGAGTCAAGCCATCGAATCGTTAAAACAACATATAAATATTATCATTGAGTCATCACCTAGACAATGAATTAGACACCATACAATGTCCAACTTATAACTTCCTAGTCCCACTCATCACTAGAAAATACGACTCATAGGGTCTAGTCTTGACCAACACAAAACACGAAGGGCTTGGACACTAGAAAACATATGACTGGACCCTAACCATTCATCACATGATCATACTACTCATGAGGAGTCTCTCGTAACCAGGAAAAAACATGGCTAATAACACACTTGTTTGGTTACGACTTAGGTCCCTAGACCTGTAACCACACTATACGACTCATTTGGTGAGTCTTCAACATGACAGTGAGCTCAAGGTTTAAGGAAATTTTAAGGGCCAAAACCTGACTCATTTTAGTCTCCCCCTATGGATAATTCATCCTCAAATGATGGGACAAAGAATTGACTAGCACGATTAAGCCCCCAAACATCTATACTCTTACCTTTAAAAAAGAAAACAAAATACCAAGGAAATTTGTCAATCTACTTTTAATAAAGACAGAAAACAAAGATATTAAGCGCAACACATACCTCAACTTTAAATTTTTGAAATCAGGAATAGGAACAGATATTTGGATTTCATGTACTCCTCGGCTTCCCAAGTAGCTTCCTTGAACTTTTTTTTCCACCATATAACCTTTACCAAAGCCACATCTTCATTCACAATCGACGAACTTAATAATCCAAGATCCTCACCGAGACCTCCTCATAGGACAAAGAATCCAAAATATCAATGTTTCTAAGGGAACAACCAACGAAGGATCACCCACGCTTTTATGCAACATGGACACATGGAATACCGAATAAATGAAACTCATGCTAAAAGGCAATTCTAGCTCATATGTAACATTACTAACCCTTATCAAAAATACATATGGGACCATATACCAGGGATTGAGCTTCCCCGTCTTGCCAAACTGCATTACTCCCTTCATGGGAGACACCTTTAAAAATACCCAATCTCCAACCTCAAATTCCAAATCTCTTTACCTTATGTCTACATAGGATTTTTGGCAACTTTAGGAGGTCTTAATACTATATCGATTCACCTTTACCTTCTCCATATCTTGGTGAACCAAATCCAGGAAAAATATCTCCACCTCACCAACCTCGAACCACCCAATAGGAGACCCGCACCTCTTATTGTACAATGCCTCACATGGAGCCACACCAATTCTAGAATAGTAACTATTGCTATAGGCAAATAAATGAGAGGCAAGAAGTCATACCAACTACCATAAAAATCAATTACAAAAGCTCGCAACATATCTTCCAAATTCTGAATGGTTCTTTTCCCTTGGCCATCCGCTTGTGGGTGAAAAAGGCGATACAAAATCTCCCTTTAGTCCCCAAACCATGATGAAAAGAACACCAAAACTGTGATGAGAACTATGTACCATAGTCTAAAATGATTGAGAAAGGCACACTATGCAACTTTATGATCTGCTGAAGTTACAACTTGGCATAATCCTCGACTGAATAATTAGTCCTCACGTGCAAGAAGTGAGAAGACTTAGTAACCCTGTCCATGATGACCCAAATAGAGTCACACTGGTTCTGCAACTGCGGAAGGCTGGTAATAAAATCCATATTAATTACCTCCCTTTCCATACCAGTAATTCAATCTCTTGAATTAGCCCACTTGGCCTCATGTGCTCCATGTTCACTAGCTGAAACACCATATACTTAGCCACAAAGTTGGCTACGTCCCGCTTTATATTATTCCACCAATACATATACTTGATATCATGACACATCT
Source organism: Capsicum baccatum var. pendulum (assembly GCA_030864225.1). Classification (NCBI taxonomy): domain Eukaryota; kingdom Viridiplantae; phylum Streptophyta; class Magnoliopsida; order Solanales; family Solanaceae; genus Capsicum; species Capsicum baccatum. Next base: position 282,777,675 of record CM061555.1, read on the forward strand.
TTGTTTAATCGAGATAAACTGTATAACGAAATTCATGGGACTCGACCAAAATCCTTCCTTGGAACCTATCAACATCGGGAATGCTCAATCTTTCTTAGTACCTCAAGATACCATCACCACCGATCTCGATGGCTATCATTTTTTTCTTACCCATATTATCCTTAATTTTCACCAAGAGGGGATCTAATACCTGTTTTTACTTTATTTAATGAACAAAAAAATGATTGTGCCACTTGTTGCACAAGCACACCACCATTCTCAAAATCCAATAGACAAACTCCAAGATTAGCCAAATGGTGAATATCGCTCGCCAATTCACACTTATCCTTATCCATATGCGATAACCTACCCATTGAAAACCTGCTAAGAGCATCAACAACAATATTAGATTTACTTGGGTGGTAGTGAAGACTCATGTCATAGTCCTTCAGCAACTTAAGCTACCTCTTCTGCCTGAGATTAAGCTCTTTCTTAGTGAACACATACTCTAAGTTCTTATGGTAAAAAAAGATATCCACATGGACTCTATACAAATAGTGAAACCATATTTTCAATGCAAATACCTCGGCTAACAACTCCAAGTCATAAGTTGGATAGTTCTTCTTATGAACCTTTAACTGTCTAGAGGCATAAGAAACCATCTTACTATTCTATATCAAAATATAACCTAAACCAACTCGAGATGCATCGCAACAGACGATGAAACCCTTTGTGCCTTCAGGAAGAGTCAAGACTGGAGCCGAAGCCAACTTATCTTTCAGCTTCTCAAAACTTTCTTCACAAGCATCAGACCATAAGAACTTTACCTTCTTCGAGTCAACTTGGTCAATGGAGTAGCAATAGAAGAGAAACTTTCAACAAATATCCAATAGTAATAGGTTAAACCCAAGAAGCTTTGAATGTCAGTTAAATCTGTGGGTCTAGGCCACTTTTCAACCACAATAACTTTCTAAGGATCTATCATGATCCCTTCACAAGACACAACATGACCAATAAATGTAACAATGTTAAACTAGAATTCATATTTGGAGAACTTAACAAGCATACAACAGTCTTTTTTTCAAGGTCTACAATAAAATGCAGAGGTGACTGGCACAATCCTCCTCACTCTTAGAGTATACCAAAATATCATCAATGAAGACAATCACGAATAAGTCCAGAGACTGATAGAAGATCCTATTCATCAAATCCATAAATTCCATCAGGGCATTCGTCAAACTAAATACATAACCAAGAACTCAAAATGTTAATACTGGGTATAAAAGATTATCTTAGGGATATCCGCCTCCACAATCTTTGACTGATGATACCGAAATGAAATATCCATAATAGAGAATAATTTGGTGCCCTAAAGATGATCAAAGAGATTACTAATTCTCAAAAGTAGGTACTTATTCCTTATGATTACCTTATTCAACTGTCGGTAATCAATACACATATAAAGGGAACCATCCTTCCTACGTATGAACAAGACAGGAGCACCCTATGGGGACATATTAGGATGTATAAATCCTTGTCTAAGAGATTTTTTTAAACTGCTCCTTGAGTTCCTTCAACTCAGCTGGAGCCATTATATTCGAGGGAATAGAGATAGGACGAGTGTTCAGAATAAGGTTAAGACCAAAATTAATCTCCCTATTAGGAGAGACACCAAGTAGATTATCATAGAAGACTTTAGGAAACTCATTTACCACTAAGACGAAATGTAAAGAAGGACCCTTCAAGTTATAATCCTTAACTCAGAACAAATGATAGAGACATCCCTTGGAAATTAATCTCCGAGTCCTAAGATATGATATGAACCTCCCCTTAGTCATAACGGAACTTAGCTCCCATTTAATAACCAGCTCTTTAGTGAATTTTAAGACGACCTTACATGTCCAACAATCTTAATATGTGTAGTACAAGTGCAACCAACCCATCCCTTGACATCAATATTAACTATGTCTAATTCAAATAGATCAATCAAAATATCCCGACCACCCACGAATACCACACAACCCATATAGACTCTTCTATCAACCATGGAGTCACCCAGCAGGGTAGACAGAGAAAAAGGATTAGAAATATACTCAGGACCAAAACTAAAATATATAATGATAAATAGGATCACATAAGAGAGAAAGGACCCTAGATTAAGTAAAAAGTACACATTATGGGAAAAGAGTTTCAATATACCAATAACAATATCAGGAGATGACTCAAAGTCTTGACTAGAAGTAAGGGCATATAAGTGATTCTAGCTAGTGGAAATACCAGAAGCAGAAGAAACATCCTTTGATACCGAAGCTGATAAAGAGGAAAAATAAACCTTATTGGCCCTAAAAAAACCCAAGAAGGATAATCACACTATGTATAGCCAATCCTACCATAATTAAGACATCAAGTTCTCCCCATCTCATATTAGCAACGGTATAGGTGACCAAAAAATCTACAAAGAGGATACGATGGAGTGGTCTGAGCCCCACCAGCCTGAGGTTGGGTACCTTATGACCTATAACTCCACCATGCTATGAAAAAAAATCATCCAACGGCTTCGGGTAAGGAGTTCTAGCCATAGATAAATAACCAGAACTCCCTTACTTCTTTTTAGGACACTTTCCCTATCTTTACCACTCTGCTGCTGGCCTCCACCCTGATAAAAATTCTAAATTTCTTACTCTACCTCTCACCAATCTCAGTTTACTTCTTCTTTTCTTCCTAAATCTACTTCATATACACCACCATATCCTAGTTTAATAAGTTAGCCTTACACTCCAGAATCAATTTATGGGACAATCTAGGAGAAAACTTACACATTTTAGCTCTCATTTTAGACACCAACTCAGGAGCATACCTAGATAACTGATGAAATTTCAAGGCATACTTCTTGACCAACATCCTACCTTGGCTCAAATTCACAAATTCCTCTATTTTTACCTTCCTAAACTCCTGAGGAAAGAAGTAGTCCAAAAAGGCATTAGGGAAGCCATCCCATAATACAGAGTCATCATCTCCCCTGGACTATTCCTACTCCTCATACCATTGGTATGCCATATCCTTTAATTGATAGGCATCAAACTCCACACCTTCAATATCTGAAGCAAGTATAATCTAAAGGATCTTCTCCTTATTATCAATAAAAGCTTAAGGATCTTCCTCAACCTTAACACAAGTAAAATTTAGATGACTCAACCTCATGAATTGGCTAACCCAAGTGGCCTCAGAAGATGGAGTACTAAGCTCAGATTGAGAAGCTACCAATTGATACAACATATGAATAGATTGATGAAACTCAACATTCATTATATCATCCTGAGGGGTGAGAAGAGGTCTATAGGGACCTGGTGGAACTCTAGGAGGACAATCGAGAACTGGACCCCTAGACCAGGTTTAAACCCTATAAATATGATGTGTCCCTTCAATAGTGTCCCCAAGTGGCATAGAGGAGTTTTAATGAGCTTTAGATCATCTAGGAGGCATGATCTACAAAAGCAAGAAAACATGAATTAGAGAAATTGAAGATCTTAGACTCTATATCTCAAAATAGAACAACAAGAAAGGGAAACATTCATAAATGTCATATTCTCTTTTATAAGTATGGCTCACTACACACCTATAAAAGATACTTTAATTAACACGGCTTTATGGATACCCAATTGACCATAAACCTAGGATCTAATACCACCTTTTTCATGACCTGAACAAGGGCATGGTCGTGATGGGTATCTCAAGTCCCACTTGTAATGGAGATTGCCCTCTTCACCTAACTTAGCCAGCATAAAAACTTTAAGTGTCAAATAAACTTAAAACATATACCAAGATAGCGTATAACCAAACTAACGATAATTTATAATATGTCTATACCAACCACTAAAAAACTGGACAATTATCCATCACCAAAATAATCAACCAAAATACCCAAGTCCATGGTACTAAAACAAAGCCTTTACAAAACCAAAAGTCAACAAAATTTTGGGACATGCCCTCGATAATAACCCAAAACGGATATTCAAAGGATAGTCAAAATATAAAAAGAAAACAACAATGTAAACTGGGTCTTCTGAAGGATGAAAGCTCACTTCTTTAATCTGACTTGCTAGATAATCCTAAATCAAAGTCACTAAGCATGAGAGGTAGAAGTCTGGCTAGTTCCTACATTGTGTGGGGATACGGTATGTAAAGATGGTTGGCAGTTGGCGCGCTAGCATATAACTCAGGAATAGGGAAACAAAATAATGCCATAACAACAGTTCAAAACCAATATAATATCTAATGCATAATATAATATAAAATACCTATACATAAATAATACCATATGTTGTGGTAGGGAAAAAGGCTTATCATGATCTTTGAAAACCTTAACCTGGGTTGTTTAGCTCAACAATCATAAAATAAGGCACCTATGCGCTATATGGGACCAACTTTACCCTAAATGAAAGGGCCCAGTACGTGTAGCCGCACAAACTAGAGAATATCCATATCTATATATGCCTTTATGGGGGACTCAAACCTCCCAGCATAATCAAGGTGACTTAAGCACTAATGTATATAATATGGGAGAATTGAACCTCCCATTCATATATTTATTCAAGGGACTCAAACCTCCCTATTATGTTGACACCCACATTGACTAATACAGTTTCTAGTGTTAGTCCTTCAAAATCCACTTTCATGGCTCAACTTCACATCCTACTTTAAAGCCCAATTAAAACATTCACTGCACATATATAACTATTAATCCAATTACTTACCAAAGGCATTCCATTGGTATCATCATACCAACCCTACTTGAAAGTGTACAACATGCCATAACCATTATTAATCAACTTGGGACTCAAACCCATTGTCTAAACAAAGACATCAAGTCAATTCAATGTTTAGGAACTCGAACCTATTTAATATTTCAAATCAATTTATAGCCAATAATGCCTTCATAAATAGGTTGAGGGCATACCATTATAAAAGCCAAAAACCAACAAATTTAGGTTTAAATATGACCCATTTGTTAAATCATAATTCCCATGTACCCACATGTGCCAAACCATTATCAAAATATGTGTAATAATAACTTAAACCATGAGAAAACAATACTCAATATTACACATTGAAACCCGCAATCATGTTTTTCAAAACCACAATTAGTGAAACACCCTAGGTTTTGACTCTTAAAAATTTCTTAAGCTTTGAGATCACTGTCTTTGTAACAACTCACCATATGAGTCATATGGTGTGGGTATGAGTTAGGTGAACTAACTCATAAGGTGTCCAGCGAATGGTGGTTAGGTTATTGTTGTGATTATGATTGGGTTTTATAGGTCATTTGGTTTGGTAATGAGTTGTTAGGTCACTCTTTCATTTAATCTGAAACTTTGTGACTTGAATTGGATTTGAGTACGAGTGGCTCACTAAGATCTGTGAGGATAGTTTATGAGTGGTATAGTTGAATCATATATTGTCCAGTGTTAATTCCTTTAGATTTTGCCTTGGGTACGATTGGACCATACAAGTTGTATGGTCTTGTCATGAGTGGGAGATAGGGAGTCGTATGGTGGATAATGTAGGGGTGTTGAACTAACTATCTTGGTGATGACTCCATGGTATGAGTCTTATGTTGTGGTCATGAGTCAACCATCTGTGATAATTTTACAATTTTAAGTGGGAGCATTCTAGACATTTTCCCTTTGTAACTCCCTTTGATACCATGACATAAACATATTTTGGCACTTTATTAACCTATTATTCTTAATCAAACACTCTTAAAATCCCTCTTAAATTCTCTCTCTAGAAAAAGGCTAGGGTTTCAATAAGACAATCAATTAAGGCTTTTAAGGGTGGTTTCTCTCTGTCTTTCTTAGTGTCAAAGGCATGCTACTCCTCCCTCATTGCTATTTTACAAAGAGAATATGTTTTAATATATGATGTTCATGATATTATTATGTCTTGAAATAATGCTTTGGGGTTTGGGATGTTCATAGTTGAATAATGTTTCTCATGGTTTAATATTGCCTCTTTTATGATTTTAATATGATTTTGACATTATGGAATGCATGGTTATGGTAAATGGATTTAGGGGTACTTTGGATTCCCCCAAATTACTTGGTATGGTTTTGAAACATACGTTCCCTCAAGCTATTTGTTAGAATGCACATGAGAATGATTTTGTCACATAGTATAACTATTCTTGAAATCTTTGCATTACATAAGTGGTCATGGAACTTGAATTGTTTTAGTTGGTTTTAAATGGTTTTGAGATGCCTTGATGTCCATGGTTTTAGTTTAACTAGAAAATTTAGAGTTAATTTAGTTTAATCGATTTGGTACGGCATAAAAGGATAGACTTGAAAGCTTTAATGTTAGTATGATGATATCAATGGTTAAAGCCTAAAAAAAATCCTTGGGAAATAGTTAGAATGGCTAAATGGTTTTAATATAGGCTTAAGGGGGGTCGAGTAGCAATGCTTTGGAAGGAGGGGGTACCAGGGGGATCGATACTGGAAACTCACATTTGCCAATGTGATGGTGGTCTTGGTGACAGTGTTCATGATTTCATACTTTATATTTTTGGAGATGTACTAGTTATCCCTAGTTTTTTTCTTTATTCGGATGGCTAACACCTACTGGGGCTTTTTCAGTAGGGGGAGCTAAACCCATAAGCCCATAGGTGGTTTTAAGATGGTCAAGCTACTCAACCCAAGTTAAGGTTTTAAATGAATGCTAAACCTAATTCCCTATCCCAGCATGATATATATAGGTATATGTATGATTGCATATGGTTATTTGATTTGGTTTTGAATAATGACATTATTTTATCTTTATCCCCGAGTAAATGCTAGCTTCACTCTGTTAATCATCTTTAGGCACTGTATCCCCATGTGATGCAAGAATTGACAATACTACCATTCCTCTTGCTCAGTGACTTGGATTCGAGGATAACTTTCAATTATATTGAAGTGGTGAGCTTTCATACTTTGGAAGTCTCTATTTTATGCTATGTACATCTTTTATTTGTTATTTCTTTAGTTTGTTTTTTCAATAGTTAGGTGCATGTCCTGATTAGATGTTATTTTATTTTGGTTAGAGGCTTTGTTAAATAACTATGGGCATAGGCGGTGTCGATATTGGTGTCAGGCTTGGTATTAGTATTGGCATTGGGGTTGGCATCGATTAGATATATTGATTGAGGTTGTTGGATTTTGATTGTAGACTTTGTTTAATGTCTTAGAAATATTATTGTTTTATCTTGTTATATGCTTGGAATTCATCCAATATAGGGTGCAGGGTAGTTTTGGTTGGGTATTGGGAATGGTTTCCAGTCCTTGTTTAACTTAAGATGCCGGACACGACTATGCCCTAGTTTAGGTCATTTTAGTTTGGTATCAAATACAGGTTCATGGTCAATTGGTTTCCACAAAGCCATGTCAATTAGAGTCTCTTTTATGGGTGTGTAGAACACCATACTTATAAGAGAGAGGCTACAAGATATTTAGTAATATTTCCCTTTCTTATTATCTTACTTCAAGCTATAGAGTCTAAGATCATGGATTCCTCTGATTCCCATTTGCTTTCCTTTTTAGATCATTCCTCCCTAATAATCTAAAGCTTATGGAGACTCCTCTGTTCTACTTTGGGACACTACTGATGGGACACACCCTGCTTATGGAGTTCAAACCTGGTCTAGGGGTCCAATTCCTGATTGTCCTCCAGGAGTTCCACCGATTCCCTCTAGCCTTTCTTGCACTCTTCAGACAAATATGACAAATGATGAGTTTCGCTAGTCTATTAATATGCTGACTTGGTTGGTAGCTTCTCATTCTGAGCATGGTACTTCTATCAGTCCATCTTCTGAGGCTATAATGGTTGGCCAATTTATGATGTTGATTCCTCTAACTTTTACTAGTGTTAAGGTTGAGGAGAATCCTCAAGATTTTATTGATAAGATGGAGAAGATCTTCTGGATTATGCATGCTTAATATGTCGAAGGCGTGGATTTTAATGCCTACCAATTGAAGAATATGGCATACCAATGGTACAAAGAATGGGAATAGTCTACGGGAAGTGATGCAGACTCTACAGTATGGGATGACTTTTCTAGTACCTTTTAGGACCGTTTCTTTTCTCAAGAGTTGAGGGAGGAAAAAATAGAGAAATTTATAAATCTGAGACAAGGTAGGATGTCGATCAAGGAGTATGCTTTGAAATTCTATCAGGTGTCTAGGTATGCCTCTGTGCTGGTGTCTAGTGTGAGAGCTAAAAATGTAAGTTTCCTTCTGGGTTATCCTATGAGTTGATTCGGGAGAGTAAGGCTACCTTATTGAGAAAGTACATGGATATATCTCAACTTATGGTATATACATAGTAGTTTGAGAAAGAAAAACTAGGTTAAGATTGGTGAGAGGTAGAGTAAGAAGTTTAGATTTTTTATTAGGGTAAAGGGCAGTAGTAGAGTGGAAGAGATAGGGTAAAGTGGCCTAATAAGAAGTAGGTTAGTTCTTGTTCTTTCTCTATGGCTAGTACTCCTTACCCAAAGCCATCGGGTGATTGTTTCTCTTATCATGGTGGAGGGTATAAGGAACAGGGTGCCCAATCTTGGTTGGTGAGGCTCAGTCTGCTCTATCATATCTCCTTGAAGATTATGGTCATTCGTACCATGGCTAGTGTGAGAAGGGGAGAAACTAATATTTTAATTAGGGTTAGATTAGCCATATACAACGTGGTTGTCCTTCTAGGGTCACTTTTAGGGCCAATAAGGTTTCTATTTCCTCTTCATCAGCTCCTACACCAAAGGGTGCTGCTTCTATTTCTTGTACCGGCACTAGCTAGAATTGCTTATATGTGCTTACTTCTAGTCATGATTGAGACACATCTCCCAATATCATTGCTAGTATGTTGAAAATATTTTCCTATGATGTGTACTATTTACTTGATTTGGGGTCTACTCTTTCTTATGTAACCCAATTTATGGCTGTGTATTTTTGTTTATATCCCGAGTACATTTCAGACGTCTTTTCTATGTCAACCCTATAGGTGACTCTGTGGTGGCTAGAAGATTCTATAGGGGTTGTGTGGTATTTTTTGGTGGTCAGGAGAATATGGTGGATCTATTTAAATTAGACATGGTTGATTTTGTTCTCATATTAGGGATGGATTGATTGCACTCGTGCTATGCTTCTTTAGACTTCGAACCTATAATATTGTCTTTAAATTCCCTAATGAGATGGTTATTGAGTGAGAGGGTGGTTTTCTAGATCTTAAGGAGAGGTTGATATCATATTAGAACTCAAAGATTGATCTCCAAGGTTTGTCTCTGTCTTCTGGTCCCGGTTAAAGATTCTAATTTAGAGGGTCTTTTTTTACATTCTGTCCCAGTGGTGAATGAATTTTTAGATGTCTTCCCTAATGACCTTCCTATTATTCCTCCTAATAGAGAGATTAATTTTGGGGTTGATCTTGTTTCGGACACTGTCTTATCTCTATTCCCCCATATAGAATGGCTTCAGCTAAGTTAAAGGAGTTTAATGAGTAATTAAGTAATCTTTTTGTCAAGGGTTTCATCCATCCCAGTGTGTCTCTGTGGGGTGCATTGATGTTATTTGTACGTAAGAAGGAAGGTTCCCTTCAAATGTGTATTGATCACCAAAAATTAAATAAGGTAACATCAAAGAATACGTACCATCTTTTGAGGATAGATAATTTATTTTATTAGCTTTAGGGTGCTAAGTTTTTCTCCAAGATCAATCTCTGATTCGGGTATCATTAAAGATTAGGGAGGTGGATATCCCTAAGACAAGTTTTCATATCCAATATAGGCATTTTGAGTTCTTGGTAATGTCTTTGGTTTGACTAATGCCTCGGCGACATTTATGGATTTAATGAATAAGGTCATCTATTAGTTTTTAGGTTTGTTCATGATTATTTTCATAGATGACATTTTGGTGTACTCTACGAGTAAGGAGGATTATGTCGATCACTTTGACATTATGTTATAGACCTTGAAAGGTCAATAGTTGTATGATAAGTTCTCTAAATGTGAATTCTAGTTGAATGTCGTTGCATTTCCGGGTTATGTTTTATCTAGTGAAGGGATCATGGTGGATCCTAAAAAAGTTGTTGTAGTTAAAAAGTGGCCTAGCCCTATAAATCCAACCGATATTTAGAGCTTCTTGAGTTTAGCCGATTACTATAAGAGATATGTGGAAGTTTTTCTTCTATTGCTTCTCCATTGACCAAGTTGACTTAGAAGAAGGTGAAGTTCTTATGGTTGGATACTTGCGAGGGTAGTTTTGAGAAGAGGAAAGAGAAGTTGACTTCAGCTCTAGTCTTGACTCTACCTGAAAGCACAGATGGCTTTATCGCTTATTGTGATGTGTCTCGGGTTGGTTTGGGTTATGTGTTGATGCATCATGGCAAGGAGGTTTCTTATGCCTCTTGACAGTTGAAGGTTTATAAGAAAAAATATACAACTCATGACTTAGAGCTATTGGTGTGGTGTTCGCATTGAAAATCTGGCATCACTATCTGTATGGGGTCCATGTTGAGAAGAGAAAGTGGCTTGAGTTGCTGAAGGACTATGATATGATTTTTTACTACCATCCTGGTAAAACTAATGTATTTGCTGAAGCTCTTAACAGGTTATCCATAGGGAGTATATCTTATGTGGATAAAGATAAGCAGGAGTTCACAAAGGATATTCACCATTTGGCTAACCTCGAATTCATCTCTTAGAATTTAAGGATGGTAGTGTATTTGTACAGTAGGTGGTGCAATCATCTCTTGGTTCAGAAATAAAAGAGAAGTAGGTATTAGATCTTCTCTTGATGAATATCAAGGATAATGTGGGTAACAAGAAGGTGATAGCCTTCGAGATCTATGGTGATGGTATCTTGAGGTACCAATAGAGCCTATGTGTTCTCGATATAAATGGTTTATGAAATTGGATCTTAGCTGAGGTGCATGAGTCACACTGTGCTATGTATCCTCGTTCAACAAAAATGTATCATGACCTTAAGGAGATGTATTAGTTTAACATTATGAGTGGGAAATGGCTAGTTTTTTAGCGATGTGCATGGTGTGCAAACAAGTAAAGGTTAAGCACATGAAGCCCAGGGGATTGTATCAAGAAATTAAGTTGCCGATGTGGAAGTGAAAGAGATCAACATGGATTTTGTTACCAGTCTTTCTTGGTCTCGGAATCAGTTCGATTCAATTTAGGTCATCGTGGATAGGATGACTAAGTCTACTCACTTTTTACCAATAAGGACTAATATCTCGGCTGAGGATTATGCAAGGTTTTATCTCTAAGAGATACTGAAGTTACATGAGGTACATATTTCTATCATTTCGGATTGTGGTACACGGTTTTCATCACACTTTTGGCGGTCATTTCAAAAGGTTTGGGGAACAAACTAAGTCTTTGTACTACTTTCCACACGTAGTCGAATGAGCAAGCGGAAATGACTATTCAGACGTTAGAAGATATGCTTTATTCTTACGTGATTGACTATGGTAGTAGTTAGGTTGAGCATTTACCTATTATATAATTTGCCTATAATAATAGCTACCACTCTATCATTAGAATGGCTCTACTCAAGGCATTGGATGGTAGGAGGTGTAGATATCCTATTGGGTTGTTCGAGGCTAGTGAGGCGGATATATTTGGGTTGAATTTGATTTACCAGGCAATGGAAAAGGTGAATGTGATTCTAGATACGCTTAGAGCCACCTAAATTTGCCAAAAGTCCTATACGAACGTGAGGCGTAGGAAGTTAAAGTTTGAGGTTAGGGATAGGGTGTTCTTGAAGGTGTCTCTCATGAAGGGAGTAATGGAATTTTTAAATAAGGTGAAGCTTAGTCCCCCATATGTTGGTCCAAACTTGGTTGTTAAGAAGAGTCAACAATATTGCGTATGAGTTGGATTTGCCTTCTAGTTTGAGCTCCATTAACCTGGTATTCCATGTTTTTATTTTGAGAAAGTGTGTGGGAGATTCATCACAGATCGTACCTATCAAGGATGTTGGTATTTTAGATTCTCTTTCTTATGAGGAAGTCCCTGTTAAAATCTTGGATCAGCAAGTTCTTTGATTGAGGACCAAGGATGTAGCTTCGATAAAGGTTCCATGGAGGAACCACAAGGTGGAAGAGGCTACATGGGAAGTTGTAAAGGACATAAAGTCCAAGTATTCATTCCTGTTTTCTGCTTCAGAAATTCATTCATAAGGTATGTGTTGATATTACCATTCTTTTTACTTTGTTAAAGGAAAGATTGATTTCCTTAGTATCTTTTTTTTCTAACTTTGTTAAAGGTAAGCGTAGGGGTTTTGGGGGGATTAATCTTGCTAGTCACTGCTTTGTCCCATCATTCATAAGAATGATCCAAGTGGGGGAGAATTGAAACACCCTGGGTTTTAGCCCTTGAAGCTTTGAACTCACTTTCCTTCTGATGAATCACCATATGAGTCGTATGATATGGGTATGGGTCAGGTGACCCAACTCGTAAGGTGTCTGGTAAATAGTGGCTGGGTTGTTGGTGTGATTACAACTAGGTGGTATAGGTCATTTGGTTTGGTGATAAGTCATTAGCTCGTCTTTTATTTAATATAAAACTTAGTGACTTGACTTGGATCTAAGTATGAATGGATCACTAAGAGCCATCAGGATAGGTTATGAGTGGTATAGTTGAATCGTATGTTGTCCAATATCAATCCCTTTGGATTCTGGATTGGGTAATGCTGAACCATATGAGTCCTATGGTCTAGTCATAAGTGGAAGACAGGGAGACGTATAGTGGACAGTTTATAAGTGTCCAACTCACTGTCTTTGTGCCGACTCATGGTACGAGTATGTCATGGTCATGAGTCATGGGGTTTACTCGTAACCACCTATGGTAATTTTATAGTTTGAAGTTGGGGGTTTTCTATTCATTTCCCCTTTGTAACTCCTTTTTATACCATGATATAAAACACTTTTTGGCACTTTATTAGCCTATTATTCTCAATCAAGCACTCTTAAAATCTCTCTAAAATTCTCTCTCAAGAAAAAGGCTAGGGTTTCATCAAGATAATCAATTAAGTCTTTCAAGGGTGGTTTCTCTCTGTCTTCCTTAGTTTCTAAGGCATGTTACACCTCCCTCATTTTTATTTTACAAAGGGCATGTGCTTTTATGTATGACTTTTATGATATTGGTATGGTTTGAAATAATGGTTGGGGGTTTTGAATGTTCATGGTTGAATAATTTTTCTCATGGTTTAATGATGCCTCTTTCATGCTTTTAATATAATTTTTACATTATGGAATGCATGGTTATAGTAAATGGATCTTTGGGTACTTTGGATTCCCCCAAATTATTTTATTATCATTTTGAAACATATGCGCCCTCAACCTGTTTGTTAAAATACCAACGAGAATGATTTTGTCATATAGTATGACTATTCTTGAAATCTTTGCGTTTCATAAGTGGTGCTGGAACTTAAATTGGTTTTGTTGGTTTTAAATAGTTCGAAGGGGCCTTGATGGCCTTGATTTTGGTTAAATTTGAAACTTTGGATTCAATTTGGTTTAATGGATTTAGTATGGCATAAAAAGATAGATTTGCAAACTCTAATTTTTGTATGACGATACCAACGGTTAATACCTAAACAAAAGACTTCTCGGTAAATGGTTGTAATGTGTAAATTAATTTAATATGGGCTTATAGAGGGTCGAGTAGCAAAGACATGGAAGGTGGTGGTCCTGGGGGGATCGATACTAGAACTCACATTTGCTGATGTGAAGGTGGTCTTGGTAACCATGTGCATGATGTCAACCTTTACATTTTTGGAGATGAACTAGTCATCCCAGGTTCTTTTTCTTTGGTCATGCGACTAACACACACAGGGGCCCTTTAAGCAGGGTAAGATGAATCATATAGCCTATGGCTGGTTTTAGGACAGTCAAGATACTCAACCTAGGTTAAGGTTTTAAATGCATGCTAAGCTTGGTTCCCTATCCCGACATGATATATATAGGTATATGTGTGATTACATATGGTTATTTTATTTGGTTTTGAATAATGGAATTATTTTATTTTTATCCTTAAGTACATGCTAGCATTCAGTCTGCTAACCATTTTTAGAAAATGTATCCCCACGTAATGTAGGAACCAACCATACTACCATTCCTCTTTCTCAGTGACATAGATTCAGGGACAACTTTGAGTTAGACAAAAGTGGTGAACTTCCATACTTCAGAAGGCTCTATTTTATGTTAGGGACTTCTTTTATTTTTGTTATTTCTTTGGTTTTTTTTTGGCTAAGGTCGGGGGCAATCCCGACCAGATATTACTTGATTCTCGTTAAAGTCTTTTTCAGTCACCTATGGGAATAGGCGCTGTCGGTATTGGTGTCAGCCTTGGCATTCGTATTGGAATTAGGGTTGGCACCGATTGGATGTTTGATTGAGTTTTTTACATTATGATTATAAACTTTGTTAAATTTCTTTGAAATATTTTTATTTAGTCTAGTTATAGGTTATATTTTTATCCGATATAGGGTTCAGGGCAGTTTTAGTTGGGTATTAGGGTGGTCTCCGATCCTAGTTAGACTTGAGATGCCCGATACGACTAGGCCTTGGTTAGGGTTATGTCAATTAGTGATCCATGAACAATGTTGTAACCATATAATTTTAGTGAACTAACAATGAGGGAAGAGTCATATGCCTGAGTTACAAAGAATCACTGAGAGAATTTGATCCTTAAGCTCTTAGATTACCACTTTGAAGAAACCCTAGGCCAATATTTCTTAAGAGTTTGATAGAGAGTTTAGTGAGTGTTTTAATTCTTGTAAAGTGTATAATGGATGAACAAAAATTGTTATAAAATATGGGGTATTAAGGGCTTAGGGTGGGAAATATCCAAAGCTCCCCCAACTTAAAGCTATAAAATCCCATCTTTGGTTACGAGTCAAGACCTCGACTCATCACCTCAACATACGACTCCTACCATTGAGTCGGCACCAAGACGGAGAATTGGACACCATACACTGTCTAACTTACGGCTTCCTAGTCCTACTTATCACTAGACTATACGACTCATATGGTCTAGTTGTGAGCAGCACAAAACACCAAGGGCTTGGACTCTGGGATAACATAAAATTGGACCCTAACCATTTGTAACATAATCATATGACTCGCTAGGAGTCTCTCATTACCAGGATAGAACTTGGCCAATAACGCACTAGTTTATTTATGACTTGGGTCCCTAGACCCGTAACCACACCATACAATTTGTATGGTGAGTCGTCAACATTAAAATGAGATAAAGGCTTTAAACAATTTCAAGGGCCAAAGCCTGGTGAGTTTCAATGATGGAGTGAAGACGGATGTTTTATAGACAATTCAAGGATTTGCAGTTCGACTTTAAGGTAGGCTTTTGTCTACTCTTCTCTTGAGATTGTGTTTTATATATATTGTATTCTAAATAGAAATGTTAGAATGTGATTGTGGGTAACCGTGACTTAGTCTAAATTGGGAGTTTGAGGCCTAGAAGGGTACTTGACTATTAAGTTGAAATACTTGCTATAATTCTATGATCCTATCAATTTCCTTATAAATAGAGTTAATTCATAGCATAACTATGATATTATTCCAGATATGGAAATAAAATTTAGGTATTGGAAGCACGAATAGTATGATTGGCATTATGTAGACTATTTAGGCTAATTTGAAATACTAAATTAGGAGTAATGGGCTTAGTTACTCATGTCTTAGGCAAATTGGGCATCATGGATTATATTTGGAAGGGAAATACCTTAGTTTTTAATTGTTTTGGTCATTTACCTTAGTTACCATGTTCTAGAAGGTCGCATTATCTTAGGGCAAATTATGGCTTACTTACTATCTTAAAGTGGGTATGGACACCTTAGCTTAGTCCTATGTGAAAAATGTTTAAATATGGATCTCGAGGATTAGGAGTGGGCCCCCCAGGCTTACCTTAGGCCAAGACCTACATTGGCTTGTGTAGAGTTTTATATGCATGATAGCATGTTAGGCATAGTTAAGTCTGATGAACCTTTGTTAATGTTTTATATATGTACTACTCAGTGGATTGTGATGGTTTTTCCCCAGATCATTAAGTTGTGGTTATATCGGATATACATTTAGGACTAAGGCTATGATTATATATTGTAGTCATTCCGAACATATTATTAGGACCAAGGCCATATTTATGATATTGATTGGTTAGGTTCTCGGAAGTACTCCATCCTTATACACAAAATGGTTGTAGTTTATCGACATATTGGTTCTTATAGTTGTATCATTTTAATACTGGTGATGGCATGCATACATTTGGTACTATCATGTTCACTTAGATGGTAAGTGGTATGATCCCAACTAAAATATGGTTTTATTACTCTTTTCTTAAAAAGGAAGTTGTTCTGACTCATCACTTTCAAAGAAGACTTCTTTATAATGGGAATCGAACCATCTTAATGAATAACTTATAAGCGTACAAGACTAATAATGATGATCTTAAGAATTTGACCAAGGCAGATTCCAGTCCATAGTTTACTACTACTATTTATTCTGGTCGAGAGAGATTTTGACCCTTTCCATACTTCTATGATGATTAAGTCCTGAAATTACCCTGAGAATTGATATTTATACTCCACTTTGAGTACTAGTTGCCATCGTTGATTTATGTTCGTATGGTGTTGATATTCGAGTATAGGGTAAGCTCTAGGAGTTTGAGTCACCCATTTCCTTCTATCGTTCTATATTTCATATTATTTTTTGAGATATATGTGTCGAGTATTATACATACTTGGGTTGTATTTCTATTTCTAGATGCTCTTGTACTAGCTCTACCAGATCATATGATGGTATCTTGTGTTGACTATCTTTATCTATTTCAAATACCATGGTTTTATTATAAGTTGTGTTGTTCATTTTCGCCTATGTTGGGTATTTTCACCAAGTTAACCCATTACATTTAGCTTCGGTTTATGGTTTGTCTTACCTACTGATAGGACTTATTAGGTGCTACTATGACTCATAAATTGGGTTGTGACAATCTGGTGTCAGAGCCTAGGTTACATACGTATTATTGGTACAAGAGCAAATGTCTAGTAAAGTCCTACGAATCAAAATAATGATGTTTGTTTCTTATATTTCGGAGTCTATGAGAAATTCTTAGGAGTTCTTCACTTCTTTCACTTATATCGTGCAAAGAGTCTGACTAGGTTTATGAAATATTCCTTTGATTTCAATCTTTTGCAGATGGGTAGGACATGTGTTATCACTACCTATGATGAGGGTCTCAAGTTTGAGCCTTGGGATCCTTCTCATGATCGTGGACGATCTAGAGGTTGTGCATACCCATGAGATATATCCCAACTTATTAGCGAGGATAGGGGTTCTCCACCAAACGCTACTCTCTCTCCTAAGCTCGATTCTTTTACCTCAGACAATGGTGGTCTAGGGACAACCCAGGATCCAGAAGGGATTTTTCTTCTTCAGTGCTTAGAGATACCTTAGTTCAGCTTTTGGGAATAGTCGGTGGTGGGATGTCTGATGGTGTACAGTCTACAGATCAAAGTGGTACTGAGGCAGGGACACAACTTATAGCTATGGATTCCAAAGTCTAGGTCTCTCCTACACCGATATTTGATTTGTCGTTATTTGCTCAACTAGTGGTTACCCACCCTACTATGTTGAGGAGCAGAAGATGTTATGTAGATTCTTGAGATCGGCTCTACCTAGTTTTTCTAGTGCTCTGGGTGAGGATGCATATGAGTTTCTGATTGTTTATGAGGATAGGCTTCATAATTTAGGACTTATTGAGACTCGTGATATTAATTACACGAATATTTTAGTAGGATTTGGCTGCTCGACATTGGTGGAGAAGTTATATGGATTCTTGAGCAATTGGATCTTCTTCCCTATCATGGACTTAGTTCACTGAAATGTTCTTCGAGAATTATATACCTCGCAGCCTTAGAGAGTATCAGAGGGATTAGTTTTCTATATGGGTCCATGAAAATAGCTGAGTATGAGGCCCGTTTCATGAGTTAGCTAGGCATGTGACTTCTATTCTTGATACTAAGTATGAGAGAGTTTGTTTCTTTGTTAGAGGGTTGAGGATTCCTCTTCGTATGTCCACTCTAAGTTTGGTTGTTGTAGGTAGGTCTTTTACTATGGGTTTAGATCACTCTTGC
Source organism: Capsicum baccatum var. pendulum (assembly GCA_030864225.1). NCBI lineage: Eukaryota > Viridiplantae > Streptophyta > Magnoliopsida > Solanales > Solanaceae > Capsicum > Capsicum baccatum. Next base: position 282,795,842 of record CM061555.1, read on the forward strand.
GTAATATAGAAGATGCATCATAAGGCCCAAGGGGGTAATGATAAGAGGCATAGATATCAAGGTAGTTTCATTGGGAATATACTAGTTCTTATTTCATAGGTAGTAGTTCTCATGATGGGTATTATCCGCATCCATCATATCATCCTCACAGTCATCCCAGATGATTGGTTCAAACAACTCTTCAGATTATAGATGGAGGTCAGTCTAGTGCTAGTGATTGCCCTGGTCAGGTTAGTGATTTATCTTTAAAGGGTTCATATTTTTGCTATTCTTATGGTAGAGGTTACTCTAGGTCATTCACAACTGTTGATTCTGGTTTAGCTTAGGGAGCATGTTACCATTATGGATCTTTTGTTTATTATTCTGGTTAGTACCCTAGTAGAGGGGTGATTTTTGCTTCATCTTAGAGTATTCCGCCTATTAGAGTTGTTCATCCCTCAGCTAGAGGTGGTATACAGGGTCATAGAGGTGGTTTCCATGGTACTCGATGAGGTTCTTAGGTAGGCAGGACAAGAGGTTGGTCAGGTTCCCAAAAGAGTGGTAAGCGTGGTCAGTTGTATGCAGTACCGATTAGGCCCAAGGACGACATATCAAATATTATTGTTATAGGTATCATTTTGGTGTGCCACCAGTCAACCCTTGCTTTATTTAATATGGGATCTACTTATTATTATATATCTTTTTATTATGCTCCATGGATAGAGTTATCTTGGGATTTATTATTTTTGTCATTATGTGTATCTACTCTGGTGGATGATTCTTTAGTAGTGGATTTGGTTTTCAGATCAAATATTATGACTATTAGCAATGTTGATACTTATGTTGATCTTATTATTCTGGATATACTGGATTTTAATATGATTTTGGGCATAGATTGGTTATGCCACGACCATGCGGTCATACATTATTTTACCAAGATCGTGACTTTTGCCATGCTCGATATACCCCCAATCTTATGGTAGAGAGCGGTTAGCCACAAACTATGGGCATTATTTTTTTTATTTGTGCTAGGAGGCTTATTTTGAGGTATTGCGAGTCTTATCTTGCTTATATTTGTGATACTAGTGTGGAGAGTCCGTTTTTTGACTCTATTCCTGTAGTTTATAAGTTGTCTAATGTGTTCCCTACCGATCTGTCTAGTATTCCCCCTATCTATGAGATTGAGTTCGATATTGATCTTGAGCTAGGCATTCGACCGATTTTTATGGCACCTTACCATATGGCTCCAGCCTAGGTTAAGGAGCTAAATTCTCAATTTTAAGATCTTTCTAGTAAAGTTTTATTAGACCAAGTGTTTCTCCTCGAGGAGCCCTTGTATTGTTTTTAAAGAAAAGAGATAACTCCATGTCCATTGTATTGATTATATACAGCTTAATAAGGTAGCAGTGAAGAACCGTTATCTTATGCCTCAGATTGATGATTTATTTGACCAGCTTCAGGGTGCGGCAGTATTTTCTAAGATTGAATTGAGATTTGGTTATCTTTAATAGAGGATTCGGGCTAAGGATATCTCAAAGACAGATTTTAGGACCCTTTATGGTCATTATGAGTTCTAGGTGATGTCATTTGGCGTGTCTAATTCCCCTGCTACATTTATGGATATGATGAACCGAGTGTTCAGACCTTATTTCCATTCCTTTGTGATTATGTTCATTGATGTAATCCTTGTGTATTCAAGAAGTAGAGAGGAGCATGCACATTTATTTAAGGATTCTGCTACAAACTTTGAGAGATCAAGTGATTTTTATCAAGTTCTCTTAGTGTGAGTTTTTGCTTGAGTCAGTGATGTTCTTTGGACATATGGTGTTTAAGGATGGTATTATTGTAAACCCAGCTAAGATTAAGGAGATTCATGATTAGGATAGACCTATATCTCCAACTGAGGTTCATAACTTCATTGGTTTAGCTGGTTATTATAGGCTATTTGTCGAGAGTTTTGCTACTATTTCAGCACCTATAACCAAATTGACTCAAAAAGAGGTTCCCTTTCCATGGTCTGAGGAGTGTGAGTAAAGCTTTGGTAAGATCAAGGATTTTCTCACTTTGGCTCCTATTTTAGCTTTTTCTACTGAGGGTGAGGGATTCACCATATTTTGTAATGGTTCTAGTATTTGTTTGGGTTGCGTATTGATGCAACATGGTCTTGTTATTTTTTATACTTCTATACAGCTTAAGGTGCACGAGTGCAACTACCCCACTAATGATTTGGAGTTGGTGGTGGTAGTTTTTACGATTTAGATTTGGAGGTACTATATTTATGGTGTGCATCATGAGATTTTCATCGATCATCATAGTCTTCAGCATCTTATGACCTGGAGGAAGATTAATACAAGACAATGTAGATGGATGGAGTTGCTTAAGGATTATGATATTTATATCTTGTATCATCTGGGTAAGGCATATGTAGTAGCTGATTCCTTGAGTCAGAAGGCAGTGAGTATGGGCAGCTTGGCTTGTATTTTCTTTTCTTAGAGGCTATTTGCATAGGACATTCAATCCTTAGCCAACTTGATGGTTTGCCTTTATATTTTAGAACTTAGGAGGATATTTGATAGTGTGTAGGCGAGTCCTCTTTATTTGAACAAATTCGAGATCATCAGTTTGAGGATAGTAAGCTTCACTTTCTTTGTGATTAGGTATTTAGTAGTTAGCCTAAGAGGGTCACTATAAATGTTATGGGTGTTTTGAGATTTGATGTCAGCATTGCATTTCAAGGATTGATTACTTGATTCTGTTAATTCTATGCGGGGCTCATAGCTTTAGATATTTTATTTATCTCAACATACCTAATATGTATAAAGATTTGAGACAACATTATTTGTGGAGCGGTACAAAGGGCGATGTGGCAGATATTATAGCTCATTGCCTATGTTGTCAGCAGGTAAAGGCGGAGCATTAGCAACTTGGTGGATTGATTCAGAGATATCCCATTCTCGAGTGAAAATGGGAGCAGATTACTATGGATTTTATTCATGGGTTGCCTTGTAATTCCCGTGGTTCTTATGGTATTTGGATCATCATAGATCATTTGACTAAGTCAGTACATTTCACTTCTATTCAGATGTCCTTCGATGATGAGAGATTGGCCTATATCTATGTTCAAGAGATAGTCTATTTGTATAGTGTGCCCATTTCTATTATTCTGGAATGTGGTTATGTGTTCATTTTGAGACATTAGAGATAATTTCTGGAGGAGTTAGGTACTCAAGTGGATCTTAATACAGCCTTCCATCCGTAGACAGATAGCCAGTCTGAGCGGACTATTCAGATTGTAGCCTTGGCTGATTTCGTATATAATAACAGTTATATTCAAGTATTGAGATGGCACCTTTTGAGGCTTTGTATGGTAGGTGATGTCGTCCTCTAATTGGATGGTTTGCGAATTTCAAGGTTCGACCAAGTGGTACTGATTTACTTTGGGAGTCATTGGATAGAGTTAGAGTGATTCAAGATAGGTTGAGAGCAGCTCAAAGTAGGTAGAAGGCCTATGAAGATTGTAGGCTTCGTGTTATGAGATTTGGAGTTGGTGAATGAGTATTCCTCCGTGTATCATGATATGCTACAGAAATATAACACTTTTGATGCTTAAAACATTAAAAATATGAAAGTTTCTTAGGTTGTTTTGTTAGATATGATGTGTTTTGGGTATGTTTTGTAGGAAACTAGGTTTTAGATGCTGAGTTCAAGAAAATTATGAAAAATGGAATTTTTGGCTACTTACTTGATCATTTTTGGGCAACTGTAACACTTACCGGATGTATATGACCAAGTATGTTCTGAAACTTGAAGTTCGGAAGCTTGGTTGCCAGAATTGGAGGGCTTGGTACTTACCTATGTCAATATGTGGACCGCATGTATCACTTGTGGTCCATATGTGACTAAGGTAAGCACCATAATTGAAGATCCAGAGACAGAAAAAGCTGAAGAAAAACTTCTACCACTTAGCTATCTCTACATGCAGAGAGCATGTGGGTAAGGTATGTACCAAAAGTCCAAAATCCTGAGAATGAATAGTGCATAAAAATTTTCTAGCACTAACCTAGGTCTACATGCAGACCGTATAAGGTACTTGTGCTCGCTGGAAGACCGCATGTGGATATAGGTAAGTGGCCACCGACCCTTCTTGTCCTTTTTTGGTTGGGCTTTGATTTTTAGGATTTCCTCATGTATTATAAATACCCTTTGTGTTTTTAGTTGAAGTGGCACACTCTTGATACTTAAAAACATATTTTTATTCTGAGATCCGATCTTGGTCTTGGAATTCACTTGTACTGGAATTCACATCTTAATATATATTTTAAATGTCGATCAATGCTACAAGGTATTATCTAAGTAAGATTGTTAGCTTCCATCTAATATCTTTAGACTCAAAAGGTAATAGTTAAATAGGATCTAGGATAAGGGTTAGTAAGGTAACATCCTAAGACTTAGAAGGTAAAGGGAGAAATCTGTTAGCTAGTCCAAAAGACAGTTGGTGGTACATAACTTATCAAATTTTGCATGCAAAGTATCAAGTTGGTTAAATAAAGCATGCTAATACAACAGAGTTGAAAAGCAATGGGGAACATAATCCTAGTGTTCACCGATGATTGATTACAATCAAAGTTGATGCTAGCTATTTGTTGTATAATGCTAATACAATAACTCATTTACTTTTCCAGTTTTGCCAGTTGAATTATAGCATCTGAAAGCCGCAATCCACATTTTTCCTAGGGATTTAAGCCCAACCTTTGTTGGGTTACTATATTTGACAGCGGCTGCATAATCTTCAAATTGAAGGTGTAGTTTGGACATTATTAAAAATTTGGTGTCATTCTCGGAGAATACGGTGTTGAGATATGAATTAAATTTTTTACAGTTTAGGGGTCTTTTTGTTTTTTTCTTATTTGGGTATACGTTGAATTATGAACATTGTTGATTACTTCACAAGCATGAGTGGCTAAAATCCCTTATCTAGGGTTGTTGAAATCCTGGTGGATTAACGAAGTAGGGGAAGTGCTATGTTGTTCTGAACTGATACCCATGAATGTATTGTATTATATTCACTTTAATAGCTATCTTAGTGGTTGTAAATGTTAGGATACCTCCTACATTATTGTTACCTACACCAAAAGAGGAGTAGTGACTAGCAAAAGATAATTACAGTAGTAATTTGAAGTTTAACTATCGATCCATGCTACTAGGTATTATCTAAGTAAGATGGTTAGCTATTATTTAATTACTAATGACTCAAAAGGTAATACTTAAATTGGATCTAGTATAAGGGTTAGTAAGGAGACATTCTGAGACTCAAAAGGTAAAGGGTGAAATCTTTCAACTAGTTCAAAAGATGGTTGGTGGTACATAACATATCATATTTTGCATGCAAGTTATCAGGTTGGATAAATAAAGCATTATAATCCTACGGAGTTGAGAAGATAGGGGGAACACAATCATAGTGTTCATCGACGATTGATTACAACCAAAGTTGATACTAGCTACTTGTTATATATTGACAATACGATCTTCCCATTTACTTTTCTAGTTTTTCCTGTTGAATTACAACAGCTGAGAGCCCCAATTCTACATATTCCCTTGGGATTCGACCCTAGACTTTGTTGGGTTACTATATTTGATAGCAACCGCATAATCTTCAGATTGAAGTTATATTTTAGGTGTTATCATATCACCCATGAAAGGTATGATGAGGTTTGGAAGAAAGGGTAAGCTCAGCCCTAAATATATTGGACCTTTTTAGATTCTTCGCATAGTGGCGAGGTGGCTTATGAATTAACGATCGTGGTTTGTGAGTGTTGACCCAATATGGTGAAATCATGATATCTCATTCGTGATAGCAACACGATTGCATGGACATGTTATAAATAGACCCCCTTATGTCGCGATTTTAGACATTTTTCTTAAGAGCATAAATCCTAAATAGTGAGATAGAGTGTGATTGAAGCTTATGGGAGATTGGGAAGCTTGATAACACATGTTTTCACAATTATCTTTTAATTTGAGTTAATAATTCACCTTTTTATTGGTGGATTTTATTGGTTTCTTGCTTAAAATCCTAGTATCATGAGGGCACTTGATTTTAGCTCCAATTTAGCTTGGATTTCACCCATTTTGAAGGTAATGTTTCCTTAAGCATCTAAAAATGTTGGGTTGATTTAAAAAAATGTGAATTTAGGGAGTGGGACCCATATGGGGATTTTTATGTGATTTTTGGATCTGAATAATAATGTACTATAACGACCCAAAATTGCCTCCCAAGACATCACATGCTGCTTAAAGCTATAAGTAGCCCCAAGCTAACCGTTTGATCCTATTTCTACTGATAACACTCATATCAAGATGAAATAATTCAAACACTAGCATAGACATATCATATGAAAGGAAATACGAAGAAAATACTCGGTCCAAACGACCAAGCAATATCGTAAACCTCAACACAACCACAATCTGATAACTAGTCTGACAAAGTCTCTACTAATCCATGAACTAGAGAACCATTGGAACACTGACTCGAAATGAACTGGAAATAATAGCATAGTCTCTCAAAATATGGAGATGTCTGAATATAGGTCCTCGAACCATGAGACTCACCACTGTAGGAATGTAGATAAAGGTACTCGAAAATTACTAAGGAGGTTAGGACTGAGCACCTGAACCTATATTATAAGACTATGTAGCACATAGATGTATATGTGGATTAGCACTTGGCAATGTATTGAGAATGTGGGGGTGCGTGCATTCATATAAAACAAAATCAATACTCTTTAATCAAATCATGCATGTAATAAGTAATGACTCACATGGCTTGAATAAGTATAAAATGCAAAGCTCATGAATCATGTAAAATGGAACATGTAACACAATCTCTCGAGTAATTATACTTTTAGCTTTGAAATATGTATTATTCTCTCATTCTTATTACTCAAGCATAAAGGAACCTTTAAGCAATACTTTCAACTCATGCATATGTCTCATGGAGGGTAAAACTTCTTCAATGCTCAAGAACTGATCACTCTTTTGAACTCAAATACTTGGAATTCGAAATCATGTAACTTTGGAACATACTTAAGGCATTTCATTCACGTTAGGAAAATGTCTCATTTCAAGCTTTAGGGAAAAATACTCAAATCAAGGGAAATTATATTAGTTTTATAGGAAAATATCTTATCTCAAAGCATTAGTTTTAAGGGAAAATATTCTATCTAAATGGAAAATACTTTAGTTTAGAGAGTTTCTATTAACTGACATATATCATGAGAGCTACATGGAGTCCAACGTTTTGTCCTCCTAAGAAAGAGAAATCACGTTGGGGAGAGGCGTCATACTCTGGCCAGGGAGTATAACCTAGGTCCAGTTATAACTAAGCAAACTCAGCCTCGGGCCCAATATTAAGTCGGCCTTAGCCCCAATGATAATCATAAACTCAGACTCAAGCCCAAAGTACGGTGGCATGTTGTTTTGGGGTAAGAAACAGTAGTAACTTACTCACTTAGTGCAAAATACTACTCCCTTTAGATTATCTGTACTTATCTAGTAAAAAGCTAATTTTAGAAATTATCTCATGGTTCACCACGAACCCAATAATCAAATTTGAAATCTCATGTAGGAAAGTGGATTTCAAAGATCAATGACCATTAGGTCAAAACATTTCTCAATAATCTCAGAATACTCAAATTATGGGTGCTCATAGCACAATAGTTCATAAAATCTCAAGTCTCAAGTAGGTCTTAATACTCCATAAATCAATCTCATGATAAAACTCATCAAAAGAATAATAGATAGCATATAGATTCATAACTCAACATATTCATATACTTCAATGTTTCAAACATTTCAACTATTAACTTCTCAAGGATTAAAATCATGGAGTGTAGACCCAACTGCAATTTCTCAAGAAAACATGTAAAAATCATGCCATTAGACTCTCAATTCAAGGGAAACATCAAAAGCTTGCAACCAATAACAATGGATGAAAAATCCCAATTTAATTTCATGTAAAATCTCATAAATTGCAGAGAATTGTAGTTTAAATAAGCTTTTTGGCACAAGGGTTAAAGGATTACCCTTGTTCAAAATCCCACATACCTTAAATTAGAAGCTTTGGATAAACTCTCATTTTTGGAACTCTATTCGTACTTTTAAATGAGGGTTCTTGAAACCCTTGATTGGGAACCTTGAATCTTGACTCAATTTAGAAAATCTATGGTGGATTCTTGAGATTCTTGGTAGAGGTTTTTGATGCTTAGGGTTTTTGTTGAGAGAGAACTTGAGAAAAACTTCATAGAATGCTTGTAAATGACCTTGATTTGATGTTTGCACGGTTTAAGAGGCTTGGAAAAAGTCCAAAGTGCCCTTTTTAACTTCAATACAAAGATGGAAAAATTAAACTAGGAACCCGATTCATGGTCCACCGTGACGCGCCACTGTTACGGTGGCTTACTGGAAATTGATAAATAGGAATTCGATAGTCACCGCAACACGTAGCATCGTATTGTCTCCCTAGTTGAGACCTAGAACTTCAGTGCAACGCATCACAATCGTGCCAGACCTCTGGAAATTGACTATGGGAAAATTGGGGTCCTCCGCGATATACCACTATCACGGAGTTCCATTTGAAATTGATAATTGTCAAATATACCCTCTCCACGACGCGCCAAGCACTAAAATGACGTTGTTTTACACAGGAAAAATAGAGTACACATAGCTAAATCTCTCTAAACTCTTGAATACCTCAAAAATTGAAAGAACTCATGCAAGAATAGATACATAGCTGAACTTTAGATTAGAAGGGCTGAATTAAGGAAGAATAATACATTCAGATTAATCTGAACTTGTGGAAAAGAGGTGCAGGTACTTGGCTTGCATGTCTGCTTCTGCCTCCTAAGTAGCACCCTGAACAGACAGGTTCCGCCACAAAACTTTGACCATGGGAACTTCTTTGTTCCTTAGTCTACGAATCTAAAAATCTAGGATCTCAACAGGAATCTCATCAAAAGAAAGACCATTCTGAATGGATGAATAGCTGACAACACTGCGGGAAAATCAACCTCATAGGCCACCTTACCAACACGGCTCAAGACTCTATACGGGAAAACATAACGGGGACTAAGCTTCCTTTTTTTACTAAACCTTTTCACCCTTTTCATGTGTGAAATCTTTAAGTATACCAAATCACCCACTTCAAACTCAAGATCTCTTCTCCTTACATCGGCATATGACTTTCGATGACTCTGATCGGTCTTTATCCTTTCTCTAATCAACTTAACTTTCTACATAGCTTCAAACACTGCATCAGGCCCAATTGTGGCAGCTTCACCCACATCAATCTACCCAATGGGTGATCTACATCTTCTACCATATAAGGACTCAAATGGGGCCATCCCAATGCTAGCAAGGTAACCACTGTTATAAATGAACTCTATCAATGGAAAATGATCATCCGAACTACCTTTGAAATCAAGAGTAAATACACTCAACATGTCTTTTAAGGTCTGAATGGTCCTCTCAGCTTGACCAACTGTCTGTGGATGAAAAGCGGAAGTCAAAAGAACTTAGGTACCAAGACCCTACTGAAATACCCTTCAAAATTGAGAACTAAATTGAGTACCTCTATCCGAAATAAAAGATAAGGGAAATTCGTGCAGTCTAACTCCCAAATATACAATCTAGCATAATCCTCCACTGTATAAGATGTATGCATGGGCAAAAAATGTTCGAACTTAGTCATCCTATCTACAACAACCCAAATAGAATTATGATGACGATGCAAAAGAGGCAACCCAGTTACGAAGTCCATATTCATGGCCTCCCACTTCCAAGTAGGTATACCAAACTCTTGCATCACACTACTAGGTTTTTGATGCTCTACCTTAACCTGTTGGTAAGTTGCACACTTTGTTATGAATTCGGCTATATCCTTCTTCATACCATTCCACCTATAGATTTCTGGCAAGTCGCGGTACATCTTAGCATTCCACCATGCGTTTTAGCTATAATCCTCTACCTCAGATCATCAACATACGGAACACACAATCTACCTTACAATCTTAACACACTATCTTTCCCTTAGGAGAAAACCTATACCTTTTGTTCCTTAACTACCTCCTTCAGTCTGACCAAACTAGGATCTCAATCTTGTTTCTCTTTCACTTCCGAAACTAAAGAGGATTCAGAACTACTTTGCACCAAAGTACTTCCCTCAGCTAAATCAAGCAACCTAACACCCAATATATCCAAATACTGCACATAATAAGCTAACTCTTTCTTACCTTTATCTACATGGGCAATACTACCCATAGACAATCTGCTAAGGGCATCCACCACTACGTTGGCTTGTCCAGGTGATACAACACACTTATATCATAGTCTTTTAACAACTCCAACCACCTCATCTGCCTAAGATTCAACTCCCTCTGAGTAAATGCATATTGTAGGCTCTTATGATCAGTAAACACATCAACATGAACACCATAAAGATAGTGTCTCCATATTTTCAAAGCAAAGACCACAACAGAAAACTCAGGTCATGAGTTGGGTAATGTTTCTCATGTGTCTTTAAATATCTAAAGGCATAGACTATAACTTTACCTCTTTGCATCAACAAACAACCCAAACCAATTCTAGAGGCATCACAATACACCATAAAACTATCTGTGCCATCAGGAAAAGTCAACACAGGTGCTGAAGTTAGTCGAGTCTTCAACTCCTGAAAACTCTTCTCACAGGAATATGACCACTGGAACTTAACTTTCTATTGGGTCAACCGGGTCATGGGAGACACAATAAAAGAGAAACCCTTAACAAAACAACGGTACTAACCTGCTAGACTAAAGAAACTTCGAATGTCAGATGGACAAATAGGTCTAGGCCAATTTCTTACAGCTTCTATCTTTTGGGGATCAACTCTAATACCCTCGGCTGAAATAATATGACCCAAAAAGGTTACAAACCTTAGCCAAGATTCGCACTTGCTGAATTTGACAAACAACTGGTGTTCTCTAAGAGTTTTCAAGACAATTCTAAGGTGGTTTTCATGGTCATTCTCATTATGAGAGTACACAAAGATGTCATCTATGAAGACAATGACAAACATATTGATATATTACTTTAATAATCAGTTCATGAGGTCCATAAAGGTTGTTGGGGCATTGGTTAGCCCAAAGGACATGACTAAAAACTCAAAGTGACCATAGCAGGTTTGGAAAGCTGTCTTTGGAATATCACATTCCCTCACTTTAAGTTGATGATACCCGGATCTAAGGTCCATCTTCGAGAAATAATTTGCACCTTGCAACTGATCAAATAGGTCATCAATTCTTAGAAGAGGATACTTGTTCTTGATAGTGACCTTGTTAAGCTGACGGTAGTCTATGCACATACACAAAGAACCATCTTTCTTTCGCACAAATAAAATAGGTGTTCCCTAAAGAGAAATACTGGGCCAAATAAAACCTTTTTCTAAAAGATCTTTGAGTTGCTCTTTCAACTTCTTAAGCTTTACAGGTGCCATATGGTATAGCAGAATAGAAATAGGTCGAGTATTGAAAAAAGGTCAATCCCAAATTCTATCTCTCTATTGAGAGGTACCCCTGGTAGATCTTTCAGAAAAAAATATGGAAACTCATTAACAATATTGACTGACTGAATAGTTGGAGCCTCAGACTTAGTGTCTTTGACTCTAACTAGGTGATAGATGCAATTCTTGGATATTAGCTTTCGAGCTTTGAGATAGGAGATAAAATGACTCTTGGGAGATACCAAACTCCTGGACTACTCAAAATTTGGTTCATCAGGAAACTGAAACTTGACCACACGAGTATGACATTCTATAGACGCATAACAAGAATGAAGCCAATCCATACCCAGAATAAGGTAAAAATACACCATGTCTAACTCTATCAAATTCGCAAGTATGACTCTATAAAGAACAGTAATAGGACAATCTCTATACACTTGTTTAGCAACATCTGACTCCCCGATGGGTGTAGAAACTAGGAAAAGCTCAGGAATCATTTTGAAATTCATAGCTACAAGTGGGGTCACATAAGAGAGTCTTGACCCAAGGTCCAACAACACATAAACATCAAGGCAAAAGACACAGAGCATAATGATAAAAATATCGGAAGAGGCCTCCTGCTCTTGATGGAATGGTAAGGCATAGAATCTATTCTTGCGCTGGCCACCGGCAGTGCTGGATGAAGAGCCTTGAGCAGCGGTGGGATGGGGTACAAGAGCTGGTGCACTAGTATCTTGTGACTGAGATTGGGCATCTTTGTTCCCCTATTTAGTATGGGGATAATCTCTAAATCTGTGGCCCTATTTACCACAACCAAAACAACCCCTCAGATCTACGAAATACTCACTGGGATGATCCCTACCACACTTAACCCAAGGAGGATAACAGGGCCAGTTACCAACACTGTTCTACGACCTAGACATAAAATATCTGCCCCCTTGCTACTGCCTGCTTCTAGGCATGGGAGAATAGCTAATGAAGGTGCTGGCATAGATGGACGCCTCTAAAACTGAGGGTGGTTCCCTCCATGGAACCTAGGCTGGCTATACTCATGTTGCTCAGATCTAGCCCTCTTGTTACCCCTTACTTGATTTTGGTCCCTAATATTATCCACCTCTATTTACTAGGCATACATCATCAACCTAGCCAGATCCATATCCCTATGCAGCATCACAATCCTACACTTTTTCAGCACCAAACCAGAAACACCTATCATGAACTTGCTCATACTAGCTCTGGTGTCAGAAATCAAATTAGGAGCATACTTGGCCAACTGGTTGAACTTCAAGTAGTACTCCTTAACAGTCATAGAGTCCTGGCTCAAGTTCATAAACTCCTTAATCTTTTCTTCCCTCATCTCAAACAGAAAGAGTTTGTCCAAAAATGCATTTTGGAACACCTTCCAAGTCATAGGAGCAGCATTCTTAACTTTACCCTTCCTCCATGATACAACCCAGTCATAAGCTATGTCCTTTAACGTGTAAGACACCAAACCAACACTTTCTTCCTCAGAAACATACATCATATGCGTGATTTTTCTTACCTCCTCAAGGTACAACTGTGGGTCCTCATCTATCTTAGACCCATAAAACTCTGGTAAATTCAACCACTTAAAATCACAGATTATACTCGTGGATGCATTACCTCTCTATTGATTAGCAACTACGGCCTAGTTATTCGCCTGAACATTAGCGGTGACTGCTTGGGCTAACGCCTGAAAAGCTACCCGAAACTCAGCTTGAGACACCATCTCATTCAAAGGGTCAATAGGTATGGGTTGCTCATCATATTCCTGTGGGCATTCACTCTTCCGAGAGGCATTTTCTGAAATAGAAGAGTATGAATTATTAGATGAGAGGGACAACTGCATGCATGATAAAATCTGAAAAAAAGAAATAACTTTTTCCTAAAATATCTTATAGCCTCTTGCTCATAGATATGGTGTGCTACACACCGATGATCAAGACTCTACTGAACGTGGCTTGTCATACTCCTCAGGATTCTTTTAAAACCTTAGGCTCTGATTCTAAGTTTCTAACAACCCAAAATTGCCTCCTGAGATGTCAGTCGGTGCTTAAGGCTACAAATAGACCTAAGCTAACTGTTTGAGCCTATTTCTACTGATAACACTTATTTCAACATGAAATAATTCAAACACTAGCATAGTCATATTATATGAAAGGAAATACGGAGAAAATACTCAGTCCAAAGGACCAAGAAATATCAAAAACCTTAACACAACCACAATCTGATAACTAGTATGACAAAGCCTCTACTAATCTATGAAATAAAGAGATGTTGGGATAGGTCCCCAACTGACTTGAAATGAACTGGAAATAACAACAAGGTCTTTCAAAATAAAGAGATGTCTGCATATAGGTCCTCAAACCATGAGGACTCACCACTGTAGGAATGAAGATAAAGGTACTCGAAAATTACTAAAGAGGTTGGAACTGAGCACCTGAACCTACATTATAAGACAATGTAGCACATAAACATATATATGGATCAACACTTGGGAATGTACTGAGTATGTGGGGGTAAATGCATTTATATAAAACAACATCAATACTCTTTAATCAAATCATTCATGTAATAAGTAATGACTCACATGTCTTGATTAAGTATAAAGTGCAAAGCTCATGAATCATGTAAAATGGAAAATGTAACACAATCTCGTGATTCATTCTACTTTTAGCTTGGAAATTGGTACTCTTCTCTTATTATCATTACTCAAGGCTAAAGGAAACTTTAAGCAATACTTTCAACTCATGCATATGTGTCATGGAGAATAAAACTTCTTCAATGCTCAAGAACTCATAACTCTTTTGAACTTAAATACTTGGAATTCGAAATCATATAACTTTGGAACATACTTGAAGGGATTTCATTCACGTTAGGAAAATGTCTCATTTCAAGCTTTAGGGAAAATACTCATATCAAGGGAAAGTTTTTTAGTTTTATAGGAAAATATCTTAGCTAAAACCTTTAGTTTTAAGGAAAAATATTCTATCTCAATGGAAAATACTTTAGTTTAGGGAGTTTTTATTAACCAACATAAATCATGCGAGCTACATAGAGTTTAATGTTTTGTCCTCATAAGAAAGAGACCTCACATTAGGGAGAAGCGTCATACTCTTGCTAGGGAGTATAACCTAGGTCAAGTGATCACTAAGCAAACTGGGCATCGAACCCAATAATAATTATAAACTCAGCCTCAGGCCCAACCTGTAGTGGCACGTAGCTTTGGGGTAAGAAACTGTAGTAACTTTTCCGCTCGGTGCTAAATACCACTCCCTTTAGATTATTTGTGCTCATCTTGTAAAAATCTAATTTTAGAAATAATCTCATGGTTCACCATGAACCCAATAATCAAATCTGAAATCTCATGTAGGAAAGATAATTTTGAAAGCTCAATGACCATTAGGTCAAAATATTTCTCAATAATCTCAGAATACTCTAATCATAGGTGCTTATAGCATAATAGTTCATAAAATCTCAAGTCTCAAGTAGGAATTAATAACTCATAATTCAATCTCAAGTTAAAACTCATCAAAAGTATAATAGATAGCATATAGATTCAGAACTTATGTAAAAAGCTAGAAATTTCAGCAATTTATCTCACAATATCAACATACTCATATACTTCAATATTTCAAACATTTCAATTATTAACTTCTCAAGGATTAAAATCATAGGGTGTAGACCCAGCTGCAATTTCTCAAGAAAATGTGTAAAAATCATGCCATTAGACTCTCAATTCAAGGAAAACATCAAAATCTTGCAACCAATAACAATGGGTGAGAGAACTCCCAATTCAATTTCATGTAAAATCTCATAAATTGCAGAGAATTGTAGTTTAAATAAGCTTTTGGGCACACGGTTGAAAGGATTACCCTTGTTCAAATCCCCACATACCTTGAATTAGAAGCTTTTGATGAACTCACATTTTTGGAACTCTATTCATACTCTTGAATGAGGGTTCTTGAATCCCTTGAATTGGGAACCTTGAATCTTAACTCAAATTAGAAAATCTATGGTGGATTCTTGAGATTCTTGGAAGAGGTGTTGGATGTTTAGGGTTTTTGTTGAGAGAGAACTTGACAAAAAGTTCATAGAATGCTCGTAGATGACCTTGATTTGGTGTTTGCATGTTTTAAAAGGCTTGGAGTATGTCCAAAGTTCCTTTTTTTTACTTCTGTACGAAGCTGAAAAATTGAACTGGGAACCCAATTTCATGGGACACCATGATGCGCCACTATCGCGGTGGCTCACTGAAAATTGACAAATGGGAATCTGGTAGTCACCACGATGTAGAGCCATTGCGTTGTAACACTAGTTGGGACTTGGAACATCAATGCAACGCGTCACAATCGCGCCAAACTACTAGATTTTAACCATTGGGAAATTGGGGTCCTCTACGATGTGCCACTATTACAGAGTTCTACTAGAAATTGAAAATTATCAAATAGACCCTCTCCGCGATGTGCCAATCACTAAAATGATGTTGTTTTACAACTAGGACTTAAATTAGCCATAACTTCTCACCCGGGTACCATATTTGGGTCAATCTTATATAGACGGAAAGTTTATTAAATTTTTCATGTGATAAAGTCAAAATTAGGGAAATTATATATGTTTAATATGATACTTACGTAGGAAGTCACTTCTCAATCTTTTAGGGCTGTAATCATGCCTCACTTGACATGCTCTAAGGTTTATTCTAGGAGATAATTTTGCAAGGTCTTATAGGTACAATATAGGTATGACAATTCTCATATTAATAAGTAGAATGTATTGTAATACCCCACATTTCCTTAGCGTAATCTAAGTCTTAATACATGCGTATTCATATATAAAATTTTTGAAACACTTATTATTTTTTAGGTTAGAGCATGCCATTGTGTAGGAAGTTGAATTAGCTTTCCAATGATATAAAATTTTCCCAAATCCGATAACCGACTAAGAAGTTATGGCGATTTTAAGTTTAAGTCGTTAAACACCATTATTTTAACCCTTAGTGCATTATGGAGCCAGCATAAATGATGATTGTCAATTACTAGTGAAGCTCCACAAAACCACCGTATCACGCCACCATCTAAAATCCTAATAGTCCTTTTCTAGTTTCCTATCGTGAAAACACACATCGCGCCAAGGGTGAATTTTAGAATCAAAATGGCACTGCGATTCCTCCGCTTTGCGCCAAGGCCAAAAATTGAGTTTTTTTCCAAGTGTACGATTTGAATTTCCAGGGGTCGTTTGGTCTTTTTCCATGACCTAAAATCTGCCTAAACATGGGATTTAACCCTAAGAGTGCATTATTTTCTCACTTTATCATTATTCTCTCAAATTAAAATCAACTCTCTTCAAGAGCAAGAAACCCTAGCTCTCAAGAATCAAGGCTAAATCTCAAGAACTCACCATCAATCCTTCCAAATTCATTTTCCCAGGTATGTTAGATGTTCATCCATGGATTTCTTTCATCCATGGAGTCCAAGTATCCATTTTAATTACAAATACATCATCTTTTCAAGATTTATGATATTAAATTGTGGTTTAAAACTATGAATCACCATTAAATCCATGAATATTGATTTTATATCATACTATAGTGGAATTATCATTGTTATCAGATCCCCCATGTTTACTTATTATCTTTCTTCGAATTAGATCATGATTTAGTGTTATAAATATTAAAGTCATGCTATTATTTCAAGTTTTATACTATTCTCATGAATTAACTTAACTATGAAGTACAAGTGTTTGATAAAATGCCTACAAGAGTGATTGATTAAATAAAAGCCTTCATGCTTTGTCCACCAAGCTTTAGTGTTATTTTACCATTGTTGTTTTGAGTCCTGGGGGTATTGAATACCTGAAAACCATAGTTGTATTTAATCTAGTCTTAGTATAGTACAGTCTAGTCTTCAAAATATACTATGAGCATTATCAGAATAATCAGTTATTAGTCAGTTAAACTCAGAACATTCTAGTAAATTAGTGTCTTTCAGTTGCGAATAGGATTTAGCACCGAACGAGTGTAGGGATGGCAGCTTCCCCATCAGATAGGCAGAGTCATTAGTAGCATTCCCTATACTCCAAAACTACATAGCCAACATAGGATATGAGAAGTCACCCATCAGATTAGGCTTGACTATCTCACAGGGGTCACCCGTCAGTTCAGGCTTCACACCCTTAGTCCTTTGGACATTATATCAGTTTAGTGGATCCACACAGATAGTGCTAGTACTCGTGGCATGGTATTAATATCCTTCAAACTAGGGTTATAGGTTGGACCTCAATTAGCTTAAATTAGGGAATATTTGTTAGATGATACCTCCCATAGTCTTAGATACAGACTCAAATACAGTCTCAGTTGGTCCCAGTTTAGTTATTCAGTCTTAGTGTTGTTTGACCAAAGCATACTGATTTTAGTTATTTTAGTATTTCAGTATACTAATTTTACTCAGTTCATGTGATATTCTTTGTCATGCATCCTTAATATTTACAGATTTTCATGAATACTCAGTATTACAGATTTCCACATATTCCCAGTACCTACAAATTTCATGCTCTCTATTTAGTAATCCATGTTTTACATGTATTTCAGTTAATTATTAGTTCTGTTCATGAAACCATGTATATTAGCCTACCTTATTTAGCATACTAGTACATTCAAAGTTTTGATCGCATACTTTTTCTTTTGCGCTATGATGTATTATATCATAGGTTCTGATGCTTAGTTCCTGACTCGCAATTAGACTTATCAGAACCTCAGCAGTAGTAGTGGTGGGTCATCATACTTTGAGGATAGACTTACTTTATTTTATATTTCAGTTTAATAGTTAGTTGGAGTTAGTTAGGGCCTGTCCTATCAACTAACAGTCATTCCATTTTAGAGTCTTATCAAATATTAGAGTCAGTTATTCAACAATCAGACATTACAGTTAGTTATCCAATTTGTTAGTATTGTGTCAAATTCAGTAAGTTATTTCTATAGACTCTTATTTCAGCTTTAAATTTAGCTATTAAAACCTTATGGCATATCACTATTCTTCTGTATTTATGATCATGTATCTAGTTCTCACAGCAGGTACCAACTCATGGGTTAGCTTATGGTCCCTTAGGACTATAAGCTCTATATGATGCCCAGGGTGAACTCTCGAGGAATTACAAACTTAGTATCAAAGCCTAAGATTTTAGAGCATCCTAGGAAGTCTGAAAGTTGCTTCAAGTAGAGTCTTGTGCATGGGTGTGTAGCGCGCCATACTTATAGGTAGGAGGCTATAAGGCATTTAGGAAAAGTTTTCCTTTGTTCAGTAATGATGTCGTACAAGTAAGAATGAGCTCAAGTTAAAATCCCTGTCTAATCCATTTCTTTCTTTTGTTTACAGAACATACCTTCCAAGAAGAACGGAAGAAGAATAGGAAACAAGCCAACCCCTCAGCCCATCTAGGACGATCCTCTGGATGAGTATGTCTCTCACGTAGAATTCAGAGCTACGTTCACCATCATATAGTATTTAATAGAAGCACATAATAAATGGCCAGCTATTGTTACGGCCAACCCAGTGGCCAATGCTGCTTTAACTCAAATTCTGGATTTTACCCAGATGAATCCTTCTTCTTTCAGCGGATCCAAGTCTGAAGAGGATCCACAGGTATTCTTAGATATAGTTCAGAAGTTCACGGATTCTATAGGGGTAAAATCTAGTCAGTGTGCTAAGTTGGCTGCAAATCAGTTATATGATGTAGCCCATACTTGGTTTAAGAAATGGAAGGTTGATAGGGGTGTAGATACAAAACCTATAGAATGGGAAGATCTTACCACATCTTTCTTAGATAGATTCTTCCTATTGGAGTTGAGAAAGGCCAAGGTGTTAGATTTTATTAACTTAAGACAGGGAAATATGAGCGTGAGAGAGGTATTCCCTTAAGTTTACACAGTTAGATAGATATGTTCCTCATGTGGTAGCTGGTAACACATCTAAGATGAGCAATTTTATGTCTAGCATATCTGATAGTATGGTGAAAGAGTATAGAACCATAATGCTAATTAGTGAGATGGACTTGTCTAGGCTGATGGTGTATGCTCAACAGATAGAGGAGCGAAATATTAATGAGAGGGAGAAAGGAAACATGAAGGCTAGGATGAGTAGTTTTAACTTATCAGCTAAAGTCAGAGGGTGGTAACCATCCTCATTTTCATCAGAAATATTAATCCCTATCACTCTCATCATCCAGTGCTCCCATACCTAAATTCAAAAATGAATATAGAAAAAAAAACAGGCTCTAAGTCCCTGGTCAGTGTTATCAATGCTTGTACAACTCCTCTATGTCATAAGTATGGCAGACACCATCAGGGTGAGTGTAGAGCAGGTAGTGATGTGTGCTTCAGGTGTGGCAAGCCAGGCCATCAAATTTGGAAGTGCCGGGTAGTTTCTTAAAAAGGCAGGGACGTGCGCCAATAGTGCCAGTCCCATCAGTCATTAGTTTTATCCAGTTGGCCAACTCAGCAGAGTGCTACTTCCAGTGCTACCAGTTGTCAGCATCCAAATAGGTTATATGCTCTTCTGTCCCACTAAGATCAGGAAAATTCTCCTTATGTAGTGACTGGTATGTTGCAGGTCTTTTACTTACATATTTATGCCTTACTAGACCCTGGAACTTCTCTTTTTTTTGTAAATCCATATATAGCTGTTAGTTTTGGAGTCAGTCTTAAAACTCTAGCAGATCCCTTTTCAGTGTCTACCCCAGTAGGTGTTTCCATTGTAGCTAGACAAGTATACAGGAACTGTTCGATCACAATATCTCAGAAAATTACCTTATTTGATCTCATAGAGTTAAAGATGACAAATTTTGACATCGTTCTCGGCATGGATTGGCTCCACTCATGCTATACCTCAGTTGATTGTAGAAATGGAATAGTTCATTTTGAGTTCCCAAATGAACCAGTCCTTGAATAGAGGGGTAGTACAACAACTCTTAGGGGTCAGTTGATTTCGTACCTTAGAGCGAGATAAGTGATATCAAAGGGGTATATTTACCATCTTGTGCGAGTCAAAGACTCTAACTCAAAAACATCAACTATTGAGTTAGTTCTAGTAGTAAATAAATTCTCAGATGTATTTCCTGAAGATCTTCACAGAGTTCTTCTCAAAAGGGAAATTGACTTTGGAATAGACCTTTTTTCAGATACTCAACCCATATCCATTCCGCCATACAGAATGGCTCTAGTAGAACACAAGGAGTTAAAAGAACAATTAAAGGATCTTCTAGATAAGAGATTCATTAGACCTAGCATCTCCATATAGATATCACCTATTCTATTAGTACATAATAAAGACGGTTCTCTCAGAGTGTACATAGACTGCCATCAGTTGAACAAAGTCACAGTCAAGAATAAATATCCATTTTCTAGAATCGATGACTTGTTTGATCAACTTTAGGGTGCCAGCTATTTTTCAAAGATAGACCTCAGATCAGGCTATCATCAGCTAAGAGTCAAAGAATATGACATTTTGAAGATATCTTTCCGAACCCAGTATGGTTACTTTAAATTTTAATCATATCCTTTGGTCTTATAAATGCCCCAGCAGCCTTTATGGACTTGATGAACCTAGTGTTCAAGCAGTACTTGGATATGTTGTCATAATCTTCATTGATGACATTCTTGTTTATTTTGGTAGTGAAAACTAATCATGCAAACCATCTCAAAATAGTGTTCCAGACTCTTAGAGATCACCAGTTATTCACCAAATTCAGTAAGTGTGAATTTTTGCTAAGATTATTAGCTTTTCTTAGCCATATTATTTCCGATGATGGAATTAGAGTTGATCCTCAAAAAATTAAAGCGGTAAAAAATTGGCCTAGACCCATCTCTCCATCATCAGGAGTTTCTTAGGTTTAGCTGGCTATTACCATCGGTTTATTGAAGTATTTTCATCTATTGCCTCCCCCATGTCCAGATTGACTTAGAAAAAGTTAAGTTTCAGTGATCAGATTCCTGTGAGAAGAGTTTTCTGGAATTGAAGACTCAACATACCTTAACCCCAGTTCTTACCTTGCCAGATGATTTAGATAGTTTTGTTGTGTACTGTGGTTTAGATAGTTTTGTTTTGTACTATGATACATCAAGTGTAGGTTTGGGTTGTGTCCTTATGCTGAGACAGAAGGTTATATCCTATCCCTCTAGACAACTTAAACCCTATGAGAAGAATTATCTGACTTATGATCTTGAGTTAGTAGCAGTAGTTTTTACCTTAAAGATTTAGAGGCATTACTTGTATAAGGTGCACATAGATAAGTTCACTGACCATAAGAGCCTGCAGTATGTGTTCTCTTAGAAAGGCTTAAATCTGCATCAGAGAAGGTAGTTAGAGTTATTGAAGGATTATGACATGAGTATTTTGTATCATCCGGGCAAGGACAATGTAGTGGCTGATGCTCTCAGTAGAATGTCTATGGGTAGTGTTGCTCATGTTGAGGTTGGTAAGAAGAAGTTAGTTTAAGAAGTTTATCAGACTGCCTGACTAGGTGTCTGTTTACTCGATTCAGTAGAAGGTAGTGTATGGGTGCGAAGTAGCTTAGAATCATCTCAAGTTTCTGAGGTAAAAGAAAAGAAGGATAGAGATCACAATCTAGTTATGTTGAAAGAATCAGTCAAAGACCAAAAAATAGAGATTTTCTCCTAATGGGGAGATGGTGTACTACATTGTAAGGGTCGGCTATGTCTGTCTGGTATAGATGACTTAAAGCAATCAATTCTTATAGAAGCACATGGTGCGCACTATTTTATTCATCCAGTGACCACTAAGATGTACCATGATTTATGGAGATCTATTGGTGGAGTGGGATAAAAGATATGGCAGAGTTCATAGCTAAGTGATCTATGTGCTATTAGGTTTATATTGAGCACCAGAAGCCTAGTGAGTCCATAGAGGAGTTCATCATTCCCACATGGAAATAGGAAGAAGTGAACATGGACTTTGTGATAGGTTTGCCTCGTACTCGTCATCCACATGATTCTATTTGGGTTATCATAGACTGAATGACTAAATCAGCTCATTTCTAGTCAGTCGATACCTCTTACTCAGTCGAGGACTATGCTAAACTCTATCTTAGAGAGTTGGTCAGGTTGCACGGTGTTTCCTTATCTATTTTCTCAGATATAGGTACCCAATTTACCTCTCACTTCTAGAAAGTATTACAAAATGGTCTTTGTACCCAAGTCCATCTCAGACAAATGGTCCAGCAAAAAGGACCATTCAGACTCTTGAAGATATACTGAGAGTATGCATAGTTGATTTTAAAGGTTTTTGGGATAACCAGTTTCCTTTGATTGACTTTGCATATGATAACATCTATCATTCTAGTATCCATATACCTCTATTTGAGGCTCTCTATGGTAGAAAATGTTAATATCTAATTGGTTAGTTTGAAGTAGGTGAGGCCACAATAGTAGGACCTGACTTTATATTTGATGCATTAGAGAAGGTTCAGTTGATCAGAGAAAGTCTTAGGGCTACTCAGAGTCAACAGAAATTGTATATAGATGTAAGAAGAAAGGATCTCAAGTTTTAGGTTAGTAATTTTGTGTACTTGAAAATCTATCCCATGAAGGGACTGAAGAGAATCGGCAAGAAAGTAAAACTCAGGCCTCAATATGTTGACCCCTTTAGAATTCATAGTCATTTTGGAAAGGTAGCATACGAACATGAGTATTCTTAAGATTTACCGTCTGTACACCTAGTGTTCTATGTCTCATTGTTGAAAAAGTGTATTGGTCATCCAGTTGTAGTCGTTCCCTTAGAAAGTGTAGATATTAAGAAAAGTCTTTCCTTTGAGAAAGTCCCAGTCAAAATTCTTTATCATCAAGTTCGTAGACAAAGGAACAAAGAAGTTCCATTGGTCAAAGTTCATTGGCGAAATTAATCCATTGAGGGATCCACTTAGGAAGCAGAGGCAGATATGCGAACCAAGTACCCTCATCTTTTCTCCACAAATTTATATTCAGTATAAGGTACTAATCCTCTTAAGATTTCTCTCTATCATTCTCATTTTTAGTTGCACATCATGTTCATGTTTGTTGTGCATTCATAAGTCAATTCAGTTATAAATTCTATGTATCAGATATGCATGTTCATTGTGTACGTTCAGTCCATCAGTTTTCCATCAACTTAACCAGTTTCATTCGAAGAAGAATGATTCCAAGGGGAAGATATAGTAATACCCCGCATTTTCTTAGCATAATCTAAGTCCCAATACATGAGTATTTATATATATAATTTTCAAAACACTCATTATTTGTCAGTTTAGAGCTTGCCATTGAGTAGAAATTGAATTAGCTTTCCAACGAAATAAAATTTTCCCAAATACAATAACCGGGTAATAAGTTATGGCGATTTTAAATTTCAGTCATATAACACTATCATTTTAACCTTTAGCGTGTCATGGAGCTAGCATTAATGACAATTTTCAATTTCTAGTGAAGCCCCACGAAAACACCATGTCGTGCCGTCAACCAAAATCCCAATTGTCCTTTCCAGTGTCCTATCGCAATAATGGCCCATTGCGCTAAGGGTGAATTTCATAATCAAAAGGGCACCGCGCTTCGTCCGTGTTGTGCTAAGGTAAAAAATCGAGAATTTTTCCAATTTTGTGATTTGAAATTCCAGTGGTCGTTTGGTCT
Source organism: Capsicum baccatum var. pendulum (assembly GCA_030864225.1). NCBI lineage: Eukaryota > Viridiplantae > Streptophyta > Magnoliopsida > Solanales > Solanaceae > Capsicum > Capsicum baccatum. Next base: position 282,820,045 of record CM061555.1, read on the forward strand.
TTTCCTATGACCTAAAATACACCTAAACATGGGATTTAACCCTAAGAGTGCATTATTTGTTCACTTTGTCATTATTCTCTCAAATTAAAATCAACTCTCTTCAAGAACAAGAAATCCTAGCTCTCATGAATCAAGGCCAAATCTCAAGAACTCACCTTCAATCCTTCCAAATTCATTATCCCAGGTATGTTAGATGTTTATCCATGAATTCTTTTCATCCATGGAGTACAAGTATCCATTTTAATTACAAATCTATCATCTTTTCAAGATTTATGATATTAAATTGTGATGTAAAACTATGAATTTCATGAACTCCATGAATAATGATTTTATACAATACTTTAATGGAATTGTTGTTGTTATCAAATCCCCTATGTTTTATTGTAGTCATTCTTCGAATTAGATCATGATTTAGTGTTATAAAGGTTGAAGTCATGCTATTAATTCAAGTTTTATACTATTCCCATGAATTAACTAAGCTATGAAGTACAAGTGTTTGATAAAATGCCTACAAGAGTGATTGATTTAATAAAAGCCTTCATGATTTCTCCCCAAAGCTTTAGCGTCATTTTACCATTGTTGTTTTGAGTCTTGGGGAATTGAATACACAAAAACAATAGCTTTTTATTTAGTCTAGTCTCAGTACATTATAGAATAGTCATAAGAATATACTATGAGCATTATCAGAATAGTCAGTTATAAGTCAGTTAAACTCAGAACAGTCTAGTATTTCAGTGTCTTTCAGTTAGGAGTAGGATTTAGCACCGAACGAGTATAGGGATGGAGGCTCCCCCATTAGATAGGCAAAGTCTTTAGTAGGAGTCCCTAAACTCCATAACTATGTAGCCAGGATAGGAATTGAAAAGTCACCCATCAAATTAGGCTACACTATCTCGCAGGGGTTACCCATTAATTCAGGCTTGACACCCTTAGTCCTTTGGACATTATATAAGTTTAGTGGATTTACACAGCCAGTGTTAGTACTCGTGGCACGGTATTAACACACTTTCAGCTGGGGTTACAGGTTGGACCGTCTCAACTCAAATTAAGGAATGTTGCTTAGATGATACCTCCCACAGTCTCAGATACAGTCTCATACACAGTCTTTGTTATAGTCCAGGTTTAGTTATTCAGTCTTAATGTTGTTTAACCAAAGCATATAGGTTTTAGTTATCTTAGTATTTTAGTTTACAGATTTTAGTCAGTTCATGTTATTTGCTTGCTTATGTATCCTCAGTATTTATAGATTTTCATGCATACTCAGTATTTATAAATTTTCACATATTCCAAGTACCTACAGATTTCATGCTCTCTATTCAGTACTCCATGCTTTACATGTATATTCGGTTAATTATTAGTTCTGTTCATAAAACCATGCATATCAACCTACCTCATTTATCATACCAATACATTCAAAGTACTGATCAAATACCTTTTTTTTATGCTATGATGTGTTATATCATATGTTCTGATGCTCAGTTCCTATCCTGCGATTAGACTTATCAGACCCTCGGCAGTAGCAGTGGTGAGTCCTCATATTTTAAGGATAGACTTACTTTATTGCATGTCTCAGTTTAGTAGTTAGTTGGAGTTAGTTAGGGCCTAACCCATCAACTCATAGTCATTCAGTTTTAGAGGCTTATCAGATATTGGAATTAGTTATTTAGTATTCTGACATTACAGTTAGTTATCCAGTTTATCAGTTTTTTATTAGATTCAATCAGTTATATCTATAGACTAATATTTCAACTTTGAATTCAATTATTAAAACCTTATGGCATGTCAGTATTCTTTTGCATTTATGATCTTGTATCCAGTGCTCACAGCAGGTACTAGCTTATGGGTCAGCTTGTGGTCCCTCGGTACTGTAAGCATCGTGTGACGCCCAGGGTTTACTCTCGGGGAATTACAAATTTAGTATCAAAGACTAAGGTTTTAAAGTGTCCTAGAAAGTCTTAAAGCCACATAAAGTAGAGTCTTGTGCATGGGTGTATAGCACACCACACTTATGGGCAAAAGGCTACAAGGCGTTTAGGAAAATTTTCTCTTCTTTTAGTAATCATGTCATGCGAGTGAGCATGACCTTAAGTTATACTCCCTATCTAATCCATTTATTTATTCCATTTATAGAACATGCCTTCCAAGAAGAGCGGAAGAAGAATAGAAAATAAGCCATCCCCTCAGCCCGTCCAAGCAGATCCTCTGGGCAAGCATGTCTCTTACATAGAATTTAGAGTTGTATTCACCACTCTAGCAAATTCCGTAGCAGCACAGTATGAATGACCAGCTACTATTTTGGCCAACCCAATGACCAATACTGCTGTAACTCAAATTCGTGATTTCACCTAGATAAATCTTTCTTCTTTCATGGGATCCAAGTCTGAAGAAGATCCATAGGAATTCTTAGATATGGTTCAGAATGTCACGGATGCTATGGGGATGACATCTTGTTAGAGTGCTGAGTTGGCTGTATATCAATCGTAGGATGTAGCCCATACTTAGTTTAACCAGTAGAAGGTAGATAAGGGTGTAGATACAGGGCCTGTAGAATAGGAAGAGTTTGCCATAACTTTATTAGACAGATTCTTCCCATTGGAGTTTAAGGAGGCCAAGGTGTTAGAGTTTATTTACTTGAGATAGGGCAGTATAAGTGTGAGAAAGTATTCCCTTAAGTTTACTCAGTTAGCTATATATGCTCCTCATGTGGTAGCTAATAATAGGTCTAAGATGAGTAAGTTTGTGTCTAGCGTATCTGATACTGTGGTCAAGGAGTGCAAGACCGCAATGTTGATTAGTAAGATGGACTTGTCTAGGCTGATGGTCCATGCTCAATAGATAGAGGAGAAAAATATTAAAGAGGGGGAGGGAGGAAACAAGAGAGCTAGGATGGGTAGTTTTAACTTCAGTCAGCCAAAGTCAGAGGGTGGTAACCGTCGTTAGTTTCATCAGAGGTCTTCAGCCCCAGCACCCTCTTCAGTCAGTGCTCTCATACCCAAATTCAAAAATGATAATAGGGATAGTGCACCAAGATCTAAGTCCCAATTCATTGTTAGTAGTGCTCTTACTAATCCTCTATGTTAGAAGTATGGAAAACACCATCTAGGTGAGTGTAGACCGAGTTGTAATGTATGATTCCGGTATGGTAAGCCAGATTATCAAATTCAGGAGTGTCAGGTAGTTTATCATAAAAGTAAGGATGTGTGCCAACAAGGCCAGTACCATCAGTCATTAGTTCCATCCAATCACCTAACTCAGCAGGGTACCGCTTCCAGTGCTACCAGTGGTCAGCATCCGAACAAGTTATATACTCTTCAGTCCTGCCAAGATCAAGAAAATTCTCCTAATGGAGTTACTGATACATTGTAGGTGTTTCACTTAGATATTTATGCCTTACTAGACCCTCGAGCTTCTCTTTCTTTTATAACTCCATATATAGCCACTAATTTTATAGTTAGTGCCAAAGCTCTAGTAAAGCCCTTTTCAGTGTCTACACTAGTAGGTGTTTTCATTGTAGCCCGAAAGGTATACAGGAACTGTTCGGTCATAATATATCAGTTGATATCGTGGAGTTAGAAAGAATGGATTTTGACTTAATTCTCGGCATGGATTGGCTCCACTCATGCTATGCCTCAGTTGATTATAGAAACAGAACAGTTCATTTTCAGTTTCCAAATGAACCAGTACTTGAATTGAGGGGTAGTACCACAGCTCTTAGGGGTCAGTTGATTTTGTACCTTAGAGAGAAACAGTTGATATCGAAGGGGTGTATTTACCATATTGTGTGGGTCAAAGATTCTAACTTAGAAACTTTAACTATTAAGGCAGTTCCAGTTGTAAATGAATTCTCAGATGTATTTTCTGAAGATCTTCTTGGAGTTTCGCATGAAAGGGAAATTAACTTAGGAATAGACCTTGTTCTATATACTCAGACCATATCCATTCTACCATATAGAAGGGCTCTAGCAGAACTCGAGTTGTTAAAAAAAGAGTTAAAGGATCTTCTAGATAAGGGATTCATCAGACCCAACGTCTCCCCATGGGAAGCACCTATTATATTCGTAGTAAGAAAGATGGTTCTCTCAGAATATGCATAGACTACCGCCAGTTGAACAAATTCACAGTCAAGAATAAGTATCCACTTTCTAGAATTGATGACTTGTTTGATCAACTTTAGGGTGCCATCTATTTTTCAAAGATAGACCTCAGATTAGGCTATCATCAGCTTAGAGTCAGAGAATGTGACATTCAGAAAATAGCTTTCCAAACCTATTATGGTCATTTTGAATTTCTAGTCATGTACTTTGGCCTCGCAAATTCCCTAGAAGCCTTCATGGACTTGATAAACCGAGTGTTCAAGTAGTACTTGGATATGTTCATCATAGTCTTCATTGATGACATTCTTGTTTATTCCTTAGTGCAAACTGATCGTGCATACAATCTCAAAATATTGTTGCAGACTCTTAATTGTCACCAGATACTTGCTAAATTTAGTAAGTGTGAATTCTAGTTATGATCAGTATCTTTCCTTAGACATATTATTTCCAGTGATAGCATTAGAGTTGATCATCAAAAGATTCAAGTGGTGAGAAACTAGCCTAGACCCATCTCTCTATCAGACATTAGGAGTTTCTTAGGTTTAGCTGGCTATTACTGACGGTTTGTTGAAGTATTTTCATGTATTACATCCCCCATGTCTAAATTGACTCAGAAGAAAGTTACGTTTTACTGGTCAGATTCCTGCCAGAAGAGTTTTCAAAAGTTAAAGACTCGACTCTTCTCAATCCCAGTTCTTACCTTGCCAGATGGTTCAGATGGATTTGTTGTGTACTATGATGCATCTAGAGTAGGTTTGGGTTGTTTCCTCATGTAGAGAGGTAAGGTTATAACCTATGCCTCCAGACAACTTAAACCCCATGAGAATAATTATCCAACTCACAATCTTGAGTTAGTAGTAGTAGTTTTACCTTAAATATTTGGAGGCATTACTTGTATGGGGTGCATATAGATGTGTTCACTGACCATAAGAGCCTACAGTATGTGTTCTCTCAGAAAGATTTAAATATGTCTCAGAGAAGGTGGTTAGAATTATGCAATGATTATGACATAAGTATTTTGTATCATCCAGTCAAGGATAATGTAGTGGTTGATGCTCTCAGTAAAATGTCTATAGGTAGTGTTGCTGATGTTTAGGATGGTACGAACAAGTTAGCTCAAGAAGTTCATCTACTTGCCCGACTAGTTGTTCGCTTACTCGATTCATTAGAAGGTAGTGTATGGGTGCAGAGTAGCTCATAATCATCTCAAGTTTCTGAGGTGAAGGAAAGCAAGATGGAGATCCCGGTCTAGTTATGTTGAAAGAATCAGTCATAGACCAGACAATAGAGGTTTTTTCCCAAGGGGGAGATGGTGTGCTTCATTGTCAGGGTTGACTATGTGTGCCTAGTGTAGATGACTTGAAGCAACGAATTCTTATAGAAGAGCATAGTGTACACTACTCTATTTATCCAAGGGCCACGAAGATGTATCGTCATTTATGGGAGATCTATTGGTTGAGTGGGATAAAGAAGGATATTTGATGTATGAGCAGATGCTAACACATTTGAGGCTTTTAACTCGGAATAATTGCAAAGTCTTAAGAAAATTTTGTTAGTTTTGATTGATTTTTTTTTGTTAATGCAGATATGAGTGATAGGGGAGGAAACAAAACGAAAGAAGAATAAATCAGTTAGAATCTGGTGCAAATAAGCAGAAGTAAAGTAGACGACATTTTTGAAGCGCCGTCAGATATGTTAAATGTTTTCAAAGTCAGCGTCAAGCATAGACAGAATATGAAAAATTGAAGTGACGTGTGACGACCTATTTGAAGCACCATCACAACTGTGATAAGGCATAAAAATTGTCGTCAACTCGAAGCAGAACATGATGATTTCCAATAAAGATATGATGAAATTTTTCACGCGCTGTCACTCAATTGACACGCTGTCAGATTTGCCTTCAGAAAACTTAGAAGATAAAAATTTACTGGAATCTTTGACGATATCTTGCACACGTCTCAGACGTCTGACAAGACATCAAGATCACCGTCGACTATTCGGAAGAGAAAATTGAAATATTAATTTTTATTTCCTTATTTAGAATTAACTATATAAAAGACTTGTTTTAGGTTTTTTGAACGGTCTTTTTGGGATTTTGATGATTGAGAAGCTATCAGACAATTAACTCGGAGGGTGGCACGTAAAATTGCTTCATCTTTTTCATCGGATATTTTTCTTGTTTTCTTGCAAAACACTTATCAACTATTTTAGGTTTTTATATTGTGATTGAATTGAAGAAATACTTAGTGTGTTTCATCTATTAGTAAGTTTATCCATAGTTTCATGAATCCAACTTGTTATTTCGTTCATCAAATTATGAGCGGCTAATTCCATTAGCCCGAGTTATAGGAACCATGGATTAGGGTTTGATATGATGCTAGGTATTTAAAGGATTCAAAGAGTAGTAGGACATCTTGAAATTCTATTTCTTCAACTTGAATCTATTGGTTGAAAACAAGGTTATTCCTTAGTCTTATTTGCTTTAAACAGAGAAATAAACTAGAGGACGTGAATTATCAGTAGGGACTCGAAAGCTACCAACCTTTTGTTTAATGATTGATGTCATAACTGGATTAATCTACCTGAGATAAATTCCTATTGGAAATAGATAAGTTATCTAAGTTTGAGAGAATTAGATAACAAATTATCTGGTGGGGTCGAGAGATAAGTCAGATAGTATCGCCGTCAGGGATATTCTCCTATTTCTACTTACTTCAAGAGTCTTAAGCATTACATAGTATCTGTCAATTCCCAGAAACTCATGGTTAACATAACTCTGGTCTCCCATTTATCTTGGTTACAAACACTAAAATATTAAAATTGACAATTGACTCTTTGTGAAACTTTAACCCCCATTTTTGGAAACAGTAAACTACCTGTAAAGCATTTCGTAAAAATAAAAGTTCACACCCTATTCCCTATGGGATTCAACCCCAACCTAGTTGGGTTTTATATTGACAATGATCTCTTACACCCATTCAGTCAAGAGGAATATATGGTCAATATAAGGATGATAAAGATGATGAAGGAATGGACGGAGTTGGTGCGACGGGTGCTATCATTCCTAAACCATTGGCACCAAGTGCAAAATTCAGCATAACAAGTACCATGATCCAACTACTGAATCTGGAGGGGTTATTTGGAGGCTTGCATGGTGATGATCCGAACATGGATTTGGTGAACTTCATCACCATTTGCAAATCCTTTGACAATCTGGGAGTGAGCCAGAATGTGATCAGGTTGAGGTAGTTTTCGTTGTCTCTGTCTGGAGAGGCAACAATGTTTTTAATGAACTAGAACCAGATTCTATAACCAACTGGAGACAGGTGAAAGATGCATTCCTAGAATGGTTCTTTCCACCCTCCAGAAGGGTACAGTTAAGGGATGAAATTAGTAACTTCAGATAGCTCCCGACTGAAGCATTATACAAAACGTAGAAAAGATTTAAGATGAAACTTGCACAATGTCCGAACCACAACACGGCGGACTTGCACTAGATGGAGACTTTGTACCGAGCTTTCAACTCTGTGACAAAGCCAATTGTTGACAACGTTGCAGATGGTTTGTTCATTGACCTCTCTTTTCTAGATGCTTCTAACATGCTGAATAGAATGACCAAACAGAGTAGAGCTTGGCATACTAGGGATTTTGTGGTGGCTAGACCGACTGTTTCTGGTGGTATAACTACGGAGCATCGTAGAAGGGTTAAGGAACAAGATCAGGACATGGCCCATTTGAAGACGCATATGGACTTTCTATCCAAGCACTTACTATTCGATAAGACTAAAATAGTTAAAGCGGTGGCATCTCAGGGTACTATTTCTGCAGGTGATGATGCTAAGGCAAACTATGTAAGTAATCAAGGGGGTTTTCGGGGCAATAGGCAAGGGAACCAATGTCGTACTTTCTATGACAATCTTGATTATAAAGATAGGGAGCAGGGACACTCGAGAAACAATAATGACAGGAGTGGTTTGTCTGTTCCTCCTGGAAGTCAGGATACTGCAATAACTACTTCTGGCTAGATATCTATAGAGGACATGATAGAAAAGTTGTTAAAGGGAGTTAAAGCTACCAGCTCGGGGGTAACTACTATAGAGAGTGAGTTTTCTACCCTAAGTCAGTTGGTTAGCTCACACTCTACTTCTATTAAGCAGTTGGAGCAACAGACGAGCCAACTTTCTGCTACACTAAACCAAAGAAAAGCTGGTACTTTACCTAGTGATACGGTTCAAAACCCATAGACTGATGGCTCTTGTATGGCGATTACCACTAAAAGTGGTAAGATGATATGTGTCCCTCCTGTGGGTAAATCTATGGGGAATGAGGTAAGTGTTGATGAATCAGAAGGAAAAAATCCAGTGGAGTCTGAGAAGCTAGATTGTTTTGTTGATATTTCAGAGAAAGAAGACAAAAAGGAAGGGGAAGTGGTATTGTAAGAAATGCCAAGACCACTAGCTCCCTTTCCTTAGAGATTAAGGAATAAAGCAGATAACGAAAAATTTAGCAAATTCATGGCAATACTGAAACAATTGACAGTAAATGTGCCATTGATGGAGGCGCTTGAGCAAATGCCAAACTATGCTTAATTTATGAAGGAATTGTTAACAAGGAAGAGGAAGGTGATCTCTGAGCCGGTGGACAACATCCACCACTGTAGTGCTGTTTCTTTACAATTCTTAGTGTAGAAAAATCCTGACCCTGGAACATTTACTATACCGTGCACAGTTGGGTCCATGAAGTTTACCAAAGCTTTATGTGACTTAGTAGCAGGTATTAATCTGATGCCTCTTGATATCTATAAGAAACATGTATTGGGAGAACCTACCCCCATAATGATGCATCTTGTGATGGCAGACAAATCTGTGAAATGACCAGTTGGTATATTGCATGGTGTACCTGTAAAGGTGGATGACTTTATTCTACCTACAAATTTTGTGATATTGGATTGTGATGTTGATATTGAGGTACCCATCATTTTGGGTAGACCACTATCATCCACGGGAAGAGTACTAGTTAATATGAATCTCAATAAGCTAAGGTTCAGGTATGGAAAAACGAAGGCTAGATTCAAAATGCATCCTCCTATGAAGCAAGTAGAGGAGATGACTATCTTCTTGGTTGTGGATGTATTCTAGGAAAATGGTAATGAGGTATTGATACAGTATCTTGACAAAGTCTGAGTAGTCAAGATAACCGATTCGTGCCGCGATGTTAAATCAGGCACTATTTGGGAGGCAACCCAAAGTTTTAATTTTGTTGCACTAGTTTTAGTTTTGGTTTTCTTTCCTTAGTGAATTATTTCCCTTCCTTTTTCAAAGTTATTTCCATCTAAGGAAAATTTTTAATACTTTCCTCGTAATTTAAAGCTTGAGAGTTAAGTCAAGAAACCTTCCCTCTCTCTCATTATAGTATTTTCTCACTCACAATTCTAAGTACTCGAAGTACATCAGCTAAGAGTCGACATTCTGAACTGAGCATGGCACCCAAGAAAAAGAATCCAACTACACCAAATAAATCAACTAAAGAGAGTGTACCTCAGCAACTTGTCAATGAGGACTCTGAGTATGAAGACGGTGAACCATTACTCGGATGGACTAGAAAGAGGGTTGGTCCAAAGACACTAGATCCACCTAAGCCTATTGAGGTAGATGATACTGATGATACTGAGGTAACAACCTCATCTGAGCAAGTATCAGAGGAACAAGGATCAGAACACACTGAGTAGGACTCAGAGGGCACTAAACAAGAATCTAAAATGAGGGTTCTGAGAAGCCTGCAGCTGAAGAAACTAAGTCTGAATCACCATCATTGGAGTAGCAAGGTGATAAGGATTCTCCAGTACGAGGAAATTTAGTGAAATGTAAACACCCCGAGATTAGGAACAATGTGAGATGGCAAATCCCTAGAGCTGAAATAATATTTGGGATGGAATTCGCAGAACAGATCAAAGAAGTGCTCGAAGACCAATTTTCGAGGAGAATAATATTATCACTATAGGGTTGATCAAATACCCTGAGGTGATGCAAAAACTCAAGGATTATGTCCTGGAGTGGACTACTAGGGGAAGAGGTGTTTACTATCCTTTGTTAGTCCTGGAGTTCTACGCAAACTACTAGGCTACGGTGGAAAATATGTGCAAAAAAGGGGATAGAACTCTAGATAAGCCTCTACTGCCTAAAGTTGAAGTGCGTGGAGTGAGGGTGGATGTATCAGACGCCACCATAAATAGGTTTCTTTGTAGTCCAAACTTTGTCCCATGAGTCACATCACCTACTTTCTATGCCCGGTTGAAGCATCAGGAAAATCAACGCAAATGGCTAGCGACTCTCATAGCAGATGGGGAACCTGAGTGGTTGAATAATCCTGCAGAAAAGATAACCAAAGTGTCTATAAATTTAGAGGCAAGATTTTTGTGGGGTTTAGTACGGATTCATCTGATACCCACAAAGGTAGACAACTTATTGGGGGATGATCAAGCAATAGTGGTTGCAAGCTTGATAGATAGAACTCCCTTGGATTTTGGAGAAATTATAGCGGAAGAGATCAAGATTTGGCTTACAAGACCTAATATTGCATATCCACTTCCATGTCTAATTACTTAGTTGTGTGAAGTAGAAAATATACCTGATATTTCAGGTATTAATGTTGAGTTACATGCCAAGAAAACCCACAACCCTGGCAGAAAAGATAAAATTGACCCGGGCTTGTGACTTGATTGAGATACAGTAGGCGCAACAGATCCTCCAGTCACTGAGAATATTTCAGCACCAGATGTGGGGGTACAAAGCTCTAAAGCGATACCACCACCACCAGCATATTCATCTCAGATAGGCTCAGTGCCTCAAAATGAGCTGACTACCTCAGTTTCTTTAGCAGCAATAGGTTCTATATTTCAGCCGATTGATATCATGAAGGTGGCTAGGCAAGTAAATTGTTGCTAGGTACAACTACAGGGCTTCACCAAATATTTTGTTCCTGCTGTAGATAATAGAATCAAGGCTTCACTTAAACCTTTCATGACTTTGCCTGGGCGGATGGCAGATCTAGAGAACAGATTTGATGCCCGAGCAAGAGAGATAACAGGTGCTGATCTTGCCACTTTTAGGGCTGCATTAGACAAGGTGAAAGATGAGGTTGGAATGCTATAGCAACACCAAATTATGGTGCCAATAGGATCATCCATGCATGATGTAGAGGAAGAAATTCCTATCCTTAATCTTACTGCAGATTCCCCAAAGAAAAGGGGAAAAAAGGCAAGAACAAAAGAGATGAGCTAGATAGTGAAGAAGAGAGAAAGGCTAAAAAGAAAGCAAAGAAGAAGGTTGAGAAGGGAGACTTGGAAAGGGTAAGATTGGATTCTCTGGCTGACATAGAGAAATGGGAAGCATCCATCAGAGCTAGGGCTACAGGTGCTTCATCGAGCGAGGCTCCAGCCACTGCAAAGGCAGATGCTACGAGTGGGGGGAAGACAGTACATGATGCAGTAGCAGGGTAGGAGACCCAGGATCTACAGGCTTGACTGTCTTCAGGTATATCCTTACCCTTAATGCTTTTTATTTCTTGATTTTAAGTTAAGGCTGTAGGGAAACTGTTGTTGTAACATGTTCTTTAGATAATTAGGACTAGTATAAGTACTTAAGGACGTTAGCTTGTTTTGTGATTTTTAAGTACCTCTCTAGTGGTCTGAGCTGTTGTGTACTGTGTGTATTGCATCCGTTGTGACCACTGTGTATCTACTTGTGGCATTAATATGGAAAATAAATAACCTGTAGAAAACAAATGCATAAAATGGATGAGTATTAATATGCGATATACTTGTGTTCCATGAGCGCGTGTAAGGTCTTACTCAGTTCCCGTTATGCGTTGAATCCAGAACTTGCCCAGTTAGTCATGCCATAGTCATATGATAGGCGTTAGGAAATGATCATAGGCCATTTTTGCATGTTAACCCATTTTAGCTTAAATGACCATCCAATTGTGAATAATATCCCTTGATCCCTTTTTTACCCTAAATAGCCTAGTTCTTTCTTGTACACCTTTCATCTTCCCATTACATCATAATGAACCTGTTTTGGCCCTGACCCTCCTTGGACACTGTGCACCTTGACTTAGGCAAATAATCTAAGTTGAAGGGTGGCTACTATAGGGGTGCATGATGCAATATGAGTATGAATAGAGGTAAAATAAGGAAAATTAATAACAAGTTGGGTGCAGTGACAAAGAAAATAGGAAAAGAGAAAAACTAAACAAGTTAATCTAATGCTTGAACAGACAACACCTATCTTAAGCAAGCTTGACACATAAAAGATGGAGGAAAAAAAGGTCAAAAGTTGAAACCCCAAGATTGAATATAGTGCCAAGGAGGTGTAGTCACTATGAAATACCTATGAATATCATACCAGCCCCTAGCCTACGTTACAAGTTTAAGAAAATCCCTATAATGATCCTAAGTGACTTGTCTAAAGACTTAGGTACTGACAATAAGGAAAAGCCTATGGCATTTTATGTGCAATGTTGGAACTTTATTCTGAGTGAGAGTCTTATGCTCATCCCTATGTCTATATATGTGAATCTAAGTGAAAAAGGGATTCCTTTGTTATGAGGGCACACTAGGTATGTTGGTAATAACTGCTTTGTTCGAATAATGTAATTTAGGTATGTTCTAAGTTATTATAGCTGAGATTTTTTCCATATCTAGAAACTTGTGAGTTACATGGTCGTTTTCAAATACTAGACATAGTTGATTTGACTTTGATTGATCATAGAGAAGGTGCATGTATTCTGACCTGATAAGAGTAGTTAGCTTCCGAAATGTACTTTATATACTCCTAGTTATGTTTTGGTTGCTTGAGGACAAGCAATTGTTTTAAGTTGAGGGTGTTGATATGTGAGCAGATGCTAATATATTTGAGGCTTTTAACTCGAAATAATTACAAAGTCTTAAGAAATTTTTGTTAGTTTCAATTATTTTTATTGTGTTAATGCAGATGTGAGTAATAGGGGAGGAAAGAAAAGAAAAGAAGAACCAATAAATTAGAATCTAGTGCGAATAAGCTGAAGTAAAGCTGATGACATTTCTAAAGCGCCGTCAGATATGTGAAAAGCTATCAAAGTCACCATCAAGTGTAGACAAAATCTGAAGAATTGAAGTGACGTGTGATGAACTTTTTGAAGAGCCATCACAACTGTGATAAGTCATCAAAATTGTCATAAACTAGAAGCAGAACATAATGATTTCCAATGAAGATGTGATGACATTTTTCATACGCTGTCACTTAATTGACACACCATCAGATTTGCCATCAGAAGACTCGAAAGATAGAAATTGACTTGAATCTTTGACGATATCTTGCACACATCATCAAACATTTGTCACACCATCAAGAACGCCATCGACTATTCTGAAAAGAAAACTAAAATCTTAATTTTTGTTTCCTTATTTAGAATTAACTATTTAAAGACTTTTTTTAGGTTTTCTGAATGATCCTTTTGGGATTTTGATGATTGAGAAGCTATTAGACAATTAACTCAGAGGGTGGCACGTAAAATTGCTTCATTTTTTTATCAGATATTTTTCTTATTTTCTTGCAACACACTTATCAACTATTGTGGGTTTTTATCTTGTGATTTAATTAAAGAAATACTTAGTGGGTTTCATCTATCAGTAAGTTTATCTATATTATCATAAATCCAACTTGTTATTTCATTCATCAAATCATGCATGGCTAATTCTATTAGCCCGAGTTATGGGATCTATGGATTAGGGTTTGATGTGATTCTAGGTAGTTAAAGGATTCAAAGAGTAGTAGGACATCTTGACATTCTATTGCTTCAACTTGAATCTATTAGTTGCAAACAATAGGTTATGACTTGTTTTATTAGCTTTTAACAGAGAAATAAACTAAAGGACATGAATTATCAACAGAGACTCAGAAGCTACCAACCTTCTATTTAATGATTAATGTCGTAACTGGATTAATCTACCTGAGATAAAATCTTATTGGAAATAGATAAATTATCTAAGTTTAAGAGAATTAGATAATAAATTGTCTGGTGAGGTCGAGAGATAAGTCACATAGTATCGTCGTTAGGGATATTTTGTTGTTTCTACTTACTTAAAGAGTCTTAAGCATTACCTAGTATCTGTTAATTCCCAAAAACCCATGGTGAACATAACTTTTGTCTCCCATTTATCTTGGTTACAATAATTAAAATATTGAAAGTGATAATTGACTCTCTGTGAAACTTAAACCCCCATTTTCGAAAACAATAAACTACCAGTAAAGCATTTCATAAACAAATCGAAGTTCACATCCTATTCCCTATGGGATTCGACCCCAACCTAGTTGATTTTTATATTGACAATGATCGCTTACACCCATTCAAGAGTGTTGTTTGATCGTTACAATATTGCAGATTAGCAGTGAAGTTCTCCACCTGCTAGCAGGTTAAGATTGAGCACCATAAGCCTAGTGTGTCCATGTAGGATTTAAGTATTCCCACATAGAAATAGGAAGAAATAAATATGGACTTTGTGATGGGTTTTCCTCATACTTGTCATCAATATAATTCTATTTAGGTTTTCATATACTTAATGACTAAATCAGCTCATTTCATGCTGGTCCATACCTCTTATTCAGTTGAGGACTATGCCAAACTCTATCCTAGAGAGTTGGTTAGGTTGCATGGTGTTCCCTTATCTATCATATCACATAGAGGTACCCAGTTTACTTCTCACTTCTGTAAATCATTCCAAAAGGGTCTTGGTACCTAAGTCTATCTCAGTACAACTTTTCCACCCTCAGACAGATGGTCAATAGGAAAGGACCATTCATACTCATAAAGATATACTAAGAGCATGGGTAGTTGATTTTAAAGGTAGTTAGGATGACCACTTGCCTTTAATTAAATTCGCATATAATAGCAGCTATCATTCCAGTATTCTTATGGCTCCATTTGAGACTCTCTATAGTAGGAGATGTAGATCTCCAAATTCTTGGTTTGAAGTAGGTAAAGCTGCAGTAGTAGGTCCTGATTTGGTGTTTGATATGTTAGAGAAGGTTCAATTGATCAGACAAAGTCTTTGGGCTGCCCAGAGCCAACATAATTTATATGCAGATATGAGGAGAAAGGATCTCGAGTTTGAGGTTGGTGATTTTGTGTACTTGAAAATCTCTCCCATAAAGGGAATAAAGAGTTTTAGCAAGAAAGGGAAACTCAGTCCTCGATATGTTAGTCCCTTTATAGTTCTCTGTCATTTCAGAAAGGTAGCTTACAAACTTTAGTTGCCTTCAGATTTAGCCTCAGTACACCCAGTATTCTATGCCTGATTATTGAAAAAGTGTATTGGTGATCCAACTGTAGTTGTTCCCTTAGAAAGTTAGATATTAAGAACATTCTTCCCTTTGAGGAAGTCCCAGGAAAAATTTTTGATCATCAAGTTCATAGACTATGGAAAAAAAAAGTTCCATTGGTCAAAGTTCTTTGGTGGAATCATTCCGTTGAGGGAGCAACTTGGGAAGCCAAAGCAGATATGTAGACCAAGTACCCTTATCTTTTCTCCACAAAGTTAGATTTAGTATAAGGTAATAATCCTCATAAGATTTCTCTCTACCATGCTAAGTTTCAGTTGCACATCATGTTAATGTTAGTCGTGCATTCATGAGTCAGTTCAATCATGCATTCCATGCATCAGATATGCATGTTCAGTGTGTAAGCTCAGTCCATCTATTTTCCAACAGCTTAACCAATCTTATTCGGGGATGAATAATCCCAAGTGGGAGATATTGTAATACTCTGCATTTTCTTAGTGTAATCTAAGTCCAAATGCATGAGTATTCGTATATACATTTTTGAAACACTCATTATTTTTTTATTTATAGTCTGCCACTGTGTAGGAAATTAAATTGTCTTTCTAATGATATAAAATTTTCCTAAATTCGATAATTAGGTAAGAAGTTATAGCGATTTAAAGTTTTAGTCATTAAACACCATCATTTTAACCCTTAGCGCGTCGTGGGGCCAGTATAAATGACGATTATCAAGTTTTAGTAAAGCTCCGTGAAACCACTATGTCACGCCGTCAGCCAAAATCCCAATAGTCCTTTTCTAGTGTCCAACTGCGATAATGGCACATCGTTCCAAGGGTGAATTTTAGAATCAAAAGGGCATAACGATTCTCCGCGTCACGCCAAGGCCAAAAATCAGGAATTTTTTAATTTTTGTAATTTGAGCTAGTTCATAGTATTTTTATGATATTGTGTTGGATTTGGGATGGCTTTTAGTTGTTGGTATGATGAATTGAAATGCTATGGATTAGTTGGATTGTTTAGGCTAATCGGATACCATAAATTTGACAAAATTGACCAAGTTTCTAATGTTTTAGGTGAATTTCCAATGTTAGGACTAGTTAAGGCTTATTTAAAATCTAAACATGGAATTAGATACCTTAAGCCTACTTCAGGTAGAATTTACCTATAATGGAACTTCAACGATTAAAAGTGGGTCCTTGACCCACCTTAGGTTAAGATGCATATTAACTTGTGTAGACCTTTATATGGTTGTTAGACCCTTGGAAATGCTTATTGTTGTAATATTGAGAAACTTTGACACTTGATTGCTATTTTGGTTGATGTAAGGGTTGATTTCTATTGATTATGCTAATATTTTTTTCTATTGATGATACTATGGATTATGTTGACATATTTATATTTATTGTTTGGAGTCTGAAAGATTCATATGATATTGATGATATATTTACCAATTCAAGTCTTTCTATTGATGATATATTTACTAGTTTAGTCTGGCTATTGGTTATATACTTTTTACCAACTCATGTCCTGCTATTGATGATATATTTATTGGTTCATTTCCGGCTATTGATTATAATTATCAATTCAAGTCTGGCTATTGATTATATTTATAGGTTCAAGTTTAGATATTCATATTATGCTATGATGATATATTTATTATGGTATGATGACATTGGGGTATGAAATTGATAATCTAGCTAAGTCAAAAATAAGGAAATGCTTATAATGTGATATGATATAAATAGATCCTAGTGATATTATACTTAGTGGATAAATAAACAGTTAGTCGATCTATAATGATTAGTTTGTAAATAATGGTTAGCCTATATATGAGGATTGGTTATTATATGTTGGATTAGTTGATTAGTAGACAAGTGATAAATATGGTAATTGGTATTTATTATGGGCCATGACTTAGATGAAGTGGACAAGTGATGAATATGGTAATCGGTGTTTATTGTGGAGTATGACTTGGATGAATTCTACTTAAATAATGAGATTTGATAAATAACAGTGGTGGGATATTCTATCTTTGAGTGCACTCTCCAGGAGTATGAGAGTATGTGATGAGTTATTTACTTTCTACACTAATTGGGATATGGGCATTAATTTTGTAGTTATGTTTGTGTGTGGGGATGCTTTATGTTATGTTATGCTATTATTTTGGTTTATTTACCTATGTATGCATAGCAATGTTGCAGTAGATTCAGGTTCATTTCTTTACATTGACTTTGTTATGTTATCTTGCATTCGGTCATATTTATATAATGATTTTTCTTAGTTGACCAATGATGCCTACTGAGTACCCATTTTTTGGTACTCGTACTACTCTTTTGTACCTTTTAAGAGAAGATTCGAGTACTAGTTACCACCATTGATTCATATTTATATGGTGTTAATATCCAGAGATAGAGTGAGCTCTTGATGTCCAAATCACACATTTCTTTATATCTTTCTATATTCAGTCTTTTGTTCTAAGATATATATATTGATTATTCTATATACTTAGGTTGTATTTCTATTTCTAAATTCTATTGTACTGGCTCTACCAGGTCGTGGGATGGTATCTTATGTTGACTATCTTTTTCTATTTAAAATACCATTCTTATTATAAGTTTTGTTGTTCATTTTTCCCTATGTTGGATATTTTTCACCAAGCTAACCAATTGCGTTTAGCTCCGGGTTGTGATTCGATTTACCTATTAGCAGGAGTTAGTAGGTTGCATCATGACTTGTAAATCGGGTCATGATAGTTCACCATTAGCACCTCCTTATCCTTATTATGTTATTTTCCTGGATATGAATAGGATAGTTTATCCATACTATATAAATTTCTTGGTTATGTAGTTGTTGGGCATTTTGGTGTACTTTACATTTATTTTTACATGTTAAATATATTTTCACTACCATTAGAGCTCAGTCGGTAGTTGACTATTAAGTAACACGTGTTTGGTACTCATACTACACTTTTGTAGTCTACAGATCAGAGAATAGATTATCATTGTTGTTATGTGCATTGTGTGCATGAGCTATGGTTCGAAGACATAGGGTGAGCTCTTAGTGCTCGGTGTGTTACTTTTCTCCATCTTATGTACTAGACTAGTCTCAATATTATATTTACAGATGGGTTGTATTGGTCTATTCATTTGTACTTCACTTTGTAATTGTATTATGTTCGAAGTTCTTGTACCAATTCCACTAGGTTTTGGGACTATCTTGTGTATTTTAATCTTTTACTATATTTATTCCATATACTTTCTTTATTTCTCTTGGTAACCCATTACTAGAAGTTTCAGACTACGGGTTGGCTTCCATACTTGTGGGGTTATAGTAGGTACCATCATGACCTGACAAATTGGGTCATGTCAAATTTGTATTAGAGCCTAGGTTTACTAGTTTGTTGGTACAAGAGCTAAGTGTTTGGTAGAGTCTTGTGGATTGATGTAGAGATGTCCTTAGCCCATCTTCGAGAGGATGTAAGGCATTCATAGGAAATTCTATTCTTGACTCTATATTGTGTGTCCATATTCCTATGATCCTCAAGCATATTCATTGACTTTAATCTATCCCAAATGGACAATGTGTGGTTTACGATAGATATGGAAAAGAATTCGACATACATTTTCAGAGCTTTAGTATAGCATCAGACTAGGGAGTCAGATATGGACATTCAGTCAGAGGATTTGGGGCTAGACTATCCTCCGATAGAGTTTGTGATTGCTTCAACTTTTTTAAATTCACCATTGGGGATCCCAAATCTCTTTTTGGATACCTCTCAACCAGGGATGATATCCAGTTCATCCAGTAATTTTTAGGGTAGAGTTGGGTTTATTGTTATTCTTCAGGTCTCCTTATTGGTTTCAGAGTATCAGACCAAATTTCTTAAGTAGGCCAGGTACATTCCTATGTTATATGCTTCTGAGCAAAACATGGTGCACAGATTTGTGAGGATTAGCATTGCCACTTTATTTGGAATTTAAACACATTATAACAGTTGGGTCTTCATTCTCTTAAGTTATTGATCATACGAGAGCAATAAAGAGAGCATGTATTGAGACATATAGAGTGGCGATAAAAGGCAATAGCATCAGTACAGTGTTATTAGTATTCTATTTAAGAGTGAGGACTCTTCCGGTGGATGTCAGCTTCACTTATAGCCTATCACTTCCACATAAGTAGGATTCTAGACTGTGGGTGACTCTCAGGTTAGTCAAGGTAGTTATAGTTGGAAATGTTCTCATCATACCTTGCAGAGCTCTTGGTATGGGTCTTCAATCCATGGTGTTCATTCTAGGTCAAAGTGGGTAGCTGCTCGGCGTATTCTAGGAGCTTGATTTAGTTGTGGTAAGATAGGATATTGGTCTAGAGAGTGACCCAACTATAAGTTGGTTGTACAGTTAGAGTGATCATATGTTCCTCACTATCTTAGAGTTCTCAAAATGTTTGATAATTAAGGAAAAGATGGTCATTTTAGTATAAAATACCTTTGGTGTTAGTTGGTCTGCCAATTGGTGTCAACTCATGTTTCTCATCAAGTTAGGACTTATGGGGTTTGTTATGATTACAGAAATACTAGTAACTAGTCCATAGAGTGTCCACGACATGGGATTATTGGATTTTTTGCTCACTTAGATGAGTCTTGTAGAATTGTAGCACCCTCAGTTAGAAATAGAGTGCTTGGCGCCCTAGTTGGTGATTCAGTCAGTTAGTTTGAGTTTAGACCCATTTAGATTTGTTCTTCCTTGGGCACATCACATGTGTAACTTCAGATTTCACCATGATTGGTGCACTTTTATTTCCTTGTACCCTTTATTTATGTGTGTTGGGGTTATCATACCTATCGATAATTATATGCCTTGATAAACTCTTAATTTTTTATGTGTGCCTTGTTATAGAGTTCACGATTATATGACTACCACATGGGATGGTTTTTTTAGTAGTGGATAGAGTAGATCTGTATTAATATTTTCCCCGATGGGTGTAGCATTTGGGTTTGACTCCCATTTACCTTGGCATTTTTGCCTTATTGTGGCCTAGAGTGATACTTGCTATTAATTTGGATTTTAGTACCACCTATTCTATTATATTGATGTTTATGTTGTTGTTGCTATTCTTTTTATTATTTGATGTAAGTGATCCTCGGTTGGTTAATAGCTAGATTGTTAATATCTAGTTAGTATACCCTTTCTTATGATTCTGATTTATTGGCTTGGGAAGTTATCTGGGTTGGATTATTTCTATTTCTTATAGCGAGGTGAGGTTACCTATTTTCCCCTTTTATCAATTATGCATTGATTATTGACTGAATTTCGGTATTGAAGGTAAGATGACCTTCTGTGGTTCTGGTATGTTTCTAGAGTTGGAAATTTAGTTATATTGCCCATTCATAAGTTTGGGATTCTTGGACTTGCCTTCTAGGTTGCAAAGGTTTTTGCATTGGTTATCCTTTTCTATGCAGCTCATTTCTGAGGTTGATCAATTTGGGGTCCATTCTTCCGATTTGGTTGGTTCATTGCATGGTAGTGGTTTTAATGATGATGTCAAGAAGTTTTGGATTTTTATTTCTGGTTTGTTGGGTTTATCTCCTAATGATAGGTTCACTCTTGGTATTGGTGCGGAGTTAGATATTTTGTTTTTGACATAAAGCGGATTTTGTTTTAGCAGAGTTAGAGAGTCTAAGATGGGTGATATTTCTCGTAACCGCCTCTTAAGTTGGCAAATTGGAAATTCTTTATCTTGATTTTCTTTGTTCCTCTTCTCGTGGTGGTCTGGACCTTGGCTTCGGTGTTGATATTGGCATATTTTCCTCAGCAGGGTGATATATGGGTTAAGTGAGTTATAGTTGTCCTACTTGGGTGGATTCAGGGAATCTTTGTTTCAGAATTTGTTAGTCCTAATAAGACTTGGTGGAGTGATTCTCCTTGGTGTTATGTGCCTATGAATATCCTTTGTTAAGATGGGGTATTGGATTGATTAGTTTTCAGCTAAGGTTGTATTTCTTTGAGTTGCTAGAGTTTTGCTATTACTAGTGCAATTTGCAGCCTTAGTGGATTCTCGAGTATGTTCTGGTGGTTTATTCCTTCCAGCAGATATGAAGATGATTTCTTGTATATTCAGTCAGTGATTTATCCCCTAGATGATTTTGTTCTTCATCTATGTTTTAGTTCTATTTTAGCATGATTCAATAAGGTTATGTCTAATTTGGATGGTAAGGTCGACTTGGGTATTTGGCCTTAGTTCAGGATTTTTCGCAAAATTTTGAATTTGACACCTTGGAATGGAGATTTGGAATTTATGATAGATTTGGAATATGAATGCTTACCCATCTTTAGGTTTGGTTTAGGTAGTTAAGATCGAGCGATTATGCCTTGGTGTTCAGATTTCATCGTGGAGTCATAGAGATTGAGTGCAACCTTTATTTCAAAATCATCTTAGTTAGAACTTCATGTATACATATAGGCTAGCTGAGCCAACTCCATAGTTAAATATCCGGTCTTTTTGAGTTCGAATGTGTTATGGTTGTTAGGTGTTCAGATAAAAGTCCATGGACACGATATTGATTTCTTCAGCTTTAACCTCGGTTATTCAAGTTTCATTAACATTTTTGGGTGGTATGCTCAGAGGGAGTAGTATACTTGAGTTGGATTCATTTTGGTTTTATTCTCGGTTAATGGGATATCCTGGAACAGATCATCCAGTGAATGACGAGTACTAATGCTTTGGACTTTTGGATTTCAATTTTGATAATCATCCAAGCTAGTTGTAGTATTAGTATAGATTATAGACCTTGGTTACCTTCTGTTTTATGTATAGTATTGCCTTATGGGCTTATTTTCATAGTTTCCATATGGATTTTCAGTGGATCCGATTAAGTTCTTTAAGTTTTTAGTGATAAGATTGTGCAGATGAGATTTGAGTGACTTTCTGCTTGCTTTGGAGTGTTAGTAGCTTTGGAAAGGGAAAAGAAGGTTATAAATGGATTTGGAGTTGGTTGCATGACCCATTCCTTGGTTTGCCTTTGTCTTGGATGAGCCCTTATTTAATTGTTCCGGTATCGTCATGGTATCAGTGTGTCATTATTTAGGTTTGCATGCATCACTCTTCATCAGTTCAATTATAGGCTAGTTGGTGGTTAAGGCAAAATTTTGGTTGTTTGAGGAGTGAGGAAGTTGGCTAAAAAAGGATACCTGCTGTAAAATCCCTTGGAAGTGTCATCTATTCTTAGAGGTTATCTGGGAAGCCGTACTCGAAGTAGACGGTCCTAGTACCTCATCTTTGTGAGCTTTTAGAGATGTTTCTATCCATTGACTTTCGCGGATGAAAGTCCTTTTAGTAGTGAATATTGTAATGACCCTTTTGGTCATTTCATTAATTTCAATGCATTTACAGTATTTTGGGCCTTCGCACAATGGCTATAGGTCATTTATGACTAGTTGGAACGATCGATTCGGTGATCTGATAGTTCATTGGATTTTAGGCTTGTTTCCCTATTTTAGAGATGTCATTAGTTAGGATTTGGTCTCGAACCAAAATGATTAGTAGATAACCTTGGATGAGAATTTTGATATCGTTGTTACTTTGAAATATTGAATTTAGACAGTGGGAAAACTTGGTTTAGGTCCCAAGGCATCAAAACTCATTTTGGTCTATTGGGTGGATTATGTGAAAAATGGAACTATAGGTGTGAGACCCATAATTGGTCAAAACAATATCGAATGGAAATTTTGATGGCTCCATTGAGTCCGAAATGTCAAATTTTTTATGGTGTTGATAACGCTCAAACTACAGCTCTCGTAAGAGTGTAAGCGGTCGCTGTCAAATATAGAACCCAACTGGGTTGGGTGTCGAATCCCACAGGTAATACTTGGTCACTAAGTATGCAACTATTAGTAGACTGTTGGTCGAAAATTCTATGGAAAGGGGGGATTTACTTGTGTCGTGAATTAAGAGTATCAAAGTAACGAATGAAATGATTTATGTAGTAAGATTAATAACAGAAAGTAATAAGTTAGGGTTATGTCCACCTTATGATTCTAAATACCTGAAATTTTCATCATAAATACCTGAAAACATGCTAATCACGTTGGTTAGCTCACTTATAGGAAAATGAACTAAAAGTGCAGGAATTATATATTTTGTCCTTAAAACTTAGCTAAAATATGGGTAAATTATACTGCTTTAGGCGTGTAAATACGCCCAAAATCGACACCCCACACTTAAAGCTTTGTTCGTCCTCGAACAAGATACTACGTCCATTCTAACATCTACTTAGGATTTCACAGTAACAGCACAAAATGTTCAACAAGACATGCACGACAATCATTAACAAAGAGTAGTTTTCTTGATCACTAATAGAAACAATTCAACCTCTAACCTAGACTCGTGATGATGGTTAATTCGTATCCACAAGTTAAGGCACAAAGAATAATACAAGACTACCCAAAACTCATCAACCATGTTTGTCTCACGCAAGATATTACCCATAATCACTCACAAATATTGTATTTTTCAAAACATGGGTACAAGATTCTCCTTGCTCTCACTCTCACGAAGAATTCATATGTTACAACTGATGACCATAGGCTTGCCGTTAGTGTAATGCTCTACTAATATCAGAATGCTAAGATTAGGATAAAATAGGTCTTTTACAGGTTGTAATGTAGGCTAAGGGACGGGTAGGACTATTTTTGCCAGAAATAGTGACTATGTTCCCTAAGTGCTTTAATCCAGTACATTATGTCATTAACGTTCTCTTTTAAACAATCCTGCTACCTTTCTTTCATGTAACACCCCTTTTCACCTTATTTTGTTATTTAAACATAAACACAATTATCTTTTTAGTTCTCTATTTCTTTTCTTTTTTTTTCATATCAAACATCTCTATGATAGCCATTCTTATTCACAACGATTTCAAGTACCAATACACTCTAAGGCATCACTCTCACCGAATTTCCTCTTATTTTGTCACATGACCTTACAATTTAAAGCGCTTAGGAATTTGGATCAAATTATGGTCTTGAAAAAAAAATGGATTAGGCTTACATATAAGGCTATCAAAGAAAATAGCTAAAGGCTCAAAGAGGGTTAACTAGGATAATGTACATAGGTAGGTAAAAAGAAGGTAAATAATTACAGGCTGCCAAAGAAATGCCTAAATCATCTCCTAAACTTGCAATCTTTATTTCGCTTTATACACACACCAGGCAAGTTCTAGCATCAGCCATAACACAGAATATACTATTATCTCACACACACAAAGCACATGGTCAACTTTATTGGGAGTAGTATAGACCCTTGACACAACAAATGAAGGAATTAAACCACACACTTATCACATAGTGAGTCACACTTAGAGCCTAAACGTCTCAATAGTAATGATTTTAGCACAAACTCTTGTCAAAATACCATGCCGCCTATCAGAACAATTTCATGCACTTCATGCAAAATCTAAAAAAAAAATTGAAAATTTAACTACTAATCTACTAACTACTACAAAATCAAACAAACAAATATAAATAAATATAGGCAAAGAATTACAGCATACAAATACCAGCACCCCACACTTAGATGGGACACACTGCCCTCAGTGGAAAATAAATAAGGAAAACCTGGATCAGTCAAACTCCTCCTCTATGTCTGGGGTCATACCCCCTGCATCAAAATCATCATCGAAGTCGTAGTCATCAGAGTTCTCCTCCACGTTTGAGTCTGGAATTCGGCGGTCATCATCGGTTGGCACGTCATCATCAAGAGGTTCCTCAAAATATACACCTATTCCACATATAGCCCTTGCATGCTCATTCATCGGGTAGTTATAATCCAATTGCTGGAGCTCTGCAGCAGTTGGAACACGACCCCCGCTCATCATGGTGAACCTCATCATGCCATCTAAATGGCGGAAGAAGCTTTCATTGCGAGCATGTCTTTCCGCAGTGGTCAGGTTGATGCCATGCATAGATTCAGCATCTTTAACCTTTGTCAGATCAGCCTTCTTCGGCTTGTGTGGAAGCTTATGATCTGCCGGTTCCTCTTCGATGTCCTCCTTCCTTAATATCACAGTCAACAGATTGCCAAAGCTGAAGTGGGACCTCTTGTGCAGCCTAGCCTTACGCATTGAAGATCGAATAATCGCCTTAATGTTGATGGGGATGTTCGTCATTAATGCGTACACCAAGCATACTCTATCACGGGTGATCTTTGTGTATTGTGTCCCAGGAATAAGGCAAGAGTTGACTATCCTCAACCATATCCGACCTTCTCTGTTTAGGGAAGCATACGGGAAGGTATTGTGCCAACCGGTATTCTTATGATGACTCCAACGTGCCATTGATCTTGTTCCACATAGTGTGTGTCTGATTGCCCTGTACGGAGGTCTTTGTTGAAGTTCTTTGAGTGGTGATGGATCGACAGATGGAAGACCCAGAAAAGTGTTAAGGAACTCCGCATTCAGCTTCAATATTTGGACCCTAATCTTCACCTCACTTCTGGTAGTCTTCGGGGACCAATTTGCATAGAATTCTCGCGTTAGATCAAGATTGCATTCTCCCATATCCCAAAAAATGAAATCAAGATGTAACGCCATTATTTTGGCCAAAATGCGAGGTTCTTTCTTCGCTAGGCTTTCCTTTTGTATCAGCTCCACATGAACATACTTTTTCACTTTGTTGTTCCTGTACCACTCCTTTCCTTCCTCCTCTAGGACCCATTTTATCTCGAACATGCAGCGAGGTATTTGCAGCGAAGAGGATTCAGCTTGCTCTTTTCTTCCCCTTTTCTGTCCCTTCTGTGAGGTGGATGCTTTTTCTTTTCCTTATCGTGCTTTTGGTGCCATTTTCCTGAGATTAAAATAAAATCATGTTAGCTTATCTCAGAGGATTTGATCGATACACAATAATAGTGGCACTACCCCACACTTAATTTGTTGGTACAAACTAATTAAGTGAACAATATCGATTACTCAGACTTCATGGACATACGTATAGGTGATATGTTCCAACAATATGTTTTAGCACAATCATACTTTCATGTTGTCTTTAACTATCCTTTTCAATTCTATTTCGTGTAATCTTGACTATGCTTTCATGTTTGGCTTAATGCATCTTTTGAACAAAACTACTACATGGATATCGTATCAAGTTATTGGCATAGAAATAATCACAATATCTCATGTTTGTAGTCAACCATGATTTTCATCTCAATGAACAATGCATTCAAATATTCAAGCTTTCGAGTTACAAGGTTAAGCAAGTAACTTGACCATGTCGATTCCGCAAAAGTATGATAGTGTATCAAAATCAAATACAAGTTGGAAACAAGTCAAGAACACCCACACGTATTCTTTCACTCAATTAGATGTAGCAAAACAAACCAACCATAATCAAATCACCAACATCACTTTAAGATCTAAAATACCATTATAAGCATAGTATCGTAACACTTACGAAATATAAAAGAAGAACTTACTTAGTGATGTACTTGGAAGATGATCTTGCAAGGTTGAATGAGCAAAAAGAAAAATTTTGAAAGATTTGGAGAGTAAAGGCGGTGCCTAGGTCTAGCAAACAATGTGATATTGTCTTAAGGTTGGAGTTTTATTTATAGGAGAAGGCCTGGGTTGGGTTTGACCCATTTAAAATCGGTTTAGGAAACCAAAAAGTAAGCATAGGCGACGCCTTATGCTTTGCCTATGATTGGCATAGGCGGCGCCTAGTGCTTTGCCTAGTTGAGCATAGGTGGCGCCTATGCTATGGCATTGTAGATTCAGAGACCAAAGGCATTGACATAGGCGGCGCCTTTTGCAAAGCATTGTTGGGCATAGGCGGCGCCTATGCTATGGCATTGTAGATTCAGAGAGCTTAGGATATAGCATAGGCCTTGCCTTGTTGGTTGCCTAGATTTACATAGGCTTTGCCTTGTTCGTTGCCTAGTTTTGCATAGGCAATGCCTAACCGATAGCCTTTGCTTCTTCACTCCTAACTTACCACCTTTAACATAGCACAATTCCAAATCAAAATTTGAGATCAATCTCTTCTTTTATATGTCTTGCACCAGTACTTACTCAAAAACAACAAAAACGATTAAAACGATGGGTTGCCTCCCATCAAGCGCCTTAGTTTTGGTCGTGGCTCGACTCTTCTTTTTGGATTTTTATTTAACAAAAACAAAATCCTAGTAAAATAAAACAATTAAAAACGATGGGTTGCCTCCCATGTAGCGCTTGATCTATTGTCGCGACACGACATAGTGACCTGAATTACTTAGACTTCATCAAGATAAATGGTGGCTGTGTATTTCATCGAGTCAAGAGGACCGATATATGGCTTCACTGGTTGGCCATTTACCTTAAAGACACCACCATTATTGTCTTCTAACTCTACTACTCCAGACGAGTAGACTTGGCTAATTTTGAACGGGCCAGACCATTTAGACTTCAACTTACCTAGAAATAGATTCAGTCTGGAGTTGAAAAGAAGTACCATATCACCCTTCTAAAAGTTTCGTTGGATAATTCGTTGATCATGATACTTTTTCATCTATTCCTTGTAGAGGTCTGATCTTTCATACGCATGAAGACGGAATTCATCCATCTCATTCAGCTGCTCCAATCTCATATTAATAGCATCATCCCAATTCAAATTAAGTCGCTTCAACGCCCATAATGATTTATGCTCAAGTTCAATGGGCAAGTGACAAGCCTTCCCATAAACTAGTTAATACAGGGACATAACAATTGGTTTCTTGAACGCGGTCCTATAAGCCCATAAGGCATCGTCCAGTTTCCGAGACCAATCTTTCCTACTAGCATTTACAGTTTTCGCAAGGATCAGCTTGATCTCCCGATTAGAAACCTCTACCTGCCCACTAGTTTGTGGATGGTAAGGTGTAGCTACCTTATGTTGCTTGACCCCATACATCACTAACACGGCTCTGAACATCTTGTTGCAAAAGTGTGATCCTACATCGCTTATGATGGTACGTGGTACCCCAAAACGAGAGAAGATGTTTCGCTTTAAGAATGCAACAACACGCATACCATCATTATCAGCCAGTGCTACAGCTTCTACCCATTTGGATACATAATCCACAGCAACTAGGATATATTTCATCCCAAACAAACTCACAAATGGGCCCATAAAATCAATACCCCATACATCGAATAGCTTTACCTCAAGAATCTTAGACAGGGGCATCTCATGGTGCTTCAAAATTGTGCCTTGCCTCTGGCACTGATCACATCTTCTCATAAAATCATATGCATCCTTAAATAATGAAGGCCAATAATAGCCGCTTTGCAGAACCTTCTTGGCTGTTCGCTCACCTGAGAGATGACCCCCAACTTGGGAAGCATGGCTTGCTTCCAATATGCTAGGCACTTCCACATGAGATATGCATCGCCTAATAATACCATCCACACATCGTTGAAATAAATATGGTTCGTCCCAGAAGTAGTATTTCACATCATGCCTGAACTTCCTCTTTTGATGAAAAGAGAGATTTTCAGGCATCACATTACTTACCACATAGTTCGCAAAGTCTGCATACCATCGTAAATCTTCCACCATTGTGACTAGGATCTCTTCATCGGGGAATGTATCATTAATCTCAAGATCAGGTTGCGCTATGTGCTCATTCTCAAGTTTAGATAGATGGTCAGCCACTTGGTTTTCGCAACCTTTTCTATCTTTTACCTCAAAATCAAATTCTTACAGCAATAACACCCATCGAATCAGCCTCGGCTTAGCATCCTTCTTTGCCATTAAATATCTCAGAGCTGCATGGTCTGTATGAACCACAACTTTGGTCCCCAACAAGTAAGGACGGAACTTTTCAAACGCATAAACAACTGCTAAAAGTTCTTGTTCCGTGACAGTACAGTTCTTCTGGGCTCCGTTCAAGGCCTTGCTTGCATAGTAGATTGGATGAAATAACCTTTGTCTTCTCTGACCAAGTACAACACCCAATGCTACCCCACTTACATCACACATAACTTCAAACGGTAGAGACCAATCAGGCGATACAATGATAGGAGCTTCAACTAGCTTCCCTTTGAGGTATTCAAATGCCTTCATGCAATCTTCATCAAAGTTGAACTTAACATCCTTTTCCAAAAGTTTGCATAACGGACTAGCAATCTTGGAAAAGTCTTTAATAAACATTCGATAAAAACCTGTATGACCGAGAAAACTACGAACTCCCTTTACAGAAATTGGAGGTGGTAGTTTCTCGATAACTTCAATTTTAGCTCGATCAACCTCAATTCCTCTTTCAGAGATTTTGTGCCCAAGAACAATACCTTCCTTAACCATAAAGTGGCACTTCTCCCAGATTAGTACCAAGTTGAATTCAACACATCTCTGCAATGCCATACTTAGATTCGCCAAGCATGCTTCAAACAACTCACCTACAACTGAAAAATCGTCCATGAACACCTCCAAGGTGTCCTCAACCATATCAGAAAAAATGGACATCATACAACGCTGAAAAGTGGCAGGTGCGTTACATAGCCCAAATGGCATACGTTTGAAGGCAAACGTACCATATGGGCATATAAACGTTGTCTTCTCTTGATCTTTGGTAGCAATACAAATTTGATTATTGCCGGAATACCCATCTCAGAAACAAAAACATCCTTTCCCCGCCAATCGATCAAGCATTTGGTCCATGAATGGAATTGGAAAGTAATCTTTAAGTGTCCATGAATTTAGCTTTCGGTAGCCCATGCATACTCGCCATCCTGTGATAGGTCTGAGTGGGATTAGCTCATTTTTTTCATTTGCAACTACCGTTACGCCCCCTTTCTTGGGCACACACTGTACTGGGCTCACCCATTAACTGTCGGAGATTGGATATACTACCCCTGCATCTAACCACTTAATAATTTCTTTCTTCACCACCTCTTTCATAGGTGGACTCAAACATCTTTGATGATCAATAGTGGGTATGCAATTTTCTTCAAGCTGAATCTTGTGCATAGATATCCCAAGCGGGATACCAATAATAGCTGCAATAGTCCATCCGATGGCTCTCTTGTATTTTCTCAGAACAGAGATAAGAGCTGCAACCTACTTCTCGCCTAAATTAGCTGCAACAATAATCGAGAGTGTATCACCACTTCCCAAAAATGCATATTTTAGATAACTGGGAAGCTCCTTCAATTCTAGCATTAATGGCTCCTCAATGGATGGTTTTGCTGGTGGTGTAGGTTGATTTTTGAGATCAAGGTCCAGCTTCTTAGGTGCATGAGAATGCGACCCTATTCCTGTCAGAGCACAAATAGTTTCTTCATAATCTTCAACATTCTCACTCTCAACATTCATAAGCACGGCCGCCAATGGGTAAACAATAAGCTACTTCTCAACAGATAATTCTTTTTCATCATTATAATAAACATCATCTATAGAGAACACATTCATATCTTTGGGCTACTTCATTGATTTGCATACATCAAAACGGACCACTTCGTCATTCATCCGGAATAAAAGCTCATTAGCTCTTAAATTAATAAGCATACTTCCTGTTGTAAGGAAAGGACGCCCCAAGATTATGGGAACTTTAGAGTCCACCTCACAATCCAGAATAACAAAATCTACAGGAAAAATGAATGACGAAACCTTTACCAATACATCATATAAGATACCGATAGGTCGTTTTACCAACCTATCAGCCATCATGAGCTGTATATTGGTTGGTGTAGGCTCGCCCAACCCCAACTTCCTATAAATAGATAGTGGCATCAAATTGATGCTAGCTCCCAAATCACACAATGCCTTAGTGCAATCCAAAGATCCAACCGTGTAAGGAATAGTGAAAGCACCAGGATCTGCCTTCTTCTGAACTAGCGATCTTGTAGTGATTGCACTACAATGATGAATATTATCCGCTAACTCATAACTTGCTGCCTGCTTCTTTGTCAAAATGTCCTTCACGAATTTGGCGTATCTGGGCATCTACTCTAGCGCATCCACCAAAGGAATATTTATAGTCAGCTGCTTCAACATAGTCCTAAATTTATTGAACCTGGTATCATCATCTTTCTTCTTCAGTCTCTGAGGAAAAGGTGGTGGTGGAAGAGGAATAGTTTTCTCCACCACTTCCTTTTTATGTTGCTTCTGACTATCGATCTTTTCAGGCTGCAAACGTCTAGGTGTAATGTCATGACCACTCTTTTCAGCTTCTACGGCTTCTTCACCTTCTGCATCAATAACATTATCCGCTATATCATCAACCACCTTCTTTCCTTTGGATAGATTTTACAAAACCTTACCACTCCTGGTAGTAATAGCCATACACAATCCATCATTCCTCGGATTTTGCACTGTGTCACTAGGTAGCGTTCCAGCCTTTCTTTGGTTGAATGGCGCTGATAGTTGACTCAATTGTTGTTCCAGCTATTTTATTGTAGTAGAATGCGAGTCAACCAATTGGCTTATTGAAGACAAGTCGTTATTCACCTCATTCACTCCTTTATTGGTCGCCTTCACTCCTTTCAACAGCTTTGCCATCATATCTTCCATTGACATCTTCCCCGTACTAGATGTCGCGGCCTCATGATTTCCAGGAGGAACATACAAACCGCTCCTGTTAGTTTTATTCTTCCAACTCCCTTGATCACGGTCCTTGTTGCCAGATTTATCATAATAGTTCCGACCTTGATTTCCTTGGGCATTACCTCGGAAACCCCCCTGATTATTCAAGTAGTTAGCTTCTTCCTCAGAATCGGACTCATCTCTTCCTTTTAATTCAATTGCTTTGACTTTTTTGGTCTTCCTTGATAATAAATGCTTGGTAAGAAGATCCATCTGCGTTTTCATGTGCGCCATATCTTGGTCACGTTCCTCCTCTCTTCGCCTTTGTTCTGCAGTTATGCCAATAGATATAGTAGAGCTTGCTACCTCAGAATCCCTGGTATGCCAAGCTCTGCTCTGCTTTGTCATACGGTTTAGCATATCACTAGCCTGAATAAAAGTAAGGTCCATGAATGACCCTCCTGCAGCATTATCAACCACTGGCTTAGTCATTGAATTCAAAGACCTGTATAATATCTCCATCAAGTGGACATTGGTCATATAATGATTTGGGCACCGCATAAGCTTCTTCTTGAACCTCTCCCATGTTTCGTGGAGAGCTTTCGTTGGAAGCTATCAAAAATTGCTGATCTCATCTCTCAACTGTTCTCTCTTGGATGGCAAAAAGAATCTTTCTAGGAAAGCGTCTTTCAATTGCCTCCAATTTGTAATAGATTCAGGAGTCAGCCCGTTCAACCATAAAGTTGCCTCCCCAGATAGAAACAATGGGAATAAACACATCCAAATAGCATTCTGTCCAACGCCTGGATTGTCGAATGACTTGCATGTAGAGATAAAGTTGATCAGATGCATATTTGGATCATCGCCTGCAAGTCCACCAAATAAACCCTTGAGCTGCAATAGTTGAATCATGGTGCTAGTGATGTTGAACTTGGCTCCAGGTGCCAAGGGTGGAGGAATAATAGCCCCTGTGGCACGAGCTCCATCCAGATCGTCATCATCATCATCAAAAGGAAACTGCACAGCTCGGCATTCAGGCCTAAATCTAGCTTGATGATCTCTTCTGTTCGCAGGTGTCGCCACCTCATCAGCATGCCTTGGGTTTAGTAAACCATCATTACCCAGGTCCTCATTATTCGAATTTGTTGCTCGCCCTGGGTTATCAATATTCTGTTGATGCACTTGAGCAGCTGCCAATGTAGCTAATCTAGCCTGCTCCTGTTGAGCATCCCTTCTTTCAATGTCACGTTGTGCATCCATTCTACCAATAAGTTGTGGTTCAGGATTTATGGGTAATAATGGCTGACCAGAACTTCGAGTATATGGCATGCACTGAACAGAACCTGAATAAAACAAAAACAACAACTAAAAGTAAAATCTGAGAATTCTTTACCAAAGGGTCTATTAACTATCACAAACTTAGTTGACAACCGTATTCCCCGGCAACGGCGCCAAAATTTGATAACACTCAAACTATAGCTCTCATAAGAGTGTAAGCGGTTGCTGTCAAATATAGAACCCAACTGGGTTGGGTGTCGAATCCCACAGGGAATACTTGGTCACTAAGTATGCAACTATTAGTAGACTGTTGGTCAAAAATTCTATGGAAAGGGGGGATTTACTTGTGTCGTGAATTAAGAGTATCAAAGTAACAAATGAAATGATTTATGTAGTAAGATTAATAACAGAAAGTAATAAGTTAGGGTTATATCCACCTTATGAGTTCTACGTATCTATTAACTATGAGTTATGCAGAATTTAGACATGCATGCATTTATAGAGATTCGTATTCTAATGGTAAATCCTAGTGTCTCTCGACCATCCAGAATTATTTCACTTTAACTCTCTCGAGCTTAAAGTGTAACTAACGGTACAAACTCTCCAAGAGGTTAATCTAGTTATGGCACTAACGTGTAAACAGGGGTTGGTAGCCCTATTTCCTTGTCACACTGCCTTTTCCAGACATGTAACTTTTCTTTCGAACAAGTTAATGCTATACTGGCGTATTCTATATATTTGCAACCACAAGAATTCAATTAAGATGAAGGGAGTAATGATATAAGTAGCATACATATCAAGAATTCACACACTCATAGTAATAAATAGTATATCACAAGGCTTCCCTAACCCTAACAGAGGAGTTTAGCTACTCATGATTACAACGAAAATCACAATAGACATCATCATCGTACCAAAGCTCAAATAATCTCACGATAGAGATGAGAATGGCGTCAAAGAGAGATTGACGTTTTAGCCCTTGACTGATTTTCTCAAGAGTAGCGTGTTTTCCTGTTTTACTTACAGAATCTGTAAACTGAATAATACTAAAGTGTCTAAAGAGAAGTAAAATCCAAAGTATGATAATGCTTGCTTAAAAATTCAGCAAATAGGGTTTTTATAATATCCTTGTCATATTCCTACTAGGTTACTGCTGCACCCTTAAGTATATAAAAATACTGTTTTTGCCATGAACAGATTCTCAATGCATCATATTTAGTCCTTAAGCTTCCAAAAGCTGCTTTCCATCTTATGCGAAGTTTCCCTTTGCTACCGAAAGTTCCACAAAGTGCTGAAATCTTCATCATAAATACCTGAAAACATGCTAATCACGTTGGTTAGCTCACTTACAGGAAAATGGACTAAAAGTGCAGGAATTATATATTTTGTCCATAAAACTTAGCTAAAATATGGGTAAATTATACTGCTTTAGGCGTGTAAATACGCCCAACATCAGGTATCATATCTTGTTTGTGCGCACAGGGTTTTAAACGAATCCAAAACACCCAATCAAAGTCTATTCCAGAGTTAGAAAAATTTGGTGCATCAGGTCACTGGTGTGACCACAATCGCAAAAGGCAAATCGCTTACACCATATGTGATTTCCCCTTCATCCCAAATTGCAACCACAAAGGGTAAATCACATTCACCATATGCAATTTCCCCTTTATGACAGATCTTGACCTCTTATTTAATTTTCTTCTTCCACCCAATTTTCCAATATTTTTCCACCATTTATATACCAAGTTGAGAGCTCAAAAGGGTAAAAGAGTAGGGAATCATCCAAATAAGCTAAGGTAATTGCAGCGCCCCAAATTTTTGGCCCTTAAAACTTTATTAAACCTTAAGCTCACTACCTTGATTAATACTTGACCATACGAGTAATATGGTGTCTTCATGGGTCAGGTGGCCCTAGTTGTAGGGTGTTTAGTAGATGGTGTTTTGGGTTTTTGCCTTGGTTACAACTTTAGGGATACAAGTTATTCGGATTGGTGATGGGTCATTAGGATGAGCCATAACTAAATCAGTTATTTTATAGCTTGACTCTACTCTAAGTATGAGTGGATCACTAAGAGCCATGAGGATAGGTTATGAGTTGTGAGGTGAAATTGTAGGTTGTCTAGTGTCTAACCCATTTGAATTCTATGATTTCTATGACTAGACCTTATGAGTCGTACGGTCTAGTTAAGAGTTAAGTGGTTGGGTATCGCGGTATGCTCTAGAATTAGTAACAAGCATTAGAGCTAGAATGAGGAAGTTCACTTCTGGGTTATCCTAAGACGTGATTTTAGAGAGTAAGGCTACTTTGTTAAACAAGGACATTGATATTTCCAGAATGGTTGTGTCTATGAAACTAGTAGAGGTAGAGAAAAGAAAGCAGGTTTAAATTAGGGAAAGGTAGAGTAAGAAATTTCCGCATTCAGATCAATAGAGAGTTAACAACAAAGTAGCAGGGATGGTGGAAAGTGATCTAAAAGAAAGTAAGGCAATTCTGGGTCTTGCTCGATGGCTAGTGTTACCTACCCAAAACCATTCGGTGACAAGAAATTTTAGTGACATGATGGTTCTAGGGCATAGGGTGCCTAATCTTAGGCTAGTGAGGCCCAATTAACTCATCATATCCTCTTTGCAGATTTTGCATTCAATTGCATTAGGGTTTTTGTGATGATAGAAGGGATAAGTGCTTCAACTATGGTTAGCCAGGGCATATGCTTAGAAACTGTCCTGTTGGAAAGGTTATATCTGGAGTAAACAAGGTTTCGGTTGCCTCTTTATCAACTCCTATACAAAAAGGTACACCATCTAGCTCTGACACTGGCTGAAACTAACTTTATAATCTCACTACAAGTCATAAGTATGAGGCATTTCTTGATTCCATTATTGGTATGTTGAAATTTTTTTTTATGATGTATAATATTTTCTTGACTAGGGTCCACTCTTTCTTATGTCACCTCATTTATGGTTGTGCACTTTAGTTTCAATCCAAAGTGTATTTTTGACCTCTTTTCTATTTCTACCCTAGTGGATGACTTTATGGTTGCTAGGAAAGTATATAGGAGTTATGTGGTATCTGTGGGTGGTCGAGAGACTTTGGTGGATCTATTTGAATTAGACAAGGTTGATTTTAATATCATATTGGGTATGGATTAGTTGCACTCATACTATGCTTATTTAGACTGTCGAACCCGTAAGGTCATTTTTAAATTCCCTAATGATCCAGTCAATGAGTGGGAAGGCAGTTCTCTATTGCCTAAGGGGAGGTTCATATCATATCTTAGATCCCAAAAGTTAATTTCCAAGGGATGTCTTTATCATTTGTTCTGGGTTAGAGATTCAAACTAGGAGTTTCCTTCCTTACATTCAATCCTAGTGGTGAATGAATTTCTTATGGTCTTCCCTGATGACCTTCTGGCGTCCCTCCCGATAGGGAGATCAATTTTAGGATTGACCTTGTTTTAGACACTAAACCTATCTCTATTCCCATGTATAAAATGGTTCCAGCTCAGTTAAAAGAGCTTAAGAAGCAATTAAAGAAACTTTTTAACAAGGGTTTCATCTGTCCTAGTGTATCTCCGTGGGGTGCACATTATTCGTGCATAAGAAGGATGGTTCCTTTTGGATGTGTATTGATTACCATCTATTGAATAAGGTGATGGTAAAGAATAAGTACCCTCTTCCAAGGATAGATGGTTTGTTTGATCAGCTCCAGCGTGCTAGGTTTTTCTCAAAGATCGATCTTCAATTTGGATATCACCAGTTAAAGATTAGGGAGGCGTACATCTCTAAGGCTACTTTTCGTACTCGATATGGGTATTTTGAGTTCCTGGTTATGTATTTTGGGTTGACAAATTCCCTAAAGGTATTCATGGACTTGATGAACAGGGTCTTTCATTAGTTTCTGGATTCATCATTGTATTCATAGGTGATATTCTGGTGTACTCTAAGAGTGAGGTATATTATGTTGATCACCTTCGCATTATATTGCAGACCCTGAAAAAGCAGCAGTTGTAAGCTAAATTTTTTAACTGTGAATTATGGTTGAACGTTGTAACTTTTTTGGGTTATGTCATATCTAGTGAAGGTATCATGGTGGATTTGCAAAATGTTGCAATGGTAAGAAGTGGCCTAGACCCACGACTCCAATCGATATTAGAAGTTTCTTGGGTTTAGTCGGTTATTATAGGAGGTTTGTGGAATGTTTTTTGGCTATAGCTGCCCCATTGACTAAGTTAACTCAAAAGAAGGTAAAGTTCATCTGGTCTGATGCTTGTGAGGGTAGTTTACTGAAGCTAAAAGATAAGTTGACTTCAGCTCTAGTTTTGACCTTGCCTAAGGGTAATGATAGATTCGTGATATATTATGATGCATTTTATGTGGGGCTTGGTAGCTTTTTGATGTAGTATGGTAAGGTGATAGCTTATGCCTATAGACGGTTAAAGATGCATGAGAAGAATTATCTGACGCATGAATTGGAATTGTTAGTTGTGGTGTTCGCGTTGAAAATCTGGAATTACTATTTGTATGGAGTGCATGTGGATATCTTTTCAGATAATAAGAGCCTACAATATTTATTCACCCAAAAAGATGTTTACCTCAGGCAAAGAAGGTGGCTTGAGCTACTTAAGGATTGTTACATAAGTCTTTACTACCATCCAGGTAAAACCTAACGTAGTTGTTGGTGCTCTTAACATGTTATCCATGGGGAGTCTAACTTATATGGATAAGGATAAGTGAGAACCGGTGAAAGACATTCATCGTTTAGCTAACCTTGGAGTTCGTATCTTGGACTTTACGATGGTGGTGTATTTATGCAAAAGGTGGTGCAGTCATCTCTTAGTCCTGAGGTGAGAGAGAACTAGTTATTGGATACTGACTTGATGAAGATTAAGGGAGTGTAGGTTATCAAATGTTAATGGCTTTTAAGATTAGTGGCGATGGTATTTTGAGGTACCAAGGTAGACTATGTGTTCACGATGTGGATGGATTGCAAGAAAGGATTTTGATTGAGGCTCATGGGTCGCGATATTCTATTCATCCTTGTTCGACAAAGATGTATCATGATCTTAAGGAGATTTATTAGTGGAATAATATGAAGTGAGATGAGGCTAGTTTTGTGGCTAAATGCATGGTATGTCAATAAGTTGAGGTAGAACACTTGAGACCCGATGGGTAGTCTCAAGATATTAAGTTTCCTATATGTAAATAGGAGGTAATCGATATGGATTTCATTACCAGTCTTCCCCAGCCTCTAAATCAGTTTGATTCTAGTTGGGTCATCGTGGATAGGATGACTTAGTCTACTCACTTCTTGCCAGTGAGGACTAATTATTTGGCTGAGGATTATACCAAGTTGTTTCTTAGGGAGATCATAAAGTTACATGGTACTCTGGTTTCTATCATTTTGGATCATAGTACTCAGTTCTTATCTTACTTTTAGCAAGCATTTTAGAGAGGTTTAGGAACTAAGTTGAGACTTAGTACTATTTTTCTTCCATAGATGGATTGGCAAGTAGAAAGGACTGTTCAGGTCTTGAAAATTTCCTTTAGGCTTGCATAATTGACAATGGTAGTAGTTGGGTCAATTATTTTCCTCTCATAGAGATTGCATATAATAATAGTTATCACTCCAGCATTGGTATGGCTCCTTTTGACGCGTTGTATGTTAGGAGGTGTCATTCTCTTATTAGGTGGTATGAAGTTGGTGAAAATGAATTGTTCAGTCCTGACTTAGTTTACCAGGATATAGAAAAGGTGAGGTGATTCGAGATAGGCTTAAGACCGTCCAAATATCCCAAAAGTCACATGCAGATGTGAGGCCTAAGGAGTCAGAGTTTGAGGTTAGTAATTAGGTATTCTTAAAAGTGTTTCCCATGAAGGGGGTGATGCAGTTTCGTAAGAAGGGAAAGCTCATTCCTCATTATGTTGGTCCGTACTTGGTTTTGAAAAGGGTAGGTAGTGTTTCTTATGAGTTGGAGTTGCCTCCTAGTTTAGTTGTATTCACCCGATGTTTCATGTGTCAATGCTGAGGAAATATATGGATGATCCATCGTTGATTGTGCCTAACAAGGATGTTAGTTTTTCGAATTCCTTGTCTTATGAGGAAGTCCTCATTGAAATTTTTGATTGTCAAGTTTTTTGGTTACGAACGAAGGGCGTAGCTTCAGTAAAGGTTCCATAGAGAAACCATAAGGTCGAAGAGCCTACTTGGGAGGCCGAGGAGGACTTGAAGTCCAAGTATCCATTCTTGTTCTCTTTCCCAGATAATCGTGCCTAAGGAATATGTTACTCTTAACATCTTTGTTTTCTTAGTTAAAGGTAAGTGTAGATATATATGGAGTCTAATCATGCTTATGCTGCCTTGACCCATCATTCGAGGATGAATAATCCAAGTGGGGAAGAATGTAACGTCCTGGATATTTGGCCCTTAAAAATTTCTTGATCTTTAATCTCACTACCTTGATAACGACTTGACTATACGAGTCATATAGTGTCTTTACGGGTCAGGTGGCCCTAGTTGAAGGGTGTTCAGTAGATGGTGTTTTGAGTTTCTACATTAGTTATGACTTTAGGGAAACGAGTTATCAAGACTGGTGATAGGTCGTTAGGATAAGCCATAAGCAAATCAATAAGTTTGTGGATTGACTCTACTCTAAGTATTAGTGGCTCAATAAGAGCCGTGAGGATAAATTATGAGTCAAGAGGTGAAATCATAGGTTGTCTAGTGTCTAACCCATTTGAATTTTGTGTTGCCTATGGCTGGACCTTAGAAGTCATAGGATCTGGTTACAAGTTGGGTGGTTAGTTCGTAAGGTTGACAATGTATAGGGGTGTTGGTTACTGTCTTGGTTACGACTCATTGTCATGAGTTGTAAGGAGTGGTTACGAGTCAATTGTTGATTTGTATCTAAGGGCGCCACTTTTTCTGGCTTTTAAGTTAAGAGCCTTCTGGACATTTCCCAATTTAACCCTTTGGCCCCAATGAGTTAAAACCTCCCTTAGGACTTTATTATCGCACCATTCCCAAAAAAATACTCTAAAAATTCTCTCTCAAACTCGTTGTTCAAGATAAGAATAGGGTTTCAAGGAGAGTGACCATCTAGGGTTCTAAGGGTGCTATCTCTCCTAAATTTCTTAGTATTTCAGGCATGTTCTCCTTCCTTCATTGTTATTTTATTAAAATCACATGTTTTGATGTATGGCTTTCATGGTAATATGACAGTTTTGAAATAAAAGTTGGGGATTTTGAATGCTTATTATTGAATAATGTTTTCCCATGGTTGAATTATGGTTTTCTATGTTTTAAATATGGTTTTGAACATGTGGGTGCATAGGTATGGTGGTTGAACTCCTGAATGGTGATTTTCTCTAAACTAGTGACTTTTGAAGTAGTTATGACCCCAACCCTGTATTGAAAAACTGGTTTTTAGCTATGAGAAAGGTGGGAATTTGAATTAGAGGTAAAATAGAATCCCAAGGTGTTTGGTTTGAGCTATTATTTGAATTAATGCATTGCATAAATGGAAAAATGGTTAATAATGGTTTTGAAAACCTTGTGGGGTACACGGGAATCCCACAAGTGATTTTAATAATGGAGTCTGTGGGGCACACGAAAATCCCTTAAGTCTTGGCTTAATGACATTGCTTGCAAGATATAGTCCGTATGAAGATACTATTTAATAATGCCATAATAATTGACTCCTGGTACTGGTGGTTAGTTATGTGTTAAATAATTTAATTGGGCAATAATGGGGGCTGTGATAGCTAGTCATGAAGGTGTGAGTCTGATGAATGAACACTAGAAACCTATGTTTGCCGACATGAGGGGTGGTCTTGATGACCTTGAGCTTGTGGGGTACAAGGGAATCCTTTATGTATATACACATATATATGTATCATGGAGGGTGGAGGGTACAAATGAATCCGCTTCAATCTATGATATCTTGAGTTCGAGTGGCTATATAGACGGAGGCCCGTTCAAAGGGTAACACTGAACCCATACAGCTCGTGGGTGGACTTATGATGGTAAAGCTACACAATCAAGGTTAAGGTTTTAAAATGCATGCTAAACCTTGTTCCCTATCCCGATATAGTATATATATGTATATATGTATTTGCATACGGTTATTTGTATTAGTTTGATCTGGTTTTGAATTATTTGTATTACTTTATCTTTATCCCTAAGTTAAATATTAGCGTTCACCCTACAACCATTTTTGGGCACTATATCCATACGTGATGTAGGAACTGGCCATACTACCCCTCCTTCTGCTATTAACTTGGTGATTCGGGATCAACTTTTAAGTCAGACTGAAGTGGTGAGCTTCCATACTTTGGAAAACCCTATTTCATGCTATGGATTTTTGCATGTCCTTATTATTTCTTTTGGTTTTGTTTTGGCTATGGTCGGGGGCATATCCCAACTGCATATTCTTTAGTTTTGATTACAAGTTTTGTTGGACTACTTTGGGAATAGGCGGTGTCGGTATTAGAGTTAGCATTGGTATTGGTGTTAGTATTTGCATTAGGATTTGTATTGGATGGTTAATTAGTTGTGGTTTTTTGTTTTGGTTATAGACTTGTTTTCATGTCTTCAAATTAATGTTTTTTATCTAGTTATATGTTAGGAATTTATTTGACACGGGGTGAGGGATGGTCAATGGTTCGGGTATTGGGGGTGGTCTCCGGTCTTGGTTGGACCTGAGATGCCCGACACGGGTAGGCCCTAATTTGGGTCATGTTAATAATCTAGCCTAATCCTTTTTGGTCATTTTACATTGGTTTTCCATTTGATTTCCATGTAAATTAATGGTAAATTCTTAAGAAATTAGGACTTTCAATTCCTAAACTTTTAGGGTCGATTTGAGACTCGGTTTATGATTTGTTTGTGCTCAACTTTTGAGCATAACTTCCTTTCCCTTCAAGGGTACTCATGATGGGTTCAATTTTGGATTCTATTTGCAGGGCCCATGGGGTCGTTCCTGGCCCAAAATTGACTCGACCCATAATATGGCAATATGGGTCTCATTTTACTTTTAATGATATGTAGATTAGGATTTTGAACGCATGACAGCATTTCTAGGTCCTAGACTAAAGACTGATATTTTGTGGATGATTTTGGATTTGTGATTTGGTTCTGAGGTAGGCTTTTGTCTACTCTTATCTCAAGATAGTATTTTATATATGTTGCATGCTAAATAGGAATTTTAGGATATAATTGTGGGCAACACTCCACAACTTAGCCTAAATGGTGAGTTTAGGGGCTAGAAGGGTATTTGACCCCTAAGTTGAAACTTGCTATACTTATATGATCCTATCACTTTCCTTATAGATAGATCTAATTCATAGTATAAATATGTTATAATTCAAAAGATGGAAATGAAATTTACATATTAGAAGTATGTAAAGTATGATTGGCCTTATGTAGACTATTTAGGCTTGTGTGAAACCATAAATTAGGAGTAACAGTCTTAGTTACTCATGTATCAAGAAAATTGGGTGTTGTGGCTTATATTTTGAAGGGAAACACCTTAGTTGCTATTGTTTTGGTGAATTTGCCTTAGTTTTTCATGTTCTAGGAGGTAATGTTATCTTAGGGAAAATCATGGCTTACTTATTGTCTAGAAGTGGATGTGGATACCTTAGCTTATTCCTAGGTGAAAATTATCTAAATATGGATCTCGAGGATTAGGAGTGGGATCCTCAATCTTACTTTATTCCAAGACTTGCATTGGCTCATTTAGATTTTTATAAACAAGATAGCATGTTAAGCATAGTTAAGACTAATGAACCTTTAGTAACGTTATATATATACTACTCGATGGATTGTGATGATTTTTCCCCAAATCATGATATAATGGTTATGCTGGATATTTATTTTTTCCTAAGGCCGTGATTATGATGTTGTAGTCATTCCGAACATACTATTGGGCCCAAGACAATGTTTATGATATTGATTGGTTAGGTTCTTGGGAAGTGTTCCATCCTTCTAAAGAAAGTGTTCATTGTTTGTCAACATATTGATGCTTATAGTTGTATTA
Organism: Capsicum baccatum var. pendulum; assembly: GCA_030864225.1. Classification (NCBI taxonomy): domain Eukaryota; kingdom Viridiplantae; phylum Streptophyta; class Magnoliopsida; order Solanales; family Solanaceae; genus Capsicum; species Capsicum baccatum. The sequence goes on from CM061555.1 coordinate 282,863,295, forward strand.
TTTTAATACTGGTGATGGCATGCATAGGTTTGGTACAATCATGATCACTTAGATGGTAAATGGTGCGATCCCAACTAAAGTATGGTTTTATTGTTCTTTTCTTAAAAAAGGTGTTATTCTCACTCTTCACTTTCAAATCAAACTTCTTCCCAATGGGAATCGTACAATCTTAATGAATACCTTGTAAACCTTTGAGACTAATAATGATGATCTTAAAGATTTGACCGAGGCAGGTTTTGGTCCACAGTTTTACTACTATTATTTACTCCGGTCGAGAGATATTTTGATCCTTTCCATACTCCCATTATGATTTAGTCTCAAATTACCTGGGCAATGGATTGATGGATTTACACTCTTTAGCTGCAGTCCTAGCCATTTACACACACACACATATATATACATATGCACGCATATAAATCTAGTGTTGTAAGAATAGTCAGTCATGATAATATTTATGATGTGAATTTCAAATAAAGTCCAGCGGTTGATGATGAAATTGTTGATATGAGTTTTGTTTCAAGTCCGACAGTTAATGATGATATTGATAAGATGAGTATCTACACTAGGTGACTTTATGCCACTCTGATCGGTTATGGTATTATGAATTATGTCTTGACATTCATTCTGGCAAGCGCATCACCTATCACCAGTATGTGCCTATATCTATCAGCCTTATGGGGGATTGTATAGATATAGGTTTTAGTGCTACTTGCAGTATATTGTGTTGAGCTTGTAGCTATTAGCCTTATGGGGGCTTGCATAGGTATAGTCTCAGACCGTTGTTTTCTTGAGTGTTGATTGAATATTCTAAGCCTATGGTGGTGGGGATTTATAAAAGGCACAATTATGTATTCTGTGTATGGATTAGCCGGTTACTCATATTGTTATTGTTACCGGTATGATTGTTACAACTATATGGATAGTCCGTGACAGATTGGTTGATGATTTGTTATTGAGATTTGAGGTATTTTTTAGATTCCTCCTTTTATGGTTTCTTTAATTTGGATAATTGCTCATGATTAGGCGTATGGATTGGCGGCCCTGAATATGGTAGTACTAGTTTTACTATTATTATGAGGCCTTATGAAGCTAGTCTGAGGACTTGGGTTGTACCTTGAGTTGACCTTGTTCATATATATATATATATATATATAAATATATATATATATATATATAGAGAGAGAGAGAGAGAGAGAGATTATCCTTTCACCCTTTACTTATATGATGGCCAATAATATACAGCATAGTGTTAAGGTTCCTGAGTATGGTTAGAATGGGATAGTTCACCAATAGCACCTCCTTAGCCTTATTATGTTAGTTTCTTGGATATGAATAGGATAGTTTGTCCATACTATCTCATTATCTTGGTTATGAAGTTGTTGGCTATTTGGGAGTAGTTTACATTTCTGCATGCATGTTATATATATTTCCATTATCCTTGGAGCTCATTCGGTAGTTCCCTACTGAGTTCCATGTGGTTGGTACTCATACTACACTTCTATAGCCTGCATGTCATAGTTTGGGTTATCATTGTTGTTGTGTCCGCCGTATGAAACAGCTATGGTTCAGAGATGTAGGGTGAGCTCCTGGCACTTGGAGTATTACTTTCCTCCCCCTTATGTACTAGACTAGTCTCTATATTATGTTCTGAGATGGGTTGTATCGGTATATTCATTCGTACTTCACTTGGTAATCGTATTATGTTAGAAGCTTGTGTACTGAATAGTCAAATACAATTTGTCTCAAAAATAAAGACTAGACATAGATAAATAGACAAAAATAGGGGAAATCTGACTCGCAGAGCTCACCCAATCTCTAAAATAAACTCTGTACAAGCATCACGTCAATGGTAGAAACTAGTACTCGGATCTACACCAAAAAGGTATGGAAGTGTAGTATTAGTACCAAAATCATAGGTACTCAGTAGGCATCATTTGGCCGACTTAGCTAAATCATGGTATAAATACAATAAGATACAAGATAAATTAAACTAAGTCAAGATAATAGGGAAAACCTAGAAATAAGCTCCAACATGATTGCATATGAATAAATAAATACATATGAAATATTAACACAAAGATCACACAACTATAACTACAAGATTGACCCCATAAGCCAATAAGTGCTGAAAAGTAAATAACCCAATGTAGGCCCTCATAAGCCTGGAGGGTATGATGAAGGAAAGTAAACAACCCAATAACCATAATTTACCAATTACCATGCCATAACCAAGAATCCATCTTAACCATATCATATCATAAATAACTCCAAACTACCGGACTTAAACTGGATCTCAATAGTATCATCATCATTACCATCATTTGCCAGACTTGAACACCTATATTATCAACATCATCATCAAATGTCGGACTTAAGCTGGGACTCATATGCATCATTATCATCATCAATTGTCGGACTCAAACCAGGACTCATAGATGTATCATTATCATTATCATTTTTTGAACTCAAATCGGGACTAATATAAACAAACCATAACCATATTCCATACCATTAAACTATATAAGTAAAATATACCAATAAACAACCAACTTTTAACCAAAATAAGCATCAACTCCCAATACTAAACTAGCAAACTCTTTAAATATTGAATATCATCATAGTCTAAAAAGAATCACTAATATGGGTACAACATGAATAATAGGCCTACAATTGCTAACATAAGTCTTGGCCTAAGGTGGGCCGAAAGGACTAACTTCTAATCCTCGAATTCTATTTTTAGCCACATTCTACCCCAAAGTAGGCTACAATATCTAAATTCATTTTTAGATGCTAAGTGCTAACTAGCCCTAAGATAGCAATTTATCCCAGAACATGAGCAACTAAGTCAATTACGCCTATAGCTAAATCCCACCCTATATGTAGCATAATGTCATAATCATACTACGAAATAGCTCAATATAGAAAGGGGATAAAACTAGCCTACCTGGACGCCGAATGAAACCACCAAGAAATCATAATTTACTCGTTAAAATCATAATTTACTCGTTAAAATATTACGAGTAAATTATGATTTTGATAGGACGCCGAATGAAACCACCAAGATGTTGCAAAAATAAAATAGCACCCCAATTTGGATGCGAAGAAAGATATTATAAGAAAAGAAAAAGACATAAGAAATATAAGAAATATAAAAAATCAAAATATAAATATAAGAAACCAAGAAAAAGATATTATGTTAAAAATTATAAAAATAAAAGACCATATAGAAAGAAAAAATCTATAAAAGAATGTACATGTTATAATTGTGGTAAGTTAGGACATTTAGCTAGAGATTGTAAATTACCTAAAAATCCAAAAAATAAACAAATATCCGAAATAAAAATAGAAAATACAGAATATATGCAAATAGATTATATAGATTATGAACTAGAAAGTGAAGATAGTATATATGAAATTTCAGAAAACGACACAGATATTGAAATAGATAGTGAGATAGATGAATCAAATGACTGAAGAAGATATAAAAATAATAACAAAGGAAGAATATTTAAATGACGAAGGAACGGAGCAAAAGATAATATTTGACAGTAATATATTTGATGAAATAAAAGGAAAAGAGTTAGATTTAAGTGTAGAAAAAATATTTAAAATACCAACAATAAAAAATATTTTTAGTAGGAAAAAAGATGAATATTATGTAGTATGTCAAAAAGAACATGTAATAGACTGTAGATATGCAAAAGGAAAAGCTAGTATACCACTAGTAACAAAAAGGATAATTAATAAAGAAATAAATGATATAAAAAGTAAAGGAGATCCAATAAAATACGTACACCTCGGAGGTACAGAAATATTAATAAAAGCATGTTTTAGAGAAGGAATAGATACACCGATAGAATTATATTTAGCAGATGATAGAATTATAAAACCTATAGAAAAAAGCATAATAACTGCCGTAAAAGGAAATTTAATATACCAAAAATTTAAATTTATAATAAGTGCAAATTATTCAGTAGCAGTAACAGATAGAAATATAGATAAATCATTAGTATTATATTGGAAGATATCAGGAATAGAATTAACCCCAGGAAGTAAAATATTTACAGCGAGATGTAAAAATTTATATGTATTAACAACAAAACATAAAATAACAGGGAAAAATAAGATTAATAAAATACAAATAGATAGCCCATTTGAGCAAATTGTAAAAACAATAGATTATAATGACTATAGCTATAGAGACATAGATATAGAAGAAAATTTAGAAATAGTAAATGATAGAATAAGTACAACGAAAAGAATAGCTAATGAAAAACCAGAGTCATCGAGCTCATCAAAAAGAATGAGTTATGAAACAAATTCAATAAGTAATTTAAATCAATATTACATAACAGGAAAAATAAATGAAAAAGAACATTTAATACTATTAAACACAGGACAAGAAGAAAATTATATAGCAAAATATCTAGTAAAAAATGAAGAAATAAAAACTGATAATGGTATATGCCCAGATCTACCGAGAAGTTTAATAAATAATAAAGATATAGCAAAAAAAGAAATAATAATAGGAGGAATTAGAAAAATAAAAATAGAATTTGAGGTAAAAGAAGAAATGCAAAAAGCAGATATAATATTAGGAATAAAATGGTTAGAACAAGTAAAACCATATAATATAGAACATACACAATTAGCCATAACATATAATAGGGAAAGATTATTCTTAAGAAGAGCCTTAACATAAAATGAAAATATATGTATTAATGAAGATAGTAGGGGAAGGATATTATAGTAGATATTATACGCCTATGATAGATACAGGAGCAGAAGCTAATTTATGTAGATATAATTGCCTACCAGAAAGTAAATGGGATAAATTAAAAATACCAATAATAGTTAAAGGATTTAATAATGAAGGAAGCTTAATTACTTACAAAGCTAGGAATGTAAAAGCACAAATATGGGATAAGATATTGACAATAGAAGAAATTTATAATTATGAACTAACATCAAAAGATATACTTTTAGGAATGCCATTTTTAGATAAATTATACCCACATATAATAACTAGAAACGATTGGTGGTTCACAACACCATGTAAACAAAAAGTAAGAGCAAAAAGAGTTAGTAATAAAATCAGAAAGAAAACTGACTGGATAAAAGGAAGTGAAAAAATTACACAAAAGTTAGAAAATATAAAAACTGCTGAAGATACAATAGAATTAGTAGTATTTTCAATAAATAAAACAGAAATAACTATATTTTCAATAAATAAGATAGAAATAGTTAAGAAAAAATTAGAACAATTATATAGCGAAGATCCATTAAAAGGATGGGAAAAACATAAAACTACCATAAAAATTGAATTAATAGATAAAAACAGTATAATAACCCAAAAACCACTAACATATAATTTTGACGATTTAAAAGAATTTAAAATGCATATAGATGAATTATTAGAAAAACAATATATACAAAAAAGTAATAGTAAACATAATAGTCCAGCATTTATAGTAAATAAACATAGTGAACAAAAAAGAGGAAAAAGTAGAATGGTTATTGATTATAGAAATTTAAATGCAAAAACTATAACATATAATTATCCAATACCAAATAAGATATTAAAAATAAGACAAATCCAAGGATATAATTATTTTAGTAAATTCGATTGTAAATCAGGATTTTACCATCTAAAGTTAGAAGAAGAATCTAAAGAATTAACCGCATTTACGGTACCACAAGGATTTTACGAATGGAATGTACTACCATTTGGATATAAAAATGCACCAGGTAGATATCAACATTTCATGGATAATTATTTTAAACAATTACCTAATTGCATAGTATACATAGATGATATATTATTATATACAAAAACTAAAGAAGAACATATAAAATTATTAGAACAATTTACAGATATAATAGAAAATTCAGGAATAAGTCTAAGTGAAAAGAAAGCCGAAATTATGAAAAATCAGATAGAATTTTTAGGAATACAAATAGATAAAAGTGGAGTAAAAATGCAACAACATATAGTACAAAAAATAATAAATTCGAAAGAAGAATTAGATACAAAAAAGAAATTACAATCATTTTTAGGATTAGTAAACCAAGTAAGAGAATATATTCCAAAATTAGCAGAAAACCTAAAACCCCTACAGAAAAAATTAAAAAAGGATATAGAATATAATTATAATGAAGAAGATAAAAAACAAGTTCAAAAAATAAAATTACTTTGCAAGGATTTACCAAAATTACAATTTCCGGATGAAAATAGAAAATTTACATACATAGTAGAAGCAGATGCCAGTGAATATAGTTACGGAGGAGTACTTAAATATAGATATGAAGCAGAAAAAATAGAACACCATTGTAGATACTACTCAGGTACGTTCAACGAAACAGAAATAAAATGGGAAATAAATAGGAAAGAATTATGTTCATTATATAAATGTTTATTAGCATTCGAGCCATATATTGTATATAACAAATTTATTGTGCGGACAGATAATACACAGGTACGCTGGTGGCTAACAAAGAAAATACAAAATTCAGTTACAACAAAAGAGATTCAGAGACTAGTTTTAAATATATTAAATTTTACATTTGTAATAGAAGTAATCAGTACTAACAAAAATGTTATTGCAGATTACATATCAAGACAAAGCTACGCAAACTGAAATGATAGAAGAAAATATACATGAAAAGATACTCAACGCCCTGACTATGCTTTCATTGAAAGTAGACAGTATGGGTACTGAGATAGAAAAGCTAAAGCTAAAGACTAGTGAAGATAATCTGAAGTCTATAGCTATGAATCAGCTAACTCAGCAATGTGCAGAGCTATGTCGATCGGAAGACAATAAAATTCCAGAGCTAGAAGGAGATGTTGGGATACTCCATAAAACCCATAACGCTTATCAATCTACTTCTGCAGGTACAAGCAAAGGAGTTAGAAAAAATATGAACTTAAATAAGCTATTTGACAAGCCATATACACCAAATATACCAAAAGACCCTATGTTTACACCCCCACAAGTTACCACATATCGAGAAAGCCTAAACCAAGACAAAAAGACATACAACTACACAGCCCGCACATATATAGAAAATATTTACAACGTACAAACTTTCTTAAATAGCAACCCAAAAGCTACAAATATCCAAGAACCAGATACGAACTATATAACCCAGAAATTAACCGGATACAACAAGCTAATTGCCTTACCCAAAACTAGACCCAGCTTAGTAAAAACTTGCTACGAATATGGATTACTTAGTACCGTATATACCACAGACGGAACTGAGATATCTACTATACCCGATATATATGAAGCATTTACCATATTTAAAAGAATAACTAAAGGTGCTTTATTTTTTATAAAGATCTACACGGCACCGGCAGAGATATTATTTGACGAAGTAAAGAAACCTATACAAGTTGTAAAAATAGGAATGACAAGAGATATGATTATACCGCAAGATATTGGTACACAGCCAGAGATACCCAGAATCGAGATACCAAAATTTTATGCAAATAAAAGAGTTATCGGACTATCTACGATTTTACAAGAACTAGCAAATACATATTGTAATCAAAATCCTATATGGAGTTATTATTCAAGAAATCATGTATTGATATATTCAAATTCAAAAGAACTAAGAGAAACAGATATGGAAACAATTAGGCAATGGATTATGACGTTGCTTAAACCGGAGACAGAACCTATCGCCAGAGCTATTAAAGAAAAATTTATTTCAGAAGAATTATTGACCAGATATTGCAAAACTATTGGACACAAATACCCAGACCACAGATGTTCAAAATGTAACGGAGGAGATAATGACGTCCCAGCAGTACAGTTAGAATAAAAGAAGATAAGGACGGCAGCTGGAAAGATAAGAACAGAGCAATAATGGAGATATAGCAGATATGACAAAATAGACGGAAGACTTATTTGCAGATATGACAGATAGACGGAAGACTTATTTACAAAATTTGTTACGTAAAAGATACCATTAGCTTTGTAGCATTTATTGTACAATTAATGTAGAGAAAAAATTTCAAAGTAGGTTATTTATTGTAAAGAAAAAAATTTCAAAGTAGGTTAGGTAAAGAAAGACTTTTTTCAAGTCTTTTAGTTTCTTTTCTTTAGTTTTAAGTTTTTTTTACGGATGTAAAGACTTTATGTACATTTCTCATTCTATAAATAAGAACTCAGGAAGCATTGCAAAGGCAAGCTTTCCTACATTCAGCAAAAATACTCTCTCCATTCCAATTCAAAAATATTTAGCCCAGTTAATTAAATATATACACCGCAATGGAAAAAGCTATGGAACAACAAACCTCAGAAATATCAAAGCTACCGGAACAGGTATATCTATTTAGGATTATGAATAGCTAAATTCATAATTCCCGACAATCATGATATGATAAAATAAATTCATATTAGTTACTTTATAGTAGAATTATTCGAAAAATAATATGTTAAGAAGTTTATTAGCAAAGTGGAAACGGAGAAAAATCCCAAGGAACTATGCCATCCTAAAGGTGAAACCAATGAGGCAAGAAGCCGTGGCGGGGAGTAACCAAAGTCGAGGCGCTGTTTAAGGGAAAAGTATCTGAATTACCATGCTAGTAGTGACCGAAGAACATGTTATTTAAGAATAATCTAGTATATAGTAATCTGAGATGACTATATTTTATTATGTATATGGTTGCAGGGAATATTTTGAAAAAAGCAATTTTATGATAATGAATGATAATATATCTGATGTCATGGTAGATAAATTTAAGATACTTGTTTTGTATGCACTTAGAGATATAGATGTTGCAGATATAAGAAAAATCATATTAGAAAAAGCATATGGAAACAATTATACGGATAGAATAAATTATATACCACACATACCTAACTACTCTTATAAATATTTATTATGTTAAAATTACGTAGGACTTTTAAAGATACGCAAAAATTACAGTTACTAGAAAAACAGATAAAAATAAATATAGACAAATACATGGAAAATAAAAAATATATAAAATCTCTTAATAAAAATATGCAAAAACTACTAAGTCTAAAACAAATAGCTATAAAATATCAATTTTAAAAAATAGCCCATTTAGACTACCTTAGAATTTTAGTCTTATATATACTTAAGGATATAGAAATAATAGATATTAAGAAAATGATATTAGAAGAAGTAATAAACTATGAAATAAACTATGAAATAGAAATGATAAATGCCACAACACAAATATACGAAGACATTTACCCAGAAGGATATTATTCAAACCAAGATTGTGGATGTTAGAATATATTAGAAAAAATAGAGAAAACCAAGATAATCTAAATAACGAAGTTAATTACAGAAACCGAATTAGAAAAATAATGGAAGATCTAAAAGAAAAGTTAGAATGGATAGAAAAAACTTTAGAAAATTTAGAAAAAAGTACATGTAACAGTTTATATAGTATAAAAAACTCACTACGAGAAGAACAACACAAAATAATAAATGACATAGAAAATCTAGAATTAGATATACACTACAGTACAGAAAGAATAAGTTATTACACAGAAATTTGTAACTCAGTAGTTACTACAGGATAAAATAATAAACTACAAATTAATGAATACATCTAACAAAAAGAATAACTTATTAAAACAAAATCTAAAAAATAACCACGCACAAAAAAGAATAGATTCATCAGTTATAATAAATCTATTTATAAATCTCTTTATCAGCTTAGTTATCCGCACCCCCCTCCAAATGGTATCAGAGCCTAGTAATTTGAAAGATACGGAAGTGATATACGTGTTAGAGTTAGTTAAAATAGCTATGTTGGAATTAGTTAAATTAGTCAAGTTAGATTTAAATTTAGTTAAGATTAGGTTTAGTTATTTATTAAATTAATTATGAGAAGACCATTTAAGAATAGAAAAGCTTTTAGAAAAATTAAAGAATCTTTAGTTAGTAATTATTCAGAATATATAAGTTTAAATAAAACAAAAGAAAATCCACAAAGATTAGCCTATTTAATTACATTAATATCTAGTATTGAAGCAAAATTAATAATCCATTTAAAATCTAGAAGAATGAGACATATACCACCTAATTATGATAAAATTAGATTTAGATATCCACCAAAATATTATAAACACAATTTAAATGAATAAAGAGCAAAAATACAAAGAATTAAAACAATTTATCTCTGAAAAACATAAAGAATTAAAAATAAGAAAAGAAAGATTACATTATAATATATTTGCCGGAGTTAGTAAAAATTCAATAAATATACAAAAAGATGAAATATCAAAATTAGAATCTCAAATAGATAGTTTAGAATATATATGTCAACACGAACTATTCACAATAAAATGAATAAAGAAGAATTTATAATAGATGAAAAAATATACGAAAATCACGAAGGTACAAAAATAAAAATAGTATTTTCTAATCTAGGAAGAAGGTATAAAAAAATAGGAGAACATTTATATTTAATGTTAGAAAAAGAAGAATTAAAATTAGAAGATAAATTAACAGCAATGGTAAGAATAGAAAAAGAAAATGAAGAGATAGATAGAAAAAAGGAAATAGAAAAAATTAAACAACAATCTACGGAAGAAATACGAAAAATAGAAGAAACAAAAAATAGTAGAATTGCTGAATTAGAAAAAGAATTACAAATGTTAAAAGATTTATACGAACAAAGACAAAAAGAAAAAGAAGAAATATATAAAGAACAAAAATTAATAAACGAGATAAATCAATTTAAGGAAAAATTAGAAATAAATAATATAGAGGTAGAAGAAACGGATAATTATAATTCAGAAGATAGTGAAACATATACGGAAATATTAACAAATATAAAAGATTTAGAAATTAACGAAAAACAAGAAAGAATTAATCAAGAAAGAATTAATCAAGAAAACTTAGAAAATAATAATACAGAAATAAATACTCTTGACAAAAAAGAAGATGAAAATCTAATACCCAAAACAACAGAAATAAGAAAACCTATATATTACAAAAGTAAATTTAAAAGATATAATGAATATGACAAATGGACACCAAAACAAATAGTTAATAAAAATTATAACTTTTTAGATCTAGACTGTGTAATAGATACAGAAAAAACAATACAATTATGGATAGGATATATGACAAAACAATTATTAGACAATAATATAAACATAACAGATGCACCAGAATACATAGAAAAAACACTAATAGGATCAGTAAAATTATGGTTTACAAATTTAACTGAAAATAGTAAGAAAATATTAAGAGCTAATAAACCTATGGAAGGAGCAGCATCAACAACAACTAAATTAACACCTATAGAATTATTGAAAAAATATGAAACAGCTATAAAAGATGAATTTGGTAGTATGACAACATTAGAAGAAGAACAAGATGAAGAAAAATATACAAATAGGAATTTAATGATAAAATTAACAATATGTAATATGTGTTATATAGATGAATATACTTGCGCATTTAAAGAATATTATTATAAAGGAGCATATAGCATAGAAGAAAGTAGAGAAATAAGAAAATTATATTTTAATAAATTACCCGAACCATTTAGTTCAAAAATAATAAAAAAATTGGGAAGAAGCAAAAATAGTAGATACATTAGGAGCTAGAATAAAATTTTTACAACAATGGTATAGAAAGTTATGTGAAAAATATAGGGAAGAATTAAAAATGGAAAAAACATTAATAAGAAATTTAGCATGTTGCAAAAATAAAATAGCACCCCAATTTGGATGCGAAGAAAGATATTATAAGAAAAGAAAAAGACATAAGAAATATAAGAAATATAAAAAATCAAAATATAAATATAAGAAACCAAGAAAAAGATATTATGTTAAAAATTATAAAAATAAAAGACCATATAGAAAGAAAAAATCTATAAAAGAATGTACATGTTATAATTGTGGAAAGTTAGGACATTTAGCTAGAGATTGTAAATTACCTAAAAATCCAAAAAATAAACAAATATCCGAAATAAAAATAGAAAATACAGAATATATGCAAATAGATTATATAGATTATGAACTAGAAAGTGAAGATAGTATATATGAAATTTCAGAAAACGACACAGATATTGAAATAGATAGTGAGATAGATGAATCAAATGACTGAAGAAGATATAAAAATAATAACAAAGGAAGAATATTTAAATGACGAAGGAACGGAGCAAAAGATAATATTTGACAGTAATATATTTGATGAAATAAAAGGAAAAGAGTTAGATTTAAGTGTAGAAAAAATATTTAAAATACCAACAATAAAAAATATTTTTAGTAGGAAAAAAGATGAATATTATGTAGTATGTCAAAAAGAACATGTAATAGACTGTAGATATGCAAAAGGAAAAGCTAGTATACCACTAGTAACAAAAAGGATAATTAATAAAGAAATAAATGATATAAAAAGTAAAGGAGATCCAATAAAATACGTACACCTCGGAGGTACAGAAATATTAATAAAAGCATGTTTTAGAGAAGGAATAGATACACCGATAGAATTATATTTAGCAGATGATAGAATTATAAAACCTATAGAAAAAGCATAATAACTGCCGTAAAAGGAAATTTAATATACCAAAAATTTAAATTTATAATAAGTGCAAATTATTCAGTAGCAGTAACAGATAGAAATATAGATAAATCATTAGTATTATATTGGAAGATATCAGGAATAGAATTAACCCCAGGAAGTAAAATATTTACAGCGAGATGTAAAAATTTATATGTATTAACAACAAAACATAAAATAACAGGGAAAAATAAGATTAATAAAATACAAATAGATAGCCCATTTGAGCAAATTGTAAAAACAATAGATTATAATGACTATAGCTATAGAGACATAGATATGGAAGAAAATTTAGAAATAGTAAATGATAGAATAAGTCCAACGAAAAGATTAGCTAATGAAAAACCAGAGTCATCGAGCTCATCAAAAAGAATGAGTTATGAAACAAATTCAATAAGTAATTTAAATCAATATTACATAACAGGAAAAATAAATGAAAAAGAACATTTAATACTATTAAACACAGGACAAGAAGAAAATTATATAGCAAAATATCTAGTAAAAAATGAAGAAATAAAAACTGATAATGGTATATGCCCAGATCTACCGAGAAGTTTAATAAATAATAAAGATATAGCAGAAAAAGAAATAATAATAGGAGGAATTAGAAAAATAAAAATAGAATTTGAGGTAAAAGAAGAAATGCAAAAAGCAGATATAATATTAGGAATAAAATGGTTAGAACAAGTAAAACCATATAATATAGAACATACACAATTAGCCATAACATATAATAGGGAAAGATTATTCTTAAGAAGAGCCTTAACATAAAATGAAAATATATGTATTAATGAAGATAGTAGTGGAAGGATATTATAGTAGATATTATACGCCTATGATAGATACAGGAGCAGAAGCTAATTTATGTAGATATAATTGCCTACCAGAAAGTAAATGGGATAAATTAAAAATACCAATAATAGTTAAAGGATTTAATAATGAAGGAAGTTTAATTACTTACAAAGCTAGGAATGTAAAAGCACAAATATGGGATAAGATATTGACAATAGAAGAAATTTATAATTATGAACTAACATCAAAAGATATACTTTTAGGAATGCCATTTTTAGATAAATTATACCCACATATAATAACTAGAAACGATTGGTGGTTCACAACACCATGTAAACAAAAAGTAAGAGCAAAAAGAGTTAGTAATAAAATCAGAAAGAAAACTGACTGGATAAAAGGAAGTGAAAAAATTACACAAAAGTTAGAAAATATAAAAACTGCTGAAGATACAATAGAATTAGTAGTATTTTCAATAAATAAAACAGAAATAACTATATTTTCAATAAATAAGATAGAAATAGTTAAGAAAAAATTAGAACAATTATATAGCGAAGATCCATTAAAAGGATGGGAAAAACATAAAACTACCATAAAAATTGAATTAATAGATAAAAACAGTATAATAACCCAAAAACCACTAACATATAATTTTGACGATTTAAAAGAATTTAAAATGCATATAGATGAATTATTAGAAAAACAATATATACAAAAAAGTAATAGTAAACATAATAGTCCAGCATTTATAGTAAATAAACATAGTGAACAAAAAAGAGGAAAAAGTAGAATGGTTATTGATTATAGAAATTTAAATGCAAAAACTATAACATATAATTATCCAATACCAAATAAGATATTAAAAATAAGACAAATCCAAGGATATAATTATTTTAGTAAATTCGATTGTAAATCAGGATTTTACCATCTAAAGTTAGAAGAAGAATCTAAAGAATTAACCGCATTTACGGTACCACAAGGATTTTACGAATGGAATGTACTACCATTTGGATATAAAAATGCACCAGGTAGATATCAACATTTCATGGATAATTATTTTAAACAATTACCTAATTGCATAGTATACATAGATGATATATTATTATATACAAAAACTAAAGAAGAACATATAAAATTATTAGAACAATTTACAGATATAATAGAAAATTCAGGAATAAGTCTAAGTGAAAAGAAAGCCGAAATTATGAAAAATCAGATAGAATTTTTAGGAATACAAATAGATAAAAGTGGAGTAAAAATGCAACAACATATAGTACAAAAAATAATAAATTCGAAAGAAGAATTAGATACAAAAAAGAAATTACAATCATTTTTAGGATTAGTAAACCAAGTAAGAGAATATATTCCAAAATTAGCAGAAAACCTAAAACCCCTACAGAAAAAATTAAAAAAGGATATAGAATATAATTATAATGAAGAAGATAAAAAACAAGTTCAAAAAATAAAATTACTTTGCAAGGATTTACCAAAATTACAATTTCCGGATGAAAATAGAAAATTTACATACATAGTAGAAGCAGATGCCAGTGAATATAGTTACGGAGGAGTACTTAAATATAGATATGAAGCAGAAAAAATAGAACACCATTGTAGATACTACTCAGGTACGTTCAACGAAACAGAAATAAAATGGGAAATAAATAGGAAAGAATTATGTTCATTATATAAATGTTTATTAGCATTCGAGCCATATATTGTATATAACAAATTTATTGTGCGGACAGATAATACACAGGTACGCTGGTGGCTAACAAAGAAAATACAAAATTCAGTTACAACAAAAGAGATTCAGAGACTAGTTTTAAATATATTAAATTTTACATTTGTAATAGAAGTAATCAGTACTAACAAAAATGTTATTGCAGATTACATATCAAGACAAAGCTACGCAAACTGAAATGATAGAAGAAAATATACATGAAAAGATACTCAACGCCCTGACTATGCTTTCATTGAAAGTAGACAGTATGGGTACTGAGATAGAAAAGCTAAAGCTAAAGACTAGTGAAGATAATCTGAAGTCTATAGCTATGAATCAGCTAACTCAGCAATGTGCAGAGCTATGTCGATCGGAAGACAATAAAATTCCAGAGCTAGAAGGAGATGTTGGGATACTCCATAAAACCCATAACGCTTATCAATCTACTTCTGCAGGTACAAGCAAAGGAGTTAGAAAAAATATGAACTTAAATAAGCTATTTGACAAGCCATATACACCAAATATACCAAAAGACCCTATGTTTACACCCCCACAAGTTACCACATATCGAGAAAGCCTAAACCAAGACAAAAAGACATACAACTACACAGCCCGCACATATATAGAAAATATTTACAACGTACAAACTTTCTTAAATAGCAACCCAAAAGCTACAAATATCCAAGAACCAGATACGAACTATATAACCCAGAAATTAACCGGATACAACAAGCTAATTGCCTTACCCAAAACTAGACCCAGCTTAGTAAAAACTTGCTACGAATATGGATTACTTAGTACCGTATATACCACAGACGGAACTGAGATATCTACTATACCCGAGATATATGAAGCATTTACCATATTTAAAAGAATAACTAAAGGTGCTTTATTTTTTATAAAGATCTACACGGCACCGGCAGAGATATTATTTGACGAAGTAAAGAAACCTATACAAGTTGTAAAAATAGGAATGACAAGAGATATGATTATACCGCAAGATATTGGTACACAGCCAGAGATACCCAGAATCGAGATACCAAAATTTTATGCAAATAAAAGAGTTATCGGACTATCTACGATTTTACAAGAACTAGCAAATACATATTGTAATCAAAATCCTATATGGAGTTATTATTCAAGAAATCATGTATTGATATATTCAAATTCAAAAGAACTAAGAGAAACAGATATGGAAACAATTAGGCAATGGATTATGACGTTGCTTAAACCGGAGACAGAACCTATCGCCAGAGCTATTAAAGAAAAATTTATTTCAGAAGAATTATTGACCAGATATTGCAAAACTATTGGACACAAATACCCAGACCACAGATGTTCAAAATGTAACGGAGGAGATAATGACGTCCCAGCAGTACAGTTAGAATAAAAGAAGATAAGGACGGCAGCTGGAAAGATAAGAACAGAGCAATAATGGAGATATAGCAGATATGACAAAATAGACGGAAGACTTATTTGCAGATATGACAGATAGACGGAAGACTTATTTACAAAATTTGTTACGTAAAAGATACCATTAGCTTTGTAGCATTTATTGTACAATTAATGTAGAGAAAAAATTTCAAAGTAGGTTATTTATTGTAAAGAAAAAAATTTCAAAGTAGGTTAGGTAAAGAAAGACTTTTTTCAAGTCTTTTAGTTTCTTTTCTTTAGTTTTAAGTTTTTTTTACGGATGTAAAGACTTTATGTACATTTCTCATTCTATAAATAAGAACTCAGGAAGCATTGCAAAGGCAAGCTTTCCTACATTCAGCAAAAATACTCTCTCCATTCCAATTCAAAAATATTTAGCCCAGTTAATTAAATATATACACCGCAATGGAAAAAGCTATGGAACAACAAACCTCAGAAATATCAAAGCTACCGGAACAGGTATATCTATTTAGGATTATGAATAGCTAAATTCATAATTCCCGACAATCATGATATGATAAAATAAATTCATATTAGTTACTTTATAGTAGAATTATTCGAAAAATAATATGTTAAGAAGTTTATTAGCAAAGTGGAAACGGAGAAAAATCCCAAGGAACTATGCCATCCTAAAGGTGAAACCAATGAGGCAAGAAGCCGTGGCGGGGAGTAACCAAAGTCGAGGCGCTGTTTAAGGGAAAAGTATCTGAATTACCATGCTAGTAGTGACCGAAGAACATGTTATTTAAGAATAATCTAGTATATAGTAATCTGAGATGACTATATTTTATTATGTATATGGTTGCAGGGAATATTTTGAAAAAAGCAATTTTATGATAATGAATGATAATATATCTGATGTCATGGTAGATAAATTTAAGATACTTGTTTTGTATGCACTTAGAGATATAGATGTTGCAGATATAAGAAAAATCATATTAGAAAAAGCATATGGAAACAATTATACGGATAGAATAAATTATATACCACACATACCTAACTACTCTTATAAATATTTATTATGTTAAAATTACGTAGGACTTTTAAAGATACGCAAAAATTACAGTTACTAGAAAAACAGATAAAAATAAATATAGACAAATACATGGAAAATAAAAAATATATAAAATCTCTTAATAAAAATATGCAAAAACTACTAAGTCTAAAACAAATAGCTATAAAATATCAATTTTAAAAAATAGCCCATTTAGACTACCTTAGAATTTTAGTCTTATATATACTTAAGGATATAGAAATAATAGATATTAAGAAAATGATATTAGAAGAAGTAATAAACTATGAAATAAACTATGAAATAGAAATGATAAATGCCACAACACAAATATACGAAGACATTTACCCAGAAGGATATTATTCAAACCAAGATTGTGGATGTTAGAATATATTAGAAAAAATAGAGAAAACCAAGATAATCTAAATAACGAAGTTAATTACAGAAACCGAATTAGAAAAATAATGGAAGATCTAAAAGAAAAGTTAGAATGGATAGAAAAAACTTTAGAAAATTTAGAAAAAAGTACATGTAACAGTTTATATAGTATAAAAAACTCACTATGAGAAGAACAATACAAAATAATAAATGACATAGAAAATCTAGAATTAGATATACACTACAGTACAGAAAGAATAAGTTATTACACAGAAATTTGTAACTCAGTAGTTACTACAGGATAAAATAATAAACTACAAATTAATGAATACATCTAACAAAAAGAATAACTTATTAAAACAAAATCTAAAAAATAACCACGCACAAAAAAGAATAGATTCATCAGTTATAATAAATCTATTTATAAATCTCTTTATCAGCTTAGTTAAAATCATAATTTACTCGTTAAAATAAGAACAACGATGCCCATATTGCACTATTGTGCTTCGAGTCCAAAATTACATAAAATCCCCATATGGGGCCCTATTTGCAAAACCACACTTTTGAAACCAACACAACTTCCCTCTATGATCAAGTAATATTCAACATCGAAAATGGGTGAATTTCGAGCTCTAATAGTAATGTAATTAATCCACCAATACTTTATGGATTTTAGAAAAATAGAGTAATTAATCATGATATTAAAGGAATATTAACACAAATTTGATAAGGAATCACATAAATAACGATACCAAAGCTCTAGAATCGCTCACAATTGATTCTCCCTAGAATTCCCACATTTTAGGGTTTAATATTCTAGAGACTGGTTTAAGAATGGTGAAAATTGGGCTAATGGGGTATTTATACCCTTCTCAAGTATGCAGATGCCACATAAGCAAACATTGTGCCGCTTTAGCCATAGGTACTAAAGCACCCAGCTGACCTTTAAAGTGGTACATTGCTGACATGGTAGGCCACTGAGGCTGTCATTTGGCATTAAAGAGACTTACACTTTGGTAACGCTCAATCTACAGCTCTCGTAGGAGTGTAAAGCGGTCGTTAGCAAATATAGAACCCAACTGGGTTGGGTATCGATCCCACAGGGAATAGCTCGGTCAACAAGTAAGCAACGATTACTAGACTTTTAGTGCAAGTCTCGTAAAAAGGGGGGATTGTAAAGTGTAACCAGATTATCAAAGTAAAAACTGAAAATAGCAAAGTAAAAAGAAATAATGTTTATTAGGTTGTAAAACAATGAGAATTGAAGCTTTGGGGTTATGTCCACCTTCTGAGTTATACGTCTCTATTGGCTATGAGTGTGTAGAATTCAGACATGTATGTGCTTATAGAGAATTGTATTCAATGGTAAATCCAGGCGTCTTTCGACCTATTCGAGGATTATTTCACTTTAACTCTTTCGAGCTTAAAGCGTGTCTAACGGTACGAATTCTCCAAGAGGTTAATCCAGTTACGGCACTAACTATTTAATAGGGGATGGGACCCTACTATCTTGACACTATCTCTTTTCCAGACAAATAACCTTTCTTTCAAACAAGTTAAAGCATTTGCAACCACAAAGAATTTAGATTAAGATGAAGAGAATAATGATATAAGCAGCACACGTGTCAAGAGCTCACAAACTCACAGCAATAGATAGTATCTCATTCGGTTTCCATAACCCCAACAGAGAAGTTTAGTTACCCATGAATATGAAGGAGCTCACGGTTGACATTGTTATTATACCACAATACTGATTAATTTCGTGTAGCACAGGTGGTAGGCGTTTAGGCATGAATTCATAGGCAATGTAATGATTCTCTTGTTGCGGAAATTAAGAATAGATGAATAGAAGAAGAAAAATAGAATTAATGGAAAGATTAGAACTGTTGGAAGAGTAGAAAAGATTAATAGTTGAAGAATGAATATGGATCCCTAAAAATCTCTAGCATGATAGGGTATTTATAATACCCATATCCTAATCCTACTAAGCTAATGAAATACTTAACCAAATCCTACTAAGCTAATGAAATACTTAACCCAATTGTACTAGGTTAATGTAACATTATCCAAATCCAAATAGACTAGTGAAATACTTAACCCAATTGTACTAGGTTAATGTATTATTATCCTAATCCAAATAAGTTACTGCAAGTCCCCAAAGTCTTCAGAAATGCTGTTTTAGCCCGGGACAGATTTTTCATGCATCACTTTTGGTCCTTAGGCATCCAAGCTTCCTTTTCTCCTTTCGTGAAGCTTTCTTTGGCGTCAAGTAATCCATAAAATGCTGAATTCTGCATCATTTACACCTGAAACTTTGCTAATAATGTTCGTTAGCTCACTTACAGGAAAAAGAACTAAAAGTGCATGAAATATATAATTTGTTCTCGAAATATGCACAAATATGGGCAAAATATATTTATATAGGCGCGTAATATCGCCTATCATCAACACCCCACACTTGAAAGTTTGTTCGTCCTCGAACAAAATATCATGTCCACCTAAACATCAACTTAGAGTTTTACAGCAACAACACAAAATATTCGTCAAGACAGGCACAACAATTATCAGCAAAGAGTAGTTTTCCGATCATTAGTAGAAATAGTTTAACCTCTAGTATAGACTCGTGATGGTGGTCAACTCATATTCAAAAGTTAAGGCACAAGGAATCATATACAACTACCCAAAACTCATCAACCATGTGTGTGTCACAATATATTACCCATAATCACTCACAAGTATAGCATATTTTTTCAAACATGGGTATCAAAATATCCTTGCTCTCGCTCTCACAAAGAATTCATATGCAGCAACTGATGACCATAGGCTTTCCCTTAGTGTAATGCTCCACTAAATGCCAGAATACTAAGCTTAGGATCAAATAGGTCTTTTGATGGTTGTAATGTAGGCTAAGGGACAGGTAGGACTATTTTGGCCAGAAATAGTGACTATGTTCCTAAGCGCTTTAATACATCACATTATATCATTAACACTTTTCTTTCAAACAACCTTTCTACCTTCTTTTATTCTATCACCCTTTTTCTCCTCTTTTGTTTTTCAATTTTAAGCAACTTTTCAGCTTTCCTTTCCTTTTTCTTTTCATAACATACCTCATATGATAGCAATTCCTTTTCATAACAAATTCAAGCACCATTACATTCTAAAGCATCATACTTACCCAACTTCCTCTTATTTTGTCACATGACATTTACACTTTAAAGCACTTAGGAATTTGGATCAAATTATGGTCTTGAAAAAATGGATTAGGCTTACATATGAGGTTGTCAAAGAAAATAGGCTAAAGGCTCAAAAGGTTTTAACTAGGATGATGTCCATGGGTAGGTAAAAAGAAGGTAAATAAGTATAGGTTGTCAAAGAAATGCCTAAATCATCTCCTAGACTTGCACTCCTTATTTTCGCTTTACATACATACATACCAGGCAAGTTCTAGCATCAGCCACAAACACAGAATATACTATATCCTCACACACACAAGGTACATGGTCGACTTTATTGGGAGTAGAATAGACTCTTGCCCCAACAGATGAAGGAATTAAACCACACAATATCACATAGTGAGTCACAATTAGAGCCTAAACGTCTCAATAGTCATGATTTTAGCACAAACTCTTGTTATAATCTCATGCTGCCTATTAGAATGATTTCATGCGAAGCTAAGTAAAAGAATTACTACTAAAAAACTTCACTTAAACTAAAAAAACACACACAAAAACGAAACAAATAAAACAAAGTAAACAAAGTGAACAAACAAAGTGAACAAACATAGAAAGTGAACAAACATAGATGCGATAGAGAAGCATAGCATGCAATACCGCCACCCCACACTTAAATGGGACACTGCCCTCAGTGGAAATTAAATACGAAGAACCTGGTCAGTAGGACTCTTCCTCAATGTCGGGGGTCATACCCCCTTCGTCGGAATCACCATAAGAGTCGTCGTCAGAGTTCTCCTCCACATCTGAATCTGGCAAGCGTCGATCATCATCGGTCGGCACATCATCGTCTAGAGGTTCCTCAAAGTATGTGCCTACTCCACACATCTCTCGTGCATGCATATTCATTGGATAGTCATGGTCCAGCTGTTGGAGCTCTGCAATAGTTGGAACACGACCTCCACTCATCATTGTGAACCGTGTCATGCCATAAAGATGACGGAAGAAACTCTCATCTCGAGCATGTCTCTCCGCAGTAGTAAGGTTAACACCATATGTTGTTTCAGCATCTTTGACATTTGTGAGGTCAACCTTCTTTGGGTTATGTGGGAGTTTGTGATCAGCTGGTTCCTCTTTGATATCCTCCTTCTGCAAGATTGCTGTCAACAGATTACAAAAAGTGAAGTGGGACCTCTTGTGTAGTCTGGCCTTCCGCATTGTAGAGCGAATGATTGCCCCAATATTGATAGGGACATTCGTCATCAATACATAGACCAAACACACTCTATCTCTTTTTATTTTAGTGTATTGAGTCCCAGGAATAAGGCATGAGTTGACGATGCGCAACTAGATTCTTGCTTCCCTATTCAAAGGAGCATAAGGGAAGGTGTTGTGTCGTCCGGTATCTTGGTGTCTGCTTCACCTTGCCATGGATTTACTTCCACAAAGTGTGTGTCGAATTACTCTGTAAGGAGGTCTGTTTTACAGCTCTTTGAATGGTGCTGGATCGACCGAAGGTAAGCCAAGAAAGGAGTTGATCAAATCCGCGTTGAGCTGTAAAACTTGGCCCCGAATATTGACTTCGCTGCCTATGGTTTTCGGCTACCAGTTGGCGTAAAATTCTCTTGTCAAATCAAGATTACATTCTCCCATGTCGCGGAAGATAAAATACAGATTCAATGCCATGATTTTTGCCAACATATGCGGTTCCTTCTTCGCTAGGCTGTCCTTGTTGATCAAGTCGACATGAACATATTTGCTTTCCTTGTTGTTCCTATACCATTCTTTGGCTTCCTCCTCAAGAACCCATTTATTCCAAACATTCGGCGGGGTAATTGCATTGAGGATGATTCTCCTTGGTCCTTGCGACCTCTCTTCTTGCCCTTTTGGGATGTGGTAGCCTTATATTGTCTCGCTTTTGGTGACATTGTTTCTGAGATTTAAATGATATTTCATGTTAGCATCAACTCAATGGAAACAATCTATAAACAAGCCATCTGGGTACCACCCCACACTTAGATTCGTTGATACAAATCAGTGAAGTGAAAGTGGTCGATTACTTAGACTTTGTCGACATACGTTTAAGGAGTTGTATTCCGACAAGAAAATCAGTGATTTATCACTTTTTGCAACCTTTGCAATACGTTCATGTTAGGTAAATCAAGACTACTATATAGGGGTTTCATCATGGTATAGTTTCTATCAACAATTACAACCTCCTATGTCGGTAGGCAACTATAAGTCTTATCCCAATGAACGGGATAGCCTAACATGTAGGTATACAAGTGACAAGACTATGCAATGTTCATAACCATAGCAATTCCGCAAAGAGTATGACAATGCAATTAAAACCAAATTCAAGTCGGAAACAAGTTAAGATTATCCTAACGTACATGTTCACTCATATGGTTTTGCATCAACAATTCAAACACTTTAACATCACCAATATTTCTTCAAGATGTAGCAATTCATGATAGACATAGAAACGTAGTACTTACGAGAAATAGATGAAGAATAAAAGAGTACTTACGTGATTGAAGCCTTTGGAGATGTTTCTTGTGAATTGAAAGAGCAAAAAGAAAAATTTTGAGATGATTTGGAGTGGATGTGCGGCGCCTTTAGGTCAAGTTTCAATGTGTTTATGTTTCAAGACTAAGTCCCCTTTATATAGGAAAATAATAGGTCGGGTTTTGACCCATTTAAAATCGGTTTTGGAGACAAAAAGGGACCATAGGCGGCGCCTTTAGCTTTGCCTATGCATGGTATAGGCGGCGCCTAAGGCAAAGCATAAGCTAGCATAGGCGGCGCCTAGTGTAAAGCATAAAGGGACCATAGGCGGCGCCTAGTGCATGGCATATGAGATTCTGAGACCAAATGCTTTAGCATAGGCGGTGCCTATGCTATAGCATACCTGAGCATGGGCGGCGCCTATGTCTTTGCACACTAGATTCCGAGACCTTAGGCTATAGTATAGGTTTTGCATTGTTCGTGGCCTAGTTTTACCTAGGCCTAGCCTTGCTCGATGCCTATTTTGTCATGAGCAATGCCCAATCCATAGCCTTATGCATCTTTATTCCTAACTTACCACCTTTACCATGCAATACGTCCAAATCGTTATTTGAAACCAATCTCCTCGTTGAATACCTCTTGCACCTATATTTGCTCAAAACCAATGAAAACGATTAGTACGATGGGTTGCCTCCCACCAAGCGCCTTGGTTTTGGTCGTGGCACGAATCTTATTTTTAGATTTTCTTTTATCAAAAGCAAAACAAGTACTTAGAATGAAAGAAAGACAAAAATGATAAACGACAAACAATAAACGATAAACGATGGGTTGCCTCCCATCTAGCGCCTTATTTATTGTCGTGGCTCGACGTAGTTACCTCGAGTACTTAGACTTCGTCGAGATAAGTGATGGCCAGATAATTCATCGAGTCAAGAGGACCGATATAAGGTTTAACACGTTGACCATTCACCTTGAAGACAACACCATTATTGTCTTCCAATTCAACTACTCCAGAGGAGTAGACATGGATAACTTTGTATGGACCAGACCACTTAGACTTTAAATTACCTGGGAACAGCTTCAATGTAGAGTTGAAGAGAAGCACCATATCATCCTTTTGAAAGTTTCGTCGAACAATCCGCTGATCATGATACTTCTTCATCCGCTCCTTGTATAGGTCCGATCTCTCATAAGCATGGAGACAGAACTCATCTAATTCGTTCAGCTTCTCCAACCTCAGATTCATCGCATCATCCTAATTCAAATTCAATTGCTTCAATGCCCACAATGCCTTATGTTCGAGCTCGATGGGTAAGTGACAAGCCTTCCCATAAACTAGTTGATAAGGAGACATGCCAATGGGTGTTTTGAATGCAGTCCTATACGCCCATAGTGCATCATCTAGCTTCCGAGACCAATCCTTCCTATTAGCATTGACCGTCTTTGCAAGGATTTGCTTGATCTCCCGATTGGAAACCTCTACTTGTCTACTAGTTTGTGGGTGATAAGGTGTGGCTACCTTATGTTGCTTGACACCATACTTGGCCAACACGGATTTGAATAGCTTATTGCAAAAGTGAGATCCTCCATCACTTATGATAGTATGTGGTACTCCAAAGTGAGAGAAGATATTCCTCTGTAAGAACGCTACAACACGCTTTCCTTCGTTGTCAGCCAACACTACAGCTTTAACCCATTTCGAGACGTAATCTACAGCAACTAAGATGTACTTCATTCCAAACGAATTCACGAATGGACCCATGAAATCAATACCCCATACATCAAAGAGTTCTACCTCAAGAATTTTGGACATAGGCATCTCATGGTGTTTTGAAATAGCACCTTGACGCTGGCATTGGTCGCACCTTCTAACATAGTCATAGGCATCTCGAAATATCGAAGGCCAATAGTAACTACTTTGCAATACCTTCCTTGCCGTCCGATTACCTGCATAATGTCCTCCAACTTGGGAAGTGTGGCATGCTTCCAAAACATTAGGCACCTCTACATGGGATATACATCGTCGAATAATACCATACGCACATCGTCGAAATAAATATGGCTCATCCCAATAGTAGTGTTGTACGTCATGCATAAACTTCCTCCTTTGGTGGTAAGATATATTGGCAGGTATCACATTACTCACCATGAAATTTGCAAAGTCAGCATACCATGGTAATTTTTCCATTGTTGTCGCTAATATCTCCTCGTCAGGGAATGCATCATCAATCTAAATTTCAGGTTGTGCCACATGCTCATTCTCGAGTCTAGATAGGTGGTCGGCCACTTGGTTCTCGCAGCCTCTTCTATCTTTGACCTCAAAATTGAACTCTTGCAGCAGCAATACCCATCGAATTAATCTTGGTTTTGCATCCTTCTTTGTCATTAGATACCTAAGAGCTGCATGGTCTGTATGAACGATCACCTTAGTACCCAATAGATAGGCACGAAACTTCTCAAACGCATACACAACCGCTAGGAGCTCTTGTTCTGTCACAGTGTAGTTCCTTTGGGCTTCATTTAGGACCTTACTCGCATAGTAGATAGGATGAAATAATTTCGCCTTTCTTTGACCGACCATAGCTCCAACGGCTACACCACTAGCATCACACATGACTTCGAACGGGAGATACCAATCTGGTGCTACCATGATAGGGGCTTCAATGAGTTTTCCTTTGAGGCATTCGAATGCCTTTAAGAAATCTTCATTAAAGTCAAACTTCGCATCTTTCTCCAAGAGTTTGCACAATGGACTAGCAATTTTGGAGAAGTCTTTGATGAACCAACAATTGAAACCTGCATGGCCGAGAAAACTACGAACTCCCTTCATCGAAATTGGAGGCGGTAGCTTCTCAATAACCTCTATTTTTGCTCGATCAACCTCAATCCCTCTTTCGGAGATCTTGTGCCCAAGAATGATACCTTCTTTTACCATAAAGTGGCACTTCTCCCAATTCAGCACTAGGTTAAATTCTACACATCTTTGCAATGCCATGCTTAGGTTTGCCAAGCACGCTTCAAAAGACTCACCAACAACTGAGAAATCGTCCATGAATACCTCCAAAGTATCTTCAACCATATCAGAAAAAATAGACATCATACAGCGTTGAAAGGTGGCTGGTGCATTACATAACCCGAATGGCATACGTTTGAAGGCAAACGTACCATATGGGCATGTAAACGTTGTCTTCTCTTGGTCCTCGGGGGTAATAAAAATCTGATTGTAGCCTGAATAACCGTCCAAGAAACAAAACCATCCTTTCCCCGCTAATCGATCTAGCATTTGGTCCATGAATGGCATTGGGAAGTGATCTTTGAGTGTCCAAGAATTCAAATTTCGGTAGTCCATGCATACTCTCCATCCAGTGACGGGTCTGAGTGGAATAAGCTCATTCTTCAAATTTGTGACCACCGTCATACCTCCTTTCTTGGGAACACATTGTACCGGGCTTACCCATGTACTATCAGATATTGGATACACAACCCCCGCGTCTAACCGCTTGATAATTTCTTTCTTCACCACTTCATGCATAGGTGGGTTTAGACGTCTTTGATGCTCAATGGTGGGTGTGCAATTCTCTTCAAGCTGAATTTTATGTGTACAAATCCCAGGTGGAATACCAATAATATCCGCAATGGTCCATCCAATGGATCTAATGTACTTTCCTAAAATAGCAATGAGATCTGCAACTTGTTGCTCACCCAAATCTGCTGCTACAATGACTGGAAGTGTGTTTCCGCTTCCTAGGAATGCATACTTTAAATGCCTTGGCAGCTCCTTCAATTCTAATGTGGGTGGCTCTTCAATAAATGGCTTAGCTGGTGGTGTGGGTCGATTCTTGAGATCAAGGTCCAGCTTCTTGGGAGCATAGCGATATGTCCTTAATCCCGATAGAGCACAAATAGCTTCTTCACAATTTTCAGCATCCTCAGTCTCTCCATTCATGAGCACAACCGCTAAAGGGTCATCAATAATTTGCTCTTCTTCAAGTAATTCTTTCTTATCATCAAAGAAAACATCAGCCACCGAAAATACACTCAGATCTTTGGGTTGCTTCATTGATTTTCAAACATCAAAGCGAACTACCTCGTCATTTATTCGCAATGAAAGCTCATTAGCTCTCAAATCAATGAGCACACTTCCTGTAGCAAGGAAAGGGCGCCCCAAGATTATGTGAACTTCTGAGTCTGCCTCACAATCCAAAATAACAAAGTCTGCCAGAAAGATGAATGAAGAAACCTTTACCAGTACATCACATAGAATACCAACAGGTCATTTTACCGACCTATCCGCCATGACAAGCCTCTTATTGGTTGGAGTAGGATCACCCAACCCCAACTTCTTGCAGATTGATAATGGCATCAAATTGATGCTCGCTCCTAAGTCACATAATGCTTTGGCAAAATTCAAAGATCCAACGGTGCAAGGAATAGTGAAAGCTCCAGGGTCGGCTTTCTTCTGAACTATTGATCGGGTAGCGATTGCACTATAATGATGCACATATTCTTTCAACTCATAGTTTGCTGCCCGCTTCTTTGTCAAAAGATCCTTCATAAATTTCGCATACCCAGGCATTTGTTCAAGTGCCTCCACCAATGGAACATTAATGGTCAGCTGCTTTAACATAGTCATGAATTTGCTGACCTTTGTGTCATCCGCCACCTTCTTCAATCTTTGGGGAAAAGGTGGTGGTGGGTATGGAATTGTTCTCTCCACGTCTTTCTTCTCCTCTTGCTTCTATTTTTCCACTTTTTTAGGATGCACGTCGCTGGGTATGACGTCCTTGACGTCTTCCATGGACTCCTCTCCTATTGCATTGTCATCCAAGTCCGCATCTTCGTCAACCACTTGCTTGCCTTTTGCTAAAGTTTCCAGCACCTTACCACTTCTGGTAGTGATGGCCATGCATGACCCATCATTCCTTAGGTTTTTCACAGTATCGCTAGGTAGAGTGCCGACCTTTTTTTGATTGAGTGCTGCTGAAAGTTGGCTCAATTGCTGCTCTATTTGCTTGATTGAAGTGGAATGTGAATCAACTAATTGTTTCATGGAGGACAAATCATTAATTACCTCTGTTACTCCCGCGCTCGTTGCTTCCACTCCTTTCAATAATTTAGCCATCATGTCTTCCATACTTCCAGAATTAGATGTGGTGGTGTCACGTCTGCCAGGGGGAACGTACAAACCACTCTTTTCATTCTTGTTCTTCCAACTACCTTGGTCCTTGTTTCCAGATTTATCATAATAGTTCCGACCTTGGTTTCCTTGGGTATTCCCACGGAAACCCCCCTGATTGTTCAAGTAGTTGGCCTCTTCTTCCAAATCATATTCGTCTCTTCCTTTTGACGCAATAGCTTTCACTTTTTTGGTCTTCCCTGATAGTAAATACTTTGTAAGAAGATCCATTTATGTTTTCATATGCGCCATATCTGGATCACGTTCTTCTTGTCTTCTTCTTTGGTCTGCAGTCATGCCAATAGATAAAGTGGGACTTGCTACCTCAGAATCCCTAGTATGCCAAGCACTACTTTGCTTCATCATACGATCTAGTATATTGCTTGGTTGACCAAAGGTGAGTTCCATAAAAGATCCTCCAACTGCATTATCCACCACTGGTTTAGTTATTGAATTCAAGGCTCTATATAATATCTCCATTAGGTGAACATTAGTCATATGATGGTTTTGGCATCTCGCTAGCTTTGTCTTGAAACTCTCCCATGTTTCATGAAGAGCTTCAGTGGGAAGCTGACGAAAGTTGCTGATTTTATCTCGCAATTGTGCTCTTTTGGATGGCGGAAAGAATATTTCTAGGAAAGCGTCTCTCAATTGCCTCCAATTTGTAATAGAATTAGGAGTCAGCCCATTTAACCATAGAGTTTCCTCCCCAGACAGAGACAATGGGAATAGACGTAATCGAATTGCATTCTGACCAACACCAGGATTGTCAAACGACTTGCATGTAGAAATAAAGTTGATGAGATGCATATTCGGATCATCGTCTGCTAGTCCACCAAGAAATCCCTTGAGTTGCAATAACTGAATCATGGTGCTTGTGATGTTGAACTTGGCTCCGGGCGCTAATGGTGAAAGAATAATGGCTCCTATGGCTCCGGCTCCATCAAGATCATCATCATTATCGTCAAAAGCTGGTTGCATGGGTTGGCGATCATACCTAAACCGAGCTTGACGACCTTTTCTGTTGGCAGGTGTTATGATTTCAGCATCACGCCTTGGGTTTAGTAACTCGTCATCACCTAAATCCTCATCGTCAGGATTTGTTGCTCGCCCAGGGTTATCAATGTTTTGTTGTTGAACTTGGGCGGCAGCAAGAGCAGCTAATCTCGCTTGCTCCTGTTGAGCAGCCATTCTTTCAATTTTCGTTTGAGCCTCCATTATGCCAATACGTTGTGGTTCAGGATTGATAGGTAATAAAGGTTGACCAGAACTTCGAGTATGGGGCATGCACTAAATAAAAACCTGCAATAAACAAAAACAAAAACTAAAAGTAAAAGTACGAGAATCTTGGACCAAAGGGTCTAGTAATTATCACAAACTTAATTGACACTTGTATTCCCCGGCAACGGCGCCAATTTTTGGTAACGCTCAATCTACAACTCTCGTAGGAGTGTAAAGCGGTCGTTAGCAAATATAGAACCCAACTGGGTTGGGTATCGATCCCACAGGGAATAGCTCGGTCAACAAGTAAGCAACGATTACTAGACTTTTAGTGCAAGTCTCGTAAAAAGGGGGGATTGTAAAGTGTAACCAGATTATCAAAGTAAAAACTAAAAATAGCAAAGTAAAAGGAAAGAATGTTTAGTAGGTTGTAAAACAATGAGAATTGAAGCGTTGGGGTTATGTCAACCTTCTGAGTTATACGTCTCTATTGGCTATGAGTGTGTAGAATTCAGACATGTATGTGCTTATAGAGAATTGTATTCAATGGTAAATCCAAGCGTCTTTCGACCTATTCGAGGATTATTTCACTTTAACTCTTTCGAGATTAAAGCGTGTCTAACGGTACAAATTCTCCAAGAGGTTAATCCAGTTACGGCACTAACTGTTTAATAGGGGATGGGACCCTACTACCTTGACACTATCTCTTTTCCAGACAAATAACCTTTCTTTCAAACAAGTTAAATGTTATACTGGTGTATTCTTGCGTTTGCAACCACAAAGAATTTAGATTAAGATGAAGAGAATAATGATATAAGCAGCACACGTGTCTCGAGATCACAAACTCAGAGCAATATATAGTAGCTCATTCGGTTTCCATAACCCCAACAGAGAAGTTTAGTTACCCATGAATGCGAAGGAGCTCACGGTTGACATTGTTATTATACCACAATACTAATTAATTTCGTGTAGCACAGGTGGTAGGTGTTTAGGCGTGAATTCCTAGGCAAAGTAACTATTCTCTTGTTGCGGAAATTAAGAATAGATGAATAGAAGAAGAAAAATAGAATTAATGGAAAGATTAGAACTGTTGGAAGAGTAGAAAAGATTAATAGTTGAAGAATGAATATGGATCCCTAAAAATATCTAGCATGATAGGGTATTTATAATACCCATATCCTAATCCTACTAAGCTAATGAAATACTTAACCAAATCCTACTAAGCTAATGAAATACTTAACCCAATTGTACTAGGTTAATGTAACATTATCCAAATCGAAATAGACTAGTGAAATACTTAACCCAATTGTACTGGGTTAATGTATTATTATCCTAATCCAAATAAGTTATTGTAAGTCCCCAAAGTCTTCAGAAATGTTGTTTTAGCCCGGGACAGATTTTCCATGCATCACTTTTTGTCCTTAGGCGTCCAAGCTTCCTTTACTCCTTTCGTGAAGCTTTCTTTGGCGTCAAGTAATCCATAAAATGCTGAATTCTGCATCATTTACACCTGAAACTTTGATAATCATGTTCGTTAGCTCACTTACAGGAAAAAGGACTAAAAGTGCATGAAATATATAATTTGTTCTCGAAACATGGCACAAATATGGGCAAAATATATTGATATAGGCGCGTAATATCGCCTATCATCACACTTTAGCAGCCAACTAGTCGCAAAAGCGATACTTTCTAATTAGGTCAGGCCTTCTAAAACACTCAAAGGTCCACTAAAGCGTCCTCTACTAAAGATCCAAAGGCCTCTTTAAAGGTCACACCCGATTTTCTTTGCATTATTGGAGTCTTAAAATATTTTTGAGTCTCTACCAATCCCTTGGGATTTATCCGGAATCCCATAATGGAATTAAACTATGATACCCTATCAAATTCGATGTTTCATACTCAATGACATAGTTAAAATTTCCATATGAGGTCATGTTGATGAAAAATGGGTCCCACTTTCATGTGCCATTTTTCTTAACTTCCGGTCAACCGCTCGAAATAAGTTTGGGATCTGCGGGACCCAAACCAAGGGTCCACTTAGTCTAAAATTGATGTTCTGGAACTGTTTGAATAGACAAAATTAACATACAAGGTTGTTTGACTGAAGTTTTCACCTTGTAGATAATTTAAATTATCGAACACTTCAAAACACGGAATTAGCTCTAAGAAACAAACAAACTACTCAATAACTGAACTATCGATTTTAGAAAGTCAAAAATGCTTTGGCGAAACTACAGAAAGGCTATAAATGGAAAAAATGAGCGGAGATATAAATATTTATTTTGACGGTCATTACAATATCCACTACTAAAAGAACTTTTGTCTACAAAAGTAAAGGATTAGGATGTACCTGATGCCTCAAACATATAAGGATCAACACATCATATATTATTTTAGGGGTGGATCAGGAAGCTTTGAGACTAAGGTTGTTCCCATTTTCATTGACTGGTGAAGCATCACTATGGTTAGGGAAACTTCCAAAAGGTTCAATCACTACTTGGCATGAGTTGCATAAATAATTTCTAAACAGATTCTTCCCTTCTGCAAAAATGCTATAGTTGAAAGATCGTATGTATAACCTCAGATAGTTACCTGCAGAATCCTTGTATAAGGCATGTTTTAGATTCAATAAAAAGCTGAGCATAGTACAAAATCACAGAATAAAAGGGTTAAATTTGTTGGAAATCTTCTATAGATCGCTGAATGTCAGTTTCATAGCAATGGAAGATATGATTTCTGGAGGTGCACTCATGGATCTTACGTGGGATGCTGTACAAAAAATGGTAGATGATATTTTGTTGAATAATAGAGAATGGCATACTAGAGATGCTGAGTGTGGTGTAGGTACATAAGCTATTAGGGATAATAATATTTATTTAACTAGTCATGATATGGTTCCACAAGAGGCTGCACAACTTTGAACAGATATTAGGCTGCTTAAAAAATAATTTACAGCAATGAGTGTTGAGAAAGTGAATGTTGTTGTGGCATAGGCATCTACATCTAGGACTTTTGAGATTGAATCTGAAGATGAAACAAAGTATCTTGATCATAGGTTGGCAGATTTCCAAGCCTAAGGGTAAGGGAATCAAGGTCAAAACTATTATAATGATATATATAGAGAGAGAAGTAAAAAGAGATATGGTGATTAGCGGTGAAAAGATGACTATAAGGAAAGGATTGACAAATATATTTCACCAGGTAGTTGAGATACCAAGTCTAAAGTGGAGGCAATGTTGTCAAAACTGGTCAAAGGTCAAGAAAGTCAAGAGAGTTGTCTTATGAAGATTAAGGAAGATCTATCCAGGCTGAATCCAAAAGTTGAGTCACATGGTACAACAATCAAACAACTGGAGCAAAAGTATGGCCAGATATTGGCCATATTAAATCAAAGGCAACCTGGCACTCTTCCTAGTAATACGGTTGTAAATCAAAAAATGATGGTCACTGCATGCCATTACCACTCGGAGTGGCAAAACCACCATAGACCCACCTGTACCGATCATAGATGATCAAAAGAATGAGTATGATTTTGTTGATATGAAGAGTAGTAGCAAGCAAGATAAAGGAAAAAAGAAGGTTAAGGAGCCTGGGTTGAAGACCATAATGAAACCTCTTCCTCCTTTTTTTCAAAGGCTGAAAAAGAAATAAGAAGATGGTAAGTATCAAATTTTTTGTCAATGCTAAAAGAACTATTAGTTAACATCCCACTTATAGAGGCATTACAGCAAATGCCAAGATATGAAAAAATCATGAAAGATCTAATCACTAAGAAGAGGTCAGTCAGTTACGAGCCAGTCGACAATATTCATCATTGCAGTGTTGTAGCTATTAGATCATTGGTTGAGAAGAAGGAGGATCCTGGTACATTTACTATACCATGCACCATTGGATCATTTGAATTTGCTCATACTTTATGTTATTTGGGTGCTAGTATTAAGATAATCCCATTTGTAGTGTTTAAATAGTTAGGGTTGGGAGCACCTAAACCAACCACTATGAGATTAGTGATGGCAGACAGGACTATGAAAAAACCAGTTAGTATTTTATATGACGTATTGGTGAAGGTAGCTTATTTTATTTGTCCTGCAAAGTTTGTGATATTGGACTGCAAAGTGTACTTTCAAGTCCCAATTATTTTGGGAAGACCATTCTTGGCTACAGGAAGGAAATTAATTGATTTGAAGCTAGGTCATCTGATGTTGAGACTCAATAATGAACAGGTGATATTCAATATATACAAACCCATGAAGCAGCCTGATGAATTAAGAGTGATATCAGTGATTGATGTGTTTGATGAAGAAATAGACTTTTTCCATGATATTGTTGTAGTAATAACTTAGGGGGATACTTCTAATACTATTCCTATTGAAGAGAGGTTGGGTGTTGAAGCTCTAGTAGCCATGATCATGAACTTTGATAATGATGGTATTGAGAACTATGATGAGATGGTAGGTGCTCTATATGGTAGTGGTTCTTACACTTATGTACCAAAGAAGCTTGATTTGGATTTGAAGAATAAAACTACTCCACCTGTTCGCCCATCCATTGTAGAGCCACCGGTCATAGAGTTAAAGGCACTTCCTTCTCATTTGTAATAAGCATTTTTGGGAGCCAACAATACTTTTCCCATAATTAATGCAGTAGTTTTAATTGACTCACAAGTTAAAGTATTGTTACCAGTATTACATATATTCAAGAGTTTATTGGTTGGTCTATTGCGGTTATTATGGTTATACCGCCTGGTCTTTGTACTAATAAAATTCAACTTGAGCCGAATTGTATTCCAAGTATAAAGCATCAATTTTGACTCAATCCTTCTATGTAGGAGGTGGTAAAGAAAAAGATAATGAAGTGGTTGAATACTGATTTAGTGTATCTCATTACTGATAGTAAGTGGGTTATTTTGATATATTTTGTTCCAAAGAAAGCCAGTATTACAATTGTGCCTAGTGAGAAGAATGAGCTAGTGCCAATGAGGATAGTCACAGGATGGGGAGTATGCATGGATTATAGAAAATTGAATGCATGGTATTAAAAGGACCATTTTCCCATTCCCCTCATAGACCAGATGTTACACAGATTAGCGGGCAGAGGATGGTACTATTTTCTTAATGAGTATTCAGGATATAACCAAATCACTATTGCACCTAAAGACCAAGAGAAAACCACCTTGACTTATCCTTATGGTACCTTTGCATTTAAATGTATGCCATTCGGGATATGCAACGCTCCAGCCACATTGCAGAGATATATGATGTCAATCTTCTCTGAAATGGCAGAAGACATCATCGAAATGTTTATGGATGATTTTTCATTTGTTGGTTATTTTTTGATGACTACTTAGTGCACTTGGCAAAATCTCTTAGAAGGTGTGAAGAATGAAACTTGGTACTTAATTGGGAAAAGTGCCATTTAACGATCAATGAAGGTATAGTCCTGGGCATAAAATTTGAAAAAGAGGTATTGAGGTAAATAAAGTAAAGATTGAAGTGATCGAGAAATTACCTTCGCCAATTTTTGTGAAGGGTGTTCATAGCTTTTTAGGACATGCCGAGTTTTATAGGTGATTCATCAAGGATTTATCCATGATTTCCAACCCTCTTTGTAGGCTTCATGAGAAAGAGGTGAAATTTGAGTTTACTGAAGCATGCTTGAAGTCTTTTGAATGTCTGAAAGTGAAGTAGAGGACTGCTCATATTATTGTGTCTCTAGACTAGTCTTTGCCTTTTAAGATTATATATGATGCAAGTTGATTGGCCTTAGGGGTTGTACTAGGTCAATGAAAAAAGTAAGATCCTTTATCCCATCTACTATGCTATCAAGGCACTAAATCCTACCCAAAAGAACTATATTGTGATGAAACAAGAGTTATTGGCAGTGGTTTTTGCCTTTGAGAAGTTTAGGTCTTATTTGATTGGGACAAAGGTGATTGTGCACACTGATCATGCAGTATTATGGTACTTAATGGAAAAAAGATTCTAAACCTAGACTAATTAGGTGGGTTCTATTGTTACAAGAATATGATTTTGAGGTCAGGGACAGAAAAGGCACTGAGAATCAAGTTGTAGACCATTTGTCTAGGCTTGAGGAGAAAGATATGTAGAATGTTGAAGATGAGCTAGAGATTGATAATAGTTTTCCAAATGAGCATATATTAGCAACTTCCCAAGATTTAATTCCATTGTTTGCAGACTATGCAAATTATCTAGCCAGTGATCCAATCCCAAAAGATCTTTTCTTTCATCAAAGAAAGAAATTTATGCATGAGGTAAGGAAATTTTTCTGGGATGATCTTTATTTATTTAGAATATGCACAGATGGGATTTTTCATAAATGTATACCTGAGGTAGAGATAATGAGCATACTTGAGGCCTATCATTCTTTGCTAGTTGGGGTCCATCATGGAGGAACCCGCATAGCCCACAAAATCTTACAATATGGGTATTATCGGACAACAATCTACAAAGATGCACATGATTTTTCTTCTGCTTCTGATCAATGTTAATAAGGTAATATCTCTAGATGCCATGAATTTCCTATGACTTCTATTTTAGAATAAGAATGTTTTGATATATGGAGTATATATTTCATGGGACTTTTTGTAAGTTCACATGGCATGAAGTATATTTTTGAGGTTATGGATTATGTATCCAAATGGGTGGAAGCAGTTGCACTCCTCAATAATTAAGCATGTAGTTCACTGCATTCCTTAAAAATCACATCTTTTCTCGATTTTGCACCCCATGTGCTATCATTAGTGACGGTGGTTCACATTTTTATAATCTTCTATTCAAAAGTCTACTTGAGAAATATGGAGTGAAACACAAGGTGGTAACACCTTATCATCCGCAGAATAGTGGACAAGTTGAGGTGTCCAACAGAGAAATCAAGTCCATCTTGGCGAATACAGTAAATGCCAATAGAACATATTGGTCATGAAAATTAGATAATGAATTATGGGCTTATCGAACAGCATTCAAGACCACCATTGGTGTTTTTCCTTATCAGTTGGTGTATGGAAAGACTTGTCACTTGCCTATTGAACTTGAACATAAAGCACTATAGGCCTTAAAGAAACTGAATTTTAAGTGCAAGATACAGCCAAGTCGAGGATGAATAGCATGAATGAGTTGGATGAATTCCGACTTCGGGCTTATGAAAGTTCTACAGTTTACAAGGGAAATATGAAGCGGCATCATGATCTCAAAATTGAGAAAAGAATCTTCAAAAAAGGTGACCAAGTATTTCTCTACAACTTAAGGCTTTGCTTGTTTCCATGTAAGTCGAAGTCTAGATAGTATGGTCCCTTTACTGTACTGAGAGTGTTCCCATAAAATTCTTTGGAATTGAAGAGGGATGGTAAAGCCCCGTTCATGGTGAATGGGTAAGGAGTCAAGTACTATATGGGTAATATTAAGGACATAAATGTGATTTTTGAAATTGACCTTGGTAAAGTCTGAGTACCCAAGGCAATTAAGCCGTATTGCGACGTTAAATCAAGCGTTTCATCGGAGGTAACCCATGAGGCTGGTTGGTACAATCAAAGCATCCTACTTAGCCCCGTCGTGCTGCGATGTTAAATTAAGCATTGTGTGGGATGAAACCCATGATTTGTACTTATTTATTTAAAGGGTAATGTGTTTGTTCA
Source organism: Capsicum baccatum var. pendulum (assembly GCA_030864225.1). Lineage (NCBI taxonomy): Eukaryota > Viridiplantae > Streptophyta > Magnoliopsida > Solanales > Solanaceae > Capsicum > Capsicum baccatum. The sequence goes on from CM061555.1 coordinate 282,900,921, forward strand.
GTATGCAGGACTAACGATTGCAAAAAATATCCAGAAAAATTCAAGAAGTTAGGTCATATGGACTCTTTATGATTAATATCATAGAGTGCGATTTATGAGTAAGAGTTTTAAGGATCTGGGAGATGAAGTAGTTCCAGGTAAAAGTTGTAGGAGTGGATATAGCTCTCAAAATGAGTCGTACCCACAAGATATGACTCATCACATTGAATCGTATTGACTCCAGAACCCAGGCTAGGTTCCAGGTCTTTACGAGTAGAGGAAAAGACTCGTAATCCTGGGTATAATTCATACATATGACTCATACCCAAGCTTATCAGGTCAGGGCTGCAGGTTAACCCAAGCTAAATCACTGAATTAAAATAAACAGGCCACTCAAAGACGGGTTCCTAGCACTCGAACTCAAACCCACCTCCATTATTATTTGATTTTTAAGCTACTAACGCACAAATTCCATCACAAACACTTTGACTTAGATACCATTTTTCTTAGATTCTTCACTTTGCACAAATTTAAGCATGAATTTGAGGAAGAACATGTGATAACTCGAGCAACCTAATCTCTCACTCATTCAAGTAAGTTTTAAACTCAAAATATTTACATTTCAAGTTGTAATTGTGAATGTGAGATATCTTGAACTTGATTTGAGTTGAATTTACGTATATGTTGAATTTCAGTACCCGAGTTCGTAAGTTTTAAGTTAAAAATGGAAATTGGGGGTAAACTTGGTTTGGATGTTGATAATATGTGTTATTTTGATTGAAATTGGGTAATATTACAGCAAACAAGTAGTAGGTAGTTTGGGAATTTTGAATTGGAGTCAACATCAAAGTGGAAATTCTATGTTGTAGTGGATACAAGATTTTTTACAACTCATACCCACTGGTAACGAGGTCGTAATGAGACTCATACACATTGAAAACATAGAAATATAACTAAGTTCCAATTCTGGTATGGGTACTACTTACTTAAACGAGTAGTACCCAACCCATACGACTCGTACTCTAAAGTCATACTGACCTAGGAGGAATTATATATTATAAGTTGTTTTTGATCTACTTATGACTGTAGGTAATGAGTCGTACCTTATCAGTATGACTAGCTAGGAGGACTGCAAGTAGACCAGCGAACATAGTCCTACATTTTGTATATTATATGACTCGGTCATACGAGTCATACCCAGTTGATACAACTAGTACCCCCCACTCGTACCCTGAACAAAACATGCACACTAAAGTTTATTTTCTGATTTTTACTTTTTTTCTTGATTTACTTACTAATTAATGTCTACTTTCATTTATAATGCCTTATAAAGGTGCATCTTCTTCCAAGCAAATGGCTAAGAAAGACAACAAAAAGGTACTGTATACTAGTTCTGGGATTACTGAGTCATCCAACAGTAGTAGTGACTTATACGAATACCAAACGAAGGGCAAGGGTGATTCAAAATGACAAAAGGCTACAAAGGAAAAGAATATAGCAACTCCGGAAGACACACCTCCACGGGGAATAAGAAGAAAGAACCTGAGTACCTCACTTTCTCACTTGCCTCCGCCTTTGGAGAAAGAAGATGATGTTGAGTCCAATTCTAATGAAGCAAGTTTTAAAAATGCTAATGGTATAAAAGAAGTTAATGATGTGCACCGATTAATATGCAACACCCTTTATTAATAATCATTACTGCTTCGATGCCCAATATTGAACGGTAAGGGTACCCTGATATACAACAAATATATAATGATGGTCTGAGTTGACTCAAGACCAGAAAAATAAAAAGAAACTTGTACCACGAGCGACGTTTGATTATTACTGGGATGGCAGAGTCTCTAAGGTTCGAGGAGCAATTTGGGAAGTATGGTTTTGAGTGGATGACCCGAGCACCTGACAGGTATAGTCCTGCACTAGTGCGAGAGTTTTATGAGGCATACAAGGGAAAGCTTCAAAGGCAGTATCCACAAGGTTATTTATGAAAGGGTGGAAACCCCATTACCTTAGTGTTCATTAGGGGTGCGAGGTTCGATGTATCTGTACTCACTATTAGAATATTTTTGTATGGGCCGAATTATAAAGCTCCAGTTAATACTGGGGAAACTGACTACCGTCAGGAGAAGATGAGAAAAATTACTCAGAAATAGTTGGATTCAGAGGAAAAGATAGGTTTCTTTAGGTGGATTGTTACTTGGATAGTATCTAGCAGTGAGAATATGGTATGGGTATTTGGTTGCTTGGGTGTCACCTCATAGAAGATAGAGAAGAACACCCTCAACTCTGAAGCTAAGGCATAGTGGACGCAGACCCACCACAGGTTATGTACAACTACTGGGGACAATGTATTAAGTCCAATGTGAGCCACAATGATCACCCGCTTAATATCCAGTTACGAGTTTGATGTTGGAGAGTTCCTAGCTTGAGAGCTGAGAGATCGGGTTGTAGGAGGAGAGAAGTCATTACTAGCATATTTATGCATGATTACATAGCTATGCTTGGCTGCAGGAGTACTGGAACTCCCGAGTATTGATGAGATCGTAGATTCCATGAACACCTCATACTTAGGCCTGATCAGAGACACAACCAACCCTATGGCCAGGCAGTAGATGCTGAGGCTATCGATACTACCAAAACTGCTAAGGCGGGTGGATAGACTGAGACCACGCAGACTTCAGCTGCAAAGGGTACATGTAATGCCCCTCCTCTGGTTTAGTCTGCACCACCGCACTCGAGAGGTGTACATTTCAGTTTTATAATGATTCCACGGGCATCATCAAATGAGGATATGACTAGATTTGGCACATTGGAGGCCAAGGTTTGACATATGGAATAGGGAATAAGCCCTGGGTTACTATGAATTATCCAACCAGGATAGATGGGTGAAGTATGATTGGATGATTTTGAGATGAGAATTACCCGATACTTAGGTAGTGGCCAAACCCCAAGTATTTTGGAGTTGAAGGTCGAGGTAGCTAAGATTAGGCGGATGGTGGATGAGTTGTATGTTCGACCATTTATCCTGAAGCCCGATGCCATGAATATCATTCCTGAAGTTTAAGTTCCTAACATTTAGGTTATTCCAAATCCAGTAGAGGACACTCTATAGGAAATCCAAGAGGAAAGAAAGGAGAGAAAGAGGAGAAAATGTGAAGAATAAGAGGCTGCAAATAAGGCTAAGTAAGATAGCCTACAAAATAACCACAACCAAGAGGTAAAGGTTCATGACGTGAATGTTAGAGCTGGTGGATCGAGATTGCCAACTTTTCATATTGAGGGAGAATATGTGGCAGACCCTCCCACTGTCGTTGTTGCTGAATTCAGTCTCCATAGTTGATGGTACATAGGTTGATGATAGTGGGACCTAATATTAGGGCCCATGTGATGATGCTGTTTGATCTAGCACCTTAATAGCCCAGATATGGTCCAATTCACTTGTACTTAATTTTTACGTGCACTCGGGATAGTGCACCTACTTTAAGTTAGGGGTAGGGGTGTACCAAATCCACTCGAGTTATACTTTCCATATTTTGAAGCCCGAGGCCAAATTTTGAAAATTTTGAAGAATTGGCATATGTTATTTATGTTTTGTATTATTTCTGTGTTGCTTTACTTTTATTTTAGTTTTGTGTGTACTGGGAATAGCTAAAATAAGAGGAGAATTATTGTGTGGCAGTAGACCTTGTTTGATTGATCATGCTGAAAAAAGGGACTGATTTGAAAAATTTTGTGCTAAAAAATTGATACCCCTCCTAAAAGTTGTGTAACTATGTGATATTTATGTGTGAGAGATAGCTATGAATTGGATAATGGCATTAGGAATAGGGATAGAACAACTAGGGAGAAATTTTGCATAGCTGGATAGGTAGTGCCTAGAAATATACCCCATGAGAGTGTGTGTAAGGTGATACTGAGTTACCAGTGTATCGGAATCTAAAAATTGTCAGATTACTTTTATCTAGGTCTAGGATAGTCGAGTAGGATATGATCATAGGTCATTTTATTGAAAGTCTAGTTAAGCGTAAATGCCCAACCAAATGAATTAATCCCTTGATCTAAATATTTGAGCCTTAATCGACCAATTTTCTTATTTACATTGATTTCACCTGCCCTTTCTACAATGAACCTACATTGGCTCTAGTCCTCCTTAGACATTGTGCACCTCTTCTCAGGCAAATCGCCAAAGTTGAGGGTGGCTATTATAGGGGTGCGTAGAAAAATGAGTGTGAAGAAATAAGTGTGAACGAAAAAAATAAAAAAGGACAGGTGCAGTAAGAATAAAAGAAAATAAGAAAAAAATGCAATAAAAGAAAGCAAAAATAAAAAGAATAAAAATTTTCAAGAAAAGAAAAATAAAAAGGAAGTTATTAAATAAAACCGCACCTGGGCCATGGAATGTGCTTAAAATAAAAAGGGAGACATAAGGGGAAAAATAAAAGTAATAGTGACAAATAAGTGGACCCTTAAAAATGCATAGTATCCAGGAGGCTTAGTCACTGAATAAAATTCCAAAAGATTATCATACCATCCCCTAACCTACGTTACAAGCTGAACAAAGTCCTCTAATGTCCAACCTCGACTGTTTAAAAACTTAGGAAGAGAGCATATGGGTAAGTATATGGTATTCTGTGTACACCAGTTGATACTTCTTTCTGAGCAAGAGCATTGCTTGATATAGCCCTGAAAAATTTATTGGTTTGTACTAAGTGAAATAGGGGATTTCTTTGATTGTGAGCGCACTTAGGGTATATTGTTAGGTTGCTAGACTGTTCGGTGAATGTGACTTGTATGTGCCCGGTTGTCCATTACTAATGTAATGCCATCATCGGATTCCTTCTTTGTCATTCCATATACCATATCATATACAAATTTTGATTTTGAAAAGTTGAAATTAGGAGGGGGAATAAAAATGTTAAAACTGATCTGAAAAGTTGCTGCCATAGGTATCTTAGCATCCTTCTGTTAAAGCATTGGTTTGTTTTATGATAGTTTTAGGTTTGTTGTTTTTGCCTAAGGACATGCAAACTTATAAATTGAGGGTGTTGATATGTCGTGGAAACACGACACTTTCAATGCTTAAAACAGTGAAATTGTGCTCGTACTTAGGTCATTTTAGTAGATATAATGTGTTTTTATGGTTATTGCAAGTAAAACAGGTCCATCATAGCATTTGAAAGAAACTTTAACAAAAAGACCTGAAAAGATCAAGTTGCAGTAGGGTACGAGTCTCCTCACGAGTCGTCAACACCTCATAGGACTTAGAGGCTGACTCATATGTAGAATAGAAACCAAGATTCAGAACAAAAACAAAGTGTAGAGAAGATACAACTGAGAATACGAGTCGTATGATGAAGGTAAGAGTCGTATCATGAATTCATACACATATAAGAATCTAAAGAAGAAATTTAAAGATAAAGCATTAGAAGAATACGAGTCGAAAGCCTGAGTACGACTTGTATGATCAAATCATAATCGAACCAGTATTCAAGAGAAGAAACAAAGATGTCCCAGGTGGATACGAGTAAACTACATGAGTTGTATGATTATGGTAAGACTCGTGAGCAGAAGTCTTAAGAAGAACAGAAAGTTGAAGCCTGGAAAACCACACACTAGGGTAGATACGAAAGGTATGGTACCACGTATATGATGTCGGTATGAGTGAAGGAACGAGTCGTACCTTGTGCTGACATAACTTGACCTTTTTCCGTTTTTATAAGAATTTCTAAGTATTTTTTAGATACTATAAATACCTTAGGGTTTATGTTTTATTAGGTTAAGCATTATTACAATAGTTACTTACTTTTACATACTTTAATAATTATTCTTGAGATTTTGGATTTCTATCCAATTAAAGACTTTGGATTTTATTCATCTTATTATTGTGCAATTAATTTCATGTCTTCTTCATTGACAATCATGGATTCTTGCATGAGCATGAGCGGCAAATTTCCCTGACTAAGGTTGTGGGAACCCAAGCGGATTAACTACACAAAGAAAGTGGGAAATTCATCTATTCTAGGGTTTATACATGTATGTTTATATTGTTCACAATAATTAACCTCAGAGCTACTACAGAAGCTTGTAAATAACCTATATTTGCATAGGTCCTCATAAGGGAGTTTGTGATTGGGAAAAGAGTATTAAGATTGTAATTTGAGATTCACTTCCATCTTACCATTCCATTATCCCATCTAATCACTTGAGACACAAGAGGTGAAAGTCAACTGAAGTTATAAACAAAGAGCAATAAGGTGACTCCCTGAGACTCACAAGGTAAAGGGTGAGATTTACCAACACGTTCACAAGACTGTTGATATTACATATCTTATTGACATTACATGCAAAGCGGTACAATAGGTAGATTAAACATGAGAAATTTAAGGATTTGAGAAGCCATGGGAAACACAAGCTTAGTATTCTTCTTCTATTGTTTACAACTCAAAAGCATTAAAGATTTGGTTTAGAGTAACTGATAATTCCAAATTTCCCCCAATTACTTTTCCTCTCTTCTCGTGAACTACATCAAGTTAAAAAACTATTCAGCATCTTCTCTATGGGATCGACCGCAACCTAGTTGGGTTACTATATTTGTCATCGACCGCAACATACTTCTTTGGAGGTTATTTTTAGGTGATATCATCATACCAACCCCACTTCCAAGCGTACAACATGTCATAACCATTATTAATCAACTTTATGACTCGAACCCATTGTTTAAACCAAGACATCCATTCAATTCAACATTTAGGGACTCAAACTCATTTAACCAAGTAAACCACCAAGGTTATAATTCAAATAAATTTATGGCCAACAAGGCCTTCATAAAACCATTTACCAATCATCAACATTCATAGGCCAATGTCTTAGTTCAATCATAATTCGTATTGACAAGATTCTTCTCATTGACATTTTCACAAATAGGTTGAGCGCATACCATTATCAAACCATTATTTAAGCAAAAAACCATCAAGTTAGAGTTAACCATGACACCTTAGTTTAAATCACTATTCCCAAGAACAAACATATGCAAAACCATTACCAAAATATCTGCAATAATAATTTAAACCATGAGAAAATAATGCTCAACATTATGCATTCAAACCCTCAACAATGTTTTTCAAAACCACCATTAATGATTCATAAATAATGTTTAACACCCATGATTTTTTTTGTGAACTAACAATAAAAGAAGAGTCATATGCCTGAGTTACGAAGATTCATGAAGAGATTTTGATCTTTAAGCCTCTAGATGAACACCTTGAAAAAACCCTAGCCCAATCTTCTTGAGAAGTTGTAGAGAGATTTAGAGAGTATTTGATCTTTTAAACTGTAGAATAAATTCCAAATAAGTGTTATAAGACATGGGGTTTTAAGGGCTTAGGATAGGAAATGTCCAAACTACCCTCATCTTAAAAGTTGTGGAAAAATGGTAGGTGGGTACAAGTTCACCCTCCAATTCGTCTCCACATCATATGAGCGGTACCCTCAAATCATCGCCAGAACAGAAAATTGGACACCAGATTCTGTACAACATACGACTCCCTTGCCCAACTCATCACAAAATCATACGACTAATACCCTTAAGTCATATGCACGGTAGATCACCAAGTTCTAGACACTGGACAATATACGATTGGATCCAAACCTCTCGTTACATCAATATACGACTCGTATGGATTCCAATGACAGAACATAGTCAATCTACATACTAACCAACATACAACAGGGTCCCTAGACCTGTCACCATACCATATGACTTGTGGTGTGAGTTGTATGATGAACAAAAGGTACAACACTCAAGAAACTTACAAAGGCCAAAGTTCAGGGCATTTCAGATAAGTAGAAGGAAAAAGGAGAACTCTGATTCTAAGAGCTCACCCAATCTCTAAAATCAACCTATATGAGTGTCATATCAATGGTGGAAACTAGTACTCAGATCTACACCAAAAAGGTACAGAAGTTGAGTAAGAGTACCAAAAGTACGAGTACTAAGTAAGCATCATCGGTCGATTGACCTAACATGGTATAAATACAATAAGATACACGATAAAGTAAACTAAGCCAGGTAATAGGGAAAACTTGTAGATAAGATCTAACATAGTTGTACATGAATAAATACATACATACAAAAAAAAGTAATGAAAATATCACATAACTATAACTACAATATTCCCCCCATAAGCCAATAAGTGTGGAAAAGTAAATAACCCAACACAGGACCACATATTCTTGGAGGGTATGATGAAGGAAAATAAATAACCCAATAAGCATAAATTACCAATTACCATGCCATAACAGAGAATCCATCTGGACCATATCATATCAGAAATAACTTCAAACTACCAAACTTAAATCAGAACTCAATAGTATCATCATCATTACCATCATTTGCCTGACTTGAATAGAATCTTATATTATCAACATCATTATTGAATGTTGTACTTGAATAGGGACTCATATATGTATCATTATTATAATCGATTATTGGAATCGAATTGGGACTATATATGTATCATTATCATCAATTTTTAGACTCAAACGAAAATCATATAAACACACCATAACTATATGCCATATCATTAAACCATATAAGTAAACTATACAAATAAACCACCGGCTTTTAATCAAAATTAGCATCAACTCCCAATACCAAACTAACATACTCTCTAAATATTCAATATCAATCAAAGTCCCAAAAGGATCACTAATAAGGGTACAACATGCATAATAAGCCTAAATTTCTAACGCAACTTTTGGCCTAAGGTAGGTCGAAGGGGCCTACTTCTAATTCCTAAATTCCATTTTTAGGAAATTCAACTGCGGACTTGACTATGGAATATAAATTCATTTCTAGATGTTAAATAAGCACTAACTAGACCAGAGATAGCAATTTGTCCTAGAACATGAGCAACTAAGTTAATTATACCTAAATTACGATTTTGAGATAGTCTAAACATTCTAGCTAACCCAAATATTTTCATCATACCTCTAATACCTAAATTCCACTTCATATCTAGCATAACATCATAATCATACAATGAAATAACTTAAACTATGAAGAGGTTAAACCTAGCCTACCTGGATGCTGAAGAAAAGCTTAAAGAATCCGCTAAACCATCGATTCCTATTCAGAGAAGTTTCTGAAAGTCTTCACACTATCAAACTCACAATCTACTCATCAAAATAAGAACAATGATACTCATATTACACTATTGTGATTCAGATCTAAAATTACATAAAAATACCTTATAGGGATCATTTGTAGAAACACACTTTCAAAACCAACACAATGTCTATCTTTGCTCAAGGAATATTTACCCTCATAAATAAGTGAATTTTGAGATTTAATGATGCTATAATTATACCAGTAATACTTTGGGGATTTTATTAAAAGATGGAGGAATTAATCATGAAATTAATGGAGTCTTATCACAAATTCAATGAAGTATCGCGTAAATTAATAAAATCAAAGATCCACAATCACCCAAAACTAATTCTCCCAAGAATTTTTAATATTCTAGAGAATGGTTGAAAAATAGCAAAAATCAGGCTAAGTGAGGGTATTTATACCCTTCCTAGATACACGGGTACCGCTTAAGCAGACAATGGGATGTTTCAGTGATAGGTGCTGAGGAGCCCAACTGACCGCTAAAGCAGTACCTCGCTGACATGGTGCGCTGGTAAAGCGGTTGGTTTGCACTAAAGCGACTAGCACTTTAGCGGCCAACTAGCCGCTAAAACGACACTTACTGATTAGGTCAGGTCCACTAAATCACCCAATGGGCTGCTAAAGCACCCTCTACTAAAGTTCCAAATGTTTCTTTAGCGGTCGCACCAGATTTTCTTTACATCAGCTGGAGACTTGAAATATTTCTGAGTCTCTGTCAACCCCTCGGGATTTATCTGGAATCCCATATATGCAAATGAACTATGTCACCATATCAAATTTGATGTTTTTGACTCAATGGTGTAGTCAAATTTTCTATCTGAGGTCATTTCAATGAAAAGTGGATCCCATACCCATGTACTATTTTTCCTAACTTTCGAACAATAGCCCAAAATGAGTCTGGGAGCCTTGAGATCCAAACCAAGGGTTCACATACACTAAAATCAGTGTTTTAGAGTTGTTTGAATAGTCAAAATTGGCATATGAAGTTGATTGACTGAATTTTTTTTCCCAATAGCCAATTTGAACTAATGAATACTTCAAAATAGAAAATTGACTCTAAAAATCAATCGAACTACCCGGTCACTGAACTGTTAGTTCCAGCAAGACATAAATGACTTAGAGTAGGTTTAGAAAGGCTATAAATGATGAAAATAAGCAAAAATACAGAAAATAAACTAGAGGGTCATTACAATAACATATAGATAAGTTCTCTTAGAAGAACCTATACCTGCAACTTAGAGAAAATTATTAGAAGGTGGAGTAGAGGAGGTTGATTTGCAATAATGTAGATTTTTCTAAGTGTATTTTCATCTTATATCTAGTACTGAATGGAGGATTAGTAACTAAAGATAGACTGGCCAAGTGGGGGTACAATGAGATATGCATTTTGTGTGATAGTGAGCCTGAAAGTATTAACCATTTAATCTTTAAATATTCTTTTTCTACTCATCTTTAGCACATGGTTCTTTCATGGATATGATTTTTAAGAGCACCTACTGAATGGGATGAGGAAGTAGCTTGGGTGATTAATAATTACAAATGCAAGCAGTCGCAGGCTATGTTAGATAGATCAAGTCTAGTTGCCTATGTCTACCTTATTTGGATAGAAAGAAATCAACGGATTTTTTAAGCAAACTTTAGGAAGGTAAAGGTATTATGAGGAAACTTATACAAGATGTTCATGCAAAGGGAAGCAGAGATCCTAAACTGAATAGCGCACTACTTACCTTAATTACTAACCCTTGTAACTAGGATTACTATGTTTAGCGTGATGGATGATCTTCTGTAGTAGTATATCTAGGCTAGGTGTTTGAAACTTATTACTACTTTATGGAAGATATCCTGATTGTAATTTTTCTTATTTGTAATTCTCAAGTGGTAATAAATAAAATATTATTTACTAAAAACATATGCAGAAGTATAAGTACGATAATAAGAGTAATGACTTGTGATTGTATGTGAACCAAAGAATTATTACCGCCTTCAAGCACTTTTTGTAATTTTTGGTTGCATATACATATCCATACATATTGATGAGGATAGGTTAGGAATGGTGATGATGATGTTATATAATCATGATGTTCGTGATATTGCTATTGATTAGTTGATAATGATGTTGGTGATATTGATAATGACCATGATGTTTATGATATGGGAAATGATGTTGATAAGATTTAGAAGAGAAAGAGATTATGACCACATCTTGCACACATACGTTCATTCATATGCATTGAATATTCAAGAGATAATACATAAACATGACCCTAAACTTGACACCAAATTATAACTTTGACCTTAAACTTTGACAGTGTACAAATATGACCTCCAATCCTACATGGAAAAATACGTGTTCAACATGCAAAACTGGGCGCGTCCAACTTAAAATCTAAGGGCATAATACATAAATATGATATAAACTTTGACAGTGCACAAATGTGACCTTTAACTATTCAAAACTGCACAAAAATGACTTTTAAATGACTTTTCACTATTATTTTTTCATTATTTTCAGCTCAAAGATGCAAATGGCATCTAATTTCTTTTGTCATTGCGAAAAAAGAGAAATATTAAAGATTTATTAATTAGATGGGTCAGCCTCATACGAAAAAAACGTGCGGGTATGTATATATATTATAAAGCAGAGGGCAAATTTAAGTTATATAATATATCTAAATATAATTTATTTAAATATTAAATTAAAGATGAAACTATACTAATAATAAAAAAATTGTAGTTTTAATAAAACATTATTAAATTAACGTTAAGGATAGTAGTAGTAGTATATTAAATTAACATTATCAAATTAACGTTATTACAATGTTATTAAATTAATGTTATTAAAACATTATTAAATTCATGCAGGGGCGGACCTACGTGGTTGCCATGGGGTTCACCCGAACTCCCTCAGTAAAAAAGTTACGTTATATATATAAGGTAGAAAATCTATATTTATGTTCATATATTAATGTTGAACTACATAAAACAGGGCACTTAGATATCCTAGTGGTGTTATTTGCTATTCTGAGGCGCTTCCTTCAGCCTACTGCGCGGGTTTGATTTTTTAATTAAAAAAACTAGGTGTTGCTGCTATAGAAATAATAATAATAATAATAATTAAAAAAATGCCTTTTTAACACAAAAAAGCAAAACTTTGACAGTGCACAAATATGACCTTTAACTATTCAAAACTGCACAAATATGACCCCTCCCAAGTCAGCCCTTTTAATGATGTGGCACTGTGTGATTGGATTACCTTTCCACATAGGCGCGAGTGAAACTCACGCATGGGGTTGTAAAATCGGAGGTCATATTTATTCAGGTTTTGAAAAGTTAAAGGTCCTATTTGTGCACTAACAAAGTTTAAGGTCAATGTTATAATTTGGTGTCAAGTTTAGAGTCATATTTATGTATTAACTCAATATTCAATTATACTTTTATATTATTGTTGGATCCTTAAGTCGACTGATCCTTTGATAATGGTGGTAGTGATGGTAGTGAAGAGTGCATGCCATGTATGTCCTATGTTATGTATCATACTTTTCCGTAATGTATATAGTTATGTAGGTGGAGTATACCATAATCTTTCTCTTCATTGGGTTGTCAATGTCATAAGCATCTTAGTGATTGCAAATTCTATAGTGCATTGTATTAGTTGAGTATCAAGAGCTTCGGTCCAGTTTTGGGATGCCTCATGTCCTAATTTCATGAAGTCTGTAGGTCGGTCTAGTATGAGTTGTGATTTGTAAAAATCGAAATAAAGAGTTAGGGAAGGTTTAAGGGATGTAAGTTAGAGTGGATTGTCGAAGGAAAAAAATATGGGTAAATATTAAATAGCAGATAGGTCACAGTGATGCTAAAAGTGTGGTACTAATAATTTCATAAATTAGGATTTAGAAAACGAAACCTTACTTGATGCCATGATTTCTTCCTAGTTTCTACTAATGTTAATTAATTTCTAATCCTAATAGGTCAATGATAACATGCATTGCGTGTGGTTTTATTGATGCTCACACTTTCTTTATCTCCCACTAAGGATATAATCATGGTGCAGGTTAGTTGGGGTTTCTATAGCAGTCACGACGATCACTCCACAACAAATCTTGCCATCTCTATTCTGTATGGATGTTGTGTTAAGGACTTTTCTGTTTCTTGTCTAGTGCTTTTATACATGTTTACACTAATTTCTAGGGATTCGATGTTTATTATTTTTCACATTACTTTTATATATCAAATGTATTAAACTAGAATTATATAAGTATGAGTTTACTAGATTAAAATATTAGAAACAAATTGTTTTAACTTTCGCATTTAATAAATGGTTAGGTAGAAAGGGTTCTCCGATATGGAGTAGGTGTTAGATAGGTGATCACACAATCTTATGGATTAGATCGTGATAAGAAAAGGTTGAGAAAGCATATTTTTTGCTTGCGAAGATGGAAAAAAGTGGTTATAATCCTAATGTAGTCACCTATAATGCTGTGCTTAATTAGTATTGCAACAAAGAAAGGTATAAAACAACTTTAGATTTGATTGATTGTACGAATTCTAAGGGTCTTGAAGCTAATGTTTATACATAAAATATGTTTGTAGATGACTTATGCGGGAAGAATGAGAAAGATAAGTGCTATTTAGTATTGAGAAAGGTAAGGAAGAGGTGATTAATCCAAATCATATTACCTATAGTACTCTTGTCAAGACCCGAATTGGGCCCTGGTCGTGACGAGCATTCCGAACCATGAAGGCCCGAAACACCCCTATCTATCTGGTAATCATGCACATAATTCATATGATAAAAATAAATACAAAAGATACACAATATTATGGAAACATGTTCATGAGTCTAATGAAATCAATAATGGGAAATAATGTCCCGCAACATCTATCGACATCTAAAAACCGTCTATGAAATCTCTACTGCATGAATAAAATAAACAACTGTCTGAAAACTGGGACAAGGCCCCCAGTAGACCCAAAACTATTAAATGATAAATAAACTGCCAGACATCAGGCCTTCCGGAATATAGAAGGCTCACCACTTGACTCTGCAAATCTGTCTAAAGAATCTACTGATTATCTGGACCCCTAGACTGTACCTCCGAACCTGGGAGGGAAGGGGGTCAATACAAAGTACTGGTATGCAGATTAGTACAAAACAAAGTAGAGATTTTTATATAAACTTAATGAGAGATGTTATAAAACACATTATTGCAAAATGATTTCGAAAATACATAGGCATAGTATACTGATTTTTCAACAACAATGCATCACATCTGAGCCAGGTACAGCCTACAATTTCATATTTTCACCAACTGTCAAATCTTGGTTGCCGTTGAGATTAGAGTATAAGTGAAGGAAATACACACAAGATCACACAGCAGGGTGTCTCGACCCAATCAAGTATGGTAGTGCACAAGATCACAAAGAAGGGCTCCTAACTATAGTCCCAATTTGGGATGGCATAATGTCAGGTAAACAAGATCACACAATCGGGTACCAAGTTCCAAAGTCGGCAAATGCGGTTTCCAGCGTAGAGTCATTTGACTCGTGCTTTCTTCGGGTAACCACCTATCTCAAAAAATCAATGCATTAAACTCATTTTAATCAATCACATGTCATACTCTGTAGGGTATCATCATACCCGAATTGCAAGTCATCAATATCACATCAACTTTCCAGCTTTTCATACCATTTGCAACATGCACATATGTATGACTTTCACACCATTAAGCACATACACCATGTTTCTCAACATGCAATCATTCAAGAAGTTAAATCATTTATGAGTAATGTCATATCAATTGCAAAACTCATGCTCTCAATGGTTCAACACAAGTGTAATATGGGATATAAACATTACCATGGGGAATTTAGAAAATTTACAACTCGTGTACATCGTACCCTTTTGAAATTTCAGGTCACGGGTTCACAATTCAACCATCTAAATACATTCAAATAAATAACCCCAAGATATCTCAATATTTCTTTCAAAATCATATATCAAAACATGTTATTTGTATCAATTGAAAACCCTCATTTATAAAAACATATATATACTTGTATATATTTATAGTCTTGCGTAAGTTCCTTTTTGAAAAACATGCCCATGAACTTTAGGATAACCCCACGTACCTCTATTTTGGAGAATAATGAATGATTCTTGAAGCTTACGGATTGGGGATTCCAAATCTCTAATTATTTTCAAATACTGACGGTTGAATCTTGAATTATTTGGGATTCTTGTTTGAAACCCTAGAGAGCATTCTTGATGAATTTTGGTGAAAGTGTATGTATTTAGGTGTATTTGGGATTAAATCCCATGTTAGATGGGTTGGGGCCATGGGAAATGTCTAGTTTGACCTTAGAATTTAAAATTCGGGACTGGAACACTGTATAAGGCTTCACCGCGATGCGCTGGAAATAGCGATGAGCTACTAGAATTGACAATTGTCAATTTAAGGCTCATCGCGATGCGGTGGCCAGTCAAACAGGAATACTAACAGTAAAAATGCTCTAACTTCTTCACCGAGTGTCCATTTTAGGAGAATTTGGTATCGATGAAATGCTAATTCGAAGATCTTTCATTTGATAAATAGTTGGTCACCCAGTTCGCCATATAGAATGAGTTATGATCGATTAATGACCTAAGTTTCAACATTTACCAAAACTTGAATAATAGGAAAGTTTTCAACTCGTCTTTGAGTTAAGGACTTCTATGATCTCAATTCATGCTCAACTAGATTCACGAACTACATAATTGATTACACACTAAATTTGCATAGGATTCATGAATTTTGCAACCTCTATGTAAAAGAATAATGGATTACGTTCTAGCCCAAAATGCAGGGTGTTACATTATCTCCCCCTTGGGATCATTCGTCCCCGAATGATGAGTAGGGACTTGTTGAAGTACTAAAAGTGTAGAATAAAGTGCATAGTCTCACATTAAAATATTTTCCTCGAAAAAATATGGAATGCTAGCAAATAGGCTTCATTATAACCCCTAGAGAAACTTGTAAGCACAAAACATGATATAATGAGATTTTACATAGGGATGATCTTGCACATGAGCTTTATGCATAATAATCTTACAAACATAAGGCTGGGATTTATTTGGTGATCATAGACCGAATTTATATTGGTACTAATAATGAAAGAAGATTTTTCGCGGAAGGTAGGGATAGAATCATTCTCCATCTCTCATGATACAATGAAATAGATATTTCACTTTGAAACACAACTCATCCATGTCCAAACAACAAACAACACACTTCATCACTTCCAACTTACAATTATTCCATCACACATCTAACCACAAGAGTTTGAGCCTCAGTGCAAAACCCTTTTTATGTTGAAGCCTAACTCGGAGTAATAAGGTGGTAACTTAAGCTACAATACCCTGTGCTATACATCCCTTTAAGAAATTCTTCACCTCATTAATATCATCAAACACTCTTGGGTTTTTAATTAAGAGGGTGCTAACCACATAGCACACAGATTTGCATTTTCAACAGTCACAACGTTCAAGTTTAATCAACTACACCAACTTCATGGATTTGCACACTAAGACCAACAATTTCAATCACTCTACAAATATTTTTCACCACATTCCTTCTTCTTAGCTAATTCACACAACAAAATTTCACCTCCTTCTTTTTCCTTTTCACCTATAACCTCAGCTCGAGAATCACATTAAATTTTTAACCTTCAAGCGCATCTACTACTCTACCTAACATGTCACTACTTTTCTACAGCCACCTTATACTATAATACAGAGGGTCATTAAGAGACTCGAGCATAATTGTCAAGAATGGAAATAACACCATTAAACCATAACTTCTACTCATTGCACTGCTCAAGAAAGGACAAGAAATGAAGATACGATAGAATAACCACAAGGTGGTCCATAAAACATGTCTTTGGATTATAAGTAAAGAGTCATTCGGAAAACACAATACAACATAAATTCTCAGGACAGAGCACAGGGAGAAATATTGGTGCATATATCAAGACAAAATGGGGGAAAGAGACGGGATTCCCCTCCTAGATTTGGAAAAATTGATAAGATAAACTAGGAACCCAACGTGATAGGAGACGCAATGCATCGAGATCGCGTTGAGACACTGGTTTGGCCAATGCGACTACCAACGTGGCGCACCGATATCGCATTGATCCACTGGTTTGCTTACTTAAACGCATCTCAAACGTAGTCTGAAAAATCTAAATTTTTACCTGAACCACCCCTTTACACTTCTGAACATGAATCAACTCAAAAAGTTATGCCTTGGGGTCGATAAGATCAATTTAAAATCATGGAAGTTAAGAGCTCATAAATATGACTAAATCTTTTAACTATTAGAAAAGTTTTCAGGTTACAAACTCTCCATACGTACCCCTAAGAGTGGTATTGAGTCGAGAATGCTACGGATTGTTACATCTCAACTAAGACAAGGATTTCCGCTTGAAGTGATTTGCTCCTCATTTAAGGAACTAAGATTTTTGCCATAAGTTTGCATAAACCTTATCACTTTGACTAAACCCAACATAGGATGAATCAGTGACATATAGAATCATATTTCCTTAAGACTAAGCATACTGAGAGACATAGATTTTCATAGATCATGAACAACATAACATATGGACTAAATACATGAAAGACTGGATTACTGAGAGACATAATTAATTCTAGTTTGGAGGTCATATCATAGACATAAGTCCATGGGAAACTCGAATCATAGGCAAAGGCATAACTTGAACAGATGACGTAAGACATTAGCGGAATAATCTCTGAAATGGAAGTAGGAGGAGTATACTTGAGTAAGAATAAACTTATCATGATTTCTCCCCCGCAACTTGCCGAATTGAGAAAAATTTGGGAACTAACTTAATTTCCCATCTTCCCCTTAGATCAAAGTCACACCTCTAGAATTGCAGACATAAACTCACATCAAAATCTGTAGACACAACCTCCACGCAAATGAGACATCACTATAAACTTCAACTCTAAACTCTCCCTGATGAACTATACTCGGAATGCCTTGCTTTCCTAAAAAAATGCTACTCTTAACATTCGCTACCATCAATAGCCAGCACTCTAAAACTCTCACTCTCATGTGTGCACGCACCCACACTCCTTATCACAAAAGAGGTATGAGTATATACATGAACTTAAACTTTTCTCATTAATCCCTAATACAAAGGCACTATATTATTTTCTAGGACATTTTTTTCTAACTTTCAGAGTCATCGACTTACGACTAATATTTCCATGTGCATAGACACCCTCACTTCTAACACGTAATACTCCATCTTCAATTTCATCAGGATACTATCATTACACCTCTAATCGCATAATCAACAACTTAACAAAATCTTTAAAACTATACCGAAGGCATATATTTCTTACCCTATATTTCCTGAATTAAACTATAACAAACACTATACAACAACAACAACCCCTGAGTCTTCCTCAGACGCCCCCCATACTACAAATTTTGGAAAAACAGAGACTAGGTACAACATACACTTATATGCATAAAACTTTATTAACAACCTACTACCTAGGGTTCAACTTTTTCCAATATACCTATGTTCTGAACCACTTAATGATTCAACCTCAATTCATCATTTTAACACTAGTCCTCATATACACATATCCCTCATGATTACCTCTTAAACTTTTCACAAATCTTCAACCTGGGCTCTTTCACAAATCATATCAAGCCTAATAATTCATTCCCATAAATCATACATCATTAATCATAAAATACTATTCTCGCCACAATATTCTACAATCTATAATTCAAGCCTATAGTCTAGTATCCATCGTCTACCACTAATAACACAAGGCATGCAACATAATATACTAGTTCATCAAATTGGGAAATCAACTCCAACTACTCATTTCTTTCAAATACTACCTATAGTCACAATCCCCTCCATGACATTACTATTACAGTTCAAAATCCACTTCATCCTTTCTCACATGAAGTACTAGTTTACATCTACTAAGGAAAAGAAGATCAAGGGGGTAAAATCACACAATAAACATGGTTAACCTTAATCTTATATCATACCCCCATACAATCTTATCTACTTATATGGCTTCCTCACATCACACTTACTCACTCAAGCACATATTTAGACTACCTTCCAATTCCACAAACAACCATGATTGTATAATTATAACTTACTGGCTAATCTAGCCATTTCCATGCTTGAAGCAAATAACAATTCACCTTCATTACCAACTCGATCTCATGCAATAAGATTCGGTTCTACATATATTCAATAAATTGCCCTTACCACTATTCTTGTCATTTTGCCTCTAAACCCCCAGTTCCAACCAACACAAGAACAACAGGAAGAACAACAAATTGCTAATGGATCAAAATAGGCCTCACACGACTTCACTAGACTTTGTTTTCAATAACACAATGATATAAAGATTACAAGAGATAAAAACTTGACACCAATATTCAATGGCCCAAGAATACATATCTTAATCTATATAAATAAAATTTAGAGTTAAACACTTCCTCTACGGACTACCATACAATCCATACATACTACTAGCTACCACATTAGTTTATCACCATAAAGGGGTAAATCATCCTCAAACATCGGTTATTCAACTAAACTATTTATTTACAAAAAAGTCATCTTCACACTAACTTTAAAATTTATGACTTCACATCACAAACTTCTTGGTCCAACATCACTACCAATAGGTCATGACACTGACACTTAACTTATACTACTACTACTTGGGTGGAAATACAGTTTCAATATTCTGTTACAAGTCATCCCCCTTAAGCGTGACGTCTGCAACATAAATTCCGAAAGGGACTGAATACACTTAATAGCAGGTTGGAAAGCACGATTTCATCAATATCAAAGTTTACACTAGAATCAATATACTCTGAAGCACTACACTATTTAGATTCTGAACTTCTGCACTTGATTCACCCCAACAATGAGACACATCTGAGAACATCAAAGAAACGAATTGGGATAACTTTATTTTCATATGGACAACACCATAGCACGAATTAGAGTATGAAAGAGGAACATTCTGACTCCATAGAACGAACTAGAACATAAAGAAAGAGAGATATTCCTAAATGCCTTGTAGCCTCTTTCTTATATGTGTGGTGCGCTATACACCCATAAATAAGACTCTACCCAATGCGATTTTGCAGACACCCTGGGACCATGAACCGTGCTTTGATACTAAGTTTGTCATGACCTGAACTGGGGCCCTGGCCGTGATGAGCATTACGAACCATGAAGGCCCAAAATACCCATATATATCTAGTAATCATGCACATAATTCATATGATAAAAAGAAATACGAAAGATACACAATATTGCAAAAATATGGTCACGAGTATAATGAAATCAATAATGGTAAATAATGTCCCACAATATCTATCGACATCTAAAAATCGTCTGCGAAATCTCTACTACATGACTAAAACAAAAAACTGTCTGAAACTGGGACAAGGCCCCCAGTAGACCCAAAACTATTAAATGATAAATAAACTGCCAGACATCAGGCCTTCCGGAATATAGAAGGCTCACCACTTGACTCTGCAAATCTGTCTAAAGAACCTACTGATTATCTGGACCCCTAGACTGTACCTCCGAACTTGGGAGGGTAAGGGGTCAATACAAAGTACTGGTACGCAGATTAATTCAAAACAAAGTAGAGATTTTTATATAAACATAATGAGAGATGTTATAAAACACATTATTGCAAAATGATTTCGAAAATATATGGGCATAGTATACTGATTTTTCAACAACAATGCAACACATCTGAGCTAGGTGGTACACCCTATAATTTCATATTTTCACTAACTGTCAAATTTTGGTTGCCACAAATATTAGAGTATAAGTGAGAGAAAAACACACAAGATCACACAGCAGGGTGTCTCGACCCAATCAAGTAATGTAGGGCACAAGATCACAAAGCAGGGCTCCTAACCATAGTCCCAATTTGGGATGACCTAATGTCAGGTACACAAGATTACAGAGCAGGGTACTAAGTTCCCGACTCGGCAAACACGGTTTCCAATGTAGAGTCATTTGACTCGTGCTTTATTCGGGTAACCACCTATCTCACAAAATAAATGTATTAAACTTATTTTATCAATCACATGTCATACTCTACACGGTATCATCATACCCGACTTGCAAGTCATTAATATCACATAAAATTTCCAAGTTTTCATACCATTTTCAACATGCACATACGTATGAATTTCACACCATTAAACACATACAACATAGCTCTCAATATGCAATTATTTAAGAAGTTAAATCATTTATGAGTAATGTCATATCAATTGCAAAACTCATGCTCTCAATGGTTCAACACAAGTGTAATATGGGATATAAATATTATCATGGGGAATTTAGAAAATTCACAACTCGTGTACATCATACCCTTTTGAAATTTTAGGTCACGGGTTCACAATTCAACCATCTAAATACATTCAAACAAACAACCCCATGATATCTCAATATTTCTTTCAAAATCATATATCAAAACATGTTATTTGTATTAATTGAAAACCTTGATTTATAAAAATATATATATATACTTATATAAATTTAAAGTCTTGCATAAGTTTCTTTTTGAAAAAAATGCCCATGAACTTTAGGATAACCCCACGTACCTCTATTTTGGAGAATAATAAATGATTCTTGAAGCTTGTGGATTGGGGATTCTAAATCTCTAATTATCTTCAAAAACTCACGGTTGAATCTTGAATTATTTGAGATTCTTATTAGAAACCCTAGAGAGCATTATTGATGAATTTTGGTGAAAGTATATGTATTTAGGTGTATTTGGGATTAAATCCCGTGTTTGGATAGGTTTGGAGCCATGGAAAATGTCTAGTTTGACCTTAGAATTTAAAATTCGGGACTAGAACGCCGTATAAGGCTTCACTATGATGCGCTGGAAATTGCGATGAGCTACTGGAATTGACAATTGTCAATTTAAGGCTCATCGCGATGCGGTGGCCAGTCAAACGGGGATGTTGATACTAAAAATGCTCTAACTTCTTCACCGAGTGTCCATTTTAGGCGAATTTGATATCGATGGAAAGATAATTCAAAGTATAAGTTATGATTGATTGAAATTGACCCAAGTTTCAACGTTCACCAAAACTTAAACGATAGGAAAGTTTTCAACCTGTCTTTAAGTTAAGGGACTTCAATGATCTCAATTCATGCTCAACTAGATTCACACACTACATAATTGATTACACACTAAATTTTCATAGGATTCATGAATTTTTCAACCTCTAAGTGAAAGAATAATGGTTTATGTTCTAGTCTGAAATGCGGGGTGTTACAACTCTTTACGGGTTGGTGAAAGAGGATGATTGACGTTGCAATAAGGGTTTATCATGAGATGTTAAATTTCAATCTTTCACCAAATTTTATAAACTTCAGTGCTTTGATTGATGGACTATGTCAAGCAGAATCTTTAAGAGGTTCAAGAAATGCTGACTGAAATGGAAACAAGAGGTCTACGACCCAAATTATTTATGGAGCTCTCTTGAATTGTTTCTTCAAGCATGGTATATTGAATTCTACGGGAGATATCCTCAAGAAAATGAATCTGAGAGAATTTTCTCTCAATCAGTATATACAATGTGATTGGATCACTAGGAGAAGTTATATCGTTACTTGAGGAAATGTTGGAGAGTGGTATAATGCTGATGTTGTTTCATGCTATGTACTTCTAGATGGTATCTGTAATATGACGTAAATAAGACGACTATGTTTGTTACATTTGGAAGTCTAAAAGATATTGAATTTAGTTAATATACACATGCAATACACTAAGTATATCTATATGTATATCTATAATATATTAAAAGTGTGAAGACCTTTAGAAAAGTGATTTGAACTTTTTGCCCTTCATTAAAAGACTCTGCAATAGACCAAACTGTCTTTTCATTATTTTTCTAATATTTAAAATTTAAAATTCATTTAAATTTAGTTTTTAAACCCTTCCTTTTTTGAATTTTATACCTTAAATTTTAGACTTTTAAATTAATGAAAATATTACCTTAACTAAATCTTTAAAAGAAAGTCAATTAATTGAAAATTTTCAATGGCCAATTACATGAGCAATTAATATTGTAGTACAACTTACCTAAAATATCACTGTTTTTAATGGTTACCAAAAATAATATATATATATATATATATATATATATATATATATATATATATATAATCTCTCTCTATATAAATAATAAATATTATATAACATATTAAAAGTGTGTAAATTCTTAGAAAAGTGATTCGAACTTTACACCATTCATTAAAACACTCCCCTTTAGACAAAATCAACTTTTTACTATTTTTTAAAATATAATTATAAATAAATACAAATAATATATATTTTTGGAAAAATAAAAACCACCATTATTAAAAGAGTCCTAATTATAGTACCTTATATTTGCAAGTAAATATAAATTTTCCAAATTTGAAATAGAATTCAACATATACACTAAAATAATAAATTTATCCTATTTTTGAACAGTTTCTCTTTTTTTTTTTTTTGAAAAAAAAAGTCTAAAAATATGTATAAATTGTTTTAAACTTGAATTCAATGTGTGTGTATATATGTGTATATAAATATATATAGTTTTTTCTACTTTTACTATTTTTTTTATTTTATTTTCATTCAAGTCGTCCTGTAGGATCAAAATTTTCTATCAAGTAAAAATTGAAAGGTTAGTTTTAATTGCATTATTTTGATATCTTTATTATCGTATTGTTTTATTTTAATTTACAAATAATAGATGAATGTCGGTCGGCTTTGATGATTTTTTTTAGGCAAAGGTTAGGTTTAACTATGTTGTTTTAATATATCTATTAGTGTATTATTTTGTGATAGTTTACAGGTCGTAGATTATAGTTTACAGGTCGTAGACGGATTTCGATAAACGTTGAGGAATTTTTGTATGTATAGGTTAGATTTAATTATAATATTTTGATATATTTTTTATCGTATTATTTTGTTATAGTTTACAGGTGGTAGATAAATTCGACTGACTTTAAGTTTTTTTTTAAGGTAAAGATTAGGTTTAATTGTATTGTTTTGATATCTTTGATTTAAGAATTTTTTTTTGTGTGTAAAGATTAAGTTTAGATGTATTGTTTTGATATCACTATTATCATATTATTTTGTTATAGTTTAAAGATGGCAGATTAATGTCTATCGGATCTGAGAATTTTTTTTTTATAAAGGTTAGATTTAATTGCATTGTTTTTATATATCTTTATCATCGTGTTGTTTTATTGTAGTTTATAGGTGGTAGTTGAATATCGATCGGTTTTGCCAGTTTTTAATTTCATGTCTAAGACATTCATCTACTCTTCAATGGCTTGCCTCTTATAATTTTCGAAGGATTGATCATTCTTTTTAAAGTTATATCACTTCTGAGTGTTGTTAGACGTGAAATAATGTTGAAAATAATAAAACATTCAAATATATTCATAATAGATAAGAGAAATTTATTTATTCAACTCTCTGTAGTCAAATTTCAGGTATATTTTTCCCATTAAGACATTAGGGAAAGCAACTGGACTGTTGCTTTTACTGAATAACTCTCTAAGTCAACATATCTTTTTTATCATATTTTTAATAATGTCTTTCTTCAAGGACGAGTATCTGTAAGGCCTGAGGTTGAGGGGGGATTTTGTGGTAAAGATACCTCTAGTGGGAGGAAGGAAAGCTGGTTCAAAAAGAAAATATTGATATTAGTTGAGGAGTCAAAAAAAATAATTCGCGCGTTTCATTGTTAAAAAGGCAACAATAGAGAATTCAATTAATATGACAAACATAGAGGTGTGATATGAAGCATAAACTATTCACTATTATCATCTATATTTAGCTTGTTAATGACCCTAATACCAATGAATTTACTTTTACAGTAAGTTCGGAAAAAGTTATATCTTAAGAAACTATTATATGAATTATGTGCACCCCATTAAACATAATTGCACTTTGGGCGTATTGGTCTTTTCCACACTTGCAATCCGAGTCCAATGAACAACATTATTTTGCTATTTTTTTGTTTTTAATGTTAACAAAACAGTGGTACTAGGGATTTGAACCTTTGACATCTTGTTTAGATACTACAACCTTTACCACTAGGCTACTAGGCTCAATTGTTTCTACAAAGTTGAAGTTTATTTATTACCTTAAAATCCGTATTTGGCCTATATATTTGTATTTTCGTCATTGCTTAAGCTCATTTATTTCTTGACCGCTTATGTCAAAATCAGTCCTCGTTGGAAGAATCTTGACGGCTTATGTCAAGATTAGTCGTCATTGGAAGATTCTCTTGACCGCTTACGTCAAGATAATGGTGCACCCGCGCTCTTCAAATCGTGGGTTCGCCTCTGATTGGATGAAATAGTCAATTGAGCAACGAACATAATAACTGGACCTAGAATGATTATAGAAAGAGCCAATAGCATAATATAATGGGGATTGGAAAAAAATGGCATCTAAAACTAAAGTAATACTATTACAATAGCACCCACAATTAAATACCCGGTAAATAGCCACTCTCAATATAAGTCGTGTACCATTTCATCTTCTTCTTCTTCTTCCCCTTTTTTTTCATTCTCTGTACCGCAGAATTCTTTCAATTTCTCACTGCAGCTTCAAAATTCACCTACCAAATGCTCATTTTTGTTATGTAAGATGTCCAACAAATTAGTGTAAAAAAAATTTTTTTTTACTGTGATTTTGAAAGTTTGAGTCTTTCTAGAAAGAATTGCACACAAAGAATTTCACCACCAAATCTTCTTTGAGATGGTTGACATCGAACATGTCGTTTACCTTTCTTTCTTTCCTTTTCTTTCCATTCAAACTCTTAAACCTCCATTCCTTTACCTTTTTCGATACTCCAATTTACCTTTCTCATTCCACAAATTTTGTATAAAATATCCAAAAATCTGCATTCAATTAGCTTCCTATAGTTTTTTTTCATTGTAATTTTTCTCAAAATTGATACAAAATAACAACTTTGGCTTCAGTGTTACTTTCAATAATGATAAAATACGGAGGTGTATGATGTGCTATATGTACACAAAAACATGCATAGATTTCTATCCATCCATTTGAAAAGGTATATGAATGTGCTCTATGTATTGTATCAATTTGGTATAGCTACTATATATGTTTGCACAATTTTTCTCTGTAAAAGGTGTATTTATGTAATATATATACTGTATCAATATTCTATAAAAGTGTATCAATCTAGTATAAAAGAGTATCAATTGGGTATATGGACACTGCATATGCATGTATAGGTTTCCCTTCTCTCTTGTATGAAAGTGTATAAATGTTGTATAAAAAGAGTATCAATTGAATATATGGATCCCCTCTCTTTTTTAAAAAGTGTATCAATGTAGTATAAAAGTGTATCAATAAGGCATATAAGTATATCCATTGAGTATAGAAACTGCATGCGACCGACTGCCTCCAATTGTTATAAATTGGGCCAAATGGCTAAAAAAGGGAAATAAATTAGGCCAGCTGGCTACAATTGTGCACATTTTTAAATTTTGGGCCATTTCTTTTCAAAATAGCCAGCCCATGTCCTTTCCTCTAATATAATACCTTATGATAAGGACTAATATTAAATAAAACTATACGTTGTTCCTTACAATATTCACTGGAACTCTTTCAATGCACCAACAGTAAGAGCCTTAGTGTTATTCATAGTATTGACACTTTTGGCTTTGACAGGAGAAATACTACACCCCAACCTTTTTGTGTTGTCAAAATTAATGAAATTTTGAGTGTTTTCACTGTTAATTAGAACATGTAAAGAACATTAATTAGAATGGCAGTGACTGTTGTTTTCCTAATTTAGTAAATTTTGTATTTTTCAACAAGAACTTCAAACATATGTCAAACTAAAGTAAAAACAATCAAATAAAGTTGTAACTCTGTATTGTTAACTTAGAACTTCAATAATAAGTTCAACCAAACTTATGAACTTCAACAAAATGAAGTTGTAATGATCCTCCAGGTTAATTTCTACATTTCCACACCTTTATGCCATTTAGAGCTTTTCTATAGTTGCCCCAAGTCATTTATGACTTGCTGGAGCAGACAGTTCGGTTATCGAGCAGTTTGTTTGATTTTGAGTCAATTTCCTATTTTGAAGATTTTGTTGTTAAAGATTAGCATCGAGCGTAAAATTCAGGTTAACTACCACGTATGCCAATTTGATAGTTCTATCAGCTCCGAAATGTCAATTTTAGGCAAAAGGGACCTTTGGATTAGGTCCCAAGGGCTATTGGTGGATTTTGATAATAGTGAGCTTTGGGTATAGGACACATATTTCATCAAAATGACTCCAGATGGAAATTTTGATGACACCGTTGACTATAGAATTTTGAATTTTATGAGGTATCATAGTTCGTTTATGTTTATCGAATTTCGAATGAATCTCCAGGGATCAATAGAAAGATGGCAAAAATAAAGTTTCAGATGGTGCAACCGCTTAAGAAAACCTTTGGTCGCTTAAGCTGTGGCTGCTTAAGCGATCAAGAGGGTCGCTTTAAAGGCCAAGTTGGTCTGCACCCAATTGCTTTAGCAAAGACCTGACCACTTTAGCGGGCGTCGCTTAAGCAATGTATTATCCTCTTTAGAAGAGGTCAACATGGGGCAAGGGTCTCTTAAGTGACCATATGCCGCTTTAGTGGCGATCTTTTAAGCTGTAAAATGGTCCCTTAAGCGGTAACAATAGAGGCATTTAATTCACCATTCACCCATTTTCTCTCATTATACTCAAGACCCAAGTTCATCAAAACCCTAAAGAGATTAGAAAAATTAGGAGATCGAACTTTAGGCGATCATGGGATGTTGGTGAGCTCAGGAAAGTCATTTTCTCATAGTAATCCTAGTGAGTTTACGTGTAATTCTTGATTTAATTCTCTGATTTAGTCTTAAATTCCTAGTTTCTTAATGGGTTGATTTTTATGTCGTTTAAGATCGGGATTTACTTATTCTTGAGGGTAAATGATCCTTGAGTGTAAAGGGACATGTTGACGATTTTAAAATTGTGATTCCACAAGTGTACCCTACATGGAATTTTGAAATGATTTTGGACCCAAAACATCAAAACAAAATATGGGTATCATTATTCTTGTATTAATGTCTAAATCACTATTTTGATAGTGTGGCATTAAGTGTAGTCTTCTCAGAAGGGAAAATCTCCAATTTTAAAAATTTATCGAGCATTCTTTGACGTACAGGTAGGCTAGGCTTACTCTCTTCATATATTGAGCATTATTATGGTATTGGTACAATATTATACTAATTTTGGGTTCAAAACTTGCACCATGATAGTATAGTTAGAAAAATATGGATTATTTAGCAAACTAGCGGGCTGTATTAGGTAGACTTGACCTAACTATATGTTCCTTAGGATGAATTGCTATCTTAAGACTTAATGAGATTTATTTAGCACCTTATGGAAGACTTTGGGACCCTAGACAAGTTTTGGGTGGAATTTCCTTAGAATGGACTTTCGGGCGGACCTCCTGCCTTTTTAGGGAAATATTATGATTAGCGTTTTGTAGACATAAGAGACCTTCTTCTTTCATCCTATTTATATTCTAAAACCCAAGGAGGATTTAAACATTTTTTGAATTTGACTAGGCTTGTACCTTGGATTTACTTAAGATCGGTTTGAGTCCAACAATTATGATATCAGGACCAATTTGAGTGTAGAAACTATGATATTAAGATTGGACAGAGTATAACAATTATGATATTAAGACCGATTTAAGTTCAAAAAATTATGATATTAAGACCAGTTTGAGTCTGGCATCTAAAATACTATTTTTGGTTCGAGTCCAACATTGAGGGGTTACATTTGATAGTTATGGAATTGGTTCGAGTCTGGTATTTATGGTAAGGGGAAACCACTGTTATGATTTTGAGGTTCAGATTTTGGGATTTTTACTTTCAGTATTTCCTTCGTGATTGCATCCATCAGGCTTATGTGCACTCAGGTTGATTATTTATACTTGTTTGTGCCTTCTGTCTTATGAGGGTTCATTTAAGCTATAGTTAGTTACATTCTTTTCGATATAATTTATTTGGATACTCATTTCTAGTTTTTGAAGCATTATGTTTGCCCTATATCTCACATCTTATTGTGCATTTATTATGATTTAGCTCAACCGCCGATGATGCCTACTAAGTATCCATTATCTTTGTGCTCATGATATACTTATGCACCATTTTCTAATGCAGATCTAAGTATGGGATGTCTCCATTAATATTTTTACCAGTGCGGGTCAAAGTTTGGAGATAGGGTAAGCTTTTAAAGTTGGAGCTGACCTTCTCTCCTTCTATTTTTGGATGGTCATTTGTTTGAGATTATTGTACATTTGATACTACTAGTACTCTTATTCTTTTGATATAGGCTCTAGTACCATCCTTACTAGGTTATGAGATACTGTTACTCTTTTACTTATTTATCTCTAGCAGTACGACCATCTTTATATTTTATTATTTGTAATCTAATTACTTGTGTAATGTCGATGTTTGTCCAACTTTCTACCACTTATCCCATTACTTTTCATTTCAAGCTATGGTTTGTCTTATCTATTAGTGGGATAAAGTAGGTGCCATCATGACTCAGGAAATTAGGCCATAAAAAATTAGTGTCAGAGCTAAGTTCACTAGTATTATCGATACAAGATCAAGGGTCTAGTAGAGTCTCATAGATCGGAACATGACACGACTCGACCCCCGGGCCATGGGCATCTAAAGTCTGATCGGGACCGGAGACAAACCCTGCTACCCAACCCAAATACCAATGGTATACCTTGAGTCGCTGAAGTCCGAACATATAACAAGATAGAACATTATCCATGTGGTGACTCTAGGATAAGTCTATAACCGAGACCAACCCAACCAAGTTTATCCACCTAATGACTAACCAAATCAATGCGGAAGCCATAACCCAATACCATAATGATGAGCCAATGTATGTATAAATAACATAAATAATCCATACCATATCCAAGTCCACAGTTGTCCATACAAAGCCTCTAGACCAACCAAAGAGTACTCAATCGGGACATGCCCTCGACCATAGCCGAAAATCAAAGTCTATAAAAGACTAGAATTATGTAAAGTAAATCATGACATAAAATAGATGCCTTCCGAACAATGGAAGATCACCACTTCAATCCAACATCGACTATACCGAATCCGATCACTAAACAAGAGGAGTGGAATGGTTGGTTCCCGCATAACGTAGGTATACAGCCGCCAGTAGACGGGTATATGGGTAAACACTAGCATGTACTCAATATAAGGATAAAATAATGATAACCAGTGAAAATCAAGTAAAACTATACATAATACATAAAACTACCGGGAAAAGAGACCAAATTTAGCATGCTTTATAAACCATTACCTGGGCTGTGTAGCTTGGCCGTCCTAAACCATCCACAGGCTATATAGGTTTACCTCCCCCTACTGAAAGGGCCCTAGTGCATGTAGCCACATGACCAGAGAAGTATTCTATGGGATGACTAATACATCCCCTAATAGTGTGACATCATGCACACGGTCCACTAAGACTAATCCTCATATCGGCAAATATGAGTTTCCAGTTTTGGTCCCCCCCGAAACTGCCATCTTTCACGGCTTTGCTACACATCTCTCCATTAATACCTAATTAAAAAGAATTTCCAAATACCCAAACAATTATCCATTTATTAACCAAGGCCATTAGTATTGGTATCATCATACCAATCCTTACATGCAAGTAATATCTATAGCCAAACCATTTAGGTTAAGGGGACTTTCAAGTGCCCTTCCATCAACCATATTAAACCACTTGGGAGACTTCCAGGCTACTCATAAGCATAACCATTTAGCCTTATCTTTTCTAAACCATTTAAACCAATTTCGTTAATGCACTACCTTGAGGGATTTCTATGTATCCCGAAAGATTTTCAAAATAGACCAATCATGACCACCAAAACCTTTACCCTTTGAAACCATTCCAAACCAATTTAGACCATGCCAAGCATTTAAAGCACTTATATCACTTAAACCATGCAAAACCATCCAAAACTAGGCCTCCTAAGGCAAGACAAAGACCCCCAAAACAAGACACAGAACCATAGGCACAAAGTACTTCATAATAACTACCTAGATCAAAATGAAAAACCATCCCGACAAAACCATACCACAAAAGGAGTCCTTAGAAATAGACACCGAAAGAAACATAACCACCTATACCATAAATAATACAATGTAGAGTCAAGACTTATATCCGGGGAACAAGGCGGATGCGAAATGAGAACCTTAAGCATAAGCGCTATAAGAATGCACGCCACACTAGTAGGGTACTCTCTTAACCGAGATAGAAGAGGATCACTAGATTATGCAACCCGGCCTTCCTTTGAAGTCTGTCGCTAAAGAAAATTTTAAGGCTAATCATCAACCTTCACCCCATTACCTAAAAGCACAATAGTCCACTCCAATGCGTATATCCGAAGAGTACACCAGGGACGTTTGGTTCTCCCATACCTAAAATCTTATCCATCCCAATGCTACCTAGAGCCCAACAAAGACATGCAAAACAACTAGACCAATTTGACTCCAAGGTTGTTAATTGAAACAAAACTATTTAAAATCAAACCGTGTCCCCCAAGGCATTTCCTAAATCATTTGAATTTCAACCTAAACCAATTCATGTTCCTTTAACCATTTATTCAATGCAAAGATTTAAGAAAAGTCAAACCATATGACAAAACTATATCCAATGGTAATTCACAAACATTTTGAGGGCATATATTTTACAAGTTCTAAGCCAAGTAATTGAAGAATCCATAGTACCCCAAAATTCATTTACCATTCCCATGCATCCCCCAATATTCATAAACATTAGTAAAACATGAACAATACATCATAATCCATGGAAAATCAATTAAATAAGTGATTTGTCAAAATTCTCAATTGTACCAAAATCCATTTTAAAAACCATGGATGTAGAAATCAATTTCATACCCACAACAAAGTACAACTATAAGGACTAAGAAACATACAAGCTATATGCTCTATCCCATCCCATGACTGATCCCCAGTCACTTCGTCCAATCCGAACTCCCGACAAATAAGTCACAAATTTCCCACTATTGTATTCCTTAAGTCATCAACCTCGTCCAACCTACCAATTTACCTCTGCATTTTCTGAATTGCTATCCCGAGCTAACATACTCTCTTTACTATTATCAAATGTCTAGGTTCAAGCCTAGAATCTACCGACCACCATTTATTACTATCAAAGTACCCTATATAGAATGTAATATACATATAAGGTCCTCCCCTACTAGAAGGACACCCTAAATTTCTTAGTCACCCAACAACAACCTATGCATTTCCAGGGAACCATTCCCCCTATATAGGCAAGAATAAAATATTTCATAGAGAATCATCAAGACTGATGAAACCTTCATCTAGGAGATCCCTAAATCTTTCTTTAGGTTCTATTAACCTAACTAGAACCATACTATAAAAGAAGAATAGAAATTGAACAAATATCCAAAACAAGACCAATCCCAAACCAACCTCCCAATTAGAAAGACACGATGAGGGTTGTCAAGACAACTTCTAGAGATTCATTCACCACCAAAACCGAATACAAGGAAAGACCATTCGAGTTAGAATCTTTAACCCGGACCAAGTAATAAAGACACCTCCCTTTTGTAGGCCGATATCCGAGTCCTAAGACATGATATAACCTTTTTCCTTAATAATTAGGGAACAAAGCCATCCTCCCATTCATGACTAACTCACCATGGAGCCTAATAAGTTCGATAATCTAGTAATGAAGAAATATTTGCGCAACTAAATCCATCCCTCGAATGAAATCAGAATCCACCATATTTGAGTCAAATAATTTCCACCTAGATCCCTTTATTACCAACAAACACTGCATACCTCCATAAACTCTTTTAGAAAAAAGCAGAGGCACCTACCACGGTAGAATCAGAAGAAGAAAAGAGTTTAAAACAACCTTGGGACTAAAACCAAAATACACAACCTCCAATAGGGTCACAAAAGATAGAGCACCCCAAAACCAAATAAACCACACCCACCATAATGAAAGGAGTTGTCAAAATACTAGTGCTAGAGACAGAAGTAGCACCCCTGGTGCAAGAGCTAGAGAAGTAGCAATCAATATCCTATTTGCCTAAGAAGCAATCCTTATGGGACACTCCTATTTAACCAGGAAACCATGACTCCTTACCTTGCCTATTTCCAATAACACCTCATTCCTTTTTCTACCGATAGGATAGGACGAGCATGACAAAATTTTCACTATTTGGGTGAATAGACTGATAGAATAATGAAACTCGACACTTGTAACCTCTCCAAGAATGAGTTCCTTCTTCCAAAATAGAGTTAGTGGAGACCAGTAGGACTCCACAATGAAAACCAGAAGCTATGGCCCTTGACCAGGTCTAGGCCTCATGAGTTTGACTAGATCCATCCACGTTATCCTTTAGTGGGACAGGTGAGTTTCCAAGAATCTTTAGATCATTGAGGAGGCATGATTCGAAGAGTGAACCAAATAATATTCAGAGAATAGTTAAAGACCTTAGACTCAATAGATCTAAAGTAGAATAACCAAGAAAGTGAAACATTCCTAAATGCCTCATCACCTTCTGATTACAAATGTAGTGCACGACACATCCATAACCAAGACTTTATTTTACACGGATTTATAGACACCCCATGACACCAAAACCTAAAGCTCTGATACCAACTTGAAACGACAAGACCCCCGAGCCATGTCGTAATGGGCATCTCAAGTTCGACTAGGATCGGAAATAACCCCTGTTACCCAACCTAACCACCAATGGCATACCTTGAGTCGGTTGATGTCCGAACATATAACAAGATAGCACATTATTCATGTGGTGACTCTGAGATAAGTCTATAATCGTGACCAACCCAACCAAGTCTATCCACCCAATGACCAACCAAACTAGTGTGGAAGCCATAACCCAATACCATAATAATAAGCCAATGTCTGTATAAATAACATAAATAATTCATACCATACCTAATTCCATAGTTGTCCATACAAATCCTCTAGACTAACCAAAGAGTACTCAGTCGGGACATGCCTCCGACCATAGCCAAAAATCAAAGTCTATCAAAGACAAGAATTATGTAAAGTAACCATGACATGAAATAGATGCCTTCCAAACTATGGAAGCTCACCACTTCAATCCAACATTGACTATACCCAAATCCAATCACTAAGCAAGAGGAGTGGAATAGTCGGTTCATGCATAGCGTGGGTATATAGTCGCCAGTAGATAGGTTAGTGGGTGAACACTAACATGTACTCAGGATAAAGATAAAATAATGCCAACCAGTGAAAACAAAGTAAAAACATCCATAATACATACAAACATACATATATAAGTAATGGGAAAGGGGATCGGGTTTCGTATGCCTTGAAAACCATTACCTAGGCTATGTAGCTTGGTTATCCTAAACTACCCACGGGCTATAGGTGCTTAGATCCCCCTGCTTAAAGGGCCCCAGTATGTGTAACCACATGAACAGGGAAGTATCCCATGTGTGATATCATGTACACGGTCCACCAAGACCAATCCTCATATTTATAAATACGTATTTTCAATTTTATCCCCCCGGGACCACCACCTTCTAAGGTTTTACTACAAATCCTGTCATTAATGCCCAATTAAATCCAATTTCCAAATAAGTAAATCATTATCCATTTATTAAACAAGGTCATTAGTGTTAGAATCGTCAAACTAATCCTTACTTGCAAGTAATATCCATAGCCAAATCATTTAGGTTAAGGGGACTTTCAAGTGCCCTTCTATATACCATATTAAACCACTTGGGAGACTTCCATGTTCACCATAAGCATAATTATTTATACTTTAGCCTTTCCAAACCATCTAAACTAATTTCATTAATGCACTCACTTGAGGAATTTCCATGTATCCCGTAAGGTTTTCAAAATAGACCAATCATGACCACCTAAACCCTTGCCCTTTGAAACCATTCCAAACCAATTTAGACCATTCCAAACATTTAAAGAATTTATATCATTTAAACCCTTTAAACCATGCAATACCATCCAAAACCATTTAGAGTTCCATTACCAAACCAAACTATGCGAGAGTTTTAATGAAAACCAAATAATAGAGTAAAAACATTCTTTGAGGCATTTTATCAAATATGTTGAGGGCACACCCTTACTAAGACAAAAACCAATGCATAAACCACCATAATTAGGGTTACTCAAGACGTTTTTTGTTAAAACCTAACCAAAAAATGACCACATATGCAAACCATGACCAAAAAAATGTAAAAAGATGATTTAAACCAATACCAAACCATATACATCAAGATCCTCAATAAGATTTTGACACCCACCATTCATGATTCATAAACCAATGTTTAAAACACAATTCACATGCCTTCATATTTAAATAACAATGTGGGAAGGAGTACATGCCTTATATAAGATGATTCACGAAAGAAATTTTGACCTTTGAGCCCTTTGAAGAACACATGAAGAAACCCTAGGCTCCAATATTCAAGAGAATGTTTGAGAGAGTATTTGATGTGTTATGATCCTTTAATAAGTGTTATGGAAGGCCATATTAGGTTATATGAAGTGAGGACATAAGGTTTTAGGAGTAGGAAAGGTACAAACTACCCTTGACTTAAAATTAAAACAAGCCACGTCCAAGGGTACGACTCTCTTTTACCACTCGTATCAAAGGGTACGAGTGGCACCCCAACACATACCCAACCTTTCCATGACCTTACTTACTGGATTATATATGACTCACCCTCCCTAAATCGTAACTGAGAGTAGGAGTAACACCCTTCAACCATTCCCACCAATCGTTTAGTGGACAGATTCCCAAGACAAGACACACAAGCACCACATGACTTGTCCTATGTCACTTATATGTTCCTGTACAACTCTTACCCATATAAGTCGGATCTTGGGTAGTACCTAAGACAACCTTACTTCCTAGGCTATGATTGGACCCTCAATACCGCTCATGATTCATATAAAAAGGTACGAGTGACTCCATTAAGTCATACCAAGCCAAAGAGGTCAAAAACCAATGAAATTTTGCAAAGGTTTCTATTCCTAGGGTGTTTTTGTCTCCCCTACTAGGATCACTCATCCTCGAATGAAGGATAAGCATAAGGTAACACATTAAGATATATCAAAACTTACTCCAATAGAAATAGAGGACAAGAACACAAACCAAGATGAGAAGATTATCACATACCCCAAGCATAATTTACACCCCAACACCTTCATCCCGACCTCTAACTAAGTTAGGAAGCAATGATACAAGAGGAACCTTTACTCACCTTTAACTAAGTTAGAAAACAAGGATGTGTTGAACAACACACACCTGCTGCACAAATTTTCTAGGACAAGGAACCAACGCAGATCCTTGGACTCCATGTCTATCTCCACATCCCAAATTACTTTCTCGTACTTTTTATCCCCCCCCCCCCCATGGAACCTTTATTGAATCCATACCTTTCATTTACAATTGGTAAACTTAATGATCCAAGATCCTCATCGGGACCTCCCTAAATGAACAAGGAATTTGAGATACTAAAACCACCTATAGGAACCTAACTAACCAAGCACCATTCACCCCCCACAAATTATAGATTACCAGATGAATGGACTCATGCTAGAGAGCAAGTCCGAATCGATTTAGAATTTATCGAGACACATCACTATAAGAGCTTGACTCTAACTATTCTCCACCAATTCTACGTTCAAGCCTATCCAAAACTAAGAGGAGTTAACTTAAGCCACCGGGCACTACTCCTCACATTTATCTCGAAACACTATTTCGCTTTCATCACCATTATAATATGGAAACTATGAGTAAAGGACATGAGAAAAACCATATCCAACCATTTATAACCAAAATCCCCAACCTATGATTGAACACTAAGACCAGGCAATAATAAAAACATGAAACATTCATAAAAATCATGCCTTACCAAACCTAACACAACCATGGGCATATCTATCAACCATAACAATTCAAGCCTATTGCTTACATACTTGCATTATGATCTATCCATTAAAAAATCTACAAACCATCACCATTACACAAGGATTTTCACCACCTATCCCTTTCCCAATAAGTTATCATGACAACAACCTTACCTGACCTTTAAACCTTAACTCTAGTAGCCTCCTTAGACTCTCCCCCACTTAGGGACTTCTACATTCCCCTTTACAAAAAGTCATCATTCTCTCCAAGCCACTACCATCCTAATATAAGGAGAGTCATTAAGGGACCAAAGTACAAGAATTATCCACACTTCCCAAGGCAAGACAAAGACCCCTGAAGCAAGAATGGAACCATAGGCACGAAGTACTTTATAACAACCACCTAGATCATAATAAAGAACTATTCTGACAAAACCATATGACAAAAGGAGTCCTTAGAAACGGACACCAAAAGAAAAAAAACCACATATACCATAAATAATACAATTTAGAGTCAAGACTCATATTCGGGGAACAAGGCGGATGCAAAATGAGGACCTTAAGCATAAATGCTATAAGAATGAATGCTACACTAGTAGGGTACTCTCTTAACCGAGATAGAAGAGGATCACTAGATTATGCGAACTGACCTTCCCTTGAAGTCCACCGCTAAAGAAAATTTTAAGGCAACTCGTCAACCTTCACCCTATTACCTATAAGCAGAATACTCCACTTCAATGGGTATCATGGAAGACGTGTACTAGGGACATTTGGTCCTCCCATAACTAAAGTCTTATCCATCCCAATGCTACCTAGATCCCAGCATAGACATGCAAAACAATTAGACGAAGTTGACTCCAAGGTTCCCAATTGAAATAAAACCATTTAAAATCAAATTGTTTCCACCAAGGCCTTTCCAAAATCATTTGAATTTCAACCAAAACCAATTCATGTTCCTTTAACCATTTATTCATGCAATGATTTAAGAATAGTCAAACCATATGACAAAACTATATCGAATGGGAATTTCACAAACATTTTGAGGGCATATATTTTAAAATTTCAAAACCAAGTAATTGGGGTATCCATAGCACCCTAAAAGTCATTTACCATTCCAATGTATCCCACAATGTTTATAAATATTAGTACAACATGAACAACGCATCATAATCCATGGAAAATCAATGAAATACGTGATTTGTCAAGATTATCAGTTATGCCAAAATTAATTTTCAAAACCATGAATTTAGAAATCAATTTCATTTCCACAAGAAAGTACACGTACAGGGACAAAGATATATGCAAGCTCCATGCTCTATCCCATCCTATGACTATATCCCTGGCCCCTTTATCCAACTTGAACTCTCGACCTATAAGTCAAAACTTCCCCGCTATTGTCTTCCTCAAGTCATCAACCTCATCCAACCTACCGATTTACCTCTGCAATCTCCATATTGCTATCCCGAGCTAACATACTTTCTTTACAATTATCAAACATCTAGGTTTAAGCCTAGAATCTACAATCCACCATTTAGTACTATCAAAGTACCCTATATAGAATGAAAGTTACATATAAGGTACCCCCCTACTACAAGGACACCCTAAATTCTTTAGTCACCCAGTGATAACCTATGTATTTCTAGGGAACCATTCCCCATATGCAGACAAGAATTAAACATTTCATAGAGAATCTTCAATACTGATGAAACCTTCACCTAAGAGATCCCTTAATCACTCCTTAGGCTCTATTAACCCAACCGGAACCATTCTATAAAGAAACGATAAAAATTAGAAAAATGTATAAAACAAGACCAACCCAGAACCAACTTTCCAACTGGAAACACGCGATGAGGGTCATTAAGATAGCTTTAAGAGATTAATTTATCACCAAAACTGAATACAAGGAAATACCTTTTAAGTTAGAATCTTTAACCCAGACCAAGTAATAAAGACACCCCCATTTTAGAAACCAATCTTATAGTCCTAAGACATGATATAACCTTTCCCCTTATTAAGTAGGGAACAAAGCCATCCTTCTATTTATGACTGACTCACCATGGAGCCTAACAAGTATGACAATCTAGTAGTGAAAAAAAACATAGGCACAACAAAATCCATCCCTAGAATGACATTAGAATCCACCACATCCAAATCAAAAAATTTCCACCAAGACCCCTTTATTACCAACAAACACTATACACCCTCATAGACTCTTTTGACAATCTCAGAGTCACCTACCGGGGTAAAATCAAAAGAAGAAAGAGTTTGAAACAAACTTGGGATCAAAACCAAAATACATAACCTCCAATGGGGTCACACAAGAAAGAGGACCCCAAACCAAATAAACCACACACACTATAATAAAAGGATTTTTCAACATACCAGTATTAGAGATAGAAGTAGCACCCCTGGTGCAAGAGCTACAGACGTAGCAACCAATATCCTATTTTCCCAAGTGAAATCCTTGTGGGACACTCCCATTTAACCAAGAAACCATGAATCCTTACCTAGCCTATTTCAAACATCACTTCATTCACCCCGTACCAATAGGACAAGAGAGGCATGATAGAGTTATCATTATTTGGGTCTATAGATTAATAGAATAATGAGACTCGACATTGGTAAATCCTCCAAGAATGAGTTTATTCTTCCAAAATAGGGTTAATGGAAAGCAGTGGGACTTTACAAGAAAAACCAGAAGCTGTGACCCTTGACCAGGTCTATGTATCATGAGTTGGACTAGATTCATTCATATTTTCCTCGAGTGGGATAGGTGAGTTTCCAAGAACCTTTAGATCATTGAGGAGGCATGGCCTGAAGAGTGAACCAAATAATATTCAGAGAAGAGTTCAAGACCTCAGACACCATAGCTCGAAAGTAGAATAAGCAAGAAAGCCAAACATTCCTAAATGCCTCGCATCCTCCTTATTATAAGTGTGGTGCACGAGACACCCATAAGCAAGACTCTACTCAAAATAACTTTGTATATACCCCATTGCACCAAACCTAAAGATTTAATACAAACTTGACATGACCTGACCTCTGAGCTATGTCGTAATAGGCGTTTGAAGTCCAAAGAGGACTGGAGACAACCCCCGTTACCTAACCCAACCACCAATGGCATACCTTGAGTAGGATGAACTCCGAATGTATAAAAATTAGCACATTATCCATGTGATGACTCTGGGGTAAGTCTAATAGTCAAACCTAACCAACAAAGTCTATCCATTCAATGACCAACCAAACCAATGCGGAAGCCATAACCCAATACCATAATGATAAGCCAATGTATGTATAAATAACATAAACAATCCATACCATACCCAAGTATACAATTATCCATAAAATGCCTCTAGACTAACCATAGAGTACTCAGTTGGGACATGCCCCAGACCATAGCCAAAAATCAAAGTCTATGAAAGACAAGAATTATCTAAAGTAAACCATGACATGAAGTAGATGCCTAATGAACTATTGAAGCTCATTACTTCAATCCAAAACTGACTTTACCATAATCCAATCACTAATCAAGAAGAGTGGAATGGATGATTCCTACATAGGATGGGTATATAGCTGCCGGTAGATGGGCTAGTGGGTGAACACTAGCATGTACTTAGATTAAGGATAAAATAATGCCAACAAATGAAAATCATGTAAAACCATCCAAAATACATACAACCATACATATATAAGTGCCGGGAAAAGGGATCGGGTTTAGCATACCTTGAAAACCATTACCTAGGTTGTGTAGCTTAGTTGTCCTAAACCACCTAGGGTTATATAGGTTCAACTCCCCCTACTGAAAGGGCCCCATTATGTGTAGCCGCATGACCAGGGAAGTATCCCATGGGATGACTAGTACATACCCCAATAGTGTGATATCATGCACACAGTCCACTAAGTCCAATCCTCATATCGGTAAATATAAGTTTCCAGTTTTGGTCACCTCAGGACCGCCACCTTCTATGGCTTTGCTACACATCCCTCAATTAATGACCAATTAAAACCAAATTCCAAATAACGAAACCATTATCCATTTATTAACCAAGGCCATTAGTGTTAGAATCGTCATACCAATCCTTACTTGCAAATAATATCCATAGCCAAATCATTAGGTTAAGGGGACTTTCAAGTGCCTTTCTATATACCATATTAAACCACTTGGGAAACTTTAATGTTCCCCACAAGTATAACCATTTAGATTTTAGCCTTTCCAAATAATTTAAACCAATTCCATTAATGCACTCACTTGAGGGATTTCCATGTATCCCTAAGGTTTTTAAAATAAACCGATGATGACCACCAAAACCTTTGCTCTTTGAAACCATTCCAAACTAATTTAGACCATGCCAAGCATTTAAAAAATTTATAACATTCAAACCCTTAAATCATGAGAAACTATCCAAAACCATTTAGAGTTCCATTACCAAACTAAACCATATAAGAGTTTCAATGAAAACCAAATAATAGAGTAAAAACATTCTTTGAGGAATTTTATCAAACATGTTGAGGGCACACCCTTATCAAGACCAAAATCAATGCATAAACCCCCATAATTAGGGTTAATCAAGACCCTTTTTGTTAAAACCTAACAAACCAATACCCACACATGCATACAATTACCAAAAACATATAAAAATATGATTTAAACCAATACCAAACCATATGTGTAACAGCCCAAGCTCACCGGCATATGCGAAATTGTCCACTTTGGAGCCTCGGCCCCTCACGGTTTTAAAACGCGTCACATACGTGAAAGGTATCCATGCACCTATAAGGCACACTTCGTTCCCCTTCACTACCGATGTGGGATTTGCCTAAGTGAATGCAGGCGTTATGCATCGCCGTCCCTACACTCACCCCCCGTAGGGACTCAACGTCCTCGCTGAGGTTTACCCCACCACCGGCACCAGCGCTGGCTCTGATACCAACTGTAACAGCCCAAGCTCATCGGCGTATGCGAAATTGTCCGCTTTGGAGCGTCGGCCCCTCACGGTTTTAAAACGCGTCATATACGTGGAAGGTATCCATGCACCTATAAGGCACACTTTGTTCCCCTTCACTACCGATGTGGGAGTTGCCTAAGTGAATGCAGGCATTACGTATCGCCGTCCCTACAGCTATTGGGTTTGGTTGTTGATGCACCGAATGATGATGTAGTATTTGTAGATCAAAATGATATAAAGGAAGTGGCATGTCACTACCCGAACTAAAGCCTGGACATGAAGGGTATCTCAAGTCCCACATAGACTAGAGATCACCCTCTTCACCAAACCTAATCAGTACAACAACCCCAAGTGTCGGATGAATTTTGAACATATAATAAGATAGAGTAAGATAGGATTAATATTAATTCATAATAAGTCTATATCCACCCCCGGTAACCAGATAACCATCCATCACCAAAGCACTCAACCAAACCACCCAAGTCCACAGTAATCCAACAAAGTATAATGATTAAGACTACCCTCTAATCTCCATACGGTGCTTACAACCCTGAAGGACCACAAGCTAACCCATGACTGATATCTGCTATGAGTACTGAACAATGATGCATAGTAAATATGGAAAAACAGGTTGAAATTCCATAAGGTTTGAAATATGAAATAATGATAAATAACAATATCTGATAAAACACATGTATCTGAAATACTGTCTGAACTAGTCTAGTCTGAAATCCTCTAACTGAACTATCTGAATATGGAGTTGATGGGACAAACTCCCAACTAACTCTATCTACTTTAATATTAAAACTAGTAAAATGTTGAAATAAATGCATATCCTCGATAGATGAGGACTCACTACAAAATCTGTGAATACTGACTAGATCTGTCTAAGCACGGTCAAAAACCTGAGCATCCAAACCTATGATATATAACATCATAGCATAAGAAAGTAAGCGTCAGTACGTGGAATATACTGGTATGCTAGATAAGGTAAGGATGAATGCAAGGGATCATATGCATGAATAATAACTGACTGACTGATATAAAATAACTAAATATTAGTACCAAATAACTAAAACTGTTGTAAATACTAAGTATGCAATAATGTGCATATATATACTTTAACTGAAATTTTCTGAAACTGAGTACTAAGTTTTGTTACTGAGCAACTGATAATCTAAAGTTACTGATAACTG
Organism: Capsicum baccatum var. pendulum; assembly: GCA_030864225.1. NCBI lineage: Eukaryota > Viridiplantae > Streptophyta > Magnoliopsida > Solanales > Solanaceae > Capsicum > Capsicum baccatum. The sequence continues at coordinate 282,944,335 of CM061555.1, forward strand.
AATTATTGATACTAAGTGACTGCGTCTAACAGTCCTGATCCTTTAAAACTTAACTGAGTTCTAGACTAAGACTGAAACTGAAACTGTAGGAGGTAATCATCTAACCGACATTCCCCAATTTGAGCTAATTGGTGTCTAACCTATAATCCCCATTAGAATAGTGTTAATACCATGCCATAGGTACTAACGATGGATGTATAGATCCACTAAACTGATATAATATCCAAAGGACTAAGGGTTTCATGCCTGAACTGACAGGTGACCCCTGCGAGATAGTTAAGCCTAATCTGACGAGTGACTTCTCATATCCTATGCTGGCTACATAGTTCTGGAGTATAGGTACTGCTACTAACAACTCTGCCTATCTGAAGGGAAAGACACCATCCCTACACTCGCTTGGTGCTAAATCCTACTCCCAACTGAAAGACACTGAAATACTAGACTATTCTCAGTACATCTAATTGGTAACTCACTATTCTAATAATGCTCATAATATGTTTTGAAGACTATTTTGTAATGTACTGAGACTATACTACATAAATAGATATGATTTTTGGGTATTCAATACCCACAAGAATCAAAACAATAATAGTTAAATGGTAGTAAAGCTTGAAGATCAAAACATGAAGGCTTTTATTAAATAAATCACCCTTGTAGGATTTTCATTAGACATTTGTAGTCCATGGTATAAAACAATCAAATGAATGCCATGGAACTTAAAAAATAGAATGAATTCAACATAATAGTACTAAATCATGGTTTAATTCAACAAATGATAATATTAACACATGGAGAATTGAATAGTAACAATAACTTCCTGGTAACATGGTATAAAATCAATAGTGCATGGAGATTCATGGATGAAATAATAATTTAAAACACAATAACTTGAAAGATTATAACTTGGTAATTAAAATAGGTTACTTAGGATCCATGGATGAAAGGGATCCATGGATGAACATCTAACCAACCTGAGAAGAAGAGTTCTTGAAAGTTCTTAGAGATTTTTAAAGATTGACCTTGATTCTTGAACTAGGGTTTTTGCCTCTTGAGAGAGAATGATTAAATTTGGGGAAAAATGAATAAATAATGGTGTAACTAGGTTTATTAGGGTTGAATTTCATGTTAAAGCCTGACTATGGCCATGGAAAAAGACATAAATACCCCTGGAATAATTTAAAAACTCAGAATTTAAAACTAGAAATTAACTGAAAATCCCGATCAAGGCCCTTGGGACGATGCGGCGCTATTACATTGTGTCACTAGAATGTGGACAGCTAGGAATTAGACCATCAATGTGGTGCGGTGGAATCGCGTTACCCCTTAGATGCGACCTGAAAGTTTACCGCAATTCTGTCGGATTGCGTTTGTGTATTAGAAATTAACAAATATGAAAATAAGTTATGGCGCGATGCACCGGAATTGCGGTACCTCAATAGAAACTGACAATTGCCATTTTGAAATGCTCCACGATGTGCTACTAAGCAGAATGATGCTGTTTAACGATTGAAACTTAAAATTACCATAACTTCTCACCCATTTATCGGATCTAGGAGAATTTTATATCATTGGAAAGCTAATTATATTTTCAATGTAATGGCAGGCTCTACAATAAAAAATAAAGAGTGTTTCAAAAATTTTATATATGAATACTCATGCACTTGGACTTAGATTATTCTAGGGAAATTCGGGGTGTTACAATATCTCCTCCTTGGGATCATTCATCCTTGAATGAAACTGGTTAAGCTGAGACACTGATAGACATGGATTACACAATGATCATACAAGAACGAAAAAATGAGAACATGACTGAGTTTGAAACATGATACATGGACTGACTTTTATGAATGGGACTAGGCCCTTGAATGCATGCCATGGCTTAGAAATGGTCATTCGGCTATGATTGGAATGAGAGGGTCAACTTATGAGTACCCATTACTCCAAACTGGATTCATTATATGTAGGGAAACTAGAAGTTTTAGTATATGAAAGCTCAGGGACTATACAAACTAAATTGTGACTGAATATCTGGAATTTGAAACTGATACATGACACATAAACTAGGCTGAATACGCAACTACCTGGTTTCAATATCTTGGAATAGTTACATTCATGAGACTTCAGATAGTGTGACTAGATGGAAAGATCGAAAAACATACGAACTAGTCTTCCTGACTACTAAACTGAATTATTGGTTGTACGGACTATCTCATGCTTAAAATTTATACTCTACTGGAGCATTTCTTGTCATTCTTTCTATAAAGTTCTACTAATTTTAAGGAGCAAAGAAATCTTGGCATGGCCTGAATGAGACATAAGAAATCACAACGTGGCTAAAAGTCTGTAATATGAGGCGAGGCCTATGAAACATCACCTAAAATAGAATGACTATGCCTTATGTACTGCCGCTACAAATTTTCAAGCTTAAATGTATTTCTAGAATACTCTCTTAACTATACCCTCCTGAGACTAATGAAAATATTCACATGGGCACTAGGAATAAATGTATAAACATACTAACCTATTTGATTAACTAGATGACTAATAGCTGAATACTGGTCATGTAAGATTGCACTGTACTAAACATGAATAACTAGATTAAAACTATAAAGTACTATGCCTATGAGCTAATGACTGACTGAGGAGCATGAGGTAACTGAGCATGAATTCATGTGAACGGAATTATCTAGAAATTCAAGATGAAGCGCATAACATAATTCTGAAATACTGAGATATTGATAATTGAATAACTGGTAACTATATGCTTTGGTCAAGGAAATCGGAAACGAGATTGAGTTTGGAACTGAATGCTGACTGAGACTATGACTGAGTTTTGATAGCTACATGATGGGGACTAGCACAAATTGAGGATCCAAATGTACACTCATATTCTGCATTTTCTCAACTTCATATCTCAGGAAGAATTCTAATTTTCCTCTAATAACTAAATATAACCTCTTTCTATCTATTCACCTGTACACTAACATGACTTTATATTATATTTTCATAACTAGAACTTCGTGTAAAACATGCATGCACCAATCTTTCCTTAATCTTGAAACATCTACCCTACTCTCTCTCTTATAAGGAATTTCTCATCACTACATCATTTTATAACGAGAGTTCACTGAAGGCTAAATCATAGGGGCCTGAAGCATGAGTGGACACTATACTTGAACTTGATACTAACTGAATCCTGAGGAATAGAATACCTACATCATGGATTTACCAAGGGGACTAAACTAAAAATATATGTGATATAGTCTAAATTTAACTGATCATTCAGAGCGTAGCATGAGTCATGGGAACTGAGTATACTGTAAGGTATGAGCACCTGAGTCATGAGCTACGTGACCTGGGTTAGAGTTTCTGTATTCATGGATCATGATTCACAATACTAAGAAAATTAGAACTCTATATACTAGAAACTATAAATGTACACGATTTTCGATAATGTGCACGAATAGGAACTATGACCATAGAACTGACGTGTAAGGCATGAGTAGATATTGTGATAGATGAAGTGCAAAACTTTGCACTGAGGTAAGGATGGGTTGGGCATCAACCTCTCTCACTACTTCCCTACACATATTTACATTACTACTAAAATCTGAAAGTCTGACTTGGTTACTTGTTCTGCCATCTCCCCCTTAGCTTAGGGCCATTATTTTAAGTCTGTGAGCCACTTAATAAGCTCTAAATCAAACTGAAACTGCTTTTCTCTAGAGTCTGGAATACAATAATGCTTATAAAAATTGAACTCATCCTAAAGGACCATGCCTGGTAATACAAGGTCCATTGCTAGTACTTTCTTCTAATACAAAATTCGTAGCTTCTATTGCCCCAATAATCATTATACAGCAGCCTTAACACTGACTAACTTAGAATTCTCAACTTTTCTTTCTACTAGTTCAATCTAGAGATTCAAACTTAAATCAACTGAAACTGATGTACTACCCTTTCATTCAAGGATTGTTCATAAAGAAACTAAAATGGAACAACTCTATTACTAAAATTAACTGAAGGGATTTTCTTAAATACTGTAATCGAGCAATTCTTGTATACTTATCTGGATGGAATAGATTTTCCCACTAAGGTAAGCACTAAGAAAAGTTCTGTTAATATTTCTATTCTGACTTTAAAGTTGTCTGCTATGCAAGGAGTTACATAAGACAGAGAAGCTCCTAGATCTAATAGGGTATGAATATATGAATAGAATATCTATAACATACCATTGACTACATCAGGAGAACTTTCCTAATTTTTTTTGGACTGAAGTGCATAAAGTCTATTTGGGCATTGCCCACTGGCGGCATTAGAAGTGGCACCCTGTTGATTCGGGAGATCAAACTGAGCTAAAGGATGGTTGTACTAACCCTGTGAACCTGACTGAGAAAAATCTCTGATTCTATGGCCTAACTTGCAACACCCAAAACATACACCACTACCAGCCCTACACACACCCTGATGATTTCTGCCATATTTCTAGCAAAGTGGGTTGGTACAACCTCTTTTCATGCTACATTGAGACTTGGAGTCTGACATGCTATCTCGATTGAAATTTCTAAAATTTGGCACTAGATAACTAGATACAGAAGGATTTGGGGATGAGAATTTCTAACGAAACTAGAATCAGTTACGATTCTCTGACCTTGGCCTAAAACCATTTGTTCTGATTCTCTTACTTTTTTATTCTTTCTATCTTTCTTCCTATGCTTAAACCCTTTTCTCTTCTGAGTATGAACCCCAAGACTAGATAGGACAATAACCTATAGGTTGTTCTGAGCAACTACTGAATTGGCTAATATAGTAAAAATAGCTCTGAATTCTGCATGAGAGACATGCTCGTCCAGGGGATCTATCTGAACGGGTTGAGGTGCTGACTAATTTTTATTACTTTTTTCATTAGCTTCTCTGGAAGGCATATTCTGAATCATAAAGGAGAGATGAATTAGAATGAGATTTTAACTTAAGCTCATGCTCACTCGCATGACATAAATACCAAAAAAATTGAAACTTTTCGTAAAACATCTTATAGACTCTTGTCCATAAGTGTGGCGCGCTACACATCCATGCACAAAACTCTACATGATGTGGCTTTCAGACTCCTTAGGACTTTGCTGAACCTTAGGCTCTGGTACCAAGTTTGAAATGACCCAGACTACCCCTTAGTCGTCACACGGTGCTTATGACCCCGAAGGACCATAAGCTAACCTATGACTGATATCTGCTATGAGCACTGAACAATAATGCTAAATAAATGCAGAAAAATAAGCTGAAATGCCATAAGGTTCAAAATAAAAAATAATGATAAATAACATCTGATAAAACACTTGTATCTGAAATACTATCTGAACTAGTCTAGTCTAAAAGCCTCTAACTGAACTGTTTGAATATAGAGTTGATGGGACAAGCCCTCCAACTAACTTCATCTACTACAATATTGAAACTACTGAAATGCTAAAATAAAAGCATATCCTTGATAGATGAGGACTCACTACTAAATCTGTGATTGCTGACTGGAACTGTCTAAGTGCGGTCGAAAACCTGTGCGTCCAAACCTATGATATAAAATATCATAGTGTAAGAAAGTATGTGTCAGTACGTAGAATATACTGGTATGCTAGACTAGGTAAGGCTAAATGCAAGGGCTCATATACATGAACAGTAACTGATTGAATGATATAGAATAACTGAATATGAGTATGTGGATGACTGAAACTATTGTAAATACTAAGTATGCAATACTATGCATATATGTATACTGTAACTGAGCTTATCTGAAGCTGAGTACTGATTTTTGTTAGTGGGTAACTGATAATCTGAAGTTACTAATAAATAAATTACTGATAATGAGTGACTCTATCTGACAGTCCTGATCCTTTAGAACTGAACTGAGTTCTAGACTAAAGACTGAAACTGAAACTGTGGGAGATAATCATCTACCGACATTCCCCAATTTAAGCTAATTGGGGTCCAACCTATAACCCCTGTTAGAAGGGTGTTAATACTATGCCATGGGTACTAATGATGGTTGTGTGGATCTACTAACCTGATATAATGTCCAAAGGACTAAAGGTGTCAAGCTTGAACTAATGGGTGACCGCTGCGAGATAGTCAAGCCTAATCTGATGGGTGACTTCTCATATCCTATGCAGGCTATGTAGTCCTGGAGTATAGGGACTGCTACTAACGACTCTGCCTATTTGACAGGAAATCTAACATCCCTACACTCTCTCAGTGCTAAATCCTACTCCTAATTGAAAGACACTGAAATACTAGATTGTTCTGAGTACTTTTGGCTGGTAATTGATTGTTCTAATAATTCTCATAGTATGTTCTGAAGACTATTCTGTAATGTAATGATACTAGACTACACAAACAACTATGGTTTTTGGGTATTCAATACCTCCAGGACTTAAAACAATAATAGTAAAATGACACTAAAGCTTGAAGATCAAAACATGAAGGCTTTTATTAAATAAATCACCCTTTTAAGCATTTTATCAAACACTTGTAGTCCATGGTTTAAAACAATCAAAGGAATGTCATGAAACTTACAAAAATAGCATGAATTCAACATAATAGTACTAAATCATGGTTTAATTCAACAAATAATAATATTAACACATGGAGAATTGAATAGTAACGATAATTTCATGGTAACATGATATAAAATCAATAGTGAATGAAGATTCATGGATGAAATCAAAATTTAAAGCATAATAACTTGAAAGATTATAACTTAGTGATTAAAATAGGTTACTTGGGCTCTATGGATGAAAGGGATCCATGGATGAACATCTAACATACCTTAGAAGAAGAGTTCTTGAAGGTTCTTGGAGAGATTCTTGAGGATTGACCTTGATTCTTGAACTAGGGTTTTTACCTCTTGAGAGAGAATGATTTAATTTGGGAAAAAACTGAATGAATAATGGTGTAACTAGGTTTATTAGGGTTGAATTTCGTGTTAAATGCTGACTAGCGCCATGGAAAAAGACTCAAATACCTTTGGAATAATTTAAAAACTCATAATTTAAAACTAGAAATTAACTGAAAAATCTCGATCTAGGCCTTTGGTACGACGCGGCGCTATCGCGCCATGTCACTGTTAAGTGGACAACTGGGAGTTTGACCATCAACGTGATGCGGTGGAATTGCCTTACCCCTTGGATACGACCTGGAAGTTCACCGCTACACGGTGGAATCGCGTTGGTGTATTGGAAACTAAAAAATATGAAAATAAGATGTGGTACGATGTGCTGATATCGCAGTACCTCACTTGAAACTGACATTTGCCATTTTGACATGCTCCACGACACGCTACTAGTCTAAATGATGGTGTTTAACGATTGAAACTTAAAATAGCCATAATTTCTCACCCGTTTATCAAATTTAGGCAAATTTTATATTATTGAAAAGCTAACTAAATTTCCTATGCAATGGCAGGCTCTACACTGAAAAATAATGAGTGTTTCAAAAGTTTTATATACGAATACTCATGCACTGGGACTTAGATTATGCTAGGGAAATACGCGGTGTTACACAAAGTCTCAACAAAATCGAAATCAATAAAATGTCAAGACATGCCCCCGGCAATAGCCAAAACTAATATATAAGGAGATAGTCAAAACAAAGTATAAACAAGGTCTAAGACATAAGGAACAATGAACATGAAATTAGGGCTTCCAAAATCTGGAAGCTCACCACGTCAATGTCAACTCACGAACTAACTCGAGAACCTGATCACTGTGTACGAAAAATAAAAGAAGCTCTAGGACCTGCATTGCATAGGGATATAGTGTCTGAAGACAATTAGCAGTTAGAGCGCTAGCATATAAGTCGGGGATACAGGATATAATAATGCCTAGTCAAAACCAATCAATGCCTTTTGCGCATCATAATATACATACGTAAGTAATATGTCAGGGTAGGGAAAAAGGTTTAGCATGAACTTTTGAAATCTTTGCTTAGGTTGTGTAGCTTAGATATCATATTAATAACACACACGTGCTATAGGGGCTCCAGCTCTTGATTCCTATTTGGTCCCCAGTTTATATAGTCGCACGAACTAGAGAATGATCATACATATACGCTTGGGATACTTGAACCTCCCACTCATATAATAAAGTGACTTATGCATCCAATTATGTAGTATGATATGGGGGACTCAAACCTCCAACATCATATAATTTAAAGATTAAAACCTATCGGTCATAGTAAGAAAGAGGACTCAAACCTCAGGCTATTTTGACTATTCAAACCTCTCGTTCATAGTAAGCAAGAGGTCTCAAACCTCAGGTTGTTTTGACCCTCACGCTGACTAATGTGATTTCTAGTGTTGATCCCTCTAGGACCTCCACCTTCACAACTTGGATACATAGCCCTCTTTAAAACCTAATTAAGGCATTCATCACACATACACAAATTTATCCTATTACTTACCAAAGGCATCCCATTGGTATCGTCATACCAACGCTACTTGCAACCGTACAACATGCCATAACCATTATTATCCACTTGGGACTCGAACAGGTTGTCCAAACAAATACTTAAATTCAATTCAACATTTAGGGACTCGAACCCATTTGGACAATTAAACCATCAAGTTTATAATGCAAATCAATTTATGGCCAACAAGACCTTCATGAAACCATTTGCCAACCATTTACATTATTAGGACAATGCCTTAGTTCAAAGCACAATTTAATTTATGGTCATCAAGACCCTTACAAAGACATTCATCCTCTATTAACATTCTTATGCCAAGCGTAAGTTCAAAACATAATTCATCATGTGACAAGATTCCTCTCATTGACATTTTCACAAACAAGTTCAAGGCATACCATTTATTAAACAATTAGTCAAGCCATATACTATCAAATTAGGGTTAACCATGACTCCTCAGTTTAAATCACAATTTCCAAGCACCCACGTGTGAAAAACTATTATTAAAACATGCATAAACATAATTTAAATAAAGAGAGAACAATATTCAATAATATGCATTAAAACCCTCGACCATGGATTTCAAAATCACCATTTATGGTTCAAGAACAATTTTTAAAACACATGATTTTTTTCAACTAACAATGAAGAAAGAGTCACATGCTTGAGTTATGAAGATTCATGGAGAGATTTTGATCCTTAAGCCTCTAGATAAAAGCCTTGATGAAACCCTAGCCCAATCTCCTTGAGAGGTTTTTAGAGAGTTTTAAGAGTGTTTTGATCTTCTACAGTGAAGAATGAAAGGGCAAAATGTGTTACAAGACATGGAGTATTAAGGGATTGGGGTGGGAAATGTCCAAAACACCGTTAGCTTAAAAGCTGTTAAAAGAACGCAGAAGGGTATGGTTCGAACCCTCAACATGTATCCATATCATAAGAGTGGTACCCTCAACTCGTAATTTGATCATAAAGTTGGACACCATATTCTGTCTGATATATAACTCCTTATCCTCACTCGTACCATCACCATGAGACCAGTATCCTTCAAGTCCTACCCTAAATGGAACATCAAAGACTAGATACTGTATAATATACGGTTGGGCACTATACCTCTTCTATCATGAACATATGACTCGTATAGTGTCTTCAGATACCTTGAACAAAATTTGGCGAATATCACACTGGCCAACATATGAGTAGGGTCCTACACCTATATTCACACCATACGACTAGTATGGTGTGAGTCGTACGATGATTATAAGGCTCAAAACATGAGAAATTTCCAAGGGCCAAAGTTTGGGGTATTTTCGTCTCCCCTCTTATGATCATTCATCCTTGAATGATAGGATGACGCTCTACAAGCATGATTAATCCAAAAAATCTCTACTCTTATCGTTAAGAAAGAAAATAAAAATCAACAAATTCACAATCTATCATCAACAAAGATAAAAAACAAAGAGGTTAAGAGCAACATATACCTCAAGCATGAATTTTTGGAATCGACAATAGAAATGGATACTTGGACTGCATGTTCTCCTCGGCTTCCCAAGTAGCTTCCTCGAACTTTATGTTTCTCCCAAGGTATCTCTACTAAAACTCCATCTTTAGTCCTCAACCTACAAAATCATCTACGAATACCACACCTCACAAATTCAATCTTACAATTCCCATGGATACATCACCACAAGTGCCTGAGTCTATCTATATATTGCTCCCATGATTAAGCCTATTAAAAGCTAAAAGAGGTTAACTTAGGACATAGGGATTTATTCTCTACATCCATCCAAACATACTACCCGACCTCATTACTGCAGTCGAACATCCTATCCCATCAGGATTCCTAACTACCTATCACAATGTTCAAGCCTACCTTTTAGTATATCTGTTATACGGTCTACCTCAAAAATGATTCGGTAACCTCTAAAATCATAGCCTTACAACTACTAATTAGGGGTATGGACATCTATGCATCCAAACACTCAACACTCAATTTTTAACTCCTTAGAATGCCAGCATTACTCCTCCAATATCATATAACCATATCTCAACAAAGTCTAAATCTATACTGAGAGTTCATATAGACTATCTACTCCTCCCCCAGTTTGGCTCCACATAACACCATATAACATCACTCTAGTCTTCCCCATGCTAAGAAATTTTACGAGCATAATCTAGGCATATGAGGTACCATTAATTTGAAACCGAGTATATTTTACTCTTACAACTCAAGACTCTTATCAATCTAATGATTAAGCCGTTATTTCTAGTTCAACATGTAGGCCTAAAACCTATAACACAATTAATATAAAAAGCTCAAAATATCATGAATCACCCATAAAGTATCACGCACAACACATTGGTCTACCCAATAGAGAGATTACTCTAAATCCCTTATCCCATTGTCGACCATCTATACATATTCGAACAAGCCCTTCTTTCTTATGCATGCATAACACCGATGCACCCTAAGGGGATACTCTACAATGGATAAAACCCTTTTATAAAAGATCCTTTAGTTGCTCCTTAAGCTACTTCAACTCAGCTAGAGACATTCAATACAGGGGAATAGAAATAGGACGACTGTCCAAAAGAAGATCAATCCCTCATCAATTTCCCTATTGGGAGGGACACCAGGAAGATTATCGGGGAAGACCTCAGGGAATTCATTTACCACAGGAACATAATATAAGAAAGGACCGTCTAAGTTAGAATCCTTAACTAGGACCAGATGAGAGAGATACCCCTTAGATATTAGTCTCGGGGCTCTAAGATATGATTTAAACCTTCCCTTAGGATATAGGGAACCACCCCCACTCAATAATTGGCTTATTTGGGAATATAAAGATGACCTTACGTGTCCGACAGTCTAAATAAGCATAGCACGGGTGATACAAGTCTATTTCCAGAATAACATCAATGTCAACGATGTCTAACTCTATCAAGTCTACCAAAGTTTCTTTACTTCCAAAAAATACCGTATACCCCTATAGAGTACCCGAGTAACCACCGATTTACCTACCAAGGTAGAAACAAAAAGAGGGTATGATAAACACTCAGGCTGAAACCAAAATGCATAGCCACAAATAAGGTCACATAAGAAAGAGTGGACTCTGGATCAAGTAAACAATACAAATCATAAGAAAAAAGTTTTGACATACCAAGGACAACATCAGGAGATATTTTAGATTCTCGGCAATCAAAGAGAGCATCAAGATAATTTTTGTAAGTTCTGGCATTAGAGGTAGCACCCTTTAGTACTAGAGTTGACAAAGTGGAAATAAGGACCTTGTTGGCCCCAGAAGCAATCCTAGAAGGACAATTCTGCTGCATATGACCAATCTTACCATAATTAAAGCATTAATTTTTACCTTTATGATAGATCCTGCGATACAATCAGCCATAGAACCAACAAATAGGATAGGGTGGGACTAACTGGGCTTTATTAGATTTGTATTAGATACCCCGTGCCCTAGTAAAATTACAATTCTAAAATTTATGTCCACCAAATGGCCTATGGTAAGGGGCCATAGTCGATGGGTAAGAACCAGATTTTCCCAAACTCCCTTCCTTAGTCCATTGCCTCCTATGCCTACCGTTATTGTATTGACCCTCAACCTGCTCTGAATATCTTAAATTCTCATTTTTCCTTTCCCCCTATCCTTGTCTGACTCCTCATCCCACCAATAAGATTGGATGGTATGACAAAAAGACTACTATCTGTGTCAACAGCTAAATAGAATGGTGAAAATTCATATTAGAAATGTCTTCTTGAGTGATCGAGTAGGGGTGTCACCACTTGGAGAAAGATCATTAGGGACCAGTAGGACACCATGATGGCAATCAAAAGTAGGGATCCTGGATCAGGTCTGTACCCCATGGGTAGGATAAGATCTATCCACCTTGTACTTAGGAAAGACAGAAGAGTTTGAATGAGTTTCAGATCTCCTTAGAGGCATGATCTGAAAAGATAACAAACAAAAGTTAGAAAAATTCTAGGCCTTATACTCTATATCTTAAAATAAAACAACAAGAATGGAAAATATTCTTAAATGTCTCATAGCCTCTCTCTTATAAGTATGGCATACTATATACCTATAAAAGTGACTCTACTTGACATAGCTTTGTGGATACCTAATTGGCCATGAACCTAGGCTCTTATACCAACTTTATTATAACCCAAACCAAGATTAGCTATGATAGGTATCTCAAGTACCACATGGAACGGAGATCACACCCTTCACCTAACCTGATCAACACAACAACCTCAACTGTAGAATGAATTCTGAACATATAACATAATGGAGTAAGATATGATTAAATTAATTCATAGTAAGTCTATATCAACCAACCATAACTGGAAAACCATCTGTCACCAAAACACTCAACCAAATTACCTAAGTCCACAGTAATCCAGCGAAGCCTCTACAAAACTAAAATCAATAAAATGTTGGGATATGCCCCAGACAATAGCCAAAACCAATATCTAGGGAGATAGTCAAAAAAAGTGTAAACCAGGTCTAAGACATAGAGAACAATGGACATGAAATGAATCCTTTCAAAGTATGGAAGGTCACCACGTCAATGTCAACTCATGAACTAACTCGAGCACCTAAGTACTATGTAGGAAAAGTAAAACAAGTTTTAGAACCTGTGTTGTATGGGGATATAACATCCAAAGATGGTTAACGGTTGGAGAACTAGCATGTAACATAGGGATAGAGGATATAATAATGCCAAGTCAAAACCAATCAAAACCTTATGCACATCATCATATACATACATAAGTAATATGCTGGGATAAAGAACAACGATTAGCATGAACTTTTGAAATATTAGCCTGGGTTGTATAGCTTAGATATCATGTTAATAATAGCCACAAGCTATATGGGCTCCAGCTCTCACCCCCTTAGCGGTCCTCAGTTCGTGTAGCCATATGAACTGGAGAATGATCTTAGTTATACACTTCGGAAACTCAAACATCCTACTCATATCAAGGTAACTTAAGCACCTGATCATGTAGTATTACATGGGGGACCCAAACCTCCCACACAACATAACAATGAGATTCAAACCTCTCGATTATAGTAAATAAGAGGACTCAAACCTCAGGCTATTTTGACCATTTGAACATCCCAATCATAGTAACCAAAAGAAGGCATACCTCAGGCCATTTTGACCCCCGAGCTGGGAAATGCAATTTCCAATGTTGATCCCCTCGAGACCTTTACCTTTATAACTCAGCTACACAACCCTCTTTAGAGCATAATTAAGACATTTATTACAAATACATAAATATTTATTCAACTACTTACCAAAGGTATCTCATTGGTATTGTCATATCAACCATACTTGCAGGCGTATAACATGCCATAACCATTATTAATCAACTTGGGACTCAAAACCATTGTCCAAATGAAGATATTAATTCAATTCACATTTAGGGAGTTGAAACCATTTAGCCAATTAAACCATCAAGGTTATAATGCAAATCAATTTATAGCCAATAAGACATTTATGAAACCATTTACATTAGTACGCCAATTCCTTAGTTCAAAGCATAATTTAATTCAATTTATGATCATCAAGACACTTACAAAGCCATTCATCCTTTGTTAACATTCTTATACCAAAAATAAGGTCAAAACACAATTCATCAAACCATAATTCAATCCATAAACCATCAAGTTAGGGTTAACCATGAATCATTAGGTTAAATAAAAATTTCCAAGCACCCACATGTGAAAAACCATTATTAAAATATGTATAAACACAAGTTATATAATGAGAGAACAATAATCATCAATATGCATTCAAACCCTCAACCATGGATTTCAAAACCACCATTTATGATTCAAGAACAATGTTTAAAGCACATGATTTTTTTTGAACTAACAATGAAGGAAGATTCAATGCCTTAGATATAAAAATTCTCGCAGAGATTTTGATCCTTAAGCCTCTAGATAACCTCCTTGATGAAACCCTAGCCTAATCTCCTTGAGAAGGTTTTAGAGAGTTTTGAGAGTTTTTTAATCATCTAAAGTAAAGAAGAAAAGGCAAAAAAGTTTTATAATATATGGGGTATTAAGGTATTGGGGTAGGAATTTTCCAAAATACCATCAGCTTAAAACCTGTAAAAAGAACTCAGCAGGTTATGATTGGACCCCTCAACTCATATCCACATCATACGAGTGGTACCCCCAACTCATAGATTTATCAGAAGGTTGGAAATCATATTCTTTCCAACATATGACTCCTTGTCCTAACTCACACCATCACCATACAACTAGTATCCATTAAGTCACATCCTAAGAAGAACACAAAGTCTGAATACAGGATAATATATGGTTGGACACTACACCTCTTATATCATAAATATACAACTTGTGTGGAGTATTCTTTTACCTTAAATAGAAAATGGCTATTATCACATTGGCAAACAAACAACTAGGGTCCTATACTCGTATCCACACTATACTACTAGTATGGTGTGAGTCGTATGACAATCAAAAGGCTCAAAACTTATAAAATTCCCAAGGGCCACAGTTTGAGGTATTTTAGGAAGCAACCTATAGTTGCAGACTCTAGAGTTGAGATCCCTCAAGTACCATTACTTTCTTAGATAGTAGTTTCCCAACCTTTTACGTCTATTGAGGAGTAGAAAATGTTAGTATATTTTTAAGATAGACATTGCCTAGGTTTTCTAGGGCATCAAGTGAGGATGTATTTAAGTTCTTGACTTCTTG
This sequence comes from Capsicum baccatum var. pendulum, assembly GCA_030864225.1. Lineage (NCBI taxonomy): Eukaryota > Viridiplantae > Streptophyta > Magnoliopsida > Solanales > Solanaceae > Capsicum > Capsicum baccatum. The sequence continues at coordinate 282,959,526 of CM061555.1, forward strand.
TGATGATAGGCTCCATAATATAGTTGTAGTTGAGGATCATGGGGTTTATTACACTACTGTCTAGCTAGACATCATACCTAGACATTGGTGGAGTGTTTATCTTGATTCTAGTCCAACTGGATCTTCCCCTATGACATAGACTCAATTTTTTGAGGTTTTCTTGGAGAAATATGAGCCTCACAACCTTAGAGAAACTCTGAGATATCATTTATTAAAAAAAGAGCAGGGTTCTATGACCGCCCTGGAGGATAAAAATTAATTCCATGAGTTAGTCAAGCATGCTACAACTATCTTACCAATCGAGTATGAGTAGATTTGGGGTTTTGTTCGGGGACTGAGACTTCCACAGTGCAAGGCTACTCATAGTTTGGTTCCTACTGGACGATCTTTTAATAAGGTATCTGATTATTCCTAGACTATGGAGAATATGTATCACGAGGTCCAAGAGGGAAATGATAAGACGTCCTATTACCAGGGTAGTTTTAATAGGAACTAGAGCAGCTCACAGTTCAGAGGCAACAATTCTCCAGGTAGGTACCTTCAATGCTCATCTTATCAGCACCAAGATTGGTCTAGTAGGCCTGTTCATATCGTACTTTAGATTTCTAATGATGGCCAGCCTAATTATAATGATAATTATGTCTAGAGTAGTGGTTAGTCTTTTATAGGTTCACTTCTTAGATTTTCTAACCGAGGTGTCTATTTTAGGTTATTTAGATCTTCTGGGAACAGTACAACACCTGGAGCATGATCTGATTATGGGGCATTTGGCCATTATTCCATAGAGTGTCCCTAGTGTGGCATAGTTACGCCAATAGTGTAGAGTGGTCCATTAATTAAGAAAGCATCTCCCCTAGTGAGAGATGGTATATAGGGTTATCGGGGTGATCTCTAAGATTCTCGGGGATATTCTAAGGTAGGTGGGATAGGTGGTAGGTTAAGCACCTAACTAGGTGATGGGAAAGGTCATTTATATGTTGTACCAGGTAGATCAAAGGCAGAGTTTTCTAATGTTGTTATTATAGATACAATCTTAGTGTGCCATCAACACAATTTTGCTTTATTTAATTTGGGATCACTCATTCATATGTTTCTGCTTATTATACATTGTAGTTAGAGTTGTCTTGGGTGTTTTTATCTGTACCATTACATGTATCTACTCCCTTGGGTGATTCTTTAGTAGTGGATTGAGTTTATAGATCATGTATTATGACTATTCAAGAGTTTGATACTTAGGATGATCTTATTGTGTTAGGTATGGTGTACTTTGAAATGTTTCTATGAATGGACTGGTTATCCCTTTATTATGTGGTCTTGGATTTTTTTCCAAGATTATTACCTTACCCATACCTGGCATACCCCAAGATGTGTTGCATATATCCATTAGCCATGCAACGATGGGGATTGTTTCTTATGTTCAGGCTAGGAGATTTATATCAAGGGGTTGCAAGTATTATCTTTCTTATGTTTGTAATGTTAGTACAAAAAGTCCTTCACTTGATTCTGTTCCTATAGTACGTGATTTTCTTGTTGTCTTTCCTACCAATCTATCTAGAGTTTCTCCTAAGAGTGATAGAGAGTTTATTATTGATGTGAGCCAAGCACCCAACCAATTTATATGGCACCTTATTATATGGATCATGTTGAGATTAAGGAGATGAATTCTCGGCTTTAGAATCTTCTTGGGTAAGGGTTTCATTACGCTAATTCCATTGACTTGGTGGTTCTTATATCTAGATTGTGAAGAAAAAAGTTTGTTCTGTATGTATGTACATCAATTACAAGTAGTTGAATAAGGTAACAATGATAAATAAGTAACCTATGTCTCAAATTGATGATTTGTTTGACCAACTTCAGGGAGTGGTGGTGTTCTCTTAGATTGACTTGAGATTTTATTACTACCAGTTGAGGATTCAGGCAGAGGATATCTGATAGACATCCTTCAGGACTCACTATGGCCATTATGAGTCCCTGGTGATGTCTTTTGGGTTGACCAATGCCCCAACTGTGTTCATGGATTGGATCAACCGCGTGTTTAGACTTTATTTGAACTTATTCATGATTATGTTCATTGATGACATTCTTATGTATTCGAGAAGTATGGAGGAGCATTAGTAGTATTTGAGGATTATGCTCCCGACTTTGAGAGATCATAGGATTTTTGCTAATACTCAAAGTGCGAGTTCTGGCTTGATTTGGTTATATTACTAGTACATTTGCTGTCTAAGGATGGGATTATGGTTGATCTAGCAAAGATTGAGGCTATTCGTGATTGTTCCAAACCTACATCTCCATTGAGATTCATAACATTATTGGTTTGGAAGATTACTACATGCGGTTCGTTGAGGGTTTTGCTACTATTGCAGGCCGATGATTAGATTGACCTGGTAGAATGTTCCTTTCTAGTGGTCTAAGGAGTGAGAGTCGAGATTAGAAAGCTTAAGGATTTTCTCACTTCAGCTTCAATACTGTCTCTTCCTATTAAAGGCGAGGGGTTTACCATACATTGTAATGCTTTTGGTGTTTGTTTGGATTGTGTTTTGATGCAGCAAGTGTCATGACCCAATTTCTCAGGTCATGATGGCACCTACCATAATCTAGCAGTAGGTAAGCCAACCCATAATCCAGAATAGCTAGTAATGTACTATCCAAAGAAATGAAAGGAAAAAGCTAAATAAATATGATAACAAGACCAATATATAATTAGCAGCCCAAAAGTTAGTGATATTAGTAAAAGGGATTCTAACACAATTAAAATACGAAGTCAAATACAGAGTGTATTAAGTACAACTCATCTCTAAATACAACATAGAGATCAGTCTAATCCGTAAGAGGGAGAGTAGTAATACTCCGAATGTCAGAAGCTCACCATAGATCTTTCATCCATAACTGCTCCACATGATGCACACCACAATGATGAGAACTTTTATTATGATCGGTAAGCTACAGAAGTTTAGTACGATGCCAGACACGTGTACTTAGTTGGCATCGACTCACTGAGCTCCAAAGATAACAGACAAGGAAGAAGGATACACGATGATATCATACATACACACATATATATATGTATATATATATAGGACTATTCAAGGTAATGACCAAAAGTAATGAACCTAATGTCTCAATCATATATAGTTAACTAATGTTGGCATGATTAGGATCACTAATTATAAAGTCTAACCATGAGATAAATATCAAAAATATAATTTATCATAAAAAGAAAAGGGATCATAATCATACCTCCAACCTCAGTATCAACTTATAATCAGCCTACAATAAACTAATAATTATAACAACAATGAAGTAACCAACCTAGTTCGAACAAACAATACCTAATCGGGTCCCCATAAACCCAAAAGGTTCAACCACCACTTGGCAAACAACAGTCATAGCCTATACCTATGCAACCCCCATAAGGTTGATATATATAAGCATCAAACAATATGCTAGGGATAGGGAAAGCATATGAATGAATAATTCAAGGTAATCCATTGTACTATATCTAATCCAAGTGCCATAGCATATCAAGTGTATACATCTCCTCTAGCTCACCAACTCGTAAAGGTAAGACCTATGGCAGCCTCTCTTCTCTGCCACTGTGGATCACGGATAAAATGGCCCCTAAGGGATTCTGCAATATTTGTTTACACTACCTAGTTTTGATCCAGGATTTCTAATCATCAATCTACTCCATCCAGTACTAGAGAGATATATACATGATACATACCGACTCAAAACCGAGGATAAAATAGTGTTGGTATGTAAATCCATTTGTTGAGACCAAATCAGGAACTAAATCAACCTAAATATAAGTATAGAAAGGGTCAAAATCACTCTCGATCAAAGTAAATTGTAGTGGTAAAAGAATGGATAACCCATGGACCAGATTCTATCTTGGTCTAACTTCTAAAACATGATATTTAGTTCTAAAATCTCGTTAATCATTAATTAAGGTGGTATGATTCCTCTTATAAAAGAACTTGTATTAGAAGTGAAAGTGGGAATGAATCCTTTTTTTAGAAAATAATAGCAAAATCATGGTTTTTGTTGGAATGTACCACTAAGTGAGCATGGATGAACATAAAGTAAGCATGCTATCACTAGTATCCAAAAAAATACAACATAAGGTGCCTAAGAATATATAACAAAATCATGTCCGTTTCTAAGGGATGAATACTTACATGGAGTCCAAATGGTATCACATCCACAGCTTGGGGCCCAATAATATATTACTAGTGTAATACTGATTCTATGATCTGAAAAACTATGATCCAAGCCATTAGGTAAAATAGTAAAGCTTATACTAAAGGATAATTAGCATCAACTATGGTCAACATGCTTATATTGTAGGGTGATAGGATCCTATAGCCACAACACATATTTCATGTTAAGGGTCGATTCACCCTTATTTCTAAAACTCCTAAGTTAGGCTATATCATGATATTCTAATCATTAACCATTCCTATCATAACTACCTAGGATGCTATCTACACTACACACCATCTTACAAAAAACAGTAGACCGAAGCCTACCTCAATGTCAAACCATAATTCTTGAATTGTCCACAACTTGCTGGTCCTTTCTCCATAATCCCCAAATGCCACCATGCTATCAAAATAATATGCGCATCAATAGAAGTAAAATAAGACCTATATTGATATATAATAGGTTGAGTTAGAATTTGGTCAAGAACGTACCAATAAGGCCCATAAATAAAATATAAAATTAAATCTGCCACGAGGTCCCCCGATGGATAAGAAATATAGCTCAAAAGTTGAGCATAATTGGAGAATAAAACAAATCATCCCCTAAAGTTTAAGGATTTTAAGAACTAATTTCTAAGAATTTATAATGAAATTTGATGAGGAAAATAATAGGAAATGACCAAGGAGTATTAGGCTAACTTACCGTAGGTTTAATGAATGATTCCCCAAGGAGTATTAGGCTAACTTACCTTAGCTTCAATGGATGATTCCTCACACTTTCCCTTTCTTCAAGCTCTCATAATAGTGGAAAATGGTTGAGAAAATGAGGGGAAAAATCAGGTGAAACATAGGGATTTAACAATCTCCAGGTGCCGTTAAAGTGATCACATATTCGCTTAAGGGGCTATTGCTTAAGAGTCACAAGTCCACTAAAGCGGTCGGGCACAAGAATACGAGTGTCACTAAAATTGCACTTTGGTTGCTAAAGTGATGCTCGCTAAAGCAGACAAGGATATTTTAAGTGGTCCTTAGCCATACAGATAAGTTCGCTAAAGACACTTCATGTCACTAAAGAGACTATAACTTAAGTGACCAAAGGTCCGCTTAAGAAGTTTCACTAGATGGTGCTAGGCACCTGATTTCTCTAAGTCCAAATGGACTCTGAGTCGGGTGCTCAAGAGTCATTTGAAACCACGTGTATGCAAAGGAACTATGCTACCATACCAAATTTGATATTTCAAACTTAATAAAACCATTAAAACTTTTATCTGAGATTATTTCAATTGAATGTAAGGCCCATACCTATAAGTATATTTTTTATAGAATATAACTGATAGCCTAACATGAGTCTGGAAGCCCTAGGACCTAAACCAAGGGTCCCCCTAGCCTAAAATCAATTTTCTAAAATAGATAGCACTGTTGGAGTTCTTATCCAATGTTGTTTACTCTGAGTTTTAGTATAAGACCAATTTCTTAATAGTAATAACTCTAAAATAAGAAAATGAGTCTAAAACACAAATGAACTACCCGATAACCAAACTAACAACTTTGATAAGTCATAAATGACCTATAGAAATTATGGGAGGGTTAGAAATACTGCAAACATGCATATATCAAGGAAATGACTTAGAGGGCCATTGCAATATATTAATACCTCGGAAAATTTTTTGTTAAAATTTTGTGGGTAAATGTGTTTGGTTCTATCTTCTAGAATGAATTAAAAAATTTTCATGCGAAATGTCATAGATTATGACCCACCATTGCGTTGAGTATCGAATAAGATTTCCAATGATATTTGGATCATCCAAAACGAAAACTCGAGTGACGAGTTATGAATATTACGATCAAACCGTGAATAGTAGTGAACAGTAAAACATGCAGGAAAAAGTACTGAGGCCCGGCATATTTTTGCTCCAACTTTAAATGATCATAACTCCTTATACATAATGATATGGGTGATATACTATATATCAACGGAAATCTCTACGAGTCCTCTTTCCAATGAAATTAGTTTTATCCAATTTTTCTGTTGGAGCAAAAAGTTATGGTCGATCTACTACAGCCTATCAAAAGTGAATTTTTGGGTCCACTTCAAATTATCATAACTCCTCGTACACAATGATCTGGCTAAGATACTATATATCAACAGAAAGATATGAGAGTCATTTTTATAATGAAATTGGTTTCATCCAATTTGTATCTCGGAGTAAAACATTATGATTGATCTACTTTAGACTATCAAAACAATCCACCAAGGACAGATTCGAGAATTTTTTTGATTTTTAGGGGCGTTTTGGTTATTCCCCCTCACCCAAAATCCATCCAAACCCTATATTAAGGCCTATTAGAAGTATTACATGTTATATTTCATCAAATTCCCTGAAAATAAACCCTAAGCTCCTACATCTAACTTCAAGAACCTCCAAAGTTCACCATTAATTCTGCAAATTTATTCAAGATTCCATGTTCTTAGTTTAAGAACTCCAAGAACCATCATTCAAAGGCACGATTAACATCTCAAAAATGAGTATCGATCTAAAGTTCATCATTCATGGTATGTGGGGTTTTTCAACAAGAACTCTCTTTCGTTCTTCTGCCCAAAAGTAATTTTCTTTACAATGGCATGATTTTTATTTGATTTTTACGAATTTGAAGTATGAACCCATATCTTATGATTATTATTATGAAATCTTGATGTTTATGATTTTGAAAAATGAATTTACATGTGTGGAGATATAAAGCATGAATCTTGAACGATATTTATCATGATTTTGATATTCGGGTCATGAATCCCCATTAGAATTGTGTTTTTTGAGAAAGTGTGTGTTATAAGCACGTTGATGTTAAATATTTGAGATATTTTGAATGATTGGACCTTTTGGTCTTAATGGAGTTGCTTTGAGCTCGAGTGTGAAAGAAATCCACAACGTGATTGATTTTGATAGATGGAAAGCTTGATGGCTCCCGGTGTATATTTATATATTACTAAAATTATTTTGTTGTGGATTGTCTTTGAAATGATCTGAGCTAAGTCTGGGAGAAATCTTTAGCACTGAGTAGGAGGTATAAAGCAACCTTGCTTTCCTAGAACTACGTGCCCCCTGAGGCTGATTTATATAGTGATTACTAGTTTGTGTGGATTTAATATCGATAGTCCTACACCAATGGCAAGGATAGGATGGATCTCCCTAATGTGGATTGTACGTTGGACTCCATGTAGCTTACATAGTTTATGTCGGTGATAGGATCTCCCACTGTGTGTGTATTTCCTTGTGTCTATGGTGAATCGTGAATTGATTTGAAAGTGGAATTGTGAAAGTTATTCTTTCAAAAGATTTAAATGATATTTACATTATGAGAATTGGTATTCTTGATGAACTAAAAGTGATTGACAAATTATATGATGACTCACATGTGTTATTATACTTGTTTTATCCTCTCATGATTATGATAATTTTCTTTGGGCTATATGAGTCTTTCATACACCCTGCATATTTATTATAAATATTTATGATGATGATGTTTATACAACTACATATACCCCCATATACTCAGTTCCTTTCCATGGTACTGACCCACATCTTCGGATGTGGGCTGTATTTTGCCGAAAAGTAGGTTCAGGTGCTCAGTTCTAGGTTTGACAGTGATTTTTCAAGCACTCTGTTCTATATCCTCTGTTGTGGTGAGTCCTCATTTTCCGAGGATGTGATGTCTGATGTTGGTTTCACGGAATTATTTACATTTGATAACTGAGTATGAGTTAGTTGGGGCATGTCTCAATGACTCGCTGGTTTTATTGATTTTCTTAGAGGCTTGTCATACTAGTATAGATGTTGGGAGTTGACTAATAATTCATATTTTGTTATCTTTTTGAAATTCTTTTATTATTGGATGATGATTACTCTATTGATATTTAAGGGTTATTTATGGAAACCCCATTGATTTGTGTTGAACTGAATGAAAATGGATCAAAGGGTTAGCTTGGGGCTATTCATAGCCTTAAGCATCGTGTGATGCTTTGGGACTCATTTTTTGAGGCGTTACAAACTTGTTATCAAAGCCAAAAGTTTTAAGGTGTCCTAGGGAGTCTGACAAGCTGCGTTAAGTAGATTCTTGACCATCGATGTGTAGCACACCATAACTATAAGAAAGAGGCTACAAGACATTTTAGGAAAAAGTGTGATTCATTCTTTCAGAAGTCTATCGTGCTTAAAGTGTCTCTCTTTGCTATTGATTCATGCTCTCCTCTTTCAGAAATATGCCTCCACGTCGAGCGAGAAGAAATAATAATGGTCAGCAACCTCAACCCGCTGACCCATTGAATGAAAATGTGTCTCATGCTGAATTTCAGGCAACCTTTCAGGCGCTGGCCCAAGATGTTACAACAAATGTTTAGACCATATCTGGATATGTTTGTCATAGTATTCATCGATGATATACTGGTTTACTCCCATAGTGAGGATGAACATTCTAATCATCTCTGAACTGTCTTGCAAACCCTTAGAGATCACAAGTTGTTTGCCAAGTTCAGTAAGTGTGAGTTGTGGCTAAGGTTAGTTGCTTTTCTGGGTCATATTATTTCTTCGGAGGGTATTAGAGTTGATCCCCGAAAGACCAAAGCTATTCGAAATTATCCTAGACCTATTTCACCGACTGATATCTAAAGTTTCTTGGGTTTAGCTAGCTATTACTGCTGTTTTGTTAAGGGTTTCTCCTCTATAACGTCTCCTATGACTCAGTTGACCCAAAAGAAAGTGAAGTTCTTATGGTCCGAATCTTGTGAGAAGAGTTTTCAAGAGTTGAAGACTCGACTCACTTCTGCCCCTGTTTTAACTTTGCCTAATGGTGTTGATGGTTTTGTGGTGTACTATGATCCTTTGAGAGTTGGGCTGGGTTGCGTATTAATGCAGAAGGGTAAGGTGATAGCTTATGCTTCTAGACAGTTGAAACCCCATGAGAAAAATTACCCTACCCATGACCTTGAGTTGGCTGCTATTGTGATTGCTTTGAAAATCTAGAGACACTATTTGTATGGTGTCCATGTTGATGTTTTCACTGATCATAAGAGTCTGCAGTATGTGTTTACCTAGAGAGAATTAAATCTTAGGCAGAGACGATGGTTAGAATTGTTAAAGGACTATGATATGAGTGTGTTGTACCATTAAGGCAAGGCCAATGTTGTGGCGAATGCCTTAAGTAGAGTGTCCATGGGTAGTGTTTCGCATGTGGTAGAAGGTAAGAAAGAGTTGACTCATGATGTACATCATTTGGATAGATTAGGGTTTAGGTTGTTTGACTCTGCTGAAGGTAGTATAGGGGTCAGAGTAGTTCCAAATCCTCCTTCGTTTCGGAAGTTAAGGAAAAGAAATACTTAGATGATAGTTTGGTCAGACTGAAGGAGTCCGTCAAGGACCAAAAAGTAGAGGTTTTCTCTCTAGGGGGAGATGGTGTGTTGAGATTGCAGGATAGATTATGTGTCCCGAATGTTGATGATCTGAGATAGAGGATTATGGCAGAAGCGCATGGGGCGTGATATTCTATTCATCCTGGTGCCACCAAGATGTACCAAGACTTACGAGAAATCTATTAGTGGAGTGGCATAAAGAAAGATATAGCAGCGTTTATAGCTAAGTGTGCAATATTCCAACAGGTTAACGTTGAACACCAAAGACCTAGGGGTATGATGTAAGAGTTTAGTATTCCCACTTGGAAGTGGGAAGAGATAAATATGGACTTCGTGATTTGTTTACCTCCTTCCTGATGCCATCATGATTCCATTTGGGTTGTGGTTGATAGGTTGACTAAGTCTGCTCATTTCTTGCCTCTTCATAGTTCATATACTGCTGAGGATTATGCTAAATTGTATATCCGAGAGCTATTCAGACTGCATGGATTTTCTCTGTCTGTCATTTCCGATAGGGGTACTCAGTTCACTTCGTAATTTTGGAAAGCTTTTCAGAAGGGTCTCAATACCCAAGTGCTTTTAACTTCTGCTTTTTATCCGCAGACTGATGGTCAGGCTGAGCGGACCATCCAGACCTTAGAGGATATGTTGAGAGCTTGTGCACTTGAATTTAAGGGAAGTTGGGATGATCACTTACTGTTGATAGAGTTTGCTTACAATAACAATTTCCACTCTAGTATTTGCATGGCTCCGTTTGAAGCCTTATATGGGAGGAAGTGTAGATCACCCATAGGTTGGTTCGACGTAGGTGAAACGGCTGTGAGTGGTCCTTATTCGGTATTTGAGGCTATCGAAAAAGTTAAGTTGAATAGGGAAAGGTTAAAAACTATGCAGAGACGTCAGAAGTCATATGAGGATGTTAGAAGGAGAGACCTTGAGTTTGAAGTTGGTGACCTAGTGTATCTAAAAATTTTACCCATGAGGGGGGTGAGGAGATTCAAAAAGAAGGGGAAGCTTAGTCCCCGTTATGTTGGTCCTAACAAAATTCTTAGTCGTGTTGGTAAGGTAGCTTATGAGGTCGAGTTGCCTTCCGAGTTGTCCTCTGTTCATCCAATATTCCATGTCTCCATGCTTAGAAAGCATATTAGCATGCTGTGGTAGTGGATTCCTCGGTGAGTGCTGACATTCAAGAAAATCTTTCTTTTAATGAGATTCCTGTTGAGATTCTTGATTTCAGTGTCCGAAGACTAAGGAAAAAAGAAGTTCCCTTGGTCAAGGTGTTATGGCGAAACCAATATGTTGAGGGTGAAACTTGGGAAGCTAAGGCGGATATGCGATCCAAGTACCCGCACCTATTTTTTGTGAACTCCAATCAACCCTAAGGTACCGTTCTTTCCTAAATCATGCACTTTTGATAAAGGTTGAAGCAGTTCAGCTATCATTTATTATGTGTTCAGCTGTAGTTTCTTGAATTTATGCATTCTATGTTGCATTCGGAGTGAGAAACGATGTGGTGATGAGTCTAACGAATGGTTTCAGCTGTATGCTCTATTCACTATCTGATCTTGGCATGTCTAGCGTCATTCGAGGATGAATTTTTCCAAGGGGGGATGATGTAATACCCTAAGAAATTTTTCGTTTAAATTTTGTGCGTAAACGTGTTGGGTTCTATCTTCTAGGATGAATTATAAATTTTTCGTGTAGAATGTCTTAGACTATGACCCACCATTGGATGGAGTATCGAATAGTCTTTCAAACGATATGTGGATCATCTAAAGCGGACACCCGAGCGATGAGTTATGAACATTTCGATTGAATCGTGAATAGTAGTGAACAATAAAACATGCAGGAAAAAGTACTAAGGCCTGGTGTATTTTTGCTCCAACTTTAAACGATCATAACTCCTTATACATAATGATCTAGGTGATCTACTAAATATCAACAGAAATCTACGCGGGTCCTCTTTCCAATGAAATTGGTTTCATCCAATTTGTCTATCGGAGCAAAAAGTTATAGTCGATCTACTTCAGCCTATCAAAAGCAAATTTTTGGGTCAACTTCAAATGATCATAACTTCTCGTACACAATGATCTAGGTGAGATACTATCTACCAACGGAAAGATATGAGATTCCTCTTTCTAATGAAATTGGTTTCATCTAATGTGGATATCGGAGTAAAACATTATGGTTGATATACTTCAAAACAGTCCACCAAAGGACAGATTTGAGAATTTTTTTATTTTTAGGGGCATTTTGGTCATTCCCCCTCACCCAAAATCCATCCAAATCCTATATTAAAGCCTATTAGAAGCATTATATGTTATATTTCATCTAATTCCCTCAAAAAGAAAATCCTAAGCTCCTACATCCAACTTCAAGAACCTCCAAAGTTCACCATTAATTCTGCAAATTTATTCAAGATTCCAAGTTCCTAGTTCAAGAACTCCATGAACCATCATTCAAAGGCACGATTAACATCTAAAAAATGAGTATCGATCTAAAGTTTATCATTCAAGGTATGTGGGGTTTTTCAACAAGAACTCTCTTTCATTCTTGTGCCCAAAAGTAATTTTCTTTACAAAGGCATGATTTTTATTTGATATTTATGAATTTGAAGCATGAACCCATATCTTATGATGATTATTATGAAATATTGATGTTTATGATTTTGAAAGATGAATTTACATGTGTGGAGATATAAAGCATGAATCTTGAAAGATATTTATCATGATTTTGATATTTGGGTCATGAATCCCCATTGGAAATTGTGTTTTTTTGAGAAAGTGTGTTATAAGCACGTTGATGTTGAATATTTGAAATATTTTGAATGATTTGACCTTTTTGTCTTAATGGAGTTGTTTTGAACTCGAGTGTGAAAGAAATCCACAACGTGGTTGATTTTGATAGATGGGAAGCATGATGGATCCTGATGTATATTTATATATTACTGAAATTGTTTTGTTGTGGATTTTCTTTGAAATGATCTGAGCTAAGTCCGGGGGAAATCTTTAGCACCGATTGGGAGGTATAAAGCGATGTTACTTCCCTAGAACTATGTGCCCCCATAGGAGTGAGCCTCAGGCTAATTTATATAGTGATCACTAGTTTGTGTGGATTTGATATTGATAGTCCTACTCCAATTGCAAGAATAGGACAGCTCTCCCCAACATGGGTTGTACATTGGACTCCATGTAGCTCACATGGTTTATGTCGGTTATAGGATCTCCCAGTGTGTGTGTGTTTCCTTGGGTCTATGGTGAATGGTGAAGTGATTTGAAAGTTGAATTGTGATAGTTATTCTTTCGAAATATTTAAATGATATTTACATTCTGAGAATTGGTACTCTTGATGAACTGAAAGTGATTGAAAAATTATATGATGACTTACATGTGTTATTGTACTTGTTTCATCCTCTCATGATTATGATGATTTTCTTCAGGCTATGTGAGTCTTTCATACATCCTGCATATTTCTTATAAATATTTATGATGATGATGTTTATACAACTGTATACACCCCTATATACTCGGTTCCTTTCTATGGTACTGACCCATATCTTCGGATGTGGGCTACATTTTCTTGGAATGTAGGTTCAGGTGCTCAGTTCCAGGTTTGATAGTAATTCTTCGGGCACGCTGTTCTACATCCTCTATTGTCGCGAGTCCTCATGTTCCGAGGACATGATGTCTGATGTTGATTTCACGGAATCATTTACATTTGATAACTGAGTATGAGTCAGTTGGGTCATGTCTCAATGGCTCGCTGGTTTTATTGATTTTCTTAGAGACTTGGCAGACTAGTATAGATGTTGGGAGTTGACTAATAAGTCGTATTTTGCTATCTTTTTGAAATTCTTTTATTCTTGGATGATGATTACTTTATTTATATTTGAGGGTTATTTATGGAAACCCCGTTGATTTATGTTGAACTGAATGAAAATGACTCAAAGGGTTAGCTTGGGGCTACTCATAGCCTCAAGCACCGTGTGATGCTCCGGGACCCGTTTTGCGGGGCATTACAAATATCCACTACTAAAAGGACTTTCATCTACGAAAGTCAACAAATAAAAAGAGCATGAAATCTCAAAAGAATACGGTATTGGATCTGTATACCCCGAGTATGATTCCCCAGATAACATCTAAAAATAATAACACTTCTAAGGAATTTTTCTATAGGTATCACTTTTTCGACCAACTTCTTAACTTCACTTTCCAATTAGACAAAACTCAACCTGTATAATGAACTGGCCTGTGACTAAATTGAGAATGGCTGATGCATGTAAATCTAAACAACATCACACTTATACCTTACCTATACGAGCACACCCAAGTGAAAACTTATCCAAGACAAATGTAATCCAAGTATAATGATCTTCCAAGTTATTTTCTATATTTTTTCTCATTTTCTCCATTTTGAGATTTTTATATCTCTTTCCTAAGTCATTTAGCTGGAATGGAAAATTTGGTTACCAGGCAGTTCGTTTGGTTTTTAGAGCCAATTCCTTATTTTAAAGTCTTCACTAGTTCAAAATGGCTATCAGGCCAAAACATTAGTCAAACAGCCTCATATGCTAATTTAGATAGTTCTAATAACTTTGAAACATCAATTTTAGGTTAGGTGAATGCTTGGTTTGGTCCCGAGGCTTTCGGACTCATTTTAGGCTATTATCTAAAAGTTAAGAAAAATGACACGGGTGTCCAACCCACTTTTCATTGAAACGACCTTGGATGGAAATTTCAACTACACCATTAAGTTTAAAACATCGAATTTGATAGGGTTGCATAGTCCATTTTTGTATACGGGATTTTGGATGAATCTCGAGGGGTTGGCGGAGACTTGGAAAAATTCCAAATCTCAGTCGATGCTGGTGCATCGCTTAAGTACCCATGAGGTCGCTTAAGTAAATTCTGCTAAAGTGGTCTGGAAGATGTGTAAGCAGCCTGGAATCATCCCACAAGTATCGCTTAATCTATAATTTTGGCGCTTAAGTGATGGATGATTAAGCGGCCAAAGGTCGCTTAAGTGGCACCAGAGCTGACATTAGATGTCGCTGAAGTGACACTAGGTTTTTTAAGTGGTGACTGCTTAAGTGGCCCAGTGTCCACTTAAAAGACATCTGTGGGCATGGAGAGGTTATAAAAATCCCACTTAGCCCAATTTTCACCATTTTCATCCATTCCCAAGATACATTGAACCCCAAAAAGTGGAAAACCTTGGGAGAATCATTTGTAGGTGATTTTGGAGATTGCATAAAGTTAACTTATGCATTCTTCGAATTTGTGGTAAGCTTACATAAATTTCATAGGTTTAATTCTCCATCTTTTTCTAAAATCCCTAAAAGCTTGGTTTCTTGATGGTAGAAGCATTAGAGCTCAAAATCCACCCATTTTATATTGTCCTTAAGCATAAAAGGACGTTGCACTGGTTTTCAAAGTAAAATTCCATAAATGGGACCCACATGGGATTTTTGCATAATTTTGGACACAAAACACAATAGTGAAATATGGTTATCATTGTTCTTATTTGATGATTAGATTATGATTGCGATAGCATGGAACCTTGCAAAAGCTTCTAAAAAAGGGAATCAATGGTTTAGCATATATTTTTGGCTTCTCTTTGACATCTAGGTAGGCTAGCTTTACCTTCTTCATAGATTGAGCTAATTCGTAGTTTAATTATGATATTATTCTATATATGGGATGTGATTTAGGTATTGGAATCATGATTTCTATGATTAGTCTCATTTTAACAATTTAGGCTATCATAAAATCATAATATCGATGAAATTGACTTAGTAGATCATGTTTTAGGATAAATTATTATTTTATGGCTAATTATGGTTTATTCAACATCTAGAAATGAATTTAGCTACCTTAGCCTAGTCCAGAATATAATTTACCTAAAAATGAATTTGAGGGATTAGAAGTGGGCCCCTCTGGCCCACCATAGTCCAAAACTTGTATTAGCTTTTGTAGACTTATTTACTAATCTTAGGTGGATTTATGCACCTAAGTGTACTTATCTAGCCTTATTTAACCTAGTTTTGAGGACTTCTTATGTGTGTAATGAGTTAATATTTTTATAATTAAGCATATAAGTGTTGAACAACTTGTTTACTATATTTAAGGTGTGTTCAAAATAAGTTCAAAACGAAAATGATCACTTAGAGTTTATATGAGAAAACTAGTGTTCGTATCTTGATCTATGCATTGTTCTAATTTATCTTGTTGAATTTTATGGTGTTGTAAGCTATAATTTATGGTGTTTGTTGATATATAAAGATTTTTCAGATGTTAAACTCAATGATGTAATGATATCAGATATGAAATTTTAGGGGAAAATCACCCACAGAGTAAGGAACTGAAAGCCAAGTGGAATGAGCTAGCATGAATGAAATCTAGATTTTCTAAGCACTAGAGCAAGCCATGAGCTCTAGCCTCCGATATAAGAGTGTGGCCTCTGATATAAGGGCATGCCAAACCCTTGGAAACAAACCAAAGTTGAAATTTCCAGTATGCATCAGTGATAAGGGTGTGCCATGCCTATATAGCGCCAATGTCTTAGCGTGGCACGCCCATGTGTCAAAAAATGGGCAAGTTTCTCCTAGTGAAAATAAAATACTTTCAACTTGTTGTAAGCACCTTGGAAGACTTTTGGGGCTTGGAATACACTTGAGGAGGCTTCTCTTAGGGTTTTAATCCTATCATTTAGTTTACTTTTTGATTATATACATGAATTTCATTACTGTGATTTGTTGTAATTCCATGAATAGCTGAACACCCTCTTCTATAGTTGAGGCCAAGAACGTGATTACTTAAGATTATAATTGAGTTGGTTTATATTCTTTTTTTAAATTTATTGGTTTTTCATACATCATTGTATTTACTATTCTACGTATTTGCAAACCTTAGGATAAATGAATATTTCTATTGTGAGCCTAGAAGGAGGAACAACAGATTAGAATTTGGGATGTATGGGGTAGGATCTTAAACATTCAAGGGATTGAAGTTAATATTCACGTTTAGGATCAGAATATACCTAATTCATCCTATTTGGTACATACACGGGATGAAATACAGATGTGATTAACTTAACATTCGCATCCCATCTCAATGATATAGTTGTGGGGCTAAGTTAGGTAGATGATTAGAGGCTCGAAAAACCATAGTCGTGATATCAACCCCATGAATAACAACCAAGATAATTAACTAAACTAACAAGATTGTATGGATAAGTAGGATTGCTTGTAGTGCCTTGACCCTATATTTCTCCCCATTATTGTCCCCAATACTTTACATTATTGCATTATTTATGGTTATTTTTAGTTCCCAAAATTCAAACGTTATTTATTTAGTTCACACTTGTTTAATCTTAGTAGTGAATCTTGATTTGGATTGTTTCTAAACCAAGTCCCTATGGAATCGATACTTGAATTTAAAAGGCCATTTTACTACTTGGGAGATCACGTACACTTGCGTTTTCACTAGGATGAAATAAGGTTTTAGCACCGTTGTCGGGGACATGAAAATTGGCAACTATCGTAGTTTTAGTTTTTCTATTTTGTTTTATAAGTGGTAACAACTTGATCTTATATTCTGAATTTGCAGGTACAAGTTTGAAACTTGAGTAAGCTGGCAAACGAAGGGAGTTGGTTTACCCATAAACCTGAACTTGAGAGACACTTACATCAGTTGAGAAGAGAAGCGATCCTTCTCTATAGAATACCTTGAATTCAATAAAAGAAATCTATCCCTACACCAATGGCTGAAGATCCACCAGCTCATAGGACGGTACGCAATGTGGCAATTGATAACTCTCAACTTACACATCTAATTAAGTGCAAGACGGTCGTCATCAATATATTTATCAAACTTTGGAGTCGGGGTTGAATCCATAAGGAACAATGTGAGTGGCGATCAAAATATTTCAAAATAATATATACAAGTTAAATTCAAATAAATGGTACAAAAAGATAAAATGGGGGAGATAGGTTTCTACACAAATTTTTTTTTTTTTGGAGCTTTTCTAGTATAAATTAGGGGCTACGAATAATTAGAGTTTTAATAATTATGCACGGATCTTGGGATTATGCATTACTAAGGGAGTGACATGTGAGAGGTAGTAGTCAACATAAATTTAGTAATTCAAATATGGGTAGGCTTGGTTATAGAAATTGATGCTAGTCTTTCGAAAAAACACCAAACTTTCTCCCATTAATTCTTTTCAATACCAAAATAGGTATGTTTAACAACTTGTAACCACAACCTCAATCTAGGGATCCTTATTTCTAGAATGATACCTATGGTATAGTCAACCTCGCATTCACCCTTATGTCTAAGATAGTGGAAATTTAACAAACTACACACATAAGGGTCTATCATTGCTTTGGTTTCCACATACCTCTTTCGAGGATGATATGGATTCCTAAAGTTTACCCAAAACCCTTCTTTCAAAGATGGACTTGATCTTTCTAGAGCTAGGATCTTTCACTCGTCAAACCCATGTGGGTATTTAGGGATTTCACCCATTAAATCCCAACCAAAATAGCATAGCAATGATAAAACCCATAAATATGAAATTCTAAATAGATGCTAACAATAACAACCTACACACACTTAAACCCATATATACACATAACCCCAAGAGGCAGGTTTAGCTACACATACGATAAATAAGCATAGATATACCCATAATCTCCATTTAAATGAATTGCTGAAGATTTAAGTGAATGATACTTCACATTTGGCTTTCCCACAATATCAACAATGTAAGTGAGCAAATCTTCCACTTAGAAAGTCTCCAATGTATTCTTCACCCAAAATTTATACAATATTTTCTTCTCCAAAAATGGAGGATATAAAGTTTAGAGCTAAAACCTACAAAAATTAAGGAAAATGGAATGTGATCTATGAAGCTAGGGTTTGAGTCTTTTTGTCAAATTAGGATTAGCACATGCAATTACAATTTTGCCCTTGGGCAAAATACTTCCACTGGCCATGACCGCACTTCTTACCTGCGACTATGGATGCTGCGACCACTGTTGTAGTGACCGCGGCTGCCTGACCGCGATAGACTCATGCGACCATAGTTGACTAACAGTCTTTGACCACTATGACCGCAGTCAGCAAATTGCAACCGCGGTACCTGAGGTGTTTCAGTTGCAAGTTTTCGGCTGTACTTTTTCTTTGCTTTTTTTATCATTTTAAGATCCAGTCCATATCTTCCTATCTTTTCAACTTTGTACCTGCAGAGAGTGAATATTAGTGCATTTACTCATGAATATGCCTCATTTATTCATTCAAAATAAGGTAATGTGCACGAATGTTGAGTGAGATTAAGTGGTAAAATCACCACTCATCAATATCCCCAACTTAAAGCCTTTGCTTGTCCTCAAGTAGAACTACCTTTTACCATGAGACACAATTATTTATGCCTAAAATTTATGCCCCAAAGGCCATAATGACTTCAACTTTAGTCGCAACCACTAGTAGCTCCTTGCATATGTGCTAGGCTAATTTCACTACACCCCTTATGATAAGATGTAATATCCAAGGATGCACAAGACTTTAAAGAGCATCCAAGCAGCAAAAATTAATACTTTAGAAGTGACTCCCTTTTAACCACAACTAAGCTATACTCCACTTGCCTCATTTATCGGGTGGTGAAAAAATCATCCACCTCAACTTGTTCACATTTCAACCTCATAAGAAAGAGAATTCCACACACCAAACTATCAAATATGCAATAAGGAATATTAAGTGCCAAAACTCTCTCACTCTCAAAAGAAATCCCTATGTAACAGGTGGCATACCATAGGTTTGCCCCTACTTTCAATTGCCACTACAATGAATGACTTAGTTGGAGATCTCGAAAGACTTTCTAAGCTTGTAATGTAGGTTCAGTTTAGGGTAGGATATCATTCGGGAGCAATATGTCCACACCTTTTCTTGAACATCTACATCACACTTTTCAATCCTCCTTTTTTTTCTCTTTTTTCATATGCCTACTTTTTGGTGCCATTGTTCACCCATTTTCTTATATTTTTTTTCCTTGTAATATTTATGCAATTCTTTCCTTTATTGAACCAGTGCTTTTTCTAGTCATTTGTTTTCAATGCTTAAGCACTTAGGCATTTCAGTAACAACCTTTGGCCCCATACTTACTTCCATCAATCTTTCCACCCCCAACTAGGCTAAGAAAGAAATAAAAAGAATGGTTCACGACTTGTAATATGTTTGCCTAAGAAAGGTGCAAACGCTCAAAATGGGTAACTAGTGAGTTCATTTATGCATGGGGTAGGCTTTTAAGGCTAGAGTGGGTTTCCACAATCACAACAATGGCATAAGAACATGCCTTCAACTAACTACCATCAAAATTAGCTTTGAAAGACTAACAGTGCAAGTTCTAGATAACACAAGTATACAAGAAATGAATACTAATAGTTCACCACACATTGCATGCAAATTTTTCCAAGGAAGCTCAATTGTCACTCCTGTGAGAGACAAAATTGAAGTATCTATCATTATTTACATGACAAAAACTTGTGGAGTCATAAAAAGAGAAAAAGTTTTGTTACAAAATTGCTCACGTTCATGCCCTTGATTTTTGAAAAATTTTGGACGGAGGGTGTTGTTCATTTTACATTATCACCATTCACAATTTGTTAAATGATGGCCACAACCAAATCCTTAGCCTCACATTTTGGCTCTAAATGGGCAAACCACTCATATGGCTACTCAACCTTCGCCAATGGTGTATAACGTGATCCCAAATAAATGATGCCATGGGTACTCAGAATTCCCCTGCATCTATGAGACTTATGCTATGTGTACTCAGAATTCCCCTGCATCTATGTTTCAAAACCCAAATACAATGCTTTCCCCTTAAGAATGTCATCATTCAATCTACATTGAGAAAAGCTCGCCCACACCATTATTAAAAAAATGTAAAACCAAATATGAAAATAAACAACTCACCAAATTTCCATGCTTCGCATGTACTAAGTTCAAGTATTTCAAACTAATGAGTACACATAAGGGTAGGGCCACACCCCCAACTAAAGAGACTTATAGTGACCTCACTACATAACACAAAAGTATAAATAGGGTAAAAGGGATCCCTGAAACTACACTGATAACCACGTGGAAGGTTGGACACAGAAGCGCGATTGAGGACTAATAGGTGTGATTGCGTTACCACGATCGCAGCCCGTACCCCGCGATCGCGATAACTGAGGCCATCCACTTCTCTATTTTGCCCTATTTTTCTGCATGGTTTCCACATATCTAAACTTGGTTATCCCCTATTTTTAGCTTCTAACCTGTACAAAGCACCTAAAAACATAGAAATTATGTGAATTATTCCAAAAACATATAAATAAAAATATGAAAATGATGGGTTGCCTCCCATCAAATGCCTTATTTTTTGTCGTGACACGATGCCTTTTATAATACTCATTTGTGCTTCCAATTGAAGGATTTGAAACTTTTGCCCAACTTTTGATTATTCCATCTTCGAGGCTCTGTGGGCAAAAGCAAGGGCATGCCGATGCAAGTTCAATCACACCACTTCGAAGACTTGAACTGTTTGCCCAATTTTTCATTAAACTTTTCAATGGGATCGCTGGGTAACAGTGAGAGCATTAGAAGTCAAACTTCAAAATATAAGAAACTTACTCCTTCTCTCTAATATTCATCACTTGTTTGGGTGGATTAACTTTCGTCAAATCAGCCAAGCATAGTGTTGAAATATGGATAGAATGAGGCCTTTCTCTTAATTTTAAAGTTGCATTCTGTTGGTCATCTTCACCACGAAATGGGATAGAGTCTTCATAAGAGATTTTCCTTGATTCTTCTTGAGACTCTAGCACCATTCCTTTTATTTTGGCTTCTTATTCCTCATTTAATTTGGTAGATTGGGAAGTCACCGAGGAGTCTTATCTACCAAGCTCATTATCATAACTTGGTTTCTTTTATTGATAAACCTCCTCCTGAGGAATGGTCATGGTTGTGTTGTTTGCAAGCATTATGTCCTTTCCCAATTCTTTTACTTTGACATTTTCCCTTTTAACCACCCCATAGGATTGATGCAAGTCTTGTGTATTTTCTTTGGTTGTAGTTACTTTATCCAAAATGGGTTAAAGCATTGCTTGAATACCAGTGGTTCCCGTTTGTTGCTTCTCTTTTTTCTCTTCATAAGGCCTATCAATCTCATAAGAAGAACTAGCAATTCAGTTAGTATAATGAGGGGAGGGGGTATATAGACAATTACTCTAATGTCCATCTCGACCACTACATAAATAACAGCTATACTCCCTATAGGTTCGAGATGGTGAATCCATCTCTCTCCAGGGAGCATAGTCACAATCTCTCATGAAGTGTGGTACGTCATAATATGGACATGGATCGTAAAGATAGGACTTCCAACTACCAGCATCATATTTGATGGAAGATGCCATAGAGAAAGGTAAAATAAAATAAAAAGCTACCTACAAAATAAACAAAAAAAAATAACAAACAAAAATTTACAAGTTTGAATTTAAGAAAGTAAGCTAAAATTTCAAACAAACTCAATACGCCAAATTGCTCCCCGACAATGGCGCCATTTTTGATAACGCTCAACTTACACGTCAAATTAAGTGCAAGGCGGTAGTAGTTAATATATTTACCCAATTTTGGAGTCGGGGTCGAATCTATGAGGAACAACGTGACCGATGATCAAATTAATTCGGAATGATAGATACAAGTTAAATTCAAACAAATGGTACGAAATGATAAAATGGGGGAGATAGGTTTCTACACTAATGTTTCTTTTTGGGTTTTTCTAATATAAATTCGGGGCTATGAATAATTAGAGTTTTAACAATTATGCACGAATCTCAGGATTATGCATTACTAAGGGAGTGACATGTGGGAGGTAGTAATCAACATAAATTCAGTATGTCAAATATTGGTAGGCTTGGTTATAGATTTTGATGCTAGTCTTTCGACAAAACACCAAACTTTCCCCCATTGATTCTTCCGAATACCTAATATGTGCGTTCAACAATTTGTAACCCCAACCTCAATCTAGGCATACCTATTTCTAGGATGATACACATAATTGTCTATCATTGCTTTGATTTCCACATCCCTCTTTTGAGGATGATATGGATTCAAAGTTTACCCAAAACCCTTCTTTTGAAGATGGCCTTGAACTTTATAGAGCTTGGAGATTTCACTCATCAAACCTATATGGATATTTGGGACTTTCACCCATCAAATCCGGACAAAAATAACATAGCAATTATAAAACCCATAAATAAGAAATACCAAATAGATGCTAACAATAAAAACCCACACTTACTTAAACACCTATTCACACATAACTCCAAGAGGGAGATTTAGCTACACATAAGATAAATAAGCATAGATATACCCATAATCTCCATTTAAATAAATTTTTGAGGATTTAAGTGAATGTTACTTCAAACTTGGTTCTCCCACAATATCAACAATAGTAGTGAGCAAATCTTCCACATAGAAAGTCTCCAATGTATTCTTCACCCAAAATTTATACAATATTTTCTTCTCTAAAAAAGGAGGCTATGAAGTATAGAGCTAAAACCCCAAAAAAATTGGGGAAGATGGAATGTGCTCCATGAATCTAGGGTTTGAGTCTTTTTGTCAAATTGGGATCAACACGTGCAATTACAGTTTTTCCCTTGTGCTAAATACCTCCACTGAGACATGATCACACTACTTAGCCGCGACCAGGATAGACTCATGCGACCACAGTTGACTGACTATCTTTGACCACTGCAATCGCGGTTAGTAGACCATGATCGCGGTACCTGAGGCATTTCAGTTTCAGGTCTCTGGATGTACTTTTCCTTTGCTCTTTTGATCATTTTAAGCTCCAATCCAAATCTTCCTATCTTTTCAACTCTGTACCTGCAAAGAGTGGATAATAGTGCATTTACTCCCAAATATGTCTCATTTATCGATTCAAAACAAGTTAATGTACAGAAATGTTGAGTCAAATTGAGTGGTAAAATTGCCACTCATCAGTAATCCCACTCGCAACCATATTTTACCTCCTCCATCCGCAGACCGAAACATTAAGGTAGATTTGAGCTCAAACAAAACATGGTACAACTACTGCACAACAGTGGGCAATTCACAGGCTTTTCACATGAGGATACACAAGTCCATTTATAGAATTTCTTAGAGATCAGTGACAACTTCATCCCCACCAGTGACATGACCCAAACCAAGGCCTTGTCGTAATGGGCAATCCCAAGCCTAACTAGGATCGGGAACCGCCCCCATTACCCAACACAACTACCAAATGCATACATTGAGCCGACTGAATCCGAATGTTTAACAAGATAGAGATCCAACCATATGGTGATTCTGGGATAAGTCTATAACCAAGACCAACCCAATCAAGTCCAACGACCCAATAATCAAAAAAACCAATACGAAAACCAATAACAAAAAATAATTGTGATAGTCCAATGTATGTATATATATATATATATAACATAAACCATACATACCATACCCAAGTCCATAGTTGTCCATACAAAGCCTCTAGACCAAGAAGAGAGTACCTAGTCGGGACATGCCCCCAACAATAGCAAAAAATCATAGTCTATGAAAGAAAAGAGACACGAAAAATTGAACCATGAAATGAAATTGATGCCTTCCGAACTTTGGAAGCTCTCCACTTCAGTCCAACATCGACTGTCCCCGAATTCAATCAATAAGCAGGAGAAGTAAAATGGTTGGTTCCTGCATAGCGTGGGTATACAGCCGCCAGTAGATAGGTTAGTGGGTGAACACTACCATGCACTTAGGATAAGGATAACATAATGTTATTTTTAAAAACCAAGCAAAACCATCCATAATGTATACAACCATACATACATATATATATATGTATATATATAACCATGCTGGAAAAGGGAATAAGGTTTAACATGTCTTTAAAGCCTTTACCTGGGCTATGTAGTTTTATCGTCCTAAATCACCCGCGGGCTATATGGGTTCAACTCCCCTGATGAAAGGGCCCCAGTGCGTGTAGCCGCATGACCAGGGAAATATCCAATGGGATGACTAGTACAACCCTAAAATAAAGTGTTTCATTATGCACACGATCACAAAGACTAACCTCTTATCGACAAATATGAGTTTCTAGTTTTGGTCTCCCTGGGACCTCCACTTTTATCGGCTTACCAACACCTCCCACAATTATTGCACAATTAAAACCAATTTCCAAATGACCGAACCATTATACATTTATTAACCAAGGCCATTGATAGTTGTATCGTCATACCAACCCTTACTTGCAAGTGTCATCCATAGTCAACCATTTATAGGTTTAAGGGGACTTTCAAGTACCCTTCCATTTACAATATTAAACCACTTGGGAGACTTCCATGTTCCCCACAAGAATAACCAATTAGCCTTTTACCATTCCAAGCCATTTAAACTATGCATAATTCCTTTACCAAGTTTAAAACATGCAACAGTTCCATTAAAATAAATCAATGCAATAAACATATCATTATAAGAATTTTGTCAAGCACTTTAGGGGAATAATATGACCAAAACAAATTTCAGTTACCAATAAACCCTTCCCATTCAATCCAATTATCCAAAACAATTATTAATGCATATAAAAGCATAATTAAAACCATGGGAAACCATAACCAACCATTTAACATCAAAACCCCTAAATCATATTTAAAATCCAAAATTATGTAATAGTAAAACCATGAAAACATTCATATAAACCATGCCTTTAAGTAAAATTAACAATGAGGGAAGAGAACATGCCTTATACAATAAAATTCACAAAAGAAATCTCAACCTTTGTGTCCTTTGAAGAACACATAAAGAAATCCTAGCCTCTAATCTTCAAGAGTAAGTTTGAGAGAGTAATTAAAGTGTTTTAATCCTTTAACAAGTGTTATGGAAGGCCACCAAAGGTTATATAACGTGAGGAAATAAAGGTTTATGGGTAGGAAATGTCCAAACTACCTTTGTCTTAAAATTTAAAACTATTCATGTCCAAGGGTATGACTCTCCCTTACCACCCTTATCCTAGGTATGAGTGGTACCCAAACTCGTACCCAAACCTTGCTACGACCTTACCTACTAGTTTCTATACGACTCCACCTTCCTAACTCGTACCTAAGGGTATGAGTGATACCCCTAATCATATCCACCAGTCGTTCCTAGGGAAGTCTCCACAAGAACAAGATAATCATGCACTATACAATTTGCGCTACACTATTCGTATGCTCTTATATGACTCATACCATAGTGAGTCATATATTGGGTAGTAGCTACACGGAACACACTACCTAACATAAGATTGAACCCGCAAGACACCTCATGAGTCATATTTAAGGGTATGATTGGTACCCTTGAGTCGTACCAAGTCAAAATGGTCCAAAGCTTGAGAAATTTTGCAAGGGTCCAAATCCTAGGGTGTTTTAGTCTCCCCCACTAGGATCATTCATCCTCAAATATAGGTAAAGGTAAGAACAACCACGAGATAATATGTTAACACACATCAAAATTTTATCCAACCAAAATAGAGGACAAAAACACCAACCAAGATGATAAGATCATCACATATCCGTAGCACAATTTATACCCCAACACTTTCACTCTGACCTCTAACTAAGTTAGAAAACAAATATATGAGAGGAACCATTCCTCACCATTAACCACATTAGAAATAAAAAGACATGTTGAAGAGCACAAACCTTATGCATGAATTTCTGAAACCAACA
This sequence comes from Capsicum baccatum var. pendulum, assembly GCA_030864225.1. NCBI lineage: Eukaryota > Viridiplantae > Streptophyta > Magnoliopsida > Solanales > Solanaceae > Capsicum > Capsicum baccatum. The sequence goes on from CM061555.1 coordinate 282,985,921, forward strand.
ACCAACACAGACACTTAGACTCGATGTCCTTTTCCGCATCCCAAATGACTTTCTCGGATCTTTAGTTCCACCATGTAACCTTTACCAAAGCCATACCTTATTTGTTCGTAACCAACAAACTTACCAATCCAAGATCCTCATCGATACCTTCCCAAAAGAACAAGGAATTAGAGATACCAATACCATCCAAAAGAACCAACCAACCAAGGACCATCCGCACCTCACCCCAACACAACATAACATATAAATTACCGGACGAATAGACTCATGCTAAAGGGAAAGTCCAATTCAATTAAATATTTACAATGACACACTACCACAAAAGCTTGAGTCTAGATATACACCACCGATTCTATGTTCAAGCCTATCCAAAGCAAAAAAGGAGTTAACTTAGGCTATCAGGTTCTATCCTTACCTCTACCTAAAAACACTAATGCACTTTCATCACCATTATAACATGGGAATCATGAGTAAAAGACATGGACAAACCATATCCAACCACAATAACTGAAACCCCTGACCATATCTCAAGTACCCAACACAACTATTGGTATATCTACCAATCACAACATTTAAGCATACAACTTGTATGCCACAGTATAATCTATCCATAAAAAGATCTAGCACCCTTTAATATTTCACAAAGGATTTTCACCCCCTATTACTCTTATAACCATTTCCCATGATAACAACCTTACCTTACCTTCCAAAACCTTAACTGTTAGTAGCTATCCTAGACTCTCCCCACTTAGGAACTTCCACATTTCCCATTTCAACATATCACCATACATCACAAACCACTTACCATTTTAGCACAAGAAGAATCATATCAGAAACTAAAGTAAAAGAGTTATCCATATCTCCCAAAGAAAATTAGAGACCCCTAAAACAAGACAAGGAACCATAGGCATGAAGTACTTCACAACAACAACCTAGACAATAATGGGAAAATTATCTTGACCAAACCATACCATGAAAAGAGTCCCTATATTAGACATGGAAATGAACACAACCACCTAAATTGCAAGTAACTTAACATAAGGTCAAGACTCATACCCAGGGGATAAGAAAAATGCAAAATGTAAACCTTAGGCATAAGCGCTAAATGAATACATGCAATACTAGTAGAGTATTCTTTTAATTGAGAGAGAAGAGTATCACCAAAATATGCCACCCTACCTTTCCTTGAAGTCCAATGCTAAAAGAGAATTGTAGATTAACAACCAACCTCCATCCTATTACACAAACAAACACAATTTTCACTTGAATGGGTATCACCAAAGACATACACAAGGGACGTTTGGTTCTCCCATAACTAAAACCTCATTCATCTCAATGCTACCTAGAGCCCAACATAGACATGAAAAAACCATTAGACTAATTTGACTCCATGGTTTCCAATTTAAATTAAAATTATTTATAATCAAACCATGGCCACCAAGGCCTTTCAAAAATCTTTTGAATACGACAAAAACCTAATCCATGTTTCCTTAATAGTATATGCAATGCAAAGGTTTAATAATAGTCAAATCATATGAAAAACTAATATCCAATGGCAATTTCACAAATATTTTAAGGGTATAAAATTTCCAAAACCCAAATCAAGTAAATGGGGAATCCAGAGTACCCCAAAATCCATTTAACATTCCCATGCATCCCATAATGTTAGTTCATAAACATTTGTAAAGGATGAATAATGCATCATAATCTATGGAAAACCAGTTAAATGAGTAATCATATCAAAACCCTCTATTATGCCAAAAATACATATTCAAAACCATAAATTCAATAAATAATTTCATCCAATAATAAAATACAAGTATAGGGACAAGAATACATGCAACCTCTATGATCTAACCTGTTGAATGACTAGATCCCTAGTCCCTCCGTTCAACTTGAACTTCCACCTATGTGGTATAACTCTCCCACTATTGTATTCCTCTAGCCATCAACCTTATCCAACTTACAATTTTACCTCCACAATGTCTGCATTGCTATCCCGAGCTAACATACTCTCTTTACTAAGATCAAGGTTTTAGATTCAAGCCTAAGATCTACAAACCACCATGTACTACTACCAAAGTACCCTATATAAATAGGAATATACATATAAGGTCCACCTCACAAGGTGGACACGCCAAATCCCTTATTCACCCACTAATAACCTATTCATTCCCAAGAGAAACCATCCTTCTTATGCATGCAAGAATAAACATTCCACAGAGAACCATCAAGACTGACGAATCCTTCTAAGAGATCCCTTAATTTATCCTTAAGATCTTCTAACCCAACCAGAACCATTCTATAAAGAAGGAATAGAAATTGGACAAATATCCAAAATAAGACCGATCCAAAACTAACCTCCCTATTAGAAAGATACCATGAGGGTCATCAGAAAGTACCCAAGGAAATTTATCCACCACCGAAACCAAAAAAAGAAAGACCCTTCGGGTTAGAGTCTTTAACCCATACCAAATAATAAAGACACCGATTAGAGATCAACCTCTGAGATCTATGATATAATATAACCTTTTCCTTATTAGCTAGGGAATAAAACCACTATCCCATTCAAAAATTTGCTCACTAGGGATCTTAACAAGTCTGACAATCTAATTAATAAAAAGAATGAGTGCAACTAATCCATCCCTCGAATTTTATTAAAATCCATCATATTCAAGTCAAACAAATCCAATGTGAATCCTTTATTACCAACAAATGCCACACACCCCTATAGACACTTTTGGCAACTGAAGAGTCACCTACTGGGTATAACCAGGAGATGAAAAGAGTCTGAAAAAAACTTGGGACTATATCTAATATACACAACCATAAATGGGTCCACAAAAGATAAAGGATCCTGAACCAAGTAAACCATACACATCATAAAGAAAGGAGTTTCTCAATATACAAGTATCAATATCGAAAGATGCCTTGGACTCCCAAGGAATAGTAAGAACATTGAGATAATCTTGGCCACTATCGGAGCCAAAGGTAGTAGCTAATACTCTATTGGCCCAAGAGAAAACCCTTATAGGACATCTCCGTCAGATGAGACCCAACTAACCACAACTAAAATACTAATTCCTTCCTCCCTCACAACAACCACAGTGCGACCAACCATAAAATATATAAAGAAAATAGTATGATAAGGATTGGGCTCTACTAGAAAACCAGAAGTTGCAACCCTTGACCGGGTTTGTGCCCCATCAGTTAGACTAAATCCATCCATATAATTTTTTAGCAAAATAGGTAAGGTTTCACAACTTTAGATTATTGAGAAGACATAATCCGAAGAGAAAACAAAGAAAGATTCAGAGAAGAGTTCAAGACCTTAGACTCCAGAGCTCGAAAGTAAAATAACCAAGAAAGTGAAACATCCTAAATGTCTCATAGCCTTCTAATTATAAGTATAGTACATGACACACCCATAAGTAAGACTATACTCTAAATGGCTTTGTGGACACCATATGAAACCGAAACCGAAATTCTAATACCAACTTGACATAACCTAAACTAGGGCCTTGTCATAATTGGCAATCCTAAGCCCAACCAAGACATAAAACTGCCCCCATTACTCGACCAAACCACCAAACGCATACCTTCAGCCAACTCAAGTCCTAACATATAACAAGAGAGTGTATCTAACCATATGGTCACTTTAGGACAAGTCTATAATTGAGACCAACCCAATCAAGCCCAACCACCTAATAATCAACTAAACCAATGCAGAAATAATTAACCAAAACAAATTATAATAATCCAACGTATGTATATATATAACATAAACCATCCAAACCATACCCAAGTCCACAGTTGTCCATACAAACCCTCTAGACCAACCAAAGAGTACCTAGTTGGGACATACCCCCGACCATAGCTAAAAACCATAGTCTATGAAAGATAAGAGACATGAAACAAATAAACCATGAGATAAAATAGATGCTTTCCAAACTATGAAAGCTCACTGCTTCAATCCAACATCGACTGTCCTTGAATTCAATCACTAAGATAGAGAAGTAAAATAGATGGTTCCTACATAACTTGGGTATAAAGCTGCCAGTAGATGGTTTAGTGGATGAACACTAGCATGCATTTAGTATACAGATAACATAATGCCATTTTTAAAATCTAGTAAAACCATCCATAATGCATACAACCATACACATATATATAACCATGTCAAAAAAGGGAATCGAGTTTAGCATGCCTTTAAAACCTTTACCTAGGTTGTGTAACTTTGTTGTCTTAAAACACCCACGGGCTATATGGGTTCAGGTTCCCATGATGAAAAGGCCCCAGAACATGTAGACACACGACCAGGGAAATATTTTCTAGGATTACTAGTATATCCCTAAAATAAGGTGTGATATCATGTACACTGTCACCAAAACCAACCTCATATCAGCAAAAATATTTTTCCAGTTTTGTCCCCTAACTTAGCTATACTTCCCGCCATTATTGTACAATTAAAACCAATTTCTATATAACCAAATCATTATCCATTTATTAACCAAGGACATTGATATTAATATCATCATACCAACCCTTATCATCCATTGCCAACTATTTATAGGTTTAAGGGGACTTTTAAGTGACTTTCGATTTACCATATTAGACCACTTCAGAGACTTCTATGTTCCCCAAAAGCATAACCAATTAGCCTTCTACCATTCCAAGCCATTTAAACTGTGCATAATTCCTATACCAAGTTTAAAACATGCAAGAGTCCCATTAAAAGAAATCAATGCAATGAACATATCTTTATAAGCACTTTGTCAAGCACATTGGGGGTATAATATGACCAAAACCAGTTCTAATTTCCAATAAACCATTCCCAATCAAACCAACTATCCAAAACCACATTAATATATATAAAAGCATAATTAAAACCGTGGGAAATCATAACCAACTATTTAACATTAAGACCTCTTAATCATATTTGAAAGCCAAAATCATATAATAGTAAAATCATAAAAACATTTATATAAAACATGCCTTTAAGTAAAATTAATAATGAGGGAAGAAAACATACCTTATACAAGAAGATTCACGAAAGAAATCTCGACCTTTAAAAACTTTGAAGAACACATGAAAAAACCCTAGCCTCCAATTTTCAAGAGTGAGTTTGAGAGAGTAATTAAAGTGTTTTAATCCTTTAACAAGTGTTATGGAAGGCCACCAAAGGTTATATAATGTAAGGAAATAAGGGTTTAGGACTTGGAAATATCCAACTACCCTTGTCTTAGAATTTAAAATAAATCACGTCTTGGGGTACGACTCCCCTTTACAACCTATATCCTAGGGTACGAGTGGTACACCAACTAGTACCCAAACCTTGCCATCACCTTACCTACTAGTTTCTATATGACTCCACCTTCCTAACTCGTACCTAAGGGTATGAGTGATACCCCTAATCATATCCACCAGTTATTCCTAGGGAAAACTCCATAAGACTAACACAATCATGCATGATACAACTTGCCCTACACCACTCGTATGATTCTATATAACTTATACTTTAGTGAGTTATGTCTTGGGAAGTAGCTACACCAAATACACTACCTAACATACTATTAAACCCTCAGCCCACTTCACAAGTCAAATTGAAGGGTATGATTTATACCCTTGAGTAATACCAACCCAAAACGGTCCAAACATAAGAAATTTTACAACAATCCAAAAGCTTAAGTGTTTCAACCAGAGTATCCATAACCTATATGTGGATCGTGTTCTTCATTTTTTCATTTTTTTAGGAAGAAAAGAAATAGTTAAAGGCAGAACCTTCAAACTCTATCAGTACATGGGATGATCTGGCAAAGAAATTCCTTCTTTGATTTTTCCATCAAGAAAGACTATAAGGATATGAAGCGAGATTCTAAGTTTTAAGCAAAAGTTGGATAAGAACTTATATAATGCCTAGGAGAGGTTCAAATCTCTTCTCAGGGACTTCCCAATCTCTAGCAGACCAATAAGCTATTAGCTCACACTTTTGTTGAAGCTCTTGACCATAACACAAAGATTTTATTAGATTCGGTTATAGGTGCAAGCTTTGGAAAAAATGTATAACAATATTTATACTCTAATGAATTGAATTACATTAGGTAATCAAGATTTGTATTGTGATACCTCTAGAAGTATAGTGAAAAAGGTTACTGGTATGATTAAGGTTGATAGTGTCACAACATTTTCCATCCAATTGTCATCCTTGAAAAAGCAGATGATGACATCATGGTGTAAGATTCATGGTGTTAGTGGCCACGCTACAGACTTATGTAGAGCATATTTAGAGTCAATAAATTTTATGGGAAATGCACAGAAGGGAAACTATAGGAATGGTTGTAATCACAAGTGGTAAAGTCAATACAACTATTCATAGGAAAATAATCAGGTGCAGACTCAGCAATTTCAATAGCAGCAAAATATGCAGGCTAGTAATTTCAAAGAAACATTCAAAAAGATTATGGCCAATCAATAAAAAATAGTTATATAAATCAAAAATTAGTAACATGCCCAAAAAAATTTAAAGACACATTTGAGGTAGCTAGCTCTATTGCAAAGTACCAAACCTCAAGGTGAGTTTCTTAGTTATACCAAAAATCCAAAGCAAGTTATAGTACTTACTTTAAAGAGTGGTAAGGATCTCATTGATAGAGATCCTAAGAAAACAAGAAAGGTATATGCAGAGTTAGTCCCAAAGAAGGTAGAGGAGACACAACTCCCAGCCAAAAATACTACAATCTTAGGGAAGATGGAGTACACAAAAATTGAGAAAGCTGAATGGGTTCAAGAAAGACCACTACCACTATTCCCTCAAAGTCATAAAAACTCTAAGTAAGATGCATGTTGTAAGAAGTTCTTTGACACATTCAGAGAACCTCACATTAACCTTTCATTGTTAGATATTTTATAGGGTATACAGAAGTATGCCAAGTACTCAAAGGAAGTGGTGACCAATAAGACAAAGCTTAGTGATATTGAGATAGTGTCACTTACTGAGAAGTGTAGTTTAGTTGTATTAAGGAATATGCCAAAGAAGTTGAAGGACCCAAGGATTTTTATCCTCCCTATACAAATTGGTGATAATCATCTGGTCCATGCATTGAGTGACTTGGGTAAAAGTATAAACTTGATTCCTCTATCTATTTTTAATACTTTTGGTTTGGGAAAGTCAAGGCCATTCTATATGGTGACTTGTATTAAGGACATCCTCATTAAGGTTTGTAAGTTCATTTTTCTGTTGATTTTATTATTATTGATTATGATGCAGAAGATAGGTATCGATCATATTAGGACGTCCATTCTCAACGGTGGTAGAAGCACTAATTGATGTTAAAGAGGACACTCTTAAAATGAGTCTAGATTATAAAGAGGCGGTCTTTAATGTATGTAAACCACTCAATCCAGCTTTGCATTAGAAGGATTTGTGTATGATTATGTCGATAGAAGTAGATGAGTTTAGGATGGTGGAGTGTGCACCACAAAAAACTTTTTGGACCATCTCAATGAGTTTCCCAAGACACCATTCAAGCCCATAGCTATAAAGCTGAAAGAGGAGCCTGAAAAGGCTATCATTAAAAAATGCTTACCTTAAGAGGATACGCTCAAGAGGTCAAAAAAGAGTGAGAAAATATCTTCCGAGTAGAAGAGAGATGATAAAGGAATATGGTTAAACATAGTGATATGGGTCGTGCCATTATACTAAATCAAGTGCTACTTGGGAGGAAACCCAAGTTAAGGTAGATATTTGATTTTTCATATTTTAAGTTTTATTTAATATTCATTTTGTTTTTGTTTTGAGTCACAAGTTGATGTAAAGTTCGAGTATTAAAAATCTTAGCTATGAAGCATGGAAAATACTAGGTGTAGGGTCTACCAAACCTCATTGATTATAAAGATGTTTCTAGCTAGGCCTAGAGGCCTTAGGGATTCTTTTTATCCTTGCTTTTAAATTATACTTTAGGGTCAAAGTGTGCTTTAAGTGTAGGGTGGGGAATATTCCCATGGTTTAGGGTGAAGTGTTGGTATGGGATTTGAATTCTTAGTTCTTTTCTAGGTTTTGGCTAAATTTTTTAAAAAATTACAAAAAGATTTTTCTTTGGTTGTTTTTATTTTAGTTGTTGATGTTAGAATAGTAGTGTGACACTTTACCCAATCCTTAAATTTTCTTTTTGGTTCTTTCCAAGGGGGCCCTCTTGAACACAATATTTTTTTTATTTTTAGGAGCATATTTTAAATTTGTTGTGTTAGGAATAAGTGGGATGTTCTTGCTATGTGCTATGTATGATTACATGATACAGGTGGTTTTGATTGTAAAAAGCATATTGAGTATGTTGAATAACTACTTTTGAGACACCTAGGCTCATGTTTATAACTCTTGTGCGATGTTGGTTAATGTGAATTTGTGTTATTTCTTGGTTTAGAGTCTATAATGATCCTACTTGATTTGTCCATGTGTCATGTGAGATTGAGGTCTCTTATTATATTCCTTGTTACATATTAATGTCTATAACTTATTGTATGGGTGTTCAAAGTGAAATAAATAGTGTTGAGTTTAGGAGATAATATAGGAATTTATTTGATAGCCATGTTTCATACCCTCTTTTTTCTACCCTTGTGCATTATCTTAGTTAGGCCTGTTATTCCTTTAGCTTAATCTTTGGAAGCCTTATTTGTAACCTATTACCATTTCTTTAATTGACCTAAATTTGATCCATATCTCCTAAGAACTTTAGTTGAAAAATTAATTGTGTTAAGGAGTCCAATATTTAAGAAGGAAAGAGGTACAAGTAAATCCCCAAAGTAGTATCTAGTGGTGTTGAAAAAGTTGATATCTTGTGGTTAGGGGTGATGTAATGAAAAGAAATAAAATTTCAAAAAATTTGAATCATATGTTAATAGAAAATACTCCCTTTTTAATATATATGAACTAGCTTAAAGAGTTGGGGAAAAGCAAAAGAGATGTGTGAAGGTAGAGGTGATGCAAGTTTGATTGTTTTGAGAAGATTCTAATGTATAATGTAATGTATTAAAGCGCTTCGTGAAGATAGTCACTAGTACTAGCCATAATTGTTCTTACCCGTGTCTTACCTATATTACAACCCATAAAGTCCTATTATATCTTAAACTTTGATATTCTTATATTAGTGGAGTACTATACTAAGGGAAACTTATGGTTTATCTTGTGTTACAAGTGAATTCTTTGTGAGAGTAACAGAGATATAATTCTTCTACATATTCTTGTGATAAGCTGCATCTCTGTAAGTGAATATGAGTAACTCTCTTATGGTGAGGGCGCATACTTGATGAGAGTTAGGCAACTTGTTTGATCTTATTAGTTGTTACTATGCATGGATTTTCTAACTTATTTAAGTCAATTTATGAGATTAGGCTGTTTTAAAGTAGTGTTCATAAGTTTTCAATAGTACATGACATGCTTAATGTGGAACTTGCTATCTGTGTAGTCATTGCAGTGCTATATTGAGTGTCTCACTTGTGGGAGTAATTTTGGAGTCTTTCTTAGATGATGCTTAATTTAAAGAGTTGTTTGAGGATGAATAAGGTTTTATGTGTGGATTGATGATCTTAGGTGGATTTATGCACTTATGTGTCCTTATCTAGCATTATTTAACCTAGTTTTGAGGGCTTCTTATTTGCGTAATGAGTTATATTAATCTAATTAAGATTATAATTATTGAAAAAATTCTTTATAACATTTAAAGTATGTTCCAAAATAAGTTTAAACTAAAATGATCACTTAGAGGTTATATGAGAAAACTAATGTTCTTATCTTGAGCTTTGTGTTGTTCTAATTTATCTTGTTGACTTTTATGGTGTTGTAAGCTATAATTCATGGATTTTATTGATATTTAAAGATTTTTTATATGTTAAACTCAATTATGTGATGATATAAAATCTGAAATTTTAGAGGAAAAGCACCCACTGAGTGAGGAACTAAAAGCCAAGTGGAATGAACTAGCATGAATGAAATTTGGATTTTCTAAGCCCTAGAGCATGCCATGACCTCTAGCCTCCGAGATTAGGGTGTGGCCTCTAATATAAGGGAGTGCCACACCCTTGGACACAAACCAAAGTTGAAATTCCTATTATGCATCTGTGATAAGGGCATGTCATGCCCCTATCGCGCCAATGTCTTAGCGTGGTAAACTCATGTGTCAAAAAATGGGCAAGTTTTTCCTAGTATAAATAGAGCACTTCCAACTTGTTGTAAACACCTTGGAAAACATTTAGGGTTAGTAATACTTGAGGAGGTTTCTCTTACCTTTTCTTTAGTTTACTTTTGGATTATATACATGAATTTTATTATTGTGATTTGTTGTAATTCTATGAGTCGGTAAAAACCCTCATCTAGGGGTGAGGCCAAGAAAATGATTATGTAAGATTATAATTGAGTTGGTTTATATTTTTTTTAATTATTTGGTGTTCATATATCCTTGTATTTGCTATTCTGCAGATTCTTGACCCTTATGACAAATCAATATTTCTATTGTGAACCCAAAAGGAGGAAATAGATTAGAATGTGGGATATATGGAGTAGGATCTTAAACATTCAAGGGATTGAAGTTAATATTCATGTTTAGGATCAGAATATACCTACTTTATCCTATTTGGTTCATATACGAGATAAAATATAAATGTGTTTAATTTAGTACTCACATCTCCGCTCAACCATGTAGTTGTGAGGCTAAGTTAGATAGATGACTAGAGACTCGGAAGACCATAGTCATGATATCAACCCTGTGAATCAAAAACCAAGCTAATTAACTAAACTAACAAAAATTTATGGCTAAGAAGGATTTCTCTTAGTGCCTTGACCTCGGATTTGGAAGTCCTAAGCATTTCATTAACGATTATCGAATACATAAATTGGATTATCAAGAGTATCTTAATACTGAAGGTGAAAAAGGAAAGAGTAGGGACCAGGTCCCTAAAAATCAAGAAGGAAAACTGTAGTTGCATATGTAGTAAATCAAGCTCTGGCAACATGTGGAGATTCTTCTAGTGAATTTGATAAAGATGATAAACCTGGAGATGCGTATATGTTAGCTATGGAAAATAATCTAGTTATTTATGATTTCTTATCTTCTTTCATGGAAAACATAGAAGATGAAGAACAAAAGGAGGTAACTCTCTCTAATATTAAGGAAAACATAGATAATTACTCAATTGGAAAGATTAAAAGGCTTGCAAGTACGTTAATAGACTTTGTATGTGAACTAAATACTAAGAAGAATTCTTTAGAGGAGAAAGTAGAGAAACAAGATCTTGAGTTGATTGCCTTAACTCTTCAGATATCTGAAATTGAAGAAATGGTCACTAAATTAAAATCTGAAAGACTGCATTGTATGAGTTAACTAAAAAAGGCAAATAATTTAGATAGTAAAGGAAAAAAGAAAGATTCAAGGAATCATATTGAGTTTGAGAAGAAATTGAGGGATTCTCAAAAACACCATATGCCTGTACTGCATAAAAATGAAGAGTTAGAGAGGGACTTATAGCTCAACAAGTCTCATAAATGGATTGCTTCTTCACAAATTCTTTCTAATTTGACTATTCAAGGTATTAATGATGGTAGAGGCCCGGGCTATAGATTTCCAACCCGTTGGGTCTAAAGGAAAGGCTACTCATGATGTTAGAAGCAAAGGACACACACTCTTGTTCAATCACTGAGAAAGAGATGGACATTTGAAGCAAAGATATCAGCATTGACTTAAGGCTAAAATGAGGAGTATTGTATATATTCTATAAGAGAATGCACATACTAATGGATTCAAGTTTCTAAAAAAAAAGAGAAGAAATTTCTACCTAGATGGGTCAATAAGGATTTGATCACACCATTGTAATATTATTGGGAAATCAAGATCAAGTTGATTCCTAAATCTAAATTTTAATCATAAATCCAAGTATGAGAAAGGGGAATTCAGTCAGGAATGGGTTGTTGATAGTACATGTACTAAGATCTGACTGGATTCCCTCTCTTAAGATACTTTAAGGTGGAAGTGTCTCGTTTTGAAAGCGATGATTTCAAGGGACCGGGTTCCAAAGAAATTCATCATTAGAAGAAACTTAAGGCAGTATGAGTGAAGTAAAGTGGGGGACCTGGTCCTCAAACCTATTCTAAAGAGCAAGCTGAGAACGATCTTGATTAAAATACTCGGACCTAACATTTGAGTCAGTGTCACTTATCAAAATTTAGTTATGTTAAGGAGACAGGTATACATGATAAAGTAGGTGCATATTAATATAACTCAACTCTATACCTATATAGGTATACACCTACGTAGACAACTTTAAAGGAAATCAGTTAAAGAAAACACAAGTTGAAAATTCACTCAAGAAAGAGCGGGGCCTGGTCCTATCTCTCAGATAAGTACCAAAATAATGTGCATTAAATTTTTTATAAAATTTATATGTAAAAAAGGCCACATGTACAATCCTATATGAATAAAAGCTGTCAATTCAGTTCAAATATGAAAAGTCACACCGTTGTCGTCAAACGCATCTGTCTAAGAGGGTATCTATTAAATGTCAAACAGTCAGCTTTTTAATTGTAAATTCAAATCCTCTTATTTAATTCTCCTCTGAATTAGCTTTGAATATTATTTTCTTCCTAATCAAAACTGACTTATTTTCTTTTCCTTTCTCAAAAATTCAAAATAGTTTAAAATTCCATCGTCCTCAACCCCCATGAAAGAATTATCCTCTAATCATTCTCAAGAGTCACAAAGTGATTTACCCATCAGTCCTTCTTCTAAAATTTTTAAAACCCCTAGTGAAATCATTCTAGTGAAAACTCTAGGCTCTAGTAAAAATCCTAATGAATTAGCCGTGGAAGTTCACTTAAATAAAGGTTTTAATTCTTCAATTGACCAAGAAATCCCTCAATATGAAGGACCTCTTTCCATAGAAAAACCAAAGTCCTCTAATGTTTCTCAAATCTATTTTCCCTATAAAGAATTAAAAGGTACTTAAAATTCAAAAAAACTTACAAGTACCTAGTTCTCCTACCCCCTCAAAGTCAAACCCCATATTTTTCCAACTGGTTGGCGAATAGATCCTTGTAAGGATGTCTATTTCATTTAGCTTAATAAATTAGGTAGCAAATAGTTTTCTCTTGATTGCACATGATTTCAAGAAACATTTAACTTTTGTGGAGGAGCAAATAGTTGGAAAAGAATAAGGATGAATAACCTCTAATTTTGAAAATAAATAAATTAAGGGACAATAAAGGAAAATACAAAATGATTGACTCCGGTGTACAGGTTACAAGATATTATTCCACTAGAGGGTTTGAAATGAAACTGCTAGCAGATGCAATGAAGAAGAGTAAGTCTTCTACGACTAAAAAAAGAAGACTAAAAAAATATGGTGTAGGGAAGGAGCTATCAAAATTATAGAAGTTATAGTAGATGAGGATATTGATTCTAAAATTGTTATTGAAGCTAAGAAGAGAAAACAAGAAGTTCATGATGCTGAGAGGACAAGGTCCTCTGGTCCAAAGTCTAACAATCTTGTTGTAATCAAAAAGAGACATATTGCTATAAAAAATAAAAGTCTCTAAGGGGCTTGGTCCCATAAAGAGAAAAACTAATGAAAAAGAAGAACCAATTAGTGACTAAAAGAGAAAACAAGTGGAAGAAAAGAAGGTTGTCCCCAGAGAAGCAAGAAATGCAATCTTCGAAACCCAGAAAGTTCTATATAGGAGAGTGTTCGATCTAAAGATTTATGAGAAACCTGGTATGATAGAATTAGTGGAATATGTGAAACACCAAGGTTGGCTACATCTACTTGAAGAATCAACTTCTATGGTGTATGAAACTGAAGTCAGAGAATTTTCTTACACCATGAATTTCTCAAAATATGGGGTGAGTCTAGCCAGTATAGTGCAAGGGAAGTAGATATATCTAGATGAAGAGTGCTTGGGAAAAATCTTAGATGTATCTATAGTAGGTGTAAGGACTATTATGAAAAAACAACCCTTAACAGAATTCATGATTGAAGCTTCAAAAGTAGGTGGAACTTCAATAGCTGGTGTAAAGAAAAAAATTCTCACATATGAGTTCCAATTAGTTTTTTAATATGTAAACAAGGTCCTTCTGCCCAGATCAGAAGAAAGGTGCCTATGGTGTTGCCCTGTTCTTGATCGAATGTCTGAGAAAGTTTGAGTTGATAAGCTTACCTACTCTTATGATATAGAATATGAAGAAGGTGATCTATGAGAAGGATGAGAAATATGGGATGTTATATGGGTACTTTCTAAACAAGGTGTTTGATCACTTTGGTGTAATTGGGACAAAGGGAACCCCAGGAACAGTCAAACAAACGTTTAGTCTGAAAACTTTAGGGGAGAATAAATTCATTGAAGGGAAAGTGGGAACTGTATCCTAAGTATCAAAACTTTTAGCTGCTCAAGCAAGTTTAAACAAAGAAATAGATAAGTTAAAGATCAAATTAGCTACCAAGGACACTGAGATAGTTCAACTGAAATTACAGAATTAGAAGTTGTCCTCTAAGGGACCTGGTGCCATGAAGAACTTGCAGCAGAAAATGCAAAGATCAAGGGCAAGATTGCAGAATCAATTGGTGAGGTTCAAGGACTGGATGCTTAAGTAAAAACTCTAACCAAATAGTTATTGGATGCCCATATTGCTGAAAATACAAGAGTAGAAATGTTAATTAAATCCTACTTCCCTAAACATCTGTCTACCTGAGTCCTGTTATGTTGATCTCACAAATTAGTTTCCAATTCCTATTCCTATAGTGGCTTTCACAAGTAGTTGTTTTATATTTTTTTGGTATTGTATCGGTATTGATCTTACTGGATAATGAATGAATTTTTTCTTGTGTGCCTCATCTGTATCCTTTATTTAAAAGTTGTTCTTCATGTTAGTATTTCCCTAGTGGCCATGAGTTAACTAACCAATGCTTACTATTACTCTAGGTTTACTGTTTTCACATTTCAATTATGCCATAAAAAGGAATATTGAATTTATCTCTAAGAACCAGGTGTGTGTATGGGGTGTATATTGATAGGGGGAAGCGTGATAAGACATAGTTATAGGGAAGAGGGGGGAGAAAATGAGTTGAGTTTTGTTGACTTCATGTGTAAGGACCAAGTATATGTGTTCAGGTGTGTGTATGAGGTGCATATAGGTGGGGAGAATATGATAACACACAGTGACATGGGGATGCAAATGAGTTGAGTTTTTGCTTCAAATGACAATAAGGGACTAGGTCCCTATGTTGTATGATGGTGGAAGAGGTGAACGTTCATCTTCACTAGTAGTAATCACACTGATTAAATGTGATGAATATGTATTAATGCTTAAAATTCTACGGTTGGATTGTCATCATCAAACAGGGTAAAAATTATTGTATCATGTTTTGATGATGAACAACTAACTATAAGGAACCAGATCCTTGGATATTCAAGAGTACAGTACAGTTGGCATGTGTTAATACAGTTTTTTTCTCTTGTGTGACAAACTATATAGGTGTTGCTTGTACTATTAAGGACACCGGGTCCAATGGAATTTTAACTCTAATCACTCATTTATAAAAGGAAAATGATGCTTATTTATCAAGTAGTTTTTGCATATTCAAAATTGGAGAGCTTAAGAGTGAAAGGGAGGCAAAAACTCAAACTACACTGATCAAGTTCTTATTTTCTGATGTGTTAAAATAGCAAATTTCTTGAGTCCAATTTTAGTCTATGGATGAATTAATCAGTCTATAAGAGTAATGATTATTTTTTGTTGCTTTGAGAGTGCTTAGGTAGAGTTGCCTAAGTCCAAATCTTCTTAGATTTAACTAGTGTTGAGATAATCTTGGCAGAGTTGTCAAGTTGAGATTGTAGTATAGTTACTACAAGTTAGAGGAGCCAAGAGTTAGGTTCTGTGGACTATATATTCAAGAGTTTAATGATAGTGGAGTTTTGGTTGCTTGTGAGGGAAAGTTGTGGTTTTTCCTCCCTTAAGCAAGGGGGTTTCCACTTAAATCTTATGTAATTTAAGTTTCCTGCACTGCTTTGTGTTCCTAGTTGATTTACTGCTTTATTACATATGATTGACTTTGAGGGGCCTAGTCCCTCCTTGTGTGGTGCAACCCCCAGGGTTCCAACAATATTGTCAAATTATTTATGGTTACTTTTTATTCACAAATCTCAAATGTTGTTGGTATCTTTCACATTTGTTTAATCTTAGTAGTGAAGCTATAATTGGATTGTTGTTTAACCAAGTCCTTTTGGAATATACTTGGATTATAAAGTCCATTTTACTACTTGGGAGGCCACATACACTTGCATGTGTGCCATGATGCAATATTTATGCATATTAAACCATTATTAATGCTTACTTTAGGACTTTGAGAAGATTAAATACTTAAAGGTTATGCTAGTTTTTTAATTAGGAGTTATTGCTCATTTAGGATAATACCCGGTGGGTATTTTTTATGCTTTAGTGATATGACTTATAAATATGGTTTATTTGTATGGTTTATTGACATAGTCTATTTATATGAGTTTTGTTTTGAGTACGACAATCAATGATGATGTTGAATAATATGAGTTTCGATTCGAGTTTGGCAGTTGATGATAATATTGATACTATGAGTTCTGGTTCAAGTCTGACAAATGATGTTATGATGTTGAGACTATTGAAGATGTTATGATGATAATGATATGAGCTCTTGTTTGAGTCTGGCATCGAGCGTTGGGTATGATATGATATGGTATGGATGGTTTTATAGATATAACTTGATGTTCTTTGGTTTAATATCACTTTCGATGCTTAAAATAATGAAAATATGCAAGTTACTTAGGTCTTTTTGTTAGATATGCTATGTTTTATGTTTTGTTTTGTAGGAAATCAGGTTTTGGAAATTTTTTGAAGAAAAAGAGTGAGAATTAAAGTTTTAGGACACTGAAGTGGGCACCTACGACCCATATATACTACCTACGAGGCATAGGTTCCAAAGTATGTGTTAGAGAAGCTGAGAAATAAAAAATCAGAAGCTAAAGAAATAACCCTACTACCTACGGAGGGCACCTATGACCCGTAGGTGAATCCTATGGTCTGTAGGTGTAATAAGCTTTTTTAAAAGATCTAAGTTCAGAGGAGTATTCAAAAGATTTTTGCCCTTACACTTACGTTAGACAACCCACAGTTCGTACGTTCCACCTACGGCCTGTATGTGGCCCAATAAGTGGTCACCGACCTCTGTTTTCCTTCTTTATTCAGGAGTTGTTTCCTAGGGTTTCCTTGTATTCTATAAATACCCATTTGATATTCTTTAGTTAGTTTACACACTCTTGATACTTACAAACATATATTTGATTCCAAGATTCAAACTTGATCTTACAATTATTTTTTATTGATTTTGTTTGATTATTCAGTTGAAGCCTTTGGGTTTTATTCATTGATTACTGTGATCTTGTTTGAATTCTTTCAATTATGAATTCCTTATATCATTTCACAATAATGAGTTGCTAATTCCCTTAGCTAGGGTTGTGGGAACCTTGGCTGAGTAACAAATTAGGGGAAGAGTTCAATCCTTCTAGATTATTATTGCTATATGCATTGTCATTTTCTTCAATCGTATTAATTTCTTAATGTTTGCAAATATTAGGATCCAAACTATATTAATTACAAACCCGAGAAAAAGGTAGAGAGTAGGAAAAGGAGATCACAATATTGATTTAAAGTTTATTGCTAAAATAAACCAATTAGCACTATCTACTTAAGATGATTAACTTTTATCTAATCACCTTGAGATTGAGAGGAGATAGTTAAAACTGGGGTCCAAGAAAAGACTTAGTAAGGCGACACTCAGAGACTAATAGGAGATAGGTAAAATTCACCAATGTATGCTGATAGGCGATTGGTGATACATAATTTGCCAAATTCTACATGAGCAATAGTTTTTTTTATAGATTGGGTATGACAAGGCTACAGAATTAGAAGCAAGGGGAACACAAGCTTAGTGTTTGCTTCTGACTATTTATGACCAAAGCATTTGAGTTTGGTTACTATTTACAATAACAAACCCCCCTATTTATTTTTAAGTACGGCCTATTATCTTTAGAAAACTAGAGAAATAATTTAGTACCCTTAACTAGAACTACCTTTTTGTTGCAAATCCAAGTAATAGTTGCCATCATTGGAGATTAGGTGAGCTCTTAGAGTTGGAGTTACCCTTTTTCCTTATATTAGTTATAACTAGTCTTTTTTTAGATGAATTGCATTTGATAGTTTCAGTACTTATGTTTCATTTATAGTAGCTCTATACTGACATTACTAGGTGTTAGGACAATTGTTGATATTTTATCTTTATATTTGACTATTATGACTATTTCATAGATGTTTTAATTTTTTAAATGTGTTTACCCAGCTTTTAGTCCATGTTTCACTAAGTTAGCCCATTGCATGTAGCTCTGGACTATAATTTTCTTACCTACTAGTGAGATAAAGTAGGTGTCATCATGACTTGTAAATTGGTTCATGAAATATTTGTATTAGAGCCTAGGTTTTATCAATATTATTGATACAAGAGGAAATGTGTAGTAGAATCCCACATACCAAAATGTGACATATATTTCTTATCTTTAGGAGGATATAGGACATTCTTAGCAGTTATTCACTTTTTTCACTCATTTTATTCTAAGAGTCTGAGTTGTTTTCAAAAGCATCTCTTTGGTTTCACTCTTTTGTAGATGGCTAGGACACGTGCTACAGCTATACGAGATGAGGATCCCAAGACCTAGTATAGGGATTTTCTTACTACTTATGGATGACCTAGATGTGATGGATATATTAGGGTTGTGTTCCCAGCTAGGGTCTAGGATAGGGGTCCTTTACCAAATCCTATTTCTGCTCATGAGCTAGAGATTCTGTCATACCAGCCAAGGTGGTCTAAAGACTAGATCAGGATCCACTAAGGTTTATTTCGTCTTCATTACTTAGGGATACTGGTTTAGTTTTTAGGTTTGGTTGGTAGTGCATCGTCTGGAGATACACAATCTATGGATCAAAGTGGTACTGAGGTAGAAGGATAGCCTATAGTTGTGGCTTCCAGAGTTGAGGTCCTTTTTACATCGTTGTTTGCTCAACTAGTAGTTGCCCAGCCTTTTATGTCTTTTGAGGAGTAGAAGATGTTTTTTAGGTTTTTAAGAGTGGCTTCGCTTAGGTTTTTAGGTGCACCGAGCAAGGATACGTATGAGTTCTTAATTTTTTATAAGTATAAATTCCATAATCAGGGCCTAGTTGAGACTCATGGTATGGATTATATTAAATGTTAGTTAGACTTGGAAGCTTGACATTGGTGGCGAGTTTATCTTGATTCTAGGCCAGCTGGATCACCCCCATTGACATGGACTCAGTTCTCTAAGATTTTCTTAGATAAGTATATGCCTCACAGTCTTAGAGATTATTTGAGAGAGCAATTCCATAGGTTGCAGCAGGGCTCCATGACTATTATGGAGTATGAGGCTTGATTTCATAAGTTGGATAGGTATGCTACTTCTATTTTGACTATTAAGATTGAGAGGGTTCGTTGCTTTGTTCGGGGAGTGGGACTTCCTCTTTGCATGTCTATACAATGTTTAGTTATTGTTGGTAGGTATTTTCTAAGGTTTCTAATCTTGCTCAGGTTATGGAGGAGATGCATCACAAGTCCTAAGGTAGAAGTGATAAAACAATGCAATATCTGGGTAGTTTCAATGGGAGACATAGTAGCCTATGATTCTGAGGTAGTGGTTCTCAGGGATGGTACCCTCTACATCAACAGTATCCATGTATGGGTTAGTTTAGTAGTCTAATTCAGTCCGCACTTCAAATTACTGATGGAAGCTAGTCTAGTTTCAGTGATCATCCTAGCCAGGGCAGTAGTTAGTCTTTGAGAGGTTCATCTTTTGGTTATTCTAGTTGTTGTGGTTATTTTGTGTCAATTAAATCTTCTATTTTTAGAATAGCGCCTGGGACATGTTATGGCTGTGGAGATTTTTGTCATTTCTCAAGAGAGCTATGATTCCTTCCATTTAGAGTGTTCCATTGATACGAGTAATTTTGCCCCTAGCTAAAGTTACCAGTTGTTTGTCATGCCTACTAGACTCGAGGGTGAGTCTTTAAATATTGTTATCATAGGTATGATCTTGGTGTGCCATCAGTTAGCTTTTGCTTTATTTGATTCTGGATCCACTTATTATAATGTGTCTACTTATTATGCCACACAGTTAGAGTAATCTTGGGATTCATTATCCATGCCATTATATGTATCTACTCTTATGGATGATTCTTTTGTAGTGGATCGAGCTTATAGATCATATGTTATGACTCTTCAAGAGTTTGATACACAGTTTGATTTTATTGTGTTGATATAGTGGATTTTGATGTGATATGGGCATGGACTAGTTATGGTTTTTGATGTGATTCTGGGCATAGACTAGTTATACCACAATCATATAGTCTTGGATTGTTTTTCCAAAACTGTTACCTTTTCCATATCTGGAATACCCATGGTCATGTGGTAGGGAGTGATTAACTGCGATCCAATGGGTATTATTTTATACATTCAAGCTAGGTGACTTAATTCAAGGGGTTGCGAGTCTTACCCTACTTTTATTCGTAATGTTAGTGTGGAGAGTCCATCCCTTGACTTTATTTTATACTTCGTAACTTTCTTGATGTTTTCCATATTAATCTACCTGGTCTTCCTCCTCAATGTGATATTGAGTTTTTTATTGATCTTGATCTGGGCATCCAACCTATTTCTATGGTACCTTACTATATGACTCTTATTGAGCTTAAGGATCTGAATTTTCAGCTTCAATATTTTCGTGGTAAGGGTTTCATAAGCCAAAATGTGACTATTTAGGGAACTCCAAAGTTGTTTGTGAAGAAAGATTGTTCCATGCATATACGTATTGGTTATAAGAATCTAAGTAAGGTGATGATGAAGAATTTGTATCCTATGCCTCACATTGATTATTTTTTCGACCATATTTTTGGTGGAACGTTGTTCTCTGTGATTGAGTTGAGATCCGGTTAGTATCATTTGAGGATTTGGGCTGAGGATGTTCCAAAGATATCATTTAGCACCCACTATAGTCATTATGAGTTCCTAGTGATATATTTTGGATTGACTAACACCCTAGTTGCATTTATGGATTTAATGAACCATGTGTTCAGGCCTTATTTGGATTTTTTTGTGATTATGTTTATCAATGACATCCTTATGTACTTGATGAGTGGGGAGGAGCCTATGCAACATTTGAGGGTTGTGTTCAAGACTTAGACAGATCATATGCTTTTTGCCAAATTCTTTAAGTGCGAGTTTTGGCTTGAGTCGATGACATTCTTTGGGCATGTGGTGTTTAATGATTGGATTATGGTAGACCTAGTGAGATCAAGGCTATTTGTGATTAGTCTAGGCCTACTTCTTTGATGGAGGTTCGTAGATTCATTGATTTGGCCAAGGTTCGGCATTTTCTTCTAGCTTTTGGACGGATTTTCCAGAGGAGTTCTGAACTCAGGTGGCTCTTAGTACAACCTTCCACCCTATGATAGGTAGGTAGTTGAAGAAGACTATTTACGTTCTCAGGGATATGCTCAGAGCCTATGTTTTGGATTTTGGAGGTCATCAGGAGAAGCACTTAGCCTTGGAAAAGTTTGCGTATAATAATAACTACCATTCGAGTATTGAGAAGGTGCCTTTTGAGGCCTTGTATAGTAGGTAATGTCGTTCTCCGATTGGTTTGTTTGAGACGTTTGAGGTTAGACCCTATGGTACTGACTTGCTTTTGGAGTCATTGGATAGAGTCAGGGTGATTCAAGATAGGTTGAGGGAAGCTTAGAGTAGACAAAAGGCTTACACGGATCGTAGACTTCGTGCCTTGAATTTGGATTTAGTGAACCAGGTATCCTTTGAGTATTGGTCATAAAGGGTGTGATAATGTTTGGGAGAAAAGGCAAGATCAATACAGGATATATTGGACACTTTGAGATTCTTTGCATATTTAGTGAAGTAGATTATAAGTTAGTCTTACCCCCTTATTTTTTTGTTATCCATCCTATTTTCCATGTTTCGGTATTGTGGCCTAACCCATCTCATGTTCTTAGATGGGACTCAGTTCAAATGAATGAGCAGTTGACCTTCATGGAGGAGCATGTTCTCATATTGGACAGTGATGTCAAGAGGTTGCATACTAGAGAGATTCTAGTATTTAAGGTTCAGTGGAGGTTTTACCAGAGAACGCTACTTAAGAGATTGAGATTGAGATGCTGACCCAATATCTTCACCTGTTTGAGACGTCCGATGCATCCTAAACCTTTATTTTGTGTATGAAAGTTATTTTAGTAATGGATATTGTAATGACCCTCCATATCATTTTTTATATTTCCACTCATTTTCTCCATTTAGATCTTTCCTATAGTTGGTCCAAGTCATTTATGACTTTCTAAAACTGACAGTTTGGTTACCCGGTAGTTTATTTTGTTTTTTGAGCTAATTCCCTATTTTGAAGTCTTCGCTCCGAAACGTCGATTTTAGGTTGGGTAGACCCTTGGTTTGGGTCCCAGGGCTCCAAAACTCATTTCGAGCTATTGGCAAGAAATTAAGAAAAATGGCACATGAGTGTGGGACCCATTTTTCATTGACACGATTTCGGATGGAAATTTTGACTACGACATTTAGTGCAGAAGGTTGAATTTGATAGGGTTACATAGTCAATTTATATATACTAGATTTCAGATGAATCCTGAGGGGTTGGCAGAGACTTAGAAGCTCAGCTGGTGCTAGTGCATTGCTTAAGGCCCCATGAGGTTGCTTAAGAGAATGCCGCTAAAGCAGCCTAGCAGTTACCTAAGCAGCCAGACATCGCCCAACAGGTATTTCTTAATTGATACCTTTGGCACTTAAGCTACGGTCACTTAAGAGACCTTATTAGAGCTGACACTAGATGTCGCTAAAGTGACACAAGGTCGCTTATGTGGTGACCACTTAAGCATCCCAGTGTTCTCTTAAGAGACAATCGTGGGCTTGGGAAGGGTATAAAAACCCTACTTAGACCAACTTTTACCATTTTTCATCCATTCCCAAGATATTAAATGGGAAAACTTTGGAGAATCATTTGTCGGTAATTTTGGAACTTAGGTAAAGTTAATTTATGCTTTTCTTCTTTGAAATTGTGGTAAACTTACATCAATTTCTTGGTTTAATTCTCCATCTTTTTCTAAAATCTGTAAAAGCTTGGTGGCTTGAATGTAGCACCATTAGAGCTCAAAATTCACCCATTTGTTAGGGTATATATTCATTGAGCTTAGAGGTGTGTTGCATTGGTTTGAAAATATGATTTTGTAAACAGGACCCATATGAGATTTTTATGTAATTTTTGACTCGAAGCATAATAGTGCAATGTGGGTATCATTTGCTCATTTTGATGAGTAAATTGAAATTTTGATAGCTTGGCACCTTGTGGAAGTGTAATACCCCTTATTTCTCAACCTTAACTTATCCTTAGTTCATGAGTTATCTAACATAAAATTTTCAAAATACTCATTATTTTTCAGTTTAGAGCCTGCCATTGTGTAGGAAATTGAATTAGCTTTCCAACGATATAAAATTCGCCTAAATACGATAACCGGGTAAGAAGTTATGGCTATTTTATGTTTTAGTCGTTAAACACCGTCATTCAAGCTAGTAGTGCATCGCGGAGTATCTCAAAATGATAATTGTCATTTTCCAGTGTTGCTCCACAATATTGGCGCATCGCGCCAAGGCTCATTTTCACATTTATCACTTTCCATTGTATCAACACGATCCCACCGCATCGCGATGAGTCCAGATTTCAGAACCAAAGGGGCACCACAATCCCACCGTGTCACGCCAAGCCATCTGTTCCCAGTTTTCATTTCCAAGAGACACGATGTGATAGCACTGCATTGCGCCAGGGGTCCAGGTCAGGAAAAATTCTCAAAAATTAAAAGTCACGTTCAGGGATAAATTGGTCTTTTCCCATGATTTTTGCATGTCCAGTTGCGGGATTTAATCCCTAAAAAAATTTTAAAGGTCATTCTTAATCAATTAACTCCAAATTAAAAGCATTCTCTCTCAAGAAAATAAACCCTAGCTCCATGAAATCAAGATCAATCTGAAGAATTTCTCCAAGAATCTTCAAGAACAAATATTCCATGGTATGTTAGGTGTTCATCTATGGGTCCCTTTCACCCGTAGAGTTCATGAATCCACTTTTAAAACTTCAAGATCTATGATTCATGATTTACATTCTTGAAATTTGATTGTATTAGTGTTCTTGATATTAAATGAGTTCCAATTCATGATTAATTATACATTCCATGAAGTTTGAATAGCATGTACATTAAATTGTGAAATTCCTATGTCATAATCCATGAATTTGCAAGTTAAGGAATTGTAATTCCCATGCGTATATGTTAACCATGATTATGTTTATTATGTTGTGCTCTCTAGGTGTTTGATAGAATGTCCATGTGAATGAATTAATGAAATCATGGCAAGTTAGTATATGTATAAGCTTATGCCCTACAAGTGTTTGAGAATATTCCTTTATGAATGATTATGATTTTCAAAAGTGTTTTATGCTTTATTTTTCATGATATCAAGTTCTGGGGGTATTTAATACCCAAAAATTTAGTTTTGTGCCTAGAATTAGTGTCAGTTACAGAACCTCAGTCATTTCATTATCAAAACCACTCTTAGTTATTTACAGAACTCGGTAGAACTCAGTTAGTTACAGAACTTAGGAAAAAATTTAGTAAACTCAGTATCAGTTCAGTACAATCAATTTCGTGTCTTTCAGTTGAGAGTAGGGTTTAGCACCAAGTGAACACAAGGATGAGGGCTCACCTACCAGTAGAGGGTGTGATTCTTAGAAGCAATCCTTGCATTCAAGAACTACGTAGCCAGCATAGGTTGAGACATATAACCTGATAGTTGAGGGTTGATGAGGTGTTTTAACATGACAGATGAGGGTTCCATCGTTCTCATTAGAGTACCTACCAGATGAGGGTAACTCTTTAGCTTGTCTTTACCTGTGGCACAGTACTGACACCCTTCCAACTGAGGTCACAGGTTGGACCCCAACTCAGTTATTTTGTTTTCTTTGGGGCATATCAGTTAGATGATTACCTCCCACAGTCTCAGTTTTGGTTTTCAGAATAGAACTCAGTCCAGTTTTACAAAATCAGGACTATCAGATACAGTCAACCAGTATTAATAAATTAGTTATCAGTAACTTTAGATATCAGTTACTCAGTATCAGAATTCAGGACTTAGCTTCAGAAAAGCTTAGTAACAGTATTTATCTATATGCACATTAGTTCACACTCAGTATTTACAGTAATATCAGTTATCTATATACTCTTATGTTCAGTTACTCTATATCATGCAGTCAGTTATTGTTCATGCATATGAACCCTCACATTCAACCTTACCCCATCTAGCATAACAGTATATTCCACATACTGACACATACTCTTTCTTTACACTATAATGTCTTATATCATAGGTTCGGACGCTCAGCTTCCCTACCGTGCATAGATAGATTCAGATTTAGCCAGTAACAGTAGATTAGCAGTGAGTCCTCGTCATTCAAGGATATTCGTTTGTTTCATTATTTTAGTAGACTCAGTGTTTCAATATATGGAGTTAGTTGGAGAATTGTCCCATCAACTCCAAATTTAGATAATTTAGTTTAGGGGCTTTTTAGACTAGTTTTTAGACAGTATTTAGTTTTACAGATTATCATTACAGTTTGATAGTATTTTAGATGCTTGAACCTTATGGTATTTCAGCCTATTTTCCATATTTATTTTAGAATATTATTCAGTGCTCACAGTAGATATCAATCATGGGTTAAATTGTAGTCCTTCGGGGTTGTAAGCACCGTGTAGCATCCGGGGTACATACTCAGGGCGTTACAAGAAGCTTCTCAAAAAAGGAAATCAGTTATTTAGCAAATTCTTTGGGCTTTTCTTCGGTGTATAGGTAGGCTAGGTTTGGCTTCTTCATAGATTGAGTTAATTATGATATTATTCTAGATATGGGATGATTTAGGTATTGGAAGCACGATTGGTATGATTAGTCTCATTTGAGCTATTTAGGCAATCTTGGAACCATAATGTATATGAAATTGACTTAGCTACTTATGTTTTAGGATAAATACTATCTTAGGTCTAATTATGGTTTATTCAACATCTAGAAATAAATTTATATACCTTAGCCTTTTCCAGGGTAGAATTTACCTAAAAATAGATTTCATAGATTAGAAGTGGGCTCCTCTGGCCCAGCTTAGGCCAAGACTTATATTAGCTTTTGTAGACTTATTTACGCAGATTGAACACTTATTAATGCTTACTTTAGGACTTTAAGGAGATTAAATACTTATAGATTATGCTAGTTTGGTAATCAGGAGTTAGTGCTAATTCTGGGTAATAACAGATAGGTAGTTGTTATGCTTTAATGATATGACTTCTGGATGCGGTTTGTTTGTATGGTTTATTGACATGGTCTATTTATATGAGTTTTGGTTTGAGTTTGGTCATTGATTATAACACCTTGAAATATCATCCCGAGATGCTATAGGGTGCCCAAAGCTACACGTAGCCTCAAGCTAACCCTTTAAGCCAAAACACTACCCTTGGGTTCCAACACAACAACATACACGCTACGCTAAGGATATGTATATAAGTACATATCAAATCACATCGCACATGGCACGGAATATCGTTAGACTGTACATATATGGAATGTCTATACACAAACCAACCCAACAATACACTAGTCTAACATAGCCTCAACACAGAAAAATCAACGAGCCATTTGGGCAAACCCCCAACTAACTCAACAGACCAAAGGGATCACAAAACAACAACACCAAAACTAGCAACTTGGTCCTCGAACCAAGAGGACTAACCACTGAAGGAATGTAGATACAACACTCGGATATAACTGTCGCGGCAGCAGTTGAGTACCTGAACCTACATTATGGTAAGATTGTAGCCCATAGAGAAATATGTGGATCAGCACAAGATACGTACTGAGTATGTGGGGGCGCATGAAAAATATAAATAATATCATAAATTTTGTAAAAACATATATACTGATCATAATGACACCCCTGGCTTGGTTGACATTGAGTCATGCAACTCATAACACCTTAGATAGAAAATGTAGGAGAAAAATCTCATAAATCATTATATATCATCATAGACAACTTGACTTACCACATCAAAACTCAAAGTGACTCGGTATTTTAATAAACATGATTCTTAAGGACAGGGGAGTTTCCTATAACCAACAACCCTACGTGAGATACATGAAATACCAACGTTTGAAACCCCCGTTGGTGGAAGCGTCATGCTCTTTGCTAGGGAGTACGACCTTAAAGGTACAATAATCACAATCGGGCTCTCTGGCCAATAATATCATCATCAAACAACCCTACGGTGGCACATAGGTTTGGGGAAATACCAAATTTCCCTCTTGGTGCTAAGTACTACTCCCCGACAAGCTCAGAACGCGTTAGGGATTCCACTTCAAGACATCTCAAGAGTCAACAATGATGACCAAGATCATGTATCTTTCTCAAATTATTAAATAATCATTTGTGGATCCCTAACTCGACTCAAATCAAGCATATTTTCGAACATCGAAATGTATCACCTTTTTAAACCACCATAACATCAATAACACCAAAACAATGCCAAAGCTCATCATAGCCCTTCAAATTCAACATCAACATGCCTCAATTCATAATCCAACTCACATTTTAAAGACACTTGAAACAATTATCAGTAGTAGGGATACATAATTTTCGATAAAAATTATAAAGTCATAATAAGGAAGTAATGGTATAATTGTATAAATCAAGGTTTAATAATTCAAATCATCGTATATTCACAACCAAGTAATTTTGGACACAATACCATTTCAAAATCATATATGTACCAATTTACAAAATTCCATATTTCATGGATAACAATATGAGCTATAAAATTATATTTCCAATCCATGGAAAAACATGTAAAATCTTATATCAACATAAGTAAATAAAATTCCGGGCACAAGATCGAAAGGCTAATATTGTTCAAAAACTCACATACCTTGAAATTAACCTCTTGATT
The DNA here is from genome assembly GCA_030864225.1 of Capsicum baccatum var. pendulum. Taxonomy (NCBI): domain Eukaryota; kingdom Viridiplantae; phylum Streptophyta; class Magnoliopsida; order Solanales; family Solanaceae; genus Capsicum; species Capsicum baccatum. Next base: position 283,014,093 of record CM061555.1, read on the forward strand.
ATGGAATCCTGTTCACACAAATAAGGGTGTTCCTCAAAGGTCTCGAGATGATGAGTTCGATTATCAGATCAAATTTGAATTTCTATGGTGAAATTAGAAGATATTTGGAGCTCAAAATGGACCTAGGGTTTAGTTCTCTCAATGTTTTTTATGGAAGAACATGAATTTTATGGCTCAATATAGGTATAAATGGATAATTTTCATCCATGAAGTGAAGGCATAGTGACCAAAATGCCCTTAAAAATCAAATAATTCTAGAATCTATCCTTTGGTGGACTATTTTGATAGTTTGAAGTAGATCAACCATAACGTTTTACTGCTATATTCAAATTGGATGAAAGTAATTTCATTAGAAAGAGGAATCTCATATCTTTCCTTTGATATATAGTATCTCACCCAGATCATTGTGTACGATGAGTTATGATCATTTGAAATTGATCCAAAAATTCACTTTTGATAGGCTGAAGTAGATCGACCATAACTTTTTGCTCCGATAGACAAATTGGATGAAACCAATTTCATTGGAAAGAGGACTCACAGATATTTCCGTTGATATATAGTAGATCACACAGATTATTATGTACAAGGAGTTATGATCATTTAAAGTTGAAGTAAAAATATGCCAGGCCTCAATACTTTTTCCTGCATGTTTTACTTGTTCACTACTATTCACGGTTCGATCGAAATGTTCATAACTCTTCGCTCGGGTGTCCGTTTTGGATGATCCACATTTTGTTGGAATGCTTATTCGATACTTTGCGTAATGGTGGGTCATTATCTAAGACATTTCGCATGAAAAATTTATAATTAATTCTAGAAGATAGAACCCAACACGTTTATGCACAAAATTTCAATGAAAAATTTCTTGGGGTATTACATCATCCCCCCTTGGAAACATTCGTCCTCGAATGTCGATGATTAAGTCAAGAATACTATGGAAATGAGGATATCAAGCAAAACTACCTCGCTAAAAACATATGTTTCACACTAGATTTCTGATATTTAAGAAAACACACAAGCTAAGATAAGTATAGTAATAAGGATCGAATCAAAAGAGAATGATACCTTCGACACGTTCCGGATTCGTATAGAAAAGATGAGGGTATTTGGTACGCATTTTCGCTTCTACCTCCCATATCGCACCCTCGACGGATTGATTTCGCCAAAATACTTTAACTAAAGGAACTTCCTTGCTTCTTAGCTTCCTTGCTTCTTAACTAAAGTGACTCGGTATTTCAATAAACATGATTCTTATGGACAGGAGAGTTTCCTATAACTGAAAACCCCACGTGAGCTACGTGGAATACCAACATTTAAAACCCCCGTTGGCGGGAGCGTCATACTCTTTGCCAGGTAGTACGACCTTAAAATTGCAATAATCACAATCGGGCTCTCTGGCCAACAATATCATCATCAAACAACCCTACGGTGGCACATAGGTTTGGGAAAATACCAAATTTCCCTCTCAGTGCTAAGTACTACTCCCCGACAAGCTTAGAACACGTTAGGGATTCCATTTCAAAACACCTCAAGGGTCAACAATGATGACCAAAATCATGTATCAATCTCAAATTATTTAATAATCATTTGTGGATCCCTAACTCGACTCAAATCAAGAATATTTCCCAACATCGAAACGTATCACCTTTTTAAACCACCACAACATCAATAACACGAAAATAATGCCAAGGCTCATCATAGCCCTTCAACTTCAACATCAATACGCCACAATTCACAATCTAACTCACATTTTAAAGACACTTGAAACAATAATCAATAGTGGTGATACATAATTCTCGATAACAATTATCAAGTCATAATAAGGAAGTAATGGTATAATTGTATAAATCAAGGTTTAATAATTTAGATCGTCGTATATTCATAACCAAGTAATTTTGGACACAATACCATTTCAAAATCATATATGTACCAATTTACAAAATTCCATATTTCATGGATAACAATATGAGCTATAAAATCATATTTCCAATCCTTGGAAAAACATGTAAAATCTTATATCAACATAAGTAAATTTTCCGGGCACAAGATTGAAAGGATAATCTTGTTCAAAAACCCACATACCTTGAAATTGACCTCTTGATTATGGAATCTTGTTCACACAAATAAAGGGTGCTCCTCGAAGGTCTCGAGAAGATGAGTTCAATTATCGGATCAAATTTGAATATTTACGGTGAAATTGGAAGATATCTAGAGCTCAAAATGGACCTAGGGTTTAGTTCTCTCAATGTTTTTGATGGAAGAACATGAATTTTATGGCTCAATATAGGTATAAATGGACAATTTTCGTCCATGAAGTGAAGGCATAGTGACCAAAATGCCCTTAACAATCAAATAATTCTCGAATCTGTCCTTTGATGGATTGTTTTGATAGTTTGAAATAGATCAACCATAACGTTTTACTCCAATATCCAAATTGGATGAAACTAATTTCATTTGAAAGAAGACTCTCATATCTTTTAGTTAATATATAGTATCTCACCCATATCATTGTGTACGAGGAGTTATGATCGTTTGAAGTTGACCCAAAAATTCACTTTTGATAGGCTGAAGTACATCGACCACAACTTTTTGCTCCAATAAACAAATTGGATGAAACCAATTTCATTGGAAAGAGGACTCGCAGATATTTCTGTTGATATATAGTAGATAACCCATATCATTATGTACAATGAGTTATGATTATTTAAAGTTGGAGTAAAAATACGCCAGGCTTCAGTACTTTTTCTTGCACGTTTTACTATTTACTACTATTCACGATTCGATCGGAATGTTCATAACTCGTCGCTCGGGTGTCCATTTTGGATGATCCACATATCATTGGAAATCTTATTCGATACTCTACGCAATGGTGGGTCATAATCTAAGATATTCCACATGGAAAATTTATAATTCATTCTAGAAGATAGAACCCAACACGTTTACGCATAAAATTTCAACAAAAAATTTCCCGAGGTATTACATCATCCCCCCTGGAAACATTCGTCCTCGAATGTCGATGAGTAAGTCAGGAATACTGTGGAAATGAGGATATCCAGTGAAACTACCCTGCTCAAAACATATGTTTCACACTATATTTCTGATATTTAAGAAACACCCAAGCTAAGATAAGTATAGTAATAAGGATCGAATCAAAAGAGAATGATACCTTTGACACATTCCGAATTCATATAGAAGGGATGAGGGTATTTGGTATGCATTTCCGCTTCTACCTCCCATGTCGCACCCTCGACGGATTGATTTCACCAAAATACTTTAACTGAAGGAACTTCCTTGCTTCTTAGCTTCTGAACTTGAAAATCTAGAATCTCAACCGAAAATTCCTCAAATGAAAGATTATTTTGGATATCCAAATCCTCGGAAGGTTCAATTACAACTTAGTTACCAATACATCGCTTAAGCATGGATACATGGAAAACTGGGTGAACATTAGATAACTCCGTGGGAAAATCAACCTCATAAGCTACCTTCCCAACATGACTTAGAAACCTATAAGGGCCAACGTAATGGGGACTAAGTTTCCCTTTCTTTCCAAACCTTTTCACCCCTTTCATGGGTGAAACCTTTAGATATACCAAATCGTCAATATTAAACTCAAGATCTTTTCTCCTCACATCCGCGTACCACTTCTGACGACTTTTAGCGGTTTTCAATTATTCTCGAATCAACCTATCTTTTTCCATAGCTTCAAACACAGCATCAGGTCCAATCACAGCAGCTTCAATAACTTTAAGCGGTCTACACCTCCTCCCATAAAGAGCTTCAAACGGGGTCATTCCAATAGTAGCATGAAAGTTGTTATTGTAAGCAAACACAACTAATGGCAAGTGCTCATTCGAACTAACTTTAAAGTGAAGCACACAAACTCTCAACATATCTTCTAAAGTCTGAATGGTTTGTTCAGCTTGACCATCGGTTTGAGGATGGAAAGCAGAACTTAAACGGACTTGGGTACCGAGACCCTTCTGGAAAGATTTCCAAAACTGAGAAGTAAATTGAGTACCCCTGTCAGAAAAAATAGCCAAAGGGACTCCATGAAGTCTGACAAGTTCTCGAATATACAGTCTAGCATAGTCTTCAGCTATAAAAGAGTAATGCACTAGCAAGAAATGAGCTGATTTCGTTAACCGATCTACTACAACCCAAATCGAATCATGATGGCAATGAGAAAAAGGTAAACCAGCCACAAAATCCATATTCACTTCTTCCCACTTCTAAGTAGGAATGCTAAAATCTTGCATCACACCACTGGGTCTTTCGTGTTCTATCTTAACTTGTTGACACGTAGAACATTTTGACACAAATTCTGCTATGTTCCTCTTCATACCGTTCCACCAATAAATTTCCAACAAATCATGATACATCTTAGTAGCACCGGGATGAATGGAATATCGCGTGCCATGTGCTTCCTCCATAATTCTCTGCCTTAAGTTATCAATATTCGGAACACAAAGTTTATCTTGAAATCTCAACACGCCATCTCTCCCTTGGGAGAAAACCTCTATCTTTTGGTCTTTAACGGATTCTTTTAACCTAACCAAGGTAGGATCCTTGTCTTGCTTCTCCTTCACTTTAAAAACTAAAGAGGACTCGGAACCACTTTGAACTCCTATGTTACCCTCAGCATCACCAAACAACCTAACTGCCAACCTATCCAAGTGATGCACCTCATGGGCTAACTCTTTCTTAACATTTTCTACATGAGCTACACTACCCATAGACTTCCGACTAAGGGCATCAGCCACTACATTGGCCTTGCCCTGATGATACAAGACACTCATATCATAATCCTTAAATAGCTCTAACCACCTTCTCTGCCTAAGGTTCAACTCTTTCTGGGTGAACATATACTGCAAGCTTTTATGATCCATGAAGACATCTACGTGCACACCATACAAACAATATCTCCAGATTTTCAAAGCAAAGACCACAACAACTAATTCAAGGTTATGAGTAGGATAATTTTGCTCATGAGGCTTTAACTGTCTAGAAGCATAGGCTATAACCTTACCTTTTTGCAGTAAAACACAACCCAAACCCACTCTGTAAGTATCACAATAAACTACAAAATAATCAACACCATCTGGTTTGAGTCTTCAACTCCTGAAAACTCTTCTGACAAGATTCTGACCACAGAAACTTAACTTTCTTTTGTGTCAAAAGGTTCATAGTAGACGCATTAGAAGAAAACCGTTCAATAAAACAACGATAATAACCAGCTAGAGCCAAGAAACTTTGGATTTCAAAGGGAGAAATAGGTCTAGACCAACTCTTTATAGCCTCTATCTTTTGAGGATCAACTGTAATACCTTCGGAAGAAACAACATGACCCAAGAAATCTATGAATGTTAGCCAAAACTCACATTTGCTAAACTTGGCAAACAATTGATGAGCCCTAAGAGTTTCTAGCACAATTCGGAGATGGTCTCCATGATGGACCTCACTTCGGGAGTAAATAAGAATGTCATCTATGAACACGATAACAAATAAATTCAAATACTGCTTAAATACTCGATTCATAAGATCCATGAAAGCCGCAGGAGCATTGGTTAACCCAAAAGACATCACTAGAAATTAAAAATGACCATAACAAGTTCGGAAGGCTGTCTTAGGAATATCACATTCCTTAACCTTGAGTTGGTGATAACTGGATCTAAGGTCTATTTTTAAAAAATATCTAGCACCTTGCAGCTGATCAAACAAGTCATCAATTCGAGAAAGGGGGTATTTATTCTTGATAGTTACCTTGTTAAGTTGATGGTAATCAATGCATATACGGAAGTTATCAACCATAACATTTTACTATGATATCCAAATTGGATGAAACCAATTTTATTAGAAAGAGGACTCTCATATCGTCTTGTTGATATACAGTATCTTACCCAGATTATTGTGTACGAGGAGTTATGATCGTTTGAAGTTGACCCAAAAATTCACTTTTGATAGGCTGAAGTAGATCGACCATTACATTTTGCTCCGATAGACATATTGGATGAAACCAATTTCATTGGAAAGAGGACCCACAGAGATTTTCATTGATATATAGTAGATCAACCAGATAATTATGTACAAGGAGTTATGATCATTTAAAGTAGGAGTAAAAATACACCAGGCCTCAATACTTTTTTCTGCAAGTTTTACTATTTACTACTATTCACGGTTCGATCGAAATGTTCATAAGTCATCGCTCGGGTGTCCGTTTTGGATGATCCACATATCGTTGGAAATCTTATTTGATACTCTAAGCAATGGTGGATCATAATATAAGACATTCTGCATGAAAAATGTATAGTTCATTCTAGAAGATAGAACCCAACACGTTTACGCATAAAATTTCAACGAAAAATTTCCCGGGGTATTACATTGATGATGATGTTGATTAATATGAGTTCCAACCCAAGTCTTGCAATTAATGATGATATTAATTCTATGAGTTCCGGTTCAAGTCCGGCAAATAATGTTATGATGTTGAGACTATTGAGGTTGTTATGATGATGATGATTATATGAGTTCCAATTCGAGTCTGGCATTGAGAGTTGGGTCTGATATGATATGGTATGGATCATTTGGTGGTTATAGTTATTATTCTATAAAGTTGTGGATCTTCGGTCGTTTAGTTTCCTTGATTGAACCCTTTGGGATTATGAGTTTCGCATTGGGTTATTTACTTTTCTGCACTTATTGACTTATGGGGTCCAATTTAGTAGTTATAAATGTGTGATCTTTACGTTAATCTTCCATATTTGTTTATTTACCTACGCACAATGGTGTTGGTTCTTATTTATAGGTTTGCTTCACTGCCTTAACTAAGTTCATTTTATTTTGTATCTTATTGTATTAATATCTTGGTTTATCTCAGTAGGCCGAATATATCTACTAAGTACCTATGGATTTTGTACTCATACTATACTTCTGTACTATTTTCATACATATCCAAGTACTAGTTTTCGTGGTTGATGCAACACTCGTGCTGGGTTGATTTCAGATATTGGGTGAGATTTTGGAGTCAGAGTTACCTTTTTTCCTTCTATAAGTCATATCTAGTGTTTCATTTTCTAAGATGGATTGTATTTGAAAGTTTCAGTACTTATGTTTCATTTGTAGTAACTCTGTACTGGCATTACTAGGTCGTAAGATGATTATTGATATTTTATCTATCTATTTGACTATTATGTCTTTTTTATTATTGTTTTAAGTCTTTAAACGTTTATTTCTGGCTTTTAGGCCATTTTTCACTATGTTAGCCCACTGCGTGTAGCTATAGGCTATGGTTTGGCTTACCTACTATTGAGAAAAGTAGGTGCCATCATGACTAGTAAATCGAGTCATGACACGGAGCCATGAATCATGCAACCAACTTCAATATCTGAATATACCCTTTTTTTGGCTTTCCAAACCTACCATCGACTCCAAATCACACTAAATAAAATTTGAGTCCTGTCTGTACAACCCATCACACAAACCTCGAAGAACTAAAGTTGATCTAAGAAAAATCCATAATAGCATGCACAAGGATAAGTTGATATGGTGCTACCTGGACACACAAATGATGATGACCAATGTCTATGATCTATACCAAAGACACTATCTAATCTGGATGACTTTCGAAACTGATGGCCAAGAGTCCGAAGCATGAACACTCAAAACTATACGATCTTCTCCAAGGTGTCCCACCAATTGAGGATGAAATAATTTTTAATCCAACTCGAGTACACTTCTTCGTCTGAGATGAAAACCCAAAATTCTGATAAAAAATAAAAATCAAGGTCAAGAGCAGAAGAAACCATCATCAAGTGCCAACGGGCTATCACCCGAGCATCTCTCAACCACAATCCATCTGAACTGAAGAAGACTAAATAAGTAGATTAAGAGTATGGTTATCTAGCTTATGATGACATACCAACTAAGATAAATTTGAAAATACAGGTTGTACCCAAACTCTACAACTCCCATCTATAATCTCAACATCGAAGTTGAACCGCTCGATCTCAATTGTCCAAGCAAATACTATAGATGAGTAAGCATCCAAATGCCAAAATCTAGCATAACTTCCACGTTGTCATCCAAAAGAGTCAAAATCCAAAACTTAAGCCAACAAGTTTGAGATGAGGCAAAACACCCAAATTAACCTCACTATCAAAATCAGGCATATCCCCCAACAGAACCTATAAGAATAAAAATAGAAATATTGCCGAAAGACAAAATCACAACTGAGGTAGTCCATCGTCTAAGGACACAAGCAATCTACTCCACATCTGCTGAAGGGCATAATGCATCAAGGCATACCCAAGGACTCACAAAGGCTACAAGCAGTACTAGTGATAACCAAAACTCTAAAAACTCGGACAAATGCAAGCTTAGACCGAAACTAGTCAATTGAATGATACATCAACAACAATGAATAATCATAGGCACATATCACCAAGGAAAATCACTCCATAAAGTCTTATTAGGCCAAAAAGTTTCAAAGTAAGGATTTCCTAAATCCTCCCATGTAAAACAACCTTTACCCAATTAAATCATGAATCACATTGTAGAAGAGTAGGGTAGAAATATCAATATCAATGCCAAGTTCAAGACCATTACAAAAAAATGAATCGGGTAAACCAAGATAGTGAATTCCCAATTGGCTAATCTTTAGGAGCGACTATAGGAAAGGATCACCCATTTTCCACCACTCTTAACTCAACTGGATCAAGAACAACATCATAGCAAGAACAGAGTATCAAACTCCATACCAATACCAAGATCAAAGTTATCAATAGAGGCGAACCCAACAAACTATAAAAGCAAACCTTATACCATTTGACATCAACATCAAGGCCACCACCAAGTGATGAACTAGCCAAATGGAAAAAATGGATCCCATCCAGGTCAATAAAAATGGCAATAAGGAAGGATAGTCAATTCTAAAACCTTAACAAACCAGAAAGAAAGCCCTAGAATCTCAATAAAAATGAGAAATATAACCAAATCCTCAACTCTTGAATCATAACAAAACCATGGAAGTCCAACCTACTATCTCTTTTATAACCCACTCAATCACCCAATCTAACCCCTCCAACAACAAAGAAAAACAACCAACCATACCTTGCTAAATAAGAGAAAACCATCCAACTGAGCTAGCCACTTAGGTCAATGAATAATAATCACGAGGAAGGGATTCTAACAAGAAAATGCTAGAATAGCCATCAAACAAGTAAGAATCAATCAATGTCAAAATAGTGACAATAATAACAACAACAATGGAAACCCCAGTACAAGATATAGGTGGTACCAAAAATGAAAATTAATGATAAGTACCACTCTTGGGCTATAAAAAAGCTGATAGCCACTATAAATGGGACTCAAACCCAAATGCTAAAACGTTAGGAAAATATCAGTACTGGTCTACTCTATCCATTATAAAAAAATCATTTATGGGGATAGTCATATAATCACAAAATCTACACCAAGGCATACAATAATCAATACAAATATGCCTAGGCATATAGTCATCAATGGGTATAAAAACCCCAATCTAAATCAAATAAAAGGTAATGGTAAGAAATAAAAGGCACACCTATCATGGTGGAAATCCAAATTCATAACCCAATATACTAAAAAAAGTATGAATTTGGGTGGATCTAAACTCAGATTGAACGTATGAATCACTAACTGAGTCATTGAGTGCACCACCATTAACTGAAGGTACTAGATCTCTACAAGACTGATCTAGATGAATTGGATGACTAATAATCCCATAGAAAGGACATTCACTAGACCAATGACTAGTCTCTATGAAGTCTTAACAAACCCCTGAAGCCCTAACCTGGTGAGAAGCATGAGTTGACCCCAACTGGTTGACCAAAAGATACCTGGGACACTCCTACAGAAATTACTATCCTTTCTACAATCACAACACACCTCAGGGACCCTATGCTAGCAAGGAATATATGTTGATATAGTTTGAACAAGAAACTTGCATCTTGGGCACTCCTTAGACTAATGACCAATCTTGCCACAAGAAAAACAAGCTCTTAGAACACCTTGAGGTATTGCACCCACTTATCTAGAATAGAAACCTCAGCCTAAAGATTTATATGGAATTCACAGGGTATGGCAAAGACTTTTCCCAGTTGGACCACCAACACTGATCTGTGAGCCACCTATAGCTTGAGATGTTATATGTGGTAAACTAATAGGCTATAAGTAGATTTGATCCCCACAGGGACTCCTAAATAAAATGCCAACAACACCTACAAATGATATATTCTTTTATCACTACCTTTATATGTCCCAATACATGCTTTTTCAATTAACCTCGAGTGATCACCAACCTAAGAAAATGAAGGCTCAATCACTATCAAATGCTCTAATGACAAAAAGTATGGAAAATCTAATCCTCTAATAAATCCACACACCATCTCATGCTCTAAAGGATATAGCATAGGAGTATGTCTGACCCACTCAAGAAACCTAGTAACATACTCTAAAACCAATAAGGAACCCTGTTGAACACCAACAACCCTAACTACAGTCAAAGAACTACTTGATATAAAAGACTTCGTCTATGGATATAAGGTATCCGTAATAAGGCTCAGAATACCCAATGTTAAATCTTGAAAGGCTAAAACAGTCAAAAAACTCTACTAGAGCCTAGGATGGTCCCACACCATCTAGCTGATGTTGAAGATCCTCAATATTAATCATTAACTCTCTAGTCCAATGTTGTGCTAAAACTCTAGAAATATGTGCAAAAGTTTTATCTACATCTATCAGTAACCTCATATCATCCATCTAGAATAGAATAGAGTAAAATAAGGTACTAGAGGTTCATAAAATTACAAACACATAACAAGGAGTCAAGAATAGAAATTCTTAAGAATGCCCTACAAGCTCTTAAAGATAGGATACAAATGTATTTGTATCGATCTGTAGAACTTTACTAAACACTCTGCTCTAGTTCCACCACACTGGTAAACCTGTCTCTGATACTAATTTTTAATAGCCCAATTTCTCATGTCATGATGGTACCTACCATAATCCACCAATAGGTAATCCAACCCATAAACTATAATAGCTAGTAACAAACTATCTAAATAAAGGAAAGGAAATAGCAGAATAAATGTGATAACAATACCAATATATAATAAGCAGCTCAAAACTTAGTAAAATTAGTAAAGGGACTTCTAATATAGTAAGAGTACAAAGGGAAATACATGGTGAATATAAGTACAATCTATCTCTGAATACAATGCAGAGCTCAGTCTAATCCACAAGAAAGAGTAGAAATACTTTGAATGCCAGGAGTTCACCCTAAATATCCTATCCATAACTTCCCTTTATGATGAACACCATAATAGAAAGAACTCATACTATAATCTATAGGCTGCAGAAATATAATATGAGTACTAAACATATGGTACTCAGTAGGCGTCAGCCGACTGTGATCTAAAGATAATGGAATCATAAATAACATATAAAATAGGAATATAAACTACAAGAAACTATCTAGGAAAATTAACTTGATAATACTATGAGAGAAATAAGGATAACCTTGCTAATTCTACTAGTAATCAGATTCTAAAGTACAATACTATATATCCTTTGTCAACATACAAAAAAAGGAAAGAAATTTATCTAATAGTATACAAGGCCAAGAATAAATATACCTCATGAATAGAAAAAGAAGAGAAGGACATATGATGATATCATATATATATATATAGACATATATATATAGGACTACTCAAGGTACGGACCTAAATTAACCAACCTAACGTCTCAAGGCTGCCTAGCCAAGTAGGAAACTAGTGATGGCATGATCAGGGTCCCTAACTATAAAGTCTAACTATGAGATAACTATCAATAGCATAATTTACCATAAAAAGAAAAGGGATCAAAATCATACCTCCAACCTCAGTATCAGTTCATAATCAAGCTTCCACAAACTAACCATAATAACAACAATGAAGTAACAAGTCTAGTCAGAACAAATAATACCTAGATAGGTCCTCATAAACCTAGAAGGTTCAACCAACACCTAAGAAACAACAATAATAGCATATACCTATGTAGCCCCATAAGGTTGATAGATATAAGCATAAAAAAAATACTGGTGATAGGCAATACATATGAATGAATGAGTGCCAGGTAAATCCATCATACCATAACTAATCCAAGTGCCATAACATACCAAATGTATACACCTTATCCATCTCAATAACTTGCAAAACTATGACCTATGGCGACTTCTTTGCTTCAACACTATAGCTCATGGATAAAGAGGCCCCTAACGGATTCAAAAATATTTATATACCCTACCTGGTCCTAATCCAGGATTTTTAACCATCATCATCAATCTACTCAATCCAGTATCGGAGATATATAGATATAATAAATGCACAATCTACTCCATTTCTCGAGATCCAAAACTAAATCAACATAAAAGTATAGAAAGAGTCAGAAGCTCTCTCGACCAAAGTAAATAGTAGTGGTAAAAGAGTGTATAACCCATGGGTCAGAATATATCTTGGTCTAACTTCTAAAACATCATCTTTTGTTCCAAAAACTCATAAATTATTACGTAAAGTGGTATGATTCTTATTATAAAAGAACTCCTATTAAAAGTGAAAAGTGGAAATGAATCCCTTTTTATAAAACAATAGTGAAATAATAATTTTGGTTGGAATTGTACCACTAAGGGAGCAGGAATGCACATAATAGTATACATACCATCACTAGTATTCAAAAAATAACACATAAGGCACCTAAGCATCCATAACTAGAATCATACCCTTTTCTAAGGGTAGAATACTCACATGGATTCCAACTAGTATCGTAATCACAACCACGAGACCAACAGTACATAACTATTGTAATAATAATACTATGATCCAAAAATCTATTATTCAAGCCACTAGGTCAAATAGTTAACCTTATACTAAAGGATACTTAGCATCAACTACGGTCAACATGCTTATATTCTAGGGTGATAGGATCCTATAGCCACAACACATATTTTATCTTAAGGGTTGATTCACCCTTCGAACTCCAAACTCCTAAATTAGGCTAAGTCATAATATTGTAATCATAAACATGTCCTATTATACCCACCTTGAATTCAATCTACACTACACACCATCTTACGAATAAATGTAGATTGAAGCCTACGTTAATACCAAAGCACAATATTTGAATCATCCATAACTCGCTCATCCTTGCTCCACAATCCCAAAATATCATCACACTATCAAAATAATAATTATACATCAATAGGAGAAAATGAATATTTATATCGATGGATAAAATTTTAGGTCAGAATTTAGGTTAAAAATTGCCCGTGGGGCATGAAAATGAAATCCAAAATTGAATCTATTAAGAGGTCCCTCAAAGAACAAGAAAGTATGCTTAAAAGTTATGTCAAATAGAGCATAACTTTCAGCCCAAATCATCCCTTAAAGTATAAGGATTTTAAGACCTAATTTCTAAGTATTTACAATGAAATAGAATGGAATTTGATAGGCAAAATAATAGGAAATGACCAAGGAGTGTTAGGCTAACTTATAATAGATTCAATGGATGATTTCCCACACTTTCCCTCTTTTCAAGATCTCAAAATATTGGATAATAAGTGAGAAAATAAGGGGAAAATCAGGTGAAGAAAAGGGATTTAACAATGACCAAATTCTGCTAAAGTGGTCACTTGTCTGCTTAAATACCTACCGCTTAAGAGTCACAAGTCCCATAAAGCGGTCAGGCATAGGGATGCAGACATCTCGAATGAGGCACCTTATCTTCTCAAGCAACGTCGTTGAAGTGAAAAAGAAAAGGCTAAGCGGCCCTAGTCTATATAGACAAGGCCGTTAAAATGACTCCATATAGTTAAATTAACTATCGCTAAGTTGACTATCTCTTAAATGATAAAAGCAATTGAACTAGATGGTGCATGCACCAGATTTCTCTAAGTCCAAATGGACTCTGACCGGGTGCTTAAAATTCATTTGGAAACCCGTGCGTGTATGAAAACTATGCTACCATACAAAATTTGACATTCCAGACTTAATGGAACCATCAAATATTTTAACCAAGATATTTTGACTAAATATGGGTCACACACCTATGGTTCTATTTTTGATAAAATCCACCTAATAGCCCAAAATGAGTTTGGAAACCTTGAGACCTAAACCAATGGTCCTCCTAGCCTAAAATTAATGTTCTAGAGTTGACGGCACTATTAGAATTCTTATCCAAGGTCATTTACTAGGAGTTTTGGTGGCGTCTTAACTGTGATAGATCTAAAATAGGGAAATAAGCTTAAAATCCAAATGAACTACCCAATAATAGAATCGATGGTTCTGATAAGTCACAAAATAACATGTAGCCACTATAGGAAGAATCTAAATAACATAAACATGCATAAATCAAGTAACTTATAGGATCATTACAACAAGGTTGATTTATTACTTGCGCATCAGTGGAGCTGAAGGCCATTGGTATAGCTACCCTGCATATGCATATGACATGGAGTTGGCAGTGGTAGTTTTGTGCATAAGATTTGGAGGCATTACTTTAATATCTTATGACTCAAAGAAACTTTAATTTGAGACGACGTAGATAGATAGAGCTGATGAAGAAGTATGACATTTCTATTTTATACCATCCAGCCAAGATAAATGTGGTATCATATGCCTTAATCTAGAAAGTGCTACATATAGAAAACTTGAATCTATTTTAGTTTTAGAGTGGCCATTGGTATGAGACACCTAGTCCTTAGCGAAATTGATGGTCCAACTTAATAGTTTAGAATCTAGGAGAATCCTTGCTAGTGTTGAGGCTAGGTCTACTTTATTTGAGTAGATTTAGAGTCGTTAGTTTAAGGATAATGAATTTTATGAAATTCATGATCCGGTGATGAGGGGTAAGTCTTGGGGGCTACCATGGATTCTCAGGGTATTATGAGGTATAATGGTTGTATTTGTGTTTTGGGGATGGAAAACTTGATCTAGTTTATATTATGTGAGGCTCACGGCTTCAGACACTCTATTCACCCTGGGATAGTTATGATGTACAGAGATTTAAGAGGACACTACTTGTAGAGTGGCATAAAGAGAGATGCATCATACTCTAGATCACTGCCCATGTTGTCATCGGGTGAAAACTGAGCATTAAAGGCCTTGAAGGCTGATTTAGAAATTGCACATTCTTGAGTGGAAATGGGAGCAGGACACCATGGACCTTACTAGTGGTTTATCTTACACCTTCTGTGGTTCTGACGGTATTTGGGTCATTTTAGATCGGTTAACCAAATTAACACGTTTCCTTCATATCCAGATGTCCTTCAGTGCCAAGGGGTTCTCCCATATCTATGTTTTTTAGATAGTTTACCTGCATGGAGTACCCATATCCATTATTTTAGAAAGTGACTCGATATTGACTTCAAGATTCTCAAGGACTTTTAAGGAGGAGTTGGGTACTTAGATTGACCTTGGCATCAATTTTCAACCTTAGATCAATGGGCAATCAGAGTAAACTATTTGGGTTCTTAAGGATTTTCTTTGAGCTTGTGTTATAGACTTTGGAGGTCAGTGGGATAATAACTTAACATTAGAATAGTTTGCCTATTATAATGGTGTCACGACCTGAACCAAGGCCTAGTCATGATAGGTATCTGAAGCCTATCGTAGGCCAAAGACCACCCCTAGCCTAACCACCTAAGCACAATAACTATCAAAGTGAAAGCAAAACCAAACAATAATAATGATATATAAACAAACAGGAAGGTTCTAGGAATCCAAAACAAATAACCAACTCACACATTATCCACATAATCCTCTAAACCAGAATACCAAATTAGGTTGGGATATGCCCCCGACCATGGCAACAGAACTCTTCAATTTCCAAAGTCTAAAGATAAACCTAAGATAATGGAAAAGCTTTTTGGAAGATAAAGACTCACTACTGCACAACAATGCAATAGACAATCGCACCACATAATGCTGCACAAGGGTAATAGAAAAGTCTTCGAACCCTACATCATGAAGTAATGTAGAGTCCTAGTCTGGTCAATAGGATAAGAACTTTCATGTAACTCAAAAAGAGCGATAAAATAATGCCATGTCCAAAATTAGTCAAACCACATGTAAAAATTCATATATATAAGTATATAAGATGTCGAGATAGGGTAAGGGTCATGAACATGAGAGTTTAAAACATTAACCTAGACTGTGTAGCTCTATTCATCCTAAGGATACCCACAAGATATATAAGTTCATCTCCCCATACTGAAAGGGCCCCAGCGCATATAAGCCACACAAACTAAGGAAAATCAAGTGAGGGTTAAAGACACCGTCTCCAACCATCCCAAATATGCAATGTGTGAACTATGCAAACGGTCATCAAGACCTCCACACCGCCAAATGTGGTTTCCAGTATTGGTCCCCTTAGGACCTCCACCTTCACGGTGAGCTACATAACCTACTTTAAGCCCAAATTAAAAAGTTTGCAAAAAAATCACAATTATTAACCCATGAGTCATTTATTAGGACATTTACTATTATGGTATAATTATATCAATATGCTTGCAAGCTAAATCAAATTATGTCATTCCAAATCAATTAACCAATTTGACTCTTAAGGTTCTATTTAGAAAACAAAATTCATGGACACCAAGGCCCTTCAAATCCATTTTATCTATTTAACCATTATATGCAATGCAATGTACCCAAAATAAGGTAAATCATGCATATATCCATTTTTCAAAACCAAATTACAAAGTGGGTTGAGGTTAATGTCAATTCCAAGTCAAAATTTATCAATTTGGGGAAACCCATGTTCCCCATTCCAAATCCCCATAACAATGCACACATTTAGCTCTAAAACCAACAATTAAAGCATAAATAATCACATTTAAAGCATGAGAAAAAACAATTCTAATAGACATCATCAAACCCCTCAGCCCAATTTCAAAGCCCAACAATTAAATCACATGATTTATGAACCAAATTATGTCATGATATAAAAATACAAGTTAGGAAAGAGTGATATGCCTGAAACATACAAAAATAGGAAGAAAATCTAAAGTTGAGAGCTTGAAGATTGAATTCCTTGAAAACCCTAGTTTTCTCAAGCGTAAGAATTTGAGAGGAGAGAGTTGTGTTTTGATTTTGTTAACTGATGGAAAAAGGTCCAATTTTGGTATTTTATGTCATGGGTAATGTTTAAGGAAGGAAAAAGACCAAATTACCCTTATAAAAAAAGTTTTAGGAAATTAGCTCCCAGTTATTACAGGTCAGGTAACGACTCTTGGTGACTGATCATTATTCATTCCTTGGAGTCATGGCCTGAGCAAAAACATTGGGCCATCTTACTATTTTAGTCATGAGTCCTTCACCACGACTCATTACCTTATCTAATGACTTGTGATGACTAAGTCGGGATCACTTGGAGAGACTATGAGTCTTAACCTATGACTCATGACGTGTGATAACGATTCGTCACCTAAGTCATAGTCTGGCAGTGTCTTCAAAACTCAAAATCTTTTAGAGTCCAAGACCTGAGGGTATTACATTCTCCCCTCTTTAGGATAATTCATCCTCGAATAAGAAGCTTGGGGCACCAAATCAGGAATACAAGGCAGAATGTAACCAGAACAAAAAAACAAATTTGAAATGCGGTTAGAATAAAAGAATGCATACCTTAAGCATATTTATCTAACCTAGGAAACAAGAATGGATATTTAGCCTTCATATCATCTTCAACTTCCCATGTAGCTTCTTCCACCTTTTGGTTTCTCCAAAGCACTTTTATCAAAGCTACATCCTTATTCCTCAATCTATGAACTTGCCTATCCAATATCTACATAGAGACTTCCTCATATGCCAAGGAATCCGAAATACCAGAATCCTTCACAGGAACAACCAAAGAAGGATCATCCACACATATCTTCAACATTGACACGTGGAACACATGATGAATAGAAGTAAAACTCATGGGCAAATCTAACTCATAAGAAACATTCCTAACTTTCCTCAAAATCTGATAAGGAAAAATATAATAGGGATTGAGCTTCCCCTTGTTCCCAAACCTTATCACTTTTTTCATGGGAGAAACTTTTAAGACCATTTAATTACCTACTTCATACTACAACTTCCTTTACCTCACATCGTGCATAAGAATTTTGGTGACTCTTAGCAGTCTTAAGTCTTTCTCTAATCACTTTCACCTTCTTCATGGCTTGGTGAACCAAGTCAGGACCAAACAATATAGTTTCCCCAACCTCAAGCCACCCAATAGGAGACCAACACCTCCTACCATAGAGAGCCTCGAAAGAAGCCATCTATATACTCAAATGATAACTATTATTGTACATAAACTCAATAATAGGTAAGTGATCCACCCAACTACCTCGAAAATCAACTACACAGGCCCTTAACATATCCTCCAAGATATGAATAGTTTGTTCCTCTAATCTATCTGATTGAGGGTGGAAAGCAATGTTAAGGTTCACCTTAGTCCCCAAACCTGGTTCACTTTAATCCCCAAAACTTTTTGAAATAAATGGCAATAGTGAGACAAAAATTCCATACCTCAATCTAAAATGATGGACACAGGCGCCCAATGCAACTTCACAAACTCCTGAATGAACAACTTAGCATAATCCTGACCTGCGTAGTTAGTCCTCATAGTCAAGAAGTGAGTAGATTTAGTCCTCCTATCCACATTTACCCAAATCTAGTCATACTAGTTCTGAGACCACGGCAGACCCATAATAAAATCCATATTGACCATCTCCCACTTCCACATAGGCAACTTTATCTCTTGGGATATGCCACCAGGCCTCAAGTGCTCTACTTTAACTTGATGACAAACCATACACTTAGTAAAAAAAAATTTCACATTTCTCTTCATATTGTTCCAACAGTAACTCTCTTTTAAGTCATGATACATTTTGGTCGAAACCGGATGAACTGTATACCTAGACTTATGAGCCTTACACAATATCCTTTCTCACAGCCCATCAATATTGGGAACACACAATCTGCCTTGATACCTCAGAATTCTATCTCCCCTAATCTTGAATTCCATAACCTTTTCCTAACTCATATCATCCTTAATCTATATAAGTATGGGATCCAAAACCTGTTTCTCCTTTACCTCAGCACTAAAAGATGATTTTGCAACTTCCTGGACGATAACTCTCCCACCCCAGCATCCAAGAGACAAACTCCTAAGTTAGCCAATCTATGAATGTCCTTCACCAACCCTCTTTTTTCTCCCTTTGCATGATATTAAACTCTTTTAGAGTAAACACATACTATAAGATCTTATGATCGGAATAAACATCTTTATGCACCCCATACTGATAATGATGCCAGATCTTTATAGTAAAAACCACAATCGCCAACTCTAAATCGCGTGTCAGATAATTCCTCTTACGAACTTTGAGCTGTCTAGAAGAATAAGCCACAACTATACCATGCTGCATCAACACATAACCCAGTCCCACATGTGACATATCACAATACACAACAAAACTATCAGTACCCTCAGGCATGGTCGAAAATGACATAGAGGTCAACTTATCCTTGAACTTCTCAAAACTACCTTTAATAGAATTGAACCACAAGAACTGTACCTTTTTTTGGGTCAACTTTGTCAACGAAGTGGCATTAGAAGAGAAACTCTCCACAAACCTCCTATAATACCCGACCAAGCCCAAGAATCTCCTAATGTCGGTTGGAGTCGTAGGTCTAGGCTATTTTCTAACTGCCTCAACTTTCTGTGAATCCACCTTGATCCCCTTACTAGAAACATCATGCCCAAGAAAGTCATAGCATTTAGCCAGAATTCGCACTTAATAAATTTGGCATACAACTTCTGGTCCTTAAGAGTTTGCAACATAATTTAGAGGAGATTGGTATGATCCTTCTCACTCTTAGAATACGCTAAGATATCATTGATGAAGACTATCACAAACAAGTCTAGGAACTGCCAGAAAACCCAATTCATGAGATCCATGAAGGAAGTCAGAGCATTAGTCAACCTAAATAATATAACCAAAAATTTATAATGGCCATACCGGGTTTGGAATGCAGTCTTGGGAATTTCAACCTTTATAATTTTCAACTGATGATACCTCGAATGAAAATCAATCTGAATAAAGCATCTAGCACCCTGAAGATTGTTGAAAAGATCATTAATCCTAGGAAGGGGTTACTTATTCTTCATTGTGGCTTTATTCAGCTACCAATAGTCTATACACATCGGAAGAGAACCATTTTTTTATGCACAAAGAGAATGGGAATAAGGAAACACTAGGACAAATAAAACCCTTATCAAAAAGATCCTCTAAATTCTTCTTCAGCTCCTTTAATTCAGTCAGAGTCACTATATAAGGAGTAACTGAAATAGGATAACTATCCAGTAGAAGATCAATCCCAAAATCAAATTCCCTGACTAAAGGAAATCCACAAAGATCATTAGAAAATACTTTAGGCAACGCACTAAACACGTGGATAAAATGAAAGGAGGGAACTCCAAACTAGAATCCTTAACCCCATCTAAATGATAGAGACACCCTTTGGAAATCAACTTATGCTATCTAAGACAGGAAATATACCTATCTTTAGGCACTAAGGAACTTCCCTCCCATTCAATTACCGGTTCATTAAGTAATTGGAAACTGATCTTTTGGGTTCTACAATCCAAAAACGCATAGCATGAATGAAGCTAATCCATCCTCATCATCAAAATCGACCATATTAAGCTCTATTAGATCCATTAATGTCTCCATATAAAAAATACACACCACACAACCCCTATAGATCTTCTAGCAATAATAGAATCACCCATAGAGTAACTATAAAAAATGAGTCAAAAATATTTTTAGGACCAAAACCAAAGTACACACCCACATAAGGGATTAAATAGGAATGCGTAGAGCCTAGATCAAACAAATAATACACATCATGGGAGAAGAGCTGTAATGTACCAGTTACAATATTTGGAGATGCCTCAGATTCCTAATAGGTGTCAAGATCATAGAGATGATTCTAGATAGTATTGGTACATAAAGTGGCACCCTTTTATGCAGGAGCCAAAAAAGTGGCGATTGAAACCTTATTAGGCCCATTAGTTACCTTAGCTATAGTATAGTTCCTCTACAAATAACTAGGCTGAAAAAAATTGAAATATAAGTTCTTTCCCTTATTGTAATAACTTCAGTAATGTTGTCCACAAAATCTAAAAGGAGGATAAAGTAGGGCTGATTGAGCTCAATTATCCTAAGACTGGGCACCTTCTGCCTTAAGACTATTGCTAGTTTGAAAATGATAATCATCAGATGACTTAGAATAAGAAGCACTTGTCAATGAATATAAACTAAAATTTCCCTAAGTCTTATTCTTGGTCCACTGCCTACCATATTTCCTACTATTCTATTGATTAGCACCTTACTCTGATACTTGAACTTCTTATTTTGCCTCTCTTCCATCTCTGCCTGTCTCTTTTTTATCCTTTACCTAGTTCATAAAAACTGCAAGTTTGGAGATGTCCATATCATTATTCAATATTGCATCCTTACACTTCAATACCTAGTCATGGAACAAACCAAAAGAAAATTTCCTCATCTTAGATCTCATGGTAGACACCAACTCTGCATCATAACTACACAACTGAAGAAATTTCAATGCATATTCTTTCACACTCATCTTGCCTTGCATAAGATTCACAAATTCCTCTGCCTTAGATTTCATCAATTCCTAAGAAAAAAATGATCTAGGATAGGACCTAAAAACTCATCCCATATAGTCATCTTAGCATCATCACCTCTCAACTATTCCCATTTCTTATACCACTAATAAGCTATAACTTTTAATTGATATATAAAAAACTCTATGCCCTCCAAATTAGTAGCATGCATCACTCTAAAAATCTTATCTATATCATCAACAAACCTTAGAGAATCCACCTCAATCTTAGAAAAATGAAGGTTGAGGGACTCAACCTTATGAACTGGCCAACTCTAGTGATCTCGGAAGAAAGAGCAACAAAACTAACATAATCAGACTGAAAAAACTGTGCCACTAATTAAGTAAGTAGGTGAATAGACTAGCAGAACTCCATATTAGAGATATCTCCCTGGGGCATCTAGGCATGAGTACCATCAGCCTGGAAAGCATAAGGAGGACTAGTAGGAATTAGTGGAACTTTATATGGAGCAGTAGAATTGAGAGCGGGGACCCTCGACCAAGTCTGCACTCTATAAGCAGGATGAGTTCCCTCCACACTCTCTTCATCTAGGAAAGAGGGTTTAGTAGAGTTTCTATGAACATCAGCTCTTTGGGGAGGCATGATATGAAATATGAGAAAGACAGGAGTTAGGGAAGTTTAATAACACCAGACTCTATAGCCTAAAATAAAACACAAAAAAGGCAAACATTCCTAAATGCCTTGTATTCTCTACCTTATAAATGTGGCATTCTACACACCCATAAAATAGAATCTACTCTATATGGATTTATGGACAGACAATAACCCTAAACTATACTGTGATACCAAGCTCGTTATGACCTAAAATAGGGGCTAGATATGATAGTATCTCAAGCCCACTGTGGGCTAAATACCACCCCCTTAGCCTACTATATGAGCACAATAAACATCAAAGCAGAAGAAAGACCAAATAATAAGAATGATATATAAACAAATAAAAAGGTTTTAACAATGCAAAACTAATAACCAACCCACATTTTGTCCACAAAGGCCTCTAAAATAGAATACCAAATTAGGTTGGGACATGCCTCCGACCAGGACAATAGAATTCTTTAATTCCCAATATATAAAAAAAATGGCAATGCTTATCAGAAGATAGAGGCCTACCACTTCACAACAACTTAAAAGATAACCACACTACCGCATGCTGCACAAGGGTAACAAAAAAGTCTTTGGACCGTACATCATGAAATTATATAGTGTTCGAGGATGGTCAGTGGGATAAGCACTAGCATGTAAATTAGGGAGAGTGATAAAATAAATCCATGTATAAAATTAGTCAAACCACATGCATACATTTATATATATACATATATAAGATATCAGGATAGGGTAATGGTAATGAACATGAGAGTTTAAAACTATTAACCTAGATTGAGTAGCTCCATCCATCTTATGGGAACCCATGGGCTATATGGGTTCAGGTCTCCCTTCTGAAAGAACCCCAACGCATGTTAGCCGTATAAACTAAGGAAATTTTTAGAAGGGCTAGAGACACCAAGGATCTAATTATCCTAAATATATAATGTGTAAACTATACATATGGTCATAAAGACCTCCACAGCGACAAACATAGTTTCAGTATTGGTCCCCCTGAAACCGTTACCTTCACGACAAGCTACATAACCCCTATTAAGCCTAAATTAAACTGTTTGCACATAATTCTAACGATTAACCTAGGAGACATTTATTAAGACATTTACTATTGTGATATCATCATACCAATTATGCTTTCAAGCTAAATCCAATTAGTTCATTCCACACTAATTAGCCAATTTAACTCTTAAGGTTTTGTTTAGAAAACCAAAATCCTGGCCACCAAGCCCCTTCAAATCTATTTTATCCATTTGACTATTATATGTAATGTAATGTTCCCAGAAAAAAAAGCTAAAGAATGCATATATGCATGTTCTAAAACTAAATTACAAAGTACGTTGAGATTAACACCAATTCCAAGTCAAAATCCATCAATTTAGGGAAACCCATGTTCCCCATTCTAAATTCCCAATACCATGCACCAATTTATTTCTAAAATCTATAATTCAAGCATAAATATCATATTTAAAGTATAGGAAAAAAAATTCCAATAGTCATCATCATTCCCCTCAACATAATTATGAAACCCAATAATTAAATCATATGATTTATGAATCAAATTATGTCATGATGTAAAAATACAAGTTAGGGAAGAGAGACATGCCTGAAACATATAAGAATAGAAAGAAAATCCAAGGTTGAGAGCTTGAAGATTGAATTCCTTAAAAACCTTAGTTCTCTCTTGCTTAAGAATTTGACAGGAGAGAGTTGTATTTTGATATTTTTAACTAATGGAAAAAGTGCCAATTGTAGTGGTTTATACCATGGGTAATGTGTAAGGAAGGAAAAAGACCAAATTACCTTTAATGAAAAACATGTAAAAAATAGCTCCCTGTCGTTATGGGTCGGGTAATGACTCGTGGTGACTGCCTATGAGTCATTCCATGGACTCATGGCCTAAGAAGAAACTTTGATCCATCTAACTATTTTGGTCACGAGTCCCTCACCATGACATATGACCTTACCTAACAACTCATGAGGACTAATTCGTGATCAAGCTACTAACTTGGGCACACTAATTAATAAGACTATGAGTCTTGCTATATGACTCGTAAAACATAATAATGACTCTTCAACTTATTCTTAGTTTAGGCATTGTCGTCAACACTCATAAATTTTTATAGTCTAAGACCTGGGTTATTTCAAATAGCTACTATTCAAACTTTGAGATAGAACTATTTAAGGAACTATAAGGTAAGTGTTTTAGATATCTAATAGGGTAGTTTGAGACCTTTGAAGTTAGGCTCTGTGGTACTGACTTGCTTCAGGAGTCATTGGATCAAGTTTGGATGATTTAGGACAGAAAGAGGGCAACTTAGAATATGCAAAAGGCTTATACAGATAATAGACTTTGTAACTTCAGATTTTGAGTTAAAGATCGACTGTTCCTTCAAGTATTTACTATAAAGAATGTGATACTAGTTGGGATGAAGGGAAAACTCATCCTTAGGTATATTGGACATTTTGAGATATTTCACATAGTTGGAGATGTGGCCTATATGTTTGTCTAGACCCTATATTTTTCCATTGTCCATCTAATTTTTCATGTTTCAATATTGTAGTATGATATCCCTAATGATTCACATATAATTTGGTAGGAATTGATTCAGTTGGATAAGAGGTTGACCTTTATGGAGGATACAGTTCTCATATTAGCCATGGATGTCAGATGATTGGACTCTAGAAAGATTCAAGTCGTTAAGGTTTATTGGAGACACCACCTAATGGAGTAGGCTACTTAGGAGATTGAGAGAGAGATGTGGTCCTTGTATCCCTACCTATTTGAGTATTAAAGTATATATTGACCCTTTACTTTCACAGACAAAAGTCCTTTTAGTAGTGGATATTGTAATGACCCTTCAGATTATTTTGTGCATTTTCATGCATTCACTGTTTACAGATTTTCTATAGCTTTCCCAATTCATTTATGACATAATAGAGCTAATAGTTTGTTACCATGTTGTTCATTTAGTTTTTAGAGCCAATTTTCTCTTTTGAAGTTTTTGTTATTAAGGGTTGGAAAGTGGGAATACACTTTATATAAGCACCTTATATGCAAATTCTGATAGTTCCATTAATTCAAAAACATTAATTTTAGGCCGGGGATCCTTTGGCTTAGTTTATATGGCTTTTGGACCCATTCTAAGCTATTGGGTGTATTTTGACAAAAGTGGTCTTTAGGTATGGGACCCATAATTCATCTAAATGACTTTGGATGGAAATATTAATGGCATCATTGAGGCCAAATTTCAAATTTGATAAGGTAGCATAGTTTATTTGCATTCACGGGATTCTAAATGAACCCAAGGGGTCAATGGAATCTTAGTGAAAACCAAGTTTCAGTTGGTACATGGACTTAGATGGTGCAGTTGCTTAAGTTGAACTTTGGTCACTTAAGCGAACAAGAGAGTCACTTTAGAGGCCAAGCTGGTCCCCGCCTATTCAGTTTAGTGGATACCTGACTGCTTTAGTGGATGTCACTTAAGTGATGTATTGTCCACTGTAGCAAAGGTAAACTAAGGGTAATGGTCACTTAAACGACCACACGTCACATTAGCGGCGATCTCTTAAGTGGTCAAATGGCCGCTTATGCGGTAACTGTAGTGGAATTTAATTCACCCTTCACCCATTTTCTCTCATTATTCTCAAGACGTAAGTCTATCAAAACCGTAAAGAGCTTAGAAAATTAGGAGATTTATCCTTGTGTTATCATAGGGTGCTGATGAGCTTAGATAAGTTATTTTCTCATCGTAATCCTTGTGAGTTTTTGTCTAATTCTTAATTTAATTCTGTGATTTAATCTTAAATCCCTAGTTTCTTGATGGGCTAATTTTGGAGTCATTTGTGCTCAAAATTTACTTATTCTTAAGGGTGAATGATCCTTGAGCATAAAGGGACGTGTTGACAGTTGCAAAATTATGATTCTGCAAGAAGGCCCCATATGAGATTTTATCTTGATTTTGGACTTGAAGCATTAAAATGCAATATGTGTATCCTTATTCTCGTATTAATATGTAGATTATAATTTTGATTGTGTAGCATCGTGCAGAAGCTTCTCAAAATGGAAAATTTCTAATTTAGTAGGTTTTATCAAGCATTCATTGACATCTAGGTAGTCTAGGCTTACTCTCTTAATAGATTGAACTTTATTACAATATTGGTATGATATTATAATAGTCTTGGGTTGGAAACTTAAAACTTAATTGAATAGTTAGCTAAATTCAGATTATTTAGTTAGCTAGTGACCTAAATACCCATTTCTTGGTTGAATTGCAACCTTATGACTTAATGAGATTTATTTAGCAACTTGTGGCAAGACTTTGGGACCTTAGACTAGTTTTGGGTTCGAATTTCCATAGAATGAACTTTCGGCCTTAGAAGCTGAAACACTCAAGGTTTAGGACCCTTAGAAAGTTTCCTATATTTTTGGTTTCTGGTCAAGGTACGACTATGGGGTTTAGTTCATATGCTGGGGTATGATTGGTAAGTTTTGTTCGTACACTAACCAATAATGTTTTGTGGGTTGTATTGGTTTCTGGAATAGATACGATTTAGGTTAGTACAGGTCGTATGGTCAGATACGGGTTGTATGGTTTAGGTTTTCCTTCCCTTAATGTGATACTTAGTAAAGTAACTTGGATCTAAGTATGAGTGACTCACTATAGGTTGTGAGCTAGGGTAAGAATCGTATTGTCTTACTCGTATGTTGGATGATGTAAACTTATTTTGGTTCCGTTATGGGTACAGGTGATGCAAGTTCGGAAAGGGCTAATTGCATAGATTTATTTCAGCTTCGTATCAAAAGCATGAAGTGTTTCAAGAGAATGTGGAAGCTAAGAATCAACACAATAGAAGATTAATATGATATTTTATGATCCTTTTTAGTCATAATATGATGCACATTTAATCAAGGGCATTTATGTATTTTCATCTCTTAGCTTACCCTAGAAGTATAAATAGAATATGATGAACATATTTTGGGTAGACTACATTTTTTAGATTGAACACTCTTGATGAGTTTGTGGGTTTATCCTTTTGTCTCTACATTAGATCTCTCTTGAATATCTTTTGGTAAGATTATTCATGTATGAGTTCAATTCTCTTCTCCCTTGAATTAATCATGTAATTATTTGTTCAAATTAGAGAGTCACAAATAAACATTTATTCATATCTAGTTTACTTCAATTGTGGGATTATTCTTTTTCTTACTTATCTCTTCTTAATTTCTTGATTATCTCTTGAATCTATATATCTTGTATCCTATTTTACATCAATTGGTGTTAGAGCAAAGCTAAAGAATTGTTCCTACAATTCTTAATCCTTGGCTTGTATCATTTGAAAAATTCAAAAAAAAAAAAATCAAACTGAAAATTTGAGAAATTTTCAAGTGGGTGTTGTTGGGTTTTATTGATAATAATTCAAAGTCCTTGAATATCAAATTTGAAAGCATTTGAAGTTGATTTGGAGTTAATTTTCCCTACTTTCTCTCATTTTCACAACTGAAATTTCAGCACTTTTTAAAGTGCAAAAAATTGAGTTTTTGAGCTTTCTTGTGAAAATTTTACCCTCATCTTGTGGATCTAAGTTGTTTTGATCATGGTTAAAATATATTAGTTTCCAATTTTGGAATCTACAAACGAATTTGGGGTCAATTTTGAGTTTAAAAATTAGGCTTTTTTCCTTGTGCAAATTTTAGTGAAATTTTGAAGTTTGAGTTGATTTCTTATTTCAAAAACTATTGGGTGATGCTTAAAAGTGTCTCATACTGATTGAGTAAACTTGATTTGAGTTGAGTCATCTTTTCCCAAACTATAACATTTGAGTAGGTTGGTTTATGGGTAAATCATATTGTATGTCAATTTCTTTAGATAGATTACGTTGAGTATTAGTTCTACTCGTGTTATCTAGTTATTTTTGTGTTCATATTTCATTTCGTGTCAATTTCTTTTGTTCTTTTCTCTTTTTAGTTTCATTATGTGTTTAATGTATTCTTTGTATGTTAGTATGTTTTGTCCTTCTTTATTATTGACATAAACTCTACTCTGAACCAATACTTGAAAGCTTACTTTAAGATTATTTGAGATTGTAGAATTATGAAGAGACTAAGGAATACCCTTGAGTGGTAAAAGGATTGAGTGGTGAGATCATTTGAGTGTGTTCATAAAATCCTATGACCTTTGAGTGTATACACGACTGGAAAGAAAATTGAGTTCCATCACTTGAGTTATACACATGAGGGAGTGACTTGTGATGTCTATTATTTACTAACCACCTTTATAGTTCTAATTATTTCTTTTATAGGTTCAAGGAGTTACAATAGAGGTTTGGATGTCAATGGAGAAAGAAGAACTTCATCTTATAATTCTACTTCTAGTAAGAGTTGTTATGAAGTTTTTCATGATATAGTGGTGCTTCTAGAAGAAAAAAAGAGCATGAGCTTAATGAAGGTTTGACTAAATTTGAAGTCATTGTGGAGGGGTATGAGAGTGGTTGCACATTTGATTGCACCTAAGTGTGAACAAATTGCGTTATACCAACTTCATTGATCCTTCTTTAGTTGAGTGTTTTGATATACCTTGTCATATAAAAAGATCACCATATAAATTTAATGGAAGATTGGTTAACAAAGAGGTGAAGATCATTATTTACCATGGAAGCTAGTATTTGGTGTGATTTCTATCCTTTATCTACTTATTTGGTAATTTTAGGAACTTTTTGGTTCAATCGTAATAAATTTTGGTTTGATAGAGAGTTGGAAAAGTTTGTTGTTGTAGATTCAATGGAACAAAAACATATCTTAACTCCTAAGGCCATTAAGGATTCTTCAATAACAAATGAGGAAGTAAAGAAAGTGAAAGTGAAGACTACTAACTTGAAATTTGATTTACAAAGTCATTCCAATAATTTAAGTAGAGTCTTTGGAGCTTCTAGTGATGCTAAGTTGAAAATTGATGTGAAGAGTCATCCCAATGACTCAAAGGGGATCCTTGGATCCTATTGCACTCCTAATGAAATAAGTCTGCAAGAAAAGAAAAGAAAGAGTGAGAGGGTGAATAGTGACAATTTAAAAGAGAAAACAAAGGATATTTAGAATAAAGTGAGTGAGTGACTACAATCACAAAGGAAGAGAGAGTTGAAAAATGACAATGAATTATCATAAGAGGAAACTAAGAAGAGTGAAGCAAGTGAGAGAAAAGAAGATGAGATAATAGAAAAATAAGAGAATGTGAGAGAGAGATTTTCTTATTCTAATTCTAACCCTTTGAATTCTTGTTCTTCTAGTAGTTCCACTTCTTGTATAAGTATTCTTGAAGAAGAGCCCAAAGAGAACAACTCAACATGGAAAAAAATTCAAGAATTAAAAGAACCAAGTCAAGTTGGAACTACTTCAAGTAAGCAAGTGAACTTAATTTTAGAAAATCAAGGTAAAGAAGATTTGTTAAGCGTTCATCAAGGTAAAAAGAGTTATCCTAACTCTTTAGTTACATGAAATGAACTTTAGTGTGAATTTTAGACCATATTTTGGTGAGGTTGATGATTCTTTACTTTGTGTCAATAGACAAATGAATGATGACCATACATTAGTTGAATATGATTGTAGAGCTAAAATTTTTATTGATTGTGAGCTTAAAATGCTTCAAGCTATTGTTATGTCAAATATGAAAACACATAGTGTTTCCTTGAATTCTAGTGATGAAGATGAATATACTTCTTCTTTAGCTATTCGAAATACAAAAAATGTGATTGATGATGATTGTCTCTTTGCAAGTGAATTTTATTGTAACATTTCTTTATATTATAAGGACGTGTAGTACTCTTGAAATAGAGCATAGAAGTGTGATCATAGTCTTTTTGAGGTTAAAGAATGTCAAAATTTTAAAAATTTTGACAATCCTCTTTTTGGTGATTTTCAATTGAATGATTCATTTCTTGTTGACTCATATGCACTTGATGAAAGTGATGATCCAAAACTTAAAGACTGTATGATTTGTGAAAATGATTCTTGTGACTTGTCTGAGTGTGATAATTGTTTGGATTTTAGCAACTAACTCCCAAACTGTTTGTTGAAAGTACTTCTTGTGTTGAAATGTCCTCCAAAATTGAAGAAAATCTTTTAAAGAATGCTAGAGGCACAAGTGATTTGAGTAGTAAATTGATAAATTCTAGCTGTTGTGTCAATTTATTTACTTACTCTAATATTGCCTTTGAGGATATAATTTGGGATGAATTTTTAAATGCATCTACAAGGAAATGTAAATATGATCTATTTGAAGCATTGCAAAATATCTATGGGCATAAATGTGACAATTCTTCTTTTGATGAGTTTGCTAACCTTGTTAATACATTTGTTAAATACCATCAAGAGAGGGTCTACAATCAGGTAAGATTATTTGGAGCATCTTCTTGGGCTACAAAAGGATTTGAGGTATCTTTGTCATCTAAATTCAAGAATGATTTCTTTGAATGGCTAGTGCTCATTTTTAGAATTTCTAAAGCCATGAATGTAGATTTTAATGCCTTTGACCTTCAAAGTAGCAACTTTATTGATATTAGTGAGAATTATTTAATATTGCTATTTGATTCATGTTGTGAGTTACTAAGTGAGAAATACAATAAAGTGTCAAAATTGATGTTTGTGTTTGATTTCGGAAATACATATTTGTATTTAAGGTTTGTGGATGATATTCTTAGTTTTATTAATCATATTGTTAGAAGAGTACAGTTAAATTGTGAATTAAGGAACTATTTGGTCCAAGTTGTTGAATAAACTAGTTTTAACTTGAAAGTTCTAATGTGTAAAATTATAAGTTCTTTATCCTTTTTAATAATTGTGATATGTTTTTGAGTAAAATTCTTGATATTATGTTTGAAAAGTTGATTTTTAGGGAACTTCATGATTCTTGTCTCTATCACAAAAGTATGTATTTTGGGAGTGGTATGTAACTTGAAAGATTATTTTTTTGAATTAGGTACTAACTTCCCTTTATAATTTGTAAGGTTTGAATTCGAGGTCGAATTCTTTTCAACAAGGGAAGAATGATGCTAGTTTAGAAAGTGCTAATTGCATGGATGGATTTTAACTTGACATCAAAAGCGTGAAGTATTTCAAGAGAGTACGAAAGCTAATAATCAACACAACAGAAGATTAACATGATACTTTATGGTCCTTTTTAGTCATAATAGGATGCACATTTAATCAAGGGCATTTATGTCTTTTCATATCTTGGCTTGCCCTAGAAGTATAAATAGAATATGATGAGCATACTTTGGGTAGACTACATTTTTTAAATTGAACACTCTTGATGAGTTTGTGGGTTTATCCATTTGTCTCTATAGTGGATCTCTCTTGAATATCTTCTGGTAAGATTATTCATGTATGAGTTCAATTTTCTTCTCCCTTAAATTAATAATGTAATTGTTTGTTCAAATTAGAGAGTCACAAATCAATATTTGTTCATCTCTAGTTTACTTCAATTGTGGAATTATTCTTTCTTTCTTACTTATATCTTCTTAATTTCTTGATTATCTCTTGAATGTATATATCTTGTATTCTATTTTACATCAATGGGTTAAGGGTCTAGTCGTATTTTTTGATACAGTTTGGATTTCATGGTTATATGTTGACCAGTGTAGGGATATAAGGGAGGTATAACGTACGAGTGATGGGTACCACTCATATTAGAGTGTACTACTGGTATGGTTGAGTTATACCCACTTGCAGGGATTTTATGCAGTTAAGTTAGGGGTAATCTAGATATTTCCCCTGTTAAACGATTATGACCCCATGACTTATATCATACTTGGGAAGTTATTTTTCCCTATTATACTAATCTAAAACACTTACAAACACTCTCTAATTCTCTCTAAGTCTCTTAGGTAGAGAAAGGCTAAGGTTAGATCTAGAGGTGTGATTTGGGGCTTGTTTAGGTGATTTCTCTCCATCATCTTCACAATCTGAGGCAAGATACTCCTCCCTCATTATTAATTCCAACTAATGGCATGATTTATACAATGTTTCATAGCATGATTATTGTTTGATTTGAGGATTTTGAAATATATCTAGGGATTTTTGAATTAAATACTTGGTTATGGTTTTCTATGTTTTAGTTATGTTTTTACATGATTTAATGGTTGTTTGGATAATTGGTTGCTTGGGAATGGTTAATTAGTAATTGGATTTGGTTTTGAAAAACTATGCCCCCAACATGTTTGATAAAAGTGCCTATGATAATGTTTTTACTATATTATTGGACTTTTAATGGAACTATTGCATAGTATGGTCTAAGGGAGGTCTAAGGCTCCATTTCATATCATGGACATCTTTATTTACTTTGGATAATTTATTGATATTGGTTTTGGCTATGGTTGGGGGCATGTCTTAACTGGATATTGGCATTCTTTTGGTTAGAGGATTTTATTAAACTACTATGGGTTGGTATGGGCAGGATCGGTATTGGAATCAACCTTAGTATTACTATTAGAATAGGGGTTAATATCGGCCGACTAAATTTCTCATTATTCCATCCTTTCATATTATGTTATGGAACTTGGTTTGGTTATTATTATTTTTTAATTTATGGTTTGGTTTGGCAATTGGTTATTGGTATGGGTTTGGAACAGTTGGACACGTTTAGGTCTGTCTTAGTCTTAGTCCTATCTCAGAGTTTGGAAATTGAATAAATATGCTATCTTGTTATATGTTTTGAATTCATCCGACTCAGGATATATACAGGATAGTTAGGTTGGTTATCGGGGGTGTTCTTCGATCTTGGTTGGACTTGAGATTCCCATTATGACAAGGCCTCGGGTTGGGTCGTGTTAAGTTGGTATCAGATGCATTGTGTTCATGGTCAATTGGGAGTCCACAAAGTTGTGCTGAGTAGAGTCGCTTTTAGGGATGTGTAGCGCGCCAGACTCATAAGGAAGAGGCTGCAAGGCATTTATGAATATTTTACTTTCTTGGTATTCTATTTTCAACATTGGAGTCTCAGTCTTGGGCTCTTCTTTTATTTTGGTTTATTTACTTTCTAGATCATCCCTCGATGATCTGAGACATAAGGTAACTTATTTGTCCCAACTGGGGATAATATTAAGGAGATACGTACTAATCAGGGGATCCATACTCAATCTAGGGGTCCAGTCCCTGATATTTTAATAGTTCCATCGGTTGCTACTCGTCCTCATCAGAGTTAGGTGACTAATGCAGAATTTAGCCAATCGATTCATGTTATTGCTCAGTTGATTGCTGCTCAGGATGAGCGGGATATATCTGGTGTTTCATCTGCTGAGGCCACAAGGGTTGGCCAATTCATAAAGATAAATCCCACTACTTTTATTTGTGTGAAGATGGAGGAAGATCATTAAGGTTTCATGGATGAAATAGAGAAAATTTTCAGGGTGATATAGGCAACGAATATGGAAGAGGTGAATTTTGTTGCTTACCAACTTAAGAATATGGCATACCAAAGGTACAAGGAGTGGGATAGGATGAGAGGTGATATTGAAAAGTCGACTTTATGGGAGACTTTCTCTAATACTTTTCTGGACTGCTTCTTTCCTCAAAAGTTAAGAGAGGCAAAAGCAGAGGAATTTATTAATCTAAAGAAGGAAAAGCTATCGGTAAATGAATATGCCTTGATATTTTATCAATGGTCAAGGTATGCTCTGGATATGGTGTCTGTTATGAGGGCCAGGATGATGAAGTTTGACTCAGGGTTATCTCGAGAGTTGATCCTTAAAAGCAAGATTGCATTGTTGATCAAGGATATGGATATTTCTAGGTTGATTATTCATATGCAGCAGGTGGAGAAAGAAAATAGGAAACAGGTTGAGTTGGGGGGAAGGCAGGGTAAGAATTCAGGTTATCTAAATAGGGTGGTGCTCAACAACACAGTGGTTGGAATGGCGGTAAGTACACAAAAAAAAGTGGGGCAGTTCTAGTTCCTTCTCTACAGGTAGTGCTGCTTACCCGAAATAGTTGGGTCATTGGCGTTAGTAGGGTGGCAATAATTTCTAAGCTGCACAATTTTAAGCAAGTGGGGCTCAGTCGGCCTTATCTCTCTCCATGTCAATTTTGTGGTAGGTTTCATAGGTGTTTATGTAATGAGGGAAGGGACAGGTGTTTCAACTATGGTTAGCCAGGCCATATTCTTTAAAACTGTACATTTGGTACGGGTGCTTCGGGAGTGAGCAAGGCTTTGATACATTTTATGCTCTTTATACTGGGTTGGAATCTAAGGCATCACCTGATGTTATGACTAGTACATTATAACTCTTTTCTCGTGACGTGTATTGTTTGCCTAATCCGGGGTCTACCTTCTCTTATGTGACCCCATTTATGAATGTGTATTTTAATTTTGCTCCTGAGGTTATTTTAGATCCTTTTTCTATTTCTACCTTGGTGGGTGACTCTGTGATTACTAAAAGAGTCTATGGGGGTGTGCGGTATCTGTTGGTAGTAGGTATCCTTTAGTGGATTTTTTTTTAACTGGATATGGTGAATATTTATGTTATTCTGGGGATGGATTGGTTATACTCTTGTTATGCATCCTTAGATTGTCGGACTTGTAAGGTTTTCTTTAGGTTCCTTAATGAATCGATTAATGGGTGGGAGGGTGTTTCCCTAACTCCTAGGGGAAGGTTTATTTCTTATCATCGAGCTCGAAGATTAATCTCTAAAGGGTGCCTTTATCATCTAGTCTGGGTTAAAGATTCTAACTTAGAAGGTCCTTTTTTTTATTTGGTTCCGAAGGTGAATGAGTTTCCTGAGGTCTTTCTAGATGATCTTCTTGGTGTTCCTCCGGATAGGAGATTTGAGTTTGCTATTGATTTGGTTTTGGACACTCATCCAATATATATTCCTTCTTATAAAATGGCTTCGACTGAGTTGAGGGAACTCAAGAAGAAACTTAAGGATCTTTTGGATAAGGGTATCATGTGTCCTAGTATATCCCCGTAGGGTATACCAGTTTTATTTGTGCGTAAGAAGGATAGTTCCCTTAGGATGTGCATTGACTATAAGCAGTTGAATAAAGTAATGGTTAAGAACAAGTATCTTCTCCCAAGGATAGATGACTTGTTTGATCAGTTGAAAGGTGACAAATTCTTTTCTAAGATAGATATTCTGTTTGGGTATCATCAGCTTAAGATTAGGGAGGAGGATACCTAAGATGGTTTTTCATACTCGGTATGGGAACTTTGAGTTTTTGGTTATGTCATTTGGTTTGACAAATGCCTCGACGGCATTATGGATTTGATGAACAGGTTTTTCAGACAATTTCTAGATCTTTTTGTCATTATGTTCGTTGATGACATCTTGGTTTATTATAAGAGTAAGGTGTATCATGCTAATTACCTTTGTGTGGTATTGTAAACCTTAAAGGAGCATCAATTGTATGCCAAGTTCTCCAAGTGTGAGTTTTGGTTGAACATTGTAACCTTTCTTGGTCATATTATTTTTGATGAGGGGGATCATGATGGATCGACAAATGGTGGTTGCAGTAAAAATATGGCCTAGACCCACAACTCCAATAGATATTTAGAGCTTCTTGGGTTTGGCTAGGTATTATAGGCGGTTGGTGGAAGGTTTCTTGATGATAACTGCCCCATTGACTAAGTTAACTCAGAAGAAGGCAAATTTTACTTGGTCGGATACTTATGCAGGGAATTTTAAGAAGCTTAAGGATAAGCTAACTTTGTCTTCGATTTTGACATTGCATAAAGGTAATGAGGAGTTTGTGGTTTATTGCGATGCGTCTCAAGTGGGACTTGGTTGTGTTTTGATGTAGCATAGGAAATTTGGGGGCATTATTTATATGGAGTGCACGTGGACATCTTTTCTAATCATAAGAATCTACAGTATGTGTTCACTTAGAAGGAGCTAAATCTCAAGGAGAGGAGATTGTTGGAGCTTCTCAAGGACTATGATATGAGTCTTCACTACGATCTAGGTAAATCTAACGTGGCTACTGATGCTCTTAGTAGGTTATCCATGGGATTTTGGCTCATGTAGAAAAAGAGAAGCGGGAGTTGGTAAGGGATATTCACCACTTGGCTAATGTTGGAGTTCATCTCTTAGACTCCAATGATAGTGGTGTGATGGTAAAGGAAATGGTCCAGTCATCTCTTAGTATAGAGATCAAGGAGAAGCTAATTCTAGATCCTATCTTAATGAAATCAATAATGATGTTGGTGGTCAAAGGGTGATGGTGTTTGAGATCACTGGTGATGGTACCTCAAGGGCGGTTATGTGTTCTTGATGTTGGTGGTTTGCAATAGAGGGTATTGGATGAGGCACATGAGTCACGCTATGTTATTCATCTTGGTTCAGCAAAAATGTATCAAAATCTTAAGGAGATATATTTGTGTAAACGTATGAAAAAAGATTTGACTGATTTTGTGGACAAATGTATGGTGTGTCAAAAATTCAAAGTTGAGCACATGAGGCCTGGTGGGTTATGTTAGGAAATAGAGTTGCCTGAATAGAAATGGTAGGTAATCAATATGGATTGTATTACCAATCTTCTTTGGTCTCATAATCAATTTGATTTGATTTGGGTCATTATGATTAGGATGATAAAGTCTGCTTACTTTTTTCTGGTGCGGACTAACTTTTTGGTTGAGGACTATGCGAGGTTGTATCTTCATAAGATTGTGAAGCTGCATGGGGTATGTATTTTGATTATCTTTGATCGTGGTCTACAATTTTTATCTCACTTCTAGCGGTCTTTCCAGAAGTAGTTGGGTACTATGGTTAGTCTGAGTTCTACTTTTCATCCGCAGACGGATGGGAAATCAAAGAGGACTATTTAGAAATTAGAGGATATGTTTTGGGCATGGTTGATTGACTATTGAGGTAATTGGGTTGAGCATCAACCTTTGGTGGAGTTTGCTTACAATAATAGCTATCATTCTAGTATTAGAATGGCATCTTTTGAAGCATTATATGGTAGGAGGTAAAGATCTCCTATTGGGTGGTTTGATCTTAATAAACCAGATATGTTTAGTTCGTATTTGGTTTATCATTATGGAAAAGGTAGAGGTGATTCAGGATAGGCTTAAGGCTTTCCAAAGTCTCCAAAAGTCCTATGCAGACGTAAGGTGTAGAGACTTGGAGTTCGAGGTTGAAGACAAGGTGTTCCTAAAGGTATCTCCTATGAAGGGAGTGATGCGGTTTAGTAAAAAGGGAAAGCTCAATCCTCGGTATGTTGGTCCTTATGTGGTTTGGCAGAGGGTTGGTAATTTGGCATAAGAATTAGAGTTTCCTTCTAGTTTGAGCTCCGTTTATCTGGTATTTCATGTCTCGATATTGAGAAAGTATCTTGGTGATCCTTCTTCGGTGGTTCCTTTGGATGGGTGGGATATCTTAGATTCTTTACCTTATGAAAAGATCTCGATTGAGATTTTGGACTGGTAGATTCGTCGGTTACGAACCAAGGATGTGGCCTCGGTTAAGGTTCTATTTTGGAACCACAAGGTGGTAGAGGCTATGTGGGAAGCAGAAGCAGACCTGAAGTCCAAATATCTGCATTTGTTTTCTGCTTCATATATTCGTGCGGAAGGTATGTGTTCTTGATCACATCTTTGTTTTCTATCTTGGTTAAAAGCTAGATTGATACTTGATGATGTAAATGACTCTACTTGATTCCCTTGCATTTCGGTTAAAGGTAATGGTAAAGGAAACTAAGGGGTGTAAATCGTGCTTGTACATACCATTTTTGTCATTCAAGGACAAATGATCCTAGTGGGGGAGACTGAAACACCCTGGGTTTGGGACCCTTAGAAAATTTCCTATATTTTTAGTTTCTTGTCAAGGTACGACTAAGGGGTATAGGTCGTATATTGGGTACGATTGGTAATGTTTGGTCATACACTAAGCAGTGAAGGTTGGTGGGTTGGATTGGTTTCTGGAATAGGTATGATTTGGGCTGGTATGGGTCATATGGTCGGTTACGGGTCATAAGGTTTGGGTTTTCCTTCACTTATTGTGAGACTTAGTAAAGTAACTTAGATATGAGTACGAGTGGCTCACCATGGGTCATGAGATAGGGTACGAGTCTTTTTGTCCTACTCATATATTGGACAGTGTCAACTCTTCATGGTTCTATTATGGGTATGAGTTAAGGGTACTAATCTTATCCTTGGATACAGTTTGGCTTGCATGGTCTTATATTAACCAATATGGGGGACTAAGAGAGGTCTGGGGTATGAGTAGTGGGTACCACTCGTATTACAGGGTACGACTGGTATGGTTGAGTTGTACCCACTTGCGAGGATTTTAGGCAGTTAAGTTAGGGGTAATCTGGATATTTCCGCTCTTAACCCATTATGACCACACGACTTATATCACACTTGAGAGGTTATTTGCTCTGTTATTCTAATCTAAACCACTTAGAAACACTCTATAATTCTCTCTAAGGCTCTTGGGTAAAGAAATGCTAGGGTTTTATCTAGAGGAGTGATTTCGGGCTTGTTTAGGTGATTTGTCTCCTTCATCTTCATAATCTGAGGCAAAATACTCCTCCCTCATTGTTAGTTCCAACTAAATGCATGATTTATACATTGTTTTCATGGCATGGTTATTGTATGGTTTAGGGGTTTTCAAATATAAGTTGGGGTTTTTGTATTTAATGCTTGGTTGTGGTTTTCCTATGTTTTAATTATGTATTTACATGCTTTAATAGTTGTTTGAATAATTGCTTGTGTGGGAATATTTAATTAGCAATTGGATTTGGTTTTGGAAACACTATGCCCCCCAAAATGTTTGATATAATGCCTATGATAATGTTTTTACTATACTATTGGACTTTTAGTGGAACTATTGCATGGTATGGTTTAGTAATGGAACCCTAAATGGTATAAATTGTTTATATGGTTTAGAATGGCTAAAAGGAAAGGTTTGGTGGTTTTTGTTATGGTTAATAAAACTTCTTTGTGGAGTACACAGGATTCCCCTAAGAAAACTTAATAATGGAACACTTGTGGGGTACACAGGACTCCCCAAGTTAACTTGATAATATAATCTATGGGTACATGAGAATCTCTTTACATAAAACGTTTGGCTGAGGACATTTCTTGTAATCTATAGTCGGTATAATGATACCACTTCTTATAGCCTTGGTTAATAATAATGGAATGATAGTTTGGTTGGTTGGAAATGGTTTTAATTGTGCAATAATGGCAAGGTGTGATAGATAATCATGAAGGTGCGAGTCACATGGACGGACACTAGAAACTCATGTTTGCCGACATGAGGGGTTGGTTACAGTGACCATATATGACACTATGAGGTACATGGGAATCTTCTAAGTACAGTGTACATATATATCATGGGGAGCGAAGGGTACTCAGGAATCCCCTAGTCTTATGGTATCTCTGGTTTGTGTGGTTACACATATCAGAGCCCGTTCAGGGGGCTACGCTGGACCCATGTAGCCGGTGGGTGGTTCTAGGACTGTTAAGCTACACATACGCATGTTAATGGTTTCAAAGGCATGCTAAACCCGGTTCTATTTCCCGGTATGGTTGCATATATATATATGTATGGTTGTGTGCATATAGTTGGTTTACTTGGTTTTACTAGATGACATTATTTTATCCTTATCCTGAGTACTTACTAGTTTTCACCCGCTAACCCATCCTGAGCCGGTTATATCCCCACGCAATGCAAACCGACCATCTACTCCTCCTACTTAGTGATGGAATTTCGGGATCATCTCGGTTGGATTGAAGTGGTAAGCTTCCATATTTTGGAAGGCTCCATTTCATATCATCGACATCTTTATTTACTATGAATACTTTATGGGTATTGATTTTGGCTAGGGTTGGTGACATGCCCCGAACTTCGGGACAGGTCGTATGGGCATCTCAAGCACGCAGGAATCGGAGGTCGCCTGAATAACCCAACCTAATCACCAACAACAATCCACAAGGGTTGGATGAAGTCCAACCATATAACAAGATAGCGGAAATGGAAGACTAATAGTAAATGCTAGGTAACCTCTACCATTTCATTAATAACAGCAATCTAGCCTTTATGACCAAGTCCACAGTCATCTACAAAACATCTAACAAACTGAAGTCGATAATATGCTGGGACAAGCCCCCTACAATAGCCAAGTACCACCCTATACAATTCTATGACATAAAGTAACGTAACTATGAGAGGTAGGTGTTCCGGAGTATGAAAGCTCACCAATTCAAGGTCAATACACGAATCCTCTTGAAGACTTGTTCACTGCATAGAACAAAAAGAAGAAGAAGAAGAAGAATATGCTCTGGTTCCTACGTCGCATGGGTATGTAGCGTCTAGAGACAGTTAGAAGTTGGAGCGCTAGCATGTAACTCAAGGATAAGGATAAAATAACATCACCATTCAACATAAGTCAATATATATCATATTCACTTATTTATCCTTACACAGATATTTCACATGCTAATCAAGTTATCAAGACTTAATAACATTCTTAAATACTTCAATCATATGACACGAAGTAGAGGACTCTGACATTCCACACTTAGGTTCATACTATTCTCATTAGGCATAAGACTTTAACAACATCCATATATCATTAGGCAAGGTACTTCATCCGTGGTTACACTTCATCAAGAAAGGGGGAAACAACTATATAGTTATTTATTGAAACAAGGACTCTACCCATATACCACAATCACTTAGGTGTGGAACTCTAATCACATGATCACATATTCAACTACGCATGGGACTCTAATCACAAGCTTACACATTCACTTAGGTATGGAACTCTAGTCACATGGTCACACACACAAGTGGGCATGGAAATCTAATCGCATGCTTACACATTAAAGTGGCCATAAAACGCTTATCACATGCTTACACATTCAAGTGGGCATGGAACTGTATTCGCATGCTTACATATTTAAGTGGGCATAGAACTCTAATCACATGCTTAAACAATAAGAGAGGTATTTTATCCTCAAGAAATCTCTTCGTATTAGGTACTCTAAACGCTAGTCATATCACCAGCCTTGGAATTCAAATCATGAGTCATGACATTAGATGAGGAACTTCAATCAGCTATTATTTCATTAGACTAGGAACTCGAATCATTAGTCATATCATTAGACGAGGAACTCGAATCACTCGTTGTTCATTGGTATCATTGGGCAGCATTAGAACTCTTGATACTTTAGTTAATGCATTTACATACATACAACTCATATAACATTTAAGGGCTACAACTCATTTAGCCAATTCAACATTATACATGACCACATGTTTTTAATGGGAGCCTTCATATCCCAACCATATCAATAGGCCAAAGCCCCCATTCAATTTACCAGGCAATTCAATTTGTGGTCCTCAAGACCCACACAAACCATTCACATGTTATTAATGACATTATATCACATTTTCTCCACACTTGGTTCCATACACAATTCGATTTCAAGTTTAGGGAATTGAAACCCTCTTCTTAGCAATCAAATCAATATGGTCAAAGATTAACAAACTACATGGCTAACCACACCAACACAATACCAATTAATAAACATTCATACAAAAAGGTTGTTGGCCTATTTAAACCACAAGTTAATACATTACATGCTTAACAAGGTTATTATCAACTATTTCCAAGCATTCACTATTATTATAGCCCAATACATGGAGAACAAGGCCTTAACCAACCATCTACAAGTATTCACATTTATTTAGACATTATCATGACTCTTTCATGTTCACTAGACCTTTTACCTAGATACACGTTTGGCCTTCACAAGACCATTTAACCACTCATAATGTTAATTGGCCAAATGCTTTGATAAAACACATAATTAATTTCATTTAAGGTCACCAATACCCGCATAACCATTCACAATTCATTAGCAATCTTTCACCACAGTTAGGCTCAACACACACAATAAGTTCATTTTCATGTTTAGTGTTTCAATCCCTTATTGGTCATTGACCTAAAAATATCATCAATTTCACAATACATAGCTCATAATACTTTTACAGCATCATTTATCAATCATTAATGCTTATTGGGCTATTGCCCTAGCTTAACACATTAGCAACATGTAACTAGTTATTCACTTAGTCATTTTCACAAACACCTTGGGTTCATACCTTTGGCAAGGTCATTTTTATGGTAGAAATCATCAAGACTAGGGTTACTCAAGACCCTTATGTTTAACAACATACAAAAACCACCCACATATATAATATACCATCAATAATATGTATCAACAAACATATAAGCAAGAAGCATCATTATTCATTGTTAGGTAACAAAACCCTTTTCATTTGATTCAAAACCACCATGTAAACTTACTAATACTAGTGTGAAATACATGGGTTTTAGAGATATTTAAGGAGAGGAAGATACATACCTTAAATAATATGACACACCAACAATCTTGACTCCTTTGTTCCACTAGATGAACACCCTCCAAACCCTAGCCTCCAATATTGCTCCAAGAAGCTTTTGAGTGTTTGAAATGTTTTAAGTCTTGTAAATGAAGACTTAGGAGGATACTATGACTTATATAGTGATAGGGATTAAGATTTTAGGCATGTTAAATGACCACAAGGTCCTTAGTAAAAATCTGGAAAGTCCACTAGTGCAGGGGTACGACTCCCCCATACAGTTCAATTGGCAATCGTGACCTAGGGTACAAGTGGTTCCCTAACTAGTACCCTAGTATTATTCTAGGTCAACCACACTAGTTAAGGTACGACTAAACACCCTTGAGTTGTATAAAAAGGATATGACTCGTGACCTAACTCGTATAGACCAGCTATAACTAAAACAATCCACTTGGTTTGTGGTCTCTCTCTTCACGGTTGAGTTGCATGCGACTCGTATGCATTGATTATGATTGAGGGAAGGTCAAGTCATGTAGAAACCAGTATAATAACTTAGAAATCTTTCTAGGATATGAGAGGGGAGGAGGATAAGGGTATGAGTTGTGACCAAGGGTATGACTCAAACCCTTCAATCGTACCCACCCCAGAGACTCCAAAAGTTGTTATTCTTTCAAAGGTTCAAGTCTAGGTGCTTAAATTCTCCCCGACTTGGACCATGTGTCCTATAATGAGGGGAGAGGCAAGCATAAACAAAAGTTAACACATCATCATGCATCAAGGAAACCTTTACGAAATTTAGAAACAACACGCAACAAGGATACAACACAACATATATCATGATCATCACCAACCAACCTAAAATTTTGCAAAGCAACATTTTTGGTTGTTTCATTCTCCCCTACTTAGGATCATTCATCTCCGAATAATGCTGAAGACAAGCTCATTCTCAAGTTAACACATTAGCACTCATCAAAATAATCTTCACATAATTGAGGACAAGGCACACAACAAAGGTACATTTCAAAACATATCATGGTCATTATCAATCAACCACTTCGTTTCAATATCCTTGGGATTCTATCCCGCCATTTATCAAAAGTACCTGATCAATTTAAAGCTTATGGGTTTGATACCTTCACCTATCAAAGATATAAAGCAACTCAAACTTTTGGGAACTCGAATCCCTTGCTCATCAAAGAAATCAACCAATTACAAACATCGGGGATTTTAACCCATTGTCTATCAAAGACATAAACCAAGTTAGGAATGCCAATGCATATCTCAATAATAAATTTTTGGGACGGGACATAATTACGGATACTTGGGATTCATTCCCTCTTCCGCCACTCTAGTTGCTTCCTCAAGCTATTGTTCTTCCATAGAACCCTCACCAAAGGCACTCCTATCACTCTAAATCGGCAAACTTACCAATCCAAGATCCACACCGAGATCTCTTCACAAGTAAAGAAACCCAAAACACCGATGTCCTCTAAGGAAATAAACATAAAAGAATAACCAACACATCCTCACACATAAAGGCAAGAACAGTCGGGGGAAATAGAGTTCAATCTACAATGCAACTCTAACTCATAGGCAACATTCCCAACTACTTATTGAGACTACATAGGGACCAACATAGTGGGAAATAAGCTCTCCCTTTACTGATTGGCATCACTCCTTCCATGGGAGACATGACACCATAGGTACGAAGCACTTCCTAGTAACCACCTAGGTCACAAATGTGACCCATCCCGATACAACATACCAAAAGTGAAGCCCTTAGGTACAGATAGCAAAAGACATACCACCGTATACCTTATGGGGAATTCACCAAGATCACTTTACTAGAGATGGATAACATAAACAAGAAAATC
The DNA here is from genome assembly GCA_030864225.1 of Capsicum baccatum var. pendulum. Taxonomy (NCBI): domain Eukaryota; kingdom Viridiplantae; phylum Streptophyta; class Magnoliopsida; order Solanales; family Solanaceae; genus Capsicum; species Capsicum baccatum. Next base: position 283,058,679 of record CM061555.1, read on the forward strand.
CAAGACTTCTAATATAACCTCACCCTTAGAGAACTTGGCATACCATCGATGATTCCTCAAAGTTTGCAACATGTCACAGAGGTGATCTACATGGCCTACATACCTCTTAGAATACACCAAGATATCATCTATAGAAATAATACAAATATATTGAAGAATGGATGAAAGACCTTATTCATCAAGCCCATGAATACCGCTGAGGTATTAGTCAACCCAAAGGATATGGCAAGAAACTCATTAATCCCAAGAACGGATTCTAGAGGAGGCCCTTCTGAGCTAGAACCTTTAACTCAAACCAAATGATACAAACACCCCCTTTGAAATCACCTTTTGGTCTCTGACATAAGAAATTAATCCTTCCTTAGGTACTAAAGAACAAAAGAACGATCTTCTCATACAATTACCAGCTCATTAGGGAAATTGAACATGACCCTACAATTCAAATACTCAAAGAAAGCATAGCAAGATTGCAACTGATCCATTTCTAGGATAATATCTAATTCGACCATGTCCCATCTCACCAAGTCTACAAGAGTATTTTTACCACCAATAGATATCACACACCCCCTATAGACTTTCATAATGACCACAGAGTCTTCCACCAGGATAAAGCAGAAAAGGAACCGACAGACCCTCGAGTCCAAAATCAAGATGAATAGCCACATACGGGATCATATAAGAAAGAGTAGACCCTAGATCAAGAAAACAATAGACACTGTAGGGGGAAAGTCTATACATACCTGCATCAGCATTTTAAGATACCTCAGTCTCCCAAAGGATAGTAAAAATATTGAGATGGCCACGATCATTGTATGAGCTAGAAGTAGCACCTCTTGGCACAGAAGATAGAAAAGTGGTAACCAACATTTTTTGTCTTGCCCAAGAGGCAACCACTATAGGACACTTCCATTGCATGTGGACCAATTGACCTTATTTGAAACACCAATCTTTCTCTATCTCATAACAACCATGATGTGTTCGACTGCAAAACCGATAATGAGGGTAGGTACATACAGATTAGGTTCCACCAGCCTGATATTAGGCACCTTATGCCTTATAAGCATCACCATTCTGAAGATGCCCATATCGTAATGGATTCAGGTAAAAATTACTAGTCATCGAGTAAAAACTAGGACCCGCCAAATACTTCCTCCTAGACCACTTTTCACCAACCTGAGCCAACTACACAAAGGAGAGATAGAACCCAACATTTTAAGACGATTAAGAAAAAATTCCCTCTATCACAATGGGGTTAGTGGGAATAGGTATAACCTAACAAGAATAGTCGAATATCATGTCCCTTAACTAGGTTTGAATCCCAGAAGTAGGATGAGCTTTATCCATATTACCCTTAGTTGGGATAGAAGTGCTTTCTTGAATATTAGATACTTTTGGATACATGATCTGGAAGGTGAGCAAACAAAATCATAGGAATATAAGACCTTAAACTCTATATAGATTGAGATTAAAAACAAGAAAGGGAAACATTCCAACATGTATCATAGCTCCTCTCTTATAAGTGTGGCACACTTCACACCTATAAAAGAGACTCTACTTGACACGGGTTTATGGACTCCCAATTGACCATGAACTTAGAATCTGATACCAACTTGACACACCCCAAACTTTAGGACATATCGTATGGATATCTTAAGAACACATATATCGGAGGTCGCCCAGATAACCTAACCTAATCATCAACAATAATCTACAAGTGTCGGATGAAGTTCGACCATATAACTAGATAGCAGAAATGAAAGAATAATAGTAAATGCTAGGCAACATCTCCCATTTCATTGGTAATTATAGTCTAGCCATTATGCCCAAGTCCACAGTCATCTACAAAACCCCTAACATACCAAAGTCAATAATATGTCTAGACAAGCCCCGAATAATATACATGTCTACGATATAAAGTAACATGACTATGAGAGATAGGACTTCTAGAGTATGGAAACTTGCCACTTCAAGGTAAATGCACAAATCCACTTGAACACCTATTCATTGCGTAGAAGAAGAATAAAATACTCTGGCACCTATGTCGTGTGGAGACATAGAATGCGGTGATAGTTAGCGATTGGAGCGCTAGCATGTAACTCAAGAATAAGGATAAAATAACATCAAAATTCAACACAAGTCAATATATATCATATTCAATCATATTCATATATTTATCCTTACATATAGATATTTCACATGATAATCAAGTTATCAAAATTTAATAACATTCTCAAATACTTTAATCATATTACACAAAGTAGAGTACTCTGACATTCCATGATTAGATTCATCCTATCCGCATTAGGCATAAGACTTTAATAATATTCACATATCATTAGGCAAGGTACTTAATCCATGGTTACACTTCATCAAGCAAATGGTCTACAACCACATAGTTATTTATTGAAACAAGGGCTTTACCCATATACCACAATCACTTAGGCTTGGAACTCTAATCATATGATCATATATTCAACTAGGCATGAGACTCTAATCATATGCCCACGCATTCACTATGGAATTCTAATCACATGATCACACACTCTAGTGGGAATGGAACTTTAATTTCATGCTTACACATTCAAGTAGGCATGGAACTCTTATCTCATTCTTACATACTCAAGTTAGTATGGAACTCTAATCGTATACTTGGATATTTAAGTGGGAATGGAATTCTAATCATATGATTACACATTAGGTGAGGTATTTTAACCTCAAGTTATCTCTTTAGACTAGAAAATCTAATCACTAGTCATATTATCGGCCTTGGAACTCGAATCACTAGTCGTGACATTAGATGAGGAACTCAAATCACCCATTGTTTCACTAGACTAGGAACTTGAATCACTAGTCATATCATTAGACGAGGAACTCAAATCACTCATTGTTCATTGGCCTCATTGGTAAACATTAGAACTCTTGACTCTTTAGTTCATGCATTTACATACATATAACTCATATCACATTCAATGGCTACAGTTCATTTAGCCATTTCAACATTATACATGGCCACATGGTCCTTATGGGAGCCTTCATTGACTAACCATATCAATAGTCCAATGCCTTTATTTAATTCACCATGCAATTTAATTTGTGGTCCTCAAGAGCCACATAAACCTATCACATGTTATTAACGACATTATGTCATATTTTCACCACACTTAGTTCCATACACAATTTGAGTTCAAGTTTAGGGATTTAAGCCCTTTTTCTTATCCATCAAACCAACATTGTCAAATATAAATAAATTAAATGGATAACCACACCAACACAATTCTAATTAACAAACGTTCATTCAAAAGGTTAATTGCCCTATTTAAGCCAAAAGCTAACACATTACATGCTTAACAAGGTTCTTATCAACCATTTACAAGCATTCATGATTATTATAACTCAATGAATGGCCAATTAGGACTTAACCAACCATCTACAAGTATTCATATTTATTTAGAAATTATCATGACTCATTCATATTCACTAGACCTTTTACCTAGATACACATTTTCCTTCACAAGACCATTTAACCACTTATCATCTAAACAGGCCAAATGCTTTGATACAACACATAATTAATTTCATTTATGGCCACCAATACCCATATAAACATTCATAATTCATTATCAAGCTTTCACTACATTCTCACCATATTTATGCTCAACACATACAACAAGTTCATTTTCATATTTAGGGTTTCAATCCCTTATTAGTAATTGACCTAACAATATCATCAATTTCACAATACATATCTCATAATACTTTAAAAACATTACTTAAAAATCATTCATGATTATTAGGCTGTTGCCCTTGCTCAACACATTGTCAATATACAGCTAGTTATTTCACTTAGACTTTTCACAAACACCTTGGGTTCATACCTTTGGCAAGTTCATTTTTATGGTAGAAATCATCAAGACTAGGGTTTATACATTTAGACAGTTGGACTCATTTCAGTCGGTCACGGTCTTAGACCTATCCCAGATTCTAGAAATTAAATCAAATATGCTATCTTATTAAATATTCAAAATTTATCCAACTTAGGATACATGCAGGATGGTTGGCTTAGGTATTGGGGGTTTTCTTCGGTCCTGCTTTAGCTTGAGATTCCTATTACATCAAGGCCCTAGGTTAGTTCGGGTTAGGAGCGAGCCTTTCCAATTTTTTTTGGGATAATATTATGATTAGCTCCTTGTAGAACTAAGAGGCCTTCTTCAATCATCCTATTTATATTCTTGAACTCAAGTAGGACTTAGAAATTTTGACTTTGACTTGGCTTGTACCTTGGATTTATTAAAGATCAATTCAAGTCCAAAAATTATTATATTAAGCCTAATTCGAGTCCAATAATTATGATATTAAGACGGTTTAAGTTCAGCAAATTATGATATTTAGACTGGTTTGAGTTTGACATCTAAGTTACTATTTTTTATTTGAGTCTAGAATTAAGGGTTTACTTATCATAATTATGGAATCGACTTGAGTCTGTGTTTATTTTATAGGGGAAACCATAATTACAATTTCAAGGTTTGGATACCTTAGGATTATAACTATCAGTATATCTTTCTTGATTGCATCCATCGGGTTTATGGGGGCCTGGGTGGATTATTTACTCATGCTTATGCCTTTTGAGCTTATAGGGGTCCTGTTAGGCTATAGTTAGTTACATTCTTTCTGATATTATTTACTCAACTACTTATTTATAGTATTTGGAGCATTATTCTATATTTTCCCTCTTTTTAAACTTAGTTTAGTCTTTCATATCTTATTGTTCTTTTATTATAATTTAGCTTAGTCGGTCTATGATGCTTAATGAGTACTTGTAGTTTTTGGACTCATTCTATACTTTTGTAGCTTGTTCTAATGCAATTCTTAGTACTAGTTGTAGCAACTAACATCTATACTACTGCAGGTCAGAGTTCAGAGATAAGGTGAGCTTTCAGAGCTAGAGCCGACCTTCTCTCAATCTTTTATTTTTGACTGGTATTTCTATTCAATATTATGTACATTTGATACTACTAATACTCTTATTCTTTTGCTAGGGACTCTTGCACCAACCTTACTAGGTCATGGGATACTTTTACTCTTCTTCTTATTTATCTCTTATAGTGTGATTATCCTTATGTTTTATTACTTGAAATATAATTACTTAAGTAATTTCTGTATTTACCCTACTTTCTGCCTCTTACTCCATTATTTATCATTCTGAGCTACATCTTAGCTTATCTACTAGTGGATTTCCTACTGGTGGCTTAAAGTATGTGCAATCATAACTCGGTTAATCGGGCTGTGATAGAAGTTCACACTATATTCTAGAAAAAAGGAAAACCAAACATTTAGAAAGAGATAATGATTAGAAGATTTATGTTCACCAAATTCATGATGTGTCCTTTTTAATTTTACCTAGATTTAGAAAGATATCCTTCTTTGATAAAATGAATCACATTGATAGAATGACCATACCTCAAACTCTATTGAACAACAAACACACTTAACTATTCATGAATCACACATGAGTTTTTAAGAAATAGAAATGTTTTCACTAATAAGTTTTTCATTTCTATGCCTGAGGAAAAAACTAGGTATTTAGAGCCAAAAGGTGGAGCTTCAAAAATAAATCAATGGTTTAAAAAATACATTATTTTAGACTATCAGTCTCACCTACACACATAAATGGTCCACCTATACCCATAGGTTAACTTTTGTCCCCTAAATAGAAACTTTTGTGCCACATATGAACCCCACCTTCATCTACAAATGGTGACCTACATTCGTAGGTCAGGTTCTTATTTCTAAACAGTGCCTCAAGGGATCACGTCCCTTTGACGTATGTTGTGAAATATGACGTGCTATAGAAATATAACACTTTCACTGGTTAAGACAATGAAAATATGCAAGTTCCTTAGGTTGTTTTATTATATATAATGTATTTTGGGAATATTTTGCAAGAAACTAGGTTTTGGATGCTAATTTCAAGAAAAAATTGAAAAAGGAGTTTTGGCTACATACTTGAGCAACTTTTGGGCATTTATAGCTTTTACTGAGTGTGTGTGACCTTAGCATGTACTATAAGTTGAAGTTTAGAAGCTTTGTTGCAAAAATGTGAAGATCTATCACTTACCTATGTCTACATATGGACTGTATGTAGAACTTGTGGACCCTACGTGACTAAGGTAAGTACCAGAATTAGAGATCCAGAGAGTGCAAGAGCTAAAGAAAAATTTCTTTCACTTACCTATGTCTATATGCATACCGCGTATGGGTAAGGTAAATATCTAGAAGTCCAAATTCCAGAGATTGGATAGTGCAGGAAAAGTTTCTGGCATCTACCTAGATCTACATGCGGACCGTATGTGGCCCAAAAAAATGGCCACTGACCTTTTTTGTTCTTTTTTGCATGGGCTTGGACTTTTAGGGTTTCCTCATGTACCATAAATACCCTTTATGTGTTTTTAGTAGAGATTACATACTCTTTATACGCACAAACATATATTTGATTTTGAGATCCATCTTTTTTCTTGGAATTATTTTGTATTGATTTTGGTTGTTAATTAAGTTAAAGTTTTGTATTTATGAGTTGTTGATTATTGTTTGATTTCTTAATGTCTTCAAATATGAATTCTTTTAGTTGTTACATAAGCATGACCATCTAGTCTCCCTTAGCTATGGTTGTGGGAACCCTGGCTACATAATAAAATAGGGGAAGCATTCAATCTTTCTTGAGTATTGTTGTTGTATGTATTGGGGTTTACTTTACTTTTATTGATTTCTTAATGAGTGAACACATTAGGATCTATCTTGTATTGACTATAAACCAGAGAGGGAGGTAGATATTGGGAAAAGGAAATCACAATGGTGATTTAGGGTTAATTATTGAAATAAGCTTACTTATAATATCTGCTTAAGCTAGTTAACTCCCATCTAATCAACTTGAGATAGAGAGGAGATAATTATAATTGGGGTCCAAGGTAAGGGTTAGTAAGGAGATACTCTAATACTGAGAAGAGATGAGTAAAATTTACCAAATAGTGTTAAGAGGCAATTGGTGATACATATTTTACCAAACTCCACATTCATAATAGTTATATAGTTGGATTGAACAAGATAAGCTTACTGAGTTAGAAGCCAGGGGGAACACCACCCTAGTGTTCATCTATGACTGAATTATAACCAGAGTTAATATTAGTTATTTGTTTGATATTATCACTACAAATTCCCCATTTACCTTAACAGTTTTGCCCATTGATTAAAATAGTTAAGAGCCACAATTCTACGTATTCCCTTGGGATTTAACCCCAACCTTTGTTAAGTTATACTATATTTTCCAGTAACTACATGATCTTCAAATTGAAGGTGTATCTTAGGCGTGATCAAATTTCGGCACTGTTGTCGAAGAGTACGATGTTGAGTTATGAATCAAATTGTTGTAGTTTATGAGTCTTTTAGGTTTTGTTCTTAGTTGGGTATATAGAGGTGTATGCCTAGCACATGGAGTATAGAAAATCTCTTAATCCTATTGAATCTGAACATAGAGATGATCCTATAAACACCTAGTAGGATGATAGAGCTGAAAAGAGATGACATCTCTGAAAGGGTTTGTGATAATGCACACCAGGTGCCTCCTCCTCCTCTTAAAGGAGTTCAGGACATTGTTGACCAGCATACGGAGGTAATATTAGCATAAGCTTCTAATTAGAGGAAGGAAGAATATTCTTAGCGCATAGTTTAGGAGGCAGTGTTAGATGTGTAGAGGTAGGAAATAGACCACCTAGTAGCACTCAGTGGTAATCAGAATAGAGTTAGGGGAGTCTGTGCTCAAGTGATCCCAGTATATCAGTATTTGCAGACTTATGAGGATGACAAAGAGGATCTGGGGTATGTCAAGCCGGTAGAGAATGGATCTATTATTCCTTCTATTTTACCCCCAGGCATTAAGTTTGACATATTAAGTACAATGATTCAGTTCTTAAATCTGTAGGGGGTATTTGCGGGTTCGCCTACAGATAATGCAAACATGCACCTTGCAAATTTCATTGGAATATGTAGCTCATACTCAAATCTAGAGGTGGATCGAGAAGCACTTAGATTGAGGTTTTCCCTTTTCTCACTTATAGTGTAAGCATCTTGATGGTTGGGGAACTTCCAAGAGGATCTATCACTACATAGAATGAGTTGCTCAGGCAATTCTTGAACCAGTTCTTTCCTCCATCTTAGATGTTGTAGTTTAAGGACAAGATTTATAATTTCCGATAGCTACAGTCAAAATCTATGTATGAGGCTTGGTTCAGGTTCAATAAGAAGCTGAGTATGGTGCGCAATAATAAAATTTTAGGGTCGAGCTTACTGGAGATATTCTACAGAGCCTAGACCATTAGTTCCAGAGCCATGGTGGACATCATCTTTGGAAGAGCTTTTATGAAACTACGCTAGGATGTACCATTAGATATTCTAGATTAGATCTCGCTCACTAACCGAGGGTGGAAAACTCGAGAGGCTAAGAGGGGATCTGGCACATATGTTACTGGTGCCTCTTGCAACCAAAAAGTAGCTGATGATTCAATAGTGCAAGAAATTACACTGCTAGGAATTGAACTTGGGTTACTGGTAAAGATATTTACAGCAACAATTTCCAAGAAAGTGAATGCAATAGGAACACAGAGTTCAACTTCCAAAGTTTATGAGTCAAAGTTAAAAAAGGAACTAAAATATCTAGATTATTAGTTGGCGGGTTTCTGAGCCCAAGGGCAAGGAAACTATGGTCAGAACTATTATGATAGATACAAAGACTGTAGTAGAGAGAGAGATGGTGACTTAAGGAAAAAGTATGACTATAGAGAGAAGGGAGACAGGTATATTCCACCAGGCAGCTAGGATATAGAGTCCAGAATGGAGGCAGTTCTTACCAAGTTGGTCGAGGGTCAAGAAAATCAGGAGAAAAACCTTAAGGAGATTAAGGCTGACATTTCAGGGTTGACCCAGAAGGTTGAATCTCATGCCACTTCTATCAAGTAGTTAGAGCACCAATTTGGTTAGATGTTTGCAACACTGAACCAGAGGGAGCCGGGCACCCTTCTAAGCAATACTATTCAAATTATTAAAAAATTATGTTCATATTTTTGTTGATACCAAAAGGAGTAGTATAAATACTGTGGATCCCCTATTACCTGTTATAGAAGTACCAAGGCATGATGAACCTGGTATTGATGAGAAACCTATTGTAGAGTTAGAAAGGGCAACGGGTGGTAATGGTAAAATTGGTGGGGTCAAAGGTAAGGTTAAAGTCATTTAGAAGGAAGTGATACAAAATTCATGACAACCCCCACCTTTTCCTCAGAGACAATAAAAAAAAAAGAGTAAGGAAAGTTCAAGCAATTCATTGAGATGGTGAAAGTGTTGAGCTTAAACATCCCTCTTCTTAAGGAATTGAAGTAGATACTTATATATTCCAGGTTTATGAAGCAGTTGGTTACAAGGAATAAAGGATCTACTTTAGAGGATATTGGTATATCGCACCATTGTAGTCCAGTCACGACCAAATCGCTATCCCAGAAAAAGGGTGACCCTGGATTATTCACTATAGCATTCACTATTGGGTCATCTCAGTTTGCTAGAGCCTTATGTGATTTAGGAGCTATTATAAATTTAATGTCGTTGGTTTTATTCAAAAAATTGGGCTTGATCCCTCCTGAACTAACTATGATGCATTCTTTGATGGTTCTATGAAGAGACTTGTGGGCATATCTTTTAATATGATTATGAGAGTTGATTACTTTATTTTTCTAGCTGAGTCTGTCATTATGGACTGTGAGATTGATGCTGAGATGCCCATTATATTTGGGAGACAATTTATGGCCATAGGTACAAAGATGGTTGACATGGAGAAAGGGGAGCTGAAGTTCTAAGTCAGCGGTGAAGAGGTCATATTTAATATCCAAAAAATAATGAAGAAGCCAACCAATATGAGGGTGGTATCAGTGATAGATTGTATTGATAACCTAAGAGGTTATTCCTATGGGTATCTTGATGAATTCTGAGTAATCGATATACCCACGTCATGTCGTAACGTTAAATCAAGAGTTGTATGGGAGGTAACCCATAGGCTTGTGGGTGAATTCTAAGTAACCAGAAGAGCCACATCATGTCATGACGTTAAATCAAGTGTTGGGTGGGAGGCATCCTACTATTTTAGTTTTCACTTGTGTTTGTTTTTCTTTTATAGGTTTAGAGCTTATGGACTTGTCCAAAATATGGTAGGATTTCTACATTCATAAGTTCCTAGGTAAGGGGACTCTGTGACCAACTCATCCGGGTTGCAAATCTCACTCGGGCCAGGTAATGTTGCAAGATACTTAAAAAGATGAAATTTTGAGGATACTAATGGAAATTCTAGATTTTGATACATAATACCACTTACAGAGTAATAATTACAAGTTATGAAACCATAATTAGCAGGGTAAGCATCAAAATTCAAAGTCCAGAGAGCAAGAAATTGGGTAGAAAATTATGGCCAACTTGTAGTCTACACATTCAAACCACATGTACTACATGCGAACCGCATGTGGCAGATGCAAGTGGCCAAGTTGTGGGCCCAAATTTTATCTAAGATTTTGGGCCCACTCATGCTTAAATAAGACCTAATCCTTCCCCCTCTTACTATTTAAGCATATTTTAACTCATTCAAATCCTCAAAATTTCATTTTTTCTCTTAGAATCTAAACTTCCCTATCAAATTATAATCTTTTTTTCACACTGAGAAAAAGGCTAAGTTGGAACGTGTTTTTGATACCAACTTGATCAAAAGTGCTATATACATGTTTCAACTCTAAGTTTACTTCACTTATTTGTAGTGCACATCGGATTTTTCTTCTTGAAGGTAATTTTTTTGTGCTCCTACTCATAGTAATATGTGATGAAATTGAGAACAAGTAGTTGGTATGTGTAATTTCATGCAATATAGATTTTAGCCAACAAAAGTCGTTAGTTAGGAGCCTTAACTTATACTAAAACTTTAATGTAGGGTGTAATTTTTGGATTAAACCCTAAAATTATGCCCTACTTGGAAATGGTACTTTAAGAAGTTGAGGAATACTAAGAGTTTGGCATGTTAGTGATAGTCAAAAATATGGTTATTGATAAACTGTATGCACATCAGACTTGTAGGGACTATATTCAACTATAAAGATGTGAAAGTTGAAGGAAAATTTGAAGTAGATAAATTTTGAGTTTTTCTTCAAACTTTACAATCCCTCATTTTCTATTAGAAACTAACGCTTGGTTTTTTAGGTACAGATGGAACCCAAAGCTGCAACGAAGAAGGTTTTTGCATCAAGGAGATAGGATAAGTCCCCTAAAACCTAGTGGCTCGATGGAAGAGTACCCTATTATCTAGACTAGGGCAACTACGATCGGGGAAATACAAAGAGTGACTAGAGGATAGGTGCACCAGAAAATTAAGATTGTTATTTTCGGATTTATAGGAGTGTAGCTACTTGAGTAGTCACAGTGAGGAACAAGTCTAGCCATTACCTAGCTTATGACTTGGACTAAAGATATTTAGGTTGTCTAGGCTGCCCAGCAGCTCTAGCCCAACCGAGGATAAAGTCGGCCCACAGATCACCCCCACACTCGTTTTTACGAAGTGGTAATAATTATGGTGATAAGGCAAATTTTGAGCTAGTTCCACAGGGTGTTTCTCAGGATCCCCAGTCTTAGGAGGGGTCTCGGGATATGTCTGAGGCTACAGTTTAAGAGGAGTTATTAGCGATACCCCAGTTTAAAAAGGGTACAAGGTAGGCTTCCTATGAAGTTCTAGTTCCAAATAAGGAGTCACCAGAACAGCAGGGACAGAGTTCTGCCCCTACATATTCCTTAAAAGTAACTCTTGAAGAAGACAACCCGTGGTGGGGTGTGGAAGGAATATGGATGATATTCTCTATAGATAATCGTATTTTGGAGATCGACCATCCTAAGAGGTTAATTTTTTAGGAGTACAAGATTAAGCTATCTGGGTTGAGTAGAGTACCACAGTGGCAGAAAGCCTTTGATCATTATAAGTTATAGTGGATGACTAGACCACTCGGGTTTTACAACCTAACTTTGGTATGAGAGTTTTATACATCATATTGTGCCATAGTAGTTCTTTTGATGCACAAATATATAGGTTTGCTGAGACACATGGAGCATTCATAGCTTGAGCAGACCTATTTGAGAGAGGTCAGGGTTGATATTTCAACAGCGACCATCCATTGAGTACTCTTTAGTCTAGACTATATTGCCCAGCATCCATAACAGACTACATATTAAGAGTCATATGTGATAGATATATTATGAGAGAGGTTGAGCATAGACATGAGAGAATTAAGATGGTTAGGTTGATCGACCTCTATATTTCACATTTGGATGATGAGACCCCTTGGATAAAAATATAGGGCATGATAAAGAAGGCATCATTGATTTTTGCTGCTAAGTTTTAGTGGTTGATCATCAGATATAGATTGTTCTTGACTTCTTCATATAATGTATTGACTTAGGAGGGAGTTGCCTTGATTTCTAGTATTTTGTTGTGTATGATATTGACTTTGCTGCCATCTTCTGGCATGAGATTCATGATAGAGATATTGGGGAGATAATGAATTTACCATTTCCTTGTCTTATTCAGATATTATGTGATGATGATGGTGTACCTAAGATATAGGGAGTTAATAAGATATTATAGGTGACAGCCACTACCCAGACAAAGACGGTGAAGGATATAGCATACCCAACCTTTCCCAAGAGACCTAATAGGCCTGCTATAGTACCTCTAGCCTAGTTTGAGGGCCTATCAATACCTACAGAGCCTAGAGAGATACAGAGATAGGATTTGGTAGAAGGTATAGATTTTATTATAGGGAGAAAAGACAGAAACCCAAGGTTAGTACACAAAGTGATTGGGCTCCAACAATATCCACATCGTCCCTGGCTTCTACCTCTGAGCTGGTTGGTGTATCTTTAAGTCCCCCTCATCTATCCACTACAGCTACTGTAATAGGTATGACTATGATATTTTATGAGTTCTTTCAAAGCTTAGTAGATAGTCAGAGAGCCACTGATGCTCGATTATGAGATTTTGAGATGGAGGCAGCTACTCTATATGGGCAGATTTGGCCATGGCTTCAGACTAGACTAGAGATGATAGAGGCTACATGGAATGTCGCACATAGAGCTACCATGTTGGAGTTACGTGTTGATTTATAGTTATGTATTCATGTTTATGAAGGATGTGTTGCATCCCAGTTTGGAGAGATTAATATACTGGATCTAGGACATATGATGAAGGCATTGGATACCTTATGAGCAGAAGTACACTCTCTCATAGAGAATTATATGACAGTCACACCTCCAATCATACCTACAGTGTTTCAAATATCATCTCCACGTATGACCAAATATATTAATTTACTTGCGGAAGAAGAGGAAGATGTCCAGTAAGTGGGACCAAGAGAGGACACGTGGAGGATCCATCGGATCCCAATAGTCTATATAAACAGGCCTTGAAAAATGCAAAATATGAGTTGGCGGAGTCTGCAATTATTAAGAGGAAAAGGCATGCCAAGATAGCAGCGAGTACATCTTTTAGTAGTGCACCGCCACCACTGCTGACTCATCCAGTGGAGATACCCCTATCTAGGAATGTTCATGATATGGACACTTAGTGCATCCAAGGTATGTCCTCATTCCCTTTGTTTTATATAACAATAGCGATCATGGTTTTTTATTATCGTGCTTCCTTTCTTATCGGATGGAGTATGATTATAGAACTAGCATGGCTAGGATAAAATTTGTGTCGTGTTGTGTCGTATTTTTGTGTAATTAGGAGATTTAAGAATTTAGGATTGTTCTCATATTTTTTATTGATCTTTTAATAAAAATTATACCCATTAAAATTTTAGAATTTTGTGAATGTATATATGTATGAGCATTGGGGATCTTGTTAAGGCATTAGGATTAGGGACACGATAATCATTGCTAACTTGTGCATGAACCAGATAGGTAGTAGTTTGTGATGTGACCGTGTTCCATGCGTGAGTGAGATGTTACTTAGTTCCCTTTGTATGTTAAATTCAGAACTTGCCTGGTTAGTCTTGCCTAGGTTGTAGGATAGTCAGTTAGGAAAGGATCATCGGTCGTTTCTATGTTAGTCCATTTTTAGCCTAAATGACCTTTCTAGTGTGAAGTTGTATCCCTTGATTCCTATTTTGAGACTTATGGCCTATTTCTTTTTTTTCACCTTTCACCTTCTCATTTTTGTTACAATGAACCTAATTTGGCCCTGGACCACTTTAGACATTATGTACCTCAACTCTGGCAAATCGACTAAGTTGAGGGTGGATATCATAGGGGTGCATAATGTATAGTGGGTATGAAGAAAGGAAAAATAAAAGAAAAAGAAAGTAGCGATGAGTGAGGTATAAAAAGAAAATCAAAAAGAAAAGAAAAGAAATAAGTTGAAAAAAAGAAAGAATAAGAAAATTATACCCAACCTAAATATACTTTAAAATAAAAAGAAAGAAAGAAGGGCAAAAAGAAGTGAAAATAAGTAAGACCCCAAAGATAGTGTAGTGCCAAGAAGGCTTAGTCACTTTAAATGTTCATATGTATCATACCATCCCCAAACCTGCATTACAAATCGAGAAAAGTCCTATAGTGATCCTAACTTCACTATCCAAAAACTAAGATAAAGAAAATAAGGAAAAGCCTATAGTATAGAATGCACATTAATTGGAACTCCTCTTTTGAGTATGTGTGTCTCCTGACCATCCCTATATTAACATGTATTATTTCATACAAGTGAGTGAGACTTCTTTGTTGTGAGGGAACATGAGTCATATTTCTAGCTACTTACTTGTTTTAAGTAGTGTAACTTGTATATACATGCATGATTGTTTGTTGTTAATGTAATGCCATAACTTGATCCCATTGTGTCACATTATTGAGAATCATTCTTATACACAATTGGTTTTGAAAGGATAGGAGGGAAAAGGGTATTATGGTTTGAGATTAAAGTGGTGACTGACTGCCTTGGGTATCGTAGATTCTCCTAGTTAAGTGTCGTATTTAATTTTACTATATGTTGCCGGATGACCTGCAAACGCCCTGAGATGTTGATGTGCCATAGAAATATAACACTTTTGATGCTTAAAATGATGAAAATATGCAAGTTTCTTAGGTTGTTTTGTTAGATATGATGTGTTTTGGGTATGCTTTGTAGGAAACTAGGTTTTGGATGCTAAGTTCAAGAAAAATATGAAAATTGAGTTTTTTGGCTACTTACATGAGACACTTTTGGGTATTTATGGCTTTTACCAGGTGTGTGTGACCAAAGCATGTACCATAAGTTGATTTACAGAAGCTTTTTGGAAAGAATTTAAAGACGTCGCACTTACCCATGGCTATATATGGACCACATGTAGCACTTGTGGTCCGTATATGACTAAGGTAAGTACCAGAATTGGAGGTCCAAAGAGTGCTAGAACTGAAGGAGAATTTGGGCACTTACCTATGTTTGTATGCGAACTGCATATAGTACTTGCAGATCTCATATGGGTAAGGTAAGTACAATAAGTCCAAATTCCAAAGACTAAATAGTGTAGGAAATATTCCTGGCACCTACCTGGTTCTACATGCGGACTACATATGGCCCAAGTAAGTGGCCACAAACCCTTTTTGTCCTTTTTCGCTCGAACTTTGATTATTAGGGTTTCCTCATGTACTATAAATACCCTTTATGTGTTTTTAGTAGAGGTTACGCACTCTTGATACACACTCTTTATACACTCTCTTTATACGCACAAACATATATTTGATTCTAAGATCCATCTTTGGTCTTAGATTATTTTGTATTGATTTTGGTTGTTAATTAGGTTAAAGTTTTGGGATTTTTAGTTGTTGATTATAGTTTGATTATTGAATGTCTTCAAGTATGAATTATTTTAATCATTATTCAAGAATGAGAGGCTAATCTTCCTTAGCTAGGGTTCTGGGAACCTTGGCTACATAACGAAGTAAGGGAAGTATTCAATACTTCTAGATTATTGTTGTTGCATATATTGGGGTTTCCTTCACTTTGATTGATTTCTTATGGGTGCACATGTTAGGATCCAACTTGTATTCACTACGAACATAAGAGGGAGGTAGATATTGGTAAAAGGATATCACAACGATGATTTGGGGCTAATTTTTGAAATCAGCTTACTTATACTATCATCTTAAGCCAATTAACTCCCATCTATTCAACTTGAGACCGAGAGGAGATAGTTATAACTGGGGTCCAAGGTAAGGGTTAGCAACACAACACTCTAAGACCAAGAGGAGATGAGTAAAATTTACCAAATGATGTCGAGGGGAAATTGGTGATACCTATCTTACCATACTCTACATACATAACAATTATATGGTTAGATTAAGCACGAGAAGCTTATTGAGTTAGAAGCCAGGGGAACACTTCCCTAGAGTTTGTCTATGACTAAATTAAAACCAGAGTTAATATTAGTTACTTGTTTGATATTGTCACTACAAACTCCCCATTTACTTTTCTAGTTCTGACCGTTGATTACAACAGTTAAGAGTCGCATTCCACATATTCCCTTGGAATTCGATCCCAACCTTTGTCGGGTTACTATATTTGATAGTGATCGCATACACTTCAAATTGAAGGCGTTGCTTGGACGTGATCAATATATGTTTGAACATAATTATGTGTGCCATAAATGGAGAATATTTTTTTTATCAATTTTTGGATTAAAACATCATTAACTCTCAAGTTTCAAATGAATTTTGTCCAACAAGATAATCTCTTGATCGATCATATGATAAATACAAATCCAAAGACAATATCAAAGTTGAAGTCGAAGCTGAGTCAAGCCATGTGACGATGAAGACTGTGGGAGGATTCTCTTCTTCTTGCCGCACTATCCACATGAAAGAGTGCTTCTTTAAGCGCAAGAATTTTCCTTTCTCCCACCAATGTGAGAGAGCATTCCTTTTTTAAAGTGAATACATATTTTAATTTTCCCTCTATTTTATTCCCTCTAATTTTCATTAACTTTCACATAAAACCCAAATATTACCCACATGAATGGGGAATGGCTATTTGATTAAAAATATATGGACGAATGTGTGATAGACAAGCAAAGACTAATTGCATCCGGATAAGTACGTTTCTCTTAAAACTTTTCATAGTAAACTCACATCAGATGAACTTGATCAATAAGTAGATGTGTTATCTTTGAACCGTCTAACTTTGGTATACACCTAGACAGCACAAGTCACACAACCATTATTTTACCTAGTTTATGGCTATTATAGTTTTGTTCGTATCAGCCATGGACACTTCTTAGTTACATAAGATCTTAGAGAATAGTCCTTTACTATCATTCTTCTTGAAACGTCTTCCACTTCACCCTTATATAGGTAATTTCTAAATGTTTAATATTATCGATTAAACTAGTTGGTCAAAGTTTCCAAACGTAGAAACCATCAAGAAGCTTCAAACCATAAGCCTTACCTTTGTTTCCTGAACATTATCTTCATCGTGAGAATGGATTGAGTTAATTGAAAATGTTGAATGATGTACCCAAATTACACCTCTCTTATGAGAGAGTAATTGGTCGTTTTCAAATATATAACCCAACTAGGTTGGGGTCAAATCCCACAGAAAATATGGTATTAATCAAGGCTATTTGTGATTCAACCGACTAATAGTTAATAGTTCCCGTTAATTAGGGGGATTTATCAATCAATCAATTATTCTTGTTTACTTTTTTTACTAACTCAAAGTCAATATTTCAAATCAATGATATAATAAAACTAAAGTTGTGATCACTATGAGTATTGATGCTTATCGAATAATAGTTGTAGTATTAGATTCTCATGACATGCGAGAAACAATAAATTATCATTATTGATAGTTAATCCAAGCGTCTTTCAACCTACTTAGATACTAGATTTCCTAATTCTTTCGAACTTGGGAAAATCTCCTATTCACACTAATTTTATCTCGAGTTGATTAATCTTGTTACAACATTAATTATTAGATGGAAAGTTGGTCTTTCCAAATCCCCATTGATAATTCACTACTGTTAATTGATTTCACAGTTCAAGAAAATCAACTTAAGGCTAGATCTATTATTTGTAACCAATAGAAAACATTCATTATAATAGAATTATCAAGATGTTACCTCAGTCAATTGAATCTTAGCCGACTATTAAACCAATAAAACAAAACTCATAGATCCCACAACTCCAGTTATGGGATTTAGTTCCTTATAATATAGAAAGAGATAGTGTAGATGAAATACATAATTAAAAAGTAATTAACTTACAAAATATGGAATTGAAGATTGTTCTTCTTTAAGTTCAAACGAGAATCCCAAAAACTAAAACAATAATTCAAAAAACTGAATTTAAACTTAAGAGATCCCAATGTAAAAGCTGTTTTTTTAGTAAGTTCAATATGCTAATGAAATCCTAAGATTTTTCTATAAATACCAATGACCTTCAGGATTTGAATTTCAAACTCTAGATTTTTTGCACCATAGTTGTTGACTTCACATGACAGCTTATCAGCAAATTGATGACCTATCACTCAAGTCGTCAATAGGTCTTTCCAACACATGCATTTTGTCTACAAGTGACGACTTCCTCTGATGACTTATCAAAAGGTTAAGGACTTATCAAAAAAGTTGTAAACTCCACTTATTCAACATATAGATTTTGTCTATGGGTGATGTCTTCCTCTGATGACGTATCAACAAATAGATAAGTCATCAACTTAACTTCTTCCACATGTAGATTCTGTCTGTGGGTGATGGCTTCCTCTAATGACATATCAATAGGTTGACAACTTATTAGACAAGTCATCAATTGAAATCTTCAAAACTTAGCTTCATATAGGTTTCACCAAAAATGTCTTTCTTGACATAGTTTTCATAGGTTTTTATACATCTTCACTTTCCCTGCAAAATCATACGAAACACAATAAAAAATAATACTTACTTAAGAAATTACAATTATTTCAAGCTAAAAGCCTTAAATTTGCTAACACAAAGTTAGCACATCAACACCCTCAACTTAAAATACTTGTTTGTCCTCAAGCAAATAACACGGTATTATGCACCCACTAATAGCATCGATGCAAATAATAGCACTTGTTTTCTTTATTTGAGCCCATTAAGAAACATGTGATCTTTTTCTACCATGAAACATCAAGATTCCATAAATATCTTTGAAGTTCAAACAAACAAATCACTACCTAAACTTAGAGTATTCAATCAAATGCTTAGCAATTTCCACTCCTATTCACATGCCCTCACACAAAAGAAAGAAGTTTCTTACTCCACATATTTCTTTGTTCTTTTAGGAAATAGATATCAAAGCTCTCACTCTTTGAACAAAGTTTCAAATTGTGCACCTAAAATGCCATAAGCTTGCCATCACTATTTTGTTTGGTTCATTTAGTAGTCAGACTAAGATTACTGCAGGGCTTTCTCAGCTTGAAGTGAAGGTTTAAGTGCTGGGAAAATCCACTTAGGATTAGTGACTTAGCCTCTCTTTGTTTGCTTAAACCAATTGGCTACAACCACTTATTCCTTTGCCTTCTTCTCCTAATAAACTTTTGTATCCTTCTCAGCATTCATATCCAACACTATTTATTTACTATTATTTCAAAATTCCTTTTTCTTTTTTCTTTTTCTTTATATATATATATATATGATAACTCTCACATATTTTTTCACCTTACAATCAACATCCCCTCTACTGCATCCACCCTCAACTTAGGCGATTCACCTAAGTTGATATGTAAAATGTCAAAAGAGAGAACTGGCTAAAGCTAACGCTTAATTATGAACTCAGTGAAAGGTGGCCAATTTATTAAAACAAAGAAAACATTCTAATGGCTCAAAAAGGGATCAAAATAGGATATATTATATGGGTAAGGGTTTTTTATTTTGGCTAAATGTCTTACTTATCAAAAATGGCCTGTGATCACTTCTTAAATAACAACTTGGAATCCTAACAGAATGATTTGGGAAAGTACTAGATGAATGCACACAATAAGAACATATTCACAAAAAACCTCACTCTCTCGAGGCATGGAATTTTATGGACATCACCAAATACTCAATAAAAACTCAAGATCAAGTAAGGAATGCCACATTTACATACTTTCATAGACAAAAATGGTTTCCTATGCACCTAGCAATCAATCTCACAATCAAAAATTTTTATGGGGACACAATTAGTAAATCACTATTTTCACACTTTTAGACTTATACAATTGCTACTCAGTTAGATGCTACTCCTAATACATACATAACACACAACTACAAACAAACAACAAATCCTAAACATGCCGGTTCCCTAGATAGCACTCATGGGCATATAACACAGACAATATACTCTAGAGGTTTAAAGTACCCCCACCCCCAGAAACAAAAACATGCATTGTCCTTAATGCAAATATATCAAACTATAACAACAAAGGTGTGAAAATACCTACAGCTTTTTAAGCACTTGTTGTAACACCTCGAAAATCTGTTCTGAGATGTCACATGGTGCTTAGAATCATAAGTGACCCCAAGCTAACCCTTCTACTGGCATATCTCATAAGAAACTGCACAATATGTATAAATCTGTACAAAAACCAATGGAAGATAGCTTTTTTCTGAATATGGGAAATACAAAATTGAATTCAAATAATTTCAACACTACTTTACAAATGAAACTGGAATAAAATACTTTAACTCTACTGACTGTCTATGAAACCTCTACTATACCGACTATAAATGGTTGGGAAGATACTCCAACTATCGTTAATCAGTACATGTGGATAAGAAAATAAAGAACATAAATGAATCTAACTGAAGTCCCCGAAGGAGGAGGACTCATCATCTTACTAGCTGGAATCTGCAACTACCTGAATCTGAATGTGCATACTAAGTCTTGCACCTACATTATGCGATAATGTAGCAAATCGACATATATGTGGATCAGTACTTTGAGGATGTACTGACTATATGGGGTGCAGTGCATAAGTAAAACATATCTCATGATCATCATTTATAAAACAATGCATGCTAAATAAAAATGACTCACATAGCTGGAGTAATACGAAATCTGAATATCATAAGTCATGAAGAGTAAAGCATATAATATACAAATCGTGAGTCATCATATTTAGTTCTGAAATCTGTAGTTCTATTCCCCTCTCAAATCATATAGACTAAGTGATAAAGAGCTCATCTCTGTATTTGAAAGCTAAGACTGTAACTTTGAAATTGAAATCTCAAGAAAACAACATCTCAATAAGTTTGTGTGCCTTTAAACTTAGTATCTAAAATCCTTAGGGAAATTACTTTTAAAACCTTTTCTTTACTGGTAGAAAATAAACAACTCATCTGTGAGGGAAAATACGTTGATCTTAAGGGGATACATTCAAAAGATTTTCTTAACTAGTAGGTAAAGTACTCCAAAGTTATTTATTTACTTTTACTAGCAGGAAGGTTCTCTTAACCAACATAAACCATGTGAGCTACATGGAGTCCAATATTTTATCTTCCTAAGAAAGAAAACTCACGTTGGAGAGAGGCGTCATACTCTTGCTAGGGAGTATAACCTCAACTCAGTGATTACTATCTTGGCCTCGGGCCCATAAATCTCAAACCTACGATGGTCCGTAGTTTTGGGGTTTGAGATCTCAGAATCATACCCAACTCGGTGCTTAATACTACTCCATTTTATATGATATGCTCATCTCATTGGAAATCCACTTTTAAAATAATCTCACGGTTTAAAATGAAACCAACTATAAAATCTATAATCTCATTCGGTAAAGTGGATTTCAAATCTATTATGACCATCACGGTCAAACTTTCTCAATAATATCAAATTTAATCAAATCATGGGTGCTTATAGCATAAAAGTTCTTAAAATTATGATCTCAAGTAGGGATTAATGACCCATATTTCAATCTTAGGTTAAGACGTATCAAAATGCATACAAGATATCATAAAGATTCATGAATCATATAGAAATCTGGAAATTTTCAGCAATATGCCTTATAACCTCAACATACTCATGTACTTCAATTTCTAAAACATTGAAAACACCATAATCTGAAGAATAACAACATAGGGTACAAACCCCTACTTCAATTCCATAAGAAAATATGTAAAATTATATATCTTTATAATTAAAGACAAGTTTTGGGTACAAGGACAAAAGGATTGTCCTTGTTCAAACCCTACATACCTTAGATTATGAATTTAGATAAAGAAACTTGTTGAAGACTCTCTTTCGTACTCTTGAGTGAGGGTTATTGAAGCTTTTGACTTGGGAACCTTGAATCTTAAATCAATTTGTAAAAACTATGGTGAAATATTAAAGTTCTTGGAGAAAGATTTGGATCTTGCTCTTGAGGGTTAATCTTGAGATAGAACCTTAGTTTTTGATGCTTTAGAAGAATATAACATTTGCTCCTTAAATGTAATGTATTTAGATGTGAAAAGGGTTGGAAAAAACCCAAAATCCCTTTTAAAAACAGCTTTAATTTGCTGAACAGAAGTGTGTGATGGCTTTAATTAGCTAGATTTTCTAAGTCTAGGAACTCTTTGGGCATGCTTTAAGGGAATTAGGCAACGAGGATTTTGCAGGGTCTTACAATATCTCCCCCTTGGGAACATTCATCCTTGAATGTTGGATAGGAATTTGTTGAAGTCTTAAAGGTATGGAATAACATTGACATGATCCGTCTTCTGAGAAGGGATATAACTGAGTTGAAACATTTAAACTTCTATCATGAAATTGAATTCAGAGCTAACTTGACCTTACTTGCTTTAAGGAGTTGATTCATACTGAGAGTTTTGGATTCATTTGGAGTGTTCATGACCCAATCATATATGTACTGAATTGGGAAGTGACAACCTAGTCAGGTACGAATCATGAGACATTAAGACTTAGATCGTACTAGGGTATTATACCGTCCGAGCTAAAATACTTAGAAAAATTTTGAGTATGCACTGAATACTTATAAACTGAGTCATGAATAAATTACTGAACTTGAAACATGATGCTTGGACTGAACTAAATTCGTAATTTACATGGATGGAATATATTATCTCTTGGAATGGTCACATGGATGAGACTTCAGATAGTAGGGCCGGGCGAAAAGGTGGAAAAATCACAGGAACTTGTTTTCCTATATGTTAAACCAGATTGTTGGCTATACTAATTAAATTATACTGGAAACTTATACTTAACTAGAGTATCTCTCCAACGCTCTATATAAAGAAGTTCTAGTAATATTAGGGAGTAAAGAACCTTGGGTATGATCTAAACAAGACATCTGAATAAGGAATCAAAACATTGACTCTACTCTATAACATGGAATATAGACATATGACTCATAAGCTAGGATAGAATTTCTAGGTATAAGGCAATGCAATTTCTTAATTCCAAGCTTAGCAACACATCCTCGAATACTCCCTCAACTAAAATATTCCCCTCATTTACCATACTCATTTGATTCAACTTATAGTTCTCACCTGGCATTGATAAATCCTTCTACTAATTTCTAAAGTAAATTAAATCCTTTCACAATGATCAAGCCTAACTCTAAATCACAAGATACAACATCCTGCACCACAATACTAGTCTAAACCATGCGATTTAATCTTCTATATCCTCTTAGACCTCACACCCTACGCATAGCGTGCCTTACTACTTCAATAACTAACTTTGAACCCTTATTATGAATCCACTAACGCACATTGTGCCCCTGCTCTTAAATCCCAACATGTCATTCAGGCCTATCTTTATAACCACCTATGAATTTCAAGGAAAACACCCATACAGGAATACTTCACATATTCTCTAAACCACTATCAACACAACTCACATGCGCTACTCCAAGAAAATACACACCTGGATTTTAACTAACCACAACATGTCTCAAAGACTTAGCCCCAATCTTACTTCATACTTATGGACTTATCTAAAACAAGCATACAAGAATCTTTTCTTAACAAGAAATACGTACTCATCACCACTATCATTACATGAGGAGGAGTGATAAAAGGTTAAAACATGAGATCTTGAAACATTGAAGAATACTATAGGTAACTTAACACTTAACTGAGGCCTGAGGAATAGAGAGTCAACATCATGGATTCATCAAAGTGGTTTGAATTGAGAGCCTACACTACTATAAGATAAATCTCGCTGATCATTAGGAGCGTAGCATGAGTTATGGAAGCCGATCATACTGTAAAGAGTGAGTACTTGTGTCATGAGCTGCATAACCTTGATTTGGAGTTCATAACCTATGGAATGTGATTTCGACTATTAAATGGACTGGAACTCCTTATTTAGAGACCAGAAGAGTACATAATTATCTATCACATGTAAAACTGAAACGTAAGGCATGAGTAGGTACCGGGATAACTGAAATCACCCTCACTTTCTGATATTTTATATCATGCTGGCACTACTATTAGAATCTGAGAACCTAACTTGGTTACTTATTCTATCATCTCCCCCTTAGCTTTTAAGCTATCATTCTAAATCTGTGGAATGCCTCTTACAAACTCTAACTGAACTACAACCACCTTACTCTAGAGCCCAGGGTATAACAATACACGTAAATAATAGAACTTAACCCAAAAAACTATACCCGAAATTGTTAAAACCCACTGCTAATACTACCTTCTGAGATAACTCTATCTTTCTATATCCCCAATAGTCATCACATATTACTTGAACACTTTCTAATCTCAAATCTTCATGAGTATCCCCCTTGTCGGACTGCACACCATCTAGTACTTCAACTCTTATTTCTAATTGCAAAATCTTTAAGGATTCAAACTTAAATCTTAACACCTAACACAGATTCCATCGACCTCTGATAAACCATACTACTTCATTCGTACTTTGCTAATACCACATATCATTATGTTTCTAAACTTACATTCTTTTATCTAAGCCATATAAATCAAGGTCATATCTAAAGACTCAATATCATAACTCTTAACACCTTAACTTGGCTATTTAGAACACCATATACCATCTAACTAGTCTTCCTCCACCTAGAAAATCAACGGTACTACTAACCACACACAACATGCAACAACTTGGAAATAATGCAACCCCATACCACCTTGGGTACACTTCTTCATCACATATACAACCTCATACTAAATTACGAATTAAAATGGACTCTAGCTCTTGCATATATTGTTCAATCCTACAAGATCACAAGATATAACTAGCATCACTAACCATAAAATTATTACACCTACCTTGATGACCTTCCACTGTCCAAACTAAATATCTAGTGCAAAAAATGATTCAATAAACCTCCTTGCACACAATTCTCCTTTGGAAGTTATAAAACAAGGCATCAAAAAACACTAGTACACTAGATCTTCAGAACAACAATAATCGATTAATAATCATATGTCCTATCTTATTTACAACCCTTTATCACATTCTCCTTCTAAACATCACTACTATTCACCCATCCATACACCTAAACTTCTTTCATAGTTCTATAAGCTTTAACTAAACTCCTCTTCATAACCTCAAGGGAAACCCAAATTGACAATACTAAACCATCCAATACTTTCATCAACAACCCATACCTTTCTAACATAACAATTATCATCAATAAATTTTTTCATACTTCAATCAAACAACAATTCATCTTAACTAATAACTTCTTCTCCATCTTCCACTAATACTAACACATAAGGACTTATCACTTCATTATTAACTCAACCACATGCAAAAATTCAGCTATATAAATGTTCAATAAATTGCTCTTACTACCCTTCTTGACACTACACTTCTAAACTTACACACCCAACTATAACAAGGTTCAACTGCTAATGAGTCATAACACTTCTAGGTTTCAATATCTTATGAATGCAAACTCTACTTTACAATCTCTATTCACACTATCTCTTCTAATGAGTGTTATCTGTATTGAGGGGTAAATAAGGAATTTGAATACGTATCTTACTCTATCTTAACTGAAGGGCTCATAAGAATGAGGATATAACTTGTGAATTGAGGGACTTTTGAGACACTAGAGAGCTCCTCTCAAGCCCCTTTGTGTGACTTTTGAAACTTCTTCTAGCAGATTTGAGAGCACTATCTGGGAAGGAAATTGGAACTTGCTAACTAGGTTATATCAAGAATAAGTCATAGAGGGAGTAAAGATTGACGCCATAAATTCTGAGGAGGGATCTAAAAACACATCTAACATTGGACTTAGTGCTCTATTTTTATGAACATGAATAAAGTTCTTCAAAGTTTGGAACTTAAAATCATTGATGAGATACTTTTGAGCCTGCGTACAATCCTATAACTATCTGTAGGGATTGTCTAAGAAGGCTTTATCTATAAGGATTTAAACTTGACTATTTTAGTTACCTTGAAAATAAGGCAAAAATGGTCTGAATAGAGCAAGATGAGAATCTGTATAAGTTTCTTAGAGGACTTTTCGATGGCACAATCTGAGGCTCGAAAGAAAGGAAACATTTCCTAAATTCCCTGTAGCCTCTCGAGGAAAATTATAGATATCTCTATACCATTCTGTAAGACTCTACTAGATACGGCTTTATAGACACCCTAGGACACTTAAATCTTGTGCTCTGATACCAAGTTTATAACTCTCCAAAAATCTATTTTGAGACGTCACACAGTGCTTAGGATCACAAGTGACCCCAAGCTAACCCTTTACTAGCATATCTCATAAGCAACTGGATAATATGTATAAATCTATACAAAAATCAATGGAAGATAGCTCTTTTCTGAATATGAGAAATACAAAAATGAATTCAAATGATTTCAACTCTTCTTTACAAATCAAACTGAAATAAAATACTTTAACTCTACTAACTGTCTATGAAGCCTCTACTTGTAACGCCCTGAAATCTCATCTCGGAGCATCACTCAGTTCTTAAGGTTACAAGTAGCCCCAACCTAACCCTTTGAGCCTATTACCATCTCTATCTCTCACTTTAGGATGTTAGAACCCAATAATAATACTATGATATATGAACTCAAAACTGGAATAACTGGAAAACGTATTCTGAAATATCAAATACTAAAAGTCTAAACCACAACTACTAGTCTAGTCTGACAAATCCTCTACTACTCTAACTGGAGAGCCTTTGGGACAGAACCCCAACTGACTCAAACTTATATGAAAGTAATAACAATTGAAAATCTGAGAAAGTAGGTCCTCGAACCATGAGGACTCACCAAGGACAAGGATGTAGATGAGATGCTCGAAGATCACTATCACTACTGGGATTGAGCACCTGTACCTATATTATGAGACAATATAGCACATAGACATATATGTGGATCAGCACTTTGGGAATGTACTGAGTATATGGGGGTGTATGCATTTACATGAAACAATATCAATACTTTTTAATAAAATCATGCATGCAAATAGGAATGACCCACATGGCTTGAATAAGTCTAGAATATAAAACTCTCAAATCATGAATAGTGGAATAAGTAACACAAATCTCATAAGTCGTTATACTTAACTTTAAAATCTAGAGTCTCCTCTTATTTTCAGTACTTGAAGGCTAAAAGAAGCTTTAAACAATACTTTCAAACTCGGGCTTTTATCTTGTGGAAAGTAAGATTTCTTTAAAACTTAAGGACTTAGAACTTTTAGAAACTTTTAACACTTGGGAACTCTGGAACTCTTTTAGACTCGGGACACTTGGAACACGAGAGTTTCTTCTAACCGGCATAAACCGTGTGAGCTACATGGAGTCCAACATCTTTCCTACGTTGGGGAGAGTTGTTCTACCCTTGCCATCCAAATAGAACCTTAACTTGAGTGATCACTATCTCATCCTCAGACCCATAAATCTCAATCCTATGGTGGCACGTAGTTATGGAGTATGAGACCTTGGAATCATACCCAACTCGGTGCTAAATACTACTCCCATACTCAGCTCAGAACTCTTAGGAAATCCACCTCAAAATAACTCAAGGG
Organism: Capsicum baccatum var. pendulum; assembly: GCA_030864225.1. NCBI lineage: Eukaryota > Viridiplantae > Streptophyta > Magnoliopsida > Solanales > Solanaceae > Capsicum > Capsicum baccatum. Next base: position 283,086,733 of record CM061555.1, read on the forward strand.
TCCATAATGAAGACCAAAACATATTTCTATTTGCTTTAAATTATACTCAATGTGGATTTCAACTCTATTATGACCAAAAGGCCAAATCTTTCTCAATAATCTCAAAGTACTCAATTCATGGGTGCTTATCGCACAAAAGTTCATAAAATTTCAAATCTCAAGCAGGGCTTAAGGACCCATAATTAAATCTCAAGTTATGACTCATCAAAATACATACTAGGTGTCATAAAGATTCATAAATCTTATAGAAATCTGGAATTTTCAGCATTTTGCCTCAAAAATTTCAACATACTCATGTATTACAATTTCTAGAACATTGGAACTATTAAAATCTCAAGGAATAACAACATAGGGTATAAACATATATTTTAATTTAATAAGAAAATGTAGAAAATCATATATTCTCATAAGTAAAACAACTTTTGAGCACAAGGACGAAAGAAGTGTCTTTGTTCAAATCCCACATACCTTAGATTATGACTTGTAGGTGAACAACTTGCTTAAGACTCTTTTTGGAACTCTTGAGTGAGAGTTCTTGAAGCCTTTGACTTGAGAACCTTGATTCTTAACTCAATTCGTAAAAACTATGGTTGAATCTTAAGGTTCTTAGAGAAAGATTTGGATTTTCTCTTGAGGGTTAATCTTGAGAGAAAACCCTAATTTTTGGATGTTATGGAAGAATATAATGTTTATGCCTTGAATCTGATATATTTAGATGTGGAAAGGGTGGAAAAAGACTAAAATTCCCTTTTAAAAATGACTTAGAATTACTGAACGGGATCTACGACGGTGGGTACGACGGTCCATCAAGGGCCCGACGATCCATCGGTCCTGACCGTCACACCTGGGCCAGAACTCATTTCACTATCTCTTCTGCGATGATGGGTATGATGGCCTATCGAGTTATCGATAATCCATCGACTTTACCATCGCGCTTAACTAGAATGGGGTCTTACAGCCTCCTCTGTGACGGTTTGGGTGACGGTCTATCGTACTTGGGAGATTTTACTACTTTCTGTAAAAATGGACATATATTTCTCTTCCAATGTCAGATTTTGATGAAATAGGTATCGTTGGAAATATAATTCAATTTCCCACACGATAAAAAGTTATTTTTAGGAAAATTCAACAAGGTTTAAGCACTTAATCACTTTGTAAGTCACACCTTAATATTTTAGAGATGGAATTACACTTCACTTGACACGTTCTAAAGGCTCAGACTATGAGGGAACTTTGTGGGGTATTACAATATCTCCCCCTTGAAAACATTTGTCCTCGAATGTTGCTAGTTAGGCTTAGAACACAGAGAAAACTGAGTACACATAGCTGAAGCAATTTGCTAAGCGGGCTCCATATATTTCTAAACTCTTGAATACTTTGAAAATTACAAGAACTCATGTAAGAATATATACATAGCTGAACTTTAGATTAGAAGGGCTGAATTAAGGTAGAATAGTACCATCGGCTTGATCTGAACTTACGAAGAAGAGGTACGGGTACTTGGCTTGCATGTCTGCTTCTGCCTCCCAAGTAGCGTCGTCAATTGACTGGTTCCTGCACAAAACTTTGACCAAGGGAACCTCTTTGTTCCTCAGTCTACAAATCTAGAAATCTAGGATATCAATAGGAATCTCATCAAATGAGAGACTATAGTAAATATCATCACTCTCTGAAGGATCCACTACAACGGATTCACCAATTTGCTTCTTAAGCATGGACACATGAAAAATAGGATGGATAGCTAACAATTCTGTGGGCAACTCAATCTTATAGGCTACTTTCCCAACACAACTCAAAACTCTATAAGGGCCAACATAACGGGGACTAAGCTTACCTTTTCTGCCAAACCTCTTCACCCCTTTCATTGGTGAAATCTTCAAGTACACCAAGTCACCCACCTCAAACTCAAGACCCCTTATTCTCACATCGACGTATGACTTTTCATGACTCAGAGCTATCTTCAACCTTCCTTTAATAAAATTCACCTTCTCCATAGCCTCAAATACTACATCAGACCCAACCAAAGCAGCTTCACCCACTTCAAATCAACCGATGGGTGATCTACATCTCCTTCCATACAAGGCCTCAAATGGTGTCATCTTGATGCTAGCATAGTTACTATTGGTATAGGCAAACTCAATCAATGGTAAGTGCTCATCCCAACTACCTCTGAAATCAAGGACACACACCCTCAACATATCTTCTAAAGTCTGGATGATCCTCTCAACCTGACCATATATCTATAGATGAAAAGCAGAACTAAGGTGAGCTTAGTTACCAAGACCCTTCTAAAAAGCTCTCCAAAACTACGAAGTGAATTGAGTACCCCTATCCAAAATGATAGACAAGGGGAGTCTATGCAACCTGACTAACTCCCTGATATACAATCTAGCATAATCCTCAGCTGCATAAGATATATGCACTGGTAGAAAATATATGGAATTATTCAACCTGTCTACAACAACCCAAATAGAATTATGACAATAACGCAAAAGAGGTAAGCCAGTCACAAAATCCATATTCACCTCTTCCTACTTCCAAGTGGGTATACCAAACTCTTGCATTATACCACCAGGTCTTTGGTGCTCTACCTTAACCTGTTGGCACGTTGCATACTTTGCTACAAACTCAACTATATCTTTTTTTATACCACTTCACCAATAGATTTCCCGTAAGTCATGGTACATCTTGGTAGCACCAAGATAAATGGAATACCGCGCACCATGCTCCTAATCTATAATTCTCTATCTCCGATCATCAACACACAGAACACACAATCTACCTTGCAATCTCAACACGTCATCTCTCCTTGAGGAGAAAACCTCTAACTTTTGGTCCTTAACTGACTCCTTCAGTCTGACCAAACTAGGATCCCTGTATTGCTTCTCCTTTACTTCTAAAACTAAAAAAGATTCAGAACTACTCTACACCAAGATACTCCTCTCAGCTGAATCAAGCATCCTAACACCTAGTCTAGCCAAATGATGCACATCATATACTAACTCCTTCTTACCTTTCTCTACATAAGTGGCACAACCCATAGACAACCTACTAAGGGTATCTGCCACTACATTATCCTTGCTTGGATGATATAGCACAATCATAGCATAATCATTTAGCAACTCTAACCACCTTCTCTGTCTAAGATTCAACTCCCTCTGAGTAAATACATACTGTACGCTCTTATGATAAGTAAACACATCAACATGAACACCATACAGATAGTGTCGTCATATTTTCAAAGCAAAGACCTCAGCAACTAAATCAAGATCATGGGTTGGGTAATTCTTTTCATGCAGCTTCAACTGTCTCAAGGCATAGGATATAACCTTAGCTCTCTGCATCAACATATAACCTAAACCAACTCTAGAGGCATCATAATACACCACAAAATCATCCGTACCATCAGGCAATGTCAACACAAGGGCAGAGGTGAGTTGAGTCTTCAACTCTTGAAAACTCTTCCCACAGGAATCTGATCAAAGAAACTTGTCTCTTTTTGGTCAACCGGGTCATGGGGACGCAATAGAAAAGAAATCTTCAAAAAATGATGGTAATAGCTAGCTAAACCCAAGAAACTTCTAATGTCAGATAGAGAGATAGGTCTAGGACAATTTCTTATAGACTCTGTCTTTTGAGGATCAACTCTAATGACTTTGGTGGAAATAATATGAACCAAAAAGGCTACTAACTTAGCCAAAATTCACACTTGCTGAATTTGGCAAATAACTCATGTTCTCTACAAGTTTGCAGGACGTTTCTAAGATGATCCACATGGTCATTCTCAGTATGGGAGTGCACAAGGATATCATCTATGAACAATATGACAAACATATCAAGATACCATCAGAACACTCGATTTATAAGATCTATGAAAGTTGTTGGAGCATTGGTTAGCCCGAAAGATATGTCTAGAAACTCAAAGTGACCATAACAGTTTCGGAAGGCTATATTTGGAATATCACACTCCCTTACTTTAAGTTGATGATAGCCAAATCTAAGGTCTATCTTGGAGAAATAACTTGCACCTAACAACTAATCAAAAAGGTTATCACTTCTTGGAAGAGGGTACTTATTCTTAACTATTACCTTGTTAAGATAATGATAGTTATGCACATATGCAAAGAACCATCTTTCTTTGGCACGAACGAGACGGGTGCGCCCCAAGTAGAGACACTGGGTCCTATGAAAACTTTATCTAAAAGATCTTTGAGTGGTTCTTTCAACTCCTTAAGCTCTGAGGTGTCATACGGTAGAGAGGAATAAAAATAGGATGAGTGTTAGAAAGAAGGTCAATCTTGAATTCTATCTCTCTATCGGGAGGTACCCCTGGGAGATCTTTTGAAAAAATATCAGGAAATACATTAACAATGTTGACTGACTGAATAGTTGGAGCCTCGAAATTAGTGTCTTTAACTCTAACAAGGTAATAGATACAACCTTTGGATATTAGCTTTTTGGCTTTAAGATAGGAGATAAAATGACTCTTGCAATATACTATACTCTCGGACCACTTAAAAACTGGTTCATCAGGAAACTAAAACTTCACCACACGGGTACAACAGTTTATAGATGCATAACAAGAGTGAAGCCAATCCATACCTAGAATAAAGACAAAATACACCATGTCCAACTCTATCAAATCAGAAAGCATGACTCTGTGAAGAACAGTAATAAGATAATTTTTATACACTTTCTTAGCAACAACTAACTCCCCTACTGGAGTAGAAACTAGGAAAGGCTCAAGACTATTTTTGGGACTCATTTCAAAATTCACAGCAACAAGTGGGGTCACATAAGAAAAACTTGACCCGGGGTCCAACAACACATAAACATCAAAGTGGAATACACGGAGCAAACTAATGACAACATTGGGAGAATCCTTCTACTCCTGATGGTATGATAGAGCATACAATCTTTTTTGGCACTGACCTCCATTAGTGCTAGATAAAGCACCCTAAGCAAGGGCAGGATGGGCTATAGGAGATAGTGCACTAGTAGTCTGTGTCTAAGGTCGGGCGTCTCTGTTCCCTTGGCTAGCATGTGGACACTCTCTAATTATGTGGCCCATCTTTACATAACCAAAACAACCCCTATAGTCTGCTAAGCACTTAACGGGATGGTCCCTACTACACTTTGTACATGGAGGATAGCGAGGTCTATTACTTACACTGTTCTAAGATCGAGACATAAAAGACCTGTTCCCTTAGTCCTATCTGCCTCTAGGCATGGGAGCACTAGCTGATGAAGGTGCTGGCATAGACAAACCGCTCTAGAACTCTAGGCGATTCCCTCTATGAGAACTATACTAACTATACTTATGCTTCTCAGATCTATCCATTTTTCTACCCCTCACTCTATCTCTCTCTCTTATCTTATCTGCCTCTATCTGCTGTGCATGTATAATCAATATAGAAAAATCCATATCTCTATTAAGCATAGCATTCCTACACTCTTTCAGCAGTAAACCATTCACACCTGTCATGATCGGGCTCAAACTAGTTCAGGTGTCAGCCATCAAATTAGGAGAATACTTGTCCAACTGATTGAACTTAAGGCAGTATTCCTTAACAGTCATGGAACCCTATCTCAAGTTCATAAACTCCTCAATCTTTGCTTCCCTTACCTTAAGCTGGAAGAATTTTCCCAAGAATTTACCTTTAAACACCTGCTAAGTTAGAAGGGTAGCATCCTCACATCTACCCTTCCTCCATGCTACAACTAAGCCATAAACAATGTCTGCCAACCTGTAATATGCTAGCTCTACACTTTCTTCCTTAGAAATATGCATCACCTATGTGATCTTCCTCACCTCCTCAAGGTATAAATATAAGTCCACACCTAACTTAGACCCATTAAATATTAGCAGATTCATCCGTATGAAATCACAAATCCTAGAAGCAGCTAAATCACATCCTTGCTGATTCAAAACTGTGACCTGGTTATTGTCCTGAACATTAGTAGTGGCTTCTTGGGATAACACCTGAAAGGATGCCCAAAACTCAGCATGAGACACAGTCTCATTCAAGGTATCAACAGGTTGAGGTTGCACATTATTGTTTCTGCGGGCGTTTACTCTTCGGGGAGGCATTTTCTGAAATAAGAGAGCACGAATTATAAGATGAGACGGACAACTATAGGAATGAAAGAATCTAAAAAAACGAAACAAATTTGTCCTAAAATGTCTTGTAGCCTTTAGCTCATAGATGTGATGCGCTACACACCGATGATCAAGACTTTACTTAACATGGCTTGTTAGACTCCCTAGGACCCCTTAAACCTTATGCTCTGACACAACTATACTGACTATAAATGGTGGGGAAGCTACTCCAACTATCACTAATCAGTACATGTGAATAAGAAAATAAACAACATAAATGAATCTAACTACATTCCCCAAAGAAGGAGGACTCATCATCTTGCTGGCTGGAATCTGCAATTGCCTGAATCTGAATGTGCATACTAAGTTTTATACCTATATTATGAGATAATGTAGCACATAGATATATATGTAGATCAGTACTTTGAGGATGTACTGAGTATATGGGGTGCAGTACATAAGTAAAACATATCTCGTGATCATTGTTTATAAAATAATGCATGATAAAAGAAAATGACTCACATAGCTTGAGTAATATGAAATTTGAATATCATAAGTCATGAAGAGTAAAGCATATAATATAAAACTCGTGAGTCATCATACTTAGTTCTGATATTTGTAGTTGTATTCCCTTCACAAATCATATAGACTAAGTGATAAAGAGCTCACCTCTGTATCTGAAAGCTAAGACTGTAACTTTGAAACTTAAATCTCAAGAAAACAACATCTGAATAAGCATGTGAGCCTTTACACTTAGTATCTAAAATCCTTAGGGAAATTACTTTTAAAACCTTTTCTTTACTGGTAGAAAAGAAATAACTCATCTATAAGGGAAAATACTTTGACCTTAAGGGGATACTTTCGAAAGCTTTTCTTAACTAGTAGGGAAAGTACTCAAAAGTTGTTTATTCACTTTCACTAGTAGAGAGGTTCTCTTAACCGACATAAACCATGCGAGCTCCATGGATTCCATCATTTTGTCCTCCTACGGAAGAAACCTCACGTTGGGAAGAGGCATCATACTCTTTCCTGGGAGTATAACCTCAACTCAGTGATCATTATCTTAGCCTCGGTGCCATAAATCTCAATCCTATGGTGGCACGTAGTTCTTGGGTATGAGACCTCATAATCATACCTAACTAGTGCTTAATACTACTCCCTTTTATATGTTATGCTTATCTCATTGGAAATCCACTTTAAAAATAATCTCATGATTTATAATGAAACCAATTATAAAATCTGTAATCTCATTCAGTAAAGTGGATTTCAAATCTATTATGACTATCAAGGTCAAACTTTTTCAATAATCTCAAAATTAATCAAATCATGGGTGCTTATAGCACAAAAGTTCTTAAAATTACAATATCAAGTAGGGCTTAATGACCCATATTTCAATCTCCGGTTAAGACGTATCAAAATGCATACTAGATATCATAAAGAATCATCAATCATATAGAAATCTGGAAATTTTCAGCAATATGCCTTATAACCTCAACATACTCGTGTACTTCAATTTCTAAAATATTGAAAACATCATAATCTCAAGAATAAAAACATAGGGTACAAACCCATACTTTAATTTCATAAGAAAACGTGTAAAATCATACATCTTTATAATTAAAGATGAGTTTTGGGAACAAGGATTAAAAGATTGTCCTTTTTTAAACCCAACATACCTTAGATTATGAATTTAGATGAACAAGCTTGCTTGAGACTCTCTTTCGTACTCTTGAGTGAAGGTTCTTGAATCTTTTGACTTGGGAACCTTGAATCTTAAATCAATTTGTAAAAACTATGGTGAATTCTTGAGGTTCTTGGAGAAAAATTTGGATCTTTCTCTTAAGGGTTAATCTTTAGATAAAACCCTAGTTTTTTATGCTAGAGAAGAATATAATATTTTCTCCTTGAATCTAATGTATTTAGATATGAAAATGGTGGGAAAATACCCAAAATCCCTTTCAAAATGGTTTTAATTTGCTGAACAAAAGTGTACGATGGCCTGGGCGATGGTCCATTGCTAGCTCGATGGCCTGTTGACCTTCTGTCATACTTGGATAGAATGTGACTTTTCTACCTCTGTTGCGACGGTTTAGGTGACGATCCATCGCTAGCTCGATGGTCCATCGACCTTTCCATCATGCTTGGCCAGAAGGTGGGTTCACTGCCTCAACTACAATGGTTTGGGAGATGGTTCGTTGCTAGCTCGACGGTCCATCGGCCTTCCCATTGCACATGGTTAGTTCAAACACCTCTCTATAAAACGGCCATAACTTTTTACTCTGATGTTGGATCTTAGAAAAATTGGTATCGTTGGAAAGCTAATTCAATTTCCCACATGATAAAATGTGATATTTAGGAAAATTCGATGTGATTTAAATATTACTCACTTTGGAATTCACCCATTAATCTTCTAGTGACAATATTTGTCTTGAATAAAGTTTGGGGTATTACAACTTATCTTGATTTTCTATGTCTAGGAACTTTTTGGGAACGCTTTAAAGGACTTAGGTGATGAGGATTTTGTGGGGTCTTACACTTTAATAATAAACCATTGACTGTATTGCAACATCATCAATGAGAAGAGTATCATCAGTGGCATCAGGTTGCACCGATGCATCTATAACAGTAGTTGGTGTAGTAAAGAACTCCCCATCAGTCTCATGAGGTCCACTAGCCAAGGCTTCTACATCTTGGGCCCTTAGTGCTTCTAAAAGTGGTTCACCATAACTTATGTTTCTCTACAAGTTTGCACGACGCTTCTAAGATGATCCACATGGTCATTCTCAGTATGGGAGTGCACAAGGATATCATCTATGAACAATATGACAAACATATCAAGATAATATCAGAACACTCGATTCATGAGGTCTATGAAAGTTGTTGGAGCATTGGTTAGCCTGAAACATATGTCTAGAAACTCAAAGTGACCATAAAGGGTTCGGAAGGATATCTTTGGGATATCATACTCCCTTACTTTAAATTGATGATAGCCAAATCTAAGGTCTGTCATGGAGAAATAACTTGCACCTAACAACTAATCAAAAAGGTTATCACTTCTCGGAAGAGGGTACTTATTCTTAACTGTCACCTTGTTAAGATGATGATAGTTAATGCACATATGCAAAGAACCATCTTTCTTTGGCACGAACAAGATGGGTGCGCCCCAATGAGAGACACTGGGTCTTATGAAAACTTTATCTAAAAGATCTTTGAGTGGTTCTTTCAACTCCTTAAGATCTGAGTCATAGGTAGAGAGGAATAAAAATAGGATGAGTGTTGGAAAGAAGGTCAATCTTGAATTCTATCTCTCTATCGGGAGGTACCCCTGGGAGATCTTTTGAAAAAACATCAGGAAATACATTAACAATGTTGACTGACTGAATAGTTGGTGCCTCGAAATTAGTGTCTTTAACTCTAACAAGGTAATAGATACAACCTTTGGATATTAGTTTTTTGGCTTTGAGATAGGAGATAAAATGACTCTTGCGAGATACTGTTGTCTCGGACTACTTAAAAACTTGTTCATCAGGAAACTAAAACTTCACCACACGGGTACAACAGTCTATAGATACATAACAAGAGTGAAGCCAATCCATACCTAGAATAAAGACAAAATCCACCATGTCCAACTCTATCAAATCAGCAAGCATGACTCTGTGAAGAACAGTAATAAGACAATTTCTATACACTTTCTTAGCAACAACTAACTCCTCTACTGGAGTAGAAACTAGGAAAGGCTCAAGACTATTTTTGGGACTCATTTCAAAATTCACAGCAACAAGTGGGGTCACATAAGAAAAACTTGACCCGGGGTCCAACAACACATAAACATCAAAGTGGAATACACGGAGCAAACTAATGACAACATTGGGAGAATCCTTCTACTCCTGATGGTATGGTAGAGCATACAATCTGTTCTGTCACTGACCTTCATTAATGCTAAATAAAGCACCCTAAGCAGGGGCGGGATAGGCTATAGGAGATGGTGCACTAGTAGTCTGTGTCTAAGGTCGGGCGTCTCTGTTCCCTTAGCTAGCATGCGGACACTCTCTAATTCTGTGGCCCATCTTTCCATAACCCAAACAACCCCTATAGTCTGCTATGAACTTAACGGGATCGTCCCTACTACACTTGGTACATGGAGGATAGCGAGGTGTATTACTTACACTGTTCTAAGATCGAGACATAAAAGACCTGTTCCCTTAGTCCTGTCTGCCTCTAGGCATGGGAGCACTAGCTAATGAAGGTGCTGGCATAGACAAACCGCTCTAGAACTCTAGGTGATTCCCTCCATGAGACCTATAGTAACTACACTTATGATGCTCAGATCTATCCATTTTGTTACCCCTCACTCTATCTCTCTCTCTTATCTTATCTGCCTCTATCTTCTGTGCATGTATCATCAATATAGAAAAATCCATATCCCTATTAAGCATAGCAGTCCTACACTCTTTCAGCACTAAACCATTCACACCTGTCATGAGCTGGCTCATACTAGTTCAGGTGTAAGCCATCAAATTAGGAGAATACTTGTCCAACTGATTGAACTTAAGGCAGTATTCCTTAACAGTCATGGAACCCTATCTCAAGTTCATAAACTCCTCAATCTTTGCTTCCCTTACCTCAAGCTGGAAGAATTTGCCCAAGAATTTACCTTGGAACACCTGCTAAGTTAGAGGGCTAGAATCCTCACATCTACTCTTCCTCCATGCTACAACTGAGCCATAAGCAAGGTCTTTCAACCTGTAATATGCTAGCTCAACACTTTCTTCCTCAAAAATATACATCACCTATGTGAACTTCCTCACCTCCTCAAGGTATAAATGTGGGTCCACACCTAACTTGGACCCATAAAACATTAGCAGATTCATCTGCATGAAATCACAAATCCTAGAAGCAACTAAATCACATCTTTGCTGATTCAAAACTGTGACCTAGTTATTGTCCTGAACATTAGCAGTGGCTTCTTTGGCTAACGCCTGAAAGGCTGCCCAAAACTCAGCTTGATACACAGTCTCATTCAAGGTATCAACAGGTTGAGATTGTACATTAATGTTTCTGCGGGCGTTTTCTCTTTGGGGAGGCATTTTCTGAAATAAGAGAGCATGAATTATAAGCTAAAAGGCACAACTATAGGAATGACAGAATCTGAAATAAAGAAACAAATTTTTCCTAAAATGTCTTGTAGACTTTAGCTCATAGATGTGGTGCGCTACACACCGATGATCAAGAATCGACTTAACACAGCTTGTCAGACTCCCTAGGACTCCTTAAACCTTACGCTTTGATACTACTATACTGGCTATAAATGGTGGGGAAGCTACTCCAACTATCACTAATCAGTACATGTGAATAAGAAAATAAACAACATAAATGAATCTAACTGAATTCCCCAAAGGAGGAGGTCTTATCATCTTGCTGGCTGGAATCTGCAATTGCCTGAATCTGAATGTGCATACTAAGTCTTATACCTATATTATGAGATAATGTAGCACATAGACATATATGTAGATCAGTACTTTAAGGATGTACTGAGTATATGGGGTGCAGTGCATAAGTAAAACATATCTCGTGATTATTGTTTATAAAATAATACATGATAAAAGAAAATGACTCACATAGCTTGAGTAATATGAAATTTGAATATCATAAGTCATGAAGAGTAAAGCATATAAGATAAAACTCGTGAGTCATCATACTTAGTTCTAAAATTTGTAGTTGTATTCCCTTCTCAAATCATATAGACTAAGTGATAAAGAGCTCACCTCTGTATCTGAAAGCTAAGACTGTAACTTTGAAACTTAAATCTCAAGAAAACAACATCTGAATAATCTTGTGAGCCTTTACACTTAGTATCTAAATTCCTTAGGAAAATTACTTTTAAAACCTTTTCTTTACTGGTAGAAAAGAAATAACTCATCTATAAGGGAAAATACTTTGACCTTAAAGGGATACTTTCAAAAGCTTCTCTTAACTAGTAGGGAAAGTACTTAAAAGTTGTTTATTCACTTTCACTAGTAGAGAGGTTCTATTAACCGAAATAAACCATGAGAGCTCCATGGATTCCATCATTTTGCCCTCCTACGGAAGAAACCTCACGTTGGGAAGAGGCATCATACTCTTTCTAGGTAGTATAACCTCAACTCAGTGATCACTATCTCGGCCTCGGGCCCATAAATCTCAATTCTATGGTGGCACATAGTTCTTGGGTGTGAGACCTCATAATCATACCTAACTAGTGCTTAATACTACTCCCTTTTATATGTTACGCTTATCTTATTGGAAATCTACTTTTAAACTAATCTCATGATTTATAATGAAACCAATTATAAAATCTGTAATCTCATTCAGTAAAGTGGATTTCAAATCTATTATGACCATAAAGGTCATACTTTCTCAATAATCTCAAAATTAATCAAATCATGGGTGCTTATAGCACAAAAGTTCTTAAAATTACAATATCAAGTAGGTCTTAATGACCCATATTTCAATCTCCGGTTAAGATGTATCAAAATGCATACTAGATATCATAAAGAATCATCAATCATATAGAAATCTGAAAATTTTCAGCAATATGCCTTATAACCTCAACATACTCGTGTACTTCAATTTCTAAAACATTGAAAACATCATAATCTCAAGAATATAAACATAGGGTACAAACCCATACTTTAATTTCATAAGAAAACGTGTAAAATCATACATCTTTATAATTAAAGATGAGTTTTGCGAACAAGGATGAAAAGATTATCCTTTTTTAAACCCCGCATACCTTAGATTATGAATTTAGATGAACAAGCTTGCTTGAGACTCTCTTTCGTACTCTTGAGTGAGGGTTCTTAAAGCTTTTGACTTGGGAACCTTGAATCTTAAATCAATTTGTAAAAACTATGGTGAACTCTTGAGGTTCTTGGAGAAAGATTTGGATCTTTCTCTTAAGGGTTAATCTTGAGATAAAACCCTAGTTTTTGATGCTAGAGAAGAATATAATGTTTGCTCCTTGAATCTAATGTATTTAGATATGAAAATGGTGGGAAAATACCCAAAATCCCTTTCAAAATGGTTTTAATTTGCTGAACAAAAGTGTACGATGGCCTGGGCGATGGTCCATTGCTAGCTCGATGGCCTGTCGACCTTCCTGTCATACTTGGATAGAATGTGACTTTTCTACCTCTATTGCGATGGTTTAGGCGATGGTCCGTCCCTAGCTCGATGGTCCGTCGACCTTTCCATCATGCTTGTCCAGAAGGTGGGTTTACTGCCTCAACTGCAATAGTTTGGGAGACGGTTCGTTGCTAGCTCGATGGTCCATCGGCCTTCCCATTGCACATGGTTAGTTCAGACAACTCTCTATAAAACGGCCATAACTTTTTACTCTGATGTTGGATCTTAGAAAAATTGGTATCGTTGGAAAGCTAATTCAATTTCCCACATGATAAAATGTGATATTTAGGAAAATTCGATGTGATTTAAATATTACTCACTTTGGAATTCACCCATTAATCTTCTAGAGACAATATTTGTCTTGAATAAAGTTTGGGGTATTACAACTTAGCTTGATTTTCTATGTCTAGGAACTCTTTAGGAACGCTTTAAAGGACTTAGGTGATGAGGATTTTGTGGGGTCTTACACTTTAATAATAAACCATTGACTGTGTTGCTACATCATCAATGAGAAGAGTATCATCAGTGGCATCAGGTTGTACCGATGCATCTATAACAGTAGTTGGTGTAGTAAAGAACACCCCAACAGTCTCATGAGGTCCACTATCCAAGGCTTCTACATATTGGGCCCTTAATGCTTCTACAAGCGGTTCACCATAACTTATGTTTCTTTTGGGTCAACCGAGTCATGGGGACGCAATAGAAGAGAAATCTTAAAAAAATGATGGTAATAGCTAGCTAAACCCAAGAGACTTCTAATGTCAGATAGAGAGATAGGTCTAGGCCAATTTCTTATAGACTCTATATTTTGAGGATCAACTCTAATGACTATGGTGGAAATAATATGACCCAGAAAGGCTACTAACCTTAGCCAAAATTCACACTTGCTGAATTTGGCAAATAACTGATGTTCTCTACAAGTTTGTAGGACGCTTCTAAGATGATCCACATGGTCATTCTCAGTATGGGAGTGCACAAGGATATCATCTATGAACAATATGACAAACATATCAAGATAATATCAGAACACTCGATTCATGAGGTCTATGAAAGTTGTTGGAGCATTGGTTAGCCCGAAAGATATATCTAGAAACTCAAAGTGACCATAAAGGGTTCGGAAGGCTATCTTTTGGATATCACACTCCCTTACTTTAAGTTGATGATAGCCAAATCTAAGGTCTATCTTAGAGAAATAACTTGCACCTAACAACTAATCAAAAAGGTTATCACTTCTCGGAAGAGGGTAATTATTCTTATCTGTTACCTTGTTAAGATGATGATAGTTAATGCACATATGCAAAGAACCATCTTTCTTTGGCACCAACAAGACGGGTGCGCCCTAAGGAGAGACACTAGGTCCTATGAAAACTTTATCTAAAAGATCTTTGAGTGCTTCTTTCAACTCCTTAAGCTATGTGGTGTCATACGGTAGAGAGGAATAAAAATAGGATGAGTGTTGGAAAGAAGGTCAATCTTGAATTCTATCTCTCTATCGGGAGGTACCCCTGGGAGATCTTTTGAAAAAACATCAGGAAATACATTAACAATGATGACTGACTGAATAGTTGGTGCCTCGAAATTAGTGTCTTTAACTCTAACAAGGTAATAGATACAACCTTTGGATATTAGCTTTTTGGCTTTGAGATAGGAGATAAAATGACTCTTGCGAGATACTGTACTCTCGGACCACTTAAAAATTGGTTCATCAGGAATCTAAAACTACACCACACGGGTACAATAGTCTATAGATGCATAACAAGTGTGAAGCCAATCCATACCTAGAATAAAGACAAAATCCACCATGTCCAACTCTATCAAATCAGCAAGCATGACTCTGTGAAGAACAGTAATAAGACAATTTCTATCCACTTTCTTAGCAATAACTAACTCCCCTACTGGAGTAGAAACTAGGAAAGGCTCAAGAATATTTATGGGACTCATTTAAAAATTCACAGCAACAAGTGGGGTCACATAAGAAAAAGTTGACCCGGGGTCCAACAACACATAAATATCAAAGTGGAATACACGGAGCAAACTAGTGACAACATAGGGAGAATCCTTCCACTCCTGACGGTATGGTAGAGCATACAATCTGTTCTGGCACTGACTGCCTCTAGATCGAGACATAAAAGACCTGTTCCCTTAGTCCTATCTGCCTCTAGGCATGGGAGCACTAGCTGATGAAGGTGCTGGCATAGACAAACCGCTCTAGAACTCTAGGTCATTCCCTCTATGAGAACTATCCTGACTATACTTATGCTTCTCAGATCTATCCATTTTGCTACCCCTCACTCTATCTCTCTCTCTTATCTTATCTGCATCTATCTGCTGTGCATGTATTATCAATATAGAAAGATCCATAGCCCTATTAAGCATAGCAGTCCTACATTCTTTCAGCACTAAACCATTCACACCTGTCATGAGCTAGCTCATACTAGTTCGGGTGTCAGCCATCAAATTAGGAGAATACTTGTCCAACTGATTGAACTTAAGGCAGTATTCCTTAACAGTCATGGAACCCTATCTCAAGTTCATAAAATCCTCAATCTTTGCTTTCCTTACCTCAAGCTGGAAGAATTTGCCCAAGAAGTTACCTTGGAACACCTGCTAAGTTAGAGGGGTAGCATCCTCACATCTACCCTTCCTCCATGCTACAACTGAGCCATAAATAATGTCTGCCAACCTGTAATATGCTAGCTAAACACTTTCTTCCTCAGAAATATGCATCACCTATGTGATCTTCCTTAACTCCTCAAGGTATAAATATGGGTCCACACCTAACTTATACCCATTAAACATTATCAGATTCATCCGTATGAAATCGCAAATCCTAAAAGCAGCTAAATCACATCCTTGCTGATTCAAAACTGTGACCTGGTTATTGTCCTGAACATTAGTAGTGGCTTCTTGGGATAACGCCTGAAAGGATGCCCAAAACTCAGCATGAGACACACTCTCATTCAAGGTATCAACAGGTTGAGGTTGCACATTATTGTTTCTGCGAGCGTTTGCTCTTCGGGGAGGCATTTTCTGAAATAAGAGAGCACGAATTATAAGATAAGAGGGACAACTATAGGAATGACAGAATCTGAAAAAAAGAAACAAATTTTTCCTAAAATGTCTTGTAGCCTTTAGCTCATAGATGTGGTGCGCTACACACCGATGATCAAGACTCTACTTAACATGGCTTGTGAGACTCCCTAGGACTCCTTAAACCTTACGCTCTGATACTACTATACTGACTATAAATGGTGGGGAAGCTACTCCAAATATCACTAATCAGTACATGTGAATAAGAAAATAAACAACATAAAAGAATCTAACTGAATTCCCCAAAGAAGGAGAACTCATCATCTTGCTGGCTGGAATCTGCAATTGCCTGAATCTGAATGTGCATACTAAGTCTTATACCTATATTATGAGATAATGTAGCACATAGATATATATGTAGATCAGTACTTTGAGGATGTACTGAGTATATGGGATGCAGTGCATAAGTAAAACATATCTCGTGATCATTGTTTATAAAATAATGCATGATAAAAGAAAATGACTCACATAGCTTGAGTAATATGAAATTTGAATATCATAAGTCATGAAGAGTAAAGCATATAATATAAAACTCGTGAGTCATCATACTTAGTTCTGAAATTTATAGTTCTATTCCCTTCTCAAATCATATAGACTAAGTGATATAGAGCTCACCTCTGTATCTGAAAGCTAAGACTGTAACTTTGAAACTTGAATCTCAAAAAAACAACATCTGAATAAGCTTGTGAGCCTTTACACACACTTGATATCGTATGTTGGCTATTACATCGATGCCAATGACACGGTGCATCGGTCTGTGCTTTGCTAAATAAGTATTTAGTCATTAAAAAGTCGCATTCTCATGGGTAATTAGGTCTTTACCCACCTTATGCCAACCCCCAAAACATGAAATTAAGCCCCTTTAAAGGCAAAATCCATTCATCTTTCTAAAAAATTCTCAAGAAGCAAACTTTATGATCTCTAATTCAAGATTCAACCTTCAAGAACACTCTATCATTCTTCGTAAATTTGAATACCAAGGTATGTGAAGTGTTCATCCAAGGGTTTTCTTCCACCCTTGAAGTTCAAGAAACTCTTTCTACATACAAGTTAATTGATTTCATATATTTTATGTTGGATCTTGAATGTATTAATAATTATAATGTTAATGGTGATCTAATTCCATAATTTATCCCAAGTTTCATGCAAACTAGTTTAGTTGTGAAATTGAATTATGTGAACTACATGTCAAACTCTTGAATTGCAAGTTGAATGTAGAATCCATGATATTACTACATGTTTATTGATATGTGAAATACCCATGCTCCCAAGTGTTTGTCAAAATGCTTATGTAATTAGACTAGTCCAAGCATAATATGTTTTTGTGAGATATCAATCGTGCACAAGCTCCTATATAACAAGAACTTGACCAAAGATGTCTAAGTGATTGTTTTATTAGCAAGCTAGTACCATAATACTAATAAAGTCATGCAGTGATTTACTTTTCATGCTATTAAGTCCTGGGGGTATTTAATACCTGATGATTTGGATGCTTACCTAGATCCAGTGTCAATTACAGAATAATCTCAATTATGTCACGATCAGTAGTACTCTCAGTCAGTTATAAAACTCAGGAAAAACCTCAGTAGACTCAGTATCAGTCTAGTCTAGTTCAGTATCTAGTTTACACCTCAGTAAATTTAGTTAGTTAACAAAATTTAGAAGTATTTCATCAGTTAGCGAAACTCACTAAACTCAGTTCAATTTAGTTAGAGAGTATAATCAGTAATAGTTTAGTTAAGCCTAGTATGAACTAGGAATCAGTTCATTGTCTATTCAGTTGAGAGTAGGATTCAGCATCGAGCGAACCCAGGGATGGGGGTATTCTTGTCAATAGAGGGTTTGACCCTAAGTAGCAATTCCTGCATTACAGAATTGCATAGCCAGCGTAGGTTGAGATTTCTTTCTGCCATACTAGGTTTGATATATCTCATACAAATTTTCCTGCCTGGGAGAGTTGACTAAAGATCTTTCTATCAGAGAGGGTTAAATCATAGTTGTCTTTAACCATGGCATGGTACTAACATCCTTCCAACTAGGGTTACAAGTTGGACCCCAATCTATTCAAAAAGAGGTATGTCGGTTAGATAATTACCTCCCATTGTCTTAGTTTCAGTATTTAGAATAGAACTTAGTTCAGTTCTACAAACATCAGGTCTGTCAGACACAGTTACTCAATTTAGTATGAAACTTAGAATAGTTCCACAGAATTAAGAATGTCATACACAGACACCCAAATAACAGTAATATAGTATCAGTAAACTCAGATATCAGTAAATCAGTAATTTAGAACTCAATATCTAGTGTTATCATGACCTCAGTTATAGTTTACATATTCATGCATGTAATCTCATTCAGCTATACTTATGTTATTCAATCAGTATTGTTCATGCATATTAACCTATTAATCTTAGCCTACCTCACTTAGCATACCAGTACATTCAAAGTACTGACGCATATCTTTATTTTGTGTAATGATATCTTATATCATAGGTTCAGATGCACGAGCTCTCGATCCTACTTAGTAGTCTGATCCATCAGTAGCAGACTAGTGGTGAGTCCTTATTGCTCGAGGACAAATTTATTATTCTAGTATTTCAGTACTCAAATTATTTTAGTAGTCAAAGTTAGTTGGCAGCTTATCCCATCAACTCTTTATTCAGACAATAGAGGCTTTTTAGACTAGAGTATTTTAGATAGATATATCAGTATTCATTTTTAATACTCAGTATTTATTTACAGTTTTGAACCTTATGGTAAGTTTCTACCTAATTTCTATATAATATAGTATTATTATTCAGTTATTACAGCAGGTACCAGTCATAGGTTAGCTTGTGGTCCCTTGGGATTATGACCACCATATAGCATCTGGGGTATAGACTCGAGGTGTTACAAACTTGATATCAGAGCCTAAGGTTCAACAGAGTCCTAAGAAGTCTAAAATCCGTATCTAGTAGAGTATTAGGCATTGGTATGTAGCACACCACACTTATGGAGAGAAGGCCATTAGATGTTTTAGGAGAAGTTTCCTTTCTTTCAGTATTTATGTCATGCGAGTGAGCATGAGCTCAAGTTAAACTCTCAGTCTAATCCATTCTCTCCTTCTCGCTTACAAAACATGCCTCCCAAAAATACTATCAAAAGAAGAACCGAAAATTAGTCAGCACCTATCCCCTGGATGAACATGTCTCCCACACTAAATTCAGAGCAATTTTTACCACCCAAGCTTATTCCATGGCAGCCCAGAATGAATTCCCACCTATCGTTCTAACAAATCCTATCACCAATACTGCTATATCTAGGATTTTGGACTTCACCTGAATGAACCCTCCATCGTTTACTGGGTCTAAGTCAGATGAGGATCCTCAGGAATTTCTTGATCAAGTGCAGAAGGTTATAAATATTATGGGGGTGATAGCTAGTGAGAATGACGAGTTAGCTGCATATCAGTTGCAGGATGTGGCTCACTTATGGTTCAAATATTGGAAAGCAAAAAGGGCCACAGAGGTAGGGCCCATAGAATGGGAGAATTTTGCTATTGCATGTCTGGATAGGTTCTTCCCGCTAAAGTTGAGGGAAGCAAAGGTTTTTGAATTTATCAATTTGAAGTAGGGAAATATAATGGAACAAGATTATTCTTTCAAGTTTACTCAATTAGTAAGATACGCTCCTCATGTAGTAGTAGATAGCAGAACAAAGATGAGTAAGTTTGTGTCAGAGGCATCTAGTGGTTTGGTCAAGGAGTGTAAGACTACAATGTTGATTAAAGGGATGGACACATCTAGACTCATGGTCTATGCTCAGCAGATAAAAGAGGCTAAGAATAGGAAGAATAAGAAGGAGAATATGAGAGCGAGAATAGGTAGTTTCAACATTCCTTAGCCGAAGTCAGAGGGTGGGAATCATTCTCAATTCCACCTAAAATCCTCAATTTTAGCTCCGTCCTTAGCCATTGCTCCTATGTCGAAATTCAGAGATGGCAATAGAGCTATAACATCAAGCCCTAAACCCTAGGGTAGTATTAGCAGTGCCCAAACAAATCCTCTCTGCCAGAAGTATGGCAAAAACCATCAGGGTGTCTATAGAGCTAGCAGTAATGTATGTTACAGATATGTAAATCCAGGCCACAGAGTCAGATAGTGTCCTAAGGTGGGTTTGCAGAGTCAACATAACCGTCCCTCAACTCAGTTCGGTCGCTCGAATTAGCAGCCTCTTTTAGTGCCAACTGTGGGCAACACCCAAAAAGACTATATGCACTTTAGTCCCGACAGGATCAGGAAAGTTCTCCTAATGTGGTCACTGGTACGTTACCCATTTATTATTTGGATGTGTATGCTTTGCTAGATCCAGGAGTTTTTTTGTCGTTTGTAACTCTCTATATAGCTGTTGACTTCAGAGTCAGTCCCAAAATCCTTGCAGAGCCTTTCTCATTCTCTACCTCAGTGGGCAAATCTATCATAGCGCGGCGGGTATACAAGAACTGTCCAATTATGGTATCTCAAAAAGTCACTTCAACAGACTTAGTCGAATTAGAGATAACCAATTTTGATGTCATTCTCAAAATAGATTGGCTTCATTCCTAAATGCCTCAGTCGACTGTAGAAATAGAATTGTCCTTTTTAGTTTTCAAATACGCCCATCCTAGAGTGGAGGGGTAGTACTTCAGCACTTAGGGGTCATCTTTTTTCCTACCTTAGGGCAAGGAAACTAATATCTAAGGGATGTGTCTACCATCTCATTCGAGTCCAGGAATCTAAATCAAAAACCCCTACTCTTGAGTCAGTATCAGTAGTATGTGAATTCCCAGACGTATTTCCCAAAGATCTTCTCAGAGTTCATCTTGAAAGGGAAATCGACTTTGGAATAGACCTTCTTCTAGATACTCAGCCCATATCTATTCTGCCATACAAAATGGCACCTACAGAACTCAGATAATTAAAAAAATAGTTAAAGAATCTCCTAGATAAGGGATTCCTCAGACCCAGTATGTCCTCGTGGGGCGCACCAATTTTATTCGTGTATTAGAAAGATGGGTCCCTCAAAATGTGTATAAACTATCATCAGCTAAATAAAGTCATGGTCAAGAACAAGTATCCACTTCCCAGAATCGATGACTTGTTTGAACAACTCAGGGTGCCAGTTACTTTTCTAATATAGACCTCAGATCAGGCTATCATCAGCTCAGATTCAGAGAATGTGATATTTCAAAGACAGCTTTCAGAACTTTATATGGTCATTTTGAATTCTCAGTTATGTCCTTTGGTCTTACCAATGCCCCAGAAGCTTTCATGGACTTGATGAACCATGTGTTCAAGTAGTACTTGGACATGTTCTTCATAGTCTTCAGAGAGGATATCCTTGTTTACTTCCGTAGTGAGTATAATCATGCAAACCATCTCAGAATAGTATTACAGATCGTCAGAAACTATTAGCTATTCGCCAAATTCAATAAGTGTGAATTTTGGCTAAGGTCAGTAGCTTTCCTCGGCCATATCATTTCTGGTGAGGGCATTAGAGTTGATCCCTAAAAAACTAAACCAGTGTGAAACTGGCCTAAACCCATCTCTCCATCAGATATCAGGAGTTTTTAAGCTTAACTGGCTATTATCGATGGTTTGTTAAGATATTTTTATCTATTTCATCCCTTATGTCTCGATTGTCTCAAAAGAAGGTCAAATTTTAGTGGTCAAATTCTTGTTAGAAGAGTTTTCAGGAGTTGAAGACTCGACTCACCTCAGCTCTAGTTTTGACTCTACCAGATAGTTCAGATGGCTTTGTTGTGTATTGTGATACTTCTAGGGTTAGTTTGGGGTATGTTTTGATGTAGAGAGGTAAGTCCATAGCCTATGTCTCTAGATAGCTTAAGCCTCAAGAAAAGAACTATCCAACTCATGATCTTGAGTTAGCAGCAATAGTACTTGCCTTAAAGATTTTGAGGCACTATTTGTATGGGGTGTACATTGATGTGTTCACTAACCATAAGAGCCTACATTATGTGTTTCTCAAAAAGACCTAAACCTCTGTTAGAGAAGGTGGTTGGATTTGTTGAAGAACTACGACATGCCCTTAGTAGGATGTCTATGGGTAGTATTGCTCACATAGAAATCCCATGTAGTGGCTAATGCCATTAGTAGGATGTCTATGGGTAGTATTTCTTACGTGGATGATGGTAGGAAGAAGTTATCTCAGGAAGTTCATCAGCTTGCCCGACTAGGTATCCATTTAGTTGATTCAGCAGAAGGTAGTATATGGGTGCAGAGTAGTTCAGAATTATCTCTGGTTTCCAAGGTGAAGAAAAAGCAGGATAGGGATCCCGGCCTAGTTAAGTTAAAAAAATTAGTCAGAGAAAAGAAGACAGAGGTTTTATCTCAAGGAGGAGATGATGTATTGCATTGTCAGGGTCGGCTATGTGAGCCAGGTGTAAATGACCTAAGAAAGAGGATTTTTACAGAAGTGCAGTGTGTGCGTTACTCTATTCATTTAAGGGCCACTAAGATGTACCGCGACTTGCGGGAGATCTATTGGTGGAGTGGGATGAAGAGAGACATTGCAAAATTTATAGCTAAGTGCTCGATATGTCAGCAGGTTAAGATTGAGCATCAGAAGCCAAGTGGGCCCATATAGGAGTTCAGTATTCCCACCTGGAAATAGGAAAAAGTAAACATGGATTTTGTGATAGGTTTGCCTCGTACTCATTGTCAACACGATTTATTTTGGTTCATTGCAGACAAGATGACCAAATCAGCTCATTTTCTACCAATCCATACCTCTTATTTAGCCGAGGATTATGCCAAGCTCTATGTCAGGGAGTTGGTCAAATTACATGAAGCTTTGTTATCTATTATCTCAGATAGAGGTACACAGTTCACCTCTCGTTTCTGGAAGGCGCTCCAAAAGGGTCTTTGTACCCAAGTCCACCTTAGTACAGCTTTTCACCCTCAGACATATGGTCAACCTGAAAGAACCATTCAGACTTTAGAGGATATTCTACGAGCATGTAAGGTAAACTTTAAAGGTAGCTGGGATGACCACTTGCTTTAGATTGAGTTTGCATATAACAACAGCTATCATTCTAGCATTCAGATGGCTCCGTTTGAGGTGCTCTATGGGAGGAGATGTAGATATCCCATTGTTTGGTTTGAAGTGTGTGAGGCCACAGAGGAAGGGACTGACTTGGAATTTAATACCTTAGAAAAAGTTCAGTTGATCAAAGAAATGCTTAAGACAGCTTAGAGCTGACAGAAATCATACGCAGATATGCGCAGAAAGGATCTCAAGTTTGAGATTGGTGATTATGTCTATTTGAAGATCTCTCCTATGAAAGGAGTGAAAAGATTTGGCAAGAAGGGGAAGCTCATTCCCCAATATGTCAGTCTTTACTGAATTCTCAATCATTTTGGAAAGGTATCTTACGAGCTTGAGTTGTCTTTAGACTTAGATTTAGTCCATCCAGTGTTCCATATCTCCTTGCTAAAGAAATGCATAGGTGACCTATTAGTTGCAGTCCCTGTAGGGGGTATAAACGTTCAGAACAGCCTCTCATATGAGGAGATTCCAGTCGAAATCCTTGATTTCCATATTCGCAGACTGAGGAACAAAGAGGTCCCTCTAGTCAAAGTTCTTTAGCGAAACCAGTCCATTGAGGGAGATACTTGGGAAGCATCAGTAGATTGCAGACCAAGTATCCTCATCTCTTCTCCTTAAATTCAGACTCAGCCTAAGGTAACAGTTTTCCCTTGAACTTACTCAGTTTCATGCTCAGATTTTCTTTATAAACTACGTATCAATTACCATTGCATGTCCAGACATACATTCATGAGTCCTTCAGTTAGATACTCATGTATCAGATATGCATGTTCAGTAAAAGAGACTCAGCTTATCAGCAATCCCAGCCATGTATTCATGCATCAGATATGCATGTTTTGCATGAAATTTCAGCATATCAATACTGTTAGTCATGAAATCATGTCACAGTTGTTCTTGTCTCGTATTTAAAAATACAGTCTATCAGTATTCTTAATTTAGTCAGTCTCATTCAAGGACAAATATTCCCAAGGGGGAGATATTGTAAGACCCCACAAAATCCTAATCTTAACTCAGACCTTTAAAGATTGTTAAGGGGTCCCAGACTTAGAAAATTTTAGCCAACTATTCAAACTTAGTGTTATTTTAGCCTTCGTAGGTTGGCAACTCTATTTCATGATCCTCATGACCTTAAACTAATAATTTTTAGGTTGAATCATGATCAGGTATGTCAATTGGTCTTCCTGGAGAAGTTTTTGATTTTTTGGACTTCGTTTTGATCATATTTGAAAGCTCAAACCAGTGGATCGACATAATCTCAACATACCGCATCATCCATCGTGTCGATTAGTATTTTTCCCGAGCTCCCAGTGCTAATTCCAATGAACCGATGTAGACTCGATGCAGCACATTGAATATCGCTTCAATGCCAATAATGTAGTGCATCGGTCTGCACATTGCTAAATCAGTTTTCAATCATTAAAAAACCGCAGCCTCAGGGGTAATTAGGTTTTTTCCCACCTTATGTCAGCCCCCAAAACATGAAATTAAGCCCCTTTAGATGCAATATCCATTCATCCTTCAAACACATTCTCAGGAAGCAAACCCTAGGATCTCTAATTTAAGATTCAGCCTTCAAGAACACTCCATCATTCTTCTCAAATTTGAATACCAAGGTATGTGAAGTGTCCATCCAAGGGTTTTCTTCCACCCTTAGAGTTCAAGAAACTCTTTCTAAATACAAGTAAATTGATTTTATGGATTTCATGTTGGATCTTGAATGTATTAATGATTATGATGTTAATGGTGATCTTATTCCATGATTTTTCCCAAGTTTCATGCAAACTAGTTTAATTGTGAAATTGAATTCTGTGAATTACATATCAAACTCTTGAATTGCAAGTTGAATGTAGAATCCATGATATTACTACATGCTTATTGATATGTGAAATACCCATGCTCCCCAAGTATTTGTCAAAATGCTTATATGATTAGACTAGTCCAAGTATAACATGTTATTGTGTGATATCAATCATGCACAAGCTCATGTATAACAAATGCTTGACCAAAGATGTCTACGTGATTGTATTATTAGCAAGCTTGTTCCATGATGCTACTAAAGTCATGCAGTGCTTTACTTTTTATGCTATCAATTCCTAGAGGTATTAATACCTGACAATTTAGTTGCTTACCTAGGGCCAGTGTCAGTTAAAGAATAATCTCAATCATGTCACAATTAGTAGTACTCTCAGTCAGTTATAGAACTCAGGAAAAACCTCAGTAGACTCAGTATCAATCCCATCCAATTCAATATCCAGTTTAGACCACAATAAATTCAGTCAGTTAATAGAATTCAGTAGTATTTCATCAGTCAGCAGAACTCAGTGAACTCAGTTCAGTTTAGTTAGACAGTATAATCAATAACAGTTCAGTCAAGACTAGTATAAACTAGGAATCAAATTAGTGTCTATTCAATTGGGAATGAGATTCAACACCAAGTGAACCCAAGGATAGGGGCATTCCTACCAACAGAAGGTTTGACCCTTAGTAGCAATCCCTGCATTACAGAACTACGTAGATAGCGTAGGTTGAGGTATCTTCCTGCCAGACTAAGGTCAATACATCTCATATGAGTTTTGTACCAGCGATGGTTAATGAAAGAGCTTTCTGTCAGAGAGGGTTAACTCATAGTTGTCTTTACCCATGGCACAGTACAGATACCCTTCCAACTGGGTTACTAGTTGGAACCCAATCTATTTTGAAAGGGGCATGTCGGTTAGATGATTACCTTTTATAGTCTTAGTTTCAGTCTTTAAAATAGAACTCAGTTCACTTCTATAAAAATCAGGACTGTCAGACACAGTCACTCAATTTAGTACGGAACTCAAAATAGTTCCACAAAATTAGGACTATCAGATACAGTCGCTCAGATAACAGTAATACAGTATCAGTAAATTAGTAATTCAGAACTTAGTATCCAATATTATCATGACCTTAGTTATAGTTTATGTATTCATGCATGTACTCTCTTTTAGTTATACTCATGTTATTAAGTCAGTATTGTTCATGCATATGAACCCATACATCTTATCCTACCTCACTTAGCATACCAATACATTCAAAGTACTGATGCATACCTTTCTTTTGTGCTATGATATCCTATATCATAGGTTCAAACGCATGGACTCCCAATCATACTTAGCAGCCCGATCCATCTGCAGCATACTAGTGGTGAGTCCTTATTATTTGAGGATATATTTATTATTCTAGTATTTTAGTACTCAAATTATTTCAGTAGTCAAAGTTAATTGGGGACTTGTCCCATCAACTCCTTGTTCAGACAGTAGAGGCATTTTAGACTAGAGTATTTTAGATAGATATATCTGTATTTAGTTTTTAGTACTCAGTATTTACTTTTAATTTTGAACCTTATGGGAAGTTTTCACCTAATTTCCGCATAATACTATATTATTAATTAGTTATTGCAGTAGGTACAAGTCATGGGTTTCCTTGTGGTCCTATGAGATTATGAGCATCGTGTAGCATCCAGGGTACAGACTCGGGGCGTTACACTACCACATCACCTACAACAGGTTTTCCCACACAAGGGTTGGGTAACACTTTACCACTTCTAGTTGTAATAGCCATGCATGAGTTCTCATTCCTCGAATTCTATATAGTATCACTCAGCAATATTCCACTCTTTCACTAATTGAACGTTACTAATAGTTGGTTCATTTTTTGATCCAATTTCTTAATTAATGTAAAGTGTAAGTCAACTAATTGACTCATAGATGCCAAATCACTCTTCATCTCCCTCATTCCAATGTCAGTTGACTCTACCCCTTTTAACAACCTACCTATCATGTCCTCCATCAATATTTTACCGGAACTAGTAGCAGTATTATCACAGTTCCCAGGAGGTACATACAACCCACTTCTATTATTTTTATTTTTCCAACCACCTTGGTCACGGTCTTTATAACCAGCTTTGTCATAATAATTCTGACCTTAATTCCCTTGGCTACTGCCTAGAAACCCCCTGATTATTCAAGTAGTTTTCCTCCTTCTTAGAATCTGATTCTGCTCCCCTACGTTGAGACCCCAAAGCTTTCACATTTTCTATCTTCTCGAATAGAAAATGCTTTGTGAGAAAATCTATCTTGGTCTTTATATGTACCATATCGTGATCACGTTCCTTTTCTCTCCTATGTCGTTCAACTGATATCCCACTAGACATAGTATTGCTTGCTACAACAGAATCCCTGGCATTCCAAGCTCTACTTTTCTTAGTTAATCTCTTTAATATCTCTGCAACCTCAGTTAAAGTAAGGTCCATGAATGCTCCCCCTGCAGTATTGTCCATAGTTAACTTCGTAATAGTGTTCAAATCCCTATAGAATGTTTCCATCAAGTGCTCATCAATCATTTTATGGTTAGGGCATTGTATCAACTTCTTATTAAATCTCACCCATGTCTCATGAAGAGATTCATTCAGTAGCTACCTAAAATTACTAATCTCGTCCCTCAACTGTAACATTCTGGAAGGCCGAAAGAACCTTTCTAGGAAAGTTTCTTTCAATTGTCTCCATATTATTATAGAATCAGGGGCTAACTCATTCAACCACAGTGTTGCCTCCCCAAATAAACACAATAGGAATAGCCACAGGGATTGTATTCTACCCCACTCCTACATTATCAAAGGATTTACAGATATTTATAAAGTTCACTAAATGCATATTTGGGTCATCTCCTAGAAGTCCACCAAATAGCCCCTTGAGGTTTATCAACTATATCATAGCACTTGTGATGTGAACTTCACCCCTTATGCTAATGGTGATGTAATAAATTCCCTTGTGGCACTAGCTTTATCCAAATTAGCATCATCATTGTCATCAAGAGCAAATTGTAAAGCAGCCTGACGATTTTCTATCTCTCTAAATGGCCGACTTTGATTTACTTATGCAGCTATATTCTCTACATGTATTCTGTTTTCATGGTCAATCAAATCCTCATCCCCCAGTTCATCATCATCTACATTATCCACCTGAGCTGGGTTATCAGTATTTTGCTATTAAGTTGTGCATTAGCCAAAGTGGCTAATCTTTTAGCTTTTTACTGATCAGCCATTCTCCCGATTAATTGAGGTTCTAGGTTAACAGGTAATAATGGTTCTGTTGACCTTCTGGTTTGTGCCATATACAACAAAGATCTTGTAATGATCAAAAACAACTGACAAACATAAAATTAGGAAACTTATCTTAAAGTCAATTATCACAGATGTACTTAATTGAAAATCATATTCCCCGACAACAGTGCCAAAATTAGATACACCCAAATAATACCTATCTTATGAGAGAGTAAGTTATCTTTATTAAATATATAACCCAACTAGGTTGGGGTCATATCCTACAGGAAATATGGTGTTAACCAAGGCTATTTGTGATTCAACCGACTAATAGTTAACAGTTCCCATTAATTGAGAGATTTTTATCAATCAATTGTTGTTGTTCAATTTTTTTTAGTAACTCAAAGTCAATATTTCAATATTTTAAATCAATGATATAATAAAACTAGAGTTGTGATCACTATCAGTATTGATGTTTATCGAATAATAGTTGTAGCATTAAATTCTCATGACTTGCGGGAAACAACAAATTATCATTATCAATAGTTGATCCAAGTGTCTTTCAACCTACTTAGATACTAGATTTACTAATTCTTTCAAACTTAGAAAAATCTCCTATTCACACTAATTTTATCTTAAGTTGCTTAATCTTGTTACAGCATTAATCATTAGATGGAAAGTTGGTCTTTCAAAATCCCCATTGATAATTTGCTTCCATTAATTGATTTCTTAATTCAAGCAAATCAACTTAAGGCTAGATATATTGTTTGCAAGCAACAAAAAAATTTCATTGTAATAGAATTATCAAGATGTTCTCTCAGTCAATCGAATCTTAGCCAACTATTAAACCAATAAAATAAAACTCATAGATCCCACAACTCCAATTATGGGATTTAGTTCCTCATAAGATAGAAAGAGATAGTTTAGATTAAATACATAATTAAAAAGTAACTAAATTACAAAAGATGGAATTGAAGATTGTTCTCCTTCAAGTTCAAACGAGGATCCCAAAAACAAAAACAATAATTCGAAAAACTAAATTTAAACTTAAGAGATCCTAATGTAAAAGCTGCTATTTTTTTAGTAAGTTCAAGATGCCAATGAAAACCTAAGATTTTTCTATAAACACCAATTACCTTCAGGATTTGAATTTCAAACACCAGACTTTCCACACCATAGCTGACGACTATACTTGACGACTTATCAATAAATTGGCGACCTATCAATCAAGTTGTCAATAGCTCTTTCAAACACATGCATTCTATCTACAAATGACGACTTTGTCTCATGACCTATCAATAGGTTGACGACTTATCAGACAAGTCATCAACTTTACTTCTTTAGCATATAGATTTTGTCTATGGGTGATGGCTTCCTTGACTCATCAATAAGTTGACCACTTATCAGACAAGTCATCAACTCAACATCTCCCACATGTAGATATTTTTTGTGGGTGACGTCTTCCTCTGATGACTTATCAATAGGTTGACAACTTATCAGACAAGTCATTAACTGAAATCTTCAGAACTTAGCTTCATATCTATTTCACCAAAAATGCCCTTCTTGACGTAGTTTACATAGGTTTACATGCATCTTGACTTTCACTGTAAAATCACATGAAACACAACAAAAAACAATAATAGTTACTTAAGAACTTACAATTATTTTAATCTAAAAGCCTTAAATGTGCTAACACAAAGTTAGCACATCATTGAATTGTTAGTCATAATTTTGTTTAATCTCCTTGAACCTAGCTCTTTGATCTCTAGCCTATTAGGTAGATTTAAACTATGATGACTTGTACTAGGTCATAACCTCATTCCCTCCTATGATCTCTCAGCTGTATTTCTAGGTAGGCCATTTATAAATGGATCCGACACATTATACTTTGGCCTCACATAGTCGATCATGATAATTTCACTAGCGATTACTTCCTTAATGGTATTATATCTCTATTTTATATGATGAGATTTACTATTATACATCATTCTCCCCGCCCTACCTATCACATCTTGGTTATCAAGGTGTATGTGTACTGGTGTCAAAGGTTTTGGCTAATAAAGGATATCTTCCAAGAATTTTTGAAGCCATTCATCCTCTTTACCAACTTTATCTAACATAGTAGATTCATATTTCATTATAGAGTGCGCAATACATGTCAGTTTGGATGATTTTCAAGAGACTGCTCCTTCACCTATAGTAAATATATCTACTCACAGATTTTACTCCATTTGATTTGGTGATCCAATTTGCATCATTATTCTTTAATACTATAATATATTTGTTAAAATGCAAAGCATAGTCTTGAGTATGTTTTAGATACCCCAAAACTCATTTCATTGCCATCTAATGAATTTGATTAGGGTTACTTATGTACCGACTCAATTTACTAATAGCATATGTTATGTCTGGTCGCTATAAATCATGATATGCATCAAACTTATCAACACTCTTGGTTACTCCAATTGTGAGCCACTTTCACCTTTATTCTTTTGAAGTGCAAAGCCCATATCCAATGGTGTCTTGGCAAAATTAAAATCCAAATACCTAAACTTGTCAAGTACCTTTTTAATATAATGAGGTTGTGATAACACCATTCCTTATGGAGTTCTATGAATTATTACCCCTAATATCACATTTGCAACTCCAAGTTCTATTACGTCAAATTGACCCTCAAGCATTTACTAGTAGCATTTTTGTTAGAAATGTCTAAATTGATGATAAACATGTTAACCACGAACAAAAAAATAATGACTTTCTGACAGGAGTGTATTTATGTAAACACAATTATCACAAACATTTATCTTGAATGAATTTGTCAACATGGTTTGGTAAAACTTTGCATGCCACTATTTGGGTATTTGCTTTAGTTCATATAGTGGCTTAACAAGTTTGCAACTTTCCTTTCCTTACCAGGAATCACAAAAACGTCAGATTGTTCCATGTAAATTTATTCCTCCAATTGTCCATTAAAGAAAGTTGTTTTCACATTCATTTGATGGTTTCCAAGACCATATTCCATCGCTAATACAACCAACATCCAAATGGAAGTTATCCTTATTACTAGCGAGTATGTGCCAAAATAATTAAGGCCTTCTTTTTGTCTAAAGTCTTTCAACACATGTCTTGCCTTGTATTTTTCAAAAATACTGTAATCTTTAATATTCCTTTAGAAGATCCCTTTAGAACCTAAAGATTTATTTCCCAGAGAAAGATCAACCAACTCCCAAGTATAATCTCTCCAGATTAAATCAATCTCACTAGTGATTGGACCTTTCCAAAAGAATGATTCCAAAAATGACATCACCTTTTTAAATGTTTGAGACTAATTTTTAAAAAGAAATGTTACAAAATTTGATCCAAATAAAGTCGTTGTTCTTTGTCTCATTCTATGCCTTGGATTCTCTTCTTCAAATATATTCTCCTCTGGTTCATTCATAGGTCATTTAGACCCTTCAATAAATGGCTAATATCTAGTCTTATACAGATAAATATGTTCAAAGAACTCAAGATTAACTAATTAAATTACCATATTATTATGGATATCTAGATATTTGTATCTATAAACCAGAAATCAACATAATTTACTATTTGTAGCATATTTGTTCCTATTTTTACCCTTTTAGGTATAAGAACTTGGACTTTGGCTAGACGTCCCCACACATTGAAATATTTCATGTTGGATTTTCTTCTTTTCTATTTCTCATATAGAATATATTGTGTCATACTAAGGGGCACTCGATTGAGTATTCGATTAGCTGTAAAGATAGCTTTCCCTCATAAGTTTTGCGGTAAGCCTAAACTTATAAGTAAGGGATTCATCATTTTTTAACATTCAGTTTTTACTTTCCACAATTCCATTTGTTTGACGTGAATATATGGTAGTAGTTTGATGGACAATTCCATTTCCCAACATATCTCTACAAAGACATATTGTCTACCTCTATCACTTATCATCATTTTAATATTTTTATCAAATTAATTTTCAACTTTAGTTTTATATTTCCAAAATTCTTCTATTGTTTCATCCTTACTATTCAGTAAATAAACATAACAATATCTACTCATCAATAAAATTTATGAAATACTTTTTTCCATAATAAGATGGTGCTGACTTCATATCACAAATGTTTGTGTTAATTAAGTCTAAGGGATTAGAATTTCTTTCAACAAACTTATACGGATGCTTAGAATACTTCGGTACTTTGATATATTGAACTTAAGTTAGGCAAAACTTCTAAAATAATTAGTTTTTGTAAGGTTTTACATGTCCTAAACATTAATGTGATAATTCATTTGACTCAAGCAAGTACGAAGAAGCCTCAACTTTCTTTATTTCAACAACCATTACATTAAGTTTTAAAATACCCTCAATGAGATAGTCATTTCCTACATACATCATTCTTGATAAATACAACTTTATCCAAAATATACGTAAACCCATTTTTAACAATAAGTGTTGTTGAATTAAGTTCTTCCTAATAGTAGGAACATGGAGAACAGTGTTGAGAGTCAACACCTTGCTAGAAGACATTGTTAGGTATATCTTACCACTTCATTCAACCTTAGATGTTGCATTATTTCACATGAAGATCACTTCTTTGGAATTAGTGGTATCATAAGTAGTTGAAGCTTCTTTTTACGAACAAACATGTCTAGTGGCTCGTGAATCAAAGCACTATTTATTTAGATTTCTAACTAGATTGCATTCACTGATCATTGCACATAGATTTTCAACTTTCCCAGTTGCTTCCAACATGTTTATTTGATTTCTTTTCTTGTTCTTCTTCTTTAGAACTTGACAATTTAGAGATTTTTGGTCAACTTCACTACCATTGTATTACTTGCCTTTGAAATTTTTCTTGTTATGCTCTGTCTCTTGTCCAGAGAATTTCTTATTATTATTATGGGTAGCATCATCCTTAACAAGATAAGCATTAACATTGTTGATTTGTCATACAATTTATTGTCCTCTTTTATCTGGAGATGATTAACAAGATCTTCTAAATCAGACAATTAGTTTTCAAACATTTCTTTTTTAGGAACATGGGGATTGATAACGCTCAACTTACAAGTCAATTAAGTACAAGCCAGTTGTTGTTAATATATTTATCCAACTTTGGAGTCGGGGTCAAATCCATAAGGAACAATGTGAGTGGCAATCAAGTTAATTCAAAATAATTGATACAAGTTAGATTCAAACCAATATTACAAGAAGATAAAAATAGGGGGTGAGAAGAGCATCAATACTAATGTTTCTTTTTTGATTTTTTTCTAGTATAAATTCGGGATATGAATAATTAGAGTTTTAACAATTAGGCATAGATCTTGGGATTATGTGTTACTAAGGAAAGTGACACGTAAGTGCTAATAGCCGACATCATTTTAGTAGATCATATATGGGTAGGTTCAGTTATAGATTTTAATGCTAGTCTTTCAACAAAACACCAAACTTTCACCCATTGATTCATTCGAATACCTAATGGGTATGTTCAACAATTCATAACCAAACCTTAATTTAGGCATCCCAATTTCTAGGATAATGTCCATGATATAGTCAACTCCATGACCACCCTTATCGCTAAAATAGTGATAGATAGGCAAACTATACACATAATTGTCTATCATTGCTTTAGTCTCCATATCTTTCTTTCGAGGATGATATGGATTCCTAAAGTTCGCCCAAAACTCTTCTTTCGAAGATAGCTATGAGCTTTCTAAAGCTTGGAGTTTTCTCCCATCAAACCCATATGGGTATTTAGGACTTTCACCCACAAATCCCAATCAAGTTAGCATAGTAATGACAAAACCCATAAACATGAACTACCAATTAGAGGCTAACAATAACAACCCACACACACTTTAACCCCTATTCACACATAACCCCAAGAGGGAGATCTAGCTACATATAAGATAAATAAGCATAGATATACCCATAATCTCCATTCAGATGACTTGTTGAAGATTAAGTGAATGTTACTTCATACTTTGCACTCCTACAAATCAACAATGGAAGTGAGCTATTCCTCCACACAGAAGGTCTCCAATGTATTCTTCACCCAAAATTTATATAATATTTTCTTCTCTAAGAGTGGAGGCTATGAACTCAAGAGCTAAACCTAAAAAATTAGGGAAGATAGAATATTATGAATAATTCTAGGGTTTGAGTCTTTTTGTCAAAATTGGGATCAGCCACATGCATTTCTAGATTTGCCCTTGGGTTGAACTCTTCCGCTAAGTCGTGATAGCACCAGCTTGGCCGTGACCGCGGCCTCTAAGACTGCGATAGACTTATGCGACCGTAGTCTATTGATCCTACTTGACTGCCGCAATCATGGTCAGTAAACCACGACCGCGGTAACTGAGTCCCTTTTGCTCCAGGTCTCCAGTTGCACTTTCTTTCTCCCTTTTTGATCATTTTAAGCTCCAATCCACATCTTTTTGTCCCCTCAACTCTATTCCTACAAAGAGTGGATATTAGTACATTTAATCACAATTATGTCTCATTTATTCATTCAAAATAAGGTAATGTGCATGATTGTTGAGTGTGATTGAGTGGTAAAATCACCACTTATCAACACCCCTAACTTAAAGATATTGCTTGTCCTCAAGCAACACTACCTCTTACTATGAGACACAATTATCTATGCCAAAATTTTATGCCTTAAAGATCACAATCATCTCAACTTTAGTCATCACCACAAGTTGCTCATTACACATGTGCTAGGCTAGTTTCACTACACCCCTCATTATAAAATTGCAATATCTACGGATGCATAAGATTTTAAAGAGCAATCAAGAAACAACAACTAATTCTCTAGAAGTGACTCACTTTTTGACCAAACCTAAGTCTTACTCCATTTGCCTCATAGCTCAGATGGCGACGAAATCACCAACCTCAACTTGTTTCACATCCCAACCTCACAAAAAAGAAAATTCTACACACCAAGCTACCAAATATGTAACAAGGAATTTTAAGTACAAAAACTCTCTCCCCCATAAAAGAAATCTCTATGCAACAAGTGTCATACCATAGGCTTGACCCTATTTTCAATCGCCACTACAAAAAAAAGTAAATGGTTGGAGATCTCAAAGGACTTTCTATGCTTGTTACATAGGTTCGGGTTAGGGTAGGATATCAGTTGAGAACAACATGACTACACCCTTCCTTGAACATCTACATAACACTTTTCAATCCTCCTTTTTGACTATGGGCCACTCTTCTTTGTTTTCTCTCATTTTCCATGCTACCTTCTGCCTTCTTTGTTCACCATTTTCTTCCATTTTTCTTTTTCTCCCATTTTCTCCCAAGTTTGACTAGGATCGGAGACCACCCCCATTACCCAAATCAACCTCTATCTGTCTGCCCTGAGTTGGCTGAATTTCGAGTATATAACAATATAGTGTAACAACTCACATGAAAACTCTGGGATAGGATCATAATCGTGACCAACCCAACCGAGCCCAACCATCCCATACCAACCGTCCCACCATACCAAACCAAACCAATACCACAATAAGAGATATAAACTAGGCTATAACAAAATAAGTTCCAAAACATAATATGATTAATCTCAAAATGAAATACGATAGAACAACCAATAATATCATCAATCGATATCATCCCCAATACCAATGACAATGCTAAGGCTGACACCAATACCGATCTCATCCATTCCAACCCATAGTAGTACCAGAAAGCCTCTAACCAAAAGAGTAAGAATATCCGATTGGGACATGCCCCCAACCATAGCCAAAACCAATATCCAAAAATAAACCAAAATATCTAAATATATCCATTATATGAAATGGACCCTTTCAGAAAGATGGAAGCTCACCACTTTAATCAGATAGTTGTCCCCGAGTAAATCACTATATAGGAGGAGTAGAACGATCGATTCCTGCATAGCATGGGTATACAGCCGCCCAAAGATGGGTTAGCGAGTGAGCGCTAACATGAACTCAGAATAAGGATAAATAATGTCATTTATAGAACCAAGTAAAACCATCCATATGCACACAACCATATATATATAACCACGCCAGGAAAGGTAACCGGGTTTAGCATGCCATTAAAAACTTTACCTGGGTTGTATAGCTTTGTTGTCCTAAACCACCCACGGGCTGTATAGGTTCAGCTCTCCCAACTGAAAGGGCCCCAGTGCATGAAACCGCATGACTAGGGGAAAAAACCTGGGATGACTGGTACATCCCCTAAATATAAAGTGTGATATCATGCACACGATCGCTAAAACCAACCTCACATCGGCAAATATGAGTTTTCAATTTTTGTCCCCCCAGGTTCTTCACCTTTCATGGTTTGCTACACACCCCGCCATTATTGCCCAATTAAAATAATTACCAAGCAACCAACCAGTCCATTAACCATTTATTAACAAAGTCCATAAATAGTGGTATCATCATACCAATAATAACATGCAAGGTTGGTCCATAGACAACCATATATAGTTTAAGGGACTTCATGTACCCTTCATGAAGAAACCAAACGATCTGTATCCAACCATATGACTAGTACCATCAAGTCCTACCCATTCGAGTGACCAAAACCCATCCCACTAACCAACACTAGTCAGCATACAACTAGACTATATCATTTGTACCCCAACATATGGCTCATACCCCTGAGTTATATTAGGTTCAAAAACTAGAACTCTAAGAAATTTTCTAAGTTCCTTAAACTAAGGTGTTTCAGTCTCCCCCACTAGGTACATTCATCCCCGAATAACAGACAAGGTAGGGGTAACTACACGCATGAGACATTTGCATTATCAAATATAGTTCCAATCCTTAACAAAGTTTGAAAACAAAGAGGCAAAGAAATTAATCTTTCCTTTCACAAACTCAAAAAATAAAGATGTGTTGAAGACACAGACCTTCCGCATGAATCCCAAGAGCGGAAAACAGATGCGGATATTTAGACTTCATGTCCTCCTTCATTTCCCCTGTAACTTCTTCCACCTTATGGTTCTGCCATAGAACCTTAACCGAAACCACATCCTTGGTTCGCAACCAACGAACCTACCTATTCAATACCTTAACCAAGACCTCTTCATAAGACAGAGAGTCTGAGATACCAAACCCCTCCAAAGGAACAATCAAAGAAGGATCATCAGGATACTTTCTCAATGTGGAGACATTAAATATTAGTTAAATCGAGATCAATCTAGAAGGAAACTCTAATTCATAAGCAATATTTCCAACCCACCACAAAACTACATAAGGACCAATATATTAAGGACTGAGCTTCCCCTTTTTACCAAATTGCACTACTCCCTTCATGGGAGATACCTTGAGGAAAACCTTATCCCTAACCTGAAACTCTAAGTCTCTATGTCTAACATTCACATAGGACTTTTGGTAACTTTGGAAAACTTTAAGCCTATCCCGAATTACCTTCACCTTCTCCATAGCCTGGTAAACCAAATTGGGACCAAACATATCTGCCTCTCCAAGCTCAAACCAACCAATAAAAGATCTATGCCTCCTACCATACAATGCCTCAAAAGGAGCTATACCAATACTAGAATAATATCTATTGTTGTACGCAAACTCTACCAAAAGTAGATGGTCAACCCAATTGCCACCATAATCAATCACACAAGCCTGAAGCATATCCTCCAATGTCTGAATAGTTCTCTCTGCTTGTCCATCCATCTAAGGATGAAAGTAGTACTTAGAATCACCTTAGTCCCCAACCCTTTCTAAAAAGACCACCAGAAGTGAGACGTAAACTGCATGCCATGATCTAAAATAATTGAAACAGGTACCCCATGCATCTTTACAATCTCTTGAAGATATAACGTTGCATAATTCTCCAATGAAAAGATAGGCCTCACTGGTAAGAAGTGAGCAGACTTTGTAATCCTATCCATGATGACCCAAATCAAAATATATAGATTCCGAGACTGGGGAAGACTGGTAATGAAATCCATATTAATTACCTCCTATTTCAATTCGGTCAAAACAATATCTTGATACAACCCACTAGGTCTTATGTGCTCAAATTTAACTTGTTGACACACCGAGCACTTGGCTACAAAATCAGCCACATCTCTCGTCATATAGTTCCACCAATACATCTCCTTAATATTTGACACATCTTCATGGAATCAGGATGAACAACATAGCGCGACTAATGTGCCTCAGCCAAAATCCTTTGCCGTAAACTGTCGACATCAGAAACACACAACCTCTCTTGATACCGTAAAGTACCATCACCACTGATCTCAAACACCATTACCTTCTGCATACCTTCGTCACTCTTGATTTTCATCAAGATAGGATCTAGCACTTTTTTCTCCTTAATCTCTACACCAGGAGATAACCAAATCACTTTCTGTACCATTACATCTCCATCTTCAGAGTCCAAGAGAAGAACTTTAAGATTAGCCAAGCGATGAATATCCTTTAGTAATTCCTGTTTTCCTTTCTCCACATAAGCCAAACTCCCCTTGGACAAGCTGCTAAAAGCATCAGCAACCACGTTAGCCTTACACGGGTGATAGTGAAGACTTATATCATAGTCCTTAAAAATATCCAACCATCTACTCTATTTGAGATTGAGCTTCTTCTGAGTGAACAAATACTGTACACTCTGATGATCAAAAAAGATGTCTACGTGCAATCCATATAGATAATACCACCAGATTTTCAAGGCAAAAACCACTGCCAACAACTCCAAATCACGAGTAGGATAATTTCTCTCATATACCTTCAACTACCTGGAGGCATAAGCAATCACCTTCCCATGCTTTATTAATACACAACCAAGCCCTACCCGAGATGCATCACACCAAACCACAAACCCATCATTGCCTTCTGGTAAAGTTAGAATTAGAGTCAAAGTCAGCTTGTCTTTCAACTTCTAAAAACTTCCCTCACAAGCATCTGACCAAGAAAACTTAACCTTCTTCTAAGTCAACTTAGTCAAAGAAGAAGCTATCGACAAAAATCCTTCCATAAACCGCCTATAATACCCAGCTAAGTCCAAGAAGCTCTGAATATTGGTTGGATTCATGGGTCTAGGCCACCTCTTAAACACAACCACCTTTTGAAGATCAATCATGATCCCCTATCTAGAAATAATATGACCAAGAAAAGTCACAGCGTTAAATCAAAACTCACAATTAGAGAAATTGGCATACAACTACTATTCCTTCAAGGTCTGCAATACCATAAGGAAGTGATTAGCATGATCCACCAACCTTTTTGAATAAACAGGATGTCATCAATAAAAAAAATCATGAAGAGATCCAAGAACTGCTTAAAAACCCTATTCATTAAATCCATAAACGTCGTCGGGGCATTAGTCAATCCTTATGACATTATCAAGAATTCAAAATGCCCATATCGAGTATGGAAAACCATCTTAGGGATATCCTCCTCCCAAATCTTAAGCTGATGATACCCATACCGAAGATCTATCTTAGAAAAGAATTTGGCACCTTGAAACTGATCAAACAAGTCATCTATTCTGAGAAATGGATACTTTTTCTTGACCATCACCTTATTCAACTGTATGTATTCAATACACATCTGAAGAGAACCATCATTCTTGCATATGAACAACATCGGTACACCCCATGAAGACACACTAAGATGAATAAACCCCTTATCTAGAAGATTCTTAAGTTGCTACTTGAGTTCCCTCAACTCAACTGGAGCAATTATATATGGAGGAATAGAAATTAAATAATTGTTTGGAACTAGATCAATACCAAACTCTATTTCCCTATCCGAAGAAACACTAGGAAGATCATCCAGAAAGACCTCAGGAAACTTATTTATTATCAGAACCGGATGAAAAAATGGATCTTTCGAGTTAGAAAATTTAACCCAAACCAAATGATAAAGACAACCTTTAGAAATTAACCTCCGAGCTCTAAGCTAAGAAATAAACATCCTCCTAGGAGCTAAGGAATCACCCTTCTACTCTATAACTGGTTCACCAGGGAACCTAAAGACAACCTTACGGGTCCAACTATCCAAGGACACGTAACAAGAGTATAACTAATCCATCCCCAGAATAATGTCAAAATCCACCATATCAAGTTTAAACAAATCCACCAAAGTCTTCCTACCACCAACTGATACTACACACACCCTATAGACTCTCTTAGCAATAACCGAGTCACTTGCCAGGGAAGAAAAAAAAGGATCTGAAACAACCTCAGGATCAAAATTAATACATACAGCCACAAATGAGCCCACATAAGAAAGAGTAGACCCTTGATCAAATAGATAATATACATCATGAGAAAAGAGTTGAAACATACTAGTAACCACATCAGGCGTGTAACATACCAGTAACGACATCAGGCGATGCCTTAAATTCTCATAAGAAAGCTAAAGAATACAATGTATTTCGGCCAATACTTTAACCAAGAGTAGTAATAGAAGTGGAAGTGGCACCATCAAGTGCAGGAGCAGAAGATAAAGCCACCGGTACCTTATTTACTCCTGTAGCAACCTTATTAATTGGATAATCCCTGAGTTGATAGCATGCTTGGCCTAAAGCATTTTCACTCCCTTCATTGTGATAACCCTAATGAAGACGACCATATGACTGACAAGGAGGGTATAAAGATACTGACTGAACCCTACACGCCTGAAATTGGGCACCTTGTGCCCAAAAATTATCACTATCCTAATGACGCATGTCACTCGATTACTTCAGGTAAAGAGCACTACCAGTAGAGAAGGATCCAGAACTCCCTTATTTCTTTTTCTGCCTTTTGTCATATCCTAACGACCTTACAACTGAGCACCTCCCTGATTAAAAAACCTGCTCATCTTTTTCTGCCTATCTCCAAACTCTACCTGTTTTTACTTCTCATCTTCTACCTATTGCATATGAACAATCAACCTAGAAATATCCATATCTATAATCAGCAAGGCAGTCTTACTTTCCAAGATCAAATCCCAATTCAACCCTGAAGCAAACTTTCTTATTCTTGCTCGTATGTCAGCCACCAAATCAGGATCATACCTTGATAGCTGATGAAACTTCAAGGCATATTCCTTGACAGATATTCTCCCCTGCTTAAGATTCACAAACTCCTCCATTTTTGCTTCCTATGGCTCTGGAAGAAAGAAACAATCCAAAAAGCACCAGAGAAAGCATCCCATAAGGATGACTCCTACATATCTCCTCTATCCCTATCCCATTCCTCGTACCATTGGTATACAACATCCTTGAGCTGATAAGCTGCAAAGTTTACACCTTCCATATTAGTGTCCTGGATCACCTTGAATATCTTCTCTATTTCATCCAAGAAACCCTAAGGATCCTCCTCCACCTTTACACCAGTAAAAGTAGAAGGATTCAATTTCATAAACTGACCAACCCTTATAACCTCAGCAGACAACCCACCAGACATATCCCGCTCAGCCTGAGCAGCAACCAATTGAGCAATAGTATGAATATACTAATTAAATTCCACATTAGTCACCTCGCCCTGGGGAGGACTAGTAGAATCAGGAGAAACTCTAAAACTATTGGGGATAGGACTCTAAGATCAAAGACGAACTCCAGATATAGGACGTACCCTATCAACATTGCCCCCAAATGTGATTGAAGAATTTCCTTGAGTTTCAAATCATCGAGGCATAATCTAAAAAGAGAACAACCAAGGATTAGAGAAGAATTCCAAGACTTAGACTCCAAGTTTAAAACTAGAATACCAAAACCAACCTCACATCAGCAAATATGAGTTTTCAGTTTTGGTCTCTCCGGCACCTCTACCTTCCATAGCTTTGCTACACACTCTGCCATTATTGCCCAATTCAAACCATTACGAGAAACCAACCAATCCATTAACCATTTATTTACCAAGGCCATTAATAGTGGTATCATCATACCAATAATAACTTTTAAGTTTTGTCCATAGCCAACCATATATAGGTTTAAGGGATTCCATGTACCCTTCATGATTTCTAATTAACCAAAACTATGGCCACCAAGGCCTTTCCAATCTATTTAAACTATTCACACCATTTAGGGTTCCATTACCAAGTTTAAACCATGCATAAGTTCTATTGAAAAACTAATATTATAATGAAAATATTGTTGTAGGCATTTTATCAAACACATTGGGGGCATAATATTTTTAAAACCAAAGTCCATTACCAAAGAACTATTTCCATGCAACCAACTATTCAAAACCACCATTAATGCGTATAAAAGCATAATTAAAACATGGAAAAACCATAACCAAGCATTTATAATCAAAACACCTATACTATATTTAAAAATCTAAAATCATACAATAATGAAATCATAATAACATTGTGAAAAACCATTCCTTTTATTGGAACTAACAATGACGGAAAAGAACATGCCTTAATTGACAAAGTAGATGGAGAGAAACCACCAACAAGATCCCTTAAATTAGTCCTCTAGTTGAAACCCTAGCTTCCTTTCCCAAAAGATTTTGAGAGAATTATAGAGTGTTTAGGAAGAGTTTCTAAGTATTAATAAATAGAATAATAGGGTAAATAGCCTCCCAAGTAATTTATAAATCATAGGACCTTATTAGGATATGTGGGGAAATGTCCAAATTACCCCAACTTAAGTTGCACAAAAAATCCCATTATAGGGGTACGACTAACCCTCACGAGTCGTACCCTTCGATATGAGTGGTACCCTCTACTCATATCTTAAGCCTTAACCCTTGGACCCAATATTATCCAGTGTATGAATCATCCTACCCAAGTCATATCGACAATATACAATTTGTACCCTTCACTCGTATCACTGGCAAAATAGAATCACTGAAGGTTTGAACACTATCCACCATACAAGTCATGGGTACTACTCGTACCCTGGACTATGGATCCAAGTGAACCACTCGTACTCAGATCTAACATAAGTTACCAAGTCTAAGATTAAGTGAAGAAACCAAATGATCCGTATCCAACCATATGACTCGTACCACCAAGTCATACCTATTTTATTAACCAAAATCCATCCCACCAACCAACACTAGTTAGCATATGAATGGACCAAATCATCCGTGCCCTAACATATGACTCATACCCATGAGTTATATTGGGTCGAGAAACTTAAATTCCAGGAAATTTTCTAAGGTTCAAAAACCAGGGTGTTTCACATGCTTCATATATGTTGTAGACTTTGTCCTTCAGGGATACACAATAGGAGCATCTACAGCTAAATATGAGATCAACTTTAGAATCAACAAATACTCCTAACATTTGACTTGAATTATCTTTTAAATGAGGATTTATCGATAATTTCTAACATATTTCGTAACTGCATATTATCTTCTTTTTATGTTAGAAAAACTAACATACATCTCAATTTACTTTAGAGAATCTATTTTTATACGTCATGATATATTCATTAATCGTACCTCACATCAATAATTATTTGATAAAATATTTAGTTTCTGACCTTGAACCAATTGAGAGGGAGAAATAAATCATAATTTATTGGTTCAATGCATGCAAGTGACACTGTAAGTAATATATCATATTTTAGATCAACACATAAAATTTTATTCTCATAAGTAATGAGTCAACTATTTATCAAAGTCATTCAATGACAAAACAACATTATTAAGATAAATTGACTTGATTACTCAATCTAGAATTATGCTCTTAACTCAATCTATATTAAGCAAACAACTTTACAAATTTCAAACTGTGGGTTGACAATAAA
The DNA here is from genome assembly GCA_030864225.1 of Capsicum baccatum var. pendulum. Taxonomy (NCBI): domain Eukaryota; kingdom Viridiplantae; phylum Streptophyta; class Magnoliopsida; order Solanales; family Solanaceae; genus Capsicum; species Capsicum baccatum. Next base: position 283,130,938 of record CM061555.1, read on the forward strand.
TATACATGTGATTGGCTTATTGATGCATCTATTCAATATATTACATGACAGGTAAACGGACCCTTATTCATCTTTTTTACATTAATAATATTTTGAATGGAAGTGAAGTTTATTATGTAGGTCAGATAAGAATGAGTAAGCATGTATTTTATGAACTATGCAATGCTCTTAAAAGAAACAGGTTGTTGTGTTCAACCAAAAATATGTATGTTCAAGAACAAGTATTGATATTTTTAGAGATTACTAGTTTTAATGAGTGGTTTTGGATGATTGGATAACACTTGTATAGGTCAACTGAGTCTATTCATAGATGCTTCCATATTGTATTTTAAGCAGTTTTGAAGCTCTTTCTAATTCTAATAAAATCACCGAGTAGAACTATCCAACCGAAGATAACGAACAATCATCGGCATTATCCCTGGTTCACTGTAAGTGACATACAAAAATGTTAAATTTTATATCGTTTATGAAAAATACTACATATAATTAATGTAAGTTGTCTATAGGATTTTGTAGGAGCAATAGATGGAACACATATTCTTGCATCTATTCCTATTGAATAAGAAAATAGATTTTATGGTAGGAAAAACACAATAACACAAAATTTATTAGTTGTTATCAACTTTAATTTGAAGTTCACATATGTGCTTGCTGGTTGGTACAGATCTGCACATGACTCATGCATATTAAATGATGCATTAGAGATACCACAGGGGTTCTAAATCTCCCAAGGTATCTTACACAATCTAAAGTAGTTTATAGGAAGAAGTAGGTGAACAATGTATATTAATTAACTTTATTTTGGTCTTGTAGATAAATATTATCTCATAGATGCGGGATATAGACTTCGTATGGGCTTTTTTTCTCCTTATAATAGAATACACTATCACTTGCAAGAATATAGTAACCATCTTCCCAAAAAGAAAAATAACTATTCAATTTTTTCCATAGCACTAAGATCTTAGATTGAACATGCCTTTGCTATTCTTAAAAGACGATTTCGTATGATTGACAATGAACCCTTTTGGGGCTTTCACATACAAGTGGATATTGTCTTAGCATCATGTATTTTACATAATCATATAATTGATTTGGAACCAAATGACAAGATAATATAAGACGTAGATGTTGAACCACTAATTCAACCTTAAAATATTCAAATTAATTAAAGTTCTCAAGGAAGTCAAAGCTATCAAACATAAAGAGAAAAGTGTGAAGAACCTAAAGAATGATCACCCAAAAGAGATCTTACTGCTCATGCCATATTTATAAATTATGATAGAAGGAGGAATACGAAACTTTACTATATTAAAAAACTTTGTTAGTTGAATATTTGTTTGTGATTTTTGTTCTTAATGCTTCCTTGTTTCTTCTTCCTGTTCTAGTTACTGTGTAGATTCTATATAAAAGAAACACCTTTCTGATTAATAGTTGTTTCCTGGTCTAAAATTGTGTTTTTCTATCAGCTTCGAGTGTCCTTTTTGCTCTTTTTTTTAGTATGTACTGAGTTTACAAGTTTCTGCTAATTTGGAGGGCAATTATTAAAGCTTTTTGAGCCACAATTGATATTTATGTTCTATCATCTATAGTAATGAGCTTTTGGTTTCTATAGTGAGTTTTTATTTCCTATGGAAGACCTTAGGTAACCTTTGGTCTATGTATGAGTTACATGTAGAGAGTAATGGAGGGTTTATCTGAATATGGTTGGGAGGGATTAGATAGTTATAGGGGTTTAAATTCTTCAAATCTTGTAGAAAGGAATTCTAGATGTCAAACAAGTAACACTAGGTCCTTGGATGATGTGTTGCATGATTCTGGTTTTGTTCCAGGTAGAAAAGTGTAATACCCGTGCTTTTTCTTAGCTCGAAAATCATCTCAAAGATGTTAGAACTTGCTTTGAAAAAAGAATTTATTCTTATAAACATGGTATTTCCATAATTTGAACTTCTTATCATATGGAAAATTGAATAAGCTTTTCATCGATATATAATTAGCCCAAATCCGACACCCGAGTGAAGAGTTAGAGCCTTTTTAGTGAGACAGTGTTTGACCTGAGCCTTCAGCTCATCGCGGAGATAGTTCAAATGGCAATTGTCAATTTCCAGTGTTGCTCCACAATGCTGGCACATCGTGCCAAACTTCTAGGTCGTAGATAAGGTGAAAATGTGATAGCTCCGCATCGCGCCACCGTGCAATTTCCCAATTATCAATTTCTAGTGATACAACACGATAACGCCGCATCGCGCCAAGGGCCCAATTCAGGAAATTTTACTAAAAATTAAATTACGTGTCCAGGGTTAAAAGGGTCAATTTCCCCCCCCCCCCCCATATAAGCTTCCAAACACGGGATTTAGCCCTTATTCATCCAAAATATTGATGTTTTTCTCAAATACTCTTAATAACTCAAGCTAGGGTTTTCATAGAAGGTCCGATTTCAAGAAGGTTTCACCATCAATCTTCACGAAATCACAATCTAAGGTATGCATATGTTCATTCATGGGCTTCTTTCGTCCATGAAGTCCAAGAATCCCTTTTCAACTACAAGTTATGGAATTTCTTCATGTGTTCATTCTTTGTAAGTTCTCTTTTATGTTGATAAATGAGGAATTGATTTCTATGCCATGATTTGATGATAAATTCCATGCGGTTTGATTAGTATAGATAATGATTTACGAAATCTCATGACTAAAACCTTGTATGATGAAATTGGAATTGAACCGTGATGTTTAATTGTTATACCATGATGTTCACATATACTATGCATATCATATGTTTGATAAAATGCCTAGATAAAGGAAATTTGTCTAACTAGCATGATATCATAAAAATTCTCATAAATGTACAAGCTTATGCCTATTAGAAGTTTGATGAAATGCTTCAATAAATGTATTGTGGTGATTATCATGTATTTAAGAATATCAAGTCATGTCAGTTTCCTTCCATCGAGTCCTGGGGGTACTTGTACCCAAAATATTAGTTGTATGCCTAGATCCATGTCATGTTTTCACGATACTCTCAATCAAGCTATGAACTCTTAGACTTCAGATAGTCTTATGACTTAGGAAAAATCTCCATGATCTCATGACTCAGTCAGTTGTCAGATATCAGTAGTATTTCGTCAGCCACAGAAATTCAATAACTCAGTCCATGCTCAGTTCAGTTCAATAAATCATGTTCAGTGTCCATTCAGATGGGAGTAGAAATTAGCACCAAGTGAACCCAAGGATGGGGACTTACCTGTTATACGAGAGTCTGATTCTTAGAAGCAATCCTTGCGTTCCAGAACTATGTAGCCAGCATAGGTTAAGACATCATAGCCTACTATATGAGGGTAGATGAGGTGGCTTAACCTGTTATGTGAGGGTTCCCACTGTTCTCGCTAGAGTTACCTGTTATATGAGGGTTACTCACATGTTGTCCTTACCAGTGATGCAGTATTGACACCCTTCTAATTAGGGCATAGATTGGACCCCAGCTCAGTTATTATAGCACATTTGGGGCATGTCGGTTAGATACTATATCCTATAGTTTCATGTTACAGAATCAGTACTGTCAGATACAGTCAATCAGTCTCAGTAATAGAACTTAGATAGTTCTTCAGATTTTAGGACTGTCAGATACAGTCAACTCAGATACAGTATGAAACTCAGATAGTTTCATCAGATTCAGAACTGTCATCTACAGTCACCCATGTTATCAGTTATATTCAGATACAGTCATTCATGTTATCAGTTATGTCATGTTATCAGTATCCAGACTCAGTAGTCATGCTACCACGGTATCAGTATCATGTTATCATGTTATCAGTTACAGTTGCGTATGTACGTATGCATTCTCACGTTTATGTTAGACAGTCAATTAGTATTGATCATGTATGTAAACCCTTGCATATAGCCTACTTCATATGTATACTCAGTACATATGTATGATGCATTCACACTATGGTTCTTTCTTTTTACGTTACACCATAGGTTCAGAGACGCGAGTTCCATATCAGCAGTAGATTCCAGATTCAGCAGTCAGAGTAAAAGTGAGTCCTCATCCTTCAAGGACATAATGATTTTCTATTATCTCATTGATTAGGTTATTAGTTGGAGTTAGTTGAAGACATGTCCCATCAACTCCTCATTCAGATTCTTCAGACAGTAGAGGCTTTCAGACTAGATGTAGACTAGATACAGACTATCATGTTTTAGACTTCAATTTTGTTTTGGGTATTCTATTACCCCACATAGATGTTACGCTATTCAGTTATGTTCAGTATTGAACCTTATGGCCTTTCAGTGCATGTTTTTGGACTATTATGTTATCTTATGCAGTATACAGGTACAAATATCAGTCATGGGTTAGTTTGTGGTCCTTCGAGGTTTTGAGCACCGTGTAGCATTCTGGTTCAGCAAATCAGGTTGTTACAAAAAGAAAGGGAGTGAATTGAGTTGCTTCGTGTAAATCGCCTTAAAGCTCAAGGTGGGGTTGTAGAGGATAGGCTTACTATGGATCAAGGTTTTTGTAGAAGAGACTGTAGTGACATTAGTTTGAGGCAGTGGCTGGACAATCTAGAGAAAGTTGTTGATGCTCTTGAATGTTTGCACACATTCACCCAAATTGTAGAGATTATAAACCTGGAACATTCACAGGGAATAGTTGATAGTTGTTCATAATGCACTGAATAATTGTCCTATAAGTAACTTTCTTGTGAGTAACTCACTTGTGCAACTTAGTTTCTTGACCTATAATAGTAAACAATGAAGAAAAAAAGGAAAGAAGTAGTTTAAGTAGTCAAAACCAATGGAAAATTTGATGTTGGAAATCCTAGCTGATTTAATGTTGATTTAAATATAATTGGAGACATTTTTTGTTGTTGTATTCTCAGCTTATAGTGAATCAATTCCATAAATGAGGTAGAACTGTATGATTTATACCATAAATGAGATCCATGAAATCTTACATATAAGACAAAGTTGCGATGTTTTTTCTTATTTGGAAATATTTTTGAAAGAATAATTATAAGCATCATGATTAGTTGTTGTGAGTTTTAGACTTTATAGCATTGATTTTATATGGAAAATGCTTTTCATCTCTCCAAATTGTGGAACAGATTGTAGTTGTTGTACCTTCCATGCTAATTTTGAGTCTTTTAACTTAGAACGTCTGGGCATTTGATATAATAATCCTACAAATATAGAAGAAAATAGTTGGAAATGGTTGATCAGAATAGAATATTAGATGAGCATTTCATATAGACTTTTGTTGCACAATAAAATTATTAATCTTGAAATTGAAAATGCAACAACAAAGGAAAAAACATATATAGTTAGCATTACCCCTAGATTTTTATGTTTTTAGGCTGTATTTTTTCATAGCACGCCGACATCGATCCTGTTTGTAACGTGATTAGAGTGTGAATTCATGGTCGAACATAGCACTTGCTTGATTATACTTTTGGTTAAAGAATAAAATTATGTCATTTCTATCAACTATGGCTTGATGACAAGCATATGATCCTAACATATTGTTCATAGTCAAGTGATGGATTCTCAAAAGTAATAACATAGAGGGTCTGAACAGAAGAAAGAAGAAGCAAATTAGAGTTTTTATTGCTTAGGTGGCACCAGAGATCTATGGCAGTTTTAAGATATTTGAATTTTATAGATTTGGATTTGGGATTCCATGTGACAAACATGATGACGGACGGGCTAATGAGAGGACGACTCAAAGATATATAAGGACCAACGGGTTTCTTGGTCGACAAACTTTAAAAAATGGATGCACATAACACCTTAAGCAAATCCCACCTTGCATCGCAATAGAAAACCAAAAGAGTTTTATACATAAGACACATAAGACATAAATTGTGTTCAAACATTAAGATATAACAATTTCATTGTAAGATGTTCCTAAAGAAATATCTTCCACATCATCCTGAACTGGTACTTCTTTTCTAGTTGTTGTATTACTCAATCTCACATAAGCCGGGGTGAGGGGTGATAGAAATGGTGCTTTGTTGTGATCTTGGTTGATGCTTACTTGTTTTTAAGGCTTTCTATTAGTTTTTTACTTTCTTATTTAGTCTCAATTATATGGCATATTATAGAGAGCTTCTAGTGGCACATCCTAATCATGATATCTATTTTTTGTTTTTGTATTGTAAGCACATCCTAATCATGATAAGTTCATCAACAAGAAGATTGATATGTTTGATAAAATGTCTTATGTGTGGAAATGATCGAGCTAGGAGTGATTGTGGTAAGTCCTTTAGTGACATAGACGCGGTTTATAGTTCGAAAAAAGAAAATGATGATGATATTAAAGCACCTTCTACGAAAAGAGATGTGCAAGATATAATGAGTGAAACTTCCTAAGTCAAGGTAACTCATAAAAGAAATCATTCTTTGGATATACAAGATGTGGTTGGTAACATATTAACTAAACTTGGAGAAGTAGCCACGACAATTAGTAAAATGACTAATAGTCACCTAGATGTGATGAAGTTGTATGAAGAAGTAATGACGATCGAAAGTTATGACGAAAAATTCCTAGGTGATGCTTTCGATTATTTGGTGCAAAATGACACTTTAGCCAAAGCGTTTATGATAAAAAGTCAAAATCTCCGTAATTTATGGTTGGAAAGATTCAAACGATAACGATAGATAAACAAATGGGTTTGAAGAACATAGCTTGATGGGGTATGGAAACAATTATTGTTCACACACTTATGTCTTGAAAATGTAGTGTCTATTTGCTAAATACTCAATTTTGTGGATTTTCTGATTACACTTAACTGCTTCAAGTTGTCTTACTATATGCAAATCAACCTGCAATGATTTATGTTTAGAAATGATGTTAGAAACAATTTATCAGGGTTGGAATGAAAGAGCATATGGAACTATTTTCCTAAAAAGTGTTTACACATCGACCAAATACTAGAAAATATTTTTCGAGGAACATTTTTCACTCACTAACCAAACACCAAAAAATAATTTCTAGAAAATGTTTTTCACTCACCAACCAAACACACCCTAGATCAAGTTGAAAAGTAACATGAAATTCTAAACTTGGTGGACTCTATATGATCAGTATCAAACTTTAAGGATCAATTCGAACTGACCTTTAACATTAAGGGAGTAACTAGGGTATTTTGTGTTGAAGATGCAAGGACGTCCCTTCCATCACACTCCCCTTCTCGGATTTTGACTGAGATTGCATAGATATATTTTTTTTCGCTAACAAAAAATTATCAAAGTCTGTGTATACTCGGTTAGCACCAAACTGCAGTTGGAACTGACTACCCAACTTTTTTTTTCCCTAAAATTGAAGTCGAAAATACACATATAGAGGCTCTGCCAAGTTGAGTGGATCTGTACCTAAACGGAATTTTGAAAAATGGGAGTGTGAAGAATTTGGTTGTGGATCAAGTTTGCTGCCGTCTTTTTGGGAACTATCTATCTCTTTCGTATGTGACATTTTTGTACACTCTAATTTTGCTGATTCTTTCATTTGATTTTGTACACACCAGTTCGAATGTTGAGGTTATCTTTTGTTTGTTGTTCGCGATCTACATAAAGAAGGCGGAGCAAGGAGCTGTACCCGAAAGAAAGGATGAGTGAGAACAAGAGTTTTCAGCTTGGCACTATTGGAGCTTTGTCTCTATCTGTTGTTTCGTCTGTATCCATTGTGATATGCAATAAAGCGCTTATGAGCTCTTTAGGTTTCCGTTTTGGTGAGTTAAATCATGTTCCATGCATCAGCATTCTCATCATGTTGAATAGAATATCTAAATGTGAATAATTGATTAAATTTGATGACACATCTATGCCAGAGTTCATAATTTTGCTAGTATTTGGAGGTATGCTGAAGTTGGATATGCTTCGGTTTTGTTTCCTGCCTTACTCGTTTTTAGTTTTGATGACGTAAAAAGTTATCCTGGCATGATACTAGGTCCTACTAATTACCGATGGACGAATAAGTTAGTCCTTCCTCTATACTAGTATCTTCCGATAAATATGTGGTTGGATTCTTAGTAAAGGTACGGTGTATATTTGGGTAGTTTTGAACATGCAAACTGCAGTGAATAGTACTTGATGGTTGCAAATTCATGCTTAAACCACCTAAGAGTCAAGATCTACCGTTTTACTTACCTAGATTTTGCAAGTTGGCTTTATTGGATGTTACAAGTTCCAAGAGAGAGATGGGATGATAGCGTACTCCACAAATTTCGTTTTTTATGGCAGCTACAACTTTGACGAGCTGGCATCTACTGGTCACTTTTTGCTCCCTCCATGTGGCGCTATGGATGAAGCTATTTGAACATAAACCTTTTGATCCAAGAACTGTAGTTGGATTTGGTATTCTGAATGGAATTTCAATTGGGTTGCTAAACCTTAGCCTTGGTTTCAATTCTGTTGGTTTTTATCAGGTACGTTCTTTTTCTTCATCTTCCTTCATCTCTATTGCAGATAACATTTCTACATAATGAATTTCCTGATTTCCATACTTTATCACTAAATGTGTTAGATGACGAAACTTGCAATCATACCATGCACTGTACTGTTAGAGACACTTTTCCTCAGCAAGAAGTTCAGGTTAGTTTATCATTTTTATGGGTTAATCAATGTTTTGAATTTTGATTGATGCATTTTCCTTTTTGAGTTGGCTAATTTTCCTCTGGATTGCAACTTTGACTAAAAGATGACATGGATAACTCCTAAAGCTGCATAAGCTGCTAAGATCGGTGAACTCGCTGCCCAATCCATTCATAATGATCCAGTACTGTTAAATCAGACAATGACAACCACACTGATTCTTAGTCAAACCTATAAGGCCGAATCATGTTTCCCTAAGCAATCAACTGGTTATTTTAAGATGGTCTGACAGAGAGTACTTCATCTACTGATGCTTTGCTTTTAGCTATGTAACTTTTTGCTATACTTGGTTCTCATAAGATTCTTCTTCTCTATTTGATATTTAACTTGAAATTTCCTTTTTAATTTATTACAGTCGGAGCATTCAACTCTCTCTTTGCATCCTTCTTTTGGGTGTTGGAATTGCGACTGTAACGGATTTGCAGCTGAACTTCCTGGGCTCTATCTTGTCACTCCTTGCAGTTCTTACCACTTGTGTTGCTCAAATTGTATCCTTCTAAAGTAGCTGTCTCCTCATTTTCATCATTTACACTGTTTTGTCATATCAAGCAGCATAAGGATCAGATATGGCAAGTCTCTGGGGGCATAGAGTTCTTTGGCTTAACTGCAAACTAGTGAGGGATGCTTTCATCATGCTATCAATTTTCATATTTGGCTTCTAAGACTAATATGGAGATGCAAAATCTTTATGAAATCTATGTAGCCTTTTTTGAACGTATAACTTGCCTTGTTATATCTTTTTAGATGACCTTAAACCTCATATCTATAGTATTTTTAACTTTATTTCATCTCGATTCAATGTCATAAGCTTGAGCATCACCAAAACTTTTTATACATGCTGTCTTTTGGAATTGCATTTCCTTCTTGTACTTATTTTTTGAAATGGTAAGAAAGGATGTAACTGATATAAACAAGAAGGCAGTAAGATGGTGTTTTGTGGATACAAAGTCATGGGAATCCCACTGCAAAAACAGAAAGGGGATTCCAATCTACACCGAGTGCTTTTCCTGTGGTGAGTTGATGATCATCTGAACAATTCATAGCTTTTCACCCATGTTATGAATATATAGCATTGTACATATACCATCACGGTCCATATATCTTTTCTTCAAGTTAGTCCTTAATTAGCTTCTTTCAGATGACCAATACCATCCAGAAGAAGTTCAAGGTTTCTTCAACTCAGCTGTTGTATCAATCTTGTCCTTATCAAGCCATGACTTTGTTCATCTCTGGTCCTTTTCTGGATAAGTTTTTGACGCAGCAAAATGTATTTGCCTTCAGATATACACCACAAGTGCTGGTAAGCATTATGAACCCTTCTTGGACAATGTCCTTACTGTTCTCTATAGTTATGGATGAGGTATGATTCCCAGCCTAATTCATGTTTGTAATTGCAGGTTTTCATTGCTCTGTCCTGTTTGATCTCGGTCTCTGTTAACTTTAGCACATTCCTTGTGATTGGAAAGACATCCCCTGTCACCTACCAAGTCCTTGGCCATCTTAAAACCTGTCTAGTATTAGCTTTTGGATATATCTTACTTCATGACCCATTCAACTGGAGGAATATTCTTGGGATCTTTGTTGCTATGATGGGAATGGTTCTTTATTCATATTGTTGCACCCGTGAAGGTCAGAAAAAAGCTACGGAAGCATCAGTACAACTTCAGGTATAACATGATATTTTTGTGCCATCAGATGCATTTTATTTTGTCGTCAGACGTATAAAACAGTATTTAACTAGTCATGCAGCTAATGTCATCACTTCTACTTTCATTTAAATGAAAACAGACCAAGGAAGATGAATCTGATCCTCTAATAGGCATGGAGAACGGAGCTGGTGCAATAAATGATGTAGCTCTCCCAATATCCCCAATTGGGAAAGCAGACAAGGATTTGCGTGCTCGAGACTACAACCGTTGAGAGTAGTTTAATTAGCATTCCAAGATGCATCAATTGAATTATGATGAGATTGATAGTTCACCATGGGATTAATGCAATTGCTACAATACTTCCCCTGCTTCAAAATCACATTGAGTAACAAAGAATGCCTTCATTTCTGCTATATTGCTGTTTGATGTCTAGATTTGAGAAGTTACTACTGTTCCGTTGTAAGCAATATTCTTATATAATTAGAATATTTGAGGCATAGTAAAAATGATTTGATCAGAAATTATTTGAGTTGCCGAATAATGTTATCTCTGAACAGTATATATATATATATATATATCTTATTCTAAGCAGCTTTTCTCCAATCTGCATACTTGATGTTATCTCTGAACAATATTTATCTTATCCTTAGCAGCTTTCCCCAATCCGCATACTTTCCTTGTTTGACATTGATGTTTCTTATTAAATCCAGCTACATCATTATTCATTACTGTGCCCAAATTGTGTTCAGTTTGTGGAATATAACTCTTTTGGATGATAGGTGATCTATAAAATATACATCCAAATAACTCGAAAGAACCCAAGGAAAAAAGATCATTGGTGATTCTTAGTACCCTCTAGGGCCGTTAGGACTTTGGTTCAGTGATAATGACGTAGCACATGAACTGCAGGTTAGACATAGGTCACAAATTTGAACTCTTTCACTGATTGAAGCATGGTATTTAAGTGGAAGCAGGATAGGTGAACTTTAAGTACAAAATTTGTGAGGATAATTAGGGTTGGGCGAGCTAACAGGATAGGTGAACTTTAAGTTCTAAATTTGTGAGTATAAGTAGGGTTGGGCGAGCTAACTCACGAGGAATTTCTCGACTATGGTAAAATGTTCGTAGTACCCTCTAGTTCCCAACCTAGGAATAGGATGGAGTCATTGTTATGTAAGGGATTAGATGATAAGGAGAAGTGAAAATAGCAGTTGAACTGTGAAACTATCTTAAGCACGGACAGAATGTAAGTTTCCCTGACAGCTAAGGAGACCAGTTAAGACTTGCAGTGTCCTGTTTGAAAGTAGTTCTGAGGGAATTGCAATAACTTGGGTGGAGCATACTCCTGACATACTTGCATAAAAAGGCTAGCTGTTGGCTTTCTACGTCGCGACATATAGGGAAAGTGAATGCAGTATGCCTTTGCCTCATCAGCCTTCTGTGTCAATCGACAAGTACCTAAGAGGTGAAACTGCGAGCTAGAACCACCGTCCTGGCCTGGGAAATAAATTTTACACTTGAAACCCAAAATACCTGCAACTGGCTAGCCAATGAGTTAGATGCAGCAAGAATTTAAGAATCGTGTATATCAAGCTGGTTTTTCAAAAGTCTCTTACTATAATAGTGAAACTGAATGCTGTATATCCCCTTTGAAAAGTTAAATTAGGAGTCCCATGGTCGATGCTGAAAAGAAGTCATTTAGTATGCAATATAAGATAGATAAGGATATCCCGTTAGATAACTGATTTCATCATTTTAATTTTTAGTAAAATGACGGGATAGAATATTCTTGTATTTTATCCAAGAACTATTATCCTTATTCCACCAACTAAAACAAACCCAAGCTTGAGATTTGCCAAAACTACTGTTCTTGAGAATATTTATGTGGTGTAGACATAACCCCGAAATTCTAACACTTCTTCTAACAGAAAATGTAGAAAGCAGGAATGACGAAATTTGAATACACATTATAAATAAACAACCAAGCTTGGAAATGAGAATATGAGAAGAAACTATTAGGATCTATAGAAAAAAAATTATCAATGAAAGAAAAAGAGAATTGGATGAAAAAAAATAAAGAGAGAATTGAAATAACCAGAAGTTAATGATTGCTAATGATTGGCAAACTATTCTTGGTGTAATATGATACTCCTTTGTTTCAAAAAAAAAGAAAAAAAAAATTATTTGATTAAGAATTTTTGTGTCAAATGTATTAAAATATCCTTTAATCTTATAGTAAACATGTCATGTGGAAAGTTGAAATTAAAATATTATTAAAAAGTATTATTCTTTTTAAAATGTTTAAAAAAAGTGGGTCATTCTTTTTTAAAATGAAGGGAATACATGCGATGATTTTTCTATTTATATGCCTACGGATGACCTATACTCATGACAAATATTTCGCTCCCCTTTGCAACTTGTATACATCTTCCATGCACTAAGCCATTTGGTTAGTGTGCTTTGCAACATAGGTAATCTCCTGACCATTTGTCCCATGTCTCTTCATGCATGGATGCCATTGTTATTTTTGATTAAATAAAATTTATATTCAATGACCTTTTAATATGTTCAAACTAAAATATAAATATTTAAATAAAGTTTTAATTTTGTATTCACAAATATGAATTTTAGTAATAAGTTCAAATCAACTTATGAATAATAAAAATGAAGGGGAATTTTAGTACGTTAGTTGGTTAGTTACCTGAACTTTTACCTTGTTGGTGAGGGTTCGATTTCCCACATTGTAATCCCCTCTCCCATTCCCCTTCCCCTACCCCCAATTTTTTTTCCTTAAATGAAGTTCAAACCAACTATGACAACAAGGATGAATATCAAACTATTTCTGAAAAATAGTAAACTGGCAAGAAAGTGATGAGATTAGAATATTCAAGTCTATCAAATTCGATGTGTGTCCTTAAAAAAATTATTTTCCTTAAGTACCTGAAATTATGGAATACACCCCCTTGGATAAAATAAATCATTTAAGCCGAATAACGGTACCTCAAATTCGCTGAATTTCGAAGCACTCAATGATAGCAAATCACACTTGAGTTTTTCAAGAAAAGGAATATTTTTAACTTCAAAATTTTATTTCAACATCTGAGGAAAAATCATACATTTATAGCCAAAAGGTATTACTTCAGAAAGAAAGCAATGGTTTGTGAAGAGTTGGACTGTTTCAAAGTGTCGGGTCGACATGCATACCGATGTGCATCCGGATATGACAAAGTGCGGCCGCACATCACCCAACTCTCAAAATAGAAAGTTGAAGGGTGACATGCATTGGCATGTGCACTGGCAGATGCGCCTGTACATGGCCAGATGTGGCCGCAAGTCCCATTTCCTCATCAAACAGTGCACTGAAGGACTGCGTCCATTTAATATGTGTCTTGATATATGTCTGTACATGTTTATGTGTGTCTGCAAATAAAAAAAAATTCGATCAGATTTTGGGTTAAAAATTCATCAACACTTGGATTTTCAAAAATAAACAATCCAAAAGATAATCTCTAGATCAATCATTTGACAAATCCAAATTCAAACCCAAAGCCAAAGCCAAAGTTGAAGTCAAAGCTGTCACAATGCAAATTCTTTGTACGTGGCACACATACTAACTCTCCGATGTGAGGACCAATTAACCCAAACCATCAATGCAACACTTAGAAAAAAAAGGCAACAAACCGATTCTCATTAAATAATCAATGTCTTTAATTATATAAAACAAAAATAAATGTGGAAATAATGAAACTTAATTAATCCCCTAAAATCTAAAAGTCATTATATCAAAACTACTACATAGTCACTAAACTAGAGCAACCCAAAACAAATGAAATGTCTAAGTCTAAAAGAAATGAACCATAAACTGAAGGAAAAATTCATGAAAGTTCAAAATATGTAGCCCACTCTTGTTTTCGATCACGGTCTGAATCACAGTTGTTCCCTTAAAATAGTAGACAAAATATGTCTTACACTCAACAAAAGAAGAGCATGTGTAGTATCACTATACAAGAAATAACAGTGTATTGATAGGGTCATTGGTCAATCCAAAATAAGAAACATGAACACATAACCATAATGTAGTGCAACTAGACAACCATGAACACCTATCATGAAATCTTACTTTAAGTTCATAAAGCTTAACCTTATTCAACAACATCATAGAGTTTAGTCAATATGAGTCAACATAGATAACAAGTCAAATCAAAGCATGATTACTAACAGAACTCCAAGTGAACAGCCATGATGCAATAATTACATTAATCATGTCCAATTACATATGTAAGAAGACAACATAGAGTTATACCACAACTTGCAATTAGTTCGGACCACACAAGGATCCAATATAATAAACATATCATCTATCTAGACTATGTAAAGAAACCATCTTAAGCTAATTAGATAAATCTAGTTCACTAAAGGAACCAACATAGAAATGTCAACAATTAAGTTTGATTCACTCAATGAACCAATATAATCAAGTAAACACATAATTCCTAGTTCACTCAATGAACCGTCATATGCACTTGTACCTTGTACATACGTGATAAGGATCTTATGATCGCCCACGAGCCATGGCCTGCAGGGGACGAGCTTTTGTTCATGCACCATATCCCAGACATCAAGTGTCTGCCATCCTTATACCAATCAATCTCGTGAAGATGTCCAAATATCACTGCATCTCATAATAATAACAGATATCACAATAATCACAATCGCAAGAAATACGAAACAATATTTGTAACAACCAACAAGCTTTACATATAAGTTCATTTTATTTGATTAATACTTAGAATATAAAATAATCATTCACTTTCCTTAAGCATGCATTGTACAAGAAATGCTAAGGAATAGTAATCATACACACATAAAATAAGATGGGTTTCAACTAAATTATACTATCACCTACCTCAACCCAAGTCTAAAATATTCTAGCGAACTTGAGATTTTTTTTTCTTGAAACCTTGACTTAATTATGGTCTAAAAATATGAATATAACACATAATCAATTAAATGACATACAATATCAAGGAATATAACCTAAGCGTAAACTCTAGTGTCAACTTCTTGATTGTCCCCCTTCCCTCATTTTTAAGGCTTTCCAGTCGTAAATTCACCTTAATGCTACCAATTTCATAGTTACAATAGTAAATTATAGTTATACAAGAGTAAATAATCAACTTTTCACTAAAACCCCAAAGGTTTTAAACCCAATTTACCCCTTTGAACCAAAAAATTCAGCTAGGTCAAGTTAAATCCTCTAAAGATTTTTAAACTTGTGATTCTAAGGCCTAGAAATCAAAACACTAGTTAATGATATTAAATAACTTACTGTTATAAAGAATTCTAGTGGAAAATAGGTGAAAATCGCCCTAAATCGCCTAAGCCCTTTTCAAAATGAGTTTAGAAACAAAAAAAATTAGTGAATTTTCATATTAAATAGTGATTTACCCCGCTATAGAATCTCAATCATGCTATAGCAAAATCTACCTGCTATAATGGGATTGATCGATTTTGGCTCTTGCTATTGTGGGAATTTCTTCGCTATAACCCATAGAGACCTTCCATTTTGTATAGTAGGTGTGGTGAGGCAAAAACTCAGGATTATTCTTAGTTTATTTTTTTTAGCAACACACCCTCAAATCATGATATTCTGGACTAACCCCTTTATGTCAAGTTTGATATAAGGAGGTCTACTTACCCGAATTCACTTCAAAAAAATCTTAAGGGTTCCTCTTCATCTTAAGATAACATAAAATTATGCTAAAGTTTATTACATTTATCCAAACCATTCTCACATTTCCCTAGACCATACTTCTCTTAGATTTTATCTAATACCAGTCTAGCCTAAAGTTTTTAACTTTTGATTCGGAAAAAAATCTTATCTCAAATTTCTACACAAGAGACTTAACCATAACGACAAAAAAAGTCGTTACAACAAATGCCAATTTATCTATCGTTCATTCTCAAACTATCAAAACAAGGAAAATGAGCCACATGAAGAACAAAAAAGTACTTGTATCCTTAAACAAATGAGGGAGCCTGTCCCATATGTCATTCTCAATTTCCTCAGTGGATTTTTTAATCGAATGATGCTTCCACTGGACCTTTACCAATCAAATCTCTTTTTTTATCTGCTTTTAAAAATCTCGATCAAAAATGGCAATCGTCTCTTCCTCATAAGTAAGATCCATATATAACAAAATTGAATCCCACTTGATAATATAATCCCTATCTTCGTGGTATCTCTAAAGAATGGAAACATGAAACACCTGATGGACTTTCGACAAGCTTGGCGGTAATGTCAATGTAACACCCTAGGTTTTTAGTGTTTAGAAATTTCCTAGAATTTTGTACTCACTGTCGTGGTTACAATTGGACCCTATGAGTCGTAGGGTGTCCCAACGAGTCATTGGGACTAGTTGTAACCAAATCAGTAAGTTTATGGCTTGATTCTACTCTGAGTATGAGTGTCTCACTAAGAGCTGTAAGGAGATGTTATAAGTCATTAGGTGTAATCATAGGGTGTCCAGTGTAAGTTCTAATTTAGGTTTTGTGTTGACTATAACTAGACCCTATCAGTCGTAGGGTCAAATTACGATTCCTGTGGTGAGTCATAAAGTCAACAATGTATGTTGAATTGGTGGTAATGCCTTGGTTACGACTCATGGTGATGAGTCGTAAGGAGTGGTTACGAGTCACGGGTTAACCCATAGTCAAAGGAGACACTTTTTTAGTTTTTAAGTTAAGGGCATTCTAGATATTTTTCCTCTTATCCAAATTAAAACCGATGACTTATAACCTCTTTAGGGTGTCATTAGCACTTAGAAACTAATCAAAGTAACTTCTCAAACACTCTAAATTCTCTCTAAAATCCATCAAGAAATTTAAGCTAAGGTTTTACCGAGTTTGGCCATCTGAGGGCTCAAGCGTCGATTTATTTCCAAATTTCTTGGTGTTTAAGGAATGTTACTCTTCCCTCGTTGTTAATTTATTAAAAGCATTGTGTTTAAAGTATTGTTAATAAGATGGTTGTGTTGGTTTTGAAACAATGAATAGCCCAAAATTTGCCGCATAATTTCGATGACACAAACATAAGAGTTTTACAGTTGACACAAACTTAAAAGTAGAAAAATCAAAGAAGAAGACACTAACCATGGAGAAATAGAGAGACACAATATGGAAATAATGTGGAACAAATGTTTTCTAGAAAAAGGAAAAAGAAAACATTAGGCCAAAAAACTTTATTTCTGAACTTGTACTAAACATTATATTGTTGTTAGTCATAGTCCTATTTAGCCAATTATAGACTAACAACTTTATGTGAATTTAATCAAATGACAATGACCAATCAACGAAACATAGCAACTCGATTAAACAAAATATTTTTTCATCTCTGTTAAAAGTAATGAACTTACACGAACCTTTTCGCGAATGATCATGTTTGATGTGCAATGAACTTTTTACATTTGTACCAAGAACATAGTTTTCTATTTTGTTTTAGCGTTGCATAGATATCTATCCTGCCTATTTGTGTCCCAAAAATCGAAGTATGAAGTTCTTCTCTTAGACTTGTAAATTTACCTCTCTTTTTCAATCCCTTACGGCCTTTAAGTATGATGGACACCTAAGAAGAGGAAGATCAAAATCACTGTATCTAGAAAACTTTAGCTCTATGTCAAATACCCTAATTCTTGCTTCCATTTCCTCCGCGAGCAGCAACTTTCTCAAATTCCTCTAGCAAATTTCGGATATCCCTCAGCAACACCATAGGACACTTTCCACAACTCTTCCAGGCTCCAGAATTTACATATTCCCACATTGCATCATATGATTCCTCACGTCTTAACTACTCTACAAACTCATTTTCATAGATCTTCACTATGTCGTCTCTATAATGTAGGCCCTATAAACACTTAAAAGATTTATCTATATTGGCATGCATTCCGAATATCTTAATCATAACATATAATTTTATCATCAGACAGTGCTCCGAGAAAAAGGTAGGTAGAGCCAGTTGGAGAGCTCATTCGATAAGAACCACTTAAGATTCCTTATCCCTAGCTAATTTAGATGTAAGAACAATAATATCCAATTATGATTAGAAACAAAATTTAATCAAGAAAGAGAACTTGTAGAATAAAATCACTACAAAATAAGACAATCGTGGAACTTAAAATGAAAAAAAAAATGAGTTGGAGGGGATGGATCCTCAAAATAACAACTATGAATAGAAAATACAAAACTATGTAATGTTTATCAACATGCTAGTCCAACCACAATAAAAAATCCTCCAAATAGCCTGCAATTAAAGAAGTCAGGAGACTCCAAGAATCATTTCCATTTTCTAAAGTTTGCAAAGCTTGAGATTTAGAACTACATATTGTAAACAGGCGGGGAAATTTCAGGTATAGTAGGTAAAAGTTTAGTGCAGGTGTAGGAATATTTCCAGATTTCTCGAATTAGCCTCCAGAGTAAACTGACCACCAAGAATTACAAAAACTATGATAGCAACTAATACTATTTGCACAGGCTGGAATATTGAAACATACACTGGTCCTACTTTCTAAATGCACCGAGCTTGAAGAGAGTGACTATTTCAGAAGAGATAAAACCCTATATTTAATAGAAGTCCAAGATTATTATCCATTCATGTTAACTAGGATTATATCAAACAGGAAGCTATGTAATCTTCTTTCAAGGGATGTGTTATTGGTGAATAAACGATATAAGCAACTTTTACGGAAGCATATAGTGAACTTGGGAAAATCTTGATTTGCAGATTTTGCAAGAAGCTGCAATGGGGACATTTTCACGCCCTTAACATATATTTATTAGAGATTTATTTGATTTATGTTTTTGAGTGTAACTAATATAAATTGGTTCTTTTAAAGTTTGGGAGTTTACTTTTTGTATCGATTTAATTTGTATAATGCTTGGTGAAATAATATTGATGAAAAACAATACCTTTTGTTTGAATATCTTTTGGTTCGTCGCAATTTGCACTCCCGAAGTATGTTTTCTTTTGTAATTCATTCATTAATTAATCGTTCGGGGCCCAATGTCATTGTGTATCTTTACATCTTTACCCATATTTTGCTATGGAGAGTTGAGAGATATAGCCAAATTGAACCCAATTTAAATTCTAAAAGCCCAATTATTTTTTAGCCTGGTTTCATGTTCAAATTTGGTCCTCGATTAGTACAGTTAGGACATAAAAATAGTATTTACTGATCACTTCTTTGTTATATATTTTTGAAAAGTAGCTGATGTCATGGGATGAGACAGCATGACAATGTTGTGTTTTCACTCATAGAATTAGAAATTCTATGCTAATAATTATTTCAATTATAGGGGTCGAAAAACGGTTATTTGTGAATCATCACAAAATTTGGGAGAATACTAAAGTTTAAGCAACTTTTTCACTAGCCCATGTCACAACTATCAGAGAATTCAGTATGTGAAACTATCAATAACTTTTGATAATCCCATAAATGAAACACACAAACACAAAAAGTCATCAAACACATGTAAGATGTTATGAAGTCATCAAACACATGTAAGAGGTTATAATTTTCTCAGAAAGTAAAATTTTATTCCTTACCTTTCGATGGAAGCTTTTTGCATATCACAATAGTTTCTTATATGTTCTCCTTCCCATACTTTTCCGTTTGAATGCCATAAAGCCCCTATTTTTAGGAAATCTTTTGATTGTTTGCTCACATATGCAAAATGAGAAACAAAATTCACCCTTAGAACCCCGATGTAAAGCCTAAATCTTAGGCTTAATTCTCAAATTCATAAATGAAAATATAAAGTAAAATAAATTTTATAGATGCAAAGCTTCAACAAAGCAAAAATCTTCGTTGTTAAGATTTGCTTGACAGTGAAGAAAACTTGAAGCTGAGTTAAGATTTTCGGAAATAAAACTCCATTTAAAGAAAGTGATCCAGATATCACCAAAAAATATTACAAAAGAGAGAACAAAATTTTGTATATATAAATAATGAAAAGGCAGAGAAGGATTCCTTGAAAGTAGCCAACCAAAATCCAATTTGACATTTCAAACCTATGGGTCTTGTTCTTTCGTTAGAATCAGAAAATCCCAAACAAAACCCCAAGTAAGCAATTTAATTAACGTATCAAATTAAATATTTTTTTCTTCCATTAAAAATCAGAAAATTGTACCTAATTCAACAACAATAAACCCAGAAAAAAGCAAAAGAAAAACTTTTTTTTGCTCTTTTTGTTTGATTTTGATAGAGAGGAGATAGAGGAAAACAGAGAGAGAGATACTACGAGATACTTTTCTCCCTAGAGATTTATATAATGACACATACTTAACAGGTTAAAGATGAAGCCACGTATGTAATGGGCTGAAATGTATCTCAATTTCTTTATATTTTATAGTGCTGAATGACCAAAATACCCCTTAGTATAAATTTTTTTGACATGTATGCACACATGTCGAAATCGGTCCTTCTATATAATAGAAACTAGGTGTGATATGGCCCGTGTCAGCACGGGCCCAATGTGAAGAGTATTTTTAGATTAATTATTGTGATTTACATACTATTTACGTAATTTTTTAAATAATATACATTACACTCTGTCTAATTTTGTGTGGTATTGATACAATTTTGAGAGTTAACCAAATTTTTTACATATTTTTAAAAAATATATTACATTATTAATTATTGTGATTTATAGTATTTTTTTCTTCTATCCCAATTTATGTGGCAGTAATAAAATTTAGAGAGTCAACTAAATTTTTTTACGTCCTTTTAATTATTTTATGTTGCTAATTATTATGATTTGTAATACTTTTATATAATTCTAAAATATTTAACAGATTAAAAAGAAAAGTAAAATAAAAAAATATAAAAGAAAATATCTAAATAGACAACACAAATTATCATGTTGGTCTGCTATATGTTTATCATCCTTTATAAGTGAGGTAATAAATCACAAATGTCAATTTAAGTGGCACAACGCTTAGATGGCCATAATTATTAATTAGATGTGATATAGTAAAATTTCGATTGACGTAGAGAAATAAATATGCTGACTTATATTTGTGAAGCAAACATGCTTTCACCTGAGGTAGTGGTATGGACTGTGTACAATCTACCCTCCTAGACCCCACTAGGTGGGAATACACTGGGTATGCTGTTGTTGTACTATAAAACATATTTGTGAAATAAATTTAAGTGAGTCTCATATAAGACGTCAAGTTAATTTAAAACATCAAGAGTTAATTTATCATTTTATATCTATATTACCCATTTATTAAACATTATTAACTTTTTAATATTAGATGACTTATAATAATTAATTAAGGGAGATATTTAGTAAAATGTGATATAGCAAAACTACTATAAAAATATTTATGAAAAAAAAATTAAATGAGCCTCATATAGGACGTCAAATTAATTTAAAACATCAAGAGCTAATTTATCATTTTATGTCTGTATTACCTTTTTAATACTTAGATGACTTATAATAATTAATTTGGGGAGATATTTCATAAAAAGTGATATGTACAAAAATTTAAGTGGGTCTCATATAGGACGTCAAGTTAATTTAAAACATTAAGAGTTAAATTATCATTTTATGTCGATTTTACTTATTTTATTAAATATTATTATTTTTAATACTTAGATGACTTATAATAATTAATTAATGATGATATTTAGTAAAATTATAATTGAAGCAACTAAAGCTGACATGTTATAAATGTCTATTTTACTTTTGGTATTAAATATTATTATTTTTTAATATATAAATAACTTATAATATTTAATTAGCGGTGATATAGTAAAATCACGGAGCAAGCAACCTGCTCAATTAAAACATCAAGACTTAATTTAGCATTTTATATTTATATTAATTTTTTTATTAAATATTATTAATTTTTTTAATACTTAGATGACCTATAATAATTAATTTGGGAAGATATTTAGTTAAAAATGATATAACAAAGTTATAAAAAATATTTGTTCAAAAAAATTTAAGTATATCTCATATAAGACGTCAAGTTAATTTAAAACATCAAAAGTTAATTTATCATTTTATATCTATTTTACCCTTTTTATTAAAATATTATTATTTTAAATACCTAGATGACTTATAATAATTAATTAGTGATGATATTTAATAAAATTATAATTGAAGCAGCTAAAGGAGATATGTCATAAATGTCTATTTTACTTTTTATATTTAATAGTATTATTTTTTTAATATATAAATGACTTATAATTATTATATAATAATTAATTAAATGTGATAAAGTTAAATCACGGAGCAAGCAGCCCGCTGTAGCAAGCATGTTGAAACTATAGCTCATTTCTAATATAGTAGTTATTTGTGAAAGAAATTTAAGTGAGCCTCGTATAAGACGTCAAGTTAATTTAAAATATCAAGAGTTAATTTATAATTTTATGTCTATATTATTCATCTATTAAATATTATTAATTTTTTAATATTGAATGACTTATAAAAATTAATTAGGGGAGATATTTAGTAAAATGTGATATAGCAAAATTACTATAAAAAATATTTGTGAAAAAAATTTAAATGAGCCTCACATAAGACGTCAAGTTAATTTAAAACATAAAGAGCTAATGTATCATTTTATGTATATATTACTTTTTTTTATTAAATATTCTTAGTTTTTTAATACCTAAATGATTTGTAATAATTAATTTAGGGAGATATTTCATAAAAAGTGATATGTAAAAAAAATTTAAGTGGGTCTAATATGGGATGTCAAGTTAATTTAAAACATTAAGAGTTCATTTATCATTTTATATCTATTTTACTTATTTTATTAAATATAATTATTTTTTAATACTTAAATGACTTATAATAATTAATTAGTGGTGATATTTAGTAAAATTATAATCGAAGCAGCTAAAGTAGACATGTTATAAATGTCAATTTTACTTTTTGTATTAAATATTATTATTTTTTTAATATATAAATGACTTATAATAATTAATTAGAGGTGATATAGTAAAATCACGGAGCAAGCAGCCTGCTCAATTAAAACATCAAGAGTTAATTTATCATTTTATGTTTATATTAATTTTATATTAAATATTATTAATTTTTTAATACTTAGATGACTTATAATAATTAATTTGGGGAGATATTTAGTTAAGAATGATATAACAAAGTTATAAAAAATGTTTTTGAAAAAAATTTAAGTGTGTCTCATATAATACGGCAAGTTAATTTAAGACATCAAGTGTTAATTTATCATTTTATATCTATTTTACCTTTTATATTAAATATTATTATTTTGAATACTTAGATGACTTATAATGATTAATTAGTGATGATATTTAGTAAAATTATAATTGAAGTAACTAAAAGAGATATGTCATAAATGTCTATTTTAATTTTTATATTTAATATTATTAATTTTTAATATATAAATAACTTATAATAATTATATAATAATTAATTAAAGTTGATATAATAAAATCACGGAAGAAACAGCCCGCTGAAGCAGGCATGTTGATACTATAGTTCATTTCTAATATAGTAGTAATGATAGCTATCTCTAATCACTTAAGAATCTAGTTACTTTTATGGGTTATGTGGTCAAATTTAAATTTCGCGTTAAAGATAAATTGTTTTAATTAAATAAATATTTTGAATTTAGAACTGAAAATAGCGACGCTAATTTATTTATTCATCTAAATTGCAAAATAAATTTAAATAACTTAGAAATTACCTGCTATTATCACTAACTTAATTTTATTATTATTATTATTTTTATGAAAGCTTAAAATACTAAAAAGATAAGCATTATCGCAACACAAGCTAACAATATCGTAGTTGTTATTATCATCATTATCTAAAAAGATTAAAAAAAATTGAAAGATAAGTATTAACCCACAATATTCTATTAACTCACATGGTTATTAGCTAGAGGTATTCCAACATACACACAAAAGAAAGAATTTTAAGTTTACATAACCATTATTTCAGGCTCTTCTGACATTTATTGGCTAAGAAGTGAAGGGTTTTGGTGAATAATTACTATTTTCTTTGTCTGCTCTCTGGTTCTTCATTTCCGAGTAGAAATGGTAACACATTTCAAGTAGATGATGACTGAAACGATGCTTTTAATATGTAAAATATTCATCGGTAAAATGATTTCATATTATTTTTTTCTATTTTTTTATAAAGAAAAATGATTTTATTTATAGTTTTTTTCATTATTTATAAAGAATTTTTCTTTAGAGTTATTTTTATTTTTTAACGATGATTTTGATGGTATTATTCATTTGCAGAAGAGATGGAGAAAAATGAAAAAGGATAGAAGAATGCGGTGTTGAAATCATATTTTCGTCATGAAGAAAGTTTTTAAAGTCATTTGAAGTTTTGTTGGTATATATTTTTAATGATGTATTCTGTTAGATTATAGAAAAATTTCATATGCCTTATGTTTTTCAAAGTTGTGTTTGATATTATTGTTCTTTTTGAAAAGATATTGTTGTTTTAAAGTTCTATAGTTAATTTAATGAGTATTGTATGATCAATTTTACAAGTAATTTGACGAATTTTTCTGTAAGTAAGTCGATAATTTAACAAATAATAAATTAATTATCTTTTAATAAATTAATATGATATTTGAAGTTGAATATTGTTCTACCTTCTTAGTCTCTCTTATATATACACCTATATCATTAGCTTGATGAATTTATTTAGTGCATTCTTTATATTTTTCATTTAAAAAAATTCTATTTTTAAATGTCACTCCTATATTGAAGCATATGGCATTTCATGTTCATCATCCTTGGTTAATGTTAACAATGAGGAACAACAACCTACAACCATTGACATTATCACAATCTCTTATCGTACCTTTTCGTCTCGCACTACAAACGATAACACCCTTTTAAGGCCAATAATGATTGAAACGAGGACTTTCATAAGTAAAAGATTTATAGGTGAGTCTGTTTCAAATTAGTACATTTTTGTGATTTAATTTTTAAAGAATTTTTCTTGAGAGTTGTTCTTGTCTTTTAGTGATAATTTTATTGTTGACTTGCAGAAGAGATAAATAAGAATGGAGACAACTAATAATGAAGATAAGGGAAGAGAAGAAAAAAACAAATAATTTCTGAAGTAGAAGTTTTGTTTGTATAGTTTATAAGCTTAAGATTTTCTAAATATGTATTTGATATCATTGTTTTTCTTTTTAATGTTGCTTTGTAAATTTTAAAGGAACTGTTAGGGTAACAATAGAACAAAAAAAATAAAAAACAATCAATAATAAATATGTGATATCTTTACATTGTAAATAACATAATAAAGAAAAATGTGACACATGAAAATTTTCTTTAGAATTGCATAATTATTTGTACTCATATAGATTTGATTAGAGGTAGAGGGGATATTAACCAAACAACCTCATATCTTTAAAATGTGAACAATACAATAATGAAAAGTTTGAAACATAAAACTTTTTTATTTTTTTTTATTTTGTTTACTCATATAGATTTGATTAGTGGAGGGGTGGGGGTGGGGCACTTTCCATTGAGAAATAATATGATAGTTGATTTATTTTGTTAAAGATATATTATTTAACATGCTTGATCAAGATATCCTAATATGAAATGATTCAAAATAATACTTTAATATTATTCGTGCATCGCGTAATTAGATATGCAAGGGCTAGGGTGGGTGGGGTGGGGGTGAGGGGGGGGGGGAGATAAAGATTTTGAACTAATTTTAAAAATATAATAAAGTAATTAGATAATAAATAGATTACTAACCATAAATTTTAAATTAAAGTGATGTGAACTGTAAGATTAAAGTTCAAAAATTGAATATACAAATAATTAAATAAAATAAATATATCTATTATATAAATATGTTAATAAGTAGGGCACTTGATAAGTAGATTAAGCAAGTTGGTAAGTTAATAAAAGGCAATTTGAACAATCTAATATTTTTAGCTAGTGAACAATGAAATAAAAAAAATGAAAAATAATTTTTCTTTTTTAATAATTATATGCTTTGTTATCTTTAAATCAATTTTTTGATGAAATTAATATTCAATATTTATGGAACAATCATGAGTATTAAATTATTGGTATAGATTTGATTTACATAATAGTGAGGACGGAGAGGTGGTTTTTTTCAATAAATTAACTGATTTTTATAGTTTTTTGAATTACGTATTAAAAATTATATTTAATAAGTAATAAAAATTTGAAATATGCTAATGTAATACAATAAAAATTGATTAATTTTATTATTTCAAAGAATAAATTAATATTTTTAATGATTAATTCTTTTTGAAATATTTCGCGTATGGCGCGGGTGCCTATACTAGCTTATCTTTAACACAAAATTTAAATTTGACCACATAATCCACAAAATTAACCGAATTCATAAGTGGTTAGAGATAGCTACCATATTATTAGGAAAAGAACAACTATTTCGCTGATTTTATGCTAAATTTTGAAAAAAATAGGAGTCTGTTAGGATTCTCACTAATTTGAACTCTTCACCTTGGTAATTACTTCCATTTATATTTAAATTTATATTTTTAATTAATTTAAAATTTTGAATTTAAAATTTTCTTACAATATTTATAATTTTGTCCTAAAAATCTCCACGTGGCTAATTGTGGTGCTTTGTCCTCTGATTTATAATATATAGAAACTAGTACATGTACCAGGGTGATGCGCGGATGATATTTGAGTATTATTTCTAATCGTTTAATACCGAATATCTCCTTCGAGTGGTAAATCATAATAGTTTAAATATTCAACAACAATATACTAAGTGTATTCTCACAAAGTGAGGTCCTTACAAAAATGACTATCATATTATATCTCAATTATGACATATGAAAAAAATTCTACCCCACCCCTACCCTCACCTCCATCTCCACCCCACCCCCCTCGCACACTCATCGCTCCCCTCCTCTGATCAAATCTATACGAAAAAATAATTATATAATTATAAAAACAACTTTTATGTTTCATATTTTTAAGAAAATATTATTCACAATTTAAAGCTATAGATTGTTAATTTCCCCCCCCCCCCCCCCCCCCTCTTCCTCTATCTCTAATCAAATTTTATATGAGTAAAAATAATATGTAATTGCAAAAAGCTTTTATGTTTCATGTTTTTTCTTTATTATATTACTATTTAGAGATTTCAAATTGTCATATCAATTTAAATATTTATTCTATTGTCCAACATCTCTTCTATTTAAGATTTACAAATAGTAATATATATGTAATCTAATTACTTCGTTATATTTTCAAAATCAGTTCAAATTTCTTCCCCTGCCCTCTTCCCCAACTATGTAATTCGACTTTGAAATTTTCTTTTGCGTTAAACATCAAACATTTAAGTTTCTTCTCTTTCATCTAAAAAAAATTGATATATTTTGTTGCGCATAACAGAATAAATTGAATATAAATTAGAAGAAAACTTCAAAATAATCTATTTTGTTAGAAGTGGTTATGGTTTAAAATTTAAATTAAATATTTTCACCTCTATCGAAATTATAATTTTATCCCATATTCTATTTTAAAAATATTTTTTCTTATTCTTAAAAAATTTTGTCAACTTGTATTAAGAATTAAAAGAATTTGACAGTGTATGTAAATATCTTGAATATGAATTTCAAAAGAAAAAAAAGTAAAATTATTGAATTCATCTAATGAAAAAAGAGTTTTAATATGTAATCTACATACGTCATGTTTAATTATACATAAAGCTAAAATTTTAAAAGTTTACTTTTTAAAACTGTGGTTTACGTTCATTATTATAGCTCACTCAAATATACCTTAAAAATTATTTTACTTAGTTAAATTCTTTATTTTCTTTCTTTCTACTAAGGAACTACTCAAGGAGAAAATACCACTTTGTGGTGCAAGATAAAAGAGTAAAGACATACACTTTGTTAGAAAAATTACATATAAATGTACATTTTCAAGTAAAATCGAGAAAGAATAAATTCATTGAAATATCTAAATGCTTATAAATTTATTTTATAATTTTTCTAAAAGAGAGTAGATATGTGACATAATAATACTCCAGAAAGTTGTCTTTGTGCATAAGAGAAATATATTAAAATAAAAAAATCTAATATAATAATATTTATACATATACAAATATCATTTGTATATTTTGATTCTCCATTCTACTTGTTCATTTTTTAAATATTCATTTCACGCTGCATGCATCATATCAGTCAAAATTTCATATTCTTTAGTTACATATGTAACAAAAGATAAAATGTTAGTTGTAAAAAATAAAAAAAATATTAAAAATTAAATTAAACATAAACAATATATCTTTACAATATTTAGAGAAATCTCATGTATATGATCTAAGTCTTTTTGTCCATGAATGAAATTCTATACAACAAAAAATACCAAGTTATTACAAAATATAATCAAAGTTAAGAAAAGAATAAATCAATTCAAAATATAAATGCTTGCAAATTTATTTTATAAACTTTTTAAAAGAGAGTAAATATGTGAAATATGATATAGGATGCTTCAAATGGATATTTTTCTACTACAACAAAACAGAAAAGCCTAATAACTATGAGTAGAAAGCAATAATAGACATCAAAATAGTTAGTACTTTTGAGCTGGTTTTTGGGTAGGAAGCAATCTAAAATGCTTCTTCAGAAGCACTCTCTGCCTTAAAAATTTATCATTAGGCAGAAAGTAGGGTGGATGAGCAAATTGCGTAGCTAAACTCAGTGATGTCTCTTTCTTAGTGGTGTAAATTTTATCACCACTTTCGTTGATGTAATTGGAGATACATCTTCTTTAATGTCTCACTTAAGCAACTTCATTGGTTTTGTTTTTTATTGGAGGAGCTAACAAATGATTTCTTTATATATTTCGATTCTTCATTATATTTGTTTATTTTTTAAATATTCATTTCACATTTTTGTGATATCTATATGCGCCAGATTACTATTAGTGAAAACTTTAGACCCTTTAGTTACATTTATGACAAAAGATAAATATAATATTTGTTGTAAATAATAAAAAATTAATTAATAAGTCAAATCAAGTATAAACAACATGCCTTGATAATTATTTTGAAAAATCTCTTATGCATGATTTATAGCTTTTTTGTCCATGATAGAAAAATCTCTCATGCATGATTTATAGCCTTTTTGTCAAGCATTAAATAGTATACAAATTGTGTACAGATCTATTAATGTAAGCATATTGCCAACCACGAATATGGTATAAGCAATAAGTGAATTTGATTGAATAGTTGATACGCCCAAATTACACCCCTCTTACGAGAGAGTAAGCGTTCGTTGTCAAATATATAACCCAACTAGGTTGGGGTCGAATCCCACAGGGAATATGGTGTTAATTAAGTTGTATGCAGATTAGTTGACTTTTAATCGTTCATTTTCGTAAAATAAATAGGGGGATTTGATTCAGTTCACAAATTAATGGTTTCGGTTTAACATGATGAAATACGTGTAGTAGTATTAAAATTCAGAGAAATAGCAAGCTAGGGTTATGTTCACCTTGTAGTTTTCAATATTTTCTAACTATGGGCTTTACGAATTCATACATGCATCGTGCTTACAGAGAAACGTATTATATTTAATAACATAATCCTAGTGTTTCTCAACCATCAAGGAGTAATTCACTTTAGTTCTCTCGAATCAAAAGCGTTTACCAAAAATAATACGAAATCTCCAAGTAGTTAATCCTGCTAAGGTATTAACATATGAAATAGGGATTGGTAATTCTATTTTCTTGTCACTACTCTCTTTTCCGAACATCAACCTTTCTTTCAAACAAGTTGTGTTTTAAGGCATATCCTCTATGTTTGCAACTACGAGAATTCAAGATAAGCGAAGAGAGTATGATGTAAACAAATCAATGCATAATGAATTCAAAACCCAAAGTAATAGATTGTATGCTACAAGGCTTCCATAACCCTAACTAATAAACTTAGCTACTCATGAATAAAATAGAAATCACAATAGAAATATTCATCATACCAAAAACTAGAAGACGATCTTGGTGTGCGAATAGTAGAAATAAGAGAGAAGAAACATTTTCTCTCTCTCTCCCCCCCAAGCTAAGCCGTCACTCTCCTTTCAAAAACTAATACAAAATAATTCAATCATGAATAAAAATTTAGCATTAAGCCTTTTAATAATTTTTTCTCTCATAATTACCTTCTAAGTCCCTGAACTAATTATAAATGACAAACTAGTCTTGGACATAGTTTCTAGGCGCCACATTTGGTCCAGGCTGCTACTCTCTCGTATGTCATATGCCATCCGCATTTCATAGTCCCATTATGTCTTCATCTACCTCATTAATGCCTGAAATCATGCGAATCATATCGGTTAGCTCAATTACATAGAAGTAGAGTAAAAACATAAGAAACTAGGCATTTTATTCTCTAAACTTAGCTAAAACATGGATAAGTTATTGTGCTTAGGCGTATAAATACACCCAAGATCAATAGTTAAAGAATAAGTTCAAAATAATTTAAAGAATGAAATGAAAAGTTTGATCGAAAATTTAATTTATACAGGAAGAGTTAATTCAAATTCAACTTTATCTAGTAAGTAGTTTGTTTACAATTCAAAATCTAAGAAAATCCTAACTTCCATTTGAAATTCAAATTTAGAAATTTAACATCAATTCAACAAACTAATTCTCATCAAACTTTATCTTTACATAAAGACTAATTTAAATAATTTATATCTTTAATAATAACCTTAATCCTTTTATCATTTCAATATAAAACTATAAAAAATGTTATAACAAAATTCAAACTAAATTTTTATAACAAATATTATCTTTACCTGTAAACTAATTAAAATAAAATTTATATTTGTATTGATTCAATTTAAAATTATAAAAAATGTAGAATACTCTCAAAAGAAGTCACCCCTCAAAATATGTAGAATTGGTTTTCAATTTAAAAGCCTAATATTTTAAAATTCAAAAGCCTAATATTTTAAAATTCAAATGTTTGTAATCTTCTAATTGAACTCTTATTACAATATTATTAGCTTTGTCCTAAATCTATACACTTGGCTAATTTTTACCCTGTCACTTTGCTCATTATAGTGCTTCGTCCTCTACTTTATAATGCATACTCGTATAGGTACCTGCGCGATATGTAAAATATTTTTATAAAAATATTTATTTAAAATATTATCTAATCCACATTGCAATAATAAAATTAATTATTTTTTATTGATCACACTGACTTATTTTAAATTGACCTTTAAATATTAAAAATATGTGTTATAGTGAAATTACAATTAATACTTAATAACTAATCACAATTACAATTATTGTAGATGTTTTGATATGAAAAAAATAATAGCATTTCTTTAGTCATAGTTTATTTATCAGATTTTAAAATAATAAAATATACAATTTTAAATTAATATTAATATTATTATGGAACTTTTACCTTTATATTTTAATCAACTAAGACATATAATTACATTCCTTGTATTTTATTTCAAATTTAAATATTTTATCTATAAATTCAACTTCACAACTAACTATACTCTTTTTAAGAAGTTCTATCTTTCAATTGTATTTCAAACACTAAAAGTACTTGTATTAATAATGGAACTTCTAATTTCAAATTTTAAATTATATTTAGTCTCATTTCAAAAATTAAATGCAAAAACTTTTGAAAAAAGGACAAAAATGACACCTAAAACTAAAATAATACCACAAAATAGTACCCACAAATAAATACCTGATAAATAGCCACTTTCAATACAAGCAGTGTACCATTTCATTATCTTCTTCTTCTCTCCCTTCTCCCATTCTCTCTACCACAAAATTCTTTCAATTTCTCACCGCGGCTTCAAAATTCACTTATTGAATACTCATTTTTGCTGTACGGTGCCTAACAAATTGGTGAAAAAAAAGTTCTTTTCTATGATTTTGAAGGTTTGAGTCTTTCTGGGTCTTTCTAGAAACAATTGAACACAAAGAACTTCACCACCAAATCTTCTTTGAGATGGCTAACATCGAGCATGTCATTTTCCTTTCTTTCTTTCCTTATCATTCACAATTTTCTTTCCATTCAAACTCTTAAACCTCCATTCCTTTACCTTTTTCAATACTCCAATTTAGCTTTCTCATTTCATAAATTTTGTATAAAATATCCAAAAATCTGCACCCAACTAGCTTCCTATAGTTTTTTTATTGTAAATTTGCTCAAAATAGTGACTTTAGCTTTAGTTTTAGTTTCAATAATGATAAAATACGGAGGTGCAAGAATGTGCTACGTACACAAAAACATGCATATATTTCTATCCATCCATTTGAAAAGGTGTATGAATGTGCTATATGTACTGTGTCAATTTGATATAGCTACTGTATATGCTTGAATAGATTTTCTCTCTAAAAGGTGTATTTATGTAGTATATATACTGTAACAATGTGATATAAAAATGTATCAATCTAGTATAAAAGAGTACCAATTGGGTATATGGACACTGCATATGCATGTATAGGTTCCCTTTCTCTCGTGTTATAAAAGTGAATCAATGTGGTATAAAAGAGTATCAATTGGGTATAAGGATTCCCTTTAAAAAAATTGTATTAATGTAGTATAAAAGTGTATCAATGTGGCATAAAAGTATTTCAATTGGGTATAGGGACTGCATGCGACCAACTGACTCTAATTATTATAAATTGGGTCAAATGGCTAAAAAAGGGAAATAAATTGGGCCGACTGCTCCAATTGTCCACATTTTCAAATTGTGGGATATTTCTTTTCTAAAATTTACATCTTTTCTAAAATTTACATATATACACAAGGTAACTTTACCTTATAACATAAAATCCCATATTGGAAAAGTAATTACATAAATTCCAAAGTAATTACTGAAATCCCCTCTTTTTTTACTTTCTCTCTCTTATCCCTTATACATCCAAAATAAGCCACCTTTTGCCCCCGTCTTTTTCTCCCATTACACATCAGATTTTCCCCCATTATTGAAACCCATTTTCACGCCCAAATTCAAGCAAAGTGTACTTAGAGGTTACAAATTTGCAAGTTTTCAAGCATTAATTGAATTCACTGATTTTCTTCATTAATTTTTGATTTTTTTTCAACTTTACCAAATCAGAATATTTTTTGATTCTTTTTTGGTTGCATGTTTGCTTTTATGAAATTACTTTCTTTTGCAATCCCATTCCAGTTTGATAGTTTGATTTGTTCATTTTTTTCATATATTACAAGTCAAATCTTTATTTTTTTTTGTTTTATAGTTGTTAGTGCTTAATCAAATAGTATAAATTTGGTAATAGATTCTTGTCCTAGCTTTATTTAGGACTTAGTCAGTTAGATGCTCAAGAACAATATATGTTCGTTGTTGGTTTTATTTCTAGTACATTTGGTTATGAAGAACCTAATTTTGCAGAGAACTGTTCCAAGCACCGAAATGACCCGATAACCATGAAGAAATTGAAGGAAGTGGCCATTTCTAGTTTGAAGAAGTCATCTTAAAAATCGACAAGTAAGAAAAAGGTTGATGATTCTGGACGACCACGTATTTCAAAGGTATAGATTTTATATTATTTGATTTAATAAAGTAAATGGTTAATCCCGTTCCCCAAATGCTTCCCTAAACTGATGAAAAAATTAAGTCCAAGCATTGTCATTCTCCGAATCCACAACACCGTAAGCTAATGGCAGAATACAACCTAAATAAAAAAAATAATCTAATAAAATATGTGTAGTTCAATAATAGAGGTACTGGTTTTGCAAGTATAGAAATCATTATACATACAACAACAATATATAAGCACATCCAATACATAGAAAACTGCATATGATTACAGAGTCAAAAATAAAATTAATGAATAATACCTGCACCATCAAGTGTGCTTGCCCATACCAAGGTTCCTTGGTATGGACCACTTAAATGAGCACCATTAACTACTACAACAGGTCGGCAAAACTCAAAACCCCTTATCATAGGATGTAAGGCAACAAATACGTATTTAAACTCATTATCTAATGCCTTATGCATCAAAATATGTGATTCAAGATATACTTGGTTCAACATATAGATATAACAGGGCATTTTTCGATATCCATCAGCTGGTCCACCTCTAAGCATCACAATTGCCTTCTCTGTTGCATGCCAAGCCTTCATGTAGTTAATCTCAACTCCATAAACATCCTTTATCTCGTCAATTATATCCATGGTGTGTGTATTCTCTTATGATTAATTAATTTTGGTGCAATAAATTCACTCACAAAAGATGTTGTCGCAATCAAGTTATTCAGTACTCTATCACTAAGACTGCATATATGTTCTGAATCAAATATTTTTATGATAAATATTTCTGAATGATTCACCCAAGACGCCTTGAGGACCTATTTGCAGTCTTTGTTACGACAGTGCAGTACATAGCTACATCAAATATAAACAAGTAGTTATGTATTATAATATAGATATAAAATTCACGATTTTAATTAAAATGCTGAATTTGTGTTTTCTATGATTTCATTATACATTTTTTAAATATATGAGTGTATATTATATGTTACTATTACTTTATTCAACAAATAGAAAACAACATCAAAACAACAATTCGTACAAAACATTTGTTAGATTATAACCATACATTTAATCCTCAACATATTAAAATAAAAATTAGATTCATACCTTTGTTTGTTAGATCGTTTAGCTTTGGTGTCGAAGCTATTTGCTATCACATATTTTGTCATTACCGCAACCAGAGTTTGCTTATCCTTATAAAGCTGATCAACCTTTATTTTGGTGTTCTTGCAATCAGTACTGAAATTTTTCACTACAAATTTGGAACGTATAATGAATACTAATTTTGCATTTCAATTACCGTTAACGCAATAGAATCAGATTTACTACCTTCAATACAATGTACAACCCCTGTTTCACTATCAAAATCGATATCCTTATTCGATTTATCGAAAGTGGAAATACACAGCAGAAAATTAACAAATCCTATATCTTTTTCTTCAACTCAATGTGAACCCTCACTCCATTGTCATTCCTTATGATAATTAGAGAAGAATTACTTTCAACAATGTATTTTGCTTTAATTTTTTTATGAACTTCATCAATATTCAATTCCATCGTGATCGCAACAATCAATTTCAAGAAGGTTATACTTTTCAAAATAATAATTACGTCACTTTTATAGGATTGATATATAATTTCTGACTCTCAAATACCCGAATGACGCAACAATATGGCGATTTTCATATTGATTTTTTGGAGAATTAAAAAAAACAGATGACAACTTTTTTTTCCCATAATGTAATTCAATAATTAAGAAAATTAACTGTG
Source organism: Capsicum baccatum var. pendulum (assembly GCA_030864225.1). Classification (NCBI taxonomy): domain Eukaryota; kingdom Viridiplantae; phylum Streptophyta; class Magnoliopsida; order Solanales; family Solanaceae; genus Capsicum; species Capsicum baccatum. The sequence continues at coordinate 283,166,586 of CM061555.1, forward strand.
ATGTTTAAGATATTTTTTTTGAATTTGAATTTTAGTTACTATATTTAATCATACACCACATAATGATAGGTAATTAATGGTTTTAATTAAGGAAGAGAAAGATAGTATCTGATTTCTCTTTCCATAAATATAGGCTAATTAGTTTTCTCATACAATCCAGAAATGTATGAGGGTCGACCTAATGTATAAGTATATTTCACAAATTCGGGAGAGAGAAAGCCAACCGGGATTTTAAGTAAATACTTTCACTAGGGAAGGAATTTATGTACTTTATACTATATTTTAATGGTAATTTGAGCCCGGGCCAAATAACACTAGTACACACACACTTATTTTACTTAGTTTTGAGACATATAAAAATAAAAAAATATTTAATAATTCTTTTTCATTAAATTTAGAATCTCAACTGTGTAGATATAAAATTATTTTTATCATATTTTCATTAAATATAAAGGATGAGAGAATGATTTGATTTGGTCAGCCCCATATGGCTTGATTACTCAATGGATGAAATATAAAGGAAAAAAGAGTTTAAATTATAGAATAAATTACATAATACCACATTTTAACTTATCATTATTACTTAAAATCCCAACCCTTTAAAATAATGACAAAAATCCCCTTTTTAACTTTCCTTCACTAAATCATCGGATACATAATACTCCCTAACCCCAAATTCCTTATCCAATTCACAACCTAAACTTGAGATCAATTCCTGTGAAACAGAGCTAATTTCTTTCCCTTTAACAATCTTCTCCGGAAGCAAATTCTTATGAATATTAAGCAAAAATCCACCAGTAGCAATTGTAGTAGATCTAAACAATTTTCTTAATTCATCATAATTTCTCACACCAAGTTGAATACACCTTAAAAAATTCAGTTCTTTTTTTTCCTCTTCCATTTGTTTTTTCTTCCATTTGCTTCAATTTTCGTCAGATTGAATTACAATCAGAGTTTAACTTCAAAGGTTTGAAATTTTATTTTTTCTCTTCACTCTACTTTCGATTTCCATCCGATTTAATTACAATCAGGGTTTAATTCCAAAGATTTGAAACTTCAGAATTCTCTCATCATAACCACTATTGCTGCAAACTCAAAATTGTATTTCAATGGTGGTTGCTGTGGGTTTGCCATCAAAGATTAATCAATGGATATTAAAGATTATGATGTTAACGAATATATATAAGAATGATGTATCGGAGTTCAGAGATACATAAGAATAATATATCTGATTGAAAAGGATGAAAAGATACATCATGCATCCAACTACTAATGTACAAAATTTATATATATTACTGAATATTAGGTTATAGATACATAAGGATTTTTTTTGGTTTAAAATCTGACAAAAAATATGTATCAGAATGTTTTATGTGCTACTGATACATAAGACTTATGTATCTGAATATATGTGTGATATTAATACATAAGAGTTACGTATTGGTACTTATGTATTAGAAAGGTTATATATTTGAGCCTTAGAGATGTATCACAAAAATTAAAATTCAAGATTTTATGTAATTATCAAAATATGGGAAGACAGTGTAATTAGGTACTAAATAGTAGAAATTAATGAAAGTTACTGTAATACCCTTCTAGTCATTTTTCATAATTCCATTTATTTTTGTTGTTTGAGCTTCTCCATAGCTACTTCAAGTCATTTATGACTTACTGGGACTAACAGTTTGACTACCGGGCAATTCGTTTTATTTTTAGAACCAATTTCCTATTTGGAGGTCTTTGTTGGTTCCAAATGGTCACCAGCTAATAACTTCAGAAAAATGATCTTGGATATAAATTTCAACTGTTCCAGCAACTCTGAAATAGTGATTTTAGTCTAGGTACACCTTTGGTTTAAATCTCAGTGCACCCAAGCTCATTTTGATCTATTGGCCAAAAGTTAGAAATTTGATAATATGGGTGTGGGACCCGCATTTGATCGAAACGACCTTGGATTGAAAATCTCTCTTTGCCAATACGTACGGAATATCAAATTTAGTGGTTTTACATAATTTATTTTCAAAAATCAAATTTTGAATGAGTCCCAAGGCATTGGCCAAAACTTGGAAAAATTCCAAGTTTCAGTTGTCGTCTGTCATAATAGAGGATAGGGTGATCATGGGAGAGTTATAGCGATCGTGACACCACGATCATGGTCTAAAGAGTGTGATTGCAACAAGTCCTTACCTGTGAGGGATATTTAAGGACTCCTTAGGCCGCATTTTGGTCATTTTCTCCCTAATCTTAAGAGCTAAGAACCCTAAATGGGTATGATAACTCAAAATTGAGTTATATAGGTGACTTAGGAGCTTGATTATCATCTATTATTGGAAATATCTTCGGATTTAAGGTAAGAATCCTTCAGATTCATACTTGAATTTCATAATTTTGACCTAAAACCCCAATATAGCTTAGAGATTGATTTTAGCCCCAAATTAGCTTTCTTTTCACCTATTTCTTGAGGGTTATGATTCCTTGTCCATGTATAAACATTGGATTGACCTCAAAAACATAATTTTCATACGCGAAACCCACTTGGGGTTTTTAGTATCATTTTTAAACCCGAAGCATAATAGTGCAATATGGGTATCGTTAGACTCATATTAATGACTAGGTTACTATTTTAATAGTGCGTTGGCATTTTGGGGATTGTGAAGTGAAGATGAACATATGGTGAATGATGTAAGGTTTTACAGTTTGGCTTTGAGGTAGGCTTCTGTCTACTCTTCTTCATAGATGATGTGTGATATATATATATTGTGCGTGAATGTGAATGTTAAGATTGATTATGAGTAGAACGCCTTAGTCTTGACTGTTGAAGTTAAGAGGGTTTTGGACCCGTAAGGTGAAATGCTTACTACCTTTTTGAATTCTATTGCCTTCTCCCTAGAATGAACTAACTTTTAGAATGAATACGATATAAATATTACTTTGGTTACATTACTTGCACGACAAAAATCCCCCCTTTTACGAGACTTTCACCAAAAGTCTAGTAATCCTTGCTTACTTATTGACCAAGCTATTCCCTGTGGGATCGATACCCAACCCAGTTGGGTTATATATTTGACAACGACCGCTTTACACTCCTACGAGAGCTTTAGATTGAGCGTTATCAATGGTGAGTCCCAAGAGGCTATTCTTGATGCTACTTGCGTGTTAAGGGTAAAAGGACATATGCATGTGCCCTATATTGATGAATTTATTCCTAATCTATTAGCAGAAGCTCATAGCTCTAGATATTCTATACATACTGATATAACCAAGATGTCTCCAACTTGAGACAACTTTATTAGCGACTTGAAATAAAGAAGGACATAGTAGGTAGTGTGGCTATGTGTTAGAATTATCAGTAGGTAAAATATGAGCATCAAAAGTCTATAGTTCTACTTTAGGGAATGTCCATTCGGGAGTGGAAGTGGGAGAGGATTACCATGGATTTTATGGTGGGTCTTCCTAAGGCTTTAAGAAAATGTGATTCAATCTAGTTCATTGTGGACAGGCTATCAAAGTTCACACATTTCATTCCATCCAACCAAAATTACAACACTTAAAATTTATCCAAGATCTATGTTAAGGAGGTATAATGATTGTATGGGGTTCTAGTCTCCATCATAGCTTCTAGAATTACTCCATCCACTTCCAAGTTTTGGCACAAGTTGTATGAGGAGTTGGGTACCAATGTAGATCATAGTATTGCATTTCATGCTTAGATTCGTTGGAAATTTAGGAGGACTATTCAGGAGCTAGAAGATATGTTTCAGACTTTTAGGGTTATTTGGGTCATTTCTTACAGCTGTGTAAGTTTTTATAAAACAATTTTCATTCCAGTATTGATATGGATCCATTTGAGGCTCTATATTTGAGGAGTTGTAGACAACCCAGAGGCTAGTTTGAGGTGGTGAGGTGAAATCCTTAAGCACTAATTGGTAAAGGTGTATCAAGAAAAGGTAAGTCTATTCAAAAAAAGCTGTTAGCATCACAAAGTAGATAGAAGAGTATGTAGATTATAAGGTGAGAGACATGTTCATAAGGAGAGCATGCATTACTTAAGGTTTTGTTTCATGAAAGGAGTGATGTAACTTGGCTAGTAGGGCAAGCTTAGACCTGGGTATATTAGTCCTTTTGAAGTTATTGATGTTGTGTGTCTGGTAACTTGCATGTTTGCATTTCCACTAGTTTTTTGACAGTCCATCTTTTATTTTATGCCTCTACACTTAAAAAGTACCATGGGTATGATGATAATATTATTCATTGAGACTCAGTATTATTCGATAAGAATTGCTGCCATGAGGAGGAACTAATGGCGATATACTTGATTGAGATATTAAAAATTGAGAATAAAAGAGATTAGGTATGTGAAATTCTATTAGAAGTACCATATTGTTAAGGAGGTCATTTAGGTGACTGAAACAGGAAAGTATAATAGGTACACTTACTAGTTTGAGGATTCAGGTATTTTTCTTTCTACTTTTTTACTTTTTTTCTTTAATTATCATTTAGGGATTAATGATAAGTAAATTAGTATCTGTTGTAATGACCTTTTTTGTCATTACAATATATCCTAGTATGCAAATAATTTAGGTTAAGTTTCTCCTTGAATAAAGTGTTGAAAATTACAAGATCGGCTAATTTTGGATGAATTTTAGGTGTGGTGAGATCTAGGAAAATGTGGTGATTGATGGTATAGTAATTCATGGATTTAAGATTATAATGTGTTATCTAAGTGGTTAGGGAGTTCATAGAAACTTTTGAAATAAAATTTGGGTTACTAGAACTATGGATATAACTTTGATATAAAGGGTTAGTTTGTAAGGTTGAAATCTGGGAGTTTGTTGTGAAAATAACAAAAATTGGGAACCTGTCCAAAGTTTCTTCCTTGCCTACCCCACTGTAGCGGGTGGCAGGCTGCTATACCTATCCCTTAAGAAACACCTTAGCTTCTGACCCTTAGAAAATTCTTGATTTTGAGCTCACTGGACATCATACAACTTGTTGGTACTTGTCCTATCATGTGGTACAGTTTAGGGTCCCTCCACTTTTCTGAAAATTAGTGTAGTTTGGTTGTATTTTGCCCAAGGTACGATTAGGAATCTTACTAGTCATATGTTAGGGTATGAGTAGTATGGTACCGAACTGTATGGTGCCGTATATCTAGCCTAGAGGATTCTGTCTAGGGTATGGGTTAGGGGGTAATAAGCAAATGATAGGGTAAGATTTGGTCTAGGGACTCGTATGTTGGACAGTGTTGGAGTATAACTTGATCCTAGGGTATGAGTGGTGTGTACCATTTATATGTTTGTGTACGAGTTAAGGGGAGGGGATTCGTACCCTCTTGTGCATATTTTACATCTTTTAAGATGAGGACATTTTAGACATTTCCTACCCTAAAACCCTTAAGTCCCCATGTATTAAAAACATATTGTGGCCTCTCATAACATACTTTGAAAGATCAAAACACATCAACATCCTCTCTAAGCTCTCTCAAGAAAATTGGGGCTAGGGTTCTTCAAAGGTGTTCATCTAGGGGGATCAAAAGTCAAGTTTATTTTTTTAAATCTTTGTGAATAAGGCATGCGACTCTTCCCTCATTGTTAGTTCATGAAAATCATGTGTTTTAAAGTTGTTTATGACTCATTAGTGGTGATATGAAAACCAATATTGGGTGTTTTTTTGCATATTGTGGAGTATGGTGTACCCTTCGTTTAAATTGTGTTTATACATATTTTTGGTGATGGTTTTCACATGTGGGTATTTGGTAATTGTGGTTTAATGATTGGGTCATGTTTAAACCTAAACTTGTTGGTTCTTACTTTTGTTTTGGTCTTGGTAATGGTATGCCCTAAAAGTGTTTGTGAAAATGTCTAAGAGAATAAACTAGTGACATGTTAATGGTGTTTTGAACTCAGGCATTGACCTAATGAATATGAATGGTTGATAAATGGTTTTGTAAAGGACTTGCTGGCTATGTAATGACTTAATTGGTAACCTTGGTGGTTTAATTGAAAAAAAGGGTTTGAGTCCCTAAATATTAAATTAGTTTATGTCTTTACTAGACAATGGGTTTGAGTCCCTAAACTTTGAATTGAACAAGTGTCTTTGATACACAATGGATTCGAGTCCCAGAGTCAAATGAATGATTAGTTAATTGATAGTAATGGAATGTGGTACTGCCATAACCCGAACCAGGGCCTAGATGTAATGGGCATCCCAAGTCCAATCAGGAATGAAGACCGCCCCTGTTACCCAATCCAACCACTTATATCCAGGCTTAGATGGGATAATTTCGAGCATATAACAAGATATTGTAAATTCTCTCATGAAGACTCTGGGATAGGGACACAACCTTGACCGACCTAACCGAGTCCACCTATACCAAATTAACCATCCAACTATATCAAAGGCCATAAACCTGGACATAAACAAAGAGAATACCAAAACATAATATGTTAATCAATCCCAAAATGTAATACAATGGAACAACCAACAATATTGTCCATGGGTGTAAGCCCCAACACCAATACCAATGCCAAGTCAAACATCGATACCGATCCCACCCATACCAACCCCCAGAAGTACCACAAAGCCTCTATCCAAAATAGTAACAATATCTGGTTGGGACATTTCCCCAACCATGACCGAAACCAATATCCAAAAGCATCGGGTAATATGGGTTCAGCTCCCCCTGCTAAAAGGGCCCAGTACGTGTAGCCATATGAACAAGGATATATCCCATTGGGATGACTAGTACATCCCCCAATATAAGATGTGACATCATGTACACGGTCCACCAAGACCAACCTTATATCGGTAAATATGAGTTTCCAGTTTTGGTCCCCCTAAGACCTCCACCTTCTACGGTTTAACTACACCTCCTTCTTCAATGACCAATTAAAAACCATTTCCAAAAAATCCATTTATCATTTATTAATCAAGGACATGTAGTGGTTGTATCGTCATACCAACCATACTTGCAAGTACTATCCGTAGCCAACCACATGTAGGTACAGGGACCTTAGGTGCCCTTCTAATTACCATATTAAATCCACCTAGGGGAATCCGTACTCCATAAGCATAAACATTTAGCCATTTACCTTTTCAAACCATTTAATCCATGTATAAATCCTTTACTAAGTTTAAAACAAGCAAGAGTTCCATTTAAAAGAAGTCAATGCAATGAACATATCTTTAAAAGCATTTTGTCAAACACATTGGGGGCATAATAAATATATCCATAACTAATTCCAATTACCAAAAACCACTCCCATATAATCCAATTATCCAAAACCACCATTAATACATAGAAAAGCATAACCAAAACCATGGGAAACCATAACTAACCATTCAAAAACAAAACCCCCAAATCATATTTGAAAACCCAAAAGCATTCAACAATAAAATCATGAAAGCCAATAGTAAAATCATGCCTTTAGTTGGAACTAACAATGAGGGAAGAGAACATGACTTATACCGAAGAATTAATGAAAAGAAATCACCAAAGCAAGTCCCAAATTAGACCTCAAGATGAAACCCTAGCTTTCTTCTCCCAAAGCTTTTGAGGGGATTTTGGATTATTTAGGAGTAGTTTCTAAGTGTTAAAGAGAGAAATAATAAAGTAAATAGCCTCCCAATTAGGCTAGAAGTCGTGGGATCTTATTAGGGTAAGTAGGGACATGTCCATATTACCCCCACTTAAGTTGCATAAAAATCCCATCATAGGGATACGACTGAACCATATGAGTCTTACCCTTTCGATACAAATGGTACCTGCCACTTGCATCCTATCCCAACCACTGGACCCAACACTGTACAACATACGACTCATCCAACCATGTGTATCCAAAGAATACAATCCATACCTTTCATTCGTATCTATGTCATAATAGAATACCAAGAGGATTGAACATGTCCCCTATACGACTACTAGATATGACTCGTACCCAACCATACGAATCTTATCCCTTAAGACATATCCATTCCGGTAACCCATAAATCCCACCAACCAATATTGGTCAGCATCCGACTGGACATGAGTCATATTGGGTCCGGAGGATGGAATTCTAGGAAAAATTCTAAGGGACAAAACCTAGGATGTAACATTTTCCCCACTAGGAACATTCATCCCTAAATAATGGACAAGGTAGGGGTAACCACACACAAAGTCATTTGCATTATCAAACATATTCCCAATCTTCATCAAAGTTCAAAATCAAAGAGACAAGATATTAATATTTCCTTTAATAAACTCAGAAAATAAAGATGTGTTCAAGAACACATACCTTCCGCACAAATCCTAGGAGCAGAAAATAAGAGTGGGTATTTGGACTTCATGTCCTCCTCCGCTTCCTAAGTAGCTTCTTCCACATTATGGTTTCGCTACATAACCTTAATCGAAGCTACATCTATTGTCTACAATTAACGAACCTACCTATCCAATATCTCAATCGAGACCTCTTCATAAGTCAGAGAATCCAAATTACCCAATCCCTCCAAAAGAACAATCGAAGAAGGATCGCCAATACACTTTCTCATCATGGAAACATGAAAGACCAGATGAACCAAACCCAAACTAGCAGGCAACTCCATTTCATAAGCAATATTGCCAACTCTCCGCGAAATCACATAAGAACAAATTGATCGAGGACTGAGCTTCCCCTTCTTACCAAACTGTACTACTCCCTTCATGGGAGATACCTTCAGGAATACCTTATTCCTAACCTCAAACTCTAAGTCTCTACACCTAACATCTGCGTAAGACTTTTGGCAACTCTGGGTGGCCTTAAGCCTATCATAAATCACCTTCACCATCTCCATAGGTTGATAAACCATATCTGGACCAAACATGTCTGCCTTACAAAGCTTAAACCAACCAATAAGAGATCAACACCTCCAACCATACAATGCCTCAAAAGGTTCCATACCAATACTCAAATAATAGCTATTGCTGTAAGAAAACTCTATCAAAGGTAGATGCTCAACTCAATTTCCAGCATAGTCAATCATACTGGCCCAGATCATATCTTTGAATATTTGAATAGTTCTCTTTACTTTCCCATCTATCTACGAATGAAAAGCAATACTCAGACTGACCTTAGTCCCCAACCCTTTCTGTAAAGACCGCCAGAAATGAGATGTAAACTGCATACGATAATAAAAAATAATTGAGATAGGTACCCTATTCATCTTCACAATCTTTAGAAGATACAGCTTCGCATAGTCCTCTACTAAAAAGGTGGTCCTCACCACCAGAAAGTGACCAGACTTCGTTATCCTATACACGATGACCCAAATCAAATGAAATTGGTTTTGAAATTGAGAAAGATTGGTAACGAAATCCATATTGATCATCTCCCACTTTCATTTGGGCAACTCTATTTCTTGATATAATCTAACAAGCCTCATGTGCTTAACCTTAACTTATTGAGACACCAGGCACTTGGCCACGAAATCAACCACATCCCTCTTTATACCATTCCACTAATAAATCTCTTTGAGATCATGATACATCTTTATCGAGCTAGGATGAACAACATAGCGCGACTCATGTACCTCAACCAAAATCCTTTGCCATAAACCATCGACATTAGGAACACACAACCTCCCCTGGTACTGCAAAGTACCATCACCCCTAATCTCAAACACCACCACCTTTTACCCACCAACATCACTCTTTATTTTCATCAAGACAGGATCTAACACTTGATTTTCCTTAATCTTTGCATCGAGAAACGATCGAACCACTTCTTGCACCATCATACCACCATCCTTAAAGTCTAAGAAATAAACTTCAAGATTGTCTAAGCGATGAATATCCTTCACCAATTCCCTCTTTCCATGCTCCACATGTGCTAAACTTCCCATAGATAACCTGCAAGAGCATTAGCAACCACGTTAGCCTTACTTGGGTGGTTGTGAAGACTTATATCATAGTACTTGAGAAGCTCAAGCCATCTTATTTGCCTGAGATTAAGCTCTTTCGGCGTGAGCACATACTGTAAACTTTTATAATCTAAAAAGATATCAACATGAACACTATACAGATAATGTCACCATATTTTCAAATAAAATACAACCACCAATAGGTCCAAATCATGAGTAAGATAATTCCTCTCATGAACCTTCAACTGCCTGGAAGCATAGGCAATCACCTTCCCATGCTGCATTAAAATACAACCAAGCCCTCCACAAACCCATCATTACCCTTCGGTAAAGTTAGAATTGGAGCCAAAGTGAGTTTATCCTTTAACTTCTTAAAACTCCCCTCACAAGCATCTGACCAAGAAAGCTTAGCCTTTTTGTAATTCAACTTAGTCAAAGGAGCTATTATCGACGAGAAACTTTCCACAAACTTCCTATAATACTCAGCTAAACCCAAGAAGCTCTGGATATCAGAAAGAGTTGTGGGATTAGGCCACCCCTTTATCGCATCAATCTTTTGAGGATCAACCATTATCCCTTCACTAAAAATAATATGACCCAAGAAAGTCACGACGTTCAACTAAAACTCACACTTAGAGAACTTTGGCATACAACTTCTATTCCTTGAAGGTCTGCAATACCACACAGAGGTGATTAGCATGATCCACCTTACTCTTAAAATAAACTAAGATGTCATCAATAAACACAATGAAGAAGAGATCTAAATACTCCCTGAAAACTCTATTCATGAGATCTATAAATGCTTTTGGGGCATTGGTCAATCCAAATGACATCACCAAGAACTTAAAATGCCTATACAAAGTATGAAAAACCATCTTAGGGATATCACCTCCCTAATCATAAACTAATGGTACCCCGCCTAAAGATCTATCTTAGAAAAGAACTTGGCACCCTGTAACTGATCAAATAGATCATCTATCCTTGAGAGAGAATACTTGTTCTTGACCATTATCTTATTTATCTGCCTATAGTCAATGCACATCCAAACAGAACAATCATTCTTGCACACAAACAACACCAGTGCACCCACAGAGAAATGCTTGGAAGAATAAACCCCTTATTTAGAAGATCCTTAAGTTGCTCCTTGAGTTCCCTTAACTTATTCGGAGCCATTCTACACGGAGGAATAGATAGTGGATGAGTTTTCAAAATCAAATCAATACCAAACTCTATTTCCCTATCTGGAGGAATACCAAGAAGATCATCTGGAAAAACGTCTAAAAACTTATTAACCATAGAAACTGACTGCAAAGAAGGACCTTCTGAGTTAGAATCTTTAACCCGTCCAAGTGATAAAGACACCCCTTAGAGATTGATAACGCTCAATTTAAGTGCAAAGAGATCCTCGTAAATATATTTACCCAACTTTAGAGTTGGGGTCGAATCCATGAGGAACAATGTGAGTTACAATCAAGTTAATTCAAAATAATAGATACAAGTTAAATTCAAACTAATGGTACAAGATGATAAAAATGAGGGACATAGGTATCTAAATTAATGTTTATTTTTGTTTTTTTTCTAGTATAAATTTGGGGTTACGAATAATTAGAGTTTATCAATTAGGCACAAATCTTGGGATTATGTATGACTAAGGTAAGTGACATGGGATAGTAATAATCAACTTCTTTTTAGTAGATCAAGTGTGGGTAGGTTTGGTAATAGGTTTTGATACTAGTCTTTCAACAAAACACAAAGATTTCACCCGTTGACTTTTTCAAACACCTAATGGGTGTGTTTAACAATTGGTAACCAAACCTCAATTTAGGCATCCCTACTTCTAGGATAATACCCATGGTATAGTCAACTTCAAACTACCCTTACATATAAGATAGTGATAGATTATCAAACTACATACATAATTGTCTACCATTGCTTTGGTCTTCATATCCCTCTTTTAAGAATGACATAGATTCCTAAAGTTCACCCAAAACCCTTTATTCGAAGATGGCTTTAAACTTTCTAGAGTTTTGAGTTTTCACCTATCAAACCCATTTGAATATTTGAGGCTTTCACTCACAAATCCCAACCAAATTGGTCAAACAATGATAAAACCCATCAACATGAACTACTAAGTATAAGCTAGCAATAACAAACCATACACACTTTAATCCCTATTCACACATAACCCCAAGAGGGATATCTAGCTACACATAAAATAAATAAGCAAAGATATACCCATAATCTCTATTAAAATGATTTATTAAAGCTTAAGTGAATGTTACTTCAAACTTTGGACACCCACAAATTTCCAATGAAAGTGACCTACTCCTCTACTTAGAGATTACCCCAATATATTCTTCACCAAAAATTTATACAATATTTTTCTCTCCAAGAATGGAGGCTATAAACTTAAGAACCAAAAACATAACTATTTTGGGAAGATGGAATCTGTTGAATGAATAGGATGCTTAGGGTTTGAGTTATTTTTTGTCAAATTTGGGATCAACCACTTGTATTTACAATTCTTCCTTTGGGCTGCAATTCTCTGCCATGCCATAATCACACAGGTTTGGCCACGACCGCGGCTATCATGACCATGATTAACTCACCGACTGTAGTTAATTGACCTTTTTAACTTAACCATAATTGGGGTCCTCAGACTGTGATCACAGTAACTGAGGCTAGTTCTCTACTAGGTCTTTAGCTGCACTTTCTTTCTTCCTTTTGATCATTTTAAGCTCGAATACACATCTTTCTATCTCATCAATTATGTGCCTACAAAATATGAATATTAGTGCATTCAATCACAATTATGTCTTACTTATTAATCCAAAACATGGTAATGTGTATGAATGTTGAGTGTGAATGAGTGGTAAAATCACCACTCATCAACACCCCCAACTTAAAGCCCTACTTGTCCTCAAGCAACACTACCTCATATGATGAGATAACAATTATCTATGCCCAACTTTATGCCTCAAAGATCACAATGACTTTAACCTTAGTCACTACCACACATAGCTCCTTGCATATGGGCTAAGCTATTTTCCACTACACCCCTCATCATACGATGCAATACCCAAGGATACATAGGACTTTAAAGTGAAATTAAGAAATAACAACTAATGCTTTAGAAGTTACTCACTTTTTGACCAAAACTAAGTTATACTCCATTTGCCTCACCGCTTAAAAGGTGATGAAATCACCCACCTCAACTTATTTCACATGCCAACCTTACAAGAAAGAGAATTCTATATACTAGGCTACTAAATATACAACAAGGAATTTTAAGTGCAAAAACTCTCTCATTCACAAAAGAAATCTCTATGCAACAAGTGTCATACCACAGGCTTGCCCCTATTTTCAGTCGCCACTACAAAGAAAAGTAAATGGTTGGAGATCTCAAAGGACGTAGGTTCAAGTTAGGGTAGGATATCATTTGGAAACAACATGGCTACACCTTTACTTGAACATCTACATCACACTTTTCAATCCTTCTTTTTGACTATAGGCCACTCTTCTTTGTTTTCTCTCATCTGTCATGCCTTTTTTGCCTCTTTTGTTCACCTATTTTCTTCCATTTCTTTTTTCTTGCACTCTAGTGAAATTCATTCCCTTATTGGATTCTCTTTTTTTCTATTCATTTTCTTTCAATGCTAAGGTACAATATATATTTCATTTACAACTTCATGGCCCCAAACTTACTTCCGTTAATCTTTACCACCCCCAACTTAGGCTTTTAGCCTCATGTTTCATTTTTAAGTTTAAGGAGGGCATGGTTCAAAAGAGGGATAAAAAGAATGGTTCACGGTTTGTAATAAGTTTGCCAGAGAAAGGTCCAAAGGCTCAAATTGGGTGACTAGGGATTATATTTATGAACGAGTAGGCTTTTTGGATAGAGTAGGTTTCCAATGCCAAAAGATGGCCTAAGATCATTTCTCCAACCAAATACAATCAACATTAGCTTTGAAAGACTTACGGCGCAAGTTCTAGATAACATAAGTACACAACAGATGAATACAAATAGCTCACCACACATGACATGTAAAATTTTCTATGGAAGCTCAAATGTCCCTCCTACTAGAGACAAAATTGGAGTATCTATTTCTATTTCCAAGTCAAAAATTTATGGAGCCACAGAAAGAGAATAGTTTTTTTATAAAATTGCTCATGTCCATGCCCTTGATTTTTGAAAAATTTGGATGAAGAGGGTTGTTTGTTTTGCATTAGTACTGTGTACAATTTGCTAAATCACGGAAACAACCAAAGATTTAGCCTCACATATCGGCTCAAAATGGGAAAACCAACCATATGGCTACTCAGACTTCACCAATAGTGTACAATGTGACCCCAAGTCAACAATGCCACGATTACTCAGAATTCCCCTGCATCTATGACATTTATGCTACAGGTACTCAGGCTTCCCCTACATCTATGTCTAAAAATCTAAACATGACACATTACCCTTAAGAATGTCATCACTCAATCTATCATAGGGCAAAGATAATCACGCATCACCACATCAAAATACAATTAAAGTAAAAGAAAAACTAAAACTAAAAACCACATAATAATTCATATAACATGGGCACCATCAGAGTGCCCAAAGAAGTAGAATCCTGAAACAAAAACAAAATAATATCCATAATGTTATTCTAAAATAGCATAAAAAGAAGTATACAACAACACATTACCAAAATAATACAAATACAGGGGCACCCATTTGGAATGCAGTGTCCTCACTGCATGTGCCATAAAGTAAAAGAAAGAGGGGTCTCCCTGAATCTGCATCAAGAGCTGCTCTCTCCTGCTAACTTTACACCACCACCACTAATATCATCGGTAGACCAATCAGCAGGGGTCTCATCCTCACTATCTATTCTAAGTGAAGGTAGTTGATGGTTGGGCTTGAGAACCTTGAAAATGCCTTTCACCCCCTCTATAACTTCTTGAAAAATTTATCTCTCTTCACCATCGTCTCATGCAAATCCCTGAGGTCTCTATGTGACTCAATTAAGGCTGAATAAGCTCTCTCCAAACTGGCGATAGTGGATCCCTTCTTCTTTTTATCCTTTATGTATTTCTCATAGTTTGACTGAGCTACGTACGAGCGGTGAGCGGTGGATGACTCTCCCGGTCCTTGAGGCAGTCTGGACAATAGTTACCTCAGCACCTACATCTGACCAGAGATGTCATCGAAGGCGGTGGATGATAAGGGTCTGTAAGAGTCTGTATCCTCTTAAACTAATTTTCTCAAGTCCATCTTTCTCTTCTTGCTTTGACTTGGGACATCCGCACCTCTAAATTTGAGTAGGAAGATGTGGTGGCCTAGGAGGACCCAGGTATCTATAACATACTCCCCCATCTTTGCGTTCCTGTATAGCTTTATGATAAGGGAAGGGAGGAGACAATGTATACCTCCATGATTTCTGAAGTACCTTCATTTCGAATGCACAATTTTACCCTTATTTAGGGTGATGCCAGAGAAAAGACAAGCCATCATCTGAGTTGCATGTCTGTGAAAATGGTCATGTGAGTGCATGATGATACTTGGCTACAGATGATATTCAGCCAAATCCTAGCCTCAGCTGTGAAATCATTATCAAAATGTATCTCTTGGTGATGGACTAAGGAACCTCTTTACCAAGACATAAAATATTTTCTATCTAGGTCCCTAGATCGTATGATTTTGCATAGAACTTCTCCATATCAGCATTTGTGAGTCCATACACCTCGTTGATCCACTCAATCCCAAAGTTCTCTTACTTTTCCCTAATAGTCATCATCGACTTTGTGAAAGAAGTTACACTTAGGTTAGCATAGAACTCACATACCCTTTGCTCATTTGCATAGTAGGATTCCGGGGCAAAGCACCTTCACCTGGTTTTGATAAGTCTAGCACGGAATTCTGGGAGCTTCTCCTCTACTTTGTCTAAGCTGATTTCTCTTTCATTGAGTAACTTAGTCCTATACATGTACGCATTGTAGAGGTTTTAGCATTGTACAACTATGAATTTAGTGTTGCCAAAATCTCCCATTTTTGAGGCTTAGAACCTATAAGCAATATAACTCAGGCCAACATTAGTGTTACCATACCAAAAACATGCCAGATCAAGCAAATAAAATCATGTGGTAGTGTTGTGGAAGGTTTTGGGGGGTGGGAATAGATGTACAAAAATTTTAGTTTCTGCAAAAATGACCCTCTGGTTCGAAGATCGTGGAACATTGACCATGATCGTGGTACCTGAGACCAGATTCAACAAATTCTGCACACTCTTCAAAACATAATTTTAACCCCAATTCTTTGTTTCAACTAGGAAAATCAACATTATAAGCATGAAATTTAAGCATATAATGTGTGATTATCGCCCCAAACTTGGAAGAATTCAAATTGAACTCATTGGGGCATTAAATCAAACACATGGTGTACACGATTATTTCAACTGTTTTAGGCTTAAATCTGAGTAGTCAAGACTTCCCCATTAGTGTATACACCAACTACAACAACTAACCACAACAATGATCATCAACAAGCATGCATTTTGTAATTAAAATACTAGTTCAGGCCTTTCTCTAAACTACAATTTCTAACTATGCAATTAAGTTAAAAATCAGGGAGCTAGGGCAACATACCAAGTTTGGATGATACAGTTGGAATGAAATGACACTTGGATATGAAATGCAAAGCCAAAAGTTGGATAAAATTTTGAAAAAGGTTCGTGTGAGAGAATGGAATTTAGATGGTCACTTAAACAATCTTTACCACGATTGTGGTCATAGTTCTGTGATTATGGACATGCGGCCTTCGCGATCGTGGAGGCATGGACTATGGTCGCGGTAATTGAGACTAAAATCAAGTCTCATGCACTCCTCTACTTAGTCCGAATCATGCTAATTTCGCAGCTCCCTCTTTTAATTTCAGTCAAATTTCTCCTAGCACCACAGTTTTATGGATTATGCATGAACAAATGCAAAAATAAAATCTACACTATTATGCAGAAAAAAATAATACGGGTTGCTTGTCATGGTGTGATGGGTTGCCTCCCATCGAGCGCTTAGTTTAGCATCATGGCATGACACCTCCATCACTTTCTTTTATGTTTTCACATAGAATATTTGAATCTCCATCCCAGCTTATGTTCAATATAAAATGAGTGATAGAGGGGCAAAAAATTCAAATCTCCCAAGATAAAACTTGGAAGATGTGAGAGAATGCCAAGCAAGCTTTGATCTTGCCATTTTGAAGACTTGAATATTTTAACCAACTTTACATCAAATTTTTGGTTTGGCTCCTTGGGTAAATGTGAGCACATTAATGGGCGACTTGATGTACATAGGAAGTTGTGTTCCTTGGCCATTGATGGATAAGGATCTATGTGCTCTTTTGGAATGACAAAATACAAAATCTAGGGATTGTACCCCTTCTCCTCACAATCCACCATTTGCCTAGGTAGATGGATTCTCATCACATCCTCTAATAATAATATTGAAAAGTGATTTGAATGATGTTTTACCTCTAATTCTAGAATTGCTTCCTCCATAGCACTTTCACCCTAGAATGAACTGGAGTTTTCGTAAGAGATGTGCTTTAATTCTTATTTTGACTCTGGTATCATTTCTTTTATTTTGAAATCTTCAACATCATTTGATTTAGTTGGTTAGGAAGTCACCGAGTATTCTTTGTTTCCAAGCTTATAATTATAGCTTTGTTTCTCTTCTTGGTCAACCTTCTCTTAGGAAATGGGAAAGGTAGTGATGTTTCCAAGGTTTGCTTCCTTGCCCATTTCCTCCATCTTGACACTTTACCATCCTAATGGCACGTGGGATTGATACATGTCTTGTACATTCTCCCCCGTTGTATTTACCCGATAAAAAATAGCTAGTAGTCTTGGGTCAAAGCTATTGGACCCAATATGTCGCTCTTCCTTCTTCTCATTATAAAACCTATCAAACTCATAAGAAGAACTAGCAACCCGGTTAGCATAATAGGGGAATGGGGCATTTGGACAATCACTCCAATGTCCATCTCGACTACCACATAAAGTACAACCATACTCCCCATAGGATCGAGATGGTAATTCTATCTCTCTCTGGGGAGAAGAGTTACAATCTATCCTAAAGTGGGGTCTGTCACAATATGGACATGGGTCGTTAAGATAGGATTTCCAACTACCAAAATCATATTTGTTGAATGATGTCATAGAGAAAAGTAAAATAAAATAAAAATCGACCTATAAAAGAAAAATCATAAAAAAATATTTACAAACTTGAATTCAAGAAAGTAAGCTAAAATTCCAAGCTAACTTAATACGCCAAATTGTTCCCCGACAACGGTGCCATTTTTGATAACACTCAGTTTGCACATCAATTTAAGTGCAAGGCGGCCGTCGTCACTATATTTACCCAACTTTGGAGTCGGGGTTGAATCCACGAGGAATTATGTAAGTGGCAATCAAGTTAATTCGAAATAATAGATACAAGTTAAATTCAAACAAATGTTACAAGAAGATAAATATGGGGGAGATAGGTATATACACTAATTTTTCTTTTTGGGGTTTACTAGTAAAAATTAGGGGTTACAAATAATTAGAGTTTATTAATTTGGCACGGATCTTGGGATTATGTATTACTAAGAGAAGTGACATATGAATGCTAATAATCAACTTCTATTTAGTAGATCAAGTGTGGGTAGGTTTGGTTATAGGTTTTGATGCTAGTCTTTCAACAAAACACCAAATTTTCACCTGTTGACTATTTCGAATACCTAATGGGTGAGTTCATCAATTGCTAACCAAACCTCAATTTAGGTATCCCTAATTCTAGGATAATACCCATGGCATAGTCAAATTCACAACGACCCTTATATCTAAGATAGTGATAGATTAGCAAACTACACACATAATTGTGTACCATTACTTTAGTCTCCATATCCCTTTTTCAAGGATGATATGGATTCCTAAAGTTCACCCAAAACCATTCTTTTGGAGTTGACTTTGAACTTTCTAGAGTTTGCAATTTTCACCCATCAAACCCATATATGTATTTACGGCTTTCACCCATAAATACCAACCAAATTGGTCAAGCAACTATAAAACCCATCAACATGAACTACCAAGTAGAAACTAGCAATAACAAACCACACATACTTTAATCCCTATTCACACATAATCCTAAGAGGGAAATCTAGCTACACATAAGATAAATAAGCAAAAATATACCCAAAATCTCCATTGAAATGATTTATTAAAGCTTAGGTAAATATTACTTTAAACTTTGAACTCCCACAAATCTCCAATGGAAGTGAGCTATTCCTCCACTTAGAGGTTATCCCAATGTATTCTTCACCCAAAATCTATACAATATTTTCTTCTCCATGAATGGAGGCTATGACCTCAAGAACCAAAAACCTAACTATTTTAGGAAGATGGAATATGATGAATGAATGAGATGCTTAGGGTTTGTGTCCTCTTTTGTCAAATTTGGGATCATCCACGTGCATTTACAATTCTGCCCTTGGGCTGCAATTATCTGCCATGCCAAGATTGTCTAGGTCTAGCCGCGACTGCTGTCAATTGACCTTTTTGACTTAACTGCGATAGTGGTCCTTAGACCGCGACCGCAGTAATTGACGCTAGTTCTACACCAGGTCTTCAGCTGCACTTTCTTTCCTCCTTTTGATCATTTTAAGCTCTAATCCACATTTTCTATCTCATCAACTATGTGCCTACAAAATATGGACATTAATGTGTTCAATCACAATTATGTCTCATTTATTCATACAAAACATGGTAATGTGCAAAAATATTGAGTGTAAATGAGTGGTAAAATCACCACTCATCATAGGTTAACCTTCGATCTCTAACATATGAAATAAACCTTCACTAAGGAGATAAAGAACCACCATCCCATTCTATAAATGGTTCACTAGGAAACATAAAGATAACCTTCTAGGTTCGACAATCTAAAGATGCGTAATAAGAGTGTAACCAATCCATACCTAAGATGACATCAAAATCCACTATCCCCAACTCAAATAGATCCACCAAGGTCTTCTTGTTACCAACAGACACTACACATCCCCTATAGACCCTTTTAGCAATAATTGAGTCTTCTACCGGGTTAGAAATAAAAAAAGGATCCAAAATAACCTTGGGATCAAAACCAAAAGATAAAGCCACATAAGGAGTCACGTAAGAAAGAGTGGATGTCAGATTAAGAAAATAATATATATCATGAGAAAAGAGCTGTAATATACCAGTAACGATATTAGGTGATGCCTCAAATTCTTGCTGGGATACCAAAGTATACAATCTGTTTCGACCAACACTAGAACCAGGAGCAATAATAGAAGTGGACGCAATATCACTAAGTGTAGGACAAAAAGATGAAGCCATATGAACCTTGTTCACCCCCGTAGTGACCTCATTAATTGAATAATCCCTAAGACAATGAATTGGCTATCCATACCTAAAGAATTTTTCCCTCTCTTCTTCATAATAACACAATGGGGTTGACCACAGAACTGACAAGGAGGGAATAAAGAAACTAACTGACCTCCACTCTCTTAATATTAGGCACTTTGTACCCAGAAATTATCACTACCTTGATGAAGCCTGTCTCTCGACTGCTTTGAGAAGGGGGCAATGGTAGTAGAGAAGGATCTTGAGCTCCACCACTTCTTCTTTTGCCACTTGCCACTATCTGACCACCCTAGGACTGCACATTTCCCTGATAAAAAAATCATCCCCTCTTTCCCTGCCTATTCCCAAACTCTGCCTGCCTTCTTGTTTCATCCTCCACTTGCTGCATATGGATAGTCAACCAAGAAATATCCATATCCGTAATAAGCAAAGTATTCTTACTCTCCAAGATCAAATCTATACTCAAAACAGAAGCAAACTTTCTCATTCTTGTTATCATGTCAGCTACCAAGTCAGGAGCATACCTCTATAGCTGATGGAACTTTAAGGCATATTTCTTGATAGTCATTCTCCCTCGCTTAAGATTTACAAACTCCTCCATCTTAGCTTCCCCCAACTCTTGAGGAAAGAAATGATCCAAGAAGGCATTAGAGAAGGCCTCCCATAAATCAGATTCTTACACATCACCCCTATCTCTGTCCCACTCCTCGTGCCACTGATAAGTAATATCTTTGAGCTAATAAGTTGCAAAGTTTAACCCCTCTACATTGGTAGCCTGCATCACTTAAAATATCTTCTCCATTTTATCTAAGAAGCCCTAGGGATCCTCCTTCACCTTCATTCCATTAAAAATTAGAGGACCCATCCTCATAAATTGGCCAACCCTTATGGCCTCAACAGACAACCTACTAGATATATCTCGCTCAACCTGAGAATGAACTAACTGAGTAATAAAATGGATAGATTGATGAAATTATGCATTTGTCATATTCCTCTAAGGGACCTGAGGAGAACTAGTAGGATTAGAAAGAACCCGAGTACCATCCAGAATAGGACCTTGAGATCAAAGATGTACCCTCGTCATAGGATGTACCCCTTCAGCATCATCACCAGATGGGATAGAAGAATTTTCTTATTTTACAGATATATGAGGCATGATCTGAAAGACAAACAAATAAGGATTAGAGAAGATTTCTGGACTTTAGACTCCAAACTTGAAAATACAATACCAAGAAAGTGAAACATTCCTAAATGTCTTGCAGCCTCTTTCTTATGAGTGTGGCGAGCTACATAACCCTACAAAAGACTACTCGACATGACTTTGTAAACTTCCCAGTTGACCATGAACCTAAAATATTGATACCAACTTGTCACTACCCGAACCATGGACTAGGAATAATAGGCATCCCAAGTCCAACCAGGATTGGGGATCTCCCTTATTACCCAACCCACCCACCTATATCCAGCCTTAGATGGGCTAAATTTTAAGCATATAACAAGACAACATAAATGCTCTTATGAAGACTCTGGGATAGGGTCACAACCTTGATCGACCCAATTGAGTCAAACTATACGAAGTCAACCATCCAACTATACCAAGCCAAACCAAAGGCCGTTAACCCGACCATAACCAAAGAGAATACTAAAACATAATATGTTAATAAATCCTAAAATTTAATATGATGGAACAGCCAATAATATCATCCTAGGGTGTAATCCCCAACACCAATACCAATGCTAAGGCAAACACCAATACCGATCCCGCTCATACCAAACCCCATAAGTACCACAAAACCTTTATCCAAAAGAGTAACAATATCCAGTTGGAACATGCCCGCAACCATGGCCAAAACTAATATCCAAAATAAAATAAAAATGTCCAAAGATGTCCATAACATGAAATGGAGCCTTATAAAAGGATGGAAGGTCACCACTTCAGTCCAAATGCTAATACCAAATCTGCATGCTAGACATAAGGAGTAGAATGGTCAGTTCCTGCATAACGTGTGTATACAACCACCAGTAGATCGGTTAGCGAGTTATTGCTAGCATAAACTCAGGATAAGAATAAAATAATTCCATTTATGAAACCAAGTAAAACTATCCATAATGTATACAACCGTACATATATATATATATATATATAAGTGCCAGGAAAGGGAATTCAAGTTTAGCATGCATTTAAAACATTTACCTGGACTGTGAAGCTTTGCTGTCCGAAAGCACCCATAGGCAATATGGGTTCAACTCCCCCTGTTGAAAGGGTCCTAGTGCGAATAGCCGCATGACCAGAGAAATATCCCATTAGGATGACTAGTACATACGATATATAGGGTGTGAAATCATGCACATGGTCCATCAAGACCAACCTCATCCTAACAAATATGAGTTTTTAGTTTCGGTTCCCCCAGGACCCCACCTTCCATGGTTTAGCTACACCTTCACCATTAATGCCTAATTAAAAACTATTTCCAAACAATCCATTTACCATTTATTAACCAAGGCCATTTAGTAGTGGTATCATCATACCAACCATACTTGAAAGTACTATTCGTAGCCAACCACATGTAGGTATAGGGGACCTTAGGTGCTCTTCCAATTACCATATTAAATTCACTTAGGGGAATCCGTACCCTACAAATGTAACCATTGAGCCACCTAACTTTCCAAACCTTTTAATCTATCCATAAATCCTTTACTAAGTTTAAAATAAGTAAGAGTTCCATTTAAAAGAAGTCAACGCTATGAACATATCTTTATAAGTATTTTGTCAAAAACATTGGGGGCATAATATATATATCTAAAACCAATTCCAATAACCAACAACCACTCCCATATAAACTAATAATCTAAAACCAGCATTAATACATAGAAAAACATAATTAAAACCATGGGAAACCATAACCAACCATTCATAAACAAAACCCCCAAATCATATTTGCAAACTCAAAAGTATTCAACAATAAAATCATAAAAGTCAATAGTAAAATCATGCCATTAGTTGGAACTAACAATGAGGAAAGAGAACATGCATTATACCGAAGAATTGATGGAAAGAAATTACCAAAGCAAGCCCTATTTTAGTCCTCAAGATGAAACCCTAGCTTTCTTACCTCCAAAGTTATTAAGAGGATTTTTGATTATTTAGGAGTAGTTTCTAAGTGTTAAACAGAGAAATAATAAAGTAAATAATCTCCCAATTAGGCTAGAAGTCATGGGATCCTGTTAGGGTAAGTAGGGAAGTGTCCAGATTATCCCCACTTAGGTTGCATTAAAATCCTATCATAGGGATGCAACTGAACCATATGAGTCATACACTATTGATACGAGTGGTACCCGCCACTCATATCCTACCCCAACCCTTAGACCCAATATTTTCCAATATCCAACTCATCCAACCAAGTCATATCCAAAGTATACAATCCGTACCTTTCATTCATATCTCTAAGAGAATAGAATACCAAGAGGACTAAACACTGTCCTCTGTATGAGTACTAGATACGACTCGTACCCAACCATATGATACTTATCCTCTAAGTCATATCTATTCTAGTAACCCATACATCCCAATAACCAATACTGGTTAGCATATAACTGGACCATATCACTCATGGCCTAATATACAACTCATTCCTACAAGTTGTATTGGGTCTAGATAACGAAATTTTAGGAAAAATTCTGAAGGCCAAAACCCAGGATGTAATAGATACGTTTGTAAGTGGTATTGGTATGATAATACCAACAAAGTACCTTTGGTAAGTAATTAGATTATTAGTTGTTTATGTTAAGTGATGGTTTTACATAAGGTTTTAAAAGTGGGATGTGTAGTCAGGTCGTGAAAGTGGAGTTCGAAGGACTATCACTAGAAACCACGATAGCCGGTGTCAGGTGTCTTTATGATCGAGTGGTTTAAGTCCCCTGAATAAATATGTGAATGGGAGGTTTGAGTCCCTCTAATATATGTTTTGGTGATTAATTCACCTGGATTATGTCAGGATGTTTGAATCCCCTACATAGGCACATACAGTTTTGGATATTCTCTGGTTCGTGTGGCTACATGCACTGAAGCCTTTCTAGCTAGGGGAAAGTCAGGACCATATAGCATATGGGTGCCTTATTTTATGATGGCTATGCTACATAGCCTAGGTTAATGATTTCAAAGTTCATGCTAATCCTGTTCCCTTCCTCGGCATGGCATATATGTATATGTATATATTGTATTGGTTATATGCATTGTTTGATTAGATTTGAACTATTGGAATTATTTTATCCTTATCCTTGAGTTACATTCTAGTGCTCCAACCACTAACTATCTTCAATGCTGTATCCCCATGTAATGCAGGTGTTTCTCATATTTCTAGACCTTTTACTCAGTGATTAGACTCGGGAACAACTTATGTTGACTTGAAGTGGTGAGCTTCCAAACTTTGGAAGGCTCTATTTCCTACTTTGAGTTTTCTTATGTCTTTATTGGTTTAGACTTAGACATTGGTTTTTGCTTTGGTCGGGGGTATGTCCCGACTGGATATTCTTGGATTTATTTTAAGGCTATGCATGGACAAACTATGGACTTGGGTAAATTATGGCACAAATATAGACTTGGTTTTGTTATGGTTGTTGGTTAGGCATTGGACGGTTAGATTTGTTTGGATTGGTCATGGTCTTGGACCTATTCTAAAGTTTTTGTGTTGTTAATCACCTTACCATGTAATATGTTCGAAATTAATCTGACTCAGGGTTTATATTGGTTGGTTGGTTTGGGCAGCGGGGTGATCTTCAGTCCTTGTTGGGCTTGAGATGCCCATTATAATAAGTCCTTGGTTTGGGTCGTGTAAAGTTGGTATCAGAGCCTAGGTTTATGGTTAGTTAGGTGTCTGCAAAGTCTTGTTAAGTAGAGCTTCTTTTATAAGTGTGTAGCTCACCACACTTGTAAGAGAGAGGCTATGGGATATTTAGGAATGTTTACTTTCTTATTGTCTTATTTCAATCTATGGAGTATAAGGTCTTGGGTTCTTCTGATTTCTATTTGGTAGTCTTTTACATTATGCCTTCATGAAGATTTAATGTTCATGCAAACTTTTTTATCCCGACTGGAGAAATACTGATGGGACATGCATTACCTATGAAGTGTATACCCGATCAGGGGTTGCTGAATCTAACAGTCCTCATGGGGTTTCACCTATCCTCACTAATCCTATTCCTGAGGGTGATACTCATACTTAATCGTTTCAAGGGGAGGCTACGAATGTTATGTTTCATCGCTCCATTACTCTGTTGACTCAGTTGGTAGCTTCTCAGTCTGAGAGTAGTTTTCCTATTAATCTATATTCTGAGGCCATAAAGGTTGTATCATGCATGCTTTGGAGGTTGAAGGTGTGGAATTTATTGCTTATCAATTAAAATATGTGGCGTACCAATGGTACAAAGAATGGGAACAGTTAAGGGGAAAGGATGCTGGTTCTGCCTTATGGGAGGATTTCTCTAGTGTATTTCTAGACCACTTTTTTCCTTAAGAGTTAATGGAGACAAAAGCAGAAGAGTTTGTGAATTTGAGGTGAGGCAGGATGTCTTTCAAAGAGTATGCCTTGAAATTTTATCAGCTATCTAGGTATGCTCCTAAGTTGGTCTCTAGTGTGAGAGCTAGAATACGTAAGTTTACTTCATGACTGTCCCATGAGTTGATCCTTGAGAGTAAGGTGATAACACTTAACTTACACCTCAAATTAGTGTAAGGCGGTCGTCATCAATATATTTATCCAACTTTGAAGTCAGGGTCGAATCCATAGGGAACAATGTGTGTGGCGATTAAACTAGTTTAAAATTATAGCTACAAGTTAAATTCAAACAAATGATACAAAAATATAAAATGGGGTTTTAGTATTAATGTTTGTAATCAATATACAAGGAAAACCAGAGTTATGATCACCAAAGGTTTCGGGTATTGAGAGGTACTAGGTAATGCTAGAGATCCTCAAAATGAGAAGAACAATAGAATATCCCTAACTATGATACTATCTATCTTATCTCTCGACCTCACCAGACAATTTATTATCTAATTCTCTCAAACTTAGATAATTTATCTATATCCAAAGAGATGTTATCTCAGGTAGATTAATCTAGTTACAATGTTAATCATTAAACAGAAGGTTGGTAGCTTCCGAGTCCCTGTTGATAATTTCCGTCCTCTAGTCTATTTCTTCGTTAGAAGCAAATAAAACCTAAAGCATAATCTAATGTTTGCAACCACTAGATTTCAATTAAAACCACAGAATTTCAAGATGTTCTACTGCTCCTTGAATCCGTTAAACACCTAGCATCATATCAAACCCTAATCCTTGGATCCCATAACCCCGGCTAATGGAATTAGCCGCTCATAATTTAATGAAAGAAATCACAAGTTGAATTCATGATGATAATAATCAACTTACGTATAGATGGAAAACAACAAGCAATTTCTTCAATTAAATCCCAAGTTAGAAACCCAAAAATAGTTGATAAGAAAGAAAACTAAGAATAATTGATGAAAGAGAACCATGTACGTATTTCTCTCTCCAAAGTTCTTGTTTTAAATAATGAAAACTTGATAATTTAAAAACCCTCAAAATTTCTATTTATACTAAAGCCTAATTATGGTAATAAAATAACAAAATCACATCTGGGCTCGGATTTAGGTGACGGCATATTGGTGTTGATCGTCAGGCTTCTGACGGTGTCTCAGATATGTTGTTAGTAGTCGTGCCTTCTTAACTGGTTATGCCTTACTTTGATGATGTCCTCCGATATCTTACCGGAGGAGTGACAGTGTGTAGCAAATGTCGTCAGACTTTCAGCTTATTTCACCATGTTCTGTCCTACTTGACGGCATCTTCTGATGGCTTACCACACTTGTGACGACATATTAAGAATGTTGTCACCTTCATCCAGCAACTGTTCTTCACTGTTCTTCCTGAAACCTTTTTCTGGTAGCTTACCACATCTCCGACGGCTTGTAAGAAATGCCGTCAGACTTATATCATCTCACTTGTACCAGATTTTACTTATTTTGTTCATCTTTCCTATATTTTCCTCCCATTCTTGACTTTCCTACAAAATCTTCAGATATAACATCAAAAACACCAATAATTACTTAAGAACTTACAATTATTTTTCAAGTTAAAAAGTCTTAAATGTGCTATGAAAATCTAGCACATCAACACCCTTAACTTAAAACAATTGCTTGCTCCTGTACCAAAGGGTGCTGCTTCTGCATCTGTTTTTGCTTTTGGTAACCGACACTGGCTAGAATCATTTATATGCTCTTGCGTCTCGCTAGGATTTTGAGGTATTTCCTGATAACATTATGGGTATGTTGAAACTTTTCTCCCATGATGTGTATTGTTTAGTTGATCTAGGGTCCACTCTTTCTTATGTGACCGTATTTGTGGCTCTGTGGTTGGTAAAAGAGTCTATAGGGTGTGTGTGGTATCTGTTAGTTGTTGAGAAACTTTTGTGGATTTGATAGAGTTAAATATGGTTGACTTTGATGCCATATTAGGGATGGATTATTTGTATTCATGCTATTCTTCCTTAGATTGACAAACCCGTAAGGTTATATTTAAATTCCCTAATAATCTGGTCATTGTATGGGAAGGGGTTTCTTTAGTGCCTAAGGGAGGTTCATCTCATATATTAGAGCCCGAAAGTTGATCTCCAAAGGCTGTTTGTATCATTTGGTCTGGGTTAAAGATTCTAACTCGGAAGGTCCTACTTTAGAATCTATTTATGTGGTAAATCAGTTTCCCAAGGTTTTCCTCGATGATTTTCCTAGTGTTCCTTCGGATAGGGAAATTAATTTTAGGATTGATCTCATTCCATACATTCATCCTATCTCTATCCCTCCTTATAGGATGGCTCTAGATGAGTTGAAGGAGCTTAAAGAGCAATTAAAGGATCTTTTAGATAAAGGGTTTATCATCCTAGTGTGTGTCTCCTTGGGGTGCTCCTATGTTGTTCGTGCATAAGAAGGACATTTTCCTTTGGATGTGTATTGATTATCGTTAGCTGAATAAGGTGACTAAAAAGAATAAATATCCTCTTTCTAGGATCGATAACTTATTTGATCAACTTCAAGGTGCGAAGTGTTTCTCTAAAATTGATCTTAGGTCAGTTTACCATCAACTTAAGATTAGGGTAGTGGACATACCTAAGACTATCTTTTAGACCCGATATATTCACTATGAGTTCTTTGTTATGTCTTTTAGGTTGACCAATGCCCCGACGACATTCATGGATTTGATGAATAGGGTTTTCTATCAGTTTTTGGATTTGTTTGTCATTGTCTTCATTGATGACATCTTTGTCTACTCTAAGAGTGAGGCAGATCATATGATAGCCTTCATGCTATGGTACATACCTTGGAGGATCAACGTTTGTATGCCAAGTTCTCTAAGTGTGAGTTTTGGTTGAAGGCTATAACTTTCTTGGTCATGGTATCTCTAGTGAAGGGATTATGATGGATTCACAAAAGGTTGCATTGGTTAAGAAGTGGCTTAGACCCATGACTTCAATCGATATTTGGAGCTTCCTGGGTTTAGCCGATTACTATAGGAGATTTTTGGAAATTTTTTCAACTATAGCTACCGCATTGACTAAGTTGACCTAGAAGAAGGCGAAGTTCTTATTGCCAGATACATATGAGGGTAGTTTTGAGAAGCTGAAGGATAAGTTGACTTTAGCTTTAGTTTTGACCCTACCGAGGGTAATGATGGATTTATAGTGTGTTGTGACACTTTTCATGTTGGGATTGGCTGTGTGCTAATGCAACATGGTAGGGTGGTGGCCTATGCTTCTAGGTAATTGAAAATTCATGAAAAGAACTAACCTACCCATGATTTGGAGTTGTTAGCTATGGTATTTGTATTGAATATTTGGCATCACTATCTTTATAGGGTTCATATTGATATCTTTTCTAATTCTAAGAGGCTACAGTATGTCCTTACTAATAGACAGTTAAATCTCAGGCAAAGTAGATGACTTGAGTTGCTGAAGAATTATGATATGAGTCTTCACTACCATCCAGGTAAAGCTAACGTAGTTGCAGATACTCTTAGCAGGTTTTCCATGGGGAGTTTAGCTTATATGGGTAAGCAGGAGTTAGTGAAGGACACTCATTATTTGGATAGTCTTGGAGTTTATCTTACAGACTCGAAAAATGGTGGTGTGTTTGTACATCAGGTGTCACAATCATCTCTTATTGTTGAGATAAAGGAAAAACAAATGTTAGATCCTGATTTGATGAAGATTAAGAAGAATATAGGTCAGCAAAAGGTCGTTGACTTTGCAATAGGTGGTGATGGTATCTTTAGGTACCAAGTTGATGTAGATGGATTAAGGGAAAAGATTTTGGCCAAAACATATGTATCTTGCTATGCTATTCATTCTGGTTCTATAAAGATGTATCATGACCTTAAGGAGTTCTAGTAGTAGAACAATATAAAGTGGGATGTGCTAACTATATGGCAAAGTGTATGATGTGTCAACAAGGTAAGGTTGAGCATATAAGACCTAGGGGTTTGTATCAAGAGATTGAGTTGCCCAAGTGGAAGTGGGAGTTGATTAATATGGATTTTGTTACAAGTATTCCTTGGTATCAAAATTAGTGTGATTTGATTTGGGTTATTGTGGATAGGATGACCAATTCCGCTGACTTCTTATTGGTGAGGACTAGTTATTCGGCGGAGGATTTTGCTAAGTTGTATCTTGTGAGGATTGTCAAATTGCACGATGCTTCTTTTTCTATCATTTTGGATTGTGGTACTCCGTTCTCATCATATTTTTGGATGTCATTTCAAAAAGGTTTGGGAACTAAGGTATGCCTTAGTACTGCTTTTCACATGCAGTCAGATGGATAAGTGGAGAGGACTATTTAGACATTTAAAGATATGCTTCGTGCTTGCGTGATTGAATATGGTGTAGTTGGTTCGACCATTTGCCTTTGATTGAATTATTTTATAATAATAGTTACCACTCTAGCATTAGTATGGCTTCTTTTGAGGCATTGTATGGTAGGAGATGTCGTTCTCTTATTAGTTGGTGAGGGTAAGTTATTTGGCCCTGATTTGGTTCACTAAACCTTGGAGAAGGTGAAGGTGATTTGTGATAGATTGAAAGCCGCTCAAAGTTAGTATAAGTCGTATATGGATGTGAAGTGTAGGGAGTTAGAGTTTGAGGTTAGCGATTGGGTATTCTTCAAGGCATCTCCCATGAACGGAGTAATGCGTTTTGGTAAGAAAAAGAAATTAAGACCTCGGTATGACGACCCATACTGGTTTTGAAGAGGGTTAGCAATGTTGCTTATGATTTGGAGTGGCCTCCTAGTTTGAGCTCCATTCATTCGATTTTCTATGTCTCTATGTTGAGAAAGTGTGTAAGTGATCCTTCATCGGTTGTTCCTTTATAAGGGTTGGATATCTCAGATTCGTTATCATATGAAGTAGTCCCAATTGAGATCTTGGATCTTCAAGTATGTTGGTTGTATACAAAGGATGTGTCTTTGGTATAGGTTCTTTATAGGAACCAAAGGTTGAGAAAGCAACTTGGAAGCGAAAGAGGACATAAAGTCCAAGTATACGCATTTGTTCGTTATTCGAAAAATTCATGCATGATGTATGTGTTGTTCTTAATATCCTTGCTTTATGTCTTTGTTTTCTAACTTGGTTAAAGGTTAGTTTGATGTGTAAACTCATGCTTGTGCTTTCCTTTACCTATTATTCGAGAATGAATAATCCAAGTAGGGGAGAATTGAAATACCTTGGCTTTCGATCCTTAAAAAATTCTTAATTTTGAGCTCACTGGACATCATACGACTTGTGGGTGATTTTTGTATGATATGGTATAGTTTAGGTTCCATCCACTCATATGAAAATTAGTGTGGTTTGGTTGCATTCTGTCCAAGGTACGATTAGGCATCTTACAAGTCATATGTTAGGGTACAAGTAGTATAGTACCTAATTGTATGGTGTCCTATATCTATCCTAGAGGATTCTATCTAGGATACGGGTTAGGGGTACTAATCATATGATTTAGTATGATTTAGTCTAAGGAATCATATGTTGGACAGTGTTGGAGCCCAACTTGATGCCTAAGGTACTAGTGGTATGTACCAGTCATATGTTTGTATACGAGTTAAGCAGAGGGGAGTCATACCCTTCTGTGCATGTTTTACAACTTTTAAGCTAAGGACATTTTAGATATTTCCCACCCCAAAATACTTAAGTCCCAACATCTTAAAGCATATTGTGGCCTCTCACAACATACTTTGAAAGATCAAAACACATCAACATCCTCTCTAAACTCTCTCTAGAAAATTGGGGCTAGGGTTCTTCAAAGATGTTTATCTAGGGGCTTAAGAGTCAAGTTTCTTTTTTGAATCTTTGTGAATAAGGCATGTGAATCTTCTCTCATTGTTAATTGATGAATATCATGTGTTTTAAAGTTTTTTTATGTCTCATTAATAGTGGTTTAGAAAGCCAACATTAGGGGTTTTGTTGCATATTATTTAGTATGGTTTACCCTTGGTTTAAATTGTGTTTGTACATGTTTCGGTGATGGTTTGTACATGTGGGTGTTGGGTAATTTTAGTTTAACGATTGGGTCATGGTTAACCCTAAACTTGATGATTTTTATTTGGTTTTGGTCTTGGTAATAGTATGCCCTCAAAGTTTTTGTGAAAATGACTAGGAGAATAAACTAGTCACATATTAATGGTGTTTTCAGCTTAGACATTGGCATAATGAATATGAATGATTGATAAATGGTTGTGTAAAGGCCTTGTTGTCCATGTTATGACTTAATTGGTAACCTTGGTGGTTTAATTGGCTAAAAAGGCTTGAGTCCCTAAACATTAAATTGATTTATGTCTTTACTAGATAATGGGTTTGAGTCCCTAAAATTTGAATTGAACAAGTGTCTTTGTTAGACAATGGTTTCAAGTCCCAAAGTCAAATAAATAATTAGTTGATTGATAATGGTAATGGTATGTGGTACACTTGCAAGTGGTGGTGGTATGACAATACCAATGAAGTGCCTTTGGTAAGTAATTGGCTTAATGGTCGTGTATGTGAAATGATAGTTTTAAATGGGGCTTTAAAATGGGATGTATAGCTAGGCTGTGAAAGGGGAGCCCGAAGGATTAACATAGAAAACCGCGCTAGCTGGTGCGGGTGTCTTTATGATTGGGTGGTTTGAGTACTCCAAATGTATATATGAATGGAAGGTTTGAGTACCCCATAATACATGTATTGGTGCTTAAGTAACCTTAATTATGCTGGGAGGTTTGAGTCACCCACATATGCATATACGATTTTTAATATTTTTAGGTTTGTGCGGCTACACGCACTGGGGCCCTTCCATCTAGGGTAGAGCTGGGCCCATACGGCTCGTGGGTGCCTTATTTTATAACGACTATGCTACACAACCCAGGTTAATGATTTCAAAGTTCATGCTAATCCCGTTCCCTACCCCGACTTGGTATATATGTATATGTATATATTGCATTAGTTATATGCATTGGTTGATTGGATTTGAACTGTTGGTATTATTTTATCCTTATCCTTGAGTTACATGCTAGCGCTCAAACTGCTAACCGTCTTTGATGCTGTATCCCCACGCGATGCAAGTGTTGTTCATATTCTTACACATTGTAACGCCCCGACTTACTAAATCAGAATGCTACACGGTGCTCATGACCCCGAGGGACCACAAGCTAACCCATGACTAATATCTGTACCTATATACTGCAAATCATGATATAATAATGCGGAATACATGGAATTGTAAGGACATAAGGTTCAATTGAATACAATCATGTGGGTGAAAATACCCAAAACAACTCAATCTGAACATAAATCTGAAAGTAAATCCGAAAGCCTTTAAACTGTCTAAATAAGGAGTTGAAGGAACATGTCTCCAACTAACTCCGTAAAACTAAACTAAATAATAAATAAATGAATCAAATCATACTGTCCTCGAATCAATGAGGACTCACTGTGTCTCTGCGATTGGAATGCTACCACTACGGCTGGGATGGAGCTCGTGTCTCAGAACCTATGGTGTAACATGAAAAGAAAGTACCATAGCGCAAATGCGTCAGTACAAATGGAGTACTGAGTATATAAAGAAGGTAGGCTGAACATAAAGGGTTTCATGCATGAACAACACTGACTGACTAATATGAACGTGGGAGTGCAAACACACATATATAAAAACTGGGACCATGAATACGTGATAGCATGACCTTTAAGCTAATACATGGTTTACTGATAACTGTTACAACCGATACTGAAACAAATAACATGGACTACTGTATCGAAAAATCCTATATATACTAAAATCTGAAGAAGGCCCTGAGTTTTTTGACTGAGACTGTTACTGAAACTGATAACATGGACGACCGTATCTGACAGTCCTGTATATACTGAAATTTGAAGAACTATCTGAGTTCTTTTACTGAGACTGATACTGAAACTATGGGAAGTAGTGTTTAATCGACATGCCCCGTGTATGCCATTATGGCTAAGCTACGGTCCAATCTCTGCCTCAACTGGAGGGGTGTCAATACTGCTCCACTGGTAAGGACAACTGTGAATGACCCTTATCTGGCGGGTACTTAATGAGAACGGTGGGAACCCTAAACTGATGGGTTAAGCTACCTTATCAACCCTAATCTGACAGTTTAAGATGTCTCAACCTACGCTGGCTACGTAGTTCTGGAACACAAGGATTGCAACTAAGAATCACACCCTGAACTGGCGGGTGAGTTCCCATACTTGGGTTCACTCGGTGCTAACCTCTACTCCCATCTGGAGGGACTGGACATGAATAATTGACTATACTTGACTTGATCTTACTGAATTCCATTGACTGGAGGAATGTTACTGATATATGAAAACTGACTAAGATCATGAGATTTTCCTGAGTCACATGACTAACTGAAGTCTATGGAATTATATCTTGAGTTCAGATATTGTGAAACATGACATGTATCTAGGCACACAACAATAGTTTTTGGGTACAAGTACCCCCAGGACTCGATGGAAGGAAACTGACACACATACTGACTTGATCATAAGAGTAGAGTTATCAACAATGTATTGCATAGAAATGATTTCATATCACATGGAAGTACTTGCATAATCTTAATATCATGTTCATTGCATAATCATATTGGCAACACATACCAATAGCATGGATGTTCATGCGGATTGCATGGTTATCATACATCTTGTTCAAAAGTAGGATTTGCAAGTAAACATAGCATAATCTCATAAGAATAGTTCATTAGTATTCCAACAACATTTACAAGGCACATTATCAATCATAGAAGTCATTGGAACGTAAGGGCATAGCATGAATCCTTCACTTAGTTACAATTTAGCTATATTGCATGATTTCTAGCTTTTTAGGCCTTTTATCAAATACCTTACATGCACTTCTTAAGCATAGGTGAATTAATAAAATTATACATCATGAACAACCAAATTTACATGTTTCCAACTCATATGATATCATGAATTCATAAAAACATATAAAGATTCCATCTTGGGAATCACCCAATATCAATAACATGATCATCAACACCCAACAATATAGAAATCATACTTTTATAATGAAAAAGAGGAAAACAAAAAAGCATCAACATGGGTATGATCATATCACCACAATCAACCAAGATTTTTTATTTTAATGATTGATTCTTGAACTACACGGACGAAAGGAATCTGTAGATGAACACTATGCATACCTTAGAAGGAAGATTCTTGATGATTTATGGAGGAATTTCCTTGGAATCGGATCTTCAAGCTTACTTATGAAACCCTAGTTGTTTTTCTCCTTTAGTTCTCTTGGATGATGAGCTTTGAGATGAAAATAGGGTTGCAGTATGTTTAGAAGCTATATATTTCGTAGGGCTAAGTTTAGGGACATGTAAGGAGTATTTAAAGACTTAATTACCTTTAAAATAACTCAAGACAGAGTGTTTTTGACACTTGGAATTGTCTTAGGTGGAGCCCAAGTGATCACCTATGCTTGGGTTGGGAGGCGCCTAACCAATCGCCTATGCTTGGGTTAGGCGGCGCCTAACCAATCGCCTATGCTTACTGTCTCTCACGAAAATAGGCATAACTTTTCGCTCGGGTATTGGATTAAGGCAAAATTGGTATCGTTGGAAATCTAATTGAATTATATACAATTTAGTGGGTCTAAATCATCCAAAATAACACATTAAAATCTAGTTATACTCATTCAAATATGACCCTTGCAAAATCGAACACTAAAACTTGATGGATTCAAAAACTCTTAGCTTGTATTACCTTAAGTGACTCATATGAACATGATTAATGCATCATAAGCTATACTATCACTAGGATATTCATTGTAAGTTATGTACTCAAGTATGAATCACAGGATTAGAAACATGCGGAGTATTATAACATCTCCCCCTTGGGAACATTCGTCCTCGAATGAGAATTTACTGAGAAGGGATATAAGACAATAGAACCTGAACTCAACATGCAGAACTGAAACTTGATCTCATGACTGACATGCTGAACATACTGAACTCGTGCATATTTGATGCATGGACAACTGATACATGAATGCATGATTGAGTATGAAACGGTTAATAGGTACCAAGTTTATACTGGAAACATGAACATGAAACTTAATAGGCTTAACGAGAACTGTTACCTTAAGCTTGATTTGAATTGGCGGGGAAGAGGTGAGGATACTTGGTACGCATATCTACTTCTGCTTCCTAAGTAGCTCCCTCATGACACTAATTTCGCCAAAAAACCTTGACTAGAGGGACTTCTTTGTTCCTTAATCTACGAGTCTGATAATCTAAGATTTTGACTAGAAACTCTTCATAGGAGAGGCTGTTTTGAATGTCGATGCTCTAAATAGGGACAACAACTATTGGGTCACCTATGCATTTCTTTAGAAAAGAGACATGGAAGACTGGATGGACTGAGGCTAGATCTAAAGGCAACTCAAGCTCATAAGCTACCTTGCCAAAGTGACAAAGACTTCTTAAGCGACCGACATACCGGGGACTGAGTTTCCCTTTCTTGCCAAACCTCTTCACTCCCTTCATGGGATAGATCTTAAGATAGACATGGTCATTGACCTCGAACTCGAGATCCTTTCTATGAACATCTGCATAGGACTTCTGTCGGCTCTGAGCAGCCCGGAGTCTCTCTTTGATCAACTAAACTTTCTCTAAGGCGTCGAATACTAAGTCAGGACCTATGACTGAGGCCTCACTAACTTTGAACCAACCAATCGGAGACCTATATCTCCTACCATAGAGAGCTTCAAATGGAGCCATCTAAATACTAGAATGATAGCTATTATTGTATTCAAACTCAATTAAAGGAAAGTGGTCATCCCAAATTCCCTTGAAGTCAATTGCACACGCCCTTAGCATATCTTCAATAGAATGAATGGTCCTCTCTACTTGACCATCTGTCTGAGGATGAAATGCTATGCTGAGATAGACTTGGGTACCGAGACCCTTTTGGAATGCTTTTGTAAAGTGAGAAGTGAACTGGGTACCTCTTTCTGAGATGATAGATATTGGAACACCATGTAACCTGACTAACTCCCTAATATAGAGTTTGGCATAATCCTCGGCAAAATAAGAAGTACGAATAGGAAGGAAATGAGCTGACTTTATCATTCTATCTATAATGACCCACACTGAATCATGCTGATGACGAGTTTTAGGCAAACCCGTGATAAAGTCCATGTTAACTTCTTCCCACTTCCAAGTAGGAATGGTGAACTCTTGCATGGAACCACTAGGTTTCTGATGCTCTATCTAAACCTACTGACATGTAGAGCACTTAGCCACAAACTCTGCGACATCTCTCTTCATCCCACTCCACCAATAGATCTCTCGCATGTCACGGTACATCTTAGTGGCCCCTGGATGAATAGAGTATCACACACCATGAACTTCTGCAAGAATTCTCTGCCTCAATTCATCTACACCTGGAACACATAGACGACCCTGACAACGAAGAACACCATCTCCCGCTTGGGAGAAAACCACGACTTTCTAATTCTGAACTGACTCTTTGAGCTTGACAACGCTAGGATCCCTGTCTTGTTTCTCTTTCACCTTAGAAACTAGAGATGACTCTGAACTACTATGAACACATGCACCACCCTTTGAATAATTAACTAAGCGAATGCCTAGTCTGTCAAGCTGATGGATCACCTGAGCCATATTTTTCTTACTATCCTCAACGTGAGAAATAATACCTATGGAGAGTCGACTAAGAGCATCGGCCACAATATTGGCCTTGCCCGGATGATAAAGAACACTCATGTCGTAATCCTTTAAGAGCTCTAACCACCTTCTCTGGCGAAGATTGAGATCTTTCAGGGAAAATACATACTGGAGGCTCTTATGGTCTATAAAGACATCTACATGAACTACATAGAGATAATGCCTCTAAATCTTCAAGGAAAAAACTACCGCTGCTAACTCAAGATCATGAGTAGGATAATTCTTCTCATGTGGCTTTATCTGTCTAGAGGCGTAGTCTATGAACTTACCATTCTACATGAGGACACAACCTAAACCCACTCTAGATACATCAAAATAGACTACGAAACCATCTGAACCATCTGGAATAGCTAGAACTGGAGCAGAGGTGAGCCGATCAACTCCTGAAATCTCTTCTCGCATGAATCTGACCACTGAAACTTAATATTCTTCTGGGTCAATCTGGACATGGGAGATGCAATAGAAGAAAATCCCTCGACAAACTGTTTGTAATAGCTAGCCAAACCCAAGAAACTCCTAATATCTGATGAAGATACGGGTCTGGGCCAGTTTCTTACTACCTTGGTTTTCTGAGGTTCTACTCTAATGCCATCACTGAAAATAATATGGCCAAGTAATGCTACTGATCTTAGCCAAAAGTCGCACTTGCTGAACATAGTGAATAACTGGTGATCCCTGAGAGTCTAAACAACAATCCTAAGATGGTCTGAATGATAACGTTCTGTGCGAGAATAGACCAAAATATAATCTATAAAGACTATGACAAACATGTCCAAGTACTTCTTGAACACAAGGTTTATCAAATCTATAAAAGTTGCTGGGGCATTGGTAAGACCAAATGACATGACCAAAAATTCAAAGTGACCATACCGAGTACGGAAAGTTGTCTTCAGAATGTAACATTCTGTAACTCTGAGCTGATAATAGCCTGATCTGAGGTCTATCTTGGAGAAGTAACTGGCACCCTAAAATTGGTCGAATAGATTATCAATCCTGGGAAGAGGATATCTGTTCTTGACCGTGACCTTGTTGAGTTGATGATAATCAATACACATCCTGAGAGAATCGTCTTTCTTGCGCATGAATAATACTGGCGAACCCCATGGGGAAATGCTAGGTCTGATGAATCCATTATCTAAGAGATCCTTCAACTGATCTTTCAGTTCCTTGAGTTTTGCTGGTGCCATTCTGTATGGCAGAATAGAAATAGGTTGAGTATCCGAAATAAGGTCTATGCCGAAGTCTATCTCCCTTTTGGGAGGAATGCCTGGAAGATCTTTGGGAAAGACATCTGAGTTTTCATTAACAACAGGGTCTATTTTGAGGCTGGAATATTCAGAACTGGAATCTTTAACATGCACAAGATGATATATACACCCCTTAGAAATCATTTTCCTTGCCCGAAGGTAGGAAACAAGTTGACCCCTGAACGCTGAAATGCTACCCTTCCACTCTAGGAAGGGCTTATTCTGGAACTGAAACTAAACTATCCTGTTTCTATAGTCGACTGTGGTATAGCAGGAATAAAGACAATCCATGCCATGAATGACATCAAAATCAGTCATCTCTAACTCCACTAAATCTACTGATGTGGATTTCTAAGATATCATAACCGGTCAGTTCCTGTATACCCGCTGAGCTATGATGGTTTTACCCACTGAGGTAGAGACTGAGAAAGGCTCTGCTAGGACTTCGAGACTGATTCCAAAATCCCTTGCTATGTATGGAGTAACAAAAGACAAAGATGCACCTGGGTCTAGCAAAGCATAAACATGAACATGGAAAATCTGTAACATACCAGTAACGACATCAGGAGAATTTTCCTAATCCTGCCAGGACGGAAAAGCATAGAGTCTATTTGCGCGTTGCCCACTGGCAGCACTGGAAATGGTACCCTACTGGTACAGGTGACCGGATTGAGCTGTAGAATGATTTCGCTGACCCTGAAGACTTGACTACAGACACTCCCTAATTCTGTGGCCTGGCTTGCCACAACTAAAATAGACATCACTATCGGATCTGCAAATTCTCTTGTGGTTCTTACCATAAGTCTGACAAAGGGGATTCGTTCGGGCACTGCTAACACTGCCCTGAGATTTAAATCCTGGTGCTTTGTTTTTATTGCCGTCTCTAAAATTCGGCACTGGAGCGCTGGCAGAAGAAGGACCTAGAACGGCTGACTTGGAGCAAAACTGTTAACAATTTCCTCCATCTGACTTGGGGTACGCAAAGTTGAAATTACCTGACCTTGCTCTCTTGTTCTGCCTCTCCCTAGTCTTAAACTTCTGCTATTCTAATTGTTGGGCATGGGTCAAAAGTCTTGCTAAGGTCATATCACCAATCAGCATCACAGACCTACACTTATTTACCATGCTATCATTAAACCCTGACACGAACTTGCTCATCTTAGACCTATTGTCTGCAACCACATGAGGAGCATACCTGTCTAGCTGAGTAAATCTGAGAGAATACTCCCTAACCGTCATATTCCCCTGCCTGAGGTTGATGAACTCAAGAACTTTGGCTTCCCTCAGCTCTTAGGGAAAGAATCTGTTTAAGAAGGCTATGGCAAATTCCTCCCACTCGATAGGGCCTGTATTATCTAACCTCTCAGACGTCCACTGTTTGTATCAATAATGAGCAACATCCAGTAATTGGTAGGAGGCTAACTCAGCACTCTCAATAGAAGTAGCACTCATGATGTCAATGACCTTCTAGACTTGGTCAATGAACTCCTGAGGGTCCTCATCAGACTTAGACCCATGGAAAAATAGAGGGTTTATCCGGGTGAAGTCCCGAACCCTAGATACTTTTGGAGTGGCCACTAGATTGGCTGGAATGACTGGTGGCCATTCATTCTGTGCAGCCATGGACTGAGCAAGTGTGGTAAATGTGGCTCTAAACTCTGCATGGGAAATATGTTCGCCCAAAGGATCTTCGGGCTGAGGATCTGACTGGTTTATTCTCCTTAGGGCTATGGTCTGGAATAAGAGAAGAATGGATTAGACTTAGAGTTTAACTTGTGATTATGCTCACTAGCATGACATGAATAATGAAGAAAGGGGACTGTTCCTAAAACATCTTACAGCCTCCCACTCATAAATGTGGCGCGCAACACACCTATGTACAAGACTCTACTAGATGTGGCTTTCAGACTTCCTAGGACTCTATTGAACCTTAGGCTCTGATACCAAGTTTGTAACACCCCAATTTGCTGAATCAGAATACTACACGATGCTCATGACCCCGAGGGACCACAAGCTAACTCATGACTACTATCTGTACCTGTATACTACAAATTATGATATAATAATACAGAATGCATGGAACTGTAAGGCCATAAGGTTCAACTGAATACAATCATGTGGGTGAAAATACCCAAAACAACTCAATCTGAATGTAAATCTGAAAGTAAATCCAAAAGCCTCTAAACTGTCTGAATAAGGAGTTGAAGGAAAATGTCTCCAACTAACTCTGTAAAACTAAACTGAAGAATAAATAAATGAATCAAATCATATTGTCCTCGAATCAATGAGGACTCACTGTGTCTCTGTGACTGGAATGCTACCGATACTGCTAGGCTGGAGCTCATGTCTTGGAACCTATGGTGTAACATGAAAAGAAAGCACCATAGTGCAAATACGTCAGTATAACTGGAGTACTGAGTATACGAGAAAGGTAGGCTGAACATAAAGGGTTTTATGCATGAACAACACTGACTGACTAATATAAACTTGGGAGTGCAAACACACATATATAGAAACTGGGACCATGAATATGTGATAGCATAACCTATAAGCTAATACATGATTAACTGATAACTATCATGACCAATACTGAAACTGATAACATGGACGACTGTATCTGACAGTCCTGTATATACTGAAATCTAAAGAATGCCCTAAGTTCTTTTACTGAGACTGTTACTAAAACTGATAACATGGACGACTGTATCTGACATTCCTGTATATACTGAAATCTGAAGAACTATCTGAGTTCTTTTACTGAGACTGATACTGAAATTGTGGGAAGTAGTATTTAACCAACATGCCTCGTATATGCTGTTATGGCTAAGCTGGGGTCTAATTTCAGCCCCAACTGGAGGCGTGTCAATACCGCACCACTGGTAAGGACAGTTGTGAGTGACCCATATCTGGCAGGTACTTAATGAGAATAGTGGGAACCCAAAACTGACGGGTTAAGCCACCTCATCAACCCTAATCTGATGGCTTAAGATGTCTCAACCTACGCTGGCTACGTAGTTCTAGAACACAAAGATTGCTACTAAGAATCACACCCTGAACTGGCGGGTGAGTTCCCATCCTTGGGTTCACTCGGTGCTAACCTCTACTCCCATCTGGAGGGACTAGAAATGAATAAGTGACTGTACATGACTTGATCTTATTAAATTCCATTGACTGGTGGAATGTTACTGAAATTTGACAATTGACTAAGATCATGAGGTTTTCCTGAGTCACATGACTAACTGAAGTCTATGGAATCATAGCTTTAGTTTGGATATCATGAAATATGACATGGATCTAGGCAAACAACTATAGTTTTCGGGTACAAGTACCCCCAAGACTCAATGGAAGAAAACTGACACACATGACTGACTTGATCACAAGAGTAGAGTCCATAATTTATAATATCATAAGTAGAGATCTCATACTAAGTGTGGTTATTAGCAATGTATTGAATGTAAAGGATTTCATATCACATGGAAGTACTTGCACAATCTTAATATCATGTTCATTGCATAATCATATTGGCAACACATACCAATAGCATGGAAGTTCATGTGGATTGCATGGTTATCATACATCTTGTTCATAAGTAGGATTTGCAAGTAAACATAGCATAATCTCATAATAATATTTCATGAGTATTCCAACAACATTTACAAGGCACATTATCAATCATATAAGTCATTGGAACGTAAGGGCATATCATGAATCCTTCACTTAGTCACAATTTTGCTATATTGCATGATTTCTAGCTTCTTAGGAATTTTATCAAACACCTTACATGCACATCTTAAGCATAGGTGAATTCATAAAATTATACATCATGAACAACCAAATTTACATGTTTCCAACTCATATGATATCACGAATTCACAAAAACATAGAAAGATTCCATCTTGGGAATCACCCAATATCAACAACATGATCATCAACACCCAACAATATAGAAATCATACTTTTATAATGAAAAAGAGGAAAACAAACAAGCATCAACATGGGTATGATCATATCACCACAATCAACTAAGCTTTTTATTTTAAAGATTGATTCTTGAACTCCACGTATGAAAGGAATCTGTGGATGAACACTACGCATACCTTAGAAGGAAGATTCTTGATGATTGACGGAGGAATTTCCTTGGAATCGGATCTTCAAGCTTACTTATGCAACCCTAGTTGTTTTTCTCCTTTAGTTCTCTTGGATGATGAGCTTCGAGATGAAAATAGGGTTGCAGTATGTTTAGAAGTTATAGATTTCGTAGGGTTAGAGATGTGTAAGGAGTATTTAAAGACTTAATTACCTTTAAAATAACTCAAGACGGAGTGTTTTTGACACTTGGAATTGTCTTAGGCGGCGCCCAAGTGATCTCCTATGCCGCCCAACCAATCGCCTATGCTTGGGTTAGGCGGCGGCTAACCAATCGCCTATGCTTACTGTCTCTCACGAAAATGGGCACTTTTCGCTCGGGTATTGGATTAAGAAGAAATTGGTATTGTTGAAAAGCTAATCCAATTCTCTACAATTTGGTTGGTCTAAACCAGACATAATACCACATTAAAATTGATTTATACTCATTTAAAAATGACCCTTGCAAAATCAAACACTAAAACTTGATGGATTCAAAAACTCTTAGCTTGTATTACCTTAAGTGACTCATATAAACATGCTTAATATATCATAAGCTATCCTATCACTAGGATATTCATTGTAAGTCATGTACTCAAGTATGAATCACAGGATTAGAAACATGCGGGGTATTACACACCTCCTACTCAATAATTATACTCGATAACAACTTGTGTTGACTTGAAGTGGTGAGATTTCATACTTTGAAGGGATCCATTTCTTGATTTGAGTTTTATTATATCCTTATTGACTCAAAGTGGTGACTTTCCATACTTTG
Organism: Capsicum baccatum var. pendulum; assembly: GCA_030864225.1. Classification (NCBI taxonomy): domain Eukaryota; kingdom Viridiplantae; phylum Streptophyta; class Magnoliopsida; order Solanales; family Solanaceae; genus Capsicum; species Capsicum baccatum. Next base: position 283,210,362 of record CM061555.1, read on the forward strand.
GAAGGCTCCATTTCTTGCTTTTAGTTTTTTTTATATCCTTATTGGTTTATACTTGGACATTAGTTTTGGCTATGGTCTGGGGCATGTCTCAACAAGATATTCTTGAAATTCTTTTAGAGGCTTTGTATGTACAAATCAAAGACTTGGGTACGTTGTGGTATGGATATGGACTTAGTTATTATTTTAGTTTTGTTATATTTGTTGGTTGGGCATTGGATGATTAGAGTTGTTTGGGTTGGTCATGGTCTTAGACCTATCCCAAAGTCTTGGTGTTGTTAACCACCTTATCTTGTTATTTTTTTGAAATTCATCCACCTTAGGGTATATGTTGATTGGTTGGTTTGGGTAACGGGGTAATCTATGGTCCTTGTTGGTCTTGAGATGCCCATTACTAAAAGGCCCTGGTTTGGATCGTGTCACTTTGATAATGAGAATTTTTCTGCTATAGCGAAGGTCAACTTGGGTTATATCTGTGATAATAGGAATCCAGCCGCTATAGAGGGCTAGATACAATTAATAGTAGTTTTTGATTTAAAATATTAGTTTTCATCCAAAAAATTCAAAGGCCATACAAGGGAGATTTAGGGCATGTTTCGGCAATTTCCTTCAACTCCCATTCTTAAGGTAAGTGAGTTTCCTTCCTTTCTCTTTCTGTTAACATAAATTAAATCCCTAAATCTTCAGAATTAATTGGATTTATTATAGCGAGGATAATGGGTTAACCCTAGGTTGTAGGAATTAACATGGTATGCTTATAGGTGAATTAGAATCACTTGTTAATAGTTTAGAAGTACTAAATTATGTCTTCCAAACTCGACTTTGACCTCTTATCTAATATATGAAGAATTTGGTGGAACAAAAGGTAAAAAATCTTAGAATAGTGGAATTGTTCATGAACTTAACCATTAAGTTATGAATTTGGTTTATAATACCTAGAATAAATAGAGAAATGGTAAATAGTATTTTATGTGTTATTTTTAGAGTAAGATCAAGTTGAAGTTATGAGAAGTGACAAGTCTCAAGTCATTTAGAAAATTATAAGGCCTAGATCGAGGTAGGTTATGGTAGAATTGGAGTTAAGTCTTAATTTTATCATACGTGTGCATGTTAACTGATTGTTTATTAAGTTGTAATATATGTTAATAAAGGTTAAACTTATTAATTATTGAATGCAACTGTGGACATTGATAACCTATAATAATTTTGATAAAAAGGACTTTGTATGATATGAAAGATATGTTGTTCTAACTCACTATGTGATTGTATTTATTGATAGTATTGCTTATTTTTTGTGTGATTTGATTAAGGTTAATTATGATTGAAATGATGGATCTCATAGAGGATAAGGGTGGAGATATTGAAATAAGGGGTGTAACACTTGGTTTAGGACAAAGACGGTAGACAAGTATGATTGATACATGGACTAAGCTCGTCGCCTACATGTAATGGCTCTTGGGCAATCATAAGACCTATAGTATGTGTGTACACTATGATTTGGATAGTTTGAAAATTCCTTGAGTGAACCTGGTTATATTTTGTTTTTCATATTCTCGGTTTCTTATTGTAGACCATTGGTCATTAATATTATACTTGAAATGAGCTATACTTGATGTTGTACTATGATAACATGTTTTTGGGGAAATGATGAATTGAATTGATTTTATGAGTCCTTTTGTGGTTGAATTGAACACTATTTACATAAAGGTGATTTTAGTTTATTTACTTGACTTGGTTGGTTAAAGTAGAATGTGGTGGAAACTTTGATTTGAGTCCATATATGTAAAAGACATATTTTGCTACTTGCGTACAAACTATTAACTAAGTTTTCACATTGATTAAGTTGAGTTGGACTATGGTCCTACTAGTACATAGTGATTTATACTAATATTCAGTACTTTTTTTTTATATTGAGTGAAAATCATATTAAAGTGTCCTCTACGAGACCTAGCTTGTAGACGATAGAGTGACATCAGATACATGGGTGGGCATTTATCGTCCTAGCAACCATGGACCTATCCTATTTTGATCTTGTCCATTTGTTTTGGACAAGGATGGTTTTTAATTTATTATTGGTATTTTTATAGGTTGTACCCATATATATATATTCTAATTGGACATCTGGCATGATAACACTCACTTTCTAGAGATGTTTTTACATTAGATGAAATTATTTTTTCACTTATTCAATTGTTATAGATTATATTTCTTAATAATACATTTGGTTCTTGTTCTTATTCAAAATGGTTAACTAATTGGTAACAATAATTTTGGTTAGATGGTCCTCCTATTGGAAGGTTAGTATGGGTTCCACTCATGATGGATTTAGGTCATAACAGACATGCTTCGGGCATGTGTTATAGATTTTATTGGTCAGTGTGACTAGTTACTTGCTTTTGCAGAGTTTGCATAAATAAAAACTTTTATTTCAGTATTAAAAGTGCTCTTTTTGAGGCATTCAATAGTAGGTGGTATAGGTCGTTTGTTAGTTTGTTTGATGCTTTTGAGTTTAGGTTGTGGGTCATGAACTTATTGCATGAATTTGTGGATAGAGTTCAGGTAATCCAAGATAGACTTTATATAACTTAGAGTAGGCAAAAGAGTTATGTCGATCGAAGGATGTGAGACTTAGAATGGGGTTGATGATTGAATATTTATTCGAGTATCACCAATGAAGGGCATTATAAAGATTGGGTATAAGGGCACACCATTCCTTTTAGACCCTAGTCCATTTTAGATCCTATATAGGGTTGGTGATATGGCATATGAGTTTGATTTGTCTCTATTTTTTTGGGTGTTCATCATATTTTCTATGTGTCTATGCTTAAGTGGTACATTTTAAATAAGTCTCATATGCTGTAGCGGGACTCAGTTTAGTTGGATGAGAGATTAACCTTTGAGGACGTGCCCAGTGGTTATTTTGGGTAGAAAGATCAAAAGGTTGAGATCTAGAGTGATTCTTGTAGTTATGGCTAGCGGAGGCACTATCTAGTTAATAAGGCTACCTAGGAGATTGAGCATGATATTTAGACCAAGTATTTTCACCTTTCAAAGCCTTCAGGTACTTCCTATTCCTTGAGATTAGGGGATGAAAGTCCTTTTAGTAGTTAATATTGTGATGACCCTCCAGGTTATTTTCGTAACATTTGAATATTTTCCTTATTTTTTGCCTTTTTGTTGATGTTACAGAGTATTTATGACTTACTGTGATGGATGGTTTAGTTCTCAAGGATTTTAGTTGGGTTTTAAACCAATTTCTCTATTTTGGTGCTTTTTATTTGGGTTTTAAGCCAATTTCTTTATTTTTGTGCTTTAAAGTTTAGAAATTTGACTTCGGTCAAATTTCTTGTAAATGGATATAGATGAACTATTGGGTTCTAGTGCCTACTATCTTTCAATGTTTTGATTCATAGACCTAATAAAGAGACTTGATAAGATCCTTCAATGTTCTGATGATTGAAAAATCAAAAGAAGGGACCTAGTTAGATCTTTCAGTGTTCTAATGATTCACAAACCTCATTAAAGGACCAAGTCAATAAACTGGTGCGGTCTATTTTTTCCATCTAAGTTGTTATCTAATTTGCTAGTTGTCGTGGTACTACTCTGATACAATAGTGAAGTGGTGTAGTGCACAATAGTGGTCTTTCCTAACTAACCAATGAGAATATTTCTCTTCTCTATACCATCATTTACATTGTCTCTAATAAAGAGAGATGATATTTGCAACTTGATCAAAATGGAAATTGGAGTTCTTTAGAAAAAATTCCAAGGTTCTCATCTTGAAGACAAAGCTCCAGTAATCTAGAATCTCTTATGCTCATAGTAAAAATGTATTATCTTCTAGATTATTTGCGTCCTTGTATTATTATTAAATTAAAAATCCTACTCCTCATTCAGAGGATTGTTGTTAGCTAGAGGTTGGTAATGGTGTTCTCATAGTAGAGTTATTGTGAGTTAGTTTTCAATAGAGTTATTAGAAGGTGATAGGAATTGGATGGTTAAGTCCTAGTTTGTAATAGAAGGTTTCTTAGAGTTTAGTGAAATATTGGTGAAATCCTACTAGGGTAGGTCATGGTTTTACTCCCTTGAGCAAGAAGGTTTCAACATAAAAGACCTGTGTCTTTTACTTTACTGAACTTTACTTTCCATTCTATTTATTATCTATTCTCGGGATTGCTTGGACCTGGTAGTCTATCAGGTCCCCAATATTATGGTGGACTATCATAACTCCTCAATTGGTATAAGAGTAATGTTCTTTCTAAAAGATTAAAACCTAGGAAGGATCCAATGTCTAAATGGCACCTTCATCAAATCTTGAGGAAGGGAAATCAACAACCAGGCCACCAAGATCTAATAGCCAGTATTATGGATGGTGGAAGATTAGAATGCATTACTTTATCATAGATGAAGATAGTGAACTATGGGGCATCATTTGTGACGGTCAATTTTTTACAATGTAGGCAGTTAAGGAAGGTGGAGTTACCATACATGTTCCTAAAAATCAGAAAGAATAAAATGATAATGTAAGACCCCTCAAAATCCTTAGCTTAATTGAGACCTTTAAGCTTGTTAAGGGGTCCTAGACTTAAAATATTCTAGCTAAGTATTCAGACTTTGTGTCATTCTAGCCTTCAAAAGTTGGAGATATTATTTCATGGCCTTTAAGTCCATTATAGGTAAATATTTAGGTAGATTCATGATCAAGAATATCCGTAGGTGTTTCCAGACAAGTTTTGGATTTTTCGAACTTCATTTGAAGCTCCGTTGGAATCCTAAAACAGTGGATCAATGCGATCTTGGCGCACTGCGTCGACTATATCATTGATAAATACTTTCCCTAGCTCCCAGCGTCAATATCTAGTGAGTCAAAGAAGACTAACATGATGCATTGGCTATCGGATCGATGCTAACGATGTAGCACGTCAGACTACGCGTTGATGACACAGTTTTTTAGTCATTAAAAACCGCATACTTGGGGGTATTTGGGTCTTTTTTTCTCAACCTTCAGCCCCTAAAACACGAAATTTATCACCTTAGAGAGCAATTAAACTCATCTCTTCTCAAAATTGCTCAAGAACAAAACCCTAGAAGATTCGATTTCAAATCAGGAACTCAAGATTTCCACCATCAATTTTCAGAAATTCCTTAACTAAGGTATGTGAAGTGTTCATCCAAGGGTCCCTTCCACTCTTGGAGTCCAAGAAACTATTTTTAGTCTTCAAGTATATGAATTCTATGTTAGGTTTGATAATATCTATGTTTAAAAATGATTAATTGGGTTTCAAATACATGTTTCATGATCAATTTCATGTGGGGTTTATTGATTTATATGTGTTACTATGTGAAATCATGCTAAAGCCTTCAAATGGTGAATTTCATATTGAAATTGTGTGCTCACATGTCGATTAGTACTATGTGCATAATTTATGCTTTTCAAGTGATTGATGAATTTAACATGTGTGTAGAATAGTGAAGTTATACATGTCAGCATGTGTTTAAGTTCATGACATGCAAGTGTTTGTTAAAATGCCCCAATGAATGAAGAATGAACAAATGCTTAGTTTACATGTTTTAAGTTTATACCATGTCTCTTATTTTGTGCTATAGAGTCCTAGGGGTATTTGTACCCAACAATTTAGCTGATTATTTAGAGCCATGGGTAGTCATAGTACAGTAATAGTTATGTCACTATCAGTAGTACTCTCAGTTAGTTACAGAACTCAAGAAAAACTCATTAGACTCAGTATTCTCCTAGTCTAGTTTAGTACTCAGTGGAAACCTTAGTAAACTCAGTCAGTTAATAGAATTCAGTAGTTTTCGATAGCCCACAAAACTCAGTGTACCCAGTTTGGTTCAGTTAAATAGCAATATCAGTAACAACTCAGTCCAGCCTAGTATCGACTATAAATTAGTTCAATGTCTATTCAGTTGGGAGTAGGATTCAGCACCTAGTTAACCCAAGGATGGGGGCATTCCTGCCAGCAGAGGGTTTGACCCTTAGTAGCAATCCCTGCGTTATAGAACTACGTAGCTGGCGTAGGTTGAGATATTTTTCTACCAGATATATTAAGGGTTGAGATATCTCAATCGAGTTATCTTGCCAGTGAGGGTTGACGGAAGAGCTTCCTATCAGAGAGGGTTAACTTACAACTTTTCCTTATTGTGGCATAGTATTGACACTCTTTTAACTAAGGTTAAGAGGTTGGACCCCAATCAGTTTAGAGAGGGGCATGTGGGTTAGATAATTACCTTCCATAATCTCAGTTCCAGTCTCAGTCTTAGAATAGAACTCAGTTCAGTTCTACAGATTCAGGACTATCAGACATAGTCACTCAGCTCAGTATGAAAGTTAGTATGGTTCCATAGCATTCAGAACTGTCAGATGTAGTCATTCAGATAATTAGTAATACAATATTCGAAAACTCAGATATCAGTTATCAGTATTCAGATTTAGTACTTAGTTTTAGTACGATCTCAGTTACAGTCTATGTATTCATGCATGTACTCTTACTCAATCATACTCATGTTATTTAATTATTATTGTGCATGCATATGAACCATGCATTTCATCCTACCTCACTGATCATACCGGTACATTCAAAGTACTGACGCATGCTTTTCTTTGCACTATGATGTCATAACATAGGTTCAGACACACGGGGTCCAGAGCACCCTTAGCAATTCAGATTCTCAGCTTTAAGAGTAGTGGTGAGTCCTCAGAGTTTGAGGACATGCTTATTATTTACTGTACTTCAGTTTTATTTTAGTAGATAGGTTTATTTGGGGGCTTGTCCCATCAACTCCACAGTTCAGACAGTTAGAGGATTTTCAGACTCGAGTATTTCAGACAGTTGTTTAGATTTTTAGTACTTATATTCAGATTTATTTATAGATGTGAAACTTATGGCATATGTTTCCACCTATTTCCACAATCATTACAATATTTGTTACACAGTTATTGCAGCAGGTACCAGTCTTGGGTTAGCTTGTGGTCCTTCATGATTATGAGCACCGTGTAGCATTCGAAGTACAGACTTGGGGCATTACAGATAAAGACAGAAGAACAAAAATGAAAAAGAGTTTCCAAGATAAGAATATCCTTTTTTTCGGAATAGGACCTACTCAGTATAACCAAGTCTTTACTTGTGAAAATGCTAAGGAAATATGGGATGCCTTACAAACTACTCATGAAGGAACCAATCAATTTAAGAAATTAAAATTTATATGCTTACCAACCAGTATGAGATTTTTAAGATAGTAGAGGGTGAATTTATTAAAGATATGTTCACAAGTTTGGCTCTCATAGTTAATAAGCTAAGTGTTTGGGAGAAAGCATTTCAATACACAAGATAGTTCGAAAAGTTTTGAGCATCTTACCTCCATCACGGGAGAGCAAGGTTAATGTAATCTATAAAGCCAAAGAACTTTAAAAAGTTAATCGTGGAGGAACTTGTTGGGTATCTAAAAATTGTATGAACTTAAGAGACAATAAGATTTAGAGAGAAAAGAGCTTAAGAAGAAAAAGAGTATGGTATTCTAGGTTGATAAAAAGTGACTCGAGTTATGATGCACTTGACATGACATATTTCACCAGAATATTTCAAAAGATGATAAGAAGTGGAGTCTTCTCAAGAAAAGGCAATTCTAGAAAAAATGCCAGAGGAAATGACTATTATCATAAGTATGGAAAAACTGGTCACTATATTAAAGAGTTTTCTCTTCACAGATAGAATTACAAAGAGTTTCTCATGAATAATCCTGAGAAGAACTAAAGGGGGAATTAGGTCTTTGATAGAGTTAGAAGAAGGAAAGCAACTGATAAGATTCTGAAGTAAGCTCTGGTAGTTCTTAGAGACTCTTCAAGCAAATCTGATGAATAAGTGGATAGTGATGATATATCCATTTTCATGATTGAATATGAAATATCAAGATCTGATTTGTTGCTTGTTTTCTTGGCCAAATCTAATGATTAAGTAAAAAATGAGGTAAATTTTCATAATGGCCAAGAGAAATTAAGGCACAACTCTAAGAAGAAGTTAAGGTCTTTAGCTTATGTCTTAATTGATTCTTTTCACAATCATGGTATTGAAAACAAATCACTAGTTAATAATCTAAATAAATTTAAAAAGGGGAGAGCATTTTTATCCCCAAGGATTTTTGATCTTGAGGTAGAAGTTATTATGCTTAAAAATGAAAAAAACGCACAGTGACAAACTCAAAAGAGTAACTATAAAGGTGGAGGCTGATGAGACTTACATATATCTTGAAGAGAAACTTAGAAAAACTAGCTTAGCTCTAACAAACTCACTTTAATGTAATATAGAGTTAGAGGAGAATTTGAATAGTATTTAGAAGGAGCTTGAAAAAACTCTTTATTAGATCGATTCATCTATAATTCTAACTACGTTGAGCAATACGAAGTCCAACTCTAGAGAAGGTTTTGGATTTCAAAAAAATAGTGGACCAAATAATCATCATATTAAGTATATATCTATTCTAGATAATTGGTTATGCAATTATTGTGGTGAAAATGGGCACTACAGGATTGATGTTAATCTTTTTTTGATATTAGATTAAAGAATGTGAAATTTATTGAGTCACATAGAAATACTAAGGGACTTGGTACCCTAATGAAAAGGTCTACTTTTCTAGCATGGACAAGGAAAAATCCCATTCACCCCTTTATAAATTGTAATGGACCAAAATTGATTTAGGTTTCTAAATCTTGCAAATAACCATGTTTGTAGGAAAGAGTAAGAGAAGGCAGTCAAAAGTCTCAACAATAGTTCAAGGATAGTGGATGCTCAAAGAACATAACTGGAAAAATAGATTATTTTCCTTACTCAAGGCATTTCAAAGATGCAGTGTGTCTTTTGTAGATGGAAAAAAGGTTACATTCTTGGTGTTTGCTAAATTAGAAAGTTCCTAGCTCATATTGAAATTGTCTATCATGTGAATGGATTGACGTACAACTTGATAAGTGTATCTCAAATATGTGACATAGGTAAGAAAGTGAGATTAATCTCTACCTCATACACTATCACACATATTGAGACTAGAAAGTCTTTTTGATTGCCAAGAGATATAAAGATTTGTATGTTGCTGATATTGGTTCAATCTATTTGAATATTCAAAGTGTTTTAAGTGTTATGAGTGCTGATTTAGAATTGTGGCACAAAAGATTGGGGCATTTTAGTACCTCTTTACTAAATAAGTTGATATCAAAGGATCTGTTCTATGGTCTTTCCAAATAAAAGTTTTGGAACTATAGATTCTGTGATGCATGTTTCAAAATAAAGCAAGTTTACATTTCTTTCAAGACAAACAAAGAAGTCAGTACCTCTAGACCACATATGCTTCTTCATATAAATCCTTGTGGACCCATGAGAACTTCTAGTTGGAGTGGAAAAAAGTATATTTTTGTGATCATGGATGACTTTTCAAGGTTTACCCGGACCTTATCTCTAAAGACAAAAGATGAGACTTTTCAGGTGTTTTCACCTTTTCCTAGCATATTCAAGTCAAGCTTGGAAAAAAATCAGATAAAATTTGGTCTTGTCATAGAACAAAATTTTATAGTATAAACTTTGATGAAATAAATGAGATAACAACTAATGAATCTCAAACAAAGCTAAAATGGAAGATAAGTTGTAGATCCAACGGGATGCTGTTGATGAATCAATCAGTCATTCAAAGGAAATTAAGTATGATAGGGATGATGAAAATGATTTTTTAACTAGAGTGAAGAAGCCAAGTTCCATTCAAAGTTGTCCTGAAATTAATTCTTATGTCAATAATAGTGTATCAACTACTTTTGTTCGTAATTTTGAAAAGGATTTGTCAAGGGATCCTATTCCTAGTAGACCTTACTTGATTTATATGTTTTAAATTGGAAGTATAGAGTATCACATTCTTTAGACAATCTTACGTCTCTTATTGAATGTGGAATGCAAATGTGCTCCAAATCTAGAAATATGTATGCATTCTCTACCTTTTGTTCCCAAATTAAGCTCAAGAAATATTATAATAGTTTGAAAGATGCTTATTAGATCTTGGCTATTTAGAAAGAGCTTTTCCAAATTGAAAGGAACAAGGTATGTATTTATGAAGAACTTATACCTAGTTTAGGATAGAACACTGCATTTAAAGTCCAAAGTGCAAACAAACAAAGAAAAAAAAGAGACTCGGTCTCTAATATTGGTGCATATTTTTTGTCATACTTATAAATTATTAAATATTTGTGTGTGCTAGGTTATATTTTCTTTTCCCACCTCACCCATTAGTCGTCGGGTTACTTTTGATTCTAAACTCCATCTCTTTTCTAGAATTGACATGTTGTTTCACTTGTCTTATCAATAAATCTCAGTAGTTCACTCACCTTTTCCTTTGTATATTAGTTTTTTCCTTTTTATTCTCAAAACAATAAAATCTCTTTATCTTTTGAAATCAAGTTCCTTGGGTTTTTGTCCTCTCTAAATTATGATGGGGTATGTATTCCTTTGGACTCATTCATTCAAGGTTCTCCTAATCTTTAAAAAAGTTTGGATGATGATAAATTATTGCAACATGGTGTTTTGAAACAAAAATATAAGGATGTCTCTTCTAGTAGTGTGAGGGAATAAAATAAAAGACTTGTATTCCATTCCAAGTCAAAGGTTGATATAGTTATGGTTTGAATTAAAAATAAAGGAAAACATTGCTAGGAAATACAACCTAAAGAGAAGAATGGTGGATAAAGAGATATCTTGGTCAAAGTTAGTTGAAGTACTTATCAAATCATTGAGGGGACACCAGTTCCTGATGAAGAATAAAACTAGGCAAGAACTTATTCAAAAACTATGATGGCAAATGAAGTGGATAAAATTGGGAACATGGAGAGGTTACTAATTTCTGGGTAAAAAAAAGAAATTGGGTCAAAATTGGGACTAATTCAAAATAAGAGAGAAATTGGGCCAAAATTAAATATCTCAATCCTCACCGCTTTCTTAGAATGAAGCAACTTAGAATTAGAGAATATGTCAGCTTTGTTAGCTATAAACAATTAAGAAATTACAATATTAAATGATTAAGTGGCTCAAAGAACCAATCAAGGACCATGTATCTCAAACTATTGCTGTTCTCAAGTTAGAAAATGTTGAGTTAAATAAAAAGGTGTATGCTCCTAAACAATAGTTCATTGATGAAAATAGGGTCACTATAAAGCATTCTGATCAACTCCTTTTCAAATCCTAAGTTCTATCCTCTTTCGAGCCCTATTTCTTTATTCCTTACATTAGTTTATTTTCAATTTTTTTTCTTACCCTATTCTAGACTTGCCAATTTTGTATGTTATCCTATTATAATTGTTTTGAATGATAGCCTTTCATTGCAACTATTTCTATTTTTATCTAGTTGTGGGCTCTTTCATGCTTGTGATATCCTTATTTTAGGTTGGCTTATGCTTATTGTGTCTACCTTATACTGCTGATGATTTAGTTTTATGATAGGGGAATGGAGTTAGGGCGATTGGGAATATCTGTGTGTAAAGGGGAATGAAGTTTATCATCATAAAAAATGGGGAAATATTGGGTTGTAGTGCCTTATATCTGTCAATACACTGATGATTGATAAACCTAAATGAGGGTCTTCATCAAATCTTTTAGTGTTTTGATAAATTACAAACCTAAAGGAGGGACCTATTTAGATCTTTTAGTGTTTTGATGATAAACAAACCTAAAGGAGGGACCTGGTCAGTAAACTAGTGCTATTTACATTTTTAGTACAAGTTGGTGTCTCTTTTCCTAGTTGTCCTTATGGTACTCTAACCTATCAGTGTAGTGGTATGGTGCATGATAGTACTCCTTCCAAACTGACCAATGAGAATATTTCTCTTCCTTTTACCAATATAGATATTATTTGTCTCTAATAAAGAAAGATGATTTTTGCAACTTACTCAAAAAAGAAGTTGGTATTCTTCAACGACAGTCCCAAGGCTCTCATCATGAAGACAAAGCATTAGTAATCAAGAATATCTAATGCTCACAGTGAAAATGTATTAGCTTCTAGATTATTTAAGTCATTGTATTGTACTTAAATTAGAAAACCTACTTCTCTCTCGAAGGCCCGTATAGGTACTTTTCTTTGTTTCTTTGTTCAAATATGATTGTTATCTAAAGGTAGCTAATGGTGTTCTCATAAAAGAGTTATTGTGAGTTTGTGTTGCAATAGAGTTATTGCAAGGTGGAAGGAATTAGGAGGTTAATTCTTAGGTTGTAATTGAAGGTTTCTCTTATTTTGGTGAAGTGTTGGTGAAATCGTACTAGGATAGGTTGTTGTTTTACTCCCTTGAGAAAGGAGGTTTTATTGTAAAATCCCAGTGTCTTTTATTTACTGCATCTTACTTTTCGTTCAATTTATTACCCGCTCTTGCGATTTCGAGAACTTTGTACTCTATCAGGCCCCTTGTGTTGTAATGGACTATCGTAACTCTTCATGAACATTCTAATAGTTTCACTAACTCCAAAATGTTAATATTTTGGCTAGAGGGATATTTTGTTTGGGTCCTAATGCTTTTTTGCTCACTTTGGGCACTGAATGGATTTTTGTAAAAAACCAAAAAATATAGATTTTGGTCAACATTTTATTTAAACGACCTTTGTTGGCATTTTGTCATTTTTTTGTGTTTGAAATATCGTTTTCATTAAGATAACATATTTGATTTGCGTATACAAGATTCCTAATGAATCATGAGGATCCATGCAAAGTCATTTGGACTTAGGAAAATGGTTTGTGTGTTGCATTTGGTGCATTACTATTTTCTTTTTCGCGTTCATTACTAGGTAATTGCATTGTGAAGGCTAGGAAAATTGACCTTCCCATTTGCAAGAAATCCTTCATGTTTGCAAAGAAGGGCCATCCGAGCCAGGTCAACCTTGTTCTTTACAGTTGTAAAAAATCCCTTATATTCACCAAGGGTTGGGATAGTGTCACCCTGCGCTTGTGGTCGGGTACTTATGATCACGAGAAGGACCCTGAAAATATATAAAATCCCCCCCTTCATTCTTAATTCATTTTCTCAATGCTTTGATCAATTTTGAAGCTTGGAAGTAAACAATTGGGGGTTTCAGAACCCGAAATGTGACTTGGTATGTTCCTATATTTCCCTAGTGTAAATTCGTTTGATTCCACGACAAAATTCTATTCGAATCCTTCTCCAATTTATATTTGATTCTTTAAGATTTTTGAACTTTTTAGGCATATTGGACCCTAAAACGTGTCCTGTTTATGTCTAAATTTTAGGCACGAATTCCTTACCCTACTGGGAAGATAATTGTGGGTTCAACTTTTGAATTTGTTATCCTAATTTTTAACTTGAAGAAAGAAATTCCAATATGGATCTCATTTTTCTTGTCTTAACATGTAGAATACATTTTTTATACTGTGACAACATTTTGAGGAATTAAAAAATAGAAAAGCTTTTGTGTGTTTGCCTGTGCATTTGTTGTTTCGCCTCTAGGTAGGTTATATATTGCCTACTTCTAGACTTAGATCGGTTAGACTTTATACAGTATAAATTGCTTATTGGTTGGGATAATTATTCAGTTGGATTGACTTGTCTTGAATTCAATTCATTCAACTAGCTTCGAGGGCGTTAGAATAGAATCCACGATTGGCATTAGTTAGGGTACCTATTTGCTTGTAAAGCCTTAGCTTTGGTTACTACTTAGTTTTGGGTATATATTAAGGATCCGTAGTGTAGTCTAGGATTGGGTTTCACACTAACGAGAACTTTGCTATTATCATTATTTGGTTATGTCTATTTCAGTTTCATTTTGAAGTACTTTTATGTTTTAAGATTTTAAGGCATACTAGTGCAGGATAGTGATGATGGGGATTACAGATTGAGTTTAGTAATAGGAGGGAGGACTTTTCCTTAGTTTCCAAGAACATTTACATTTACTTAACTTTTGTTGTGTGTAATTGTCATGATCTAATTTATCAAGTCATGATGACACCGACTATAACCCACTAGTAGATAAGCCAATCTATAGTCCAAAACCACTAGTAACAGACTACCAAGAGAAATGAATGAAGATAGAGGAATAATTATAATTAAAGACTAATATATACATACATATATATATATATATACATACATACATATATTAAAAATAAAAAACAAAGTACTAAATGAATATACAGGTACAACCCATCTCTGAATATAACATGGTTATCAGTCTAATCTACAAGAGGGAGATCGTAATACTACAAATGCCAAAAGTTCACCCTAAATCTCTAATCCATAGCTTCTATGCATGATGCACACAACAAAGGTGAGGACCTGCACAATGATCTGCAAGCTACAATAGTGTAGTATGAGTAGGCAACTGCCGATTGACCTCCAAAGATAATGCAAATATAGATAACATGCAAGAAGGAATGTAAACTACAACCCAAATATCTAGGAAGCTTACACAATAAGACTAGAGGGGAAATAAGTATGAACTATTCTATCCTAGCCATACTAAGGAACTAAAGCACTATATCATATATCACTGGTCAATACATAAATAAAGAATATAAGAAGGATATATAGTAGTATATAAGGCCAATGGGTACATATACAATACAAATAAACAAGGGAAGAAAGAGATATACGGTAATATCATAATTATATATATGTATATATATATAGGTGTACATCCTAAGGTAGTCAATCTAGCACCTCACGACATCCTGTTAAAGTAGGAAACTAATGCTGGCATAAATGGGGTCCCTAATCCAAATGTCTAAACATGAGAAAATTATCCATGATAAAATAACCGTAAGAGAAAAGAATCAGAATCATACCTCGAATCCCTGTATCAAAACATAATCAGCCTGCCACAAATTAACCATAATAATAACTATAAAATAACTGGCTAGTCTAGACAAACAATACCTAAATCAGTCCTCATAACCCAAAAGGCTCAATCAGCACACAACACAATAGACATCACTCCTAACATGTACCTATGCACCCCCCCATAAGTACTGATAAATATAAGGACCAAACAACATACTGGAGATGGGAAATACATATGTAAGAATGAAAGCAAAGTAAATCTATAATACCACAACCGATCCAAGTACCCAAAGTAACCCAATATATACACCTCTTTTAGTTCGACGACTTATAAAGGTAAGACCTATGTCAAACTCTCTTCTCTAGCATGACGTCTCATAGATGAAGGGGCCCTTAGGGGGTTTGGGAGTAATCGTATACACCAACCTGGTCCTAATCTAGGATTTCTAATAACCATCATCCTCATCATCAATCTACCCCGTCCAATACTGTAGAGATGTATATATATATATAACAAATTCACGACACGAAGTATGGCTAAAAGAGTGTAAGACTTTTAATCTATTTCTAGGGGTTAACTCCGACACTAAATCATCATAAAAGAGTAGAAAGGGTCGTAATCTTTATCGATCAAAGTAAATAGTGCTAGTAAAACCATGGATTGAAATCTATTTTGGTCAAATCTCTTAAACATCATTTAATCTCAAAAGTTCATAAATCATTCATTTAAGGTGGTATGATTCTCATTGCGAAAGAATCCATTTTAAAAGTGAAAAGTGGGAATAAATTCCTATTTAGGAAAAAAAGTAGTAAAACCATGTTTTTAGTTGGAATTGTACCATTTAATGAGCATGAATGTATCGAATCTACGCAAGGCCATCACCAGTATTGAAGTAATACAACTATAAGTATCTAAACGTTAATAGACTAAACTGGATGATTTGCAAGGATAAATGACTCACCCAGAGTCCAACTAATATCATAATCACGACCTTGGGCCCAATAATATAACCGACATAGCCATATAATAATTCGGGAAACCATTATAATCCACCAAGTTAAGTAGTAAACCTTAAACTAAAGGGTTATTAGCCTCAAATATGTCAAACAGGCTAGTAACCTAGGGTAATAGGATCGTAGAAGCATAATAAGTATTTTAACTTAAAGGTCAATTCACTCTTCTAATCTACAAACTTGTAATTTAGGCTAAGTCTTGGTGTTCTAGCCCTAATCATATCCTATCATCCATATCTAGATGAAACATATCTAATACACTATTTCATGAAGAAGAGTAGATAGAAGACTGCCTCAGTGCCAAACGATAATTCCTTGAATCACGCATAAACCATCAACTTTTGCTCTACGATCTCGAAATGGCGCCACACTATGATAATTGTAATATACTATTCCTTAGTAGTAAAATGAGACCCATATCGGTATATTAAAGGTCGGGTTAAAATTTGGTTCATGAATAGGCCTATAGGGACCACAAATAAAATCCAAAATTAAATCCCTCACGAGGTCCTTAAAGGACAAGGAAGGTGTGCTCAAAAGTTAAACACAAATGGTGCAAGAATTAGGGCCCAAATCAGCCCCTAAAGTTTAGGAGTTTAAAGACCTAATTTCTAAGTATTTACCATAAATAGGATGGAAATTGATGGGAAAATTAATTGGAAACGACCAAGGATTGTTAGGCTAGCTTACCTTAGCTTCACTGGATGATTCCCTACTTTTTCCTCTCTTTGAGCTCTCAAATTACTGTGAAAATGGTGATAGAAATGGTAAAAAATTAGGTGAGGAAAGGGGATTAAAAGTCCCCAAGTGCCACTAAAACAGACACTTTAGCACTAAAGCACCTACCGCAAAAGCAGTTTGGCATCTTTGTGCGGGAAACGCTAAAGAGAAAACCCTTGCACTAATGCGAGGTTTGCTTAAGCGGCAACAAATAGGCTAGGGACGATTAAGTGGATCATGAGAGCTAAAGCACTAGTCACTAAAGAAGCTCTATGAGCACTAAAGAGGTCCTATCATGTACCAGGTACCATATTTTTCTAAGTACAAAATAGACTTTGATCGGTGCTCGAGATTCATTTTGAACCCTGTATGTGCAATAAACTATGATACCATACCAAATTAAATATTCCAAACTCAATGGAACCATCAAAACTTTCATCTGAGATTGTTTTGACTAAATATGGGACCCATGCTAAAGTTTAATTTTTCATATAATCTGCCCAATAGGCCAAAACAAGCTCGAAATCCTCGGGACCTGAGACAAAGGTCCCCTTGGCCTAAAATCAATTTCTCGGAGCTAATGATGCCGTCAAAATTCTCATCCAAGGTCATCTACTAGGAGTTTTGGTCCGAGACCAAATCCTAAACAACAAAAGTATCATAACCTAATTTATGAGTCATGATGTCAGCTACTCTATCCCACCAGTAGGTAAGCCAAACTATATCCCAAATCTAAACATAATGGGTTAACTTGGTGGAAATACCCTAGACGGGGCAAAATAGGAAATCAAAAATGAGAAATAAGTGAGGCAATCAAAAAAGTTTAAAGGTAGTCACTACATAAATATCATCCCATGACCTCGTATAGCCAGTATAAGAGAAACTATAAATGCAACCCAAGTATCTAGCATAGTCAATACAATATGTCTTGAAACTAAGGAATAGATATAATTAAGATATAAGGAAATGGGCAACTTTGAGTCCAAGAGCTCACCCTATCTTTAGAAATCAACAAAACATGAACGCCGATCAATGGAAACAACTAGTACTTGGATCCACACAAAAAAGGTATGAAAGTGTAGTATGAGTACCCAAACAATGGGTAATCAGTAGGCATCATCGACCGACTGAGCTAAATCATGACATAAGTATGATATAATGCAAGATAATATAACTAAGTCATGGTAAAGAGGTAAACCTAATAACCATAACAACATCTCTTTGTATAGATATGTAAGTAAACCGAAATAATATTATGACGTAATGTAAAACATCAACACATGCCTCTATAACTACAAATATTCCACCCATAAGCCAATTAGTGCAAAAAAGTAAATAACCCATCGCAAGCGTTCATAAGCCTAGAACATACAAAAAAGATAGTATAGCCTGCCACCATCATTTATAAACTCTCATGATATAACTATAATTCTTCCATGCCATGCCACACCATACCCATCATTTACCCATTAACCATTATTTATCAGCTAACCATCAATTATCGACTAGTTACTATGTATCAATTAATCAATGTCTATCACCAAATCATTAATTATCGACTTATTATTATATGCCAGCTAATCATCGTTTATCACTAATCACTATTCATCAACTATTCATGGTATCACTCTAATTCCTTTGTATCATGCCATGTTATAATTATTTCCTCATTTTTTGACTTAGCTAGAATCACAATCTCACAGCCCAATATCATCATATCATAAGGAGTATATCATCATAGTATAATACATATAGTCGAACTCAACAATATTATCATCAATATCATCTTTGATATCATCACCGACATCACTCTCCATATCATCATCAATACCATCAATATAATATCCATCCTTTAGAGTTCCGATTGGTATAAATAATTGGTATCATCATTATCAAGACTCAAACTGGTATTTGCATAATTTATAGCATAATCAATATCTGGACTTATGTCGGTAATCGTCTCATCATTATCATGACCAACAACATAATCATTAAGCTAATCAATAAGTATAGGCTTTAGTATAATCAATAGCAAAATCAATAGTATAGTCAATAATCATGATCTATAGAATAATTAATAGAATAAGAACCGGTATAGTAAATAAGCACGATCTTTAGCATAACCAATAGCATAATCGCTAGTATAGTAAATAAGCATGTTCTTTAGCATAACTAATAGCATAATTGATAATATAATCAATTAGCGTGATCTTTAGTATAATCAATAGCATAATTGCTAATACAGACAATAAGTATAGTCTTAAGCATGAACAATTGCCCAATCCCTAGCCTAATCAATGGTATAGTTAATAGCATAATCAAGGGATTATTTAATAGCTTAATCAGTAGCTTATCATTTTCTTACTCAATAAGTTATTCATCGCAAAAATATTAAGCATTAAATATAATGTCAACTCATCATAATCATCAAGTACCAATAAATCTCAATATCACCGCAATAAACATCTCCTAGATCTACATAAGCATGAAAAAAGGTGTTCGATAACTAACATAAGTCTTGGCCTAGGGTGGGTTGAAGGGCCTATTTAAAGATCCTCAAAATCCTTTACCAATCAATGTATACCCCAAACTAGGCTAAGGTATCTAATCCACTTTTAGATGTTAAATAAGCCGTAACTATCCCTAGGATAGTAATTTCTCCCAATATAGAGAACAACTAAGTCAAGTCCACCTAAGGTAATGGCAACTAGGGCAAGTGTCACCTTAAAATCAAATAACCAAGGCAATCTCCTCATGGGTTGAGTAGCTAAAGGTTTTTCAACTTAAAAGGAGCCTACAAGGTCAATTCCACCTAAGGTAATATTTAAGTAGGCTAATTATGCCCAAAGCGATATCCAAAATAGCCTAAATGATCCATTTAATCCCAAGTGTTGCAATTTATAACACCAACACCTAAAAACCATCCAAAATATAACACAATATCATAAACATACTACTAATTAGCTCAATCTAACAAGGGATAAGACCCAGCCTACTTGGACGCCAAAAAAAGCTCAAAAGAACTTCCAAATCACCACTTTATCCTTCTAAGAAGTTTTTGCAAGATGCCAAGCTATCAAAATCATATTCTACTCATCAATACGATAATAACGATACCCATATTGCACCATTGTGCTTTGGGTCCAAAAATAATACCAAAATCCCATGTGTGTCCTACTTATGAAAATTGTATTTTCGAAACCAACCCAACGTCCCCTCAAGCTCAATGAATTATTATCCTAAAAAATAGGTGAAATCTAAGCTAATCTGGGGATAAAATCAAACCTCCAAGGTTTTAGGATTTTTGAATAAGAAATTAGAAAATCTACCATAAAAAGGATGAATTCTTTCCACAAATCGAAATATAATCGCATAAACAAGTGTTATACAAGCTCCCAAAATCACCCACAAGCTTATGTTCTAAGTTATCACACTCTCTAGGGGTTTATATCTCCTGGAATGGATGAAGAATGCACAAAATCATGTGAAAAGATCTTTTTATACCTATACCAGGTCCTAAGGTATCGCTATCACGACTTGATTGTCATTATCGCAACATATCAGTACTGTATAAGGAGTTTCTATCACAATTTACAATAATCATAATAACAAATAGACAAATAAAGGGTAAATCTCGTATGATGATTCCAATTTACCCTACGCATTCGCGGTTGCTCTAGATCGTGGTGTGCCGAATTTTTCTAAGTCTGGAATGGACTTTGACTGGGTTTTTACGATTCGTTCAAACCCCGTACGCATAAACAAACAATGATACCACACCAAATTTGATGTTTCGAACTTAATACCGTTATTGAAATTTCTATCTGAGGTCGTTTTGACAAAAAGTAGATCCTACACCCAATTTCTATTTTCTTTACTTTTTGATCAATAGGAAAAACATGAGCTCGGGTTCCTTGAGACCTGAACAAAGAGTCCACCTAGCCTAAAATTGATATTCACAAGCTGTCGAAATAGTAAGAGTTTGTATTCGAGGTTGTTTGATTGAAATTTTTGCCCGGTGGCTATTTGGAACTAGTGAAGACTTCAAAATAGAGAATTGACTCTAAAAACCAAATGAATTGTCTAGCAACCGAATTATCAGTTCCAGTAAGTCATAAATGATTGGGGAAACTATAGAATAGCTCTAACGAAGAAAATAAGCTAAACTATGGAAAATAGACTGAAGGGTCATTACAATATCCACTACTAAAGGAATTTTCATCCATAAAAGTTAAGTATTAGAATGTACCTAAAGCCTTGAATAAGTGAGGATATTGTGTGCATATCTCGCTCTCGATCTGCCAAGTAGCCTCCTCTACTAGGTGGTGCATCCAACGAGCCTTAACTGCATGAATCTCTCTAGTGTGCAACTGCTTGACATCACTAGCCAAAATAAGCACAGGCTCCTCCAAGAAGGTCAATCGCTCATCTAACTAGACTGAATCCCATCTAAGCACATCAGATAGATAGGGATTGTATCACCGCAACATAGAAACATGAAAAAATGGATGGAAAATAGAAAAATCTAGAGGAAAATATAAATCATAATCCACCTCATGAACTTTGTAAAGAATCTCAAAGGGTCCAATATACCTAGGGCTGAGCTTTCCCTTTCTTTCGAATCTCATCACACCCTTCATGCGCAATACATAAAGGACTAATCGATCACCAATTCCAGATCTCAAGGCGTGAAGCGTATGGTTTACATAGGCCTTTTTCCTACTCTGAGCTACTCTCAACCTGTACTGAATCACCTTGACTCAATCAGCGACTCCTGAAGCAAATCAGTACCACGGGGTTGAATCTTAAAAGTTTCAAACCACTTAAATAGGAAACAATATTGCCTTAAAAAGTACCATCACAATACTCAAATGATAACTATTATTATATGCAAACTCGCCAAGGCTAGTGCTCCTCCTGATGGCCTCCAAAATCCATAACATAGGCTCGGAGCATATCCTGAAGCACCTAAATAGTCCTCTCATATTGTCCATCTATCTATGGATAAAAGGCTTACTAAGATCAACTTGAGTACCCAACTCTTCCTAAAAATCTCTCCAAAAGCTAGAAGTGAACACAGAACCCCAGTCTGAAATAATAGATATAGGCACACAATGCAAATGGACTATTTCAGGCACATATATATGGGATAAAATCTCGATACTGAAGGATATCTAAATAGGAATGAAATATGCTGACTTGGTCAACCAATCTATAAAAACCCAAATGGCATAGGAACCACAAGTAGTGTGATGCAAACAACTAACAAAATCTATGGTAATCCGCTCCCACTTCCACTCGAGAATAGGTAATATCTGAACCAAACCACCTGGTCACTGATGCTCGTCCTTCAGCTGTTGACAACACAGGAAATGAGTAACAAAGTTTGCCACATATCTATTCATGAAACTCCACCAATAATGTTGCCTCAAATCTCTGTACATCTTGGCTGTACCCGGATGAATAGAATATCTAGAGATGTGAGCCTCATACAAAATCAACTAAACTATGTCATCGATCCTCTAAACACAAATACAACTATCAAACCTAAAAACACCTTCGTAATCTATAGCGGTCCTATTAGAATCACCACTCAACAATTGATCACGAAGGAAGGGAAGCTTACTGTCCTCAAATTGACGATCATAAATCTACTAAAAAGGTGACGACCTTGCCTTAACTATGGAAAGAATCCTCCTAGGGTCTAAAATATCAAGGAGAACCATCAGGTTGTCCAAGGACTGAATTTCCCATGCAAATGGACTCTAAGAATCTGAAATACAAGCCAAACTACCCATACTCACCCCCTTCAAACTCAAGGCATCTGCTACCACATTTAACTTTTCTCGATGATACAAAATAGAGATATCATTATCCTTAAGAAATGCCATCCATTTTTGCTGTTTTACATTAAGCTCCCTTTGGATCATAGGATACTAAGACTGGAATGATTAGTGAAAATCTCACAATGCACACCATGAGATAATGCCTCTAAATCTTAAGCAAAAAAACTACCATCTTCAACTCTAAATCATGAGTGGGGTAGCTGCGCTCGTGCACCTTAAGCTACCTCAAAGCATAAGCAATAACACAAACCTGCTGCATCAACACTATCATAACCCAAACCATGGCATGGTTGTGATGGGTATCTCAAGTCCACAAAGGAATGGAGACCATCCTCTTTGCCTATCAAAAAAAATATAATACACTAGCCAGTAGATGAATTCCAAACATATAACAAAATAGAGTAAATAGTAAATCAAAGACTAAGAATATTAATAAACAATACCCAATCCATAGTAATCCATAAAGCCTTTAAACTAGAAGACAACTTACGTCGGGATATGCTGCCAACCTTGAGAATGACAATGACAATGACATTGACAATGACAATGTAAATATGAAGTCTTTAATTCTAATTTATGGAAGGAATACCGATGGAATGATCAAGTCATTTGGATAATGGAAGATCATCATTTCACTGTAAATGAACAACTCTGAGATCACCTATAACTTTGCAGGAAAAATAAAAATGCTTTTGGACCCTGCTTCACATGGGGTACAATGTTTAGAGATGGTTAGTGGGTAAACAACTTGTATATAACTCAGGATAAGGATAAAGTAATGCCAATTAAAAGTTTAATTTCAAACTCACTGTACATATTCACATTCATGCATATATATATATAGTAGATAATGGGGTAGGGAGCAAGGTTTAGCATGATAGTAAAACATTTTCCTGGACTATGTAGCTGAACCATCATAAATAGGAACCCACGAGCTATATGGGTTTAACTCCCCTACTAAAAGGGCCCTAGTACGTGTAGGCCACACAAAATAGTCTAATCAAGAAAGATCAGGGAAAGCCCCAACCCCATGTCAATCCTAAATACAAAATATATCAATAGTGTGAACCATGCACAGTCATCTAGACCAACACTGACATCGAAAATATAAGTTTCCAGTATAAGTTATTTAAGACATACACCTTCACGTCTTCGCTACATAACCCCTATTAAGCCGAATTAAAACAATTTTCACATAACCCAATCATTAACCAAGGAATCATACATTAAGGCACACCATGGTATCGTCATACCATTTAGCTTGCAAGCTCATAATTATGCGATTACAATTCTATTAACTTGCAGTGCCTCGACCCCTTTGTTCATTAAATCAAATCATAGACAACAAGGATTTCAAATCCATGTTCATTGTTTAAATATTTATGCAATGTAATAGTATAGGTGAGCAAATTAAACTAAGTGACAATTCTATAATTCAAATCCATTTCTCACTAGTGGGTTGAGGGATTATAATTGTTCAAAATCAATTTCCAAGTTCAAAACATTAATTTAGGGTATTATCTCGAACTCTATTCCAATTCCCACACTCATGCACCCCATTAGTTCAAAAAAATCCAATTCAAAGCATGAACAACTCATGAAAACCATGGAAAAATAATTCAAGGATCAACCATTCTAAAACCCTCAACCCATGTTAAGACCCAAATTCAAATCCATATAATCAAACTATTTAAACATATGCTTTTCACAAAATAATATATGGGGAAGAGTAACATGCCTGAAAGTACAGAGAATTATGGACAGAAATCTACCCTTGAGCCCTTAGATGACCAACTTTGAGAAAACCTAGCTTGTTCTTGCCTTAGGGATTTGAGAGAGTTTGTGATTGATAAAATTTAGAAATAATTTCCCCAAGTTTTTTTTATCTATGTGGGGTCTAAGTGGGTAAAGTGGTAAATGTCCAAATTGCCCTTAATTAAAAGCTGAAAAATTATCACCTAGTCGTTACGAGCGATCTTATGACTTGTAGGGTCAACTTACTACTCGTGACCTCCAATCGTAGTCTAGAAGGAATCCATGGGAGCCCACACTAGTATAGCTATGAGTCATACCATACGAATCTTTCTTAAACATTATGAATAGTTTGGTCAAATCATAGGCAAGACATGACATTCGAGCATCACACTAGTTATGCTACAGATGGGACTATACGATTCATATAGAGTTGTTATGACTCTTTGAGATACAATCATAATCATAATAGAAACTTGGACAATCCATATTGTTTAGGCTACAATTAGGGTGCTACTACCCATAATGACACCCTACGACTCTTAGGGAGAGTTGTAATCTTGGCACTAAGCTCATAGGTTAAGAAATTTTAAAAGACCAAAATCTGAAGTGTTTCATTCTCCTCCCCTTAGGATTATTTGTCCTTGAATGATGAGTCAAGGCATCTAGTAGCATAATTAACACAGAGTACAATCACACTTACCTTCAACAAAGATGTTAAGGAATACGTATACCTCAAGAACGATTATCCAAAGCGAGAAAAATGAATGGATAGTTGGACTTTATGTCCTCCTAGGTTTTCCAAGTAGCTTCTTCGACCTTATGCTTCCTCCATAGAACTCACCGAAGCCACATCCTTAGTCCTCATACGATGGACTTTCCTATCCAAAATTTTCACTGGGACTTCCTCATAAGGCAAGAAACCTCAAACATCAACACTCTCCAAAGAAATAATCAAGGAAGGATCACCCATACACTTCCTCAACATCGAAACATGGAAGACCAGATAAACAAAACCTAACCTAGATGGAAACTCTAACTCATTAATGACATGGCCTACTCTCCTTAAAATATTAAAGGGAACAATATATTGGGAATTAAGCTTCCCTTTCTTTTCGAACCATATCACTCCCTTCATAAGAGATACCTTCAAGAATACTAAATCATGCAAATTAAACTTCAACTCCCTACGCCTCACATCTATATAATACTTTTGGCAACTTTGGGAGGCCTTAAGTCTATCCCAAATAACCTTCACCTTTTCTATGGCTTGGTGAACCAAGTCGGGACCAAATAGCCTATTCTCACCAACCTCAAACCATCCAATAGGAGACCTACACTTCCTACCATAAAGGGCTTTGAAAGGAGCTATCCCAATACTAGAGTTAAAACTATTATTATACTCAAACTCTAGGATAGGAAAATGATCAACCCAACTACCACCACAGTCGATCACACAGGAGCTTAGCATATCCT
Organism: Capsicum baccatum var. pendulum; assembly: GCA_030864225.1. Classification (NCBI taxonomy): domain Eukaryota; kingdom Viridiplantae; phylum Streptophyta; class Magnoliopsida; order Solanales; family Solanaceae; genus Capsicum; species Capsicum baccatum. Next base: position 283,235,991 of record CM061555.1, read on the forward strand.
CCAATGTCTGAATAGTGCTCTCCACTTGTCCATCCATTTAAGGGTGGAAAATGATACTAAGGCACACCCTAATTCCCAAACCTCTTTGAAAAGATTGCCAAAAATGAGACAAGAACTGAGTACCTTGATCATATATGATGGAAATTAGAGCACCATGCAACTGGACGATTTCCTGAATGAGAAGCTTAGCATAATCCTCCACCGAGTAAGTAGTCTTCATTGGAAAGAAGTGAATGGACTTAATCATCCTAGCGATGATGACCCAAATCAAATAAAACTAATTTCGAGACCACTAAAGACTAGTAATGAAATCCATATTAATCACCTTCCACATCCACACAACCAACTTAATTTCTTAAAATAACCCACCAGGCCTTAAGTGCTCCACTTTACTTGCTGACACACCATGCACTTCACCATAAATTTTGTGACATCCTACTTTATGTTATTCCACTAATAGATCTTTTTTAAATCGTGGTACATATTTGTCAAACCTGGATGAATAGTGTACCTTAACTTATGAGCCTCAACAAAGATTCTCTCTTGTAGCCCATCAATATTGAAACTATACAATCTACTATGGTACCTCAAGATACTGTCACCACCAATCTAAAAAGCTATCGTATTCTGGAGAGCAATATTATCCTTGATTCTCATCATAATAAGATCAAAAACCTATTTCTCTTTCACCTCGGCACCCAAAGAGGACTTTGCCACCAATTGAAAAATCACACCACCATCCTTAGAGTCCAAAAGATGAACTCCAAGATTAGCCAAATGGTGAATATCCTTCACCAGCCCCCGCTTATCCTCATCAATATAAGATAAGATCCCGATAGATAACCTACAAAGAGAACCATCAACTACATTAACTTTACCTGGATGATAATGCAGACTCATATCATAGTCCTTGAGTAACTCAATCTTTCTTTTTTGCCTAAGATTCAACTTATTCTGGGTAAACACGTACTGTAAGATCTTATGGTTTGAGAAGATATCAACATGAACCCTATACAGGTAATGGCACCAAATCTTAAAAGCAAAGAATACCGCCAATAACTATAAGTCATGAGTCAAGTAGTTCTTCTTATGCACGTTCAGCTGCTTAAAAGCATATGACACAACCTTGACCTAATGCATCAATACACAACCCATTCCTATACGAGATGCATCACATTAAATAACAAAGCCATCAATACCCTTGGGTAGTGTTAAAATAGGAGTAGAAGTCAACTTATCCTTGAACTTCTCAAAACTACCCTTACAAGCATTAGACCATAGAAACTTTACCTTTTCTGAGTCAATCGAGTTAAGGAGCAACAATCAGAGAGAAACTATCCACAAACCTTCGCTAATGTCCGGCCAAGCCTAAGAATCTCTGAATATTGGTTGGAGTCATAGGTCTAGGCCACTTATTAACCACCACAACTTTCTATGGATCTACTATGTTCCCTTCAATAGAAATAACATAACCCAAAATAGTAACAACATTCAATCAGAACTCACACTTCAAGAACTTAGCATATAACTATTGATCCTTAAGAGTCTGCAACACTATACGGAGGTGATTAACATGATCTTTCTTATTCTTAGAATAAACGAAGATGTCATTAATAAACACAATGATGAATAAGTCTAAAAACTAACAAAAAACTGAGTTCATATGATCCATGAAGGCCACCAGTGTATTAATCAATACAAAATATATAACTTAAAACTCAAAATGACCATACAAGGTTCAATCTTTATCTAATGATAATCTGACCGAAGGTCAATCTTAGGAAAGTACTTTTCCCCTTACAGTTGGTAAAAAAGGTCATTAATCCTAGGAAGAGGATATGTATTCTTCACTGTCACTTTATTTAACTGGAGGTAATCTATGCACATTAAAAGGGACCCATCCTTCTTATATATAAAGCGTACTAGTGAATCCTATGGGGAAATAGTAGGGAGGATAAAACCCTTATCAAGAAGATTATTCAACTCAGCTAGAGCCATTCTATAGGGAGAGATAGTAGTAGGATGAGTGTACGATAGAAGATTAATCCTAAAATCAATTTCCCTATTGAGAAGGACACTGAGAAGATCATCATGAAACACTTTAGGAAACTCATTGACTATAGGGACAGGTGACAAGAAAGGTATTATTAGACTCTGAAGTCTATATTTTTATAATAACAAACTAACAAGTGGATCTTTATAGGACATTCAAGACTAATGATAGAGGAAGACGACTCCAAAAATAGAAGGACCTTAAATTATGATTCACAACATCAAAGAAAATCAACAAGAATTAGAACAAGCAAAAGGATAATCTCAGTCCCATAAGTATCGACAAATCATATCAATCACGGAGAATATCCAGCCTAAAGGTCTCAACAAATTAGATCAATAATGACTAAAAAAAGGAAGAAAAGATCATAAGAATATTTGGAAAGGCATCATTCTCTACAAAACCAAAAGAAAAAATAGATCATAAACATATATGATACGGACGTGATCCAAAACCATATATGGACATATCATATGACTAGATTCCTAAATAAAGGAATCAATTTAAATCCTTAATAGAGAAGAAATCTCTTAGGTTAACTTATGAAGAGTAGCAACTGAAGACTATAAAAGATGAAGACTAAAGACAAACATGGGTTATGTAACTTCAAGAAAAAAAATCAAAGTGTCTCAATGCTAGTCTCAGAAGGCTTTGTAATTTTTAGTTTACAATTATTATATTAAGAATAGGATCGTGTCAACTTTATAAAATCAATTAAAGATGTGTCATAAAATCTGAAGATAAAAATAAGTCTTTAGAACTTGTTTTCTAATATTGTACTCAAGCCCGACATTGAACAATATAAGAAAATTTTGAAACCCAAGGGGACTGGAAGTAGGCACAACATTGGTATTTCGAACTATGATAAATCTGTATGTCTTTACTTTGTGTTTAACTATTTATTTGCTTAATTGTGTTAAATCTAATTTGTTTTGTAAAGTGCACTAATTTATAGGCAAGTCAACTGAAAATAGTCAGTAGTCAACTCAAAGAAAAATTTTAGTTCACCCCCTTCTTAAATTTCAATTGGTATTAAAGTAGGTCTCACAACTACATTGCTTAACCGCAAGTGAGCAAATATAAAATAGCCAATTATCGAATTCTCAATACTCCTCTTCAGGATAGTCATTCCTCCCCAAGACCACCGTACTTTATTAGATAATATTACTCTTACTGAAAGAATAGGTTTAGAATCTTTGTCCAATCAAATGACTTCCAAGCCTGGGTTTTCATCAAGAAGATTAAAAGCCGATTCTAGGACTCAAGGAGAAGTTAAAGGGCAAAGACAAAGAATCTAGAAGTTCTAAGATAAAAGATCTTGATAGCTTTGAGGTCACGAAAAAACAACAAGAGGTAATTTTAACTAATGCACAATCTATAAGTTTATATTTTTGTGTTGTTAGCAGGTAAGAATACAATAAGATATCAACTTGTGAAACCGCAAAGAAAATATGGGACAAATTAGAGGTAACCAATGAAAGAACCTTTAAAGTCAAGAAGTCAAAGATCGGTTCCATTGTCAATGAATATGAGTTATTCAAAATGGAAGACAATGAGAGCATTGAAACAATGTTTGCCAGATTCAATAAGATCACGTGCCAACTAAAATTACTGGGATGATCTATCCATATAGCCTACAAGTCCAGAAGCTGGGCCGAAGTCTTCCAAAGATATGGGAAACCAAGGATTTCATTATAGAAGACGGAGATCGACATATGACAAACTATGAGGTAATCTTATTGCTTATTAATGCAATTATATAAATAGGTACCCTAAAAAAGAGAAAAAGAAGCTAGTAGCCTTCAATGCTGCTCCAATCGAAGAAGTGGACATTTTGGAAGATGCTAATATCAAAGGAATGGATCTCATAAATCATGGACTAAGGAAAATCATGAGACAAAGACAGTGAATAAACCAAGGAACCAAGAATGATGTTTCCACTAGAAATGATGAATGCTGCTATTACTGTGGAAAGCCTGGCCACTTCAAACAGAATTATCCAAAATTAAAAATAAGAGCATCGAGGAAGAACCAAAATTTTAGAGCCTGGAGTGATGAAGATGAAACCGAATAAGAAATAGAGGCCTCCAAATTATGCTTCATGGAAACATGTTAATCTAGCGAGGTAAGACAACACAACTATCATAACTATTATATTCTTGAATCCAACTTGGATATGATAATCGACGATCTTCAAAAAGTCAAAGATAAATATAATAAACTAGTTCAAGAGAAGAAAAATTGCGAAGCATGATTTAAATGAAAACTCAAAGAGGAATGACGAAACCGGGAAATAAAAATTGAAGCATGTCAAATTAAAATTGACCTACTTCATGAAAAGCTTGATAATGCAAAAATAAATTCAAGTAGTTTTAAGACATCCCCAAGCCATAGTTTTGTAAGATCAAATTCCCTTAAAAACAATTCAAGTTCCTCATAAAGGTTGTTTAAATCAGCTAAGACCTCTTTCCTCTTGATAACCCATCTATTTTATATGTGGATATAAAGGGCATAAATCCTACAATTACAGGTATAAGACAAAAGTGTGTGGGTTTGGAATCCCAAAGAAAGCACATCTAACCCACAAGGACCCAAGACCACTTGGGTACCTAAGTAGAATTAATCTTCTTATTTTGCAGGAACATGTCCGCGAAAACCATAAAATGGAAATATGGGTTCCTGATGGAGGATGTTCCATATACCTGACCGAAAAAAGGAAATCTCCTCTGCTTTGAAGAATGTAGGTGAAGGATCAATCAAATTTAGTGAAAATGCTAGAGGCAATGTCACCAGAGTATATTTAGTAAAGCTCAACTTTTCATACTAATCTATCAAGTATATCTGGCATGTTTACTCTAGTATAATCCACTCAGCATCAGTAGTGGTATTACAATGGGTTTGGAATCTCTTTCAAACAAAAAAAATGGTTCATAAAAAATGACAACATTGGTATCTATCTCTTTGATGAACATCAAAAATAAGAAAGAACATATGCAAGATGTCACTTCATCAACAGATGTTTCACACATAACAATGCATTGAAAAAGAATAGGTAAGTGATTTGCAATTCAAAGATAATGTTCTCACAATATTTGAGACATCGCAAGACGAGTCGACTATATCCTCTTTAGAGTCGATCTCTATATTTGAAATAAAGAAACTTAAATAAAGATAGATATGTAGCTCAAGGCTATTCCCTCCACGAAGGTATTAACTTAAATAAAATTTTTGTCTCCATCAGAATCAATACGAATTATTATTATCAGTTGCTACCTTGAAATGTTTTTAAACTACTAAAGAACTCCACAGTCTCGAGTGAGCTTCAAAGTCTTGGCATGAGAAATTGAGTGCTTCCCTAATTTTTTTTAAAAAAGGGGTAATTTTGATATAATTCTAAGTCTTAAAAAAGAATTTTTCCCGATAACTCTACTATACATATTTTAATATTATTCCTGATAACTCTAACATTGTCTTGTGAGAAGTTTGCTAATCCGATCAAAATTTTTGTCACGTGAGACATGCCCTAAGTTTATAACTCAACAAATAGAAAATTTAGTTGACTCGCCAACAACTAAAGTAGTATACATAGCCATTGTGAGTCACTGTACTTAAATTCTATGAATCGTGCATCGACTTCTTGATTTTAATTTGTCTTTTGAATCTATTTCCAGAAGGTGTGACAATACTAGTGTTGATAATCTATCTAAATATTCTGTGCATCTAGGGCAAAGCATATTGATGTTAAGCATTATTTTATTTGTGATCATGTAGAAAGTGGGGATTTTTTTTAAAGTTTGTTGACTCCAAAAATAGCTGGTAGATCTTTTTACTTAGTCCAATTTTAGAAGAAAGATCTTCTTTTCTCAAAAAATGATTTGGCATTAATGATTTTAGGAGTCATATTTGGACACTAATCTTTTTACTTAGTCTAATTTTACCTATTTTACCAAAAAGGAGTTATTTTTAAAAGGTAAGTCATTATTAACTTCACCGTTTCCCATGCATCTTCTACCAGCCTCTTCTCTTCCCCATGCATTTTCCTTTTACCTCCATCAATCTACTTTCACTTCATGCCCCTTAACTTTTCCCTTTATTATCCCTTTTAAATTGTCGCCTCTCTTGCTTCTAGTCCTCTTTATAGGCTCTTCTCTTCCTTGTCTCATCTTTTAAATCTCATCTCCTTTATCTCTCTCTCATGACACAGACTTATTCTGTGACTAATGTTTCTAGAATCTCCTCTGATGAACCCTTTCTTCTCTCTAAGTCCTCCGACGAATCCTCATCTCAATCCACTCCCCTTAAGAGACAACGAACCTCTTCCATACCCATCTCCTCTGTAAAAAAACCTCATATAAATCCTTCTAACATTCTCCCTCCTAAAGAGATGCACCAATTCTAGACAAACTCTCACCAAAAAAAATTCCACTCTTTCAAAAATTGCTCCATCATACCCGATTGCATTGTCAATGTTAGTATATTAAAAGATGCCTCTAGCAATGTCTGTCACTTTTTCAAATTTTGAGATCTGTCCTTACTTTTTTTCCTCCGTTGACTTCTAGTTAATGAAGACCGTTTCCGCTTGTTTTATGTTAATTTCTGACTTTCCACAGATAGACTCTTTTGCTAGGCTTAAGAATTGTCTTGAACAACTTCCTATTTGAAAACTTTTTCAGTACTAAGTTTTCTGGTGTGGTCCCCAGAGACTTTGAAGTGGGCTTTAAGAAAGACAAGAAATTTTTTGCTGACTCGGACTCCATGCAAACCAACTTTTGTCCCTTGTCTTTATGTTTCAAATTTTGAATCATGGACCATATCATTTGTACCACTCTAATTTTGCGAAAAGGATCCCTAAGCAACATCACTTATCATGATGTCTTTGTGTTATACTGTCTGGTGAAAAAAATCAAAATCAATAGGCTAACCTGGCTACGTGATTACATGCTTGAGAGTACAAGGTAAGTCCATGCCCTTTCCAGTTTCCCATACGGGCTACTCATCACTCGGATCGTTCTGTTCTACTTCATTGATCTCTCTGCTTACCCCTCATAAAAGTTGCTGAAACTTATGACTCAAGAACATTTAGCTATATAGGGTATGTCCTGGTGGAAGATGAATGGTGTAAGAAAAAGTCTGCCAATGGTAAGGCTGAATCTCCAAAGGTAAGTAAATCTGTCTCTAACTCCTCTACCTCTTTGTTGAAGGAACTTGAAGAACTCAAGTAGCAGTTCGAAGTCATTGACGAAGGTGTCATGCAACTCCAGGAGTCTACTACCAAACCCCTGGACCTTGGGAAAAGTACAAGATTTGACATAAATGTGGTTTGGCTGGAGGTTGCTGGGCTCAAACAAGAAGGAATCAAGCTGTTCTCTCGAGTGCACTCTCACATGGACTCTTTCAAATCCCAAGTCTCTTCCTCGAATGATGATCTAGATGTCTCTTTTCAAACCTCCTAGCCCTCCTTAGTAAAAAATATTGAAAAATCCTATGATAAATTTTGCCATAATATGCATAATATCCTAACATACTTCCTGGCGAAATGGTGAAATATGAACTTTTGTTCAAAAGGGGCTCCTATCCCTTATGTTCATGGGTTTTAAGATAACCCTTATCACACTATCTGACACATTTTTTTCGCTAGTGTGACTAGTTAATAGATTATGATTGTCCATGTTTGTCTATTCATATCGTGTGATATTTTGTCTACGTGTTTTGTTTTTATTGTTATTCTTTTTTATTATGCCAAAAGAGGGAGAAAGATAGGAACATCAAGAAATAAGGAAGCACCTATCAATTAGGAGGATCAAATCAACTTTTGACACATAAAGGTCGACTGATACCCAAGAAACTTGGGACATAAAAAATGCTCACAAGTCAGGGGAGCAAGTCAACTTTTGGTACACAAAGGCCGACTGATACTGAAGTAAACTGGGATAGCAAGATGCTTAAAAGTCAGGGGGACCAAGCTGACAGCCAGGGAAATCAACTAATGTTTACTCTTGTTTATCATTATAAAAAGAAGGAGATTGTTATCCTCCAAAGTCTATGTTTTAATAATGACAAACTAACAAGTGGATCTTTAAAGGACATTGAAGACTACTGATAAAGGAAGTTGGATCCAAAAATAGAAGAACATCAATTTAGGATCTGTGGCATCAAATAAAACCAATCAGAATAAGAACAAACAGAAGGAGAATCTCATTCCCATAAGTCTTGACAATTTAAATCAATTACGGAGAATCTCTGCCCCAAAGGTCTCAACAAATTAGATCAATAATGACTAAAGAAAAAGAAAAGAATATCACAAACACATTTGGAAAGACATCAATATCTACAAGACCAAAAGGAAAAATAGGTCACAGACATATCTGATATAGACGTAATCCAAAGACATATATGGATATATCTTATATGGACATATCATACGACTACATTCCACAATCAAGGAACCAATTTAAATCCTTGGTTGAGAATAAATTTATTGGGTTTTACTATGAAGATTAGCAGCCGAAGACTGTAAGAGATGAAGACTGAAGACAGATACGGGTTTCACAACTTCAAGAAGAAAAATCAAAGTGTCTCAATCTTAGTCTCACAAGGCTTTGCAACTTTTAGTTTACAATTTTTATATAAAGAGTAGGACCGAGTCAACTTTTTAACATTAACTGAAGCTGTTTCATAAGATCTAAAGAGAAAAATAAGTCTTCAGAACTTGTTTTCTATCATTGTACTCGAGCTCGACACTGAACGATCTGAGAAAATTTTGAAACCCAAGGGGACTTGAAGTAGGCACCATATTGGTGTTCCGAACCATGATAAATCTTTGTGTCTTTACTTTGTGTTTAACTATTTATTTAATTCATTGTGTTAAATCTAATTTGTTTTGTGAAGTGCACTGATCTGCAGGAGAGTCGACTGAAAGGAGTCAGTAGTCGACTCGTAGAAGAAATTCAATTCACCCTCTCTTGAATTTAAGGACCCTCAATATTTGAATCTTCAACCTAAACCAGGTGACACAGTCACCCATTGGAAATCAATTTCTGTGCTCTTAGATAAGAAACTACCTTTTCTTAGGAGCTAGGGAACTCCCTTCCCACTCAATCACCAAAAAACCTTTCCTTAGGAACTAGGGAACTCCCTTCCCACTCAATCACCTGTTCATTTGAGAATTGGAAACTGTCCCTTTGGGTCCTATAATCAAGAGACGTAGAGCGCCAATATATCCAATCCATCCCTAAGATAACATCAAAATCTAACATCTCCAACTCTATCAAATCCACTAATATCTCCCTATTGAAAATAGATACCACGCAACCCCTATAGAATATCCTAGCAATAACAGACTCACCCATATGAGTAGACACAGAAAAAGGATAAGGAATACACTCAAGGGAAAAACCAAAATGAATAACCATATAAAGGGTCATATAGGAAAGAGTAGACCCAGGATATAGTAGACAATACAAATCATGAGAGAAAAGTTTTAGCATACCAATAACAATATTAGGAGATGCCTCAGAATCCTGACTGGTGGTAAGAGCATAAAGACAGTTCTGACTATTGCCAGAGCCAGAAGTTGCACCCTTTGGTGCAGAAGTTGAAGAAGCAGCAACAGGGACCTTATTAACCCCAGTAGCAACGTCGCCATGGGGATAGTTCCTCTGAATACGGTTAGGCTGGCCATATCTGAAATAATTATTTCTCCCCTCATCACAAAAACCATAATGCAACTGACCACAAAATCTTGAAAGAGGATATGACAGAGCTGACTGGCCCCCTCTATCTTGAGCTTAGGGACCTTGTGCCTTAAACCCACACTTGCTCTAAAAATACTGATCACCGGATGACTTAGGATATGGGTCACTATCCATAGAATTAGAACAAAAATTTCCCCATTTCTTATTAGATCATAGCCTTTCATCACTACCACTATTCTGCTGGCCTCCACTCTCTTTAGAATACCCGGACCTCTTACCTGTCCTTTCCCCTATTGTGACTTATTTCCTATTTTCATCTTTAACTTATTGCATATACACCACAAGCCTAGATATATCCTTATCACTATTCAATAATGTAGCCTTTCACTCTAGCAACAAGTCCCAAAACAAGCTAGCAAACCTCCTCATCTTAGCCCTTATGTTTGACACTAGCTCAGGAGCATAATAGGACATGTAACAAAATTTTAGGGCATTTTCTTTCATGGACATCCTACCCTATTTTATATTCACAAACTCCTCATCTTTAGCCTTCCTCAACTCTTGAGGAAAGAAATGATCTAGGAAGACTCCCAAAAACTATCCCCTAGTTTTAACTCTGCATAATCACCCCTAGACTGATCCCACTCTTCATACCACTAATATTCTACATTCTTTAGCTGGTATGCGGCAAATTCCATGCCCTTGGAGTAAGAAGCATGCATTACCCTGAATATCTTCTGTATCTCATCTATGAACCCTTGAGGATCTTTCTCAACCTTAGAGATAGTAAAGGTCGAAGGATTGAGCCTCATAAACAGTCCGACTCAATTAACCTTAGAAGAACTCACAGCAGTACCAACAGGTCCTGACTGACATGACTACAATGTCACCAACCAGATCAATAGATAAATAGATTGATGAAACTAAACACTAGAAATTTCTCCTTGGGGCAGTGGGGAATGATCATCATCATTCTGAGGATCCCGAGGTGGATTGGTAGGGATCGGTGGAACTCTACTTGAGGTAGTACAATAAGGAGTTGGATCCTTACACTAGGTCTAAACTTTATAAGCATGACGAGTTCCATCTACATTGTCCTTGGGTGGGATAGAAGAGGTTCCTTGAGCATCAGATCTTTGAGGAGGCATAATCTGAAATGCAAAAAAAATTAGAATCAGAGGATATTTAACCACCTTAGACTCTACATCCTGAAACTAAAACAACTAGTAAGGGAAACATTCCTAAATGTTTCGTAGCCTCTCCCTCATAAGTGTGGTGCACCACACACCCATGAAAGAGTCTCTACTTGATACGGATTTATGGATACTCAATTGACCATGAACCTAGGCTCTGGTACCAACTGTCATGACCCAAACCAGGGCCTGGCCATGCCTAGTATCTCAAGTCCACCAAGGATCAGAGACCACCCCATTGCTTAGTGAAATAGAGCATAATACACTAGACAACGAATGAATTTTGAACATATTACAAGATAGAGTAAATAGTAACTCAAAGTCTAAGAATGTAAGCAACTAATCACTGTACAGGAAAAGTAGAAGTGCCTTCGAACTATAAACGATTAACTCTGAGATCACCTATCACTGTGCAAGAAAAGTAGAATTACCTTTGGACCTACATCACTTAGGGATATAACATCTGGAGATGGTTAGTGGGTTGAGCACTAGTATGTAACTCAAGATAAGGATAAAGTAGTGCCAGTCAAAAGTTTAATTTCAAACTCGCGGTACATTTTCACATTCATGCATATATATATATATATAGTAGATGCTGGGGTAGGGAATAATGTTTAGCATGATCGTAAAACATTATCCTGTACTATGTAGCTCAAACATCATAAACAGGCACCCACTGGTTATATGGGTTCAACTCCCCTTACTAAAAGTGCCCCAATACAAATTAGAATCACGAACCAAAGGTATCAAAGAAGACCAGGGAATGGCCCAACCCCATGTCAATCTTGGATAAAAAATATAATAATAGTGTGAACCATGCACACGGTCATCTATACCAACCCTCACGTTAGTAAACATGAGTTTCCAATATAAGTCATTCGAAACCCATGCCATCAGGCTTAGCTACCTAACCCCCCTTAAGCCCAATTAAAACAATTTTCACATAACCCATTCATTAACCAAGGAATCATACATTAAGGCACACCACGATATCATCATACCATTTAGTTTGCAAGCTCATAATTATGCCATTACAATTCCATTAACTTGGGGGAATTCCTCGACCCTTTTTGTTTATTAAATTAAAACATAGCCAACAAGGCTTTCAAAATACATGTTTATTGTTTAACCATTTAAGCAATACAATAGTATAGGTGGTACATAAAACCAAGTGATAATTCCACAATTCAAAGCCATTTACACTAGTGGATTGATGTAATACAATTGTTCAAAATAAAATTCCTAGTTCAAAACATCAATTTGGGGATTACTTCAACCCCCATTCTAATTCCCATACCCATTCACCCCATTAGTTCAAAAACATTCTTTTCAAAGCATGAAAAACTCATGAAATCAATGAGAAAATAATTCAAAGATCAACCATTCCAAAATCCTCGACCCATATCAAGTCCCACATTCAAAATCATAAAATTAAACCATTTAAAACACATGTTTTTCATAAAATAAAATTTGGCAAAGAGTAACATGCCTGAAAATAAAGAAAATTACGGAAAATCAACCCTTGAGCCTTTAGATGATAAACTTTGAGAAACTGTAATACCCCATAATTTTCCTAGCTTAAAATTAGTTCCTAGAATGTTAAGAGTGGGCTTAAAAAATGAATAACATTTATTTCATACCAAATTTTCCAGATTCAAACCTTCCATTGTGTGGGAAATTGAATAAGATTTCCATCAATACCAAATTAACCTAAATCCGATAGTCGTTGAAGAAGTTAGAGCATTTTTAGTAATGCAGTGTCCCACCTGGGCACTCACCGCGTCGCGATGGATGCTAAAATGGCAATCATCACATTCCAATAGACCTCCACGATATTGGCACATCATGGAGAGGTCCAAATTTCTAATTTTCAATTTCCATTGGTGTAAAACAATAGCACCATGTCGTACTAGAGTGCAAATTCGCACTCGTCTTTTGCCAGCAGCTTAAGGTGATTTTACCGCATCGCGGTGAAGGTATAATTACTGTACTCTTGATCCATAATTTGAATTCTTGTGTCATAACTTTAATCCTAAGTATGTGAAGTTCTTATTAGGTGAATAATATTCATAGAAGTCACTTAGAACCAAGTGGAGCTAAGAATATTAAATTCATTCAAATTGTGGTGTCCAATTCTGCAAGAGTCAACTTTGAAAGTGTATAAATTTTGATGTATGTAGAATATTCCATTTCAAGACCCATAAATTGTAGATTATTAAATTAAATTTCTAACGATACCAATTTCTCCTTAATTCGTTATCCAAGCAAAAAGTTAGCCATTTTCGTGTGAGGCAGTAAGCTACCATGATGGTACCGAGTCGCGACGAAGGGAAAAATCGGGATATAGATTATGAATTTTTGATTTAAATGAATGAGGAAAAATGGAGTATTTCCCCCCTCAACCCAGGTCATAATATAGCAATGTATAGCCGCCATTGGGGAATTATTTTCCCCCCATTATCCTACTTTACTCCCAAGAACAAATCCTAATCAATTCTCTTCAAGATTTATCCATTCCATCACCTTCTATTCAAGAAAACAATCAAGAATCGAGATTTATATTCCAAGAAGTTCAAGAAAAACATGCAAAAACATTCCTAAGAACATCAATTTGATTCATCTTCTTCAAGAAACAACCTTAAAAAACACAAATAGGAATTCAAGTCAAACTTATTGATAAATTCTTTTCAAAAGAAAACCCTGGAGCTTAAACTTACTCACTAAGAAATCCAATTTTCCTCAACAATTCTCCATGATAGTTCAAGATTAAGAATTTTCAATTCAAGAACTCCAAGAACTCATCTTCAAAAGCATCATAGGAATCCAAAATTTAATCTTTCTCACCTAAGATTATCAATTAAGGTATTTGGAGATATGAACAAGGACAATCCTTTCGTTCTTGTGCCAAAAACTATCTTTTAATTTAAATTCACATGATTTGAAATTAGCGCTCATACCCAATTTTTAGTATTTGAATATTACGAGTTTTCAAGTAATTGAATGTGGAATTGCATGACTATTTTCATATAATTATACGTATAATTCAATTTTTCATATTTTCCAATGGAGTTTAAGAATGATATTGTGATTCATGATTTTATTATTTTGATATTGTTAAAGTATTTTCAAGAAGTATATTGAGCATGATGTTTTTCTATGAATTTGCATGATATTTAATGCATGGAATTTAAGCCCTAAGATTGAGTTTTGATATTTCAAGAAGATTATATTTTTAGTATGCATTGATAACCAAGTATTCAGATTTTCAAGAAAGAAGTTGATCTTTTGATCCTAAACTAACATAAGGAATCCACATTGTTCATATAGTTTGAGATTTAAAGAAAGAGAAGCATATTTGGTTTTCATTTTAAACTCTTGTGCTATTTTAAGGTGGATTTCCTAAAAATGAGCGTAGCAGATTAAAGTGAGTAGTATTTAGCACCGAGTTGGGTATGATTCCAAGGTATCATACCCCAGAACTACGTGCCACCTTAGGATTAAGATTATTCCCACTTCTATGTGGATGACTAAGATTGTGATCACTTATGATAAGGTTACACTCCCTAGAAAGGGTATGACACCTCTCCCCAACGTGAGGTTTTTTCCGTAGGAGGATGAGATGTTGGATTCCATATAGCTCGTATGGTTTATGTCAGTTAAGACAAACTTCCTATTAGTAAAGATTTTCAGAACAAGTTTAAAGTATTTTTCCCTATTAGTAAAGAAAAGATTTGAAAGATCTCCCTAATAGTAAAGCCTAATAGAAAAGATTTACAGAAAAGATTTTAGAAAACTAAGTTTAAACGATCAATATTTTATTCAGATTATGCTTTACGGAAAGATAAGAGTTACAGATTTCAGCTTTCAGATTTCAGATTTAGAAGTGAGCTCTCTCTACACTTAGACAGTATGATTTAAAGACAGAATATTAGCACAACTTCTAGAACTAAATGTTATGGCTCAGTAAATTTATAAAGTGTGATTTGCTATTCATGATTTCAGATTTCAGTATTTCAGATATTATAGCTTATGTGAGTATTTTACGTTTAGCATGCATTGTTTTATAAATTATGATGATGAGATGATGTTTTAATTATGCATTTCACCCCATATACTCAGTACATCCTCAAAGTACTGCTCTAGATATATGTCTATCTGGTACATCTCTCATAATGTAGGTATGAGTTGTAGCACACATATCATATTCAAATAGTTGTAGATTCCATCAAGCAGATGATGAGTCCTACTTTGAGGACTTTAGTTTGATGTTATTTATGTACTTTACTTTCTTAATCATATATATTGATTAGTGGTAGTTGGAGTCATGCCCTAGCTATATATAGTCATTATAGTAGAGGCTTCACAGATGTCAGTCAGAGTTAGTCTTGTAATTTCAGTCCTTCTTTTCAGACTTTATCAAAATGTAAAATTGTATCAGTAGTATATTTTCATAGATTCCATCACTATTATGTTTCCATACAGTAAACTCAATTATTTCATACATATTTAATTATTTACTTAACACTATGCCAGTTCATGGGTTAGCTTGGAATCACTTATGGTCCTAAGCAACGTGTGACGTCTCGGGATAGATTTTTGGGGTGTTACAAAAACCTTAGCTTGTTCTTGCCTTAGGGATATTAGAGAGTTGGAGAGGGTGTTTGTGATTGATAAAAGTTGTAAATAATGGCCCCAAGGTTTTTTTTGTATATGGGGTCTAATTGGGTAAAGAGGGAAATGTCCAAAGTGCCCTTTATTAAAAGAAAATAAATTGTCTCCCAGTCATTACGAGCGACTTTATAACCATAAGGTCACCTTACGACTCGTGACCTCCAGTCATAGTCTGGAAAGAATCCATGGGAACCTACACTGTTCTGGCTATGAATGGTGCCACACTATACGATTCATATACAGTCTTTACGATTCTTTAGGATTCAATTGTAATCACAACAGAAAATTGGCCAATCCACATTGGTCAGGCTACGATTAGGGTCCTATGATCCATAATGACACCCTATGACTCATAGTATGGGTAGTAAGCTCATAGATTAAGAAATTTTCTAGGACCAAAATCTGGGGTGTTTCAAACACACCAACCCAAGACAACACCAGAAGCATCACGATACACGATGGATCTCTCACCCTTTATAGAACAAGCAAGAATAAGAGCTGAAGTGAGAAAATTCTTGAGCTTTCCAAAGCTAGATTCACACTCCCCAGACCATAAAAAAGGAATCTCCTTCCGAGTCAATCTAGTTATAGGTGCTGAAATAGTAGAAAAACCCTCAACTAATCGTCTATAATAACCGGCCAAACCAATAAAGCTAACCTCTATAAGAGATGTAGGCCTAACCCTATCACAACTAGCCTCAATATTAACCAGGTCTACCATATACCTACCTTAGACACCATATGCCCAAGGAATGTCATCAACTCAAGCCAAAACTTATACTTAGAGAACTTAGAGAAAAGCAAATGATCTATCAAGTTCTGGAGCACAATCCTTAAATACTGTGTATGCTCCTTTCTACTACACAAGGATGTCGTCGATGGACACAATCACAAAGGAATCCAAATAAAGCTCGAACACCCAATTCATGAAATCCATGAATGCGGCCGAGGCATTAGTCAACCCAAAAGATATCACTTGAAATTCATAATAACCATAACGGGTCCTAAAGGCCATCTTTGGGATATCCTCAGCTCGAATCCTCAACTGATGGCAACCAGATCTCAAATCAATCTTAGAGACACCACTGCACCGTAAAGTTGGTCAAACAAGTTATCAATCCGAGGCATAGGATAACGGTTCTTCACTGTCACCTTATTAAGCAGCCTATAATTACTACACAAGCGTATGTAGCCATCTTTATTCTTTACAAACAACACAGGATCTTTTAAGAAGATAGACTCGGTCTAATGAAACCCTTACGAAGAAGGTCATAAATTTGAGAATTTAACTCCTTAAGCTTGGCAGGAGCCATACGGCAAGGTGCCCTAGAAATAGGTCGGGTGCCAGGATCAAGTTTAATAACAAACTCAATCTCACTTACAGGAGGTATACTAGGTAGATCGGCAGGAAGAACAGGAGAAAGCTCATGAACTACAGGGAAAGAGTCAAGTGATAGACTCTCCATAGTAACATCATGAATATAAGTGAGGTAAGACTCATAACCCCTCAAAATAAGTCTACTAGAACATATATAAGAAAAAATCCTTATTGACTTGCAGCTAATATCTCCCTACCACACAAATGAGGGTATATCAGGCATGGCTAAGGTAACGGTCTTGGCAAAATAATCCATAACTGTATGATAGTGGGATAACTAGTCCATGCCCAGAATCACATTACAGTCTAGCATATCTAGAATAATAAGATTAGCATGAGTATCAACATCTCTAACAGTCACAACAAATGATCTAAAAATCTAATCGACTACTAAAGAATCACCCATGATAGTAGATACATACAAGGGCACAAATAATAAATCCCAAGATAACTCTAACCATAGAGCTTAATAAGTAGATACATTAGAATAAGTGGATACCGGATCAAATAAAGCAAAAGTAAATTGGTAGCATACCAAAATTGTACCTATAACAATAACATCCAAAGAATCAGCCTTGAGTCTAGAAGGTACTGCATACAACTGATCACGCCTGCCAGCTGGCTGGGCTCCTGACCGATATCCTATAGTACCTGCCTAAGAACCACTTTGAGCACCCTGGGGACCACCCCTATAATGATGATGACCATATCTAACTGAGGGATGAATTGATTTAATTGGGAGAAACACATTGCGCTGAATCAACAATCACCCCATGTCTAGCGAAATCTCATGAATAGTGATAACAAACTCCACAACTATACTATGTCACCTAAGTTAAACTAGAATTAAAATATCAAGCTAAATTAGAATAGCAACCATGGATAGAATGACCAGAAGGTGAACCCCAAAAAGACTATCCGCCAACCTCTCCAGGGTGATCAGTAGCACTAGACTAACCTCCATTAGTAATCTGATGCACTACCTAAAAAGGTCGACTGGGATGACTCTAAGGCTATAGAATGGATGCGAAGGATATCTTCCATGAGAACTACTACCTCTAAATCAAGAACTACTATGACTTTTGCTAAAACTACCTTGATACCTAGGACTTATATTGCTGCACCCACAGGCTTCACGGTGCATCTTCTTCATCACTTCAACATGATCAGAAACCTCAGCAAAAGAACTACCCATAACAATGAAACTCTAAGTAGACATGCAAAGAGGAAGCCTTAATCCTCGCACAAAGCAACACACCCTCTCACACTTTGTATCTATAATAGAAGTAGAATGTCAAACCAGCTAGTGAAAATGAGCCTTGTACTCTATAATAGTTATAGAGCCCTACATAATCTTGAAAATTTATCTATCAATTAATCCTTAAGGCTGCGGGGCATGTACTTCTGCAAGAACATGTTCGAAAACTCAGTCCATGTCAAAGGAGAAGATCCAGCTAGCTTGGAATCAAAATAACCTCTCCACCAATGTCGAGCAACCATTCCAACTAAAAGGTGGTGTAATCCATAACACGAGTCTCAACTAGGCCTAAATTATAAAGCCTACCCTCATAACAAATTAGAAACTCATATGCATCCTTGCCCAGAGCACTAGAAAACCTATGTGAAGCCAATCTCAAGAATCTATCCAACATCTTCTGCTCCTCGACAAGCATAGCAGGTTGGGCAACTATTGGCTGAGAAACTACCGACGCAGGAGGAACCTCAACTCTAGGATCCTCAGTACACCTCTGATCTGAAGACTGTGCATTCTCAGATGATGCACCACCTATTAACCCTAAAATATAAACCAATTTATCTCTGAGCACTGAAACAGAAATAAATCCTAGTGGAGCCTGGGATGGTCCTTGGCCTACTGCTGGATTAGGCAGAAGAATCTCTAGCTCAGGAGTGAGAATAGGGTTTGGCAGAGGCCCCCTATCCTGCACCTAGCTGGGGACACATATCAAGGCTGTCCATAATCTTTGGTTCATTCAAAATCTCTATATCATCCACAAATAGGAGTAGGATCCCAAGGCTTGGTTTCGAGATCCTTATCTCGAGTAGCGGTAGTACACGTCCTAGCAATCTACAAAAGAGTAAACTCAAGGGAATGTTCTATAAACCAACTCTGACAATTAGTACAAATGAGTGAAAGAAGTAAAGAACACTTAAGAATGTCCCATAGCCTCCAAAAAAGAGAAAACGTATGACACCATTTCGATGCACAGGATTCTACTAGACATTTGCTTTTGTACCAAAAATACCAGTGTAACCTATCTTTGATACTAATTTTTCACGACCCAATATAAGAGTCATGATGGCACCTATTCTATCTCACCAGTAGGTAAGCAAAATTGTAACCCAGAGCAATACACAATAGGTTAACTAGGTAGAAATACCCCAGATGGGGCCAAAAAAACAATCCAACATGAGAAATAAGTGATGCAATTGAAGTAGTTTAAAGGTAGTCACTACAAAAATAGTATCCCATGACCTGATAGAACCAGTACAAGAGCAATCATAAATACAACCCAAGTATCTAGAATAATCAATATAATCTGTCTTGAAACTAAGGATTAGACATAAGTAAGATAGAAGGAAATGGGTGACTATAACTCCAAGAGCTCACCCTATCTCCAAAAATCAACATAGTATGAACATTGATCAACAACGGCAACTAGTACTTGGATGTACACCAAAAGGGTACAGAAGTGTAGTATGAGTATCAAAACAATGAGTATGACAACTAGTACTTGGATTTGCGCCAAACAGGTATAGAAGCGTAGTATGAGTACCAAAAAATTAAGTACTCAGTAGGTGTCATAGGCTCTAAATCATGATATAAGTACGATAAAGTGCAATATAATATAACTAAGTCAAGTTAAAGAGGCAAAACTGATAACTGTACCAACGTATCTGCGCATAGATAAATAAGTAAACTAAAATAATAATATGATGCAATGTAAAACATTAAGATATGCAACATGGTCCCTATAAGCCAATTGGTGTAGAAAAGTAAATAACCCATTGCAAGCTCCTATAAGCCTAGAAGGTACAAACAAGATAGTATAACTCGCCACTGTCATTTATTAACTCTCATGATACAACTATAATTCTTCCATGCCATGCCCTACCATACCCATTATTTACCTATTAACCATCTTTTATCAGCTAACCATCAATTATCGACTAGTCACTATTTATCAATTAATCACAATCTATCACTAAATTGTTAAGTATCAACTAATCATTATATGCCAATTAATCATCATTTATCACTAGTCAATATTCATCAACTATTCATGGTCTCACTAGAATTCCTTCATATCATACCATATTATAATTATTTCTGTATTTTTTCACTTACCTTGAATCACTATTGTCAATCTTACACCTCAATGTTACCATATCATAAGAAGTATATCATCATAGTAAAATACATATACTCAAACTTAAACCGATTAGTATAATCAACAATATCATCATTGGTATCATTATTGATATCATTCTCCATATCATCACAAATACCATCAATATCATCATCAATATCATAGCCATCCTCTGGATTTGTGTCTAGTATAAATGATCAATATCATCATCTCTATCGAGACTCGAATCGATATTTGTATAATTTATAACATACTTAATATCCAGACTTATACCGGGAATTATCTCATCATTATCATGGATAATAACATCATCATTAATATAATCAATAAGCATAGGCTTTAGTATGATCAATAGCATAATCACTAATATAGCTAATAAGCATGATGTCTAGCATAATCGCCAGTATAGTAAATAAGCATGATCTTTAGCATAACCAATATAATCGATAAGCATGATCTTTAGTATAATCAATAGCATAGT
The DNA here is from genome assembly GCA_030864225.1 of Capsicum baccatum var. pendulum. Classification (NCBI taxonomy): domain Eukaryota; kingdom Viridiplantae; phylum Streptophyta; class Magnoliopsida; order Solanales; family Solanaceae; genus Capsicum; species Capsicum baccatum. Next base: position 283,256,850 of record CM061555.1, read on the forward strand.
TGCTAATATAATCAATAATTGATAATATAACCAATAAGCATAGTCTTAAGTGTAAGTAATAGACCAATCCATAACCTAATTAATAGCATAGTCAATATCATAATCAAGGGCTAATCAATAGCATAATCAATAGCTCATCATTTTCTCACTCAATATGTTATTCATAGCATAACTAATAAGCGTTATCTGCAATGTCAACTCATCATAAGCACTAAGTACCAAGGCATCACAATATCACCACAATAAATATCTACACAAGCAAGAAAAAGGGTCTTTGATAACTAATATAAGTCTTGGCCTAAGGTTGGTTGAAGGGCCCACTTCTAGATTCTCGAAATCCTTTTACCAATCAATATCCACCCCAGACTAATCTAAGGTATCTAATCAACTATTAGATGTTGAATAAGCAATAACTAGCCCTAGGGTAGTAATTTCTCCCAATATAGAGATCAACTAAGTCAAATCCACCTAAGGTTATGGCAACTAAGGTAAGTTTCACATTAAACTCAAGTAACCAAGGCAATCTCTTCATAGGTTAAGTAACCAAAGAATTTCCAACTTAAAAGGATCCTACAAGGTCAACTTCACCTAAGGTAATGTTTAACTAGGCTAATTATGCCCAAAGAGATCCAAAATAGCCTAAATGATCTAACCAATCTCAAGTGTTGCAATTTATCACACCAATACCTAAAACCCATCCCAAATCTAATACAATATCATAAACATACTGTGAATTATCTCAATCTAACAAGGGGTAAAACCTAGCCTACTCGGATGCATAAGAAAGCTTGAAAGATTAGCTAAATTACCACTTTACACTTTTGAAAAGCTTCCACAAGATGCCAAGCTATCAGAATCACATTCTACTCATCAATATGAGCATGAAGATATCCATATTGAACCATTGTTATTCGGGTCCAAAAATAATACCAAAATCCTATTTGGGTCCCACTTATGGAAATTATATTTTCGAAATCAACCCATCATTTCCTCATGCTAAGGAATCATTACCCTAAAAAATGGGTAAAATCCAAGCTAATTTGGGGTTAAAATCAAGCCTCTAAGGTTTTAGGATTTTTAAATAAGAAATGAGAAAAACTTCCATGAACGGGATGAATTCTTACCACAAATTAGAATTTAATTCCTTAAACAAGTGTTAGACGAGCTCCCAAATCACCTACAAGCTCCTATTCCAAGTTATCATATTCTCTAGGGTTTTAGCTCTCTTGCAATGGATAAAGAATGGGAAAAATCATGCAAAAAGGGTCTATTTATACCCATACCAGGTCTTTGGGTATCGCTATCGTGACCCGGTTATCACTATCGCAACATATTAGGACTGCACAAGGAGTTACCATTAGGATTTACAACAATCGCAATTATAAACAGCCAAATAAAGGGTAAATTACATATGGTTAATGCGATTTATAGCTTAAGTCATAAAGCTCTTATGGCAATTGTTATTTACCCTTCGTGATCGTGGTTACACCAGATGCTGGTGCACCAGATTTTTCTAAGTCTGAAATGGACTTTGATTGGGTTTTTGGGATTCGTTTGAACCCTGTATGCCCAAACAAACTATGTTACCACACCAAATTTGACATTTTGGACACAATGGCACATTCAAAATTTCCATCAGAGGTTGGTTTAAATAAAAGTAGGTCCCATACCCAATTTCTATTTTCTTAACTTTCCAACCAATAGGTCGAAATGAGTATGGGTGCCTCAAGACCCGAACTAAGAATCCTTCTAGCCAAAAATTGATATTCCAAAGCTGTTGGAACAAAAAGAATTTGCATTCGAGGTTGTTTGGTTGAAGTTTTTGCTTAGTGGCCATTTTGAACCAGCAAAGATTTCAAAATAGGGAATTGGCTCTAAAAACCAAATGAATTTCCTTGTAACCTAACTATTAGTTTCAGTAAGTTATAAATAACTTGGGGTAGCTATAGAAAATCTCTAATGGAAAAAATAAGCTGAAATATGGAAAATGACCTAAAGGGTCATTATAGAAAGCTCCAAAATAAGAAAATGAGCCCAAAACCCTAAATATGTGTTCGATAATCAAACCAACAGTTTTGATAAGTCACAAATGACCTGTAGCCACTGTTAGAAGTCTCAGAATACTTGAAATTCATGCAAATAGAGGAAATAACATGAAGGGTTATTACAATATCCATTACATAAAGGACTTTCGTATGAGAAAAAAAATGGATAGAAAGATCTTGAAAGCTCGAAGGGATGAGGTACTGAGCCCGCATGCTCTAAGAAAGACTCTTTAGATAACCTCCAAGAAGAAACAATGCTTCCAAGGGATTTTACACTAGGTATCCATTTTCAACCAACTTCCTTTCTTCTCTTCTCAAACATTGAAAATTCAACCTTAACCACCAACTAGCCTCCAACTGAATCAAGAAAGGTTGATGCATGCAAATCCCAACCATATCACACCGATACATTACCAATGCTAGCACAACAAGCTAAAACTCATCCAAGGCAAAGACAATCTAAGGTATGACTTATGCAACCAACTCTAACCCCCAAATATACCCTTCTTTTGTCTTTCCAAACCTGTTATCTTCTCCTAACCAAGCAGAAAGTCACTCGAGTTTTGTTTGTACAACCTCATTATACTACCCTCAAAGAACAAAATTTAATCCACCAAAAATCCAAATGGGAAGCATGAGAATAAACCTATAAGGCGCTACTTGGGCACATAAATGGTGATGACCAAGGTTTGCAATCTATGCCAATACTACAACTGGTCCAATAACCCTCTAAATTGACAATCGAGAGTCCAAAGCACAACCACTCACCATTGAATGATTTTCTCCAGGATGCCCACCAACTGAGGGTAAAACCATATTGAATCTGATGTGAGCATATCACTCTTGTTGAGTAGATCATCCAGAAATTCCAAATAAAATTCAAAATCAAAGTCAAGATTGAAGGAACCAACACCATGCTAGTGAACTATCATCTAAACATCTAAGACCCTAATAAATCCAAACTAAAAAAGACTGAATAGGTAGACACAGAGAAGGTTTAACTAGCCTATAGGTGAAACACCAACAAATATAAATCTGATAATGAAGGATACACCCAAGCTCTACAACTCCTAGTTGAATCTTAACACCAAGGAAGGACTGCTCGATCTTAACTATCCAAAACTATGCTATAGACGGTCAATCATCGGCACTCCAAATCTATTATAACCTCTAACTCGCTATTCCAAGGTGTTGAATCCAAAACTAAGCGAACATAAGTAAATAGTGGAAAAATACCCAACTCATCCTTACTATCTAAAAGAAAGTATATTTCTACTAGATTATGCCAAAACAAAAATAGAAACATACCTAAAGAATAAAATCACATCGAAGGATAATCCACGAACTGAAAGCACCAACAATCAACTCCATATATATTGGAGGCCATAATGCATCAAGGCATACCCAAGAAGTCATTAAGGCTGCAAACTATACTAGCGATAAGCAAAACTCTAGCAACTTGGAGAAACGCAAACTTAGCCAGAAGTCTAGTCAATCCAATACTCCATCTCGACAATGAATACTCAATTTTCCAACTTAAGAAATGGTTATAGGAAAGATCACCTACCTCCCACTCTCTTAACTCCACTAGAACAAAAACTACATTGCGATAAGAAAGAAGTATAAAACCCATACCAATGCATGATTAAATATAACTAGGAGACAAACCCAAGAAACCTGAAAGTAAATTCCTAGACCTCTCGACAATAACATCGAGACTACTACCAAATGATGAACTAGCCCACTTAGAATAATAGGTCCCATACTAGTCAGCCTTAAAAATGGGCTATATAACCAAATCACAAGCTCTAGATAAATAACAGAACCAAGGAGAGCTAACCTACCTCTTTTCATATATACCACTCAATAATCGGTCTATCCTCACCAATAAAAGAGAAAAACAACCAGCCTAGTCTTGCTATAAGAGAGAAATTATCAAACTAAGCTAGCCAACCAAGCCAACAAATACTATATAGTTTGACTAGATAATGCTAGACTATCTATGGGGACTAACTTTTTAGCCTATATTGGAGGCTGCATCAAGGCATACCCAAGAAGTCACTAAGGATGCAAACTATACTAGCGACACCCTAGTTTGACTAACTTTTCAACCCAAGTTAGTCGTGAGGAAGGGAATTCTGACTAGATAATGCTAGTCTATCCATATATCAAGCAAGGGTCAATTAATATCAATCAATGGGAATAATAATAATAATAGCAATATAAATATCTATATAATGAGTAGGCGTTAATAAAAATGGAAATCAATAGTGAGTACCACTCCAAGGCTATAAGAAGACTAATATATAAAGGTAAATATGACCTAAATGCTACACCCCTAAGAAAATATCAATACTGATCTACTCCATCCACTACCAAAAGAAATCATATATGGGGGTAGTCATATAATCATGAAATCCATACCAAGGCACACAATAATTAATATAAACCTACCATGACACATAATTATTTATAGTAAAAGAAACCCCAACACACTTAAATGAAAAAGTAAAGTAGAAAATAAAAGATGCACTTACCACATTAGAATAAAAAATCACATGCCTGACGTGTTCGAAGGAGAACAAATCTAAGTCCAAACTCAAATTGAGTGTCTAAATCACCAAATGTGGTAATAAGTCCACTGCCTTTAACCGAAGGTGCCACTATACCATGACATAGATATAGATAAGATAAATGACTAATAATCCCATATCGAAGACACTCTCTAGAGTAGTGACCAATATCTTTGTAGTTATAGCAAATCCTTGAAAACCTAACTTGGCGGTAAATATGAGATAACCCCAACTTTCTAACCAACCAATGTGTGATGCCCAAAATTTTTTTTTTATTAAGATCTCGGATGAAAATATGTTGAATTCTATTCTTTATCGTGATTAATAATTTTTCTGTGTGGAATTTTTGGATATGCGACCTGTCATCGCGTAGAGCATCGAATAATCTTTCAAGTGATATATGGATCATCCAAAATGGACACTTGAGCGATGAGTTATGATCATTTCAATCTAATCGTGAATAGTGGTGAACAGTAAATGTGCAAGAAAAAAATACTGAGGCTAGTCGAATTTTAGGGTCAACTACAAATAATCATAACTCCTTGTACATAATGATCTGGATGAGCTACTATATATCAACAGGAATCTCTGAAAGTCCTCTTTCCAATGAAATTAGTTTCATCCAATTTGGCCATCGAAGCAAAAAGTTATGGTCGATCTACTTCATCCTATCAAAACAGCCCACCAAAGGATAGATTTGACATTATTTGATTTTTAAGGGTATTTTGGTCATTCCCACTCCAATTCATCTGGGTAAACCATGGATTTAAGTCCATTAAGAGAATTCAATAGCTCATTTTTCTCCAAAATTTCCTAGGGATCAACCCCAACCCTACAACTCCAAATTTCATCCTTCTATGTCTCTTGATTGAATCGTAGAAATTTCAAATTGATTTGGGATTAGACTTGATCATGTTAAGGGCTTCGAGAAGCACTCTTTATTTTTGTGCATAAAGTTCCGGAGTCGTAAGTTCATATTTATCTTTCATTTTTAGGTATGTGGGGCTTTGAACAAGATTATCCTTTTGATCTTGTGCCTAGTATTTTTGTTGAATTACATTGACATGAGATTTTACATGATTTACCATAAATTGGAAATATGGTTTTATATCTTATATTATTATCCATTAGCTATTGATAACGCTCAATCTACAGCTCTCGTGGGAGTGTAAAGCGGTCGTTAGCAAATATAGAACCCAACCTGGGTTGGGTGTTGATCCCACAGGGAATAGCTTGGCCAACAAGTAAGCAACGGTTACTAGACTTTTAGTGCAAGTTTCGTAATGAGGGGGGATTGCAATGTGTAACCAAATTATTAAAGTAAAACTGAAAATAGCAAAGTAAAAAGAAAGAATATTTCGTAGGTTGTGAATCAATGAGAATTGAGGAGTTGGGGTTATGTCCACCTTCTGAGGTATACGTCTCTATTGGCTATGAGTGTGTAGAGTTTTGACATGCAACTGCTTATAGATAATTGTAGTCAATGGTAAATCCAAGCATCTTTCGACCTCAACAAGGACTATTTCACTTTAACTCTTTCGAGCTTAAAGCGTGTCTAACGGTACGAATTCTCCAAGAGGTTAGTCCAGTTACGGCACTAGCTTTTTAGTAGGAAAGGGTGTCCTACTACCTTGACACTATCTCTTTTCCAGACAAATAACCTTTCTTTCGAACAAGTTAAATGTTATACTGGCGTATTCTTGCGTTTGCAACCACAAAGAATGTAGATTAAGATAAAGAGAATAATGATATAAGCAGTATACGTGTCGCGAACTCACAAACTCACAGCAATAGATAGTAACTCATACGGCTTCTATAACCCCAACAGAGAAGTTTAGTTACCCATGAATGCGAAGGAGATCACGATTGACATTGTTGTTATACCACAAGATTGAGTAATTTTCGTGTAGCTTAGGTGGTAGGCGTGTGGCGTGAATTCCAAGGCAAAAGTAACAATTCTCTTGTTGCGGTAAATAAGAATAGATGAATAGAAGAAGAAAAATAGAATTAATTGAAAGATTAGAAGAGTAGATTAGAAGATGAATCGTTAAGAGAGGAATGAATAGAAATTTCTAGCATGATAGGGTATATAATACCCATATCCTACTCCTACTACGCTAATGAAATAAATAACCAAATCCTACTAGGCTAATGGAATACTTAACCCAAATGTACTAGGTTAATGTAACATTATCATAATCCAAATAAACTAATGAAATACATAACCCAATTTTACTAGGTTAATGTATCATTGTCCAAATCCAGCTATGTGTCTGTAAGTCCCCAAAGTCTTCAGAAATGTTGTTTTAGCCCGGGACAGATTTTCCATGCAGCAGTTTTGGTCCTTAGGCGTGTACACTCCTTTTCCTTTCTTCGTGAACTTTCTTTTGCGTCAAGTAAGCCATAAAATGCTGAATTTTGCATCATTTATACCTGAAACTTTACTAATCATTTTCGTTAGCTCATTTACAGGAAAAAGGACTAAAAGTGCATGAAATATATAATTTGTTCTCAAAACTAGGCTAAAATATGGGCAAAATATATTGATATAGGCGTGTAAATTCGCCTATCATCAACACCCCACACTTGCATCTTTGTTCGTCCTCGAACAAAATATCATGTCCCTCTAAACATCAACCTAGGGTTTCACAGCAACAACACAAAACATTCGTCAAGACAAGTACAACAATTATCAACAAAGAGTAGTTTTCCGATCATTAGTAGAAACCATTTAACCTCTAGCATAGACCCGTGATGGTGGTTAACTCATATTCAAAAGTCAAGGCACAAAGAATCATACACAACTATCCAAAACTCATTAACCATGTGTGTCTCACAATATATTACCCATAGTCACTCACAAGTATAGCATATTTTTCAAACATGGGTATCAAAATATCCTTGCTCTCGCTCTCACAAAGAATTCGTATGCAGCAACTGATGATCATGGGCTTGCCCTTAGTGTAATACTCCACTAAATGTCAGAATGCTAAGATTAGGATCAAATAGGTCTTCTGATGGTTGTAATGTAGGCTAAGGGACGGGTAGGACTATTTTAGCCAGAAATAGTGACTAAGTTCCTAAGCACTTTAATACATCACATTGTATCATTGACATTTTTTTTCTTTCAACCTTTCTTCTTTATTTTATTCTACCACCCTTGTTCTCCTCTTTTGTTTTTCAATTTTAAGCATAACTCACTTTTCAGCTTTCTTTTCCTTTTTCTTTTCACAACATACCTCTTATACTAGCACTTTTCTTTTTTTTCATAACACATTCAAGCACCATTACAATTTATAGCATTATACTCACCCAATTTCCTCTTATGTTGTCACATGACTTTTTCACTTTAAAGCACTTAGGAATTTGGATCAACTTACGGTCTTGAAAGAAAATGGATTAGGCTTGCATGCAAGGTTGTCAAAGAAATAGACTAAAGGCTCAAAAGGGTTTAACTAGGATGATGTCCATGGGTAGGTAAAACTGAAGGTAAACAAATATAGGTTGCCAAAGAAATGCCTAAATCATATCCTAAACTTACACTGCTTATTTTCGCTTTGCATACATACCAGACAAGTTCTAGCATCAGCCACATACATAGAATATACTATTATCTCACACACACAAGGCACATGGTCGACTTGATTGGAAGTAACATAGACTCTCGACCCAACAAGTGAAGGAATTGAACCACAAAATATCACATAATGAGTCACAACTAGAGTCTAAACGTCTCAATAGTCGCAATTGTAACACATACTCTTGTTATAATCTCATGCTGCCTGTCAAAATAGTTTCATGCGAAGCTAGAAAAAATTTACTCCTAAAAAAAACTTAAAAAAACAACAAAAAAAAACGAACTCAAATAAAAAACTAACGAACTCAAATAAAAAACTTAAAAAAACAAAAAAAAAATGAACTCAAAGAAACAAAGTAAAACTTAAATAAACAAAGTAAACAAACAAACATAGGTGCAAACAGAGAAGTATAGCATGCGATACCGCCACCCCACACTTAAACGGGACACTGCCCTCAGTGGAAAATAAATACGAAGAATCTGGTTAGTCGGACTCTTCCTCAATGTCGGGGGTCATACCCCCTTCGTCTGAATCATCATAAGAGTCGTCGTCAGAGTTCTCCTCCTCGTCAGAATCAGGCAAGCGTCGATCGTCATCAGTCGGCACATCATCCTCTATAGGTTCCTCAAAGTATACGCCCACTCCACACATCTCCCGTGCATGCATGTTCATTGGGTAGTCGTGGTCCAGCTGTTGGATCTCTTCAGCAGTTGGAACACGTCCACCACTCATCATAGTGAATCGTGTCATGCCATAGAGATGACGGAAGAAACTCTCATCACGAGCATGTCTCTCCGTAGTAGTAAGCTTGACACCATGAGTTGTTTCAGCATCTTTGACCTTGGTGAGGTCAACCTTCTTTGGGTTATGTGGGAGTTTGTGGTTAGCTGGTTCCTCTTCGATATCCTCCTTCCGCAAGATTGCTGTCAACAAATTTCCAAATGTGAAGTGGGACCTTTTGTGGAGTTTGGCCTTCCTCATGGTAGATCGAATTATTTCCCCAAAGTTGATAGGGACATTCGTCATCAAAGCATAGACCAAACATACTTTATCTCTTGATATCTTGGTGTATTGAGTCCCAGGAATAAGGCATGAGTTGACAATGCGCATCCAGATTCTTGCTTCCCTATTTAGTGGAGCATAGGGGAAGGTGTTGTGTCGGCCAGTTTCTTTATATCTGCCCCACCTTGCCATCGATCTGCTTCCACAAAGTGTGTGTCATATTGCTCTATAAGGGGGCCTGCTGTACAGCTCTTTGAATGGTGCTGTGTCAACCGAAGGTAAGCCAAGAAAAGAGTTGATCCAATCCGCGGTGAGTTGTAAGACTTGGCCCCGAATTTTGACTTCCTTGCCTGTTGTGTTCGGCGACCAGTTGGCATAAAACTCTCTTGTTAAATCAAGGTTGCATTCTCCTATGTCGCGGAAGATGAAATCCAGCTTCAATGCCATTATTTTTGCCAACATACGCGGCTCCTTCTTTGCTAAGGTTTCCTTGTTGATCAAGTCGACGTGAACATATTTTCGTTCTTTGTTGTTCCTGTACCATTCTTTGGCTTCCTCCTCAAGAACCCATTTTATTCCAAATATTCTGCGAGGTAGTTGTGCTGAGGATGATTCTCCTTGGTCCTTGCGACCTCTCTTTTTGCCCTTTTGGGAAGTGGTAGCCTTCTCCTTGCCTTGCCTTGCTTTAGGTGCCATTGTACCTGAGACTAGAAATAGTGTTAGTGGCAGCACAATCTCAATCGATACAATCTATAAACAAGCATTAGGGGTACCACCCCATACTTAGTTTTGTTAACACAAATCAGTGAAGTAAAAGTGGTCGAGTACTCAGATTTCGTCGACATACGTTTTAGGATTGTATTCCGACAAGAAAATCAGCAATGCATCACTTACTTGCAGCCATTGGACTACTTTCATGGTAGATATAACAACACTACTACATAGGGGTTACCACATGGAATAGTTATTCTTACAACAATCACAACCTCTTATGCCGGTAGGCACTATAAGTCTTATCCCGATGGTCGGGATAGTCTAACATGTAAGTATCCAAACAACAATCTTAAGCAATGTTCATAGCCATAGTAATTTCGTAAATATCATAACAATGCTATTGAAACCAAATTCAAGTCGGAAACAAGTCAAGATTTTCCTACGTATATGTTCACTCACATGATTTTGTATCAACTATCTAAACACATAAACATCACCAACAATCTTATACGATTTAGCAATTCATACTAGACATAGCAACGTAGTACTTACGAGAAATAAATGAAGAATAAGAGAGAACTTACTTGCTTGAAGCTTGTGGGGATTGTTTTGTGAATTGGAAGAGCAAAAGAAGAAAATTTTGAGAGGATTTGGATGTATATGCGGCGCCCTTAGTTCAATTTTTAGTGTGGTTGTGTTGTAAAACTAAGTCACCTTTATATAGGAAGAGAATGGGTCGGGTTATGACCCATTTACAATAGGTTTTGGAGACAAAAATCCCACATATGCGGCGCATAATGCTTGGCATAGACATGACATATGCGGCGCATTGTCTATAGCATAATGGGACATATGCGCCGCATAGTCTATGACATTTGTAGACATATGCGCCGCATAGTATATGGCATATGAGATACTGAGACCAAATGCCATAGCATAGGCGGCGCATAGTCAAAAGCACACTTAGGAATAGGCGGCGCATAGTGTATAGCACACCAGATTCCGAGACCTTAGGCTATAGGATAGGTTGTGCATCGTTCGCGGCCTAGTTTTTCCAAGGCCTAGCCTTCCTCGATGCCTATTTGGGCATGAGAGATGCTCAATCCATATCCTTATGCATCACTATTCCTAACTTACCAACTTTACCATACAATGCATCCAAATCGTCAATTGAAAGCAATCTCCTCGTTGAATACTTCTTGCACCTATTTTTGCTCAAAATCAAACGAAAACGATTAGTACGATGGGTTGCCTCCCACCAAGCGCCTTAGTCTTGGTCGTGGCACGACTCTTATTTTTGGATTTTTCATTTAGCAAAACAAAACAAGTACTAGAAGAAAAGGAAAAACGATAAACGATAAAACGATAAAGCGATGGGTTGCCTCCCGTCTAGCACCTTATTTATTGTCGTGGCTTGACATAGTAATCTCGAGTACTTAGACTTTGTCGAGATATGTGATAGCCATGTCATTCATTGAGTCAAGAGGACCGATATAAGGCTTAACACGTTGGCCATTCACTTTGAAGATAACACCATTATTGTCTTCCAATTCGACTACTCCAGACGAGTAGACTTGGATAACTTTAAATGGACCAAACCACTTAGATTTTAACTTACATGGGAAGAGTTTTAATCTGGAATTGAAGAGTAGTACCATATCACCCTTTTGGAAGTTTCGTCGAACAATCCGCTGATCATGATACTTCTTCATCCGCTCCTTGTATAGGTCTGACCTTTCATATTCATAGAGACGGAATTCATCTAGTTCGTTCAGCTGTTCCAACCTCAGATTCTTCACATCATCCCAATTCAAATTCAATTGCTTCAATGCCCACAATGCTTTGTGTTAAAGCTCGATGGGTAGATGACAAGCCTTCCCATAAACTAGTTGATAAGGTGACATACCAATGGGTGTTTTGAATGCAGTCCTATATGCCCATAGTGCATCATCTAGCTTTCGAGACCAATCCTTCCTATTTGTATTAACCATCTTGGCAAGGATTTGCTTGATCTCTCGATTGGAAACCTCTACTTGTCCACTAGTTTGGGGATGATAGGGCGTAGCTACGTTGTGTTGCTTGACACCATACTTGGCCAATACAGATTTGAATAGCTTGTTGCAAAAGTGAGATCCTCCATCACTTATAATAGTACGTGGTACTCCAAAGCGAGAGAAGATATTCTTCTTTAAGAACGCTACAACACGCTTCCCTTAATTGTCGGCCAAAGCTACAGCTTCCACCCATTTTGAAACATAATCTACAACAACCAAGATGTACTTCATTCCAAACGAATTCACGAATGGTCCCATGAAATCAATACCCCACACATCAAAGAGTTCTACCTCAAGAATTTTGGACATGGGCATTTCATGGTGTTTTGAGATAGCACCTTGACGCTGGCATTGGTCACACCTTCTAACATAGTCGTATGCATCTCTGAATATCGAAGGCCAATAATAACCACTTTGCAATACCTTTCTTGCCGTTTGATTGCCCGCATGATGTCCTCCAACTTGGGATGTATGGCATGCTTCCAATATGGTGGGCACTTCTTCGTGGGATATACATCGTCGAATGATACCATCAGCGCATCTTCAAAACAAATAAGGTTCATCCCAATAGTAGTGCTGAACGTCATGCATGAACTTCCTCCTTTGATGGTAAGATAAATTGGCAGGTAGGACATTACTTACCACGAAATTTGCAAAGTAGGCATACCATGGTAATTTGTCCATTGTTGTCGCTAATATCTCCTCGTCCGGGAATGCATCATCAATCTAAATTTCAGGTTGCGCCACATGCTCATTCTCGAGTCTAGATAGCTGATCAACCACTTGGTTCTCGCAACCTCTTCTATCTTTCACTTCGAAATCAAACTCTTGCAGCAGCAATACCCATCTAATCAACCTTGGTTTTGCATCCTTCTTCGTTATTAGATACCTAAGAGCTGCATGGTCTGTATGAACGATCACCTTAGTACCCAATAGATAGGCACGAAACTTCTCAAACGCAAACACAACCGCTAGGAGCTCTTGTTCAGTAACAGTGTAGTTCCTTTGGGCTTTATTCAGGACCTTACTTGCATAGTAGATAGGATGAAATAATTTCTTCTTTCTCTGACCAAGAATAGCACCAACGGCTACACCACTAGCATCACACATGACTTCGAACGGGAGAGATCAATCTGGTGCTACCATGATAGGGGCTTCAATGAGTTTTCCTTTAAGGCATTCGAATGCCTTCAAGCAATCGTTATTGAAGTCAAACTTTGCATCTTTCTCCAATAGTTTGCACAATGGACTAGCAATTTTGGAGAAGTGTTTGATGAATCTACGATAGAACCCAGCATGGCCAAGAAAACTATGAACTCCCTTCACCGAAATTGGAGGCGGTAGCTTCTCAATAACCTCAATTTTTGCTCGATCAACCTCTATTCCTCTTTCGGAGATCTTGTGCCCAAGAACGATTCCTTCTTTTACCATGAAGTGGCACTTCTCCCAATTCAGCACAAGGTTGAACTCTACACATCTTTGCAAAGCCATGCTCAAGTTTGCCAAACACGCTTCAAAAGACTCACCAATAACTGAAAATTCGTCCATAAATACCTCCAAAGTGTCTTCAACCATATCAGAGAAAATAGACATCATACAACGTTGAAAGGTGGCTGGTGCGTTACATAACCCGAATGGCATACGTTTGAAGGAAAACGTACCATATGGGCATGTAAATGTTGTCTTCTATTGGTCTTCGAGTGCAATACCAATCTGATTATTGCCTGAATAACCATCCAAGAAGCAAAACCATCCTTTCCCCGCTAATCGATCTAGCATTTGGTCCATAAATGGCATTGGGAAGTGATCTTTGAGCATCCAAGAATTCAGCTTGCGGTAATCCATGCATACTCTCCATCCAGTAACGGGCCTGAGTGGAATAAGCTCATTCTTTGTATTTGCGACCACCGTCATACCTCCTTTCTTGGGAACACATTGTACTGGGCTTACCCATGTACTATCTGAGATAGGATATACAACTTTTGCGTCTAACCACTTGATAATTTCTTTCTTTACCACCTCTTGCATAGGTGGGTTTAGACGCCTTTGATGTTCAATGGTGGGTGTGCACTTTTCTTGAAGCTGAATTTTATGTGTGCAAATCCCAGGTGGAATACCAATAATATCCACAATGGTCCATCCAATAGCTCTAATATACTTGCGTAAGATAGCAATAAGAGCTGCAACTTGTTGCTCACCCAAATCGGCTGCCACTATGACTGGAAGAGTGTTTCCGCTTCCTAAGAATGTGTACTTCAAATGGCTTGGCATCTCCTTCAATTCTAGTTTGGGTGGTTCTTCAATAGATGACTTAGCTGGTGGTGTGGGTCGATTCTTGAGATCAAGATCCAGCTTCTCTCCTTTCATGAGCAAAACCTCCAAAGGATCATCAAGAATTTGCACTTCTTCAAGTCGTTCTTTCTCATCATCAAAGACAACATCAGCCACAGAAAATACACTCAGATCTTTGGGTTGTTTCATTGATTTGCAAACATCAAAACGAACCACTTCATCATTTATTCGGAATGAAAGTTCATTAGCTCTTAAATCAATGAGCACACTTCCTGTAGTAAGGAAAGGGCGCCCCAAGATTATGGGAACCTCAGAATCTACCTCGCAATCCAAGATGACAAAGTCTGCTGGAAAGATAAATGAAGAAACCTTTACCAAGACATCGCATAGAATCCCAACAGGTCGTTTTACCGACCTATCCGCCATGACAAGCCTCATATTAGTTGGTGTAGGATCTCCTAACCCCAACTTCTTGTAGATCGATAATGGCATCAAGTTGATGCTGGCTCCTAAGTCACATAGTTCTTTGGCAAAGTTCAAAGATCTGACGGTGCAAAGAATAGTGAAAGCTCCGGGGTCGGCCTTCTTCTGAACTATCGATCGGGTAGCAATTGCACTACAATGATGCACATCATCCTTCAGCTCATAACTTGCTTCCCTCTTCTTTGTCAAAAGATCTTTCATAAACTTCGCATACCCAGGCATTTGTTTAAGTGCCTCCACTAATGGAACATTGATGGTCAGTTGCTTCAACATAGTCATAAATTTGCTGAACTTAGTGTCATCCGCCACCTTCTTCAATCTTTGGGGAAAAGGTGGTGGTGGGTATGGAAGTGTTCTCTCCATGGCTTTATTCTCCTCTTGCTTCCGTTTTTCCACTTTTCCAGTTTGCACGTCGTTGGGAGTGACGTTAGTAACGTCATCCGCGGACTCCTCACGTTTTGCATTATTATCCTTGTCCGCAACTTCGTCAACCACCTTCTTGTCTTTTGCTGAAGTTTCCAGCACCTTACCACTTTTGGTAGTGATGGCCATGCATGACCCATCATTCCTTGGGTTTTGCACAGTATCGCTCGGTAAGGTGCCAGCCTTTCTTTGATTGAATGCTGCTGAAAGTTGGCTCAATTGCTGCTTTATTTGCTTGATAGAAGTGGAATGAGAATTAACTAATTGCTTCATGGAGGACAAATCATTAATCACCTCCATAACTCCTACGCTCGTTGCTTCCACTCCTTTCAATAACTTAGCCATCATGTCTTCCATACTTCCAGAATTAGATGTGGTGGTATCACGTCTACTAGGGGGAACGTACAAACCACTCTTTTCATTTTTTTTCTTCCAACTACCTTGGTCTTTGCTTCCAAATTTATCATAATAGTTCCGACCTTGGTTTCCTTGGGCATTCCCACGAAAACCCCCCTGATTGTTCAAGTAGTTGGCCTCCTCTTCAGAATCAGATTCGTCTCTTCCTTTTAGCGTCACAGCTTTCACTTTTTCGATCTTCCCTGATAATAAATGCTTTGTCAGAAGATCCATTTGTGTTTTCATGTGCGCCATGTCTTGATCACGTTCTTCTTCTCTTCTTCTTTGGTCTGCAGTCATGCCAATAGATAAAGTGGGGCTTGCTACCTCAGAATCCCTGGTATGCCAAGCTCTACTTTGTTTCGTCATGCGATCTAGCATATTGCTTTCTTGACCAAAGGTGAGGTCCATGAAAGAACCTCCAGCTGCATTATCCACCACTGGTTTAGTTATTGAATTCAAGGCTCTATACAAGATCTCCATTAGGTGAACATTAGTCATGTGATGGTTTGGGCATCTCGCTAGCTTCGTCTAGAACCTGTCCCATGTTTCATGAAGAGCTTCAGTGGGAAACTGGCGAAAGTTGCTGATTTCATCTCTCAATTATGCTCTTTTGGATGACGGAAAGAATCTTTCTAGGAAAGCGTCTCTCAATTGCCTCCAATTTGTAATTGAATCAGGAGTCAGCCCATTCAACCATAGTGTTGCCTCCCCAGACAGAGACAATGGAAATAGACATAATCGAATAGCTTTCTGACCAACACCAGGATTGTCAAAAGACTTGTCGACCTCTTCTGTTGGCAGGTGTTGTAGTTTCAGCAACATGCCTTTGGTTTATCAACTCGTCATCACCTAAATCTTCATCGTCAGGATTTGTTGCTCGCCCAGGATTATCAATGTTTTGTTGTTGGACTTGAGCAGCAGCAAGAGCAGCTAATCTTGCTTGCTCGTGTTGATCAGCCATCCTGTCGATTTCAGCTTGTGCTTCCATTCTTCTAATTCGTTGTGGTTCAGGATTGATTGGTAATAACGATTGACCAAAACTTCTAGTATGGGGCATGCACTAAAGTAAAAACCTGCAATAAACAAAAACTAAACGTAAAAGTACGAGAATCTTTGACCAAAGGGTCTAGTAATTATCATGAACTTGATTGACACTCGTATTCCCTGGCAACGACGCCAATTTTTGATAACGCTCAATCTACATCTCTCGTGGGAGTGTAAAGCGGTCGTTAGCAAATATAGAACCCAACCTGGGTTGGGTGTCGATCCCACAGGGAATAGCTTGGCCAACAAGTAAGCAACGGTTACTAGACTTTTAGTGCAAGTCTCGTAATGAGGGGGGATTGCAATGTGTAACCAAATTATTAAAGCAAAACTGAAAATAGCAAAGTAAAAAGAAAGAATATTTCGTAGGTTGTGAATCAATGAGAATTGAGGAGTTGGGGTTATGTCCACCTTCTGAGGTATAAGTCTCTATTGGCTATGTGTGTGTAGAGTTTTGACATACAACTGCTTATAGAGAATTGTAGTCGATGGTAAATCCAAGCGTCTTTCGACCTCAACAAGGACTATTTCACTTTAACTCTTTAGAGCTTAAAGCGTGTCTAACGGTACGAATTCTCCAAGAGGTTAGTCCAGTTACGGCACTAGCTTTTTAGTAGGAAAGGGTGTCCTACTACCTTGACACTATCTCTTTTCCAGACAAATAACCTTTTTTTCGAACAAGTTAAATGTTATACTGGCGTATTCTTGCATTTGCAACCACAAAGAATGTAGATTAAGATGAAGAGAATAATGATATAAGCAGTATACGTGTCGCGAACTCACAAACTCATAGCAATAGATAGTAACTCATACGGCTTCCATAACCCCAACAGAGAAGTTTAGTTACCCATGAATGCGAAGGAGATCACGATTGACATTGTTGTTATACCACAAGATTGAGTAATTTTCGTGTAGCTTAGGTGGTAGGCGTGTGGCGTGAATTCCAAGGCAAAAGTAACAATTCTCTTGTTGCGGTGAATAAGAATAGATGAATAGAAGAAGAAAAATAGAATTAATTGAAAGATTAGAAGAGTAGATTAGAAGATGAATCGTTAAGAGAGAAATGAATAGAAATTTCTAGCATGATAGGGTATTTATAATACCCATATCCTACTCCTACTACGCTAATGAAACAAATAACCAAATCCTACTAGGCTAATGGAATACTTAACCCAAATGTACTAGGTTAATGTAACATTATCATAATCCAAATAAACTAATGAAATACATAACCCAATTGTACTAGGTTAATGTATCATTGTCCAAATCCATCTATGTGTCTGTAAGTTCCCAAAGTCTTCAGAAATGCTGTTTTAGCCCGGGACAGATTTTCCATGCAGCAGTTTTGGTCCTTAGGCGTGTACACTCCTTTTCCTTTCTTCGTGAGCTTTCTTTTGCGTCAAGTAAGCCATAAAATGCTGAATTTTGCATCATTTATACCTGAAACTTTACTAATCATTTTCGTTAGCTCATTTACAGGAAAAAGGACTAAAAGTGCATGAAATATATAATTTGTTCTCAAAACTAGGCTAAAATATGGGAAAAATATATTCATATAGGCGTGTAAATTCGCCTATCATCAGCTATCGGATTATGTCATCCGATATGTGTATGATGTTGAGATAAAATTATGTCCAAAAAGTATTTGATTATGAGAGTATGATAATTTAATTTGTTAAGCCTTGATTTATACTATCATTCCACTATTTCCTTATTATGAATTTATAATTGATATTGAAAATTTTATATCCCTACTATGGGTTGATATATCAAGTACCTTTAAATGAGAGTTGGATGGCAAATTGAGAGATATTGATATTGAAGTTGCAATGAGTATTGTATTTTCTAGATGGTTTTGATGAGTTAAATTGTTGAAAATACTATGTATTGAGTCTTCATATCCTTGTCCAAATGTCGAGTCGATTATGGTTCAATACATTCATACATTGTTGATGTTGAGAAAGATTAAAATGTGTTGAGTTAGGAATCCACAAATTGATATGATTTGATAAATGAGAAAGAGATTTGATTTGGTCTTTATGATAGACCCTTGTGATGTTGTGGTGGATTCTTAATGCGTTCTGAGCTTATTGGGGAGTAGTACATAGCACCGAGAGAGAAATTTGGTATTTCCCCAAACCTATGTGCCACCGTAGGGTTGTTTGATGATGATATTATTAGCCAGAGAGACCGATCGTGATTATTGCAGTTATAAGGTCTTACTCCATGGCAAAGAGTATGACACTACCGCCAATGGGAATTTCAAATGTTGGTATTCCATATGGCTCACGTAGGGTTGTCAGTTATACGAAACTCCCCTATCTATAAGAGTCATGTTTATTGAAATACCGAGTCACTCTGAGTTTTGATGTGTTAAGTCAAGTTGCCTATGATGATCTATAATAATTTATTAGTTTTTTCTCCTACATTTCCTATCTAAGATGTTATGAGTTGCATGATTCAATGTCACTCAAGCCAGGTGTGTTATTATGGTCCATATGTATGTTTATATGAAATTTATAATATTATTTATATTTTGCATACGCCCCTATATACTCAGTACGTATCTTGTGCTGACCCACATATTTCTCTTTAGGATACATTCTTACCATGATGTAGGTTCAGGTACTCTACCGTAGCCGCGATAGTGATATCTGAGTGCCTCATCTACGTTCCTTCAGTGGTGAGTCCTCATGGTTCGAGGAACAAGTTGCTAGTTTTGGTGCTGTTATTTTATGATCCCTTTGGTCTATTGAGTCAGTTGGGGGTTTGTCCAAATGGCTCGTTTATTTTGATGTACAGAGGCTATGTCAGACTACTGTATTATTGGGTTGCTTTGTGTATAGACATTCCATATATATACAGTCTAATGATATTCTGTGCCATGTGCGATGTGATATGATATGTACTTATATATATATCCTTAGCGTAGTGTGTATGTTGTTGTGTTGAAACCCAAGGGTAGTATTTTGTCTTAAAGGGTTAGCTTGAGGCTATGTGTAGCCTTGGGCACCGTGTGGCATCTCGAGATGATATTTCGGGCGTTACAAACTTGGTATCAGAGACTAAGGTTGCGAAGAGTCCTAGGGAGTCTAACAAGTCGCGTTACGTAGAGTCTTGAGCATCTTCGTGTAGAATGCCACACCTATGATCAAGAGGCTGCGGGGAATTGTAGGAAAAGTCATTTCTTTCTTTCTACAAGAGTCTATCATGCTTACAACTATTTCCTTCTGCTGTTAATTTATACGTTCTTATGACAGAAAATGCCTTCACGATGAGCTCGCGGAAATAACAACCAGCCTCAACCCGTTGATCCGTTACAAGAGACGGTATCCCATGCCAAATTTCAGGTAGCTTTTTAGACGCTAGCCTAGGTAGTTACCACTAATATGCAGGCCAACGCTCTACCTCTACAGGAAAATAATTTGGCAGCAGCATGAATTCATGACTTTATGCGGATGAATCCTCCAGAGTTTCATGGGTCGAGAGCAGTTGAGGAACCGCAGATGTATGTTGATAGAATAAAGAAAATTACATAGATTATGCATGTGATCGAGGAAGAAAGTGTGGAGATAGCTTCTTATCCGTGGAAGGATGTTGCCTATGACTGGATGCAGATGTGGAATAAAGGTAGAGAGGAAGATACCGCTCTGCTGACTTGGCAATTGTGCCAAGATGCTTTCTTTGATAGATTCTTTCATCTTGAGTTACAGGAAGCTAATATAGAGAAGTTTATGAATTTGAGACAAGGCTCCATGTCGGTTAAGGAGTACCATCTTAAGTTTAATCAGCTATTAAAGTACGCTTCCAATATGATAGCTGACTCGAGGACTAGTATGAGCAAGTTTCTAATTGGGGTGTCGAGTTATATGATGAAAGAATGTAGATCTTATATGATCAATAGGGAGATTGATCTTCCTAGGATAAGTATTTATGCCCAACAGATTGAGTCAGACAAGATAAAGGAAAGACAAAGAGTAAGAGGGATTAAGAGAGTCAGATCGGAGAAACAGGGGTCTAGTCAAACTATTTTTTTTAGAGGGAGTCGTCCTCTGTTTCAGAGACGTCCATTTATACCTGCGCCTTCCTCAGCTAGTTCTCTCGTATATCAGGGTAGGTAGGAGCTCAGGGATAGGTTGGTACCTTCCAAGTCTCAGGATAGTGTAAGCAATTGGCCTCATCCTCCTTTGTGTGATAAGTGTAGTAAAGACCATTTTAGGGAGTGTTATATGGGGCAGTAAGGCTGTTTTGGTTATGGCAAGTTGGGCCACATACTTAGAGAATACCCGTATACCAGAAAGAAGAGTCGTGATGCCCGTCCCTAGAGTCAGGCTACCAGTGCCCCACCTCCCGCAGCCCATCCAGTTCTTCCTCAGGGTGCTTCATCTAGTACTGCTGGCAGTCAATGCCAGCATCATTTCTATGCTATACCACCTCATCAGGAGTAGGAGGACTCTCCCGATGTTATCACTGGTATGCTCCGTGTTTTCTATTTTGATGTCTATGTGTTGATGGACTCCGGTTTGAGTTTTTCTTATGTGACACCTCTGGTTGCTGTAAGTTTTGAAATGGATCCTGAACTAATTTCTAAGCCTATTTTGGTTTCTACTCCGGTAGGAGAGTCTATCATTGCTAAGCGGGTGTATAAGAAATGTCCTATTATTGTTTGTCATCGGGTTATATATGCTGATTTGATTAAGCTAGATATGGTTGAATTTGATATCATTCTGGGTATGGATTTGCTTCAATCATGCTATGCGTCTTTTGATTGTCGTGCCCGTGTGGTCAAGTTTCAGTTTCTTGATGAACCTATCCTCAAATAGTCTGGGAGTTCTATGATTCCTGAGGGTCGTTTCATATCCTCTCTCAAAGCTAGGAAATTAGTTTCCAACGGTTGCATCCACTATTTGGTTCGGGTTAAAGAAACTAAGTCTAAAACCCCGACCATTTAGTCAATTAATGTTGTTAATGAGTTTCTTGATATCTTTTTGAAAGATCTCCATAGAGTACCTCTTGATAGAGAGATAGAGTTCGGGATTGACCTTTTTCCGGATACTCAGTCTATTTCTATTCCTCTGTATTGCATGGCTCCCCCAAAACTTAAAGAGTTGAAGGAGCAATTGAAATATCTTTTAGACAAAAGCTTTGTCCGACCTTGTTTTTCCCCGTAGGGTGCACCTGTCCTATTTGTGCCTAAGAAAGATGGTTCTTTGCTGATGTGTATTGATTAACAACAGCTTAATAGGGTTACTATCAAGAATAAATATCTTCTTCCTCAAATTAATGATTTATTTGATCAATTGCAAGGTACGAGCTACTTTTCGAAGATAGACCTCAGATCTGGTTATCACCAACTTAAGGTTAGGGAATGTGATATCCCCAAGATAGCCTTCCGAACCCGTTACAATCATTTTGAATTTCTAGTGATGTCTTTTGGGTTAACTAATGCTCCAGCGGCTTTCATGGATCTTATGAGCTGTGTATTCCGGCCATATATGGATTTATTTGTAATAGTGTTCCTTGATGATATTCTTATTTACTCCCGAAGTGAGGGTGATCATGAGGATCATCTCCGAATTGTGTTGTAAACTCTTCAAACTCATCGGTTGTATGCTAAGTTCAGTAAGTGTGAGTTCTGGCTGAACTCTATAGCGTTCTTAGTTCACGTTGTTTCTTCCGAAGGTATTAGAGTTGATCCTCAAAAGATAGAGGCTATAAAGAGTTGTCCTTAACCTATTTCTCCTTCTGATATCTGAAGTTTCTTGGGTCTAGTTGATTATTATCATCGTTTTGTTGAAGGGTTTTCATCTATTTCATCTCCTATGACCTGTTTGACCCAGAACAAAGTGAAGTTCCTGTGGTCCAAATCTTGCAAGAAGAGTTTTCAGGAGTTGAAGACTCGACTCACTTCAACCCCTGTGTTGACTTTGCTTGACGGTGTTGAAGGTTTTATGGTGTATTGCGATTCTTCCAGAGTCGGTTTGGGGTGTGTATTGATGCAAAAGGGCAAGGTTATAGCTTATGCTTCCAGGCAGCTAAAGCCTTACGAGAAGAATTATCTTACCCATGACCTTGAATTAGCCATCATTGTTTTTGGTTTGAAAATCTAGAGACATTATTTGTATGGTGTCCATGTCAACGTTTTCATGAACCATAAGAGCTTGCAGTATGTATTCACGCAAAAGGAGTTGAATCTTAGACAAAGACGATGGTTAGAACTGTTGAAAAATTATGATATGAGCATACTATATCATCCGAGCAAGGCCAATGTAGTAGCAGATTCCCTTAGTTGGAAGTCCATGGGTAGTGTAGCACATGTGGCGATTGGTAAGAAGAAGTTTTCCCGTGAGGTACATCGTTTGGCTAGATTGAGGGTTAGGTTGTTTGGTGATTATGAGGGTAGTATGGGAGTGCAAAGCGGTTCCAAATCCTCTTTAGTTTAGAAGTGAAGGATAAGCAAGATAGGGATCCTACCTTGGTCAGGTTGAAAGAGTCAGTTAAAGACCAAAAGGTGGAGGTTTTCTCCCAAGGGGGAGATGGCCTTTTGAGATTCCGAGAAAGATTATGTGTTCCTGATGTTGATAACTTAAAGTAGAGGATTATGGTGGAAGCGCATGGTACACGATACTCCATCCATCCTGGTGCTACCAAGATGTACCATGATTTGCGAGAAATCTATTAGTGGAACGGTATGAAGAGGAACATAGCAGAATAGTTGGAAAAGTATTCCATGTGTCAAAAGGTTAAAATAGAGCATAAAAGGCCCAGTGGTGTGATGGAAGATCTTAGCATTCCTACTTGGAAGTGGGAAGAAGTGAATATGGACATCATAGTTGGTTTCCCTTCTTCTCGTCGCCATCATGATTCAATTTGGGTAGTCGTAGATCGGCTAATGAAATTGGCTCATTTCTTGCCTGTATATTCATCATATACAACTGAAGATTATGCTAGAATATATATTCGGGAACTTATCAGACTTCATGGAATCCCTTTGGTTATTATTTCTGACAGAGGTACTCAGTTTACCTCTCAGTTTTTGAAATCTTTCCAGAAGGGTCTCGGTAACCAAATTCGTTTAAGCACCACTTTCTATCCACAAATAGATGGTCAGGACAAACAGACCATTCAGACTTTAGAAGATATGTTGAGGGCTTATGTGCTTGATTTTAAAGGTAGTTGGAATGAGCACTTAGCATTAATCGAGTTTACTTACAATAATAGTTTTCATGCTCCTATTGGAATGGCCCCATTTGAAGCTTTGTATAGCAAAAGGTGTAGATCACCCATTGGTTGGTTTAAAGTTGGTGAGGCTGCTGCGACTGGACGGGATGTGGTGTTCGAGGCCATGAAGAAGGTTAAGTTAATTCGAAAAAGGTTGAAAACCTCCCAAAGTCGTCAAAAATCATACGCAGATGTAAGGAGGAAAGACCTTGAATTAGATATTGGTGATTTAGTGTACTTGAAAGTTTCACCCATGAAAGGGGTGAAAAGATTTGGGAAGAAAGGGAATGTACGTCCCTGTTACATTGGTCCCTATAAGATTGTGGATAGCATTGGGAAGGTAGTGTATATGTTGAATTGCCCGCGGAGTTATCTAACATCCATTCGGTTTTCCATGTTTCTCTACTTAAGAAGTCTATTGGTGATTTTGTTGTGATTGATCCTTCCAAAACCTCGGGTATTCAATATAGTCTCTCATATGAAGAGATTTCGTTTGAGGTTTTTGACTTTCAAGTTCATAGGCTAAGAAACAAGGAAGTTCCTTTGGTTAAAGTGCTTTGGCGAAATCAATCCATGGAGAGTGCTACTTGGGAAGCCGAAGCGTATATACGCGCCAAATATCCCCACCTCTTTCCTACGAATCCTGAGATTGTCAAAGGTATCGTTCTCTTTTGATTTAATCCTTATTGCTATGTTTATCTTGGCTTTTGTGTTTTCTACGATATCCAAAAAAAAAAATCTAGAATGGAGTGTATGCTTGGGCAAGATGATTTTTCTCTATATACTCATTTTCATAGTATTCTTGACCTACCTATCAACATTCGAGGATGAATGTTTCCAAGGGGGAGATGATGTGATGCCCCGTAAAAATTTACTGTTAGGATCTCTAGCAAAAATATGTCAAATTCTATTCTTTATCGTGAATAATAATTTTTTTGTGTGAAATTTTTGAATATGCGACCCGTTATCATGTAGAGCATGGAATAAGATTTCCAATGATATATGGATAATCCGAAATGGACACTCGAGCGATGAGTTATGATCATTCCGATCTAACTATGAATAGTGGTGAACAATAAATGTACAGAAAAAAAATACTGAGGCCAGGTGAATTTTAGGGTCAACTACAAACGATCATAACTCCTTGTACATAATGATTTGGGTGAGATACTATATATCAGCAGAAATCTATGAAAGTCATCTTTCCAATGAAATTAGTTTCATCCAATGTGGCCATCGGAGCAAAAAGTTATGGTCAATCTACTTCAGCCTATCAAAATAGTCCACTAAAGGATAGATTTGACATTATTTGATTTTTAAGGGTATTTTGGTCATTCCTACTCCAATCCATCCGGGTAAACCATTGATTTAAGTCTATTAAGAGCATTCAATAGCTCATTTTTCTCCAAAATTTCCTAAGGCTCAAACCCCAATCGTACTACTCCAAATTTCATCCTTCTATGTCTCTTGATTGAACCATAGAAATTTCAAATTAATTTGGGATTCGAGTTGATCATGTTAAGGGCTTCGAGAAGCACCCTTTATTTTCATGAATAAAGTTCCGGAGTTGGAAGTTCATATTCATCTTCCATTTATAGGTATGTGGGACTGTGAGCAAGATTATCCTTTCGATCTTGTGCCTGGTATTTTTGTTGAATTACATTGACATGAGATTTTACATGTTTTACCATGAATTGGAAATATGGTTTTATATCTTATATTATTTTCCATGAGCTATGGGATTATGTCATTCAATATGTCTATGATGTTGAGATGGAATTATGTCCAACAAGTATTTGATTATGAGAGTATGATGATTTAATTTGTTAAGCCTTGATTTATACTATCATTCCACTATTTTCTTATTATGAATTTGTAATTGATATTGAAAATTTTATATCCCTACTATGGGTTGATGTCTCAAGTACCTTTAAATGAGAGTTGGATGGCAAATTGAGAAATGTTGATATTGAAGTTGCAATGTCTTGGTGTTTTCCAGATGGTTTTGATGAGTTAAATTGTTGAAAATATTATGTATTGAGTCTCCATATCCTTGTCCAAATGTAGAGTCGGTTATGGTTCAATGCATTGATATCTTGTTGATGTTGAGGAAGATTAAAATGTGTTGAGTTAGGAATCCACAAATTGATATGATTTGATAAATGAGAAAGAGATTTGATTTGGTCTTTATGATAGACCCTTGTGATGTTGTAGTGGATTTTCTAATGCGTTCTGAGCTTGTCGGGGAGTAGCACTTAGCACCGAGAGGGAAATTTGGTATTTTCCCAAACCTATATGCCACCGTATGGTTATTTGATGATGATATTATTGCCCAGAGAGCCCGATTGTGATTATAGCAGATTTAAGGTTGTACTCCCTTGCAAAGAGTATGACGCTCCCGCCAATGGGGGTTTCAAACATTGGTATTCCACGTAGCTCACGTGGGGTTGTCGCTTATAGGAAACTCCCCTGTCCATAAGAGTCATGTTTATTGAAATACCGAGTCACTCCGAGTTTTGATGTGGTAAGTCAAGTTGCCTATGATGATCTATAATGATTTATGAGGTTTTTCTCCTACATTTCCTATCTAAGATGTTATGAGTTTCATGATTCAATGTCACTTAAGCCAAGTGTGTAATTATGGTCCGTATGTCCGTTTTTACAAAATTTATGATATTATTTATATTTTGCATGCGCCCCCACATACTCAGTACGTATCTTATGCTGACCCACGTATTTATCTATTGGCTACATTGTTACCACATTGTAGGTTCAGGTACTCAGCTGCCGTCGCGACAGTGATATCCGAGTGCCACATCTACATTCCTTCAGTCGTGAGTCCTTATGGTTCGAGGACCAAGTGGCTAGTTTTGGTGCTGTTGTTTTATGATCTCTTTGGTCTGTTAAGTCAGTTCGGGGTTTGTACCAATGGCTCGTTGATTTTGCTGTATAGAGGCTATGTTAGACTAGTGTATTGTTGGGTTGGTTTGTGTATAGACATTCCATATATGTACAGTCTAACGATATTCCGTGCCCTGTGCGATGTGATATGATATGTACTTATATATATATCATTAGTGTAGCATGTATGTTGTTGTGTAGGGTAGTGTTTTGGCTTAAAGGGTTAGCTTAAGGCTACGTGTATCCTTAGGCACTGTGTGGCATCTCGGGATGATATTTTGGGGCGTTACACGATGCTGAGGGCACTCCCTACTAAGATGGACATTCTCCCCATAATCTTAACATACCCCAGAAGCTCTTGGTTTGCAAGGAACACATATTAACTTTATCTAAGCTACCAACTTATATCTGGGGAACTCTCTAGACCAATAAAAAATCTCTCCACAACCATGACAAGATCTTGAAATACTCTAAGGTTCTTCCCCTACTGATATAGAATGGTCACTATGACCTAAAGATCCATGTCAGATACTCTTTAGAGTCTAACAAAAAATATGCCCATTGTGACCACCACGACTGATCAAAGAGACATATGTAGTTAAAAATATTACCTATATGGAACTGACAGGCTACAAATAATGTTAATCCCCAACAAGAAGATCCCTACTCTAAAACAGTATACAAATAACAATATACTGATGACATGGCCTCTTATCACCACCTCTATATGTCTCAATACATGCTTTTTCTATGACCTAGCATGGTCAACAACCCAAGACAAAGATTACCCAACTACTATCAAATGCCCCGATGCTAAATGGGGTGGAAAAGTTAACCCTCTAATAAATTCACACACCATCTCATGCTTTGAAGAATATAGCATAGGAATGTGCCTGACACAATAAAGATATCCAATCTCATACTATGAAACTGATAAGGAATCCTACTGAACACCAAAAAACCCAACTCTATCTTAAGAACTGCTCGATGTACTAGGCCTCATCTCTGGCTGTGATGTATCCATAAAAGGCTTACAATTCCTAATGCTAAATCTTGAAAGGATGTAGTGGTCACAGATTCTATCGGCGCCTAGGCTGACCCTGAATATCTTTGATATCCATCCCCGACTCCTTGGTTTGATGCTACTCTGAAGCTTTGGAAACATATATCAAAGTCACATCCACATCTATTGATAAGCCTGTATCATTCATCTAGGATAGAATAGAGTCAATGAATATACATAAGGCTCATAGAAATATGGACACATGACAAAGAGTCAAGAATAGAATTTCTTAAGAATGACCTATAGTGTCTTAAAGATAGGTTACAAATGTCTTCTCACCGATCTGCATGACTCTACTAGACACCAAGATCTTGTACTAACACATCAATAAACCTAGGCTCTGATATTAGTTTTTAACGAGCTGAATTCTGAGGTTTTGATGGCACCTACTATAACCCACTAGTAGGTAAGCCAACTTATAGTCCAAAATTGCTAGTAACGAACTATCAAGAGAAATAAAAAGATAGAAAAATAATTTTAATAAAAGACAAATATATATAAGGCAGTACTAAAACCTTGTGGAATCAGTACAAGAGATTCTAATATATCAAGAATACAAAACAAAGTACTAAATGAATTAAAGGTACAACCTATCTCTAAATTAAACATGGGTATCATTCTAATCTACAAAAGGGAGAATAATAAAAATTTGAATGTTATAAGCTCACCCTAAATCTCTAATCAATAGCTGTTCTGCATGATGCATATAACAACAGCGAGGAGCCGTACTATGATATGTAGACTATAGAAGTATAGTATGAGTACCAAACATGCGGTATTTAGTAGAAAACTACCAATTGTTCTCCAAAAATAATGCAAATATAGAAAACATAAAACCAAAAATGTAAAATACAAGCCAAATATCCAAGAAGCTAACATAATAAAACTAGAAAGGCAATGAGAATGAACTATTCTATCCTATCCGTACTAAAGAACTAAAGCACTATGCCATATATCACTGGTCAATATAAAAATAAAGAATAGAAGAAGGATATATAGTAGTATACAAGGCTAAGAGGTGCATATAAAATATGAAAAATAAGGGAAAAGAGAGATATATGGTAATATCATAGCTAGATATATGTATGTACATATAGGTATACAATACTAATTGAAAAGGGTACGACCTAGGGTAGTTTATCTAACACTTCAAAGTATAGTAATCAAATAGAAGACTAATGCTAGCATAACCGAGGTCCCTAATCCAAATATCTAAACATGAGATAACTATCCATGATAAAATAACCATAAGAGAAAGAAATTAGAATCATAATCAGTCCATAATCATCATACCATGAACTAACCATAATAATAATAATAAAGTAACCAGATAGTATAGAAAAATAATACCTAAGTCCGGCCCTATAACCAGGACTTCTCAATCAGTAAACATCACACAACAAAAAACACTCATAACATGTACCTACATAACCCCTCATAAGATAGATAGGTATATGGACCAAGTAACATACTGGAGGTAGGCAATGCACATGCAAGAATAAATGTAAGGTAAATCAATAATACCACAGCTAATCTAAGTGCCATAAATTAACCCAATGTATACACCTTCTCTAGCTCGACAACTCATAAAGGCAGGACCTAAGGTGACCTCTCTTCTCTAGCACAGTGACTCACAAATGAAGGCACCCCTATAGGGTTCAGGAGTAACCATATACGCTGACCTAGTCCCAATACAAGATTTCTAATAATCATTATCCTTATTATTATCTGCTCCATATAGTATTGAAGATATATATATATATATAAATGCACGGGCTTAAATCATGGCTAAAAAGGGTAAGTCTTTAAATCAATTGCTTGGGGTCAACTCTAATTCTAAATCATCATAAAAGTGTAGAAAAGCTCAAAATCTCTCTCGACCAAAGTAAATCATAGTAGTAAAATGATGGATCAAAATTTGAGATAAGAACGGCTTGAGGGAATCGCAAATAAAATAAAAAATTAACTCCCACAGAGGACCCTATATGGAAAAAAATGTGTGCTCAAAAGTTGAGTGCAAATTGTGCAAGAATTGGGGCCCAAACTAGTCCCTAAATTTTAGGAGTTTAATGACCTAATTTCTAAGAATTTATCATAAAATAGGAAGGAAATTGATGGAAAAATTAATGATAAACAACCAAGGAGTTTTAGTCTAGATTACCTTAGGTTCACTAGATGATTCCCTATATTTTCCTCTCTTTAACCTCTCAAATTGGTTTGAAAATAGTGAAAGAATGGTAGAAAATCAGGTGAGGAAAGGGGATTCAAAGTCCCCAAGTGCCGTTAAAGAAAATAGCTTGGCACTAAAGTGACTACTGCTTAAGCGACATAACGACTACTTAAGCGGTTTGGAATCTTTGCACGGGTACCACTAATGTGGAAAACCTTGCACTAAAGTTGTGTCAGTTTACGCGACCCTTTTATTAATAAAGAGATCTAAGCTAATAGGCCATGGTCACTTAAATGACTCATGGGTTCTAAAGCACTAGCTTCTAAAGCAGTTCCATGAACGCTAAAGTGGTCCTATCAGGTACCAACTATCTAGTACCAAATTTTTCTAAGTCCAAAATTAGACTCTAGCCGATGTTTGCGTTTCATTCAAAATCTTGTACATGTAATAAACTATGATACCATACTAAATTTGACATTCTGGACTCAATGGAACCATCAAAACTTTCATTTGAGATTATTTTTACTCAATATAGGGTCCACACCTATAGTTTTGTTTTTATATAATCCATCCAATAGCCCTAAAGCCTCGAAACCTGAACCATGGGTCCGTTAGCCTAAAATCAATATTATGGAGTTGATGGAACCGTAAAAATTCTCATTCAAGATCATATACTAGAATAATTGGTCCAACTACAAATACTAAATAACAAAAGCTCCAAAATAGGATATAAGCCTAAAACCTAAATAAACTGTCTGATAACTGAACTGACAATTTTAACCAGTCACAAATGACTTATAGCTGTTATAAAAATGATCAAAACACTGGAAATGTATAAAAATCAAGGAATTTGGCCTAGGAGGTCATTATAGTTATATGGTTTTCAGACTATAAATGAGGAAAGTAAAATTTTTACTTGGACTCTTGGTTTTCAAAGAAGGAAATGGACAAAAGTGTTAATTTTAGCCCTGATTTAGTATCTAGCACCTAATAAATTGAGTTTTATTCCTAGTTTGAGTCTTGACCATTATTTATTATTTGTTGTTTCATAGAATTCTTGGTTGAAGTTTGGGCATTATGTATGGGCTTTATGAGTCTTCCATTGGTTCTATTGCATTCAACCCATACTGTACAACAATAACTTATTTATATTTATATATTTATGTGAACTACGTATTTGCCCCCTACTTATTTATCTATATTTCTATTGGAATGTACACTTTTATCTCCTTTTAGCTTTCATATGTGTATATGTAGGTTATATTAATATTTTATATTTTATATTGATCTTTTGAGATCAATCAGCCTATGATGCCTATTCGGTAACACGTGTTTCAATACTCATATAGTACTTTTGCATCTTTTTCTGATGGACAACCTAGCTTGATTACTCATTGTTGATTTCCTACTTATTCAAAGATAATTGTATATCAAAATTAGGGTGAGCTCTTGATGTTTGATATTGATCTAGTTTTTTTGCATAGTTATTGTCTTCTATTTTTGTATATTCTGAGACAAACCTATATGCATATATTTATTAAGTACGATATCATGTATTAGTAGCTTATGTACAATTGAAACAAGGTATTGGGGAGGATGATTTGTATATTTTTCTATTTTCTCTCTTACTTATTGATGATTTGGAAAATTGTGACTCGTTTGGCCTAAAAACATTAAGAAACCAAGTCCTCAATGCCAATTTAAATTAGTTTAAAAGTTGTTTTGGTTGAATTTTAAGATAAAAGCCAAGAAGTGATCAAAGGAGCAAAAGGAAAAAAAAAGTAAAATATTGGAGCTCAAAGTTAAAAAAAGCATCGCTTAGGATTATTGGTGCATCATCAAAGTGGTCTATATATCGCTAATAGGCATAACCCATCGCCAAATGTAACAGTTCAGGCCAAGTCCAAAGTTGGATAAAATGGAGATGAAATGAATGATCCGACACATCATTGAATGGATCAAAAAATACCAAGACCTATCGCAAAATATTATAGGTGTCAACTATTGGAGCTCAATACTGGGTCAAATTAGTGAGCTACTTATAATTTGATGTATTACTGAGTTATTTGGCGATGGATTATTCCTCAGCTAAATTGGATGTAGTGACATTTCTATAATTTAAGCCTACTTTTTGCTAAATCTATTTAAGCCTTTTGGTTGCTTGGAACCCTATATTTTGTCATATATTGAATCTAAATCTTGTAATTGAAACCCTAGTTGGAATCTTAGTAATTGCTTATTGCTAATTTCTTGCTTTTGAATTTGGAATTTCTTTAAAAATACTTGAATTATATTTCTATGGCAGATTTGAATAAGAATATAGGTATATTTCCTTTTCTCTTGTTATGAGTAGCTAATTTCCCAATCTTGGAGTTATACATTATTGAGTGTTGATTCTACTATGGGTAGTGATTATACACCCTTATATTTGATGTAATTTTATAATTCTAGCTAAATCCCCATGTATTAATTTATATATTGAGGTTACAAACTTGGTGTACATTGAGATCTCTTATCTTGCTTGAAAGATGTAATGACCCTTCAGGTTATTTCTCATGATTTCACTAATTTTCACCATTAGAGCTTTCCCAAAGCTGCCCCAAGTCATGTATGACTTGATGTAAGTGATAGTTTGGTTACTTGGTGGTCCGTTTGTTTTTTAGAATCATTTCCCTATTTAGAAGTATTCATTGGTTCCAAATGACCATTGAGGAAAAACTTTAGTAAAACGATATCGGATTCAAACTTAAACTATGTCATCAACTTTTGAATATCAAATTTAGGTTGGGTAAACATTGGGTTTGGGTATCTCTACACCCGAACTCATTTTGACCTGTTGGTCAGAAAGTTGATGAATTGGAAATTCAGATGCGGGGCCCATATTTGGTCGAAATAACCTCAGATGGAATATCTGACTTTTATAGTATGTCTAAAATATTGAATCAGTATGGTTACATATCTTGTTTTCTCATATTAGACTCCAGATGCATCCTAAGGTACCGTGATCGCAGAGGCCCTGGTATGATCGTGATGCCGTGATTGTAGCATGCGTGGTTGCGTGCGATTGCCTTAGCTGAGGGCCTGGGAAGGGATTGTTTAAATACTCTTATTGGTTGAGAATTTGCCATTTTTTCCATTTCTTAAAGTCTCAAACCCTAATATAGAGTGTATACCTTAAAGTTTGTCTTAAGTGTTGATTGGGAGCTTGAATATCTTGTGTAATAATGTTTAACATTGAATCTAACGTATCTATCATTTAATTTTAGAGTTGGATTCTTAATTGTTTGACCCAAAACCTCAAATATCTTGAGGCTTGATTTTAGCCCCAAATATGGTTGATTTCCACTAATTTTTTGAGGGATATAACTCCATAATTGTATTTGAACAATGGGTTGGTCTTGAAAACTCATTTTTTGGATATGGGACCCACTTGGGGGTTTTGGTGACGTATTGGACCCAAAACATAATGGTGCAATATGGGTGTTGTTTTATCGTAATAATGCTTAGATTATGGGTTTGATAGCTTGGCTCATTAAAGAAGATTTGAGAAAAAGGAAAACAAAGATTGTTGGTTCGTGAGCTATATTTGGATTTGAGGTAGGTTAGGCTTAATTGTGTTAGAATGATCTTTGTTGTTCTATAATTATGATATCTTGATAAGATTAGGCGAGGTCTTAGATGTTGAAATGATGGATGATAATGTTTGGGATTAGTTGAATCACTTCGGCTTTTGAACACATAAAGTACGATGCTTGACTCATATTCTAGAACCTTGGTTACCTAGAATTGTTGTCTCATGAATAGCATGGGAATGCTCTAGCTGCTCAAGTTAGACGAGAGTGACCTTGCTCAGTAATATTAAAGGAAAGTTGATCTAGATATGCATAGTTGTAAAATAAGCCATAGATGTTTTTGATGATTTAAGAGTAATACTTAAGGAAGAATTACCCTATAGAACTAGTATGGATAGATAAATCTTTGAGGCATGATTTAGATAACCTAGTCTAATTTTGGGTAAAGGTTAAACTTGACCCGTCTTAATCTTGAACCATGTAGCTTCATTAGCGATCTAGATACTTGTTAAACACCTAGAATATGCTTTGGTAGTATGGTGGTTAAACCAGGTAAATATGTTATTCATGATGTTTATTTTGGAAATATTGTGCATACTTGATGGTTATCTTTTTGTCATTAGTTGGATAGAAATGGATAAACTTACATTTTTTCCTAAGAATCCCTTTTGTGCTAAGCTTTATGAATCATGCCTAATAAGAGAGATTCAAGAAAGTATAACCATGGCTTGTAATTGATTATGCCAGTTATCATTTCAAGCCCAGTAATGTTTGAGTTTTCATACCATATGAATCTGCACGTTCATGCCCTTACTATTATAATGTATTGATAATAAATGGTGAGGTACTATGATATGTCTTTGCTTGCTTCTCTTACACTCTATTGTTGGTGGGGCTTGTACTTATGAATAATTTTGCTACATATATATATAAATATATTGATGTCATGATGAATCTTTTGATGCAATGATGATGTCCGATACATCTGGAGGATATATTATTGATGTTATAATGCTAGGTAAGTCTGGAGGATACAATGATGATATTATGATGCCTTGTATATCTAGAGGATATATTGATGATGTTACAATTCCCGGTAAGTCCGCAGGCTACATTGATGATATTATGATGTCTGGTATATCCAGAGGATATATTGATGATATTACGATGCCCAGTAGGTCTGAGGGATACATTGATGATGTTAAGATACCCAACACATCCAGAGGATATATAAAGATGATGTTATAATGCCCAATAAGTTTAGAGGATACATTGTTGATATTATAATGCCTGATACATCTGGAGGTTATAATGATGCTCGGTACGTCTATAGGATATATTTATGATATTATGATACCCGGTACATTCAGAGGGTTTAGTGATGTTATGTAAGGTAAACATGTGCATATATATTTATGTGTGATTGTGCCTTTATTTAAGTATATCTGTGTGTACCTTAAAGATATGATGTTAATCTTGGGATGTCTGTTTTAATTCTTCAATTCTTATCACCTTTTTAGTGGTGTAATTCTTGCTAGTGTTGAATAGCGAGTAGAAGTATAGTATGCCGAATAAAGAGTTAAGGCTAATTGGTAAATAGAATCTTTTATAGAATAAGAATTCACGTAGTGGGTACATTTGGGTTGAATAAAGGGATGTACAAAGGAATATTTCCTAGTTAAATGAATTTTATGGTAACTAATTGACTACTAACTGAGTATTTTACTTGAGGACTACAAGTTTTGTATACTAGATAATGGACCTTGTTAGTTAAAATGTGATGACTAGAAATTGTGGTTGTTATCTGGTCAATGGTGATAATAGGTGAGAATTGGTAATGATTAATGGTATTGATGACCATAGTATAATATTGTTTTATTGTTAAATGAGGATTTTTAGATTTTGATGCAAGATTGTAAGAGGCATCGATTGATATATAGATATGTGCATTTAATGATATGTAACCTTGTTCCTATATGATGACTAGTGCTCCTATGATAACTAGAAATAAGCTTTGGTCAAATGGCATCTATGGATTAGTAGTGCACCTTGACTAGATGTGGATGTTGGATATTTAGAGAATAATTGTTAGTATTATCTCAGGATGGAGGTTTATGTAAAGAATTGGTTAGTCCATAAATGAAGTTCCTTTAAGGACTTGTGAATTAGTAGCCTAATAATAAGTAGAGTTGGTTAGTTAACGATGACTAGATAGAGTGTATTGATATCATAGATATCTAAATGGCTATATGACAATGGTTATGATTACCTTGGTATGTGTTATTTTAATTGTGGTAATTGATGATGATTATAGATCTTTGTAAATGACCGTTGATAGGAGGAGTTGGTTATATATCTGTATACGTTGATGAATTGATCTATTTATGCTCTCTCCGGTGGTATGGGATACCGTGATGAGTTCTTCACTTTATGTTCCTTTGGGTGTACTCCCCAGTGGTATGGGACACCGTGATGGGTTGTTTCACTTTATCCTCTAATAAATGTATGTGCATTGAACTAGGTATTTATGCGATTGTAATTGTATTTGTGTTGCTTTACGCTTACGGATCAAATGCTCATTTTATATAATTGTATTAGTATGTATTGATATAAGACAATGTATCATTATTCTAGTTGGTTAGTTATTTTGTATAGTGATGATGAAGATGATTCATATTCGATTTTGTACATATACTTAGAGATATTATCTTGCTTTATTTCAACTTTATATCATAATTTAGTTCAATCGTCCGATGATGCCTACTGAGTACCCATTGTTTTGATACTCATACTATACTTCTATACCTTTTTTGGGAGACGCGAGTACTTGTAGTTGCCACTGAGTTAAGACCATTTAGTATTAATCATTCAAAGACAGGGTAAATTCTTAGAGATTTAAGTCGCTCGTTTCTCTCTTATCTTTATTCAGTCTTTTATATTCAATATAAATCTATAGACTATTTAGCCTTTGGGTTGTGATTCCTATTATCATACTTAGATACTCTTGTACTAATATTACCAGGTCGTGGGATTGGTATTCATATTTGATTGTTGTTTGTGGAACATAGTCGTTATGATTGTGTTCATCTATTTTTTCCTTTGTCGGATGTTTCTACAAAAGTAACCCATTTCCTTAACTTTAGGTTACGGTGTTGGATTTCCTATTAGTGGGTTTTAGCATATTTCATCATGACTCGTGAATCAGGTCATGACAAATTGGAATCAGAGCCTAGGTTTTACCTATATTGTCAATACAAGAGCAGGTTTTTAATAGAGTCCTACAGATTGGAACATTGACGTTCGTTTCCTATATTCGAGAGGCTATGGGACATTTATAGGAGTCCTTCAATTAATTCACTCACATCATTCTAAAAGTTTGAGTTGGTTTGTATGATATTTTCTTGACTTTACTCTTTCGTAGATGCACATGACACGTGCTACAACTATGCACGATGAGGGTCCCGAGACTGAGCCCAGGGATCCTATTCCTGTTTGAGGAAAACCTCATGATATGTCCCTAATTAAGGAATAGGATGGGCTACCTCCCCCAAACACCATTCCTGCACCTAAGACAAAGATTTCTGCACCACAACCAGCGGTGGCCAGGGACCAGCCTAGGTTACACCAAGTTTTATTCCATCTTTTTTGCTCAAAGATGCCTTAGTTTAGCTATTAGGTATTATTGATAGTACATATACTACTAGGGCAGGAGTGCATCCTGCAGCTGCAACTCCTAGTGTTGAGGTTCCTCTTATGCCATTAGTTATTTGGACAATAGTTGCTCAGCCAGTTGTGACCCAGTTTTCTAGGTCTTCTAAGGAGGAAAAGATACTGGGTAGGTTTTTGAGGTTGGCTCCACTTAGAGAAGTCTGTTATAAAGCCATTAAGACTTGTTAGATCCCATAAGCCATAGATGTATTGATATAACTTATTATAGGTTGAATCATATTTGAATATTGCTTTATGCTTGCTTATGTGAAAAATCTTTGCTTTCCCAGTCAGTCCCTAGACAGTTTTTCTCAATATGAATTCCAATATTCATACTAAGAATACTATTAACTTGTCTTCTCAAGCAACCCCGATTGCTACTATTCAAAATAATCTTCAAAACTGGAGTATTCCAGAAGAGTCTTTCAATATGATTTATCAAATCGAAAAATTTAGTTTCTTAAAAAAACATAATATTAAGACTTCTGAGTCCACTGTTGCCATTAATAACTCTTTGGAGATTATTCAACTTTTGAATGAGCTTGACATAAACAGATTTAAAAATCAGTTTAATTATCTGCATATTGGACTTGTTCAAGTGGCTATTAAGCCACTCTTTCGACAGGGTTTAGACATCCCTGTCTGTGCAATCTTAAGAGATGCTCGTCTTTTAAACTATGATGATTCACTCTTAGGAGTTATCCAAAGTAACCTCGCCGAAGGCCCGGTATACTTTAATTGCTACCGCAATTTCTTGATAGATATTAATGATCCTAACATCATGGATGTTTTAACCCTTAATGTTAAAACAAAAAACATGAACAGTAAGGACAATACTCGAGAAATAGCTATAATATATAGAGTATATTATCAGCTAATGGGCACCACTCTAGCCCCCAAGGCTAGACTTACCAGCCCTAGGGGTGTCACTACCCTTATGGAAGCCAATAAAGACAGAAGCCATGTCTTTGTTCTAAAAGCTTTAGTCTGGGATGAAGTCATCCATAGCAATGAGTGGCACTTTGATGCCATCACTCAACCCCTCCAAACTTATCCAGAGAAATCCCAGATCGAACGAGTTATCCAATACCCAGATGGATCTATCGATCTAAAATTCTTAGGATTTGAAGCCTCTAGGAATTCGTCTTTCTGAAGATTTGTCTCGCACAGAGCTTCCACTTCAAAAACCCAAGAGGGAAGTGACGAAAATGACAATGATAAGGGCAAGATAAGAGGAGTTGACTTCTCTGGCCCTGTCCCAAAGGTTTATTATCAACAACACAATAGGGTCAATGAACCCGAAAACCTTTATGAACCAGGAAGCCCTACGGCCTCAGACATGGAACCTCCCTCTACCATGTCCCATCAAAGGGTTAGGACTGACCCTAGCTTACTCGTCATCAAATCCAATGAAGAGTATAATCCAGAACTTAAAGCTCTTGAAGTTCGTTGGTACCTCCCCAAGGACGCCATTAAAAGAAAATGGTACACCAGTACCTATTCCAAAGAACAACAAAAGAAGTTTGGTCGGCTATGGATAGCTGATATGAAAAGACTCCGCTGTGATATAGAATTCTTCAGGTGGTTCGAAATCACAGGAAGAATGGAAAACTAAAATGAGTCCCTCAACATTATCATTAACAGATGGTATACTCAGAGTAACAAGGTAGTCGAATCTGTTACTCCCCCTCTCGAAGGAATAAAAATTCCTCATCATAACAAAGTGCTCAATGCTTCTCCCTTCAAGAAGAAGCATGATAGACCACTTTTGGCCCCTACTAATAAAGACCTTGATAGAGTAGTTGAACAAAATAACTACACCAATGAAGTTCTTCATACCATCTCCCAGCAGTTAGGAGAAACCAAAAGCTTCGTGCTCCCCTTTGAGCCTACTCCACCGAAAAAAAGCACGCCAAGCTCTAAACCTATCACCAATCCCATCTTCAAGATCCCTGAGTTCCAAAAAGAGAAATTCCTTGATCTCAGTGACGACTTCAAAGTCTCGAGAAAAATATTGGAACACATCAATGAGAAACTTGCTAAATTTAAAGTTTCTGAGAAGGGTGAGTCCAGTAAGAATTCCCTTTCTAAACTTACCAGTGAGAATTTTTCTATAAAGAAAAACTACTACAAAAAGCCAAATCTTTCAACCATGATGGAAGAGGAATAACCGAATGGAATGTTGACGGTCTGGCTGAGCACCAAATCTATAACAAACTCCATGAAATAGGCGTAGATATCACGGCTTATAAGATTTGAGGAGCCTCTGATAAAGGAGCAGCCACCATAATAGCATCAGGATTCACTGGTATGCTAAAACATTGGTGGGATAATTATCTCACGGACGATGTTAAAAACCTCATTTATGATGCCACCTCAATGGAAACTGTTGTCAAAACAGAAAATGGCCAAGAAATTCTTGAGCAAGTAGCTAAGGAAGATGCTTGTGCCACACTTCTCTAACATATAGCAAGACATTTTATAGGAGAACCTAAGCTTTTCCAAGATAGGAGCTTAGAAATCCTTAATAACCTCACCTGCAAGGACCTAGCAGACTTTAGATGGTACAAGGATACCTTCTTAGTAAAAGTTATGATCCGGCCAGACTGCAACAATGACTTTTGGAAAGAAAGATTCATTAGTGGTCTCCCCCCCATTTGCAGATAAAGTTAGAACAAAAATTAAGGATAGATTTGAAGGGCAAATCCCTTACGGACTCCTCACCTACGGAGACTTGATAAGTTTCATTACAACTGTAGGAATAGACCTCTGCACCGCTGTCAAGCTTAAGAAGCAACTTAAGCAAAATAGTACCTCCAAGTATGGTGTAGGAACTTTCTTCTAAGATTATGGATTTCCCAACCTCTCTTCCCATAAGAAGCATAAGAAGAGATCCTTTAAGTCTCACAAAAAGACTTTCCCTTGCAAAAGGAACTTCAAAAAGGAATCCTTTAAGCCATCCTTTAGGCCTAGCAGAAAAACCAAAAGAAAATCTTCCGAAAACAAGGATACTTGTTGGACTTGTGGCAAAACTGTCCATAGAGCAAAAGATTACAAGTTAAACAAGAAAAAGAAGATCAACCAACTTGATCTCCCTGAAGAATCCAGAGAAAGGCTATTCTCTATATTGGAAGATTTTTCCGAGTCTTCTGACTCTCATACTTCCTCTAGCGAAGACTACAGCGACGAAGATTTCATCAACGCCGCTTATGAATAAGATATATCTCAGTCATGGCAAGAATGTGCCTGTAATGGTACCTTTTGTACCTGCTCAAATAAAGCAATCAATCTCATCTCAGGAAATCCTAAAGAAATTGTGTTTGACATAATCGAACACATTCAAGACGATGAGCTTAGGAATAAGTATCTCCATGAGCTCAAACGACTTATGCTTTCTCAAGAAGAAAGTCCCCCCAAACCTATCGTACAACCTTTTAGCATGAAACAGGTTATGTCTAAATTTAACAAACCAATTGAGCCCTCTATTGCGGATATCAAGGGAGAGATCTCTACTCTAAAGGGAGAAGTCAGACATCTTAAATCTCGACTTGACCAAGTAGAACTTAACATTCTTATGGATCAAATCCTCTCCGTTTCTCCTCCGGATAGAGCCTCACCACCCGAATCTCCCAAAAACCACCAGATCATCGCAAATGATCATCTTCGAGAGCCCAATACTTTCCCAGGCTCTAATACTCCTTCTACTTCAGGCAAAGCTATTGCGGCTATAAAAACTTACAGCGAGCACATAGTCGTAAAAATTGTCATTGACAAAGACTTGGTAATAAATAGAGTCGCCCTCTTCGATACAGGCGCAGATAGTAATTGTAATGTCAAAGGTCTTATACCCACTAGGTACCTCCAAAAAATTACCTCTCGTCTTTATTCATCCACCGACGAGAGAATGAAAATTCACTACCAGCTTCCTAAAGCCCATGTCTACAACAATGGCATTTGCCTTGTTAATGACTTTGTCATCACTGAAGATATCACTGAAGATATCATTTTGGGAATACCCTTCATAAACCAAATTCAACCTTACTGGAGCGATTACGATGGTATTCGCATAACCCTTTTAGGCAACGAATTGTTTTTCCCTTTAATACGACCCCTTTCTTAGGAAGAAGAAGTCCTTATTAAAGAGAAAACTGTTTTCAAAATTAACAGGCTTTCATCTCACATCAGTTTTCTTAAAAACAAAATTCAGCTCAAACATATTGAGTAGACCCTAAAAACCCGGGAGATGATTACCAAAATCTCTATTCTCCAGAAGAAGTTCGAGGATAAAATTTGCTCTGAATTCCCTAATGCATTTTGGGAACGAAAAAAGCATCTAGTAGAACTTCCTTACATCCCTGGCTTTGATGAACGAAACATTCCTACAAAAGCCAGACCCATCCAAATAAATCAAGAGATGATGGAAATTTGCAAAAAGAAAATTGACCATCTAATGAGAAAAGGTATTATCCGATCCTCTGCTTCACCATGGAGTTGCTCTGCCTTTTATGTCAATAATAGTGCAGAGAAAGAACATGGAACTCCCTGGCTCATAATAAATTACAAGCCTCTAAATGCGGTTCTAAAATGGATCCGTCACCCGATCCCAAACAAAAGGGATCTTCTCAAGAGAACTTTTAAAGCCAACCTTTACAGTAAGTTTGCTATGAAGTCAGGATTCTGGCAAATTCAGATCACTGAAAAGGATAAATACAAGACAGTCTTCAATGTCCCCTTTGGACACTATGAATGAAATGTCTTACCATTTGGCCTTAAAAATGCTCCCTCAGAGTTTTAAAACATCATGAACAATATTTTCAATCCCTATACTTATATGTCAATTGTTTATATTGATGATGTGCTTATTTTCTCAGAGAATATAGACTCTCATTTTAAACATCTTAATACTTTCTTTAAGATTGTGAAGCTAAATGGTTTAGTCGTCAGTGCTAAAAAAATAAAGCTTTTCTAAACGTCCATAAGATTCTTAGGACATGATCTTTACCAAGAAAGTTATAAACCTATTTGTAGAGCCATTGAGTTCTCTTCCAAGTTTCCCAATGAAATCACTGATAAGACTCAGCTTCAAAGATTCTTAGGAAGTCTTAACTATGTTACAGATTTTATTCCCAACATTAGACAGGTCTCTGAACCCCTTTATCATCGGCTCAGGAAGACACCTGTCCCTTGGAGTTCAGAAAAATCCAATGCTGTTATCAAGGTTAAAACTTTAGTGAAAAACCTTCCTTGTTTAGGAATCCCTAATCCCGAAGCCTTCATGATAGTTAAAACAGATGCTTCAGATATAGGATATGGGGGCATTCTCAAACAAAGAGTTAATGATAAATCTCCTGAACAGCTAGTCAGATTTACATCCGAGGTATGGAACCCTGCTCAAAAGAATTATAGCACTGTTAAAAAGGAAGTCTTATCTATAGTTCTATGTATCACGAAGTTTCAAGATGATCTTGTAAACAAAGAATTTTTATTACGAGTCGACTGTAAGTCAGCTAAAGAAATTTTGCAAAAGGATGTCAAAAATTTAGTTTCAAAACAAATATTTGCTAGATGGCAAGCTCTCCTATCTATCTTTGACTTTCAAATTGAATTTATCAAAGGAGAAAATAATTCCCTCCCCGATTTTCTAACAAGAGAATTTTTACAGGGCCATCATGAGATCAACTCTGGGGAAAGCCCCAATAAGCACCAAACAGGAACAACCCAGAATGGCACGACCATTTGATCCTCCCTCAGCATGCGCAAATCCATTCTGGCAAACCGTCCCTCAGAGTCCTATACTCAAGGCGGAAACACCGTCTCCGCTCCAGAACAGATATTCATCTTTGACAGAATTTCCAAAGCTCTCACCACCAATGCCCACTAAATTAGTAGACTTGAAGACCAATTAACCCTTGGACAAAGGACAATCATCCAGTTCATCTGTGCAAACCAAACAAAGTTATGCTATGAAGGCCCCAAAGACCTTTGCTCAAGCCGTCGACCCTACAGCTGCCAAAGCAGCACCACCATCTCTAGTTAAAGAAGAATTTAAATTTATCACCACTCAGGTGATGCCAGTCATGGCTCTAGATAAGGAATATGAAGGATATCCTCTAGAGCACCTCATTCGACCTTTCTACAACGACAAGAATTTTGTGGATACAGAAAATCCACTTAAAACAAGAAGGTATTACAAAGACATTTTAGTGGATACTGATTCCGTTGAATTTGAACACTCAATGAATGAAAGAAATCCAGATTATATTGATTATTCTCGGTTCACCATCAAAAGAGTGTTAATCCCATTCAATTAGTATGCGGACCATTTGCATACCCCTAATGTTCTATCTATGCCCTATAGGCCACAGACCTACAATCGATTCGACTATAAGTCGGCCTGGTTCAATTTCTTATATGTTCATCCAGGACATACTTGGTTTGTCAAATACTGCCCAGCCATGATAGAATCCGTGATACCTCGATGGTTCTATGAATGGTGGATGTACTTTGGAGGAATCAAAGAAATCCTCCCTCAACAATTCCTCAATCGATTCTCGGAGTTCTGCTCCAAAGAAGGATGTACTACTCTTCCAGAGCACATTCAAATGTGCAAATTTTTTATTAAAAAATGGATTTCTTATATCATCTCCTGGAATTTTGCCAAAGGAGAGATGGATAGAATTAAATACTTATCCAAAGAGATAAAGGTTAAAGGTTGGACTCCCAAGTCAACAGCACCTAAAACATCT
The DNA here is from genome assembly GCA_030864225.1 of Capsicum baccatum var. pendulum. Classification (NCBI taxonomy): domain Eukaryota; kingdom Viridiplantae; phylum Streptophyta; class Magnoliopsida; order Solanales; family Solanaceae; genus Capsicum; species Capsicum baccatum. Next base: position 283,300,838 of record CM061555.1, read on the forward strand.
CCTGACCCAAGGAAAACAACTTCAGCAACCCGCGCCTCCCCAAGCAAGAAGGCGCTTCAGGAATGATTACAAAAGGCTTTGCAAGATATGGAAAGCCAAGAAGATAATGAAGAAGAAGTGTTGCAACTTCTCGAAGAAGCTTCCTCTACAGGAAGCAGTGACAATAATGGTGACATGATGAATCCCAAAGGGATTGCACAGGCCTACCTAGACTCCTATTGAGAATAGGAACATGACCCTTCAAAAGATAGAGGTTCAAAGAACCGAAATTATCTCTTGAATGGACAATTCACTATTCTTAATTGGAATCTATGATCTCAGTGCTTTCCATTTGAGAAACGCCAAAAGACAGACTTGCTTTTCAAAAAGCAGAAGCACTCAAGACTGCTTTTAAAAAAGTAGCAACATAAACACTCAAGAAAGTATCTACTTTTGAAAAACTAGCAATCAACTTTGTCGGCAAAATCTTAGCCTTACATGTGTATGCACAAGATGTATATCTTCCATTTCTTTTGTCTATATAAGACAATGAAATCATTAGAGTAGGCATCCAAAAATTTCCTCACACTAGAAATTCTCTTTTGCCCAATCTCTTGTAAATCTACTGTAATGTTGCTTTAAAGTTTTCAATAAAACTTGTAAGTTTTATTCAACTCTTTCACTCCTGTGTGTTATTTTGCTATTAATTTTCAAATAGTTCTTACGATCCATTTTCTTGGTATCAGAGCCATGTTGGCAGATTGTTTATTTAGCATGAGCAGCTAAATAAATAATCTGTCTAGGGCATGAGAAACTATTTTCATATAAGTGATATATCGCTTTAATCACCTATGATAATACTTATAATAAATTATTTTAATATATCTTATCTTATAATGGGGTTTTAATAAAGTATGGGGTATTCATCTTCTCTCTGAGTGTTTGAAGGAATCGATTAATTTTCGATTTGATAAATCGTATTGAAAGACTCTTCTGGAATACTCCAGTTTTGAAAATTATTTTCAATATTAGCAATCGGGGTTGCTTGAGAAGACAAGTTAATAGTATTATAGGTTGGCTCCACTTAGGTTTTATAGTTCTCTTCGATAGGATGCATTAGAATTTCTTACTACTTTTAAGGATAGGCTTTGTGGTTTAGACCTTATTGAGACTCGTGGTATGGAATACACTATATTTCAATTGGATTTGTCTGCTCGACATTGGTGGATAGGTTTATGAGTTCTAGGCCTATTGGATCTTTTCCCCTATCATGGACTCAGTTCTCTGAGATGTTCTTGGAATAGTATATATCACCCAGCCTTAAAGATTAACTGAGGGATTAGTTCACTAGATTAGAGTATAGTTTTTTGACTTTTGCCGAGTATGAGGCCCATTTTTATACATTGGCTAGGAATGCAACTTCTATTTTGGATATTGAGTATAAAAGAGTTTGCTGCTTTGACTCTGAGACTCCCTCTTTGGATGGCTATTCAGAGTCTAGTTGTTGTGGGTAGGACTTTAACTGAGGTTTCAAATCATGATAGAGTGATAGAGGACATGCATCATAAGGGTCGTGATAAGAGGCCCAAGTATCAGGGTTAATTTGGTAGGAGCCATAGTAGTTCCTAATTCAAAGGTGGTAGTTCTCATGTTGGGTATCCTTTGTATCCATCTATTCAACCTTTGATTCAGACTAGTCAACCCATTCAAGAAACTCTTCAGACTATTAATGAATGTCAGTTTGGTACTAGTGGTCGCCCTGGTAAGGGCAGTGATCAGCTTTTGAGAGGTTCGTCTATAGGCCATATTAGATGTGGTGGTTACTCTGGTTCATCCAGATCTATGTGTTCTAGTTATGCTCGTGACTCTTGTTTTTCTTTTGGACTTCTTGGTCATTTTTTGTGAGATTTCCTTAGTCGTGGGGTGATAGTTGTTTCAGCCCAGGGTGCTACTCCTATTATAGCAGTTTCTCCCTCAGGTAGAAGTAGTTTACAAGGTTACAGAGGTGGTTACCAGGGTGGTGGAGGTGGTACTTAGGTAGGTAGGATAAGAGGTCAATCAAGTTCCAAGACGGGTAGTGGGCATGGTCAATTGTATGTAGTACGTGCTAGAACCTAGGATGATACTTTGGATGTTGTAGTTACAGGTGTGATTTTGGTGTTCCACAAGTTGGATCTTTCTTTATTTAATCTCGGATCCACTTATTCTTATATATCTGCTTATAATGCTCCACAGTTGGACTTCACTAGTGATTTATTATCTGTGCTATTGTGCATATCTACTCTCGTGGGTGATTCTTTAGTAGTGGATCGAGTATTTAGATTATATATTATGACAGTTAGTGATATTGATACTTATGCTAATCTTATTATCCCACTATAATGCGGTCATGGATTATCTTGCAAAGACCATTATCTTAGCCATGCCCGATGTACCCCCAGTTGTGTGGCAGGGAACGGTTAGCTGTGAGCTGACATGAATTATTTCTTATGTATGTTCTAGAAGACTTATATAGAGGGGTTATGAGTCTTATCTTGATTATATATGTTATACTTGTGTATAGAGTCCGTCGCTTGACTCAATTCTATTATTTGTGAGTTTCATGATGTGTTCCCTATCGGCCTACCTAATATTCCCTTGAGTGTGAGATTGAGTTTGCTATTGGCCTTGAGCCTGGCACCCAACCTATTTCTATGGCACCTTACAGTATGGTTTCTGTTGAGTTTAACGAGCTGAATTCTCAACTTCAGGATCATTTTAGTAAGGTTTCATTAGATTGAGTGTCTCCCCATGGGGAGTTCCTATATAGTTTGTAAAGAAAAAAGATGGATCTATGCGTATGCGTACTAATTATATGAAGCTTACTACGTTGACAAGTGAAGAACTATTACATATACTTCACATTGATGATTTGTTCGAACAGTTTTAAGGTGCAGCAGTATTTTCTAAGATTAATTTGAGGTTCGATTATCATAAACTGAGGATTCGAACTGATGATATCCTGAAGATAGCTTTAATAACCTGTTATGGTCATTATGAGTTCTTGGTGATATCTTTTGGGCTGACTAATGCCCCAGCTGCGTTGATGGACTTAATGAACCATATGTTCAGACCTTACCTAGACTCCTTTGTCATTGTGTTTATTGATGACATTCTTATGTATTTGAGGAGTAGTGAGGAACATGCGCATCACTTGAGGATTGTACTTCAGACTTTGCGATATCATGAGCTTTTTGCCAATTTCTCTAAGTGTGAAGTTGGTCTTGATCTAGAGTTATTCCTTGGACATATGGTATCTAGAGCCGGTATCATGGTTGACCCTGCTAAGATTTTGGCAATTTGTGATTGGGCTAGGCCTACGTCTCCGATTGAGGTCCATAGTTTCATTGGTTTGACTGGTTATTATAGGAGCTTTGTTGAGAGCTTTGCTACTATGTCATCCCCTATGACTAAATTGACTAGGAAAGAAGTTCCTTTCCGATAGTTTGAGGAGTGTGAGTTGAGCTTTAGAAATCTTAAGGATTGTCTTACTTTAGCTTCAGTGTTATCTCTTCCAATTAAGGGTGAGGGATTCACCGTGTTTTGTGATGCTTCTGGTGTTGGTCTTAGATATGTTTTGATGCAATATGATCTTTTCATAGTTTATGCTTTTAGACAACTTAAAGTGCATGAGCGTAACTACCCCACTTATGATTTAGAGTTGGCAGTGGTATTTTTCGCTCTCAAGATTTAGAGGCATTATCGATATGATGTGCATTATAAGATTTTTACCAATCATCGCAACCTTCAATATCTTATGACCCAGGAAGAGATAAATTCTCACTAGTATAGATGGATGGAGTTTCTAAAGGACTATGATATTTCTATCTTGTATCATCTGTGTAAGGCAAATATGGTAGCTAATGCCTTAAATCGCAAGGCAATGAGTATGGGTATCTTGGCATGCATATCAGTTTCTCAGAGGCTCATGGAATGAGACATTTAGTCCTTAGCTAATTTGATGGTTCTCCTTGATATTTCGGATCGTGTGAGGATTTTGGCTTATGTGGTGGTAAGGTTCTCCCTATTTGAGAAGATTCATGATTGTCAGTATGAGGATAGCAAGCCGTGCTTCCTCCAGGGTCATATTTGTGTTCTCCATCTTCATGATTTGATTTAGTTTATTCTTCATGAGGCTCACAACTCTATATATTCTATTCACCCAGTACAACTATGATTTATTGATATTTGAGGAAGCACTACTGATGGGACAGTATGAAAAGAGATGTGGCAGACTTTTTCGCTCATTGCCTATGTTGTTAGCATGTTACGGACGAGCATTATTGTCCAGGTAGATTAATTCAAGGACTGACCATTCCCGAGTGAAATTGGGAACAGATTCTATGGACTTCATTAGTGGTTTGCCTTGTACTTCCTGTGGTCATGATTGTATTTGGGTCATTGTGGATCATTTGATCAAGTCGGCATATTTCATTCCTATTCTGATGACTTTTAGTGCTGATAGATTAGACTAGATTTATGATTGGGAGAGAGTTCATTTGCATGGGATGCCCATTTCTATCATATTAGACTGTGGTTCTATATTTACTTTGTAATTTTAAAGAGCATTCTGGGAGGAGTTGGGTATTCGAGTGGATTTGAGTACTACTCAGATAGATAGTCAGTCCGAGTGAACTATTCAGGTGCTCGAGGATATGCTCCAATCTTGTGTTATGGATTTTGGAGGACAGTGGAATCAACACTTAGCATTGGCAGAGTTCGCCTATAACAACAACGACTATTCGAGTATTAAGATGGCTCCTTGTAAGGCTTTGTAAGGCAGGAGATGTCATTTTTCGATAGGATGGTTTGACACTTCTGAGTTGAGACCTCGTGGTATGGATTTGCTTTAGGACTCATTGGATAGAGTCAGGGTGATTTAGGATGGGTTGAGAGCAACCCAGAGTAGGCAGAAGGCCTATGCAGACGTAGGCTTGTAATACCCTGCATTTTTGGGCTAGTTTTTAAGCCGTCATTCCTTCACATATATGGTATAACATAAATGATTCCCATGCAAATATGAGTTTTATGATCTTTATCCTCATGTTTTATTCTCATTTGAGGTGTAAAATATTCATAAGAATCACTTAGAACAAAGTTGAGCGTAGAGCCTTTGATTCGTACAAAGTTTGGTATTTGATTCTACAAGGGTCTACTTTAAATATGTATAACTTTTTATATATGTAGAATTTTGCATCTCAAGACCCACCCAATTGGAGATAATTGGATTATCTTTCAAACTATAACAATTTCATCTAAATCCGATACCCAAGCAAAAATTTATGCCATTTTTCATATGAGGTAGTAAGATGATGCGATAGCAATGCAATGCATCAGCCAACACGTTACAAAACTTTTTCACACACTAATTTAGTTTCTAAAGGGTTTAGGAGAACTTTGGTCACTTTCCCTCACCCAAATCCGCCCATAACACTTAATTTCAGCCCCTAAAAACAAATATACTCTATTATTCATCTTTTTATCTCAAAGAAAAACCCTAGCCCCTCAAGTACACCAAGAAATTCATCAAATTTTCTTCAAGAAAAGCAGGAACTCAAGTTTCCTAATTCAAGAATGCTTTCAAGATTGTGTTTCTCCTTCAAGATTAAATTTTTAAGGTATGTGGGAGTTCATCCATGGATCCTCTTTCACCAATGGAGCCTAAAAACCATTTTTACTTAAATAAAGAATGAATTTTTGATTACTATGGTATTTTGTATGTTCAAGAAAGATTGAATTTCATGTTTTCATGATGTTTTCAATTCAATTCAGCCCATGTATGATTCCCTGCAAGAATTTAAATTTCCTCATGCTATGAATTTGAATCTCCCATGCTTTATTCAAGTAAATTCCATGATAGATCCTACATTCATGATGTTTAGCAATATTCCAATGTTTTAAATTCATGCCTTCCATATGTTTGATGAGATTCCCATATCACGTTAAGTCAATTTCAAGAGAAATCCCCAAGTTCTGAATTTACCATGTAACTCTATTGTTCCCTCATGTTTAAGACATTCTTTCATTCAAGATATGAACTTTACATGTTTTGATGAAACGCCTACGTCCTATTTCAAGCGAATTACATGTGAATTTTTGAATTCATGTTTTTAGTCGTGTAATCATGCTATCACATGTTTTAACTATTCCCATGCTTTAGTTCATGACCTGCAAGTGTTTGATGAAATGCCTAAGTAAAGTAATGCTTTCTTATTGTTGTTTCAAATGCTCTCATGTGTTCTTGTTGTTATTGCTATCGAGTCCCGTGGGTTATAAATACCTGAAAAGTTAGCTGTTTACATAGCTTTTTAGAATATTCAGAATGGTTTCAGATAAACCAAGAGTCTTGTCATTTAGTTAGTATCATGTTTAGTTAAACTTAATCTAGTTTTAGTTTAAGTATCAATTTATACATTAATAATTACCACAGAATCCGTATGCACTGTTATTTCAAAATACCTTGACCTTAGCTTATCATTTATTAGTTATCAGTACATGCACCAGATAGTAATCTATGTCAGTTTAGTTGGGAGTAGGATTTAGGACCGAGCAAATGCAGAGATAGAGGCATCCCCATCAGTTAGGCAGAGCTATTAGTAGCAGTCTTTGTATTCCAGAACTATCTTGCTGGGGTCACCCACCAGTTCAGGCTTGACACCCTTAGTCCTTCGGGATAATACAATATATCAGTATAGTGGATCCACCCAACTAGTGTTATTACCTATTGCATGGTACTAATATCCTTCCAATTGGGTTATAGGTTGGGCCTCGATTAGCTTAGATTGGGTCTTGTCGATAAGATGATATCCCCCATAATTAAAGTTTTAGTATTTAGTTCACAGTAATCAGTATTCAGATCTTGTAAAGCAGTCAGATAGTTCTACAAAACTATGGCTATCAGTTATCTCTTACCTAGCCATAAGAATTTAGTATTTCAGTATCAATTTAGACCACAATTATCAGTATTCATTTATTAGAACTCAGTATTCAGTTCCAGTATAACCTCAGTTATAGTATCAGTCATAATCTTAGTTATAGTCCTAATCACAATCTCAGTCCAGTTATAAAGACTAAGTACAATTCAGTCTTACATGACCAGTATTTAGCTATCAATTATTCAGTTAATCAGATAAGTTAGTATATTTATGCATTCATGCTTAGTGTGATTATATATTTAAATCCTCAATTTATGTCAGTCTCCATCACATAGTTTCAGACCCAGTATTCATACTGTATCCATGTTTTTACCATATCCCAGCTTTAGTTATACTTATATAATTAAAGTAAGGTTTATAGAGACTAAATGTAGAGATTCACTATCTTATCAGAGTATGTTTGTCACTCATGCTTTAAGTTATTTCAGTTTTTAGTTTATTACAGTCTATTGGTGAGTCTACTTACACTTAGCAAGCATGTTGTTTGATTATGTATGAAATAAGTTTTACTTACTGGATTCACCCCTACATACTCAGTACATTCAAGAAGTACTGATCCACATATATGTCTCTATTCTATATTATCTCATAATATAGGTAGCCTACGCATCATGATCAGACAGTTGCAGATTCCAACCAGCAAGTGATGAGTTCTCCTACTTTGGGAACTCCAGACAGTTTTAGTCTATGTACAGTTTGTTTATTTTCATATGTATTGATTAGTGGTAGTTGGAGGAATGTCCCAGCTATCTGTAGTCATTATAGTAGAGGCTTCATTGATGTCAATCAGAGTTAGTCATATAATTTCAGTTCCTTCTTTTAGATTTATCAGATTGTAAAGTTTTATCTGTATTGTATCTATTTTAGATTTTCAGTATGATTATATTTCTCCATAACAGGATAACTATTTATTATGTTATAATTCAATTAGTTAACAGTATGGCAGTTCATGGGTTAACTTGGGATTACTTGTGGTTCCAAGCATCATGTAGCATCTAGGGTGTACTCTCGGGGTGTTATAAACTTGATATTAGAGCATAGAGTTCAAGTTTCCTAGGGTGTCTATGAAGAAATATCTAGTAGATTCTTGCGGAATGGTACGAAGACGTCTGTACTTTTCTTTGAGAGGCTACAAGGCAGTTACAAAATGTTTCCCCTCTTCTAAGTCTCAGATCGTGCAGTAGAAGTATTATCTAAGAAATTTATACAGATCCTTATCTTGCTCTATTCATGCCAACTCTTACTTAATTTTGAGGTAAGAAAAATAGTTCAGCTTAAGTCCATACAGACATTATTTCCACAGCCAGTCCCTACAGACAGTTATGGGATTGCGTGTTGACTCGAAAAGTATCCCATCAGTTCCCTTATGTCCTAAATTTTTAAATATTTCATTCATGTTTATAAAAATCATGCATTAAGCCAAATTCAAATATGCTTTTAGATCCCCTCTTAGAATCTCCTTTACAGTATGTGATCTAGAGTGAAAAGCATGAACCTAAAAGTTTAGCAGTAGTAGAGTTGGGATAGTGTTATCCAGATTGAGAACATTATATATTCATAGGGCTAGTTCTACAAAAGGTGAATTAATAGGCTTGAAAAGTGTATGTAAGGTTTTAAGTTGTTGATTTGAAATAGTATAGTGATGTGTTTTGTGAGTTAAGTATGTGTCGAAAAATGTGTAAGTATGTGATGATGATTACAGAAGCTAAAGAAAGTTAAGGGTAGTATATTCTATGGGAGTTTAGTATTTATGTGTATCGTTATACCTTGGGATCTAGAGTAAAGTGGTTATAGTTTAGTTAGAGTTTATAAAGTAGTTCAAAAACTTAGAATGATAGCTTTAGCCTAAAGGGGAATGATAGAACAAGTGACCAGGTCAGACTCTCAAATTCTAGTAGTAGTGCTAGTATGTGTAAAAAGCAGCAAGGGAGGATGATTACCAACCTATTCTTATCTTAGTGAAAAGTTTTTTAGTCATTATGACATCTACGCATGCCTTATATGTCAGCTCTATCATCACAACTCATCTTCATGCGCCTACTAGAAAATTATGTACGTATCCAGTTCCTAGTATGAGGAGTTTCAGTTCACTCAGCAGTAAAAATCATGTTCCATGAAATCATGAACTTTAAATTCAGGTCATACAACTCATGAATCAGTTACTCATGTTTTACAGTCTATTCAATTTTAGTACTCATGCTACACTCTTAATGATCAACAAAATTCAGATTATGTTATGTATGTTCTTAGATTAGATTTATTTAATGAATCCATGATGTTATTACTCTATTCTTCAGGCCTCAGTTAAGTGTCAAGTTACGTATAGTGTTCTTTCATGTTTTAGGTCCTCATCTTCTAACTTTTAGTGATCTCTCCTTATGTCATGATTGGTTGAAATTTGTGTATTTTCTTGGGCTAGTGCATAAAAGTTTTAAGGATAGAGGTCTAGAGAATCTGAGAAACATGTTGTGGTGGTTGTTTGCCTAGAAGTTCATGTGTGGTTATAAAGATAGGCTTGAATGTCATGTTGGTGTACAAGTGGAATGTATAGTTGAGTATAATCTTTTAGTATGATTCAGTCCATATATCCAATAATTTAGTCTAGCAGTCAGACAGACAAGTTGCTACGACTTTCCATCTAGTCATACTAGTTGAAATTCTCATGAATATGGGTATTCTGAGAGTTAATTCATTTGCATCCATGTAATTTTGAATTCATCTCAGTTTATGCATATGCATCAGTTTCTGATCCCAACAATTCAGTAATGATTTAGTCCATAAGTTTCTCGTGCATCATCTCAGTCTTTCCTTAGTATTTCAACCAAGTTAGTACCATTCGGGGGATGAAGTATCTCAAGGGGGAGATGTATTATAATACCTTGAGTATTTATGTCCTAGACCTTTCATTTTTCTTCACGAAATAAGATCCAGCTTGAAGTAATGATTACTCATTAGTTGCATCTCTCTTTTTATCTCAACAATATAATCATTCTCATGTCATTGCATGTATTCAAGAAACCAGTTAAGTTCATGATATTCAGTTCATGTATCATGTTTCAAAATTAGTTATGCAATCATGTTCCAAGTCATTCATATTTAGAATATAATCTCAGTTACCTTTGTACAATATTCTTAGTCTAACCAGTGTCAATTGAGGATGAATCTTCCCAAGAGGGAGATAATGTAATATCCTGTATTTTTAGACTAGCTTCTGAACTGTCATTCCTATGCCTATAAGTTATAATATTAATGATTTTCATGCAAATATGAGGTTAATGATCTTTATCTTTATATTTAATTTTCTTTTGAGGTGAAAAATATTCATAAGAATCACTTAGAACAAAGTTGAGCTTAGATCCTTTAATTCATCAAAAGTTTAGAATTTGATTCTACAAAGGTCTAATTTAAACGTGTATAACTTTTTATATACATAGAATTTTCTATCTAAAGATGCATCAAATTGTAGATAATTAAATTAGCTTTTCAACGATACTAATTTTGCCTAAATTTGATACCCAATACAAAAGTTATGGCATTTTCCGTGTGAGGCAGTAAGCTGACAGGAAGGCAACGCGACGCGTCGGCCAGATCGTTACGAAACTTTTTCAACCACTAATTCAGTTTCTAAAGGGTCTAGGGTCACTTTGGTCACTTGTCCTCACCCAAATCTACTCATAACAATTAATTTCTGCCCCCAAAAGCATTATACACTCTATTATTCATCTTTTCTCTCAAAGAAAAACCCTAGCCCCCTCAAGAACACCAATAACTTCATCAATTTTTCTGAAGAAAAGCAAGAGCTCAAGTTTCTTAATTCAAGAATGCTTTCAAGATTGTGTTTCTCCTTCAATATTAAAGTTTTAAGGTATTTGAGAGTTTATCCATGGGTCCTCTTTCACCCATGGAGCCCAGAAACCCTTTTTACATAAATAAAGAATGAATTTTTCATTACTATGGTATTTTGTATGTTCAAGAAAGTTTGAATTTCATGTTTTCATGATATTTTTAATTCAATTCAACCCATGTATGATTTCATGCACAAATATAAATTTCCTCAAGCTACGAATTTGAATTTCCCATGATTTATTCAAGTAAATTCCATGATAGATCCTAAATTCATGATGTTTAGCAATATTTCCATGTTTTAAATTCATGCCTTCCACCTATTTGATGAAATTCCTATATCATGTTAAATCAATTTCAAGATGAATCCTCAGGTTATGAATTTTACCATGTAATTCTATTGTTTCCTCATGTTTCATACATTCTTACGTTCAAGCTATGAACTTTACATGTTTCAATGAAACGCCCATGTCCTATTTCAAGCGAATTACATATGAATTCCCCAATTCATGTTTTTAGTCATGTAATCATGCTATGCTCACATGTTTTAACTATTCCTATGTTTTAATTTATGACCCTCAAGTGTTTGATGAAATACCTAAGTAAGGTAATGCTTACTTAATATGGTTTCAAATGCTCTCATGTGTTTTTTTGTTATTGCTATCGAGTCTTAGGGGTTATGAATACCCAAAAAATTAGCTGTTTACATAGCTTTTTAGAATATTCAGATAAACCATGAGTCTTGTCATTTAGTTAGTATCATGTTCATTTAAACTCAGTCTAATTTTAGTTCCAGTATCAATTTACACATTAATAATTACCTCAAAATCTGTATGCAGTGTTATTTCAGAATATCATGACCTGAGCTTATCATTTATTAGTTATTAATACATATACCAGATTATAATCTGTGCCAGTTCAGTTGGGAGTAGGATTTAGCACCGAGCAAATGCAGGAATGACGGCTTCCCCATTATTTAGGCAGAGCCATTAGTAGCAGTCTTTGTATTTCATAACTATGTAGCCAACGTAGGATCTAAGAAGTCACCCGTCAGATTAGGCTTGACTATCTCGTAGGGGTCACCCATCAGTTCATTGACACCTTTAGTCCTTAGGGACAATACAGTTCATTAGTATAGTGGATCTACACAGCCAGCGTAAGTACCCGTGGCATAGTACTAACACACTTCCAACTGGGGTTATAAATTGGGCCCTAATTAGATTAGATTAGGTCATATCAATTAGATGATACCTCCCACAATTACAATTTTAGTATTTAGTACTCAGTAATCAGTATTCAATCACAAAATTCAGTGAAGAACTCAGATATTTCTACAGAACTATGGCAATCAGTTAGTAGTTACCTAGCCATCAAAATTTAGTAATTCAGTATCAGTTTAGTACCTCAGTTATCAGTATCAGCTTTCAGAACTCAATATTCAGTTCCAGTATGAGCTTAGTTACAATCTCAGTCACAGTCTTAGTTACAATCTCCGTCACGGTCTGAGTTACAGTCCCAGTCATTATCTCAGTCCAGTTATTCAGACAAAGTACAGTTCAATCTTACATGACCAATATTTAGCTATCAGTCAATTAGTTTATCAGATAAGTTAGTATGTTTATGCATTGGTGTTCAGTGTGATTGTATGTTAAGATCCTTGATTTATGTCATTCTTCATCACATAGTTTCAAACACAATAGTCAGAAAGTATCCATGTTTTTACCATATCTCAGCTTCAGTTATACTTATATCATTAAAGTAAGGTTTATAGAAACTAAGTGTAGAGATTCACCATCTTATGAGAGTATGTTTGTCACTCATTCTTTAAGATATTTCAGTTTTTAGTTTATTCCAGCCTATTAGTGAGTCTACTTACACTGAGCATGCATGTTTTTCAATTACATATGAAATTAGTTTTACTTATTACATTCACCCCTGCATTCTCAGTACATTCCAGAAGTACTGATCCACATATATGTCTATTTTATACAATGTCTCATAATGTAGGTATCAGTTATAGCCTATGTATTGTGGTCAGATACTTGCAGATTCCATCCAGCAGGTGATGAGTTCTCCTACTTCAGGAACTCTAGACAGTTTTAGTCCATGTACAATTTATTTATTTTTATATGTATTGATTAGTAGTAGTTGAAGGCATGTCCCAACTATCTATAGTTAGTATAGTAGAGGCTTTATAGATGTCAGTCAGAGTCAGTCATGTAATTTCAGTTTCTTCCTTCAGATTTATCAGATTATAAAGCTTTATCAGTATTGTATATATTTTAGATTTTCAGTATGACTATGGTTCCGCACAATAGAACAATTATTTATTATGTTATAATTCAGTTGCTTACACTATGCTAGTTCATGGGTTAGCTTGAGATCACTTATCGTTCCAAGCACCGTGTGGCATCTAGCATGTACTCTCAGGGCGTTTGAAGGCTCTATGCCTTTAGATTCATAGTTGGTGATGGTGTTCTCCTCCATTTTTTTCCTATGTCGGGTACGATAATATTCGAAAGAAAGAGTAAGACCATCCTTCGATATATTGGTTCTTTTGAGATTTTTTGCACAGTTGGTCAGGTGGCCTATGAGTTAGCCTTACCTACAAATTTAAGTGTTGTTCATCAAATTTTCTATGTCTCTATATTGCAGAAGTATATTCCTAATCTATCTTATACGCTTAGATGAGATTCAATCCAGTTAGACGAGCAATTGAACTTTATGGAGGAGCTATGCTTATTCTGGCTAGTGATGTGAGGCAGTTGCGTACTAAAGATATTCTTGTTGTTACGGTTCAGTGAAAGCACCGCCTAGTGGAGGAAGCCACTTTGGAGATTGAGAACGATATCCAGGCCCAATATCCTCATTTGTTTAAGACTTCAGGTATTTTCTTCATCTTTAACTTCCAGGGATGAAACTTCCTTAGTAGTGAATATTGTAATAACCCTTTAGGTCATTTCTAGTTATTCTACTTATTTTCGCCATTAGAGATTTTCCATAGATGCCCCAAGTAATGATTGACTTACTAGAACCGATAGTTCCGTTACCTAGTGGTCCAATTGGTTTGAAGAACCATTTTCCTATTTAGAAGTCTTCGTTAGTTCTAAATGGACATCGAGCAAAAACTTCAGTAAAACAATATTGGATGAGAATTTTGACTGCGCCGACAACTCTGGAATATCAATTTAAGGTTGGGTAGACCTTTGGTTTGGGTCCCGCTATACTCAAACTCATTTTAACCTGTTGGTAGGAAAGTTAATAAATTAGAAATTTAGGTTTGGGCCCACAGTTTGTCAAAATAGGTTATTCATGATGTTGATATTAGAAATATTGTGCATACTTGGTGGTTATCTTATTGTCATTATTTAGATAGTAATGGAAAGCCTTGTACATTGAACCTATGGTATGCTATCACTTAAATTTTTATCTAGTTTACTATGTGAGCCTTGGATTATGTCATTACTCATATTATGCTCAATTCTAGTGACTAAACTTACGTTTGTGCCAAAAAATCTCTTTTGTACTAAGCTTTGTGAATCATGCCTTGTAAGAGAGACTCTATAAAGTTTAACCATGACTTGTAATTGACCATGCAAATAATCATGTCAAGCCTGTTAATGTATTGAGTGTTCATACCATATGGATATGCATGTTCATGCACTTACTATTATAATGTATTTCATAATAAATAGTAAAGTACTATGATATGTCTTTTCTTGCTTCTCTTAGACTCTATTATATGTGGGGCTTATACTTGTGAATGATTTGGATACATACATATATATATATTGATGTCATGATGAATGTATTGATGCTATGATGATGCCCAGTACATCCAGAGGATATATTGATAATGTTATGATGCTCGGTAAGTTCGGAAGATACATTAATGATATTATGATGTCCGGTACATCCGGAGGATATATTGATGAGGTTATAATGGCCGGTCAGTCTAGAGGATACATTAATAATATTATGATGCTCAGTACATTCGAAGGATATATTGAGATATTATGATGCTCAATAAGTCCAGAAGCTACATTGATGATATTATGATGCCCGGTGCACCTAGGGGATATATTAATGATATTATGATACTCGGTAAGTTCGGAGGATACATTGATGATATTATGATGCCTGGTACATCTGGAGGATATATTGATATTATGATGATACCCAGTAAGTTCGAACTATATATTGATGATTTGATGATGCCTTGTACATCTATAGGATATATTAATGATATTTTGATGCCCGGTACATCTGGTGGGTATATTGATGTTATGTATGGTAAACATGTACATATATGTTTATGTGTGATTATGCTTTCAAATGATTACATCCGTGTATGCCTTGAAGATATAATGTTAATCTTGGGATATCAGTTATAATTCTTCAATCCTGATCACTTGTTTAGTGGTGCAATTCTTGCTAGTATTGAAATATGAGTAGATGTATAATATGCCGAATAAAGTGTTAAGGCTAATTGGTAAGTGGAATCTTGTGTAGAATAAGAATTCACATAGTGGGTATATTTGTCCTGAATAAAGGGATTAACTAAGTAATATTGCCTAGTTAAATGAATTGTGTGGTAACTAGTTGATTACAAAGTGAGTATTTTAATTGATGACTACAAGTCTAGAATACTATATAATGGACCTTGTTAGTTAAAATATGATGACTAGCAATTGTGGTTGTTATGTGGTCAATGGTGATAATAGGTGAGCATTGGTAATGATTAATGGTATTTATGACCATAATATAATGTTGTTGGATTGTTAAATAAGGAATTATAGATTTTGATACTAGATCATAAGAGGCATTGGTTGATATATAGATATGTGCATTTAATGATATGTAGCCTTGTTCCTATATGATGACTAGTGCACCTATGATAACTAGAAATAAGCTTTGGTCAAATGGCATCTATGGATTAGTAGTGAACCTTGACTAGATGTAGATGTTTGGCTATTTAGTGAATAATAGTTAGTGTTATCTCGTGATTGAGATTTATGTAAAGAATCGGTTAGTCCATAAATAGATATCCTATAAGGACTAGTGAATTAGTAGCTTAATAATAAGTAGAGTTGGTTAGTTAATGATTACTAGATAGAGTGTATTGATATCATAGATATCTAGATGGCTATATGACTATGGTTATGATTACCTTGGTGTGTGTTATTTCAATTGTGGTAATTGATGATGATTATGGATCTTGGTAAATGACCATTGATGGGAATTGTGGAAAACGTGGAAATTGAGGAGTTGGTTATATGTCTATATACGTTGATGATTTGATCTATTAATGCACTCTCTGGTGGTATGGGGCATCGCGATGAGTTCTTTACTTTATGTTCTTTTCGGTATACTCCCCGGTGGTATGGGATGCCGTGGTAGGTTCATTTACTTTATGCTCTAATGGATGTATGTGTATTGAATTTAGTATTTATGCAATTGTAATTGCATTAGTGTCTCTTTATGCTTCCGGATCAATTACTTATTTTATATAATGGTATTAGTATGTATTGATATGTGTCGTTGTATTATTGTTCTAGTTGGTTAGTTATTTTATATAGTGATGATAAAGATGATTTATGTTCGATTCTATACCTTGACTTAGAGATATTATCTTGCTTTATATCATCTTTATATCATAATTTAACCTAGTTGGCCGATGATGCCTACTGAGTACCCATTGTTTTAGTACTCATACTACACTTCTATACCTTTTTGGTGCATACCTGAATACTAGTCACCGCCGCTGAGTTAAGATCATGCAGTATTGATCATTCGAAGACAGGGTGAGCTCTTTGAGTTTTGTGTCCCCCATTTCCCTTCTATATTTATTCAGTATTTTGTATTCAAGAAAAATGTATAGACTATTTAAACTTTGGATTGTAATTCCTATTATCATACTTAGATGCTCTTGTAGTAATATAACCAGGTTATGAGATTGGTTTGCACATTTGATTGTCTTTTGTATAACATTGTTGTTATGATTGTGTTCAATTATTTTGTCCCTTGTCGGGCATTTCTATTGAAGTAACTTATTGCCTTATCTCCGAGTTATGGTGTTGGCTTTCCTACTGGTGGATTTTAGTAGATTCCATCATGACTTGTGATTTGGGTCATGACCAAAGTAGAGACAAGAGTGATGAATTTAGTTGATAAAACATTGGTAAAACTCATGTAAGAAGAGGTGCTCAAAATAGGTGGTATTGTATACATATGGGTGTTTGAAAAAAATCCTTATGAAATTTAGTGGTAGATTGAAAGATTACCTAAAATACCAAAGTCCAAGCATAGTTGTAATTGCCAATTTATATTAGGTGCATTTTAACTTACCAACGCCTATAATCACTCTTAAGAGGGTATAACTTCAAGTACCTCTACCTATCAATTCATCCTCTAACATTCATTTTGACAATTAAAAGTTGAAATTGATAACTTAAACACGAAATCCTTTTTTAATCAAAACCCCTCATATACTTTACTGTGTTATTTATAGCAATGAGTGCAAACTCATAATCACTTATGACACTTGAGGGTGAACCTATCCCTTTCATTCCCTATGGAATCGATGTTGACTCCAAGTTGGGTAAATATTATATTGCTAATGGCCGCATATATCTTGAGGTGTATTTTGAGCATTATCACTTATAATCTTTATTGTCTGTATTTATTTATATATCTACCCCAGTTTATCCCATTGTCCTTTTTTCCTATTATTAGATTTTTACTTAATTGTTTCTATAGGATTTGTCTTATCTATCGAAGGATTATAGCAGGTGCCATCATGGACTGATTTCAAGTCCTGAAAATATCAAAACTTTTGAAGACAAGAGACTCTACTGCAAAGATAAAGAAGATATTCAAATTTTCCTCATGTGAGAGTCAAGTGATAACGAGAAGAATCAATGTCTAAACATATTATTTCTTATAAAAATACTATTGCTTATAGTTCTTAGTAGTCTAGTTTGATTCTTTGTTAATAAGGTGTAACTTTTACACTCGTAGAAGATTTATAGTAGGTGTTGTTTTGATTTTTATTGGGTTTTCTTGATTGGTAGAGCCTTGAAAGAAGTAGCTACAATTAGGTAGAATTGTTGAGGGGAAATTTATTATAAAGTTAGTCCATTGGTTATTGAGTTGTAACCTAAAATTTTCTCAGGTTTTAATAAAGATTTGAAGGAAAACCTATTAGGGTAGGTCGTGATTTTGCCTCCTTTGAGCAAGGAGGTTTTCTACATAAAATTCTTGTATTGATTATTTTTCCACATTATTACTTGATTATTGTTGAAGAACCCATTTTCTATTATATAGATGACAATGGAAAATAACACATTATTTGTGTTTGATTACTCGATGTTATTGGACAAGTATTTTATATCTCAAGCTTATATTTTGATTTTATCCTCTGCTCAATTTTAGATGAAAAGTGTTGAACAATTTCTAAATAACTCATACAAGTAAACATTTATATTTCATTTACTGTACTATAAAATTCATAATTCATATAGTTTAGATTAGTTCTCTAAATATTCAACTTTTTCATTGATTTGAGGCTATAAGTTACACATTTTTTAATATTTGCTTCACATTTCTTGTTGTAGTTGTTTTGAGCTTAATTTTCATGAATTTACACTTATGTTGGCTAAGTTTGATGCGTACAATGTAAATAAAGAAGTTATGACATAAATTTGATTCCTATGAGCATCAAAGTTTGAGTAGAAACCTAAAATATCAATCAGGAACAAATATGAAGGTGCAAGACCAAGACTACAGGCTCAAACTAAAGAAATTTTTTTAGAGGCATAAAATTACACTATTGTGCTGCCTTGGAAATCGTCGTATATGATACAACAATATAAATTTGGATTCCCAAATGTGGAATAAAGCCATTGTTAGAATTACCTTCGGCAGCATTGTAGTGCAATTTCGAGCCAAGTTTTTCTCATAAAACAATTTTAGGAGTATTTTTTTCTTGGACTTTTAGGAACTCTATAAATATATCTTAAACACAATTATAAGGATATTTTATCCAAGAACGCAAAGAGAGGAGGAAGAACAATATCTTTGTCAGTCTTTTGTTTATTTTTCCTTTTTGTAATTATTAGACTAATGTTGTGCATGATTTGGTTGGATTGTAATCAAGATATGAGTAGCAAAACTTATATTATCTAGGACTGTGGTATAAACATGGTGGTTGACATTTGATAAACGTACATTTATATATATATATTTTAATATTTAGATATTTACTTTTTTATTGAGATTATTTGATTCTTAGGCCAATTATCAAATACTATTTGCAGTGCATAATTTTGACATTATAGAGAATTTACAAGTATGGCTTGATTATGAACATTATAGGAAAAAAAGAATGATTTGCAAATATGGATAGAAATATACTTATTAGCCTTGATCATTTATATAGATGATTTATCACATGCACTTCATTATTGGCCGATGATAATAGGAATATATATATTAGAAATATTCAAGTAGTCTTAGAGTTGCTGACAAAATGCTCAATAAATTATTATCAATCTGCAACAAGTAACTCAGAAAAATAGCTAAGCATTCAATTAGATAACTCAATCAGATTATTACATTACCATGACCTTGGATCATTCTTTTCATTGGAATTTTAACAATAAAATCTTCTGTTATTTTCATATTTAAGAGTAATCTTAGTTAGACTTAACGTACAAAACCTAAATTCATCCCAATTTTTGTTATTTATTGAATAATTGGAATAAGAATTTAAATTAGACAATCAACTTATCAAATCATTGTGAGATTTATAACTAGACTTAAACTCTAATATTACCTGTACTATTGCACATACGTTTCTATGTGGTAGCCAAAACAAGTTTTTGGTGTGTTGCCAGGGATCCAATAGAAATTAATACACTAATTTTATTTTTTATTACACTATTATGTTTTTTATACTTGTTTGTTGTTTTTTGTACCATAAGATATAGGGTTTTTTATGCACAACACTAGTAGTTGAGGAAAAAACGTTGATTTCACTTGATCTAAAAGTCTAGCAAACTCTATAGGGGCTCAAACAAATAGCAGGTGGAAACATCAACCCAAACCCTTTCCAGTTGACAATAGAGGTACCTGAAACCACCTATTGCAGTGTGGCGACACTTTAATTTATTTAATTTTGCTTGGGAGAATTATGAAAATTCCTCCAAGGCTATAGACAATCCAGCCATTATAGAAAATTTTGAGTTGAAAGAATGTACACTATGGTTGGTGCAGAACACTTGCCAGTTTTTATGTAAACTTTGTGAAGACCCAAATAAGCACTTGACTAAGTTCATTGAAATGAGTGACAAATTTCATCATGAATGTCATATTATTTTGTTCCCCTTCTCACAAAATGGGAAACCAAATAGTGATTACATAATAAGCCTACAAGATCAATAACAACTTGGACATCTCTTAGAGAAGTTCTTTAATGGATTCTTTCTAGAAGGGAGAAAAAAGAGATAATAGGAAGGATGTCTGCTTTCATGTTGTAAGATAATGAATTTCTAGAACAACCTGGGAATGGTGTAAAAGATATCTCTGGATTTTTCCATATAACCAACGATACAAGGAGATTATTGGAACAATTTCATAGAAGGGTTGAGGTTGGATTCAAAGGCAATATTTGATGTTATAGTTGAAGCTCAAATTTTGTTCAAGAGTTACGATTAGATTGAAGCCTTGCTCAACCTAATGTCTAGAGGTAGTAGAGATTATTAAGAGTCAAGAAATATGTTTCCCTTCCCTTCACAAAGAGCACCAGGAATGTTGGAGTTAGATAATATGTCAGCCATAAGATCTGACATTAGTCAGCTTTGCACCTTGGTGAAAAAGTTTTTGACATATCCAAGTATGATACAGGTTCTTCATGTGCGAAAAATTCTATACACCCTTTTACTATGTGTGTTTTGTGGAAAAAATCATGAATATTCAGGATGTCCTCTTAATCATGAGTCCATATAAAATGTGAGGCAATAGCAACATTATTAGTAATATCAAGGGAAAAACTATAATAAAAAATACAAAAACCACCTAAATATCTCTTGGGGTGGGAACCAGAATACTCACAAACAATAGTATATGCAGCAAGCCCTATAAGCAAGTATTTCATAAAAGTAAACATTAAAGCAATTCATGACCCATTAATATCCATAACAACATGATTAGTTATAGATCAACAATGAAACCAATAAAGCTATCACTAACATGCAATATTAGATGGAGCAATTTTCCTATACCACATATACGATTTGTGGGTGCACTGCCAAGAGACATAGATAATAACCCCAAGAAGTCAATAAATTCAATAACACTAAGGAGTAGAGGAGATTTAGAAAGGTTCCATAGAAAAGAAGGAAACATTGTGGTGAATTAAGACTAATACTAAGAGAAAGCATATTGCGTTTTAGATAAGCCTACATAAGTAATGGCAACTAATCTACTGCCATAATACCCTTAAAGGGTCTTAAAATAGTATCTGGACAATATCAGTAAGAGGTTATTGAAATTCTAATGTAGGCACATATTAACATCCCTTTGGTGGAGCTTTAATAAAAGGTATCCAAGTATGCCGAATATCTGAAAGACATTATAGATAATAAAAGACATTAGATAGAGTTCAAAATAGTAGCACTAACAAAAAATGTAGATCCAGAGTTATAAGAAAGATTCATCTAAAGATCAAGGATCCAAGTAGCTTTACTATTCCTATTCTGGTTGAAGACCACAAAGTGAGATGTTAATGTGTGATTTAGGTGGAAGTATTATTATATACCAACCTTAGTTTTCACGAATTTGTGATTATCATGATTGGCACCCACCCTAATACTATAGTGGGAGAACCATCTAAGCTAATCAGTACCAATTAAGTCAGACCCTTCACAAGTCTCTTTCATAAATTTTCTTATCTTTTAGTCTCTAAAACACATTAACAACCCACCCAAATGTAATATAACTTAACAATAGTCATAACCAAGGAATAGAGTACAAAACATCTCTAATTATTAAAACCCACGGGACCTGAAAGCACCATAAAATAACATCTAATAATATCCAACAACGAGTATAAAAACTTATCCAAAAATTATGAAATAACAGGAAAGTCTTAGTCTTAAGAAAGGGACGTAAATGATATAAAAGGATCTAATTGCTTCCTACTTAGGATGCACCCTCAAACTAAAGTCTAAAATTACTAGATGGAGTCGAGGTCTCATCTTAAATGCTAGAACATGCTTTGTACTTAACAAAAGCAAAAGTCTAGGTAGCATCAGTACATTAATTAAGTATTGGTAGACATCATAGAATGACTTAACTCAACACTACATAAATAGGTAAATCAAATGCAAATAACAGTGATCTAAACAAAACTTACAGTTATTGAAAACCAAGTATAGACATAACACTTAACGTCATTAATAATACAAGTGCACTGTCATACCAATTACACTAAGACAAATTCTTCAAAAAGGTTCACCAGAATATATATCTATATATTTGTGTATATATATATACATGTATATTCAAATATAAACAATTAATGAATGCATAAAAGATGTATGTATCATCTCATCATCACTGCAAAATTATCTCATCAATATCTCAATATTAACAATATAATAATATTATCTTATTATCATTCACAACATCATCTCATCCTAATCTTAATATCATAATCAATATCATTTAACAACATCTCAATATTGTCATAGTATCATCATCAACATCGATGCAAATGCTAGATATAAGAGATAATCACAAGTAAAGCCCCAAAGAAATCATGGACACTCAATACAATATAAGCACAAAATCAAGCAAGTCTTTGCTACAATTAAACCATAAGCTAACTCGATTCCTTGTTTGAATGATTATACCATAACCTTTCCATTTTGTTCCCTTTTAGTCCACTCATGATCTATACAAAACAATTATGCAACACCCATTTTATCAATTCACCTTTCCTAATCATTAAGAACTTAAATTCCTCAACTTCACATAAGAATTTTCCTAGTTCATTATCTAAGGATGTTCTACCCTTCAAACCTTGTGAGTTCTACATAATTTAGCATTATCAATAAGAATTCTACCATAAGATGCGTTTTCTAATACCATAGAATCAATAACAACTGAAATAAACAAATCCTCCAGCACTTTCCCTTTATTTCATAAATTAGGGCTAAACTCTAATTTCTATCTTGGACTAGATTCTTGCAATTCCTAAGGATTTAAAGGAGTAATTCAAGTTAAGAATGTAAAAAACCTTACCTTAGAAGATGAAAACTACAAAAAAGGCAGAAAATTACCCTTTGCTAAGTCCACAAACATTTTTTTAGAAAAGTGGAAATGAAAATGTGTTTTCTGATATTTAAAACTAAAAAACTGTATTTTCACCATTGTATAGAGAATCTATCACTGCCATGGCCCTCAAGACAAATGAGTTACTACTGCGGTGGCACTTCTGCCACTGTAGTGGCCCCAAACTTGTAACTTGGGACTTGGTCCTACTCTTGCTATTTCATAACGTACTTACTAAAATCCAACATTACAAACTAACCCTTTCTTATCAAAATCCAACATCAAAAACTAACCCTTTTACGACAATAATTATAATTACAGTTCTACTAACTTGATTTACGTACTAAAAATTGCTATAGTGAAGTAACTATAATTAGAGTTCTACTAACCCAATTTACATACTAAAAGTTGCTACAACTTCTTAAAATTTATCCTCTAACAATAAATAATATTGAAAACATCAATCAATGCTTAAATTACTAAGAAATTTCCTTAGACCACCACACCCTCAAAATACACCTAAGACTAGGTCAACCTTGAACTTTTAATTTTTGGTCTAAGGGGAAGCTATGCAAGGATTCTATTCTTAATTCTTGCATAGTGATTATTTCGATTGTTATATTAGATACTAATTTACCTATTATTCATCCTCAAATGATAATTAACAAAAAACAATGCACCAACGAACAAGTAATATACCCGAGTCAATGAATAAATATGTATATCGCTTATATATATCAACTTCTATTTCTCATGTCGCTTCATCAATCCAATGATTCCTCCGTTGAACTTTTACATGTAGAATAACTTTGGTTCTTAACTTTCTTACATCCCTATCCAAGATAAAAATTGACACCTCTTCAGAAAAAAGGCTCCCTATCAAACAACTCTGAGTCCCAATGAAAGATATAATCTCTATCCCCATGGTACTTCTTAAGCATTGGCACATAAAACACAAGATAAACCCCACACAAGCTAGAGGAAAGGCCGACTCATAAGCTAGTGACCCTACTCCATTAAAAATCTCAAAGGGCTTGATATACCTTAAATTCAAGTTCCCTTTCTTATGAAACCGTATTACGCCCTTCATGGGTGACACTTTCAGCAACACCTTCTAACCTTTCTCAAATTTCAAATCTCTTATCTTATTATCTGCATTCTTCTTATTTCAGTTTTGAGATTATAATAACTTCTCTGGGATGAACGTCACTTTTGCCATCAACTCCTTAAGTAAATTAGTGCCCCAAAGTCTCACCTCAAAAACATCAAACCATCCAATCAGTGACCTGCATCTTCTTCGATACAACGTTCCAAAAGGATCCATGTCTATACTAGAGTGGCAGGTAATTATAAGCGAATTCACATTAGAGTAAATACTGGTCCCATTGACAACCAAAGTCCATTACATAATCCTAAAGAATAGCTTTAATGTTATGACCCAATTTCTCAGGTCATAATGGCACCTACTATAACCCACAGTAAGCAAGACAACCCATAGTCTGGAACTACTAACAGACTACCAAGAGAAAAGCAGGAAGACCATGGAATAACTATAGTAAAAAGGTGAAAAATATACAAAATAGTCCCAAAACCTGGATAAATTAGTACAAGAGCTTCAAATGTAATAAGGATACAAAATGAAGTACTAAATGAATATACAGATACAACTCATCTCTGAATACAACTTAGAGATTAGTCTAGTACATAAGAGGGAGGAAATTAATATTGTAAAAGCTAGGGGCTCGCCCTATTTATCCATACTATAGTTGCTTCGCGCTACACATATAATAACGGTAATAACCTGTCATATGATCTGCAAGCTACAAAAATGTAGTATGAGTACCAAACATGTGGTACTTAGTTGGCAACTGTCGAATGAGCTCCAAAGATAATGCAAATATAAATAACATAAAATAGGAATGTAAACTACACCCAAAATATCTATAATACCACATAGTAAGGCTAATGAGACAATGAGGATGAACTATCCTTTTCTAGCATACCGACGAATCTAACCACTATAACTATACCACTGGACAATATATGAATAAGAAAAAAAGAAGGATATACATACGTACATATATATATATATATGTATACAAGGCCAAGGAATAGATATACAACATGAATAATGAAAGAAGAGGTGGATATATGATAATACCATAAGTACTATAGATCGGTACATATACATAAAAAAAGCTAACCTAAAGTACCACCTAAGGTATTTATACTAACATCTTAAGGCCTATAAATCATAGCAGGAACTAGTTCTAACAAATTCAGGGTCTAAAGCCATAATGCCTAACCATGGGATAATCATGCGAAGTAAAATAACCATAAGAGAAAGCGATCAAAATTATACCTTAAATCTCAACACCAAATGAATAATAAATCTATTATGAACTAGCCATACTAATAATAACAACAAAAATATTACGTGTAACCGGCTAGTCCGAATAAATAATACCTAACCGACCCTTTCATAACCCACCGTCGACAAAGCCCCAAAAAGTTCAACCAACACTCAACAAACAATAGTTAGTGCTACAAGCAACACCCATACCTATACCTATGCAACCCCCATAAGGCTGATAGATATAGGACATACTAGTGATAGGCAATGCACATGCAAGGATGAATGCTCTAAAATCCACAATACTATAACTAAACCAAGTATCATAATGTAACCCATCATAATCAATTACCGTACTTGAGACAGTGCTTATATCATCAATATCATAATCAGTCGCTGACCTTGAACTGGTGCTCCTATCATCAATATCATAACCAATTATCAAACTTGAACTGGTTCTTATATCATCAACTTCATCATATCCAATACCTCTCTCTCCCCCCTCTCTCTCTATATATATGCATGGTTAGAACCGTCATTAAGAGAGTATAAGTCCATAGAGTCATTATCTGAGGCAAATTTTAGGACTAAATCATCATAAAAGTGTAGAAAGGGTCGGAATCTCTCTCAATCGTGGTAAATAATAGTAGTAAAACTGTGGACTTGAATCTATCTCAATCAAATCTTTAGAAAAGCATTTTTAGTCTCAAAGGCTCATAAATCATTCCTTAATGGTATGATTCACGTTATGAAGAAATCTATTTTAAAAGTGAAAACTGCGAATAAATCTCTTTTTAGGAAAAATAGTAGTAAAACCATATTTTTAGTTGGAATCATACTATTTACCATTTTAGTGATCATGAATGTATCAAATTTCTGTATGCCATCACCAGTATCTAAAAATGCGATCATATGAATCGAAATATCTATAAACTACGGCCATATCCCTTACAAGGATAAACCACTTCCCAAAATCCAGCCAATATCATAAACTCAGCTTTTTTCCCATATAACATATGTCCGACTTAACCATAACATCATAATTTGGTAAAAACCATCATAATTTACCAAGTATCATATTAAACATCATATTAATGGTTGAGTAGTCTCAAATATATCTATTATGATAGCAACCTAGGGTAGTAGGATCATAGAAGCATAATAAGTATTTTATCTTATGGGTCAATTACCCTTTTATCCCCCATACTTGTAAATTAGGCTATGTCATGGTGTTCTATCCAATATTACATCTTAACGTCCCTACCTAACATACAATATATAAAATACACTATCTCATGAAAAAGAGTAGACATAAGCCTACCTCAATGTCAGACCAAAATTCATCAATTGCTCACAAATCATCCGCCATTGCTCTACAATCTCTATATGCTATCACACTATCAAAATAATAATCTACACATCATTACGAGTAAAATGAAACTCATATTGCTATATTCATGATGGGTATAAAAATGGACCACAAAAATGGGTTCATAAATAAAAGGGATAAAACTGTAATTTTATTTTTGAAATATATTCCCCATACTAATAATAGTATACAGCTGAAAACCCAGGAAAAAATGAGATAAAAACAAGGTTCAAATTAAAGAAAACTATTTTCAAGCTTTACTATAAAAAACCTCCAAAACCTATTTTGAATTTGTTTTGAAGATGAAATCGAGATAAAAATAATAATTATAAGATCAAAAAACTTACCCAGGAAAGAAATCTTAAAAAATCCTTTGAAATTGCCCAAATTCAAGCTCCCAAGCCCCAAAAATGGTGAAAAAGGAGTTTTGATTCTTAACATAGGTGAAAATTATGAAAAATAAAATAGAATTTCTAGGGAAATAGTAAAAATATAGTTATAAATTTATTGAAAAATATTATACGAGAAAAACTCATAAAAAATCATCAAAATTGGAGCTTCCTAGCTCCCAAAATGTTAAAAATACAAACTTAGGGTCTTATACTCAGTGATGGTCGCTTAAGAGACACTTTGGTCATGTAAGCGACTAGATAAAAGGGTAAAGATGTTACTTAAGCTACCAAAATTTCACCTAAGAGACAATGTCAAATGGTCAAAGGTTCACTTTCACAAACACACCAGCATCAACAAACTGAAAAACTTGTTTTTAACCCTCAGAACTCATTCGGAACCCTTTGAACATGATCAAATTGTGAAATTTGATGGTAAAACACATTTCAAATCCAACAGAATCATTGAAACTTTCATTTGAAATTATTTTGACTAAATATAGAGTCCACACCTGTAGTTCTATTTTTCACAAAATCCGCCTAATAGCCCAAAACAAGTTTGGAATCCTCGAGTCCTGAAGCAAGGGCCCCCTAGCCTAAATCAACATTCCGGATCTAATGACGCTGTCAGAATTCTCATCTGAGACCATCTACTAGGAGTTTTGGTATGATACCAAATCTTGGATAGTAAAAGTTCCAATATAGAAAAATAAGCCTAAAATTCAAACGAACTATTCGATCATCGAACCGACAGTTCTGGCAAGTCATAAATGACCTATAGCCACTGTGTAAAGGCTTGAAACACCGAAAACTTACAAAAACTGAGGAAATGACGTAGAGGGTCATCACAATTTCCACAACTAAAAGGGCTTTAATCAGTAAA
The DNA here is from genome assembly GCA_030864225.1 of Capsicum baccatum var. pendulum. Classification (NCBI taxonomy): domain Eukaryota; kingdom Viridiplantae; phylum Streptophyta; class Magnoliopsida; order Solanales; family Solanaceae; genus Capsicum; species Capsicum baccatum. Next base: position 283,328,964 of record CM061555.1, read on the forward strand.
AGTAAATGGATAAAAAGGATAATTAAAACTCAAAAAAAGATGTACTGGGCCCACATGTATGGAGCACGACTTCCCAAATAACCTCCAATAAGAGAACATTTCCAAGGGATTTTACCATAGGTATCCCTTTTACAACCAACTTCCTTACTTCAATATTAAATAGCCAAAACTCAACCTCAACCACTAGGTGGCCTCCAACTAAACCGAAGAAGGCTGATGCACACAAATCCAAACTATGGCACACTGATACCATATTGGTACCAATACAATTAAACATAAACTCATCAAAGAGAAAGGCCAACCAAGGCACGAGTTATACAACTAACTCTGAATCCAAATATAACCTCCTTTTGCCTTGTCAAAGCTATTATCCACTCCAACCCAAGGAGAAACTCACCTGAGTCCTTTTCGTGCAATCCCATCACACTAACCTTGAAGAACCAAAGTTGATCCACCAAAAATCCATAATGGTAACCATGATAATAAACACATAAAGAGCTACCTGAGAACAAAAATATAGATAACAAAGGTTTGTAGTCTAAGTTGAAGCTACAACTGGTTCGGATAATCCTCGAAACTGCCATCCAAGTACAAAACACAACCACTCACCACTGAATAATCCGCTCTAGGATATCCCACCAACTAAAAATTAAACCAAGCTAAATCTAACTCAACCATACTACTTCTACCGAGTAGATCATATAAAAATCCATGTGATAACTTAAAATTAAGGTCAAGAATAAAGAAACCATTACTGTGCCAACGGGCTACCATCTGAACACCTATCCACTACAAACATCAGAACCCAAGAAGACCGAATAAGTAGACATGGAGTAGGCTTAGCCAACCTATAAATGATATCTTAACTCAGACATATCTGAAAAATAAAAGATGCACCCAACCTCTATAACTTCCAGCTGAATCTTAATACCAAGGCTAAACCACCCTATCTTAACTATCCAAACCAATCTTGTATATATGGGTAAGCATCCACACTTTAAATCTATCAAAACCTCCCAACCACCATTCTAAGGCACGAAATCCAAAATTGAGCCAATAAGTTTGAACTAAGGTCAAATACCCAAATTGACCTCATCGATCAAATCATACATATCCTTACTAAATCATGCCTAAATTAAAACTAAAAATATAGGTGAAAAATAAAATCACAATGAAGGATAAGTCACCATCTGAAAACACAAATAACCAAATTGGTATTTGCTAGAGTCCATGAACTATCAGAGCATGACAACAAACTCACCAGGGCCATAAACCATAGTAGTAATAACGGAAACTCTAGCAACTCTAAGATACACAACCCTAGTTGAGAACTGATCAATCTAATAATCTATCTAGGCAACGAAGACTCAACTATAATATTTATAAATGGTCATGGGAAAGATCACCTATATCCAACTCTCTTAACTCCACTAGAACAAAACCGAATCACGATAAGAAAAGAGTATCCAACTTTACACCAATACTAAGAGAAACCAACACTAGGAGATGAACCCGACAAACCTGAGAGATGAATCCAAGACTTCTCAACATCAACATCAAAATGGCTATAAGGCAAAAAACTAGTCAAATTGGAGGGATGAACCCCAAACTAGTCATCCTAAAAAATTGTTTACATAGAGAGAGATAGCCTATACTAAAACATACGTAACCTAAGAGGCAAGCACAATAATCTCAAATCCAAAAATGGACAATTTAGCCAATTGCCATTTCTAGAACCATAACAAAACCATGGAAGGACAACTTACCTTCACTGCCATAATCAATTCCACAATTGATCTAGCATGACTAACAAAAGAGGAAACAACCGATCTCACCTCACTACAATAGAGAAAGCATCCAGCCAAACTTGTCATCTAAGCCAACAAATAAGAATCACAAGAAAGAAAATTCTAACTAAATAATGCTAAACTAACGATCTACCAAGAGAGGATCAATTAACTTTAAACAATAACAATAATAATAACAATAGTACACATATTAGTATCAGGACTAATTGGTACCAAACATGAACATCAATAACAAATACCACTCTAGGGCTGTAAAAAAACCAATATGCCAGGGTAAATGGGACTCGAACTCAAATGCTACACCTATAGGGAAAATATCAATACTGATCTACTCAATCCACTACTAATAAAATCATCTCTGGGGTAGTCATATAATCATCAACTCTATATCAAGGTATACAACAACCAATATAAACCTATAAAGACATATAATCATTAATAGGTACGAGAACCCCAATTCACAAAAATAAAGAGGTACATGAAGAAAATAAAATTACACTAGTCATGGTGGAATCCATTATCACATGCCTGATGTTCCTAAGGGAGATCAAATCTTAAAGGTTACAAACTTGAAATAAGTATCTGAATCATCAACAGAGGTACTAAGTACATTGCCTCTAATTGAAGGTGTCACAACACCATTAGACTGGTCTAAATAAGCTGAATAAATACAAGTCCTATGTCGAGGACACTCTCTAGACTAGTCACTGATCTATCCTCAGTCATAGAAAATCACTACTGCTCTAACCTGGTGAGGAACATGAGTTGATCCTAACTGGATGACCAACTGATACCGAGGGCATTCTCTACTAAAATGAACATCCTTCCCGCAATCATAACATACCTTTAAATAACCCGAACGGGGGCCTTCTCATAAATAGGAAATCTTAAGTCCAACCTAGACTGGATACCACCCCTGATACCCAACCAAACCAACCATTATATAAGCAGAGTTAGAAGAACTTAAACCATATAATAAGATAGCGTATTTGCCATGTGGTGATTTTAGGATAAGCTTATATCAGAGGCCAAAGCTTATATCTGAGTCCAACCCAACGGTGTCAATCCCACAAATAACCAACTAGTCCAACCCAAACCAAAACCAAGACTATAAGCTAATGTGTTAATATATATATATATACATACATATACATATATATATATATATAATCAATCCATACCCAAGTCCACAGTTGTCCATACAAAGCCTCTAGACCAAATCAAAGAGTACCTGGTCAGGACACGCCCCCGACCATAGCCAAAAACCAAAGTCCATGAGAGACAAAAGTATATATAATAATCAAAGAAATAAAATTGTTGCCTTTAAATCTATGGAATCTCACCACTTTAATCCAACATGGACTGTTCCCAAATTCGATTAATAAGAAGGAGAAGTAATATGGATGATTCCTACATCGCGTGGGGATACAACCACTCGAAGATGGGATAACGGGAGAACGTTAGCAAGTACTCAGGATAAGGATAAAATAATGAAATCCAGTAAAACCAAGTAAACCAACCATATGCATACAAACCATATATTCATAAATATATATAACCATACCATAAAAAAGATCCAGGTTTAGCATTCTTTTAAAACCATTAAACTTGGTATGTGTAGCTTAACAATCCTAGAACCACCTATGTACTATATGGGTCCAGTGTAACCCCCTGAAAAACCTTCGATGCGTGTTGCCACACAAACTTGAGAAACCATAAGAGTAGGGGATTCTCGTGTACCTTTCGCTCTATGATACATATGTACAATGTAATTAGAGAAATCCTATGTACCTCATAGTATCATAAATGAGGTCATCATGACCTATCCTCATGTCGGCAAACATGAGTTTTCAGTGTTCGTCCCTTGGACTCCCACCTTTACGATTTGCTATCACACCCCGCCATTATTGCCCAATTAAATCCATTACCATCTAACCAAACCATTATTCCATTTATTACTAATCGAGCCTATACCTAGTGGTATCATCATGTGAAATATAGATTGTAAGCAATATCCTTAGCCAACCATTTTATGTAAAGGGATTCCCATGTACCTACCGATTACATTATCAAGTTAACTTGGGGTAGTCCCGTGTACCCCGCAAGTGTTCCATTGTTATGTTTTCTTGGGGGAAACCCATGTAACCTACAAGGAAGTTTAATAAACCATCACCACAACCACCAAACCTTACCATTTAAAATAGTTCCAAAAACATTAAACCATTTATACCATTCATACCATTTAAACAATGTAAAGTAATACAAATCTATTTAGGGTTCCATTACCAAACCATACCATGCAATAGTTCCAATGAAAGTTCAACAATAGAGTAAAAACATTCTCTTACGCATTTTATCAAACATATTGAAGGCATATCTTTACCAAGACCAAAACCAAAGTATGATTCATCAAATTTATGGTTACCCATGATATATTTGTTAAACCATAACCCACAAGTACCCATATATGCAAACCATCACAAAAAATATGTGAAAACATAGTTTAAAACAATACCCAACAATATGAACCAAAACCCTCAACATAAGTTTAAAATCCACCATATATAATTAATAATCAATGTTTAAAATATATTAAAACATGCCATTAGTTCGAACTATCAATGAGGAAAGGAGTACATGCCTTATACAAGAAGATATCCAAAGAGAAACTTGACTCTTGAGACCATTGAAGAACAGTTGTTGAAATCCTAGCCTCCAATCTTTAAAAGTGAGTTTGAGAGAGTATTTTGAAGTGTTTCTATTCTTCTAAGTGTGTTGTAAGAGGCCACCAATGGTTATATACCATGGGGACATAAGGGTTTGAAGTCGTAAATGTCTGGACTACCCTTATCTTAAAAGATGAAAACCATGTTCTAGGTGGGTACGACTCAACCCCCCTTATTCATACCTTAGGGTACGAGTGGTACCCTAACTCGTACCCAACCCTTCACTATGGTCCACTATACTGACCAACTTATGAGAACACTAGCCCAACTTGTACCTTAGGGTACAAATGGTATCCAAATCATACCCTAAACCGTATCTTGGACAATTTCCATAAGACCAACCAGAAAACATCATATGACTTGACATCATACACCTCATATCCAAACATATGACTAGTATTATGTCAAGCCGTATCTTGGACAGTAACAAAGCCAAAACTACTACCCAACATATGAGTGCTCCATCCCCAAATCATATCTAAGGGTACGATTGGTACCCTTGAGTCGTAACTTACCCCAAAAGTACGAAACCTATGGAACTTTGCAAGGGCTAAGGTTTAGGGTGTTCTATTCTCCCCTACTTAGGATTATTTATCCTTGAATGACGGGTAAGGGCGATAACAAGCATGAGATAACACATTAACACCCATCAAACCTCCATCCAACCAAATTTAGAAAGTAAAGACATAAACCAGAATATAAAGATCACCACATACCCCAAACATAATTTACACCTAAACACCGCCATTCCGACCTCTAACCAAGTTAGAAAAAAAAGATGCTCGAGAAACCATTCCTTTCCATTAATCAAGTTAGAAAACCAAGGTGATATAAAGAACACATACCTTACGCATCAATTTTTGGAATTAAGAACCAATGGAGATACTTGGACTCCATGTCCCTTTCCTCATCCCAAATGGTTTCCTCAAACTTTTGGTTCAACTATAGAACCTTCACCGAAGCCATGCCTTTTTGTGCGCATCCGGTGAACTTACCAATACAAGATCTTCATTGGGACCTCCTTTTAGGACAAGGATCCTGAGATACCAATACCACCCAAAGGAAAAAACTAACAAGGGATCACCCATACTTTTCCAGCACACCGACACATGGAATATCGAATGACTAGAACCTATGCTAGAGAGAAAATCCAATTCAAATTAGAATTTCCCGAAGACATATCATTACGAGAGCTTGAGTCTAGCTATACATAAACCCCATGTTTAAGCCTATCCAAAACTAAAAGGAGTTAATGTAGGCCACCGGGCTCTACTTCTTACATCTATCACAAAACACTATTCTGCTCCATCACTATTATAATAGAAAACCTTAAGGAAAGGACATGGGAAAACCATAGCCAAACATTTATAACCAAAATCCCCAACACATAGTTGAAAACCAAAAACTATACTACCGTTATGCCATGAAAACATTATATAAAACATGCCTCCCCTTAGAGTCCACTGCTAGAATAAATATTTTAGATTAATCCTCGACCTTTATCCTATGACACCTATAAGCACAATATTTGCTCTATTGGGTCTTACCATGGATGTATACAAGGGATACTTGGTTTTCCTATATCCAAAACCTTATTCATCCATATGCTACCTAGAGCTTAGTATAGTCGTACAAACCCCATATCTAACTCATCCAATGACTAAACCCCTTAATCCATCTGTTCAACCTAAACCTTTGGCCTATAAGTCACAAATTTCTCACTATTGTATTCCCTCAGCCATCAACCTTATCTATTCTTCACACCCCACCCAACCTATCAGTTTACCTATACAATGCCCACATTGCTACCCCTGAGCTAACATACTTACTTTACCAAGATCAAGCATCTAGGTTCAATCCTAATATCTATCAACCACCATGTACTACCACCAAAGCAACCTATATAAAATATAGCATATGGTCTACACCACAAGGAGGACACCCTAAAATTCCTTATTCACCCACCAACAACCTATTCATTCCCAAGGTATTGTTCCATTTACACTTCTTTAACTCAACCAAAACTATTATATAAAGAAAGATTACAAATTGTACAATTGTACAAAACAATGCCAATGCCAAACTCAACCTCCCCATCAAGAAATTATCACGAGGGTCATCAGAAAAGACCCCAAGACATTCATGCATCACCAAAACTGAATGCAAAGAAAGACCTTCTGAGTTAGAACCTTTAACCTGGACCAAATATTAGAGACACCCCTTCGAGACCAGTCTCTGAGTTCTATGATATCAGGTAACCTTTTCTGTTAATAGCTAGGGAACCATGCTCTCATCCCATAACCAAATCAGTAGGGAGTTTAAAGATAACCTACACAGCCCCAACAATTTAATAATGCATAGCTTGAGTGTGACTAATCCATCCCCCGAATGACATTGAAATCCACCATAACTGAGTCAAACCAATTAACAAAGACCAACAGATACCACACACCCCTATAGACTCTTCTAGCAATCACAGAGTAACTTATCGAGATAGAAATAAAAAAAGAGAAGAATCTAAAACAACTATAGGACCAAAAACAAAAAACACAACCACAAATGGTGTCGTATTAGAGAGATGACCCAGACCAAGTAACTAATACACAAAATATAAAAATAGTTTTTGACTTAACAGTATCAGCATCCAAAGATGCCTCAGACTCTTGAGGAATAATAAGAGCATTGAGATGATCTCAACTAATGTTAGAACTAGATGCAACACCCCTGCTGCTGGAGCTAGAAAAGTAGTAACTGGTGTCCTATTTTCCCAAGTAAAAATCATTATGAGACACTACTAATGCATATGAACCAATTGACTATAATTAAAATAATGATTCCTCCCTTTCATGCAATAACCACAGTGCGACCGACTATAAAATCTACAAGAAGGATGGGATGATACGAATTGGGCTCTACTTGCCTGATATTACGCACCTTGTGCCCTAGAAGTATTACTATTCTAAAAATACTTGTCTCCCAATGGCTTCGGGTAGGGAGCACTAGCCATAGAATAGGATTTTGGAACCACCTAACTCTTTCTCTTAGAATATTTACCATCATACCCTTGGTCTCCCTTTGTTCAAAAAATTGAGACCACTTACCTTGCCTATTTCCCAAGCATGCCTTATTCCTCCTGGTACCAATAAGATTGGACTGGCGTGATAGATCTGTCACTATCTGATTCAATAGATTAAAAGAATAATAAAACTCAGAATTGGTAACCTCTCCATAGGGAAAACCAAAAGTTGTGACCCTTGACTGGGTCTATGTCTCATGAGTTGGACTAGATCCATCCATATCGTCTTTGAGTGGGATAGATAAGTCTCCATGAACTTTAGATCGGATATAGGACATGATATAAAAGATGAGAGAAGATTATCTGAAAGATAAAGCAAAGAGGATTTAGGGAAGAGTCAAGACCTTGGACTCCATAGCCCAAAAGTATAACAACAAGAAAGTGAAACATTCCTAAATGCCTTATCGCCTCCTGATTATAAGTTTGGTGAATAACACACCCATAAGCAAGACTCTACTCAACATGGATTTGTAAACACCCCATGACACCAAAACCTAGGCTCTAATACCAACTTTACACTATCCAAACTGGGGCCTTGTCGTAGATGGGTAATCTCAAGTCCAACCTAGACTGGAGACCACCCTCGATACCAACCCAACTAATTATCATATACCCTGAGTCGAATAAAACCTGACCATATAACAAGATAGCATATTTACCGTGTGATGAGTTTCAGATAAGCCTATATCCGAGGCTAACCCAACCAAGTCAATTCTACCAATAACCGACCAATCCAACACAAACCAACACCATAAACCAAAAATAAGACAATAAGCCAATATATATTACATAATCAATCCATACTCAAGTCCACAGTTGTCCCTACAAAGCCTCTAGACTAAGCCAAAGAGTACCTGGTCGGGACATACCCCTGACCATTGTCAAAACCAAAGTCTATGGGAGACAAAACAATATAAAGTAATCCATGACATGAAATAGATACCTTTAAAACAATGAAAGGTCTCCACTTCAATCAAACACCTATTTTTCCTAAATTCAATCAAGGAGTAGGAGGAGTAATATGTATGATTCCTACATCGCGTGGGGATATAGCCACCTAAAGATGAGTTAGAGGGTGAATGCTAGCGGACACAACCCAAGCCCAGGCCTTGTCATAATGGGCATACCAAGTCCAACTAGGATAGAAGACTGCTTACTATTACCTGACTCAACTACATATGTACAACCTTAGATAGGCTGAATTTTAAAAATATAACAAGATAACATTATTGTTCTTATGAAGACTCTGGTATAGGGTAACAATTGTGGCCATCCCAACAGAGTCCAATGGTACCACACAACCATCCAACCATACCTAACAAAACCATAGACCATAAACCAAAGGGAATACCTAAATATAATATGAAAATCAATCCCAAAATGTAATATGATAGAAAAGTGAGAAATCATGTCTGATGATGCCAACCTTAATATCAATACAAAAGTTAAGGTTGACACTTTTATCGATCCCGCCCATTCCAACCCCCAGAAGTACCACAAAAACTCTATCCAAAAGTGTAAACAAATCCAGTAGGGACATGCCCCTAACTATGGCCAAAACCCATATCCAAAATAAAAGAAAAATATCTAAAGAAATCTATAACATGAAATGATGCCTTCCGAAAGTATGAAAGCCCAACACTTTAGTGCAAATGCTGATACCAAATTTGTGTGCTAAACAAGAGGAGTAGAATAGTCAATTCCTGCATAGTATGGGTACACAACCGCCAGTAGACAGGATTAGAAAGTGACCGCTAGCTTGAATCTTAGGATAAGGATAAAATAATGCCAGTCCTAAAGCCAAGTAAAACCATCTATAATTCATACAACCACACATATATAAGTGTTGAGAAAAGGGACCGGGTTTAGCATAGACTTAAAACCTTTACCTTGCTGTGTAACTTTGCCATCCAAACCACCCACGAGCCATGTGGGTTCAACTCTCCTGATGAAAGTGCCTAGTGCATATAGCCATACGACCAGGGAATATCCCATGGGATGACTAGTACATCCCCCAATATAAAATATGACACACACATATGGTCATCAAGACCTCTCATATTTGAAAATATGAGTTTTTGGTGTTGGTTCCCTGGGGACCGCCGCCTTCCACAGCTTAGATACACACCCCACCATTAATGCCAAATAAAACAATGTCCAAACAATCCATTTTCCATTTATTAACCAAGGAAAATATTGGTGGTATCATCATACCGCTCCTTACTTGCAAGTAATATCCATAGTCAAACCATTTAGGTTAAGCGGACCTTAGTTGCCCTTCCAATAGCTATATTAAATCTACTTGGGAGACTTGTATGTTCTCCACAAGAATAACCATTTAGCCTTTAGCCTTTTCAAATTATTTAAACCATGTATAAATCCTTTATCACATTTAAAATATGCAGAAGTCCCATTAAAAGAAGTCAATGCAATGAACATAAAATATCTTTATAAATATATTATCAAATACCTTGGGGGAATAATATAATCAAAACCAATTCCAAAGAACATTAAAACATTACCATGCAATTCAATTGTCTAAAACCACCATTACTGCATATAAAAGAATAATTAAAACCATAACCAAGCATTTAGTATTAAAACCCCCAGATAATAGCTGAAAACCATAATCATGAAAAAGTATGACCATGAAATCAATCTTGTAAACCATGTCCTTAGTTGAAATTACAATTAAGGAAGAGAATCATGCCTTATATCAAAGAATTGATGGAAATAAATCACTAAGACAAACCCCAAACTAATCCGTAATATTAAACTCTAGCCTTCTTGCCCCAAAAGCTCTTGAGATAATTATGAAGTGTTTCGAAATAGTTTCTAATTGTTAATGAATAGAATAATAGGGTAAATAATCTCCTAAGTGTCTTAGAAATCATGGGGTCCTAGTTAATATAAGTAGGGTAATCTCTAGAATACCTTCACTTAAATCTCTTAAAAACCCATCATAGGGATACGACTGACCTATACGACTCATACCCTCCTATACGATCGGTGTTGTAATGCCATGATTCTGTACCCCAGATGCTATACAGTGCTTACAATATCAAAAGACAATAAGATAACTCATGACTAATATCTGTTATGAGCACTAAATAATAATACTGTGATAAATACAAAAAAATAAGTTGAAATGCAATAAGGTTCAAAATTTGTAAATAATGATAAAGTGTATCAACTAAAATAATAATCTATAAAACTGAACACTGTCTATAAACTAGTCTAAAAAGCCTATAATCTGATACTATCTAATAGTGGAGTTAATGGGACAATCCACCAACTAACTCCATATAGTGAAATACTGAGTCTACTGTAATAATGAAATAAAATAATTTCTTAGATAGATGAGAACTTACTAATAAATCTACTGATGGCTGAATTTGGATCTATCTATTTGCGGTCAAGAACCTGAACGTTTAAACCTATGATATAAGACATCATACCACAAAGAAAGAGTAGGTGTTGTATGTGTAATGTACTGGTATTCTTGATAGGGTAAGGATAAATGCTAGGGTTTATAGACATAAGCAATAACTAACTGAATGATAAGACAAACTAAACATGAGAGTACGTAGATAATCTGAACTACTATAAATACTGAGCATGCAATACTGTTCATATATATATAATGTAACTAATCGTTTCTGAAGCTAAGTACTGAGTTCCGATATTGAGTAACTAATAATATGAGTTACTGATACTGATTAAATGTATTTGACAGTCCTAATTTTATATAACTGAATTGAGTTCTATTTTGAAGACTAAAATTGAAACTATGGGAGGTAATCATCTAACCGACATGCCCCAAATAAGATAAGATAACTGAGTTGGGGTCCAATCTGTAAACCCAATTAGAAGGGTTTCAGTACCGTGCCATGGATAAAGACAAGATGAAAGTTACCTTTATCTGCTAGGTACTCTAATGAAAATGGTGAAACCCTTATCTGGAAGGTTAAAACACCTCATCAATACTTAAATGGCAGGTTAATTTCTCAACCTACGCTGGCTACATAGTTCTAAAATATCAAGATTGATTCTAAGGGCAAGACCCTTTACTGGTAGGTGAGTCCCCATCCTTGGGTTTACTTGGTGGTGAATCCTACTCCCAACTGAAAGACACTGAACTGAGTATTCTAAACTGACTGGACTAAGACTTAGTTTATTGAGTTTTCTCGAGTTCTATAATAGAGAAAGTACCACTGATCGTAAAGAGATTGGTACTATTTCATAACAAACACTGGCTCTAGATAAACAACTAAATTGTCGGGTATTAAATACCCCCAATACTCGATAGCATGAAAAGTAAAGCATAGCATAATCTTGAAAATATAATAATGGCTACTTGATCACAATCCACTCATTGAGTAATTTTTGCAAACACTTGTAATGAATGTACTCATACATGAATGGAGAATACACGCTATCATGTTATAGTGGCACTATTTTATTCACATAGGCATTTTATCAAACACATGGGGAGGATGCTTAGATTATACAATAATCAACACATATAGTTATCATGGCTACATAAATCAACTTGCAAATTGAAGGGTTTATCATGAAGATCATGTGATTCAACACATAAAATGATTAATTTCATAAAATCTTGTAATTTAATCAGGAACTAAAACCCAACATTAACATAAACGTGAATTCAATTCAATTCAAGCATAAAAGTTCATAATTCAGCAATCTTGTAGTTAGAAAATGGATTCATGGACTCTATGGGTGAAAGTAACCCATATATGAACTCCTAACATACCTTGGATTGTCAATTCTTGAAGACTGTTGAAGGAATTCTTAGGCTTGTTCTTAATTTCTTGAAGCTAGGGTTTGTTTTCTTGAGAGAGAATGCCTTTTTGATTTAGGGAAAACTATTATACAATGAGTTTAAAATTTTTGTAGGGCTTAAATATCAAACCTGGTGAATTAAAATTATGGGAAACGACCAATTTAATCCTCGATGACACTTTCGATTTCAATTGAAAATTTCCAAAATTACCCTGGCGCAACGCCGCGCTATCGCCCCATGTCACTAGAAATTGACATCTGAGAATTTTTATTGTGGTGCTATGAAGCACAATCATTGTCCCTCAGTGGAAACTAACAACTAGGAACTGGGATATCAGTGTAATGCATAAGGATCGGACGAAACACTGGAAAATGATAATTGGAATTTTCGCTGGTGTCGCTATGCGGTGGTATCTTTGAGCTTCACTGGAAATTGCCAAAAGACATTTGACCTAGCTCCGCGATGTGCCGGAGTGCTAGTTGGCACACTATATTCAATAAATTTGCCATAACTCTTCGCTCGGTTATCAGATATGGGTGAATTTTATATCATTGGAAAGCTAATTGAATTTCCTACGCAATTGTAGGATCTAAATTAAGAAATACTGAGTATTTCAAAAAAAAATTATATCGGATAACACATGAACTGAGAGTTAGGTTAAGCTTGAGAAATATTGGCTATTACAATATCTCCCCTTTGAGAATATTCGTCGTGGAATGAGACTAATTAAGCTGAGAAACATTGATATCCTGAATTTACATATGGAACACGCATATCTGATGCATGAGTACATGAATGAACTACTGATAAACTAAGTTCATATATTGAGAATGCATATCTGATGCATGGAATACATGACTGAAGCTACTGATAAGATGAATTTTCATACTGATCATGCATATTTGATGCATGGGTACATGACTGAACTGATTCATGAATGCATGACTTAATATGCAACGGTAATTGATACCAAGTTATAATTTTAGCTGAACATAAAACTGAGTAAATCTAAGAAAGACTGTTACATTAAGCTAGATCGGAGGTTGCAGAGAAGAGGTGAGGATACTTGGTCCGCATATCTGCTTCTGCTTCCCAATTAGCTCCCTCTATAGACTGATTCTGCCAAAGAACTTTGACTAAGGGAACTTCTTTGTTCCTCAGTCTGTGAATCTGATGATCGAGGACCTAGACTGGAACTTCTTTGAAAGACAGATCATTCTAAATATTTACATCCTATAAGGGGACTATGACTGCTGGGTCACCAATGCATTTCTTTAGCAAGGAGACATTGAATACTGGATTTACTGAAGTTAGATTTGAAGGCAACTCAAGATCATAAGCTACCTTTCCAAAATAATTGAGAATTTCATATGGACCGACATATCGGGGACTGAACTTTCCCTTCTTGTCGAACCTATTTACCCCCTTATGAGAGAGATTTTCAAGAACATAAAATCACCAATCTTAAACTCGAGATCCTTTCTCCTCACATCTGCATACAATTGTTATCAGCTATGGGCATCATTAAGTCTCTCTCTGATCATCTAAACCTTCTCTAAGGCATCAACTATTAAGTCAGGCCCTACTACTGTGGCCTCACCTACCTCAAACTAACCAATTGGAGATCTACATCTCATACCATAGAGAGCCTCAAATTGAGCCATCTGAATACTTGAATAATAGTTTTTATTATATGCAAACTCGATAAAATGCAAATAGTAATCCAAACAACCCTTAAAATAAACAACGTAGTCTCTTAGCATATCTTCTAAAGTATGAATGGTCCTTTCTGCTTGACCATCTATCTGAGGGTGGAAGGCTATACTGAGATAAACTTGGGTACCTAGACCCTTTTGGAAAATTTTCCAGAAATGAGAGGTAAACTGGGTACCTTTATCTGAGATAATAGATACTGAAACTCCGTGTAACCTGACTAACTCTTTGATATAGAGTTTGGCATAGTCCTCGGCTGAATAGGAGGTATAGACTAGTAAGAAATAAGCTGATTTGGTCATCCTATCTACAGTAACCTATATAGAATCATGTTGATGGTGAGTACGAGGCAAACCCGTCACAAAGTCTATGTTCACTTCTTCCAATTTCCATGTAGGAATAATGAACTCCAGCATGGACCCCCTAGGCTTCTGGTGCTTAATCTTAACTTACTGACTTGCAGAACATTTAGCTACAAATTCTGCAATATCCCTCTTCAGCCCACTCCAGCAATAGATATCCCATAAATCATGGTACATCTTAGTGGCCCCGGGATAAATAGAGTAACGCGCACCATACGCTTATGCAAGAATTAATTGCCTCAAGTCATCTATAATTGAAACACATAGCCGACCCTGGCAATGCAAAATAACATCTCCTTCTTAGGAGAAAACCTCTATTTTCTGATCTTTGACTGACTATTTCAGCTTAACAAGACTGGGATCTCTATCTTATTTTTCCTTCACCTCAGAAACTAGAGAGGATTCTGAACTGTTCTACACCCATACACTACCTTGTGCTAAATTGACTAAGAAAACACCTAGTCGGGTAAGCTAATGAACTTTCCGAACTAACTTCTTATTATCATCCTCAACATGAGTAACACTACCCATAAATAATCTACTGAGAGCATCAGCCACTATATTGGCCTTGCCCGAATGATAAAGAAAACTCATATCATAATCTTTTAATAACTCTAACCACCTTATCTGATGCAAATTTAAATCTTTCTAAGAAAAGACATACCGTAAACTCTTGTGATCTATAAATAAATCTAGATATACCCCATACAAATAGTGTCGCCAAATCTTTAAGGAAAACACTTCAATTACTAACTCAAGATCATGAGTCAGATAATTCTTCTCATGGGTCTTAAGATGTCCAGATGTGTAGGATATGACCTAACCTCTCTACATGAGGGAAAAAGCCAAACGTACTCTGGATGCATCACAGTACACAACAAACCCATCTAACCATCTAGTAGTATAAAAACTGTGGTTGAGGTGAGTCGAGTCTTCAGCTCCGAAAAACTCTTCTTTCAAGAATCTGACCACTAAAACTGGACTTTTTTCTGAGTCAATCTAGATATGGGGGATGAAATAAATGAAAAACCTTCAACAAACCAACGATAATAGGCAGTTGAACCTATGAAACTCCTGATATTTAATGGAGAGATGGGTCTAGGCCAGTTTCTCACCACTTTGTCCATTTGAGAATCAACTCTAATACTATCACTGGAAATAGTATGACCAAGAAACACTACTGACCTTAGCCAAAATTTGTACTTACATAATTTGGCGAACAACTGATGAGTTCTTAGGGTCAAAATCAGGTGGTCTGCATGATAATTCTTGCTACGGGAATAGACAAGAATGTTATCAATAAAGACTATGATGAACATATCCATGTACTTCTTTAACACGTGGTTCATTAAGTACGTGAAAGCTACTGGGGTAATAAATCTATGAATTAATTTACTACTGGATGCTACACAGTGCTTATAATCTTAAGGGACCACAAGCTAACCCATGACTAATACCTGCTGCAATAATTGAATAATAATACTGTATAATACTAAAATTAGGTAGAAACTTGCCATAAGGTTCAAAACTGTAAATAAATTATGATTATGGTACATCAATAACAAAACTAAATATCTGTGTATAAATACTCTAGTATGAAAAGCCTCTACTATCTGAATAAGGAGTTGATGGGACAAGTTCCCAACTAACTTCTACTACTGAAATAAACTAAGTATTGAAATATTGTAATGATAAATCTATCCTCGAACAATGAGGACTCACCACTAGTCTTCTGTTGATGGATTAAGCTACTAAGTATGATCGAGAGCCCATGCATCTAAACCTATGATATGAGATATCATAGCACAAAAGAAAGGTATGTGTTAGTACTTTGAATATACTGGTATGCTAAGTGAGGTAGGCTAAGACGCATGGGTTCATATGCAGGAACAGTACTGACTGAATAACATGAGTATAACTAAATGAGAGTACATCCATGAAATACCTAAGCTGTAACTGGAGTTATGATAACATTGGATACTGAGTTATGAATTACTAACTTACTAATATCTGAGTTTACTGATACTGTATTACTATTAATTAAGTGACTGTGCCTGACATTCGTGATTCTGTGGAACTATTCTAAGTTCCATACTAAACTGAGTAATTGTGTCTAACAGTCCTAAATTTTGTAGAACTAAACTGAGTTCTATTCTGAAGACTGAAATTGAGACGGTGGAAGGTAGTTATCTAACCGACATGCCCCTTTCTAAATAGATTAGGGTCCAACTACAGCCCCAGTTGGAAGGGTGTCAGTATCGTGCCACAAGTAGAGACAAGTTGTGAGTTAACCCTCTCTAATAGGAAGCTCTTTCGTCAACCCTCACTGGCAGCAAAACTCATGTGAGATGTATTAACCCAAAATCTGGCAAGAAGATATCTCAACCTACACTGGCTACATAGTTCTGTAAAGCAGGGATTGCTGCTAAGGGTCAAACCTTCTGTTGGCACGAATGCCCCTATCCTTGGGTTAGCTCGGTGATGAATCCTACTCCTAAAAAATAGACACTGAACTAATTTCCTAGTTCATACTAGGATTGACTGAATTATTACTGAGTTTACTTAGTTTCCCTTAAGTCTTGTAACTAACTGAGAGTACTACTGATCATGACATGATTGAGATTATTCTGTAACTGACACTGGATCTAGGTAAATAGCTAAATTGTCGGGTATAAAATACCCCTAGGACTCGATAGCATGAAAAGTAAAGCATCACATAACATTGCATAGCATAAAAATGTACACTTGTTCATAATGCATCTATAGAGGCATTTTATCAAACAAGTGCATGGCATGAACTAGTATACATACTATAATGATATATTGTTATTATCACATTCACATGAGCAGTTCATCAAACACTTGGATGACATAGTATATGCGTATAATACTAAACAACATGTGAGCATCATGATTCAATTCCAAATTCACAATTCCATGGGTTTCAACATAAATTCACATGACAAATCACATATATCAATTAATTCTACATCAATCTTGTAATAAATCATGAAATTGAAAACCCAATTAAAATAATACTCATAAATACACTTGAATTTCAAAGTATGAAAAACATGAAATCAATCTACTCGAAGTTTAAAAGAATTTCTTGGACTCCAAGGGCGAAAGAAAGCCTTGGATGAACACTTCACATACCTTGGTTGCAAAATTCTTGAAGAACAATGGTGAAATCTTGAGCCTTGACTTTGAAATTAAATCACCTAGGGTTCTTGTTCTTGAGAAATTTAAGAGAATTTAGTGTATTTGTTTAATGAGGGATGAATCTTGCATTTTAGGGCTTAATAAGGTGAGCAAAAGACCCAAATACCTCCAAGGATGCAGTTTTTTAATGACTAAAAACTTATTTAGTGACATACAGGCTGGCATGCTGCGTCATTGGCATTGAAGTGATGGACAATGTGCCATATTGAGTCCGCATTGGTTTACTGGAATTTTCTCTGGGAGATGGGGAAAAATACTCATCTACGCGATAGGTGATGTGGCACATTGAGATCGCATCAATCCGCTAGTTTTAGCTTTCAAATATGTTATAAATGAAGTCTGAAAAATCTAAAACTTGTCCGAGAACACCTACTAACATTCCTGATCATGATTCAATGTAAAAATCATTACTTTAAGGTCATGAGGGTTGTGAAATAGAATCACCAATCTACAATGGCTAAAATAACGCTAAGTCTGAATACTTGGCTAAAGTTTTCTAAGTCTGGGGACCCCTTAACAAGCTTTGAAGGACTGAGTTAAGCTTATGATTTTACGGCGTCTTACAGGAACTGACGCAAGACTGGGGAGTTTCTGCATTAGAGTCTTTGACTCCCAAAAGATGATAGACACACCCCTTGGATATCATTTTTCTTGCTCTAAGGTATGAAATTAGCTAACTCATAAGTGCTGTAGTACTACCCCTTTATTTAATTATTGGTTTATTTGGAAACTAAAAATAAACAATTTTCCTTCTACAATCACCTGAGGCATAGAATGAATAGAGCCAATACATGTTGACAATGACGTTAAAATCTGTCATCTCTAATTCTACTAAGTTTGTTGAAGTGACTTTTTGAGATATCATAATCGGATAGTTCATGTATACCCGCCGAGCTATGTTAGACTGACCCACTGCGGTAGAGACTAAGAATGGTTCTGTTAAGACTTTTTGTTTGACTTTAAAGTCAACTGCTATGTAAGTAGTTACGAAAGATAGAGAAGCTCTTGGATCTAATAAGGTATAAACATGTAAATGAAAGATTTGTAACGTACTAGTGACCATGTCAGGAGAACTTTCATAATTTTGTCTGGACTGAAGTGCATAGAGCCTATTTGGGCATTGGTACTGGTGGCACTAAAAGTGGCACCTTGCTGATTTGGGTGACCAGACTGAGCTGAAGGATGATTATACTAACCCTGAGAACCTGACTGAGGATAATCCTTGACTCTGTGTCCTGGGTTGCCACACCCGAAACAAACATCACTAGCATCTTTGCAGACACCTTGGTGGTTTTTTCCACATTGCTAACATAGAGGATTTGTTCGAGCACTGCTGACACTACCCTTAGATTTAGTGCCTGGTTCTCTATCTTTATTACTTTTTATGAACTTAGGAACTAGAGCATTGGCTAAGGACGAAGCTGGAACTGAAGACTTTGCTCAAAACTGGGAACGGTTACCACCCTCTGACTTAGGCTGATTAAAATTGAAGCTACCTATTGTAGATCTCTTGTTCTACCTCTCTCCCCCTCTATGATATTAGCCTCTTCTATCTGCTGAGCATGAACCATAAGCCTGGATATGTCAATACCCTTAATCAACATTACTATTCTGCATTCCTTAACCACACTATCTGATACCCCGATACGAACTTGTTCATTCTGTACCTACTGTTTGCCACTACATGTGGAGCATACCTGGCTAACTGAGTAAACTTGAGGGAACACTATTTCACACTTATACTGCCCTGCTTGAGATTGATGAACTATAACATCTTGGATTCTCTTAGCTCTAAGGGAAAGAATCTATCTAGAAAGGCAGTAGCAAATCTTCCCACTCTAAGGGCTTTGCATCTATGCCCTTGTCTACCTTCCACTGCTTAAACCACGTATGTGCTATATATTTTAGCTGATAGGCAGATAGCTCAGCACTCTCACCATAAGTCACTTCCATGATGTCGGTAACTTTCTAAACTTTATCAAGGAACTACTGTGGATTCTCTTCTGACTTAGATCTTGAGAATAAAGGAGGATTCATCAGGGTGAAGTCCCGAATCCTACCTGTAGCAGTATTGTCCATTAGGTTGGCCGAAACAACAGTTGGCCATTTATTCTGAGCTGCTACGAAATTGGATAGAGTAGTGAATACAACTCTAAATTCTGCATGAGAGACATGCTCATCCAGGGGATCTGCCAGAATGGGTTGAGGTGCTGACTGATTCCCGATCCTTCTTTTGTTAGTTTTTTTTGGAGGCATGTTTTATAAATGAAAGGAAGAAATGGATTAGGCTGGGAGTTTTACTGGAATTCTTTCCCAATCGTACAACATAAATACTAAAAGAAGGGATACTTTTCCTAAAACATCTCATAGTCTCTTGTCCATAAGTATGGCGTGCTACACACCCATGCATAAGACTTACTAGATATGACTTTTAGACTTCCTAGGACATTAATGAACCTTATGATCTGATACCAAGTTTGTAATGCCCCGAGTCTATACCTTGAATGCTACGCAGTGCTTATGATCCTGAAAGGCCACAGCTAACCCATGACTGATATATATTGTGAGCACTAAACTATAATACTGTAATAAATATTGAAAAATAGGATGAAATACCATAATGTTTATAATATTTAAATACTGATAAAGTGTATTAATCAAAATAACAATCTGTAAAACTTAACACTGTTTGAAAACTAGTTAGAAAAACCTATAATCTAATACTGTCTGAAAGTGGAGTTGATGGGAAAATCCCCCAACTAACTCCATCTACTGAAATACTGAGTCTACTATCATAATGAAATGAAAGAATATCCTATTTAGATGATGACTTACTACTGAATCTACTGCTGGCTGAATCTGGATCTATCTATGTGCTGTCAGGAACCTGAGCGACCGAACCTATGATATAAGACATCATAGCGCAAAGAAAGAGTATGTGTCAATACGTGGAATGTACTGGTATAATAGATGAGGTAAGGCTGAATGCAAGGGCTTGTCTAATCTATAACCCCAATTAGAAGGGTATCAATACTGTGCCACGGGTAAAGATAAGTTGATAGTTACCCTCATCTAGCAGGTACTCTAACGAAAATGGTGAAACCCTCATCTGGCAGGTTAAAACACCTCATCAACTCTCAACTGACAGGTTGATGTCTCAACCTACGCTGGCTGCATAGTTTTGGAATGCCAGGATTTCTTTTAAGGATCACACCCTTTACTAGAAGGTGAGCCCCTATCCTTGGGTTCACTCAGTGTTGAATCCTACTCCCAACTGATGACACTAAACTGAGTATTTTGAACTGGACTGGACTTATACTGAGTTTTCTCGAGTTCTAACTCTGATTGAGGGTATGACTAATCGTAAAAAGACCGATACTATTTTATAACTGGCACTGGCCCTAGATAAACAACTAAATTGTCGAGTATTAAATACCCCCAAGACTCGAAATAATGAAAAGTAAAGTATAGCATAATCTTAAAAACATAATAATGGCTACTTGATCTCTATCCACTCATTGAGACATTTTAGCAAACACTTGTAATGTATTTACTCATATATGAATGGAGAATAGATACTATCATGTTATGATGTCACTATTTCATTCACATAGGCATTTTATCAAACACATGTGGAGCATGCTTAGATCATAAAGAATCAACACATATAATTATCATGAATATATAAATCAACTTGCAAATTGAAGGGTTTATCAAGAAGATCATGTGATTCAACACATAAAATGATTAATTTCATCAAATCTTGTACTTTAATCATGAACTAAAACTCAACATTAACATGAATTCAATTAAATTCAAGCGTGGAAGTTCATAATTCAACAAACTTGTAGTTTGAAAACGGATCCGTGGACTTTATGGGTATAAGGAAACCATATAGGATCACCAAACATACCTTGGATTGTCAATTCTTAAAGACTCTTGAAGGAATTCTTAGGCTTGTTATTGATTTCTTGATGCTAGGGTTTGTTTTCTTGAGAGAGAATGCCTTTTTGATTTTTGGGAAACTATTAAACAATGAGTTCAAAATGTTTTTAGGGCTTAAATATCACACCTGGGAGCATTAAAATTTTGGGAAAGGACCAATTTAACCCTAGAAGAAACTTTGAATTTTTGTCAAAAATTTCCAAAATTACCCCCTGGCGCAACGCAACGCTATTGTGTCGTGTCACTAGAAATTGACATCTGAGAATTTGAACTATATTTTAACACGGCACAATCACGGTCCCTTACTATAAACTAACAACTGTTAAATAGGACATCGACATGACGCATCAGGATCGCAATGAAATACTAGAAAATAACAATTAGAATTCTGGCTAGTGGCGCTACGCAGTGGTATTGCGAAGCTTCACTGGAAATTGCCAAATGTCATTTGGCCTGACTTTGTCATATGCCGGAGTGCCAATTGTAATGCTATTTTAACTAAATTGGACAAAATGTTTTTCCCGGTTATCAGAATTGGGTAAATTTTATATCATTGGAAAGCTAATTGAATTTCCTATGCAATGTCAGGCTCTAATTTGAAAAATACTGAGTATTTCAAAATTTTTTATATTACATAAATCATGAATTGATAGTTAAGTTAAGCTTGAGAAATATGGGGTATTACAGGTATCCACCACTTGTATCCAAGCGTCAGTCCTTAGATCAAACACTGTCCAATATATGACTCATCCAACAAAGTTGTAACTACATCATTCGATCTGTACCAATATCCCATATCCTTGATAGAATAAAATACCAAGATAATCAAACACTGCCCACCATACGAGCCCTTGCTATGACTCATACCAAACCCTTACACTCACACCCATATGTCATACCTAATCCAGTGACCAAAACCATCTCACCAACTATCACTGGTCTATATACAACAGGACTGTACCACTCGTACCCCAGCAAATGCCTCGTACCCATGAGTTGTATTAGCTTTGGAGAATGGATTTCTAGGAAATTTGTAAGGGTTAAAACCTAGGAAGTTTTAGTCTCCCACAGTAGGAACATTCATCCTTGAATGACAGATAAGGTAGGGGTAACCACACAAAGAGTCATTTGCATTATCACATATCTCTTTAACAAAGTCTGAAACAAAGAGGAAGAGATGTTAATCTTTCTTTTAACAAACTTAGAATATAAAGATGTGTTCAAGACACATACCTTCTGCACGAATCCCAGGAGAAGATAATAAAAGCGGATACTTAGACTTCATGTCCTCTTTTACTTCTCAAGTAGCTTCTTCCACCTTATGGTTTTTTCATAAAAGATTAATCGAATCCATATCCTTGGGCCGCAACCGACGAACTTGCATATCTAATATCTCTATCAGGACCTCTTCATAAGATAGAGAATCCAAAATACCCAATCATTCCAAAGGAACAATCAAAGCAGGATCATCAAGATACATCCTCAATATAGAAATATGAAAGACCAAATAAACCAAACTTAAGATAAATGGAAACTCTAATTCATAAGCAATATTTCCAACTCTCCGCAAAATCACATAAGGACCAATGAACCGAGGACTGAGTTTCCTCTTTTTGCCAAACTGCACCACTCCCTTCATGGGAGAAACTTTGAGGAACACCCTATCCCCAACCTCAAACTCCAAGTCTCTATGCCTAATATCCACATAGGACTTTTGATGACTTTGGGTAGCTTTAAGCTTATCCCGAATCACCTTGACCTTCTCGATCTCTTGATAAACCAAATCCATACCAAAAATGTCCATTTTTCCAATCTCAAACCACCTAATAAGAGATCTATACTTCCTACCATTCAATGCCTCAGAAGAAGCCATACCAGTACTCAAATTATAGCTATTATTGTAAGAAAACTCCACCAAAGGTAGATGCTCAACCAAATTACCACCACCGTCAATCATATAGGACCAAAGCATATCTTCCAATGTTTGAATAGTTCTCTCTACTTGCCATACAAATATGGATGAAAAGAAGTACTCAAACTAACCTTAGTACCTAACCCTTTCTAAGAAGACCACAAAAAATAAGACGTAAACTACATACCACTATCAGAGATAATAAAAAATGGTACCCCATGTAGCTTTACAATCTTCTAAAGATCAACCCGTGCATAATCCTCTGCCAAAAAGGTAGTTTAAACTGGAAAGAAATGTAAAGACTTGGTCATCATACCAATGATGACCCAAATCAAATCATACTGATTTTGAGACTGAGGAAGATCGGTAATGAAGTCCATCTTGATCACTTCCCATTTCTATTTGGGCAAATCAATTTCTTGATACAACCCTTCTGGTCTCATGTTCTTAACGTTAATCTGTTGACACACCATGCACATGGCCACATAATTAGCCATATCTCTTTTCATGCCATTCCACCAGCAGATCACTTGAGATTATGTTACATCTTATTCGAGCTGAGATGAACAATGTAATGTGAGTCATGCGCCTCATCCAAAACCCTTTGCCACAACCTATCGACATTAGGAACATATAACCTCCCATGGTACTGTAAAGTACCATCACAACTAATCTCAAACACCACTACCTTTTGTCCACCAACATCACCCTTGAATTTCATCAAGACAGGATCCAATACTTATTTGTCTTTAATTTTTGTCCCAAGATATAACCAAATAACTTCTTTCACTATCACACTACTATCCTTAGAGTCAAAGAGATGAACTCTAAGATTAGCTAAGATGTTAATATTCTTCACCAATTCTTGCATGCATTCTTTCACCTAAGCCAAATTATCCATGGATATCCTGCTAAGAGCATCAACAACCATATTAGACCTACCTAGGTGGTAGTAAAGACTCATATCATAATCCTTAAGAAGCTCAAGACAGCTCATCTACCTGAGATTAAGCTCTTTCTAAGTGAAAATGTACTGAAAACTCTTATGATTAGAAAAGATATCCACATGAACACCATACAATTAATGCTGCCATATATTCAAAGCAAACACAACTGCCAATAACTCTAAATCATGAGTAGGATAATTTCTCTTATGTACCTTCAACTACCTAGAAGCATGGACAATCACCTTCCCACGCTACATCAAAATATAACCAAGCCCTATGCTAGGGGATACATCATAATAAACCACAAACCCATCATTTCTTCCGGCAAGGTCAGGATTAGAGCTAAAGTTAACTTATCATTCAACATCTCAAAACTCTCTTCACAAGAATCTGGCCAAGAAAAATTAACCTTATTTTGAATCAACTAAATTAAAGGAGAAACTATCGAGGAAAAGATTTCTACAAACCACCTATAATACCCCATTAATCCTAAGAAAATCTAAGTATCGGATAGAGTCGTAGGCCTAGGCTACCTCTTCACAGAAAAAACCTTCTACGGATCCACCATGATCCCTTCATTAGAACTAATATGGTCTAATAAAGTCAGAATGTTCAACCAAAAATCACACTTAGAGAACTTGACATACAACTATCTGAGTTCTTGACTGATACTGATACTGAAACTGTGGGAAATAGTGATCTAACTGACATGCCCCAATTAATGCATTATAGCTGAATTGGGGTCCAATATATGTCCTGATTAGAAGGTTGTCAATACCGCACCACTGGTAAGGAAAATATGTAATTGACCCTAATATAATAGGTAAATCTAATGAGAATGGTGGGAACCCTCATATAGCAGGTTAAGCCACCTCATCTACCCTTATATAGTAGGCTATGATGTCTCAACCTATTCTGGCTACATATTTCTAGAATGTAAGGATTGCTTCTAAGAATCACACCCTCATATGACAGGTGAGTTCCCACCCTTGGGTTCGCTCGGTGATAATTTCTACTCCCATATGAATAGACAGTGAACATGATTTTCTAAAACTAAACATGGATGAAGTTACTGACTTCTGTTGACTGATGAAATACTACTGATATCTGACAACTAACTGAGTTCATGAGATCAAGGATATTTCCTGAGTCATAAGACTGTCTGAAGTCTAGGGATCATAGCTTGACTGAGAGTATCGTGAAAGCATGACATGGCTCTAGGCATATAGCTAATATTTTTGGTACAAGTACCCCCAGGACTCGATAAAAGGAAACTCACAAAGCATGACAGGCTTGAATACATAATAATCACCATAATGTATTTACTGAAGCATTTCATCAAACATGTGATGGGATTAAGCTTGTACATATATGTGGATTTCATGACAACATGCTAGTTAGGCACTTTTTCTTCATTTAGGCATTAAATCAAACATATTATAGGCATGCTACTTGTAAACATCATTTTACTACAATTAAATATCATGGTCACCTTCTAATTTTATTATTCAAGGATTTAGTCATAGGCTTGCATGAATCTATATCTATAATAATTAAACCCACATAGAAATTATCACCCAACATGGAGTAAAATTTAATTTCTCATTTACCAATGTGAACAACAATAGCCCAATTATGATATCATAAAGAAAATGCATAACTTGAAGTTGGAAAAGGTATTCTTGGACTTTATGGACGAAAGAAGTTCATGAATGAATACGATGCATACCTGGGTTAAGATTCTTGATGTTCTTGAACTTGAAGAATTAGAAATCCCGCAGTTCTTGAAGAAGATTAGATTTTTTTCTTGAAGATTAATGTTAGAGAGAAACCCTAATATTGGTTGTGACGCAATAATGAACCAAATGGATGAAATCAGATATAATTGGTATATATATATGTTGGTGGTAAATAACCAAAATACCCCTTTTAAAATGGCTTTAATTTGCTAAATTAGGACCTGCAATGGCTCGTGCGATGGTCCGTCGTTAGGGCAATGGTCCCTCATTTTGACCGACATATATGGACCAAGAAAAAGGATTATTATCTCAATAGTGACGGTCTAGGAGATGATCAATCGTAAGTTTGAGGATCCATCAACCTACCCGTCGCACCTTATCCAGAAGGTGGCCTCACTATTTCCCTTGTGACGGTCGTGGGTGACGGTCTATCGCTATTTCGATGGTTCGTCGGCCTTACCATCGCACCTGGGCAATTTTTATTGCCTTCCATATTTTGTCCATAACTTTCTCCTCTAATGTCGAATTTTGATGAAATTGGTATAGTTGGAAAGCTAATTCAATTTCCCTACATGACAAAAAGTGGATTCATCTTTCAAAGAAAGTTTGTAACATTCTTGAGATGATTTAAAGTTAGGAAAAGTATGGGATACTGCAATATCTCCCCCTTGAGGTCATTCATCCTCTAATGAGACTGAGTGAGAGGAAAGAATTACTAATGTACATACTGAACATAAATACTAACACATGATCTCATGAGTAACACAACTGATAACTGAACATATCATACTGAACATGCATATCTGATGCATGTGTAACTAATTCATGAATACATGACTGGGTTTTCTGATGAACTAAGTTTCTCACAATAAGAATGCATGTCTAATGCATAATTATATAACTCTACTGATACATGAATGCATGACTAAATATGCAATGATATTTAATACCATGTTTGTGATAAACACTGAACATGAAACTAGGTAAACTTAAGAAGAACTATTACCTTGAGCTTGATCTGAGTCGGAGGAGAAGAGGTAAGGATACTTTGTATGCATATCTGCTACTATTTCCCAAGTAGCTCCATCAACAGACTAATTTTGGCAAAGAACTTTAACTAAAGGGACTTCTTTGTTCCTCAGTCTACGAGTTTGATAGTCTAGGATTTCAACTGGAATCTCTTCATAAGAGAGGCTGTTCTGAACATCGATGCTCTAAATAGGGACTACAAATCCTGGGTCACCTATACATTTCTTGAGAAAATTCACATGGAAGACTTGATGAATTAAGGCTAGATCTGAAGGAAATTTGAGCTCATAAGCTACCTTGCCAAAGAGACTGAGAATCTTAAAGGGACTGATATATTGGGGACTAAGGTTTCCCTTCTTGCCAAACCTCTTTACTCCCTTCATGGGAGAGATCATTAGATATACATGATCACCAATCTCGAACTCGAGATCTTTTATATGAACATCTGCCTAAGATTTTTGTCAGCTCTGAGCAGCCCAAAGCCTTTCTCTGATCAACTGGACTTTCTTTAATGCGTCAAATACCAAGTTAGGACCTATAACTAAGGCCTTAGTAACTTTGAACCAACCAATTAAAGATCTACATCTCCTACCATAGAGAGCTTCGAATTGATCCATATGAATACTAGAATGATAGGTGTTATTGTATGCAAATTCAATCTAAGGCAAGTGGTCATTCCAACTACCTTTGAAATCAATTGCACACAGCCTTAGAATATCTTCTAAAGTATTAATGATCCTTTCTGCTTGACCATCTATCTGAGGATGATAGGCTGTACTAAGATGAACTTGGGTACCAAGATCCTTTTGGAATGCTTTCTAGAAATAAGAGGTAAACTAGGTACCTTTGTCTGAGATAATAGAGAGAGGAACTCCATACAATCTGAATAACTCCCTGATGTAGAGTTTAGCATAATCCTCGACTGAATATGAGATATGGACTGGAAGAAAATGGGCTAATTTGGTCATTCTATCTATGAGACCCAAACTAAATTATGCTGATGACGAGTTCAAGGTAAACCCATCATGAAGTCCATGTTCACTTCTTCCCACTTCCAAGTAGGAATAATGAACTCCTGTATAGGACCACTAGGCTTCTAATGCTCTATGTTAATCTGCTGATATGTCAAGCACTTATCCATAAACTCTGCAATATTTCTCTTCATCCCACTCCACCAATAGACTTCCCGCAAGTTGCGGTACATCTTTGTGGCCCCTAGATGAATAGAGTAGCGCACACCATGCACTTTTGTAAGAATTTGCTTCCTAAATTCATCTATAGCTAGAACACATAGACGACCCTGACAACATAGAACACCATCTCCCCCTTGGGAGAAAACCTCTAGTTTCTAATCCTTGATTGGCTCTTTTAACTTGAAAAGGCTACAATCCCTATGTTGCTTTTCTTTTACCTCGAAAACTAGGGAAGATTCTAAACTACTCTGAACCTATATATCACCCTGCTCTATATCGACTAAGCTGAATACCCAGTCTTGCAAGATGGTGGACTTCCTGGGATAGGTTCTTCTTACTGTCCTTGATATAAGCAAAATTATCCATAGATAGTCTACTAAGAGCATCGACGACTACGTTGGCCTTGCTCGAATGATAAAGGATGCTCATGTCATAATCTTTTAAGAGCTCTAACCACCATTTCTAATGAAGATTGAGATTTTTTTTAGAAAAGACATACTGAAGGCTCTTATGATCCATGAACACATCTATATGAACACCGTATAGATAATTCCTCCAAATCTTTAAGGCAAATACTACGGCGGCTAACTCAAGATCATGAGTAGGATAATTCTTCTTATAGGGTTTAAGCTGTCTGGAGTTGTAGGCTATGACCTGACCATAATGAATGAGGACAAAACAAAAACCCACTTTGTTTGCAAAAAAATACACTACAAACCCATCTGAACCATCTGGAAGAGCTACAACTGGAGCTGAGGTGAGTCGAGTCTTCAACTCCTGAAAACTCTTTTAGCAAGGATCTGACCACTGAAACTTGACTTTCTTCTGAGTGAATCTAGAAATAGGGGATGCAATAGAAGAAAATACCTTAACAAACCATCTATAATAGCTGTCCAAACCCAAGAAACACCTGATATTTGATGGAGAGATAGGGCGAGGCCATTTTTTTACTACTTTGGTCTTTTGAGGATCAACTCTAATGCCATCACCGTAAATGATATGGCCAAGGAATGATACTGACCTTAACCAAAACTTGGCGAATATCTAATGATATCTGAGAGTTTGAAGTACTATTATAAGATGGTCTACATGATCTCGCTCACTGCTGGAATAGAATACAATATCATCTATGAAGATTATGACAAACATGTCCAAGTACTGCTTGAACACACCGTTCATCAAGTCCATGAATGTAGCTGGGGCATTGGTAAGACTAAATAGCATAACATAAAATTCAAAGTAACCATACCGAGTATGGAAAGCTATTTTTGGAATGTCATATTCTCTAACTTTGAGCGGATGATAGCTCGATCTGAGGTATATCTTGGAGAAATAGCTAGCACCCAGAAGTTGGTCAAATAAGTAATTGATTTTTGGAAGAGGATACTTGTTCTTTACTGTGACTTTATTGAGTTGGTGGTAATCAATACACATTATGAGAGAACTATCTTTCTTGGGCACGAATAAGACTAGTGTGCCCCATGGGGAAATGCTGGGTCTGATGAATCCCTTTTCTAAGAGATCCTTCAGTTGATCATTCAGTTCATTAAGTTCTGCTGGTTCCATTCAGTATGATGGAATGGAGATAGCTGAGTATCCAGAAGAAGATCAATACCGAAGTTTATTTTCCTTTTGGGAGAAATTCTTAAAAGATCTTTAGGAAAAACATCTAAATATTTATTTACAACTGAAAGTAATTAAAGTCTGGGATTCTCAGAACTGGAATTATTAACATAAAATAGATGATAGACACATTTTCTAGATATCATTTTCAATGCCCGAACGTAGGAAAAAAGC
Source organism: Capsicum baccatum var. pendulum (assembly GCA_030864225.1). Taxonomy (NCBI): domain Eukaryota; kingdom Viridiplantae; phylum Streptophyta; class Magnoliopsida; order Solanales; family Solanaceae; genus Capsicum; species Capsicum baccatum. The sequence continues at coordinate 283,359,240 of CM061555.1, forward strand.
TGACCCCTGAAAGTGGATACACTACCCTTCCACTCAAGGATGGGTTCATTTGGAAACTAAAACTGGACTATTCTATTTCTACAGTCAAATGTGACATAGTAGAAATAAAGCCAATCCATGATGAGGATGACATCAAAATCAGTCATCTTTAATTCAACTAAGTTGGCTGAGGTGACTTTCTGAAATATCATAACCAGGAAGTTCCTGTATACCCATTGGGCTATGATAGTTTTACCCACTGGGGTAGAGACTAAAGAGGGATCTACTAAAATTTTGGGATTGGCTCCAAAATTGACTGCTATATAAGGAGTGACAAAAGACAAAGAAGCTCCTGGATCTAGAAAAGCAAAAACATGCACATGAAAGATATGTAACGTACTGGTAACCACATCAAGATAATTTTCCTCATATTATCAGGACTGAAAAACATATAGATATTTGGACATTGCCCACTAGTAGCACTACAGGTGTCGTCCTGTAGACTTGGTCGATCGAACTATACTGAGGAGCAATTCTATTGACTCTGAGGACCTAGATGAGGAGAGTCTCTGACTTTATGTCCTGGCTTGCCATATCCAAAACAAATACCACTCCCATCTCTACAAAATACCCTAATGGTGCTTGCCACAAGTCTAGCAAAGAGGATAGGTATGGGCACTACGAACACTGCCCTAGGACTTAGAGCCTGGTACTCTATCTTTTTTACCCTCTCTGAACTTAGGAACTGGAGCACTGGCTAAAGAAGGAGATGGAACTGATGACTTAGGAAAAAACTGAGAATTGTTTCCTCCCTTTGAGTTAGGCTGATCAAAGTTGAATCTATATATCTTCACTCTCTTATTCTATTTCTCCCTCATCTTAATCTTCTACTCCTCTATGTACAGAGCATGAGTCATGAGCCTGGGTAAAGTTCTGTCAGTATTTAGTATGGTAGTTCTGCACTCATTAACCATGCTATCGTTTACCATCGAAACAAACTTACTCATCCTTGTCCTACTATCTGTAACCACATGAGTGGCATATCAGACTAATTGAGTAAACTGAAGAGAATACTCTTTCACTGTCATATTGCCCTACCTAAGGTTGATGAATTCTAGTACCTTATCTTCTCTAAGATCTAGGGGAAAGAATCTATCAAGGAATGCTAAAGCATACTCCTCCCACTCAACTGACCCTGCATTATTTGCCTCTCTGTCTTCCACTACTTGAACCAAGTATGTGCCACATCTTATAATTAATATGCAGCTAGCTTATCACTCTCACTAGACGTAACCCCCATGATGTTTGTAACCTTCTGCACCTGATCTAAGAATTCCTGAGGGTCCTAATCTATCTTAGACCCAAGAAAAGATGGAGGATTCATACGGGTGAAGTCCCGATTCCTAGATGCAGCTGAATTAGGCACTGGGTTGGCAGGAACGACAGCTAGTCATTCATTCTAAGAAGCAACTGACTGAGCAAGAGTAGTGAATATAGCCCTGAACTCCGTATGAGAAACATATTCGTTCAAGGTATCTTCATGGACAGGCTAGGTTCTTTTCTTGGGAGGCATATTCGGAAATAAGGAGAAGAAATAGATTATACTGAGAGATTAGATTAAGATTATGCTCACTGACATGGAATGAATACTGAAAGAAGGGAAACTGTTCCTAAAATATCTAATAGCCTCCTATACATAAATATGGCATGCAATACACCCATGTACAAGAATCTACTAGATGCAGCTTTTGGACTTCCTAGGACACTATTGAACGTTAAGATTTGATACTATTCTATCATGACCCAAGCCGAGGCCCAGGCGGCGATAGGCATCCCAAACTATGAAGGCCCGAGAGACCCTTGTCTCTACCCAACCCACTAGTGATATTGTCCGATTTGGGCCCAGGCCCGCACAACTTTAAAATGTGTCACTAGATTCTGTCACAACCCAAGTCGAGGCCCTAGCTGTGACGGGCATCTTGAACCATAAAGGCCTGAGAGAACCCTTCCTCTGCATAACCCACTAGTGATATTATCCACTTTGGGCGCAGGCTCGTACGTCTTTAAAACGCATCATTAGAGAGTAAGGCTTTCTTACTTATATACCTAGCATCCCTTCTGTGTTTTTTCGATATTGGACTCCTTCCTTAGTTGGGGTGTTACACATACCCCCTTATAGACTCAGCATCCTAGCTGAGGTTTGCCCCACCGAATAGGATTTTCTTAAACTGAGGACTGAGGTTTACCTTGCCTTATCGGGACTTGCCTACACTCAATTTGAACTCTAGCCCACATTGACAAGGATGACATAGGAGTGGATCAGATAATAAGTTTGTAACATCCCAAATTGGTGCTCATGACCTCAAAGGACCACAAGCTAACCCATGACTGATATCTGTACCTGTATACTGTATATATACTGTATAATGTAGAAACATGAAATAAAAGTCCATAAGGTTTAAAACTGTAACATATGATCTGATAAATCATAACATATAGATAGGGTATAAAATACCCCAAACATAACTCAAATAAGCTATTTGAACATACTGTAGTCTGAAAGCCTCTAAACATGTCTATCTGAATTAGGAGTTGATGGGACATGTCCCCAACTAACTCTAACTAATAAACTAATTAACTAGCTAATAAAATAATGATCGTGTCCTCAAAAGATGTGGACTCAATTCTAACTCTAACTGCTGAGACTGGAATCTACTGATGCTCTGGAACTCGTGTCTCTAAACCTGTGGTATAAGACATCATAGGACAAATGCGTCAGTACTTTGAATATACTGGTATACATGTAAGGTAAGATGAATGCATGGAGTTCATATACATGAATAAATATAATAACAGACTGACTATCATGAGCATATGAGTATATGCATGAGACATAAAAACTGACACTAGTACTGTGATAACATGAATACTGAATCTGAATATAGATAACATGATAAACTGATATAATTGATAACATGAGTGACTGTATCTAGTAGTCCAAAATTTGATGGAACTAGCTGAGTTCCATGCTGCATCTAAGTTGACAGTATCTGACAGTTCTGAAATCTAAAGAACTAACTGAGTTATTGACTGATACTGATACTGAAACTGTGGGAAGTAATTATCTAACCGACATGCCCCAAATAATGCATTATAGCTGAATTAAGGTCCAATCATTTCCCTGATTGTAAGGGTGTCAATTCCGCGCCACGGGTAAGGACAACATGTGAGTGACCCTAATATAATAGGTAACTCTAATGAGAATAGTGGGAACCTTTATATAGCATGTTAATCCATCTCATCTACCCTTATATAGCAAGAGATGTCTTAACCTATGCTTGCTACATAGTTCTGGAATGCAAAGATTACTTATAAAAATCACAACCTTATATAACAGGTGAGTTCCCACCCATGGGTTCGCTCAGTTCTAATTTCTTCTCCCATCTGAATAGACACTGAATATGATTTTTTGAAACTAAACATGGACTGAGTTACTGACTTATGTTGACTGATGAAATACTACTGATATCTGACAATTGACTGAGTTCATGAGATCATGGAGATTTTCTGAATCATAAGACTTTCTGATTTCTAAGGATCATAGCTTGACTGAGAGTATTATGAAAACATTTTGTGGCTTTAGGCACACAACTAATATTTTGGGTACAAGTACTCCCAGGACTCGATAGAACGAAGCTGACAAAGCATGACTTGGTTGAATACATAATAATCACCATAATGCATTTAGTGAAGCATTTCATCAAACATTTGATAGGCATAAGTTTGTACATACATAGGGATTTTATGACAACATGCTAGTTAGGCACTTTTCCTTCATTTAGGTATTAAATCAGACATATTGTAGGCATGGTATATGTAAACATCATTGTATAGTAATTAAACATCATGGTCACATTCTAAATTCATTATTTAAAGGTTTATTTATAGGTTTGCATGAATCTATATCTATAATAATTAAACCCACATAGAAATTATCACCTAACATGGAGTAATATTTAATTTCTCATTTATCAACATGAACAAGAACAACCCAATCATGAAATCATAAAGAAAATGCATAACTTGAAGTTGGAAAAGGGATTCTTGGACTTCATGGACGAAAGGAGTCAATGAATGAACACTATGCATACCTGGGTTAAGATTCTTGATGTTCTTGAACTTGAAGAATTGGAAATTACTTAGTTCTTGAAGAATTTTGGATATTTTTCTTAAAGATTATTGTTAGAGAGAAATCCTAATATAAATTATGAAGTAATAATAAACCGAATGGCTGAAATCGGATATAATTGGGTACATATATTAGTAGGTAGTAAATGACTAAAATACCCTTTTAAAAATGGCTTTAATTTGCGATATCAGGACCTGAGATGGCTCGTGCAAAGGTCCATTGCTAGGGTGATGGTCCGTCATTTTGACCATTGTACGTGGACTAAGAAAAGGGATTACTGCCTAAGTAATGATGGCCTGGGCTACGGTCCGTCGCAAGTTCGACGGTCCATCAACTTTCCCGTTGCACCTTATCTTGAATGTGGCCTCACTATTTCCCTTCCTATGGTCATGGGCGATGGTCCATCACTATTCCAATGGTCCGTCGGCCTTTTCATCGAACCTTGATGGTTTTTACTGCCTTTTGTATTTTGGCCATAACTTTCTCCTCGGATGTTGGATTTCCATGAAATTTTTATTGTTGGAAAGCTAATTCAATTTCACACATGATAAAAAAGTAAAAATCTTAAAATACCATATGTACAAAAATAGATTCATCTTTCAAGAAATTTTCCAACATTCTTTAGACGATTTCAAGCTAGAAAAAGTACGGGGTATTACACCTCCTTTGACCCTTAATTATTATTTTGTCCAATGATATACATTTTAGATTTGACGTCCATGAGTATGGATGGAATAGGATAGTTCATCCTTAATACCTCGTTGGCCTTATTATGTTAGTTCTTTGATTTGAGTAGTATAGTTTATCCTTATTATCTCACTAGCTTTACTATGAGATTGCCAAATATTTGGTTGTAGTTTATATCTCTATTTATATGCTATATATATTTCATTATATATAGAGCTCAGTCGGTAATTGCCTACTAAGTACCTATGTTTGGTACTAATAATACACTTTTGTAACCTGCAAATCATAGTACGAATTATCATTTGTATTTTATGCGTCGTGTGGAGCAACAATAGTTTGGAGACATAAGGTGAGCTACTCAAGTTTAGGGTATTACTTTTCTCTCTCACACATACCGGATTGATCTCTATGATGTATTCAGAGATGGTTGTATCTATATATTCATTTACTACCTTATTTTTTATCCTTGTTAACAGTAGAAGCTCTTGTACTAATTTCATCAGGTTTGGCATTATCTTATGTATGTTAGTCTTTTACTACATTTACTCCACATTCTTTCCTTTACTCTCTTGGTAGTTCATTACCAGTAGTTCTGGACTATGGGTTGGCTTGCCTACTGGTGGGTTATAATAGGAGCATTCATGACCTAACAAATTGGGTCGTGACACTCGAGCATGTCACTTGGCTAGTGTAAACATGTGACCATGAGAAATATCAATTGCCCTAGTTTTGGTCACATTAATTGGATGCTTCTCTAATTGTGGTTTGTAATCTAATGGATCCTCATCGATATCGTTGCTTCTTAGAAACCTTATAGTAATCCATCAAATCCATACCTTTTACCTTAATGAACCCTGGCCTTCATCATAGTTGATTTAATAATACAGCTAACATTTATCTCCATAACTTGCTTAAGGGCATAACTCAAACAAACTTTATCCTGAGTCATTTTTTTTATGTGTTTACTTGGCATAAAGTAGTGACAAACTATCTTCAACCAAACACATGCCTCCTTATTCATATGAGCATATAAATGTTAAATAGTAATAGTGGTCTTTGTGGTGAGTCTATCTCACTGTCAATATACTACCACACAACACATGTCAAATTTAGCATATGGTGGTATATAGTTCAGGTGACATATCTAAAGAGGGTCAACATCTGGAGCACTTAAGATAGTAGTCAAATAGTGTGCATCAAATTTTATGAATTATATCTTAATTCTCACATGATAGTTAGGTTGTTGAGGGCCCGAATTCACATAAAACTCTTTGATCAGGTGCATATCAAAAATAAAATACATACCCAACTGCTTTATCCATCGTATAATATGGGGAAATTTCTTTTCTAGACTAGCCATATCAAATGTATCATCAGCGCAGCATTTGATTCTAGTTATCTATCATACAACTTCTTGCATTCATCTACCACCCATCTAGTCTGGAATATTTGTGTCTGGCCTCTGGAAACTGCTGTCTCTTTTGGAACACTAACACTTGTTCTCACTCTCTTTATTCTTGTACTTGAGGAAGAAGGTCCCTTGCCATTTTGTTGTCTTCCATACCTTGTTTCTACACAAAATAATACATAAATAACCACATCAATTCAAGGTCCTGTACAACAAGCCAAACTTAGGGTGGAGGGCTTACGAACCACCTCATACTTAGTTGCTAGCACAATTGCACTAGTTTAAAAATGAGGGTACTCATACTTCCCCTAGTTATGAGTGTCCCCCACCAGTGTTTTTAGAAAGAGGCAGGATCAACACACTTTAATTTTTTTATAGCATTAAGTTATATATAAAAACTTTATTTCATTAAAATTCTATTTACTTTTCAAGTTCTAGTGTTAGACGCTTACAAGAAGGACCAAATCCATCTACACTTTGCTTTACTTTGATTTCAATTGAACATCATATAGTGTTAGTATGCACTTACTCTATTCTAAAGCATAGAAAGTAAGCAAAGACCAGTTTAGGATAAACTAGGTGACCTTGTATCTCAAACATTCACTCATATCAAAAAAGCATAATTATATGACATTTCATCTCTATGACTTACACTTTATGCAACAAACCTAAATTTTTATCATTAAACCCAATGGTCAAGCAGCAAACAAAACCTAAAATTATGTTTTACACTACCTAAACCTAAAGTTCACTATTATAATACTTACACTTAAGTTCTCTGTTATAATGCTTACACTTAACCCAAAAATTAGTATGAACACCAACCTAGAACTAGTGATGCTTAAATTACAATACATATTATGTTAGGGCTTAACTCTACCAACACTATATCTAATTTGATAGATTTGCTTAGGATTTTTTATTAGCATACACACATGACACTTTCACACAATAAATAGTAGTACAAAAGAACAAATTTAATGATTGGTAACTTTTTTTCTTGAACATATTAAGGATGAGAGGATTCGAAGAAAGTTAGCCACTGGACACGTTGAGAGTTGAGAGAGATTTGAGACTTATATACTAGGGCTGCATGAATAGGAATAGTAAAACGGGAACCAAGGGTTAATTTTGTGAAAACATCTTTTTTGTTAAAAAATGATACCACCATTAAGATTAGAACATTGAAAATAGCTTGGTAGCATATATAATTTATTTCTGTCAGGTCTTAAATAAATCTCAAGGGTCCGTTTGGAGATATTTCACCACTTATAAAATATTTTGGTGTAAGACTTTCTGGTGCATCAAGTATTTGGTGATCACATAGTCAGGTGTCGTGATCGTAGGCCTTGGTAAGGGGACACATCATGATCTTATGGTAGAGTTACAACGATCATGATTTACTGATTGATGGACTAGGTCGATTTGAATCATCATATTTTTGAGGCCCAGCTATGCTACAATGACAACTTGATTCATTGCCAGCCAAACTTTTACCCTTGAAATTGTAAGGTGGGGTCCATGATTGCGAGGCACTAATTATTGAACAGTACAAAAGCTTTTTTCTTACATATTTTTCTCTCTTTTTGGACCTTTTAGTTTTGCATTCGGATGATTCTTAAGGATTTCTTCTCCATTTGATCTTGGGAAAGGTCCAAAACCTTATTCCCATTAATTTTTTATCATTTATATCATCAAAAAATTCTATGAAAACATGAGTTAAAAATTAAAATTTTGGATTTTTACCTATAAAGTTTGGAAAGAATTTCTTTCTTGGATTTGGACCTCATTTTTAACCCATTTTCTCATGGGTTTTCTTCTGTTGACTCCCATAACCCTAGAGAATGTGTTTTTAAAACAAAATTCCAGTGTTACCCATTTCATTTTTAACTTATTTTTGACCCAACAAAAAATGGCGAATACGATCATTTTAAACCTAAATTTGAATTTTGTAGTTAATGATGACTCCTTTTGTAAGGGAAAAGATCTAGGTTAAATCACTTTAGACTGAGATTTTATCATTTTGAGGTAGGTTACGACTTAACTTCTTTTAGTTTAAGCTGGATATTTAGTATCTAAGTAATGCATGCTATGGGTTGGGGAAAATAAATATGGGGTTTATATTATGATATTCTCTTACGATCGTGTGCCTGTGTGGAGGATTATATCTTTTTATGGTTGGTTTATGATATCTGATACTGTGTGTTGACTGTGTAGGGCTTTATTTGACATTATTGATCAAATTTGCGCATTTATATCCCTTTATTCTAGCTATAATGCCCATGTAGGGTATGGAAGTGAGGTAGGTTGAATGCGTTAGTATAATTGAATGTACTGGTATGCAAGTGAGGTAGGTTGAATGCAAGGGGTTTTTATGCATGAATAATACTAACTAACTAAACAACATAAGTGTGAGAATACATGCATGAATACATGAACTATTACTGAAATCATGACATCCCAGAATCTGAATACTGATAACATAAGTTTCGTATAACTAATATACCATTATCTGAATGATTGTGTCTGACAGTCCTATTTCTAATGAAAGTAGCTAAGTTTCGTACTGAACTGGGTGACTGTGTCTGATAGTCCTGAATTCTATTGAACTATTTGAGTTTTATACTAAGACTAAGAATGCAACTGTGGGAAGCAGACATCTAACCGGCATGCCCCTAATACGATAATATAATTAAGTTAGGGTCCAATCTGTAACCCCAAAAGGAAGGGTGTCAATACTGCGCCACTGGTAAGGACAAACTGTGAGTAATCCCTTATCTAACAGGTACTCTAAGGAGAATAGTGGAACTCTCATATAATAGGTTAAGCCACCGTATCTACCCTCAACTAGCAGGTTTAATGTCTCAACCTATGTTGGCTACATAGATCTGGAGCTCAAGGATTGTTTCTAAGAATCACACCCTCTAATAAATGGTGAGTTCCCATCCTTGGTCTCACTCGGTGCTGAATCTTACTCCCATCTGAATAAACACTGAACATGATTAACTGAACTGAACTAGACTATGTTCATTGATTTTCGTTGACTGACGAAATACTACTAAGATTATTGAATTTCTGAGATTACTGTGTTACTGAGTTTTCCTGAGTCATATAACTGACTGAGTTCTATGAATCATGGCTTAACTGAGAGTATCTAGAAAACATGACACTGTCTCTAGGCACACAACTAAATTGTTGGGTACATGTACCCCCGGGACTCAATAGCATGAAACTGACAAGACATGACACTTCTTGACACATGACCATAGTCAACAATTCATAGTTCAATCATTGAAGATTTTCATGAAGTATTTGCATGCTATAAGCTTACACATGAATAGGAATATGCGTAAGCATATCATAATTTCATAAGCCTAATCTCATGAACATTACGTTAATCCATTACAAAGCATAACAATAATGTGGGAGTCATATCGAACATAAGGGAGAAACATGGATTCATCAATTTTGGTGACAAATGAGTCATAAGGCATAATTCCTATTCTCTTAGGCAATTTATCAAACACCTTGCATGCATATCTTTAGGTTTAGGCATGAATATTGAAATAATACTTCATGGAAACATTTTACACTTCCAATCCAAGAATTTCAACCACATACTAACATATTTTCATGATATTCATTAAGAAATTCAACTTGGAAATAAAATAACAATATAAACATGGATATAATTCAATTCATACCATAGAATCCAAAGTTTATATTTTAAATAGGGTTTCTAGAGTTTCATGGCTGAAAGAAACCCATGAATCAATACTTGACATACCTAGGTAGATGATTTCTTAAAGATTGGTGGGGGAAATCTTGAATTCTTGACTTGGGATTAGACACCTAGGGTTTGTAGTTCTTGGGGATTGATCTTTCAGAGAAACCCTAATTTGGTGTTGTAGATTAATAATGAAGTTATGAGCTCTGGTCTGGTATAATAAAGGGATAAAACGAGTAGAAAAAGACCTAAATACCCTTTTAAAAATGGCTTAAAATCACTGATCAGAAGTGGCGATGTTTTGGGCAATGGTCCGTCGCTGGCTCGACGGTCCGTCGGTCTATCCCGTTATACGTGGCAAGAACCTAAACTTCCTTCCTCGTCTATGATGGTTTGGGCGATGGTCTGTTGCTAGATCGATGGTCCTTTAGTCCTGACCATTGGACTTGGCCAGAAGATGGGTTCACTACTGTAGTCGCGATGGCTTGGGCAACGGTCTGTCACTAGCTCGATGGTCGTTGGCCTGACCGTCGCTTCTAGGCTGTTCTGACAGTTCTCTGCAAAACTTCCATAACATTTTACTTAGATACCGGATTTGGACGAAATTGGTATCGTTGGAAAGCTAATTCAATTTCCCACATGATAAAAAGTCAAAATTGGGGAAATTATATCTTATTTAAACATTAATTATTTTGGAAGTCATCACTAACTCTTCCGAAGACTAAATTTTACTTAAAGAAAGTTTGGGGTATTACAAAGAGGGCTTAGAGGAGAGTGATTTCAGCAACATGTTTATTCTATCAGCCCCATTATCATGAGAATAAGAAATAGTTTGGTGAAAGTTTTAACTTCAACATTTAACCCTTGAACCTCACCAGTTAGTTTTACAGCCCTGCCCTTTAGCTTTGTATTTTATATTGCCAGTTACTTAGTGGCACCAGGTCCCTCTGAGGATAACTTCTTATTCTATAGTGTTAGATGAACTATGTCAGTGTCCTTTGCAGCTAGTTGAATCCTCAACTCCTCTATTTCCTTTCCCAACTATTCTTGAACAACTTGTAACTCAGACACTTGAGGCACAGATCCAGCTCTGCCCCTTATGCATTCATTCTCGATAAGACGTGTTAGGATGATCATTTTTTTGGCTGTTCCAGGTGTTCCCTTAGTTCCATACAAAACATAATGTTCAAACACCTTTTTCAAGAGATATACATATCTAGTTCCACGTTTTCCTTTCTTTTCATGAATTACTTTATGCATATGCTCTATCATTAGAGCAGAAAGACTTACCAACCTAAACTTGCTTAAGGATTCAATTAGGGAATAGGTCAACACCACAGACAATGATCCTTTTCTCTAATCTTGGTAACAGAACCTTGTTGATGAGCTCAAATACTAACTAAAACTCACTAACCAATAACTTGTTTTCCCATGAGCAATTGAAGTTCCACCCATTTTTGAGGGTTTAATCATAAATTTAGTGGTATGCTGCTCCATCACAACAAAATTTACTCCCATAAAAGGTACATCTAAAATCCTTCCCAGTGCTTTTTCATCTAGATGGCTAGATGAAACGAGCCAAATCAAGGCCTTTTCATAATGGGCATCTCAAATCCAACATAACCCAATCCAACCAACCAAGATACATCCTATGTCTGATGAATTTTGAACATATAACAAAACAACGTATCTAATAATGTAATGACTTTGGGATAAGTCTATATCTGAGACCAACCCGACTAAGTAAATCCATCCAATAACCAACTAACCAAACGAAACATGATAACTCAATATATGTAATATATAAATTGTAACCATTCCATACCTAAGTCCACAGTTATCCATACAAAGCCTCTAAACTAAATCAAAGAGAATCTAGTCAGAACATGCCCAGAACCATAGCTAAAATCCAAACTTTATGGAGAGATAAAAGTAAGTAAAGAGATCCATGACATTAAATAGATACCTTTAGAACTATGGAAGCTCACAACTTTAATCCAACACTAGCTATCCCCAAATCTGATCAAAGAGAAGGAGGAGTAGTATGGCCGATTTCTGCATCACGTGGGGATACAACCTCCCTAAGATGGGTTAGTGGGTGAACACTAGAAAGTATGTAGGATAATGATAAAATAATGCCAACTTTTAAAACCAAGTAAACCAACCATATGCAATCACAAACACATACACACATATATATATCCATTCCAGGTATGTGTAGCATAACCATCATAATCCACCCATAGGCTATATGGGTCCAGTGTCACCCCCTGGACGGGCCTCGATACATAAAGCCACACGAACCGAAGATATCATAGGAGTAGGGAAATCCTGTGTAACTTTCACACTCCATGATACATATATATAAGGGTCAAGAGATTCTTGTGTACCCCTCAAGTATAGGGTTGCCATGCCCAATCCTTATATTGGAAAACATGAGTTTCAAGTGTCTGTTCATTGGACTCACATATTTATGGTTAACTATCACACCCCACCATTATTTTTCAATTAAAACCATTACCACACAAACAAACCATCATTCCATTTATTATTAACTAAGCCTATCATTAGTGGTATCGCCATACCAACAATAATTTGCAAGCAATGTCTTTAGCCAACTGTAGGGGATTCCCATGTACCGCATAGGTTACATAATTAAGTTTACTTGGGGGATTCCCATGTACCCCACAAGTAAATTATTATTAGGCTAACTTGGGGATTCTCGTGTACCTAGAAGTATATCATTATTAAGACTTTCTTGGGGTATTCCCTTGTACCCCACATGTTTCTTATCATTCCAAACTATTTTAATCATGCATTTACTTAGGGGATTCCCGTGTACTCTACAAGGTTTTAATTCAAAATAATTTCATAGCCACCAAGGCCTTACCATTTAACCATTCCAAAATATTTAGCCATTTAAAACCATGCAAACTAATACAAAATCATTTAAACCTATGCAAAAACCATCCAAACCTATTTAGTGTTTAATTACCCAACCATACCATGCAATAGCTTCAATAAAAGTTCAATAATAGAGTAAAACGTTCTCATAGGAATTTTTTAAACATGTTGAGGGCATACCTTTACCTAGACCAAAACCAAAGCATACACCATCAAGTGTAGGGTTACCCATGACCCATTTGTTAAACTACAATCAACAAGAACCTATATGTACAAACCATCACCAAAAACATATGAAAACATAGGTTAAGACAATAGTAAACAATACCCATAAATACATATCAAAGACTTAAACATTGGTTTTCAACACCACCATTTATGATCCCCAATCAATATTTAAAACACATTAAAATATGCCTTTAGTTGTAAATAACAATAAAGGAGGAGTAACTTGACTTATACAAGATGATTCACGGAAAGAACTTGACCCTTTTAGCCTCTAGATGAATACCTTTGAAACCCTAACCTCTAATCTTCAAGAGAGAGTTAGAGTGTTTTTGGAATGCTTTAATCTTCCAACGAGTGTTATAAAAGGCCATAACATTATATATAATGTGGAGACATAAATGTTTTTTTTTGGGGGGGGGGGGAATGTCTGGAATACGCCCATCTCAATAGTTAAAACTATGAATGTAGGAGGGTACGACCACCCCTCTTAGTCGTACTACTCATACCCTTGACCTTACTATAGACCTCTACACTAGTCATCATACAAAACCGATGCCAAACTTGTACCCTAAGGTATGAGAAGTTCCCCTAATCCATACCTTGGACAGATTCAACTAGGCTAATCATTAAACATCATACAACTTAGCATCATACACCTCATATCCTACCATACGATAGTATGTTGCTTAGTTATATATTTGAAAGAAATCAATCCGACACAATTCCTAACATACAAGAGAGGAGATACCAAGTTATACCATAGCATACAAGTTGTATTCCCAAATTATACCTTTTCTAGAATGTTCAAACTCAAGAATTTTTTGCAAGGACCAAATTTATGGTGTTTCAATAGACTTTCCTTGCACCTTGTTAATTAATCTTAGCCTATATTCTGAGAAGTCAACGGTATATTAAAATTCTCTAACATCATCTTCAAAAACCATGGGAGTTAATTCTTCAAGTAGGTAAAGCCAACCTTAGTGTTTCACATATTATACTAATTCCACCATCCTTGATTCCTCAGTTAGGACTTTTAGGGTTTCTAGGATGACATTCATTGCTTCTCTAGGGACAACCTTCTTCTTTTGCTCTTTTATTTTTCTCTTTGATTCACTACTTAATTTTTGTACTACATCAACTTTTCTTTTTATGGGACCAGGTCCCTTAGAGTCTTTCATTCTTTTGACAACAGTATGCTTCTTTTTTCTTATAGAAGGACTGCTAGACTTTAGATCTGAGGACATAGTTCTCTCAGCACCATGAACTTCTTGTATTTTCTTCTTAATTACAATAATAATGTAAGAGTCACTCCTTATCTTATCCAACCTCTGTTACTTTAACAACTGCCTTTTTTACTATGTCATCTTTCTTGAATATTCTTCTTTTAATGGTAGAAGACTTGCTTTCCTTCATGGTATTTTCTAGCAATTTTTGTTTAGATCCCCTAGTGGAATAGGATCTAGCGCCTTGTACACAGTGCCAATCATTTTTCCTTTTCTTTGTTGTCCTTTAGTCTATTCATTTTCTAGTTCTGAGGTTTATTTTCATCACACTCTTCATCTAACTTATTTGGAGGTAATACCACTTTTTAATTCCTTGTCTCTTCATTCTTTTCCTTTACAGACTGCTCCTTAATACTTACAGGGCCTTTGTTTCAATCACATGCAACTAAAAGTAGATTCTCAACTCCTAAGTTCATGCTGATAAGAGGATTAAATTTAATTATAGGAATTTTATCATCACATAGCTGGAAAAAGATGGATTTTGACTCAGAGCTACTAAAGGAACCAAGTACTAGTAGGTTTTCTACCTTTTTATAAACTAACAATTCTTAAAGATGAACAGGAGTTTATAGGACATTAGAGGACTACAGTTCTATTTAGGAGGGGAAAATTTTTTGGCTGAGAAAGCTCCTGTTTAATTAGAGAGTTGAGGCCTTGATTTAAATCATCCAAGGCTAACTCAGCAAGAACTTTAATGGATACAAAATTATTTATTGGAATATATCCACTTAGGGTTTTGAGAATTTCAAGATAGAACTGATGGGTAAAGTACTTTGTGAATTTTTGAGAATGATCAGAGGATATTTCTTTCATGGGGTTTGAAGAAAATAGAATTTCCGCTATTTTGTACTTTTAAGAAGCGAAAGAAAGGACCCATTTAGTTTAGAAAAAAAATAATGTTCTGAGTTAATTGTGAAGGAAAAAAGAGGATTTGAATTTATAATTAAGGAGATGATCGTTTTACATTTAAGAGATACCCTTTTTGAATAAATGCATTTAATACCAACCGTGAGACTTTTCATATTTGAACCAAATTGACAGATTTTGTTCATATAATATTGGACACATGTCCTTTTTAATATAAATTTTATAAAAATTTTGAGGCACATTATTTTTGTACTCAACTAAGAGATAATACCTTGCCCCTCTCTTTCTTGAGTGAATTTTTAATTTTTTGTTGCTTGAACTATTTTCCTCTAAAGGTGTCCCCATGAGTGTATACCAATAAAGGTATGATATCGAGTTAGATTAACATGCACTAACTTTATCATGGATACCTATTTCTTTGACATAGCCAATTTTGAGGAGTGACACTGGCTCAGATATTAGATTGGGGTGTTTTGATCAAGCATAGTCTCAATTTACTCTTTTAGAATAGGTCTGAGGACTAGGTTACAGACTTTCATCACCCCTACTACCTCAAGTTTCTTCTTTTAGGATGAATTTCTTAGGGAGCAGGTCCCTTGAAATCATCTTTTTCAAAATGAGACACTTCCACTTTGAAGTGTCTTGAGAGAGAGAATCCAGTCAGATCTTCTAATATTAAGTTTAGAGCACATACTACAAATAAACCATTCATGACTGCAATACCATTTCTCATACCTAAAATCATAATAACAAGTTGAATTTGGGAAAACACTTGAGTTTGAGTTCCCCACAAGAGGATAAAGGTTTGATCAAATTCTTCTTAGTCTATTTAGGTAGTGATAGATTCCTCTTAACCTTTTTTTATAGACTTGAAGCCCTTAGGATGTGCATTCTCTTGCTAAATGTATTCATTATTTCTCAGTTTGCCTTAAGTCAGTGCTGACATCATTCTTAAATGCTAATTTATTCTATAGTGAGTGCATATAAGTTTATGCCCTTTACTTCTATCATCATGATCAACCTTCCTTCAGACCCAATATATTAGAATTCTCCTTAATAGCCCAGACCTCTACTAGTATTTTAGGGTGTTGGAACCCTTAGGGGTTGCCCCACAAAGTGAGGAAAAGGGTGTAGTAAAAGTAAAGAACACAGGATTAAACATGGAAACCCCTTGTTTAAGGAAGAAAAAACCATGGTTTTTCTTTACTATCTCAAAACAGTCCACTATAACCAACTTCTTAATTATAGGATCAACTATGAACCTAAATTTATGTTTCTCCTACTTGTAATACCTCTATTACAAGAACACCTTGATATTTCTACCATGATTCCCTCAAAATTGGTTAACTCTAACTAACAATAAGCTTAGGAAACTCTACCTAAGCACCTCTCTCAATAAGTGAAAAAACTAATCTTATAGCATGAGTAGTTTGATTATAATTTAGGACTCAAGACCACTCACTCTTTAAGCATTATACTAAAATAAGTGCATGAACAATACTTGAGCAATGTTGAAAATGAGGTTTTGCTGTCTCTCTTTCTAATTTTGCAAATTTTGTTTAATAAAAAAAATCTCTTTTTCTTTTTATAGTTGGGTGATGATTAGGGATGAAATATTATTGGACCGAGTGTCTTATTCAATACGAGAAACCCCTGTAAGTTTGTTACGTAAGAGGATAAAATTGTGCAGATATGTGTGCTAATTGTATTGTACAATGGACACCCTGGGACCTTGAAGTTAGATGCTCATTATCAAATCTACATATAGCACAAAAATGACCATCACAAAGAGGAGTTAGGGATATAATAGCCCCTATAGGTTTTAGTTGATAACTTAATGCTTCAGGTTCTCTTTATTCATCCATTGACTTAGTTGGATGGTGTTTCCTTAAGAACCTGGTGTTCCTTCAATTTTAAGTACTATACCACAGTTAGTGCTGACTTTTACTTATGGTATTCCTCTAACTTTAAGTTTAATTCTGCTATTTGTACCATCATGTACTTATGGTATTCCTCATATATCAAGTGGTGGTCCACCTTATGTGCTAGTACTAATTATAGTTCTTATAATTCAAAGGTATGACCTTTATCTATGGTGCCCCTATTTCCTTTGGGTATAGTTTGTCTTCTAATGATTAGATAAGGATTGAGATATTTATTTTCTTGGGTCCACCCAAGTTCAACGGTTCTATTGGTGATGATGCCTGAGTTTTTTACTGATTGCTAGGAGAAGTTACATTATATTGGATCCCTTAAGTCTCATGAAGTTTCTTATAATACCTATTTTTGATTGATATAGCTAGGGATTATGGATTTTTTTAGCTATATACATTAAGGTTCACCTTCTATGACTTAGACTCAACTTTTTGAGGCCATCTTACAGAGATTTGTACCATATAGCTTGATGGATAAGATGTGTGTTGAGTTGATCACTAGGAGAAGTGATCTATTACTATCATTGAGTATGAGGCTATTTCTCTTACTTTGTTTAGGTATTTAAATACTAACATCTCCACTACATCAAAGAGGATTCAAAAGTTTGAAAAGGGGTTAGATGGGACTTATCAGTTAACAAAAATCTAAAAGGTAGTTTCAGGGGATTTTTTCCTAAGTATTACCAAGCATACCAAGATGATCGAGTATCTTATATAAGATATTTAGAAGGGCACCAAAAAAATGCATCGTTGTGATGAGTTTAATGGACATATCTTTTGAGGTAGACATTTCTCTAGTGGAAGTCCCTTTGGTTATTATGGTAGGCCAATGTAGGCAACTTTTTTAGGATCAAGTAGTAGGCCTTTAGGTTCACTGACTTTGTCTAACCAGACATAAGGCCAGGGTGATCATTCTAGTTTATTCCTACCTCCTCAGATTGAGTTAGGCCATAGAGGATGTTTTGTATATGATAAGTTTGTCCATGTGGACAAGAATTTCCCTTGATTTACTTTTAGACCCACTCAATATTTGTAGTAAGAGCTGGTTCATTGAGTGGTAAGAGTGCTGCTGAAGGTACTCAAGGTAGAGGTAGAAGCGCTTGTAGTGGTGGTCATAAGGTTACTCACTAAGAAAATACATGTGGCAAGTTCTATGTTATACCTTCTAAACCCCAGGTAGAGTCCTCAAATTCTTTTATTAAAAGTATCATCTTAATTTGTTTCAAATCTACCTTTGTTTTATTTTTCCCCGATCTACATTATTCTATGTGTCCAAATATTTTTCTATAAGTTTTCATATTACATGTGAGCCTCTTATTATGCGTCTTCATGTTTCTACCCCTATATAAGATTCGATAGTGGTGGATCGGGTGTAAGGATGTTATGTTGTTTCCTTTGTGGGCCCTAAGAGCTGGGTAGACTTTGTTGTTTTAAATATGGTTGATTTTGATGTTTTCTTGGGTATTGATTTATTATCTGCTTATTCTGTTATTTTAAACCATTTTTTCAAGGCCGTGACCTCTAGTTACGCTAGCTTTAACAAGGTTATCTTGGAAGAGTACAGTTAATTTGATGCCAAAGGGTGTTATATATCTTTTGTGTGTTTATGGCATTATAGAGAAGGTTTTTTTGTCTTATTTAGTTAATATTCATGATATTAATATTGCCTCGCCAACTTTTGTGGATTTCATTTGATTTGTTCATAAGTTCATGGAAGTGTTTTCTGTGGATATCTTAGAATATTTGTAGATGATGATATTAATTTTGCTATTGATGTGGATCAAGCACCAAGAACATTTCTATTAATCCCTATAGGATGGACCCATCCAAGTTGAAGGAGTAATTGCATAATATGTTGGGTAAAGGGTTTATTAGACCCAATAAATATCCTTAGGGTGCGTTTGTCTTATTTTTGAAGAAGAAGGATGACTCTCTATGTATGTGTATTTATTATAGGTAGTTGAACAAAGTGATGGTTAAGAAAAAGTATCCTCTTCCTCATATTGATAATCTTTTTGACCAGCTTCAGGGAGCTTCAGTGTTTTCAAAGATTGATTTGAGATTCGGGTATCATCAATTAAAGATTAATTTATCAAATATTTCAAAAATAACATTAGTGGCAATACGATAATTATGTGTTCTTGGTTATGTCTTTTGGATAGACCAATGCCCCAACAATATTCATGGAGTTGATGAATTGGGTGTTTCGACTGTATCTCAACTCCATTATCATTGTGTTTATAGATGACATCTTGGTTTATTCGAAGAGTGAGGTTGACCATGTGAAGCATTTCAAAATTGTAGTTTAGAGATTGGGTGATGAGAAATTAAATTCTTGGTTTTGTAACTGTGAGTTTTGATTGGATTCTATCTCTTTCTTAGGTCATGTAATGATTAAGAAGGGTATTATAATTGATCCAGCAAAGATAATAGTGATTCATGATTGGTCTAGACCTAATTATACTATCAAGATTTTAGATTTTATTAGTTTAGCAGGATATTATCAATGTTTTGTAGAGGTTTTCTTTTTTATTTTAACCTTGACCAAGTTGACTAAAAAAGATATGGGTTTTCAGTGGTTGAATGTGTGTGAGAAGAACTTTCAAAAGATGAAAGAGTTATTGGATTTAGTTTCTATCTTGACTTTACCTAAGATGAGTATAGGTTTTATTATGTTTTATGATGCTTTTAGAGTTTGTTTGGGTATAGTGTTGATGAAAGAGGGTAAGCAATTTCTTATGATTCTCGTTAGTTGAAGCCTCATGAGAGTAATTACCCAACCCATGATTTGGTATTGACAGCCATAGTGTTTGTGTTGAAGTTGTGGAATCATTACTTATATGAGTTTCTTGTGAAATTTTCTCAGACCATTATAGCCTTCAATACTTCTTCAGTTAAAAAGATCTTAATAAAAAGTAGTGACATTGGGTAGATTTTCTTAAGGATTATGAAATCACTATTTTGTAATGTCCAGACTATGCTAAAGTGGTTGCAGATGCCTTAAGCCAAAAGTTTACTAGTATAGGGAGTTTAGCTCATGTCTTGACCTAGGAGTGGCCTTTAGAATTGGAGGTTCAGTTCTTAACTAAACAGATGGTTAGGCTTGATATTTTGACACCTGGGTATGTTTTATCCATAGTTGATACTAGATCTTTCTTGATGGAGTAGATTCAAGATCACTAATTTGATGATGAAAATTTGAAGGTGATTTGAGTTAAAGTATTAGTTGGCGAGGCTAGGGCAACACTCTTGATTCTAATGGAGTTTTGAGGATTAGAGACCAAGTTTGTATATCAATTGTTGGTTGATAGGTGAGATTAATTTTGGAGGGGCACTATTCTAGATAAGCTATCCATCCAGGTGTGACCAGGATGCATTATAATTTGAAGTGGCTTTACTTGTGGGGAGGTATGAAGAAGAATGTAGCAAATTTTATAGCTCATTGCCTATGTTGACAGCAGGTGAAGGACGAACACTAGAGACCAGGTGGTTTGCTTTAGAGATTATCCATTCCCGAGTGAAAGAAGAAATAGATCACTATGGACTTTATGACTAGGTTGCCTCATACTTTTTATGGTTTTATAGTATTTAGGTCATCGTGGGTTGATTGACCAAATCCACCTGTTTCATCTGTATTCAGATATTATTTAGTGC
Source organism: Capsicum baccatum var. pendulum (assembly GCA_030864225.1). Taxonomy (NCBI): domain Eukaryota; kingdom Viridiplantae; phylum Streptophyta; class Magnoliopsida; order Solanales; family Solanaceae; genus Capsicum; species Capsicum baccatum. The sequence goes on from CM061555.1 coordinate 283,380,100, forward strand.
TAAGAGGTTGGCCTATATCTATTTTTGTGAGATAGTTTATCTTTATGGACCCCTTTTGTTTATTATTTAAGATAGGGGCTTTGTGTTCACTTCTATCTTATAGCCAAATTTTTAGGAGTTGATACTTAGGTTGAACTTAGCACAACATTCCACCCCCAGAATGATAGTCCGACAAAGCAGACTATTCAGGTTTTAAAGAGTATACTCTATGCATATATTATGGACTTGGGAGGCTAGAGGAGCAATGTTTGTCTTTGGTGGAATTTTCTTATAGTAATAGCTACCATTCGAGTACTAAGATAGACCCTTTTGAGGCGTTGTATGGTAGGTGTTGCCAATCTCTTATTGTTTGCTTAAAGACTACAAAGGTTAGACACCGTGGTATTGACTTGCTTGGCAAGTCTTTAGACTGGTTTGGGTGATTTAGGATAAGCTACTGACAACCCAATGTAGGGAAAAGTGTTCTACGGACTATAGGCATCATTTTTTGATGTTTGGGATTAGTGATCGAGTTTTTCTTTGTGTATCTCCCATAAAGAAGGTGATCAGAATTGTAAAGAGGGGCAAGCTTAATCAGAGGTACATTGGACCATTTAAGATTCATTGGATTTGTGGGGAGATTGCTTATGAGTTGGCCTTACCTCAAAACTTTTTATTCATTCATCTAATTTTTCATGTATCTATGCTCGAACGCTATATATTTTTGATGAGTCTCATGTACTTCATTGGGATTCTGTAATAACCTAATTTTGGTATTTTATGTGAATTATTTAATTCCATTGATTTGACCATTTTACCTCTCATGGTTATGTTGGGGGCTTTTTTGGGGTTTAGGGATGATTGGTATAGTTCCTAATGCATTTTGCTATGAATTTTTGGAGATTATAGTTGTTGGTGGTTTTAAAGGCTTTATAGTTGACTTTGGTCAATATTTATTGATCTGTGCATTGGATGACAAAATGAATTGCACCATCAGATCTAGAACGAAGATTTTAGGTTCGAATCATGGTTGGTGTGGTTTTACGGCTTTTATGTCTCATTGCGAACCTCAGTTTAGAAATTTATGAAATTGGATTATGAGGGTCAACTTTGTCAAAATGATATTTTTTTGAAAGTCTAATATCACCATTAAGTACAAAACATTGAATATAGTCTAGTAGCATAGTTGGTTCGCGTTCTCAAAATTTTGAGTGAATCCCGAGAGGTCCGCAGAGACAGTTGATGCACTACTCAGCTGGTGCATCGCTTAAGTGACACTTTGGTCTCTTAAGTGACTAAGCTTGGTAGCAAAGCGTCGCCTTAGCAATGCCGGACTTGGTTAAGCAATTATCGCATAAACATTGGCCTGGTCACTTACATGACATGATGGGTATCACCTAAGCGAAGTCGGGTGGCGTAAGTGATGTAAGCTTAAGCGACCTGGTGACTTAAGTGATACCTGGGGGGATTATATCCTCCTTTTTTATAATTTTCACCATTTTTTAGACTTAGAGCCTAGCGTTTCTAGTTTTTGGGCAACTTCTTCCATTTCTTAGCTTCGGTGAGCTCCAAACTCCTACTTCAATTATTTTTCTTTGGTTTTTATTATTTGAATTATTTAAAAACTTGGACTTAAAACTAAAATTTGGGATTTTGGCCTAGAAGGCCTAAATTGGTGATTTTTTTATTTAAACACCAATTTTAACTCATTTCACTTAGGTTTTCTATTATAATCCCTTTAATCATGGGAAATATATTTTTTAGACAAAAATTTTTGCTCCACCCTTCTTTTTGAAATCCCATAGATTTAATATTTGTATGTTTAGTTGATTTAAGTTCCATTCATGAGGTAAAATATTTGTGTTAACGGCTTTTTTGTATCAATTTTTAGCACAGAGGTAGGTTATGCCTTAACTTTCTTAAGACTAGGTTGGGTAGCTAATATGGGTATAAAATCATGTTATGAGTGTGGGAACTAATCATAGAAATGGCTTAAATATTTTGTTGTGCTCGTGTGGGGGACTATGTAGTTATTATTTGGTGATATTGAGACATTATCTTCTATTTTGATTGTGTGGGGTCTCGTATGATGTTGTTGGCCTTATGTATGTATATTTGGTGGTGCTTTTCTGGTGAAAAAACTAATTTGGAAATTATTGTTGTATCAATGGCTTATTATTGTGAATTTCTCTCAATTGACATATGAATATGTTAGATTCATGGATTGTTGGCATATTGAATGAATTTTGGCTCACATGGTTGGTATATTGGTTAACTATGGAAATTCTCATTCTGGTTGGTTGTGAGCATATCCTCATATTATATGCACTTGTGAAACATTGGTATCACTATTAAAATAATACAAACACTGACTTGTGACATCTTTATAAACCCTCTATTGAGGTATGTGCCAGAGAGAAGTGAGTTAACGAACCCCCCATAGGTCCTACCTCGGGTGTACAGTTTGGTAGGTGTATACGGAGGTTGTGTGATGACATCGAGCATCACATCATCATCATATCATCATCATTATCATCATATTCCTCGTTGCATCTCATATATTATTTTCATTCTGTGTTTTATTATTTTTCATGACGTAATATTTGTCTATTTATACGTGTTTCTTATACTTGTAATTGGTATATATGTATATTTTGGTATCTTTATCGTATTTGTGTATGGTATATGTGTATATTATAAAACTATTAGCCAAGATAATGTTGAATGCAGTTTTGGACATTTTTTGATTGTAGGTGATGTGCCCATAGTGTGTATTTTATATGCTTTATTGTCTATTTTACTCAGTCGGCCTATGATACCTACTGAGCACAAGTGGATCATACTCACCCGTACTATGCCCTTTTGGTGAAGATCTAGGTATAAGTGCACCACACGATATCTGATTCAGGCAGAATTTGGAGTTTATTCAAGATGGAGGTCGATTTATGTTTCCAGAGTTGACCTACTACTTCTTATCTAGTTCATGTCATAGTTTGTGTTCTGTGACAAATTTTGATCCTTTTGGACTATATATTTATATTTTAACATTTGAGATATATATAGTAGTTCTTACACCATGACACTAGGTTCTGGGATAGTGTATGGTATTTTGGTCATGTACTTCGCTATTACTATTGTGTGGTTTGACTCTGATCTATGAGTATTGAGTTGGGTTTTGGTATGGTATTCTTATTTCATATCATTTTGGGTGATAGGATTACTTTTTCAAGGCTTTCCGTGTGAAGTGCCATCATGACCCTTTATTTTAGGTCATGACTAATTGGTATCAGAGCAACCAGGTTTCATTAGTCTTATCAGTGTAAGAACGGGGTGTCTAGTAGAGTCTCGCGGAGCGATATGTAGACGTCTGTATCTATCTATGAGAGACTATAAGATATCTTTAGGAAAATTTCCTTAGTTTATTCTACATCATGTGGATACTTCATACCTTATGTTTTAAATAGCATTTCACTCTTTTTTGTGCAGATGGTGAGGACTACATCCCTTGAGGCTAGATATGTGGAGCTATCATTCAAGGAGAGGGCTCAATATAAAGGGCGAGTTGTAAGTTATAGATGGTCTCGTGGTATTGAACGGGCACTAGTATCTGCCCCATCCAATGGTAGTACTGGGAGGCTCTCCTTTGAGCCTTGGGTTGAGCGTACTTGAGATTTGGGGCCTACTCTTGTGCAACAGAGTTCTTCTACCCTAGTTTCAGAAGGGTTATTGATTCACTTGCTGGCCCATTTAGAGGGTGATCCTTTGGGTGCACCTAGTGTTTCTCAAAATTTGAGTTTTGTTGATACGGAGCAAACTAGGAAGAAAAAAACTTGAAGAAAACCGAAGCTAAAGAAACTACACAAACCCAAGAACAAAGGATATCAAACAAATTAATAAAGTAAAGATAGCTAACTTGACATAAGAATCCATAAGAAAGAGGAACCTAAGGGTATATCCAACCCTAAGACCCCTAAGAATCGTAGAGACAAACACCAAGCTCTTACGTGAACCCAAGAGGGAAATCAATTCACCTCAAAAACACCTATTTCTAAACCAAATTGAAATATAAGTGATTCCACACTTATCCTAGTTACACTCTCATAAGAGAAGTCTTTCAATGTCTTTCAAATATCCATAATTAACTAACTATAAAATAAGCCTAATTAGAGTCTATTTATAGTCTTATTACATAATTGAAATGACCAAAAGGCCCTAAATGAGCTCGAACACTCCATAGGTACCTCTCAATTTTCCAATGCAATGACCATAACACCCTTAATGAGGGGTGTCCTTGGAGTGTAAAACTTAGTGACGGGTCACCACTTCAATGCTCCAAAACTGTGAGTTCTTTAAGCTTCAAAATGTGTACCCTCCAAAGCCATGGGTTCTTCAAGCTTCAAAACTTAACACTCCAAAGACATGGGTTCTCCAAGCTTCAAAATGTGAAATCCCTTGGAGGTCTTGGGTAAGTATCAAGGCAAGCCCCAAGAAACCTTCCACACATGGAATTGCTTTATAGTGTGCTCAAAACGGATCCTCCATGCATGCTCTTGTGTCCTCGAGGTAGCTAAAGCTTGAGTCTTTATGTGTCTACCTCCAATGATGTCATTATAAACTATGATGTCCTTTGGCTCGTAACATCCTCCCCTTCTTGAAAAGTATTTGACCTCGAATCCATACCTTGCAAACTCAAATATAGGACAACCAAGCACAACATCCTCTTGACATGAGGGTTAGGGTTAGTGCAACAAATAACATCATCATGCCTAGGTGGTACATGCTTGAAATATAACCACGAGACCTTTGTTTTAGTGATGAAAAGCTTAGTAAAAATGTCACAAAGGGAGTGGCTATGACAATCACCAAGAGATAATGAAACTACAAAGGTCATAATGGCATCAACAATCCCAAAGGTAAGAATACCTTCCCTTTTGGAGCCATAAGGAACAATTGTTACATCATTTTTTTGGTAGACCACACAAAGAATGGTGTCACCAATGGTTTAAATATCCATATTGGTTTTATGGGGTCAAGGAAATGAGTGATCCTTGTAGCATGATTACTCAACCAAGTGGAACATTCAAGAAACTTCTTTCTTACAAGTAAGGTAAATCCAAGACTAGCATAGACATCATCATAAGCAAAGAGGTAGTAAATAAATGAATTGAACATGGAAGCCTCCACCAAGGTGCTATTATCTAAAAGAAAGCCATTGTTCACAAGAGTTTTAGCACACAATGCAATCAAGGATGGAGTCAAATATTTTACGCACACCATGATTCTTCCTTTTAGGAAATTCATTCCAACATACAATGTAATTCGACAAGATTATGAATACCATCATATCCACAAAGGTAATGGAAAGAGTTACTAGGGACATTATTCTCATCAAGGATGTATTCCCAAGCAGGAATGCACAAAGAGATAATGAGAAGCAGTAAGTACATAGGACCTCTCCCTTTCAACTCACTTCCCGAGGGAAGGAATTTCATCAATGGATCCATGCAATTAGAGAGACTAGAGAACCTACTATGCAACATACCAATCCAAGACACGTAGTTCACCCAAGGATTTGGTTCCTTTATATCAGTGAAGTTAATCATGCTCTCAATAGTCCCATAAGTTACTTTAAATTGTCCAACCCTATGAAGGTTACAACACTTATTTATCATCCTTGGACTCTTCCACAAACAAGAATTCAACTTGGCATCCATAAGTTGTGGCCTACATAACTTATGCTCAAGTGTGTCCAATATGGATGCAAGTACATAAGAAATACTCCAAAGTGGCAATGGCACAATTTACCTAGGGTACTCAATCATGAAGCCTCCTTTAAGAAAGGAGCATCCCATCACAACTAAGTCACAAAGAAGGGTATCATATGAATGGAATTCATCTGAAGTGTTTTAAAGAGGTGACTCTCTCCTTGACCTACAAGAAATAAAACCTTGCTCAAGAGTGGAAACATTCAAGGGTGAACTCTATTGATTTATTTTATTACTCCCCTTCTTTAGTGAACACTTAACTTTATTAGAAATTTCCCCCATGCACAACTTAGGTCTATCAAGTGGATTGTAAATCCCAATGAAAGACATTCCATCATAGGAAAGGATATCAACACTCATAATCAAACCTTGATTGTCATCTTGACCAAGCATCAAGTTGGATGTATAACAATCTCCATATCCTAAATGGTTACTAGGGTCAAATGGGAGAAGTAGCCAAGGGCAAGTGTCACCGCAACACTTTCTTTCCCATATGGGGACTTTCCCAAAATTAGGCACATCCTCTATACTACCACCGGTAATTTTATAAGGAAATGCAGGGTATAGAAAGGTGTCACCCAAGTCAACTTAAACTATGGTGTCCTCATGCATGTACCCACTAATAGTTTCTAAATCATTTCCATGAGTATGCTCAACATAGTAAGCACACAAGGAGGAAGTAGATGGAATTTCTAAACAATTATCACGTTTTCTTTCAATGGAGTATTCTTCAAGTTGACACAAACCAGCATTAACATAAAAGGGATCACAACACAACTTATCACATGGGTCAACCAATTCATCCCTATATATATCAAGCAAGGGTGTGGTGTCATAAAAGGATCATAATCAAAATCATTTTTCAAAGAACAATCACTAATTGGGTTCCTTAAACATTCAAACAAATCAAGGTCATCTTCACCCAATTATTCATTCTTCACAACATTTTAATTTTCATGATTTCTATAAGAAAAGATAAGAATTTCATTATATATTATGATCAAAGAATCATCTCCAAAATCATGATCAACTCTAACAAAATTATCACAAATTTGAGACTCATCAAACACACCATACACATGCTCAAGTAGTGGACTACATTCATGAGCAAGTTGATCATTATACATACCCTCACTAGTTGTTGGCAACTTACATACCAATGTAGACTTACCTCAGTTTTCACAAGGGTTAACTAGTGTGTGAATACTTTAATCACTTGGAAATGGGACCTTATTTAAGTTACAAGTGATATCACTAGGTGGACACAAATCATTCTTATGAGAAGAATCAATTTTTTCAGGTATAGGATAAACTAGTGCTTGCTTACTTACAACAAGAATTGGATCTTCTTGCAACCTAGCAATACCAAGAGTATCACAAAGGGAAGAATCATGCCATTTTCTTCTAGGAAAACTCCCAAGTACATCTACTTAGATACTACTAGTCATATCACAACATTCTAAGTTTATAGAAGTGTAGGAGATAGCATTGTTGCCTTCTATCTCACATGAGGTACGGTCTTCACCTTGATGTGTGTCATGGCATCCCACTTGCTCCTTTGGGAAGCTCTCATCACAAGGGAGTTTGTCAAGACTTCTCCCTTGATTCATCTCTTCATCACTTGATGAAGCATGGTAGTTTTGAGGGGTGGAGTGATTGGAGTTCTTTTAACCTCCATGTGACCCAACTTTCCATTTGTAGTAGATATATCTCCCCTTATTGAGGATATATTCGTGCGTAACCTTTCAAACTTAAGTTTGACAGCTACAAGATAGGCCAAGATAGTATTAGCGGCATTTTATTAGCTAAAAAGTATCCTTACAACTCTACTCTCTCCTTTGGTTACCTCACACTTGGCTTAACAAGTGTTGAAAGTTAGCTTATAATCTGTGAGAAGTTAAGGGATAAGTTATACTCTTGTAAGGAATGGATCTTTGCTTGAAAGATTCAAAGAAATCTTGTTAGGACTTGAGCCAAGAAACTACAGTGAATCAAAAATGATAAAAGCTCACAAGGAACACAAACACAAAGAAAATGGATTCAAAAACTAATTCATTACCTAGTAGGGGATTACTAGTTTTCAATTAGTACTAAGATCAAAAAATAAAACTAAAGAAAAAAAAAGAAACCAAGAATCTAAAATTTGAACCTAAGGTAATCTTTGAATGTTGATGATGTGGCAACCTCCTATTGGACGTCGAAATATTGTTGAAGTTTGAAAAATTTTCTTGTCTCCAATTTGAAATTGTTCAATCCTCATTAGGGTGAGTGGAAATCGGTTTTAGGAGGGAAACACCAAGACATGGAGCCTTTTTTTCAAATTTGAAAGATTTTGACTTTCCTTTGCTTCTTTTTGGTAGTACTCCTTTTTTAAAGCCTTTTGACTTCTTTCCTCTTTTGTATGTCTTGGGATTTCCTTTCTCCCCTTTGGTAATATGCCTTTTTCAAAGCCCTTTTGTCTCTTTTCTTCTTTTATATTTCTTAGAATTATTTCTTTCAAGACAAACAAAGGCCACACTTTCTTTCTCCACTCCTTTAGATCAAACAACACATTTTGAATGTTCTTGTTCAACAATTTACGAAGAATATAAAGAATATCAAGAACATTATAAAATGAAACCTAACATAAATGAGCTCGAAATTGGATGATTTTTGTTTCTCCAAGATTACGTTGCTCTCCTAAACATCAATATCATGATTTCAACCCCAAATCTCAACAAATTTTGAGATCCACCTTTCAAGTTTCTTCAACCTTCAAGCGTAACAATGGTGAATAACTCAAACAACTCGAACTAAGCTAAACTTCTAGATCTAGACCCTATTAGTGTTAGAAAACAAAGAACTAACACTAGAAACAACAAAAGACATAAAAAACATGAGAAATCTAAGCCTCAAGTTTCAGCCAAGGTACAAAAATGGGATAAAATTCTTTTTTTTTTTTTGAGATTTTTTATTTTAGACACTCTTTTTTTGTGGATTTTTAGATTTTCAAGATAGAAAAAAACAAGACAAGAATTGTTGGAACGATTATAAGTTTGGCTTTGTACCAAATGATATGGAGATAACTAGGAAGAAGAAAACAATATTAAAATCAAAGCTAAGGAAACTACACAAACCTGAGAACACAAGTTATCAAATAAAGCAATAAAGTAAAGATAGTTAACTTGACATAAGAATCCACAAGAAATAAGAACCTAAGGATGTATCAAATCCTAAGACCCCTAAAAATCATAAAGTCAAACACCAAGATCTTACGTGAACCCAAAAAGGAAATCAATTTACCTCAAGAACCCCCATTTCTAAGCCAATTTTCAGTATAAGTGATTTCACACTTGCCCTAGTTACACTCTCACAAGATAAAAGTCTTTCAATTTTTTTCAGATATCCATAATCAACTAACTAGAAAATAAGCGTAATAAGAGTCTATTTATAGTCTATTACATAATTGAAATGACAAAAAGGTCCTTAATGAGCTTTGAAACTCCATAGGTGCCTCTCTATGTTCCAATGTAATGACTATAACACCCTTAATGAGGGGAGGCCTTGGAGTGTAAGACTTTGTGATGGGGAACCTCTTCAATGCTCCAAAATCATGAGTTCTTCAAGCTTCAAAATGTGAACACTCTAAAGTCGTAGGTTCTCCAAGCTTCAAAATGTGAACACTCCAAAGCAGTAGGTACTCCAAGCTTCAAAACAAAGAATCCCTTGGAGCTCTCGAGTAGGCATCAAGCCAATCCCCAAAAAACCTTCTACACATAGAAATACATTATAGTGTACTCAAAATAGATCCTCCATGCATGCTCTTGTGTCCTCGAGGTGTCCAAAGCTTGAGTCTTTATGTATTGTCCTCCAATGATGTCATCAAAAACTATGATGGCCATTTTTCTCATATTAGTTGTACCTTTATTTGTGACAGAGTTTACCAATGGTAATCCTCCAATTTTGAATGCAGATCCTCCAGTGGTACCGATGTCTGCTTATGGTACTCCTCAGACTCTGAGTGATGTTCTTTCTTCAGTGCCTGCATTTGAATATAGTATTCCAAAATCATGAGTTCAACCTTCTTCTATGTTACCTCCTCAAGTGGGGTCTCATCCAGCTAAATATACTATGTAACTTATTATTACAAGTAAAATTATGTCATTTAAGAATTAGAAAAGGTTTGAGTTATTCACTAATTTAGGTTCTCCTAGGTTTAGTGGTGTTATAGGCCAGGATGCCTATGGTTTCAAGATTAATTATCATAAGAAGTTGCATAAACATTGTTTGCTTGAGTCGCATAGGGTTTTTTACACTACTTATCAGTTGAGAGATGAAATTAGAGATTGGTGGAGGTCACTTGTTAGTTGAAGACCTCTTGATTCTCTAGAGATAACTTAGGATCAATTTGTCGAGGCCTTTTTGGATAGGTTTGTGTTGTATAGATTGTGGGATCAGATTAAATATACGTTTGATCACTTATAGTAGGGATCCATGACTGTCACAGAGTTTGAGGAATGTTTTGATCCCTTGTCTAGATATTCTTATGCCAGCATTCCCACCAAGTCTAAGAAGATTTAAAAGATTGTGAAGAGGTTGATTATTTCTCTTTAATTAGATATGACTTAGATGGTAGTGTATAGGCATTATTTTGTAGTATTATTTACACAAAACAAACCAGGGCTTGGATGTGAAGGGTATCTTAAGTCCACCATAGAGAAGAGACCACCCCCTTAATCCAACCTCAAGGGCACCATAATAATAATAACCATAATAATAATGGATAACCAATAAATAGTAATAAGGAGATGGATAAATGACTTAAAGAAGCGCAGTGTCAAATAATGACTACCCAACCCATATTTGTCCATAATAGCCTCTAAAACTAGAATACCAAATAGGTTGGGACTTGCCCCCGACCATGGCCAAAAGAATCCAAAAGTACTGAGTCATAATAAAAGAAATATGGAAATGATAAGGCCGTTAGAAGGATGGAGGCTCACCACTTTACCACTACTTAACGAATGTGTTGATCAACCTAATGTTGCGTAGGGGTAAAATAAGTGTCTTTGGACCCTTTATTATGATTCAATATAGCATTAAAGGGCGATTAGTGGGGTGAGTGCTAGCCTATAACTCAGGGATGGGTGAAACTAATGCCATATGCAAAATCATTCCAAAACCATATGCACACATTCATATTTATACATATATATAGGATGCTGGGATAGAGAACAAGGTTTAAGCATTAGATTTTAAAATCATTAACCTGGACTGTATAGCTCTAACCATCCTAAAATCATCCATGGGTTGTTTGTATCTATTTTCCCCATAGGAAGGGCCCTACTACGTGTTAGTTTCATGGACCATAGAAGTCCAAGAAAAGGAAAACGAATCCATGAACCCTCTCTAATCCAAGGTATGTATATATATATCAAGTGTGGACTATGTACACGATCAAGAAGACCCCTACGTTGGAAAATGTGTTTTCCAGTCTCGGTCCCCCTGGTACCTCTAATTTTCACGGCGAGCTATATAACCTTATTTAAGACTAATTAAAATACTTGAACATAAACCCATACATTTAACTAAGGAATCATTCATCAAGGCATTAACAATTTGGTATCATCATACCAATTAGGCTTGCAAACTATTATGTGTAAGATCTGGGAATTCATGACTCCCATCTGCCCATCTAAGTTAGGGGAATCCACGACCTCCATTTGACTCCTAAGATCCAATTTGAAATCAATCCATGGCCTTCGAGGCCTTTAAAAATCATTTATGTTCCATTAACCTTTTATGCAATGCAAGGTTTCAAAAGTGAAGTAATTTATAAATATATCCGTGTTTCAAATCAATTTCACAAGTTGAGTTGAAGTTAAAGCCAATTCTAAACCATTAAACTATCAAATTTAGGGAAACCCATATTTCCCATTCCAATTCCCGCACCCATGCATTTATTTATTTCAAAATCATAAGAATAAAGCATAAATAATCAATTCAAAACCATAGAAATTCATTTCATACAATAACCATTCCAAATCCCTTAACCCATTTTCCAAAACAAATAACTAAGCCACATAGATAGCAATTAAATACATGTTTTAATATAAAATCAATTTAAGAAAGAGATACATGCCTAAAACACAAAATAATTTGTAATCAATTTAAAGTTTAGAGCCCGAATAATGAATGCAAAATAAAACCCTTGAATGTTATTGGGTTTAATTTTTTAGAGTGAAATAGAGGTATTTGATCATTAAAACCTGATGGAAGGGGACTGTTTTATATTTAAAATTCATGGAAAAGGTGTAAGGACCAAAGCCCCCTCACCCTATGTTAATAAAAACAAAACTGGATGAATTTAATACTGTGGTGTGGCATATGAGTATCGCAGAGTCTATCCTCCGTGCCATGCTAGTATCGCGGAAGGTAGCCTTCGTGACACGGTGATATTCTAGAGCCTCACTGCCTCGGGGTCCCAAAATAACCCTAAACCCCTTTTGAAAATTCTAAAGCTTTTTCCAAACACCCTTTTAACATCTCTAAACACAATTCAAGTCAAAAATTTATATTTTGCACATGGAAGGTCATAAATAAAATGATAGAAATTTTAAGGGCCTTATATTATCCACCCCCATAGAATCATTCATCCCCTAATGATGAGGTAGGACATTTTTAGACTAAGAATATAAGAATATGCCAGAATCAAATAACAAACTTGACAAATTACAAGAGGAAAACAAAACTCATAACTTAAGCGTTTTCATCAAAACTGAGGAACAAGATTGTATATTTAGCCTTCATATTTTCCTTAGCTTCCCATGTGACCTCTTCTACCTTTAGGTTTCTCCATAGGACCTTCACTGAAGCTATATCCTTGGTCCTCAATCTATGGACCTACCTATCCTATATCTCAATTGCGACTTCCTTATAGGAAAAAGAATTTGTAACACCAAAATCCTCAATAGGAACTATTAAGTAAGGATTACCCACACACTTCTTCAACATTGACATATGAAACATGGTTGAATAGAACATAAACTTGCAGGCAAGTACTACTCATAAGTAATGTTTCTAATTCTCCCCAAAATCTAATATAGACCAACGTAATGAGGAATGAGATTTCCTTTCTCCCTAAATCTCATGACTTCTTTCATAGAAGAAACCTTCTATAATACCCAATCATTCACTTCAAACTCCAACTCTCTTTGTCTCACATTCGTATACGACTTTTGGCAGCTTTAAGTAGTCTTAAGTCTTTCTCTAATCACTTTTTCCTTCTCTATGGCTTGGCTAACCAAGTCAAGACCAAACAACCTAGTCTCACCAACCTCAAACCATTCAATGGGAGACCTACACCTCCTTCTATAAAGAGCCTCAAAAAAAGTCATCTAAATACTCGAATGATAACTATTATTATATGCAAACTCACTAAGAGGTAAATGATCAGCCCAACTACCCTTAAAATTAATCACATAAGCCCTTAGCATATACTCAAAGGTCTAAATAGCTTGCTCCACTTGTGTATCTATTTGGGGGTGTAATGTGGTGCAAATTTTCACCTGTGTACCTAAACCTTTCTGAAATAAACTCCAAAAATGAGATAAAAATTGCATTCCTTGATCTAAAATGATGGAAAATGGTGCACTATGTAGCTTCACAATCTCTTGAATAAAGAATTTTTCATAATCCTCTCTCGAGTAGTTAGTCCCCACAAGTAAGAAGTTAGCAGACTTAGTCATCCTATCCATAATGACTCAAATCGAATTATACTAATTCCGAGACTATGGAAGACCCTTAATGAATTCCATATTGATTATCTCTTACTTTCACATCGGCAACTATATCTCTTGAGACATGTCACCACGTCACAAGTGCTCAACCTTAACTTATTGACAAACCATAGACATAGCAACAAAATTTGTTACATCCCTCTTCATATTGCTCCACCAATAGATCTCTTTTAAGTCATGGTACATTTTTGTAAAACCTGGATTAACTGTATATCAGGACTCATAAGCCTCAGTCAAAATCATTTCCCATAGCCCAACAACATTGGGAACACACAACCTACTTGGTACCGCAGAATACCATCTCCCCCAATCTTATAAGCCATAAACTTTTGTTGTCCTACCTCATCCTAAATTTGTATTAGAATAGGGTCCAAAACTGATTTCTACTTTACCTCACCCCCAAGAGATGACTTAACCATATTTTTCTTAATTTGCATCAGAATAAAGTCTAAAACCTATTTTTTCTTCACCACATCACCAAGATTGACGTTACCACCTCTTTAACAAGGTCTCATCCATCCTTAATGTTCAAAAGATGAACTAATAATTAGTCAATCGGTGTATATACTTTGCTAATTCTCTGTTCTCCTCTCTCATATGAGATAATCTCCCCAGAGAAAACCTGTTAAGATAAACAACAACAATATTAGCTTTACTTGGATGGTGGTAAAGACTTATATCATAATAATTTAATAACTCAAGACATTGCCTCTACTAAAGATTAAAATCCATCTGATTAAACACATACGACAAGCTCTTATGATCCCAATGGATATCCATATACACCTCATACAGATAATGTTGCCAAATCTTTAAAGGAAAAATAACATCTACAAACTCAAGATCATAAGTTGGATAGTTCCTTTCATAAACCTTAAGCTTTCTAGAAGCATAGCCACAACCTTACTATAACACCTCGAATTTTTGGTCCTTGAAAATTTCTAAAATTTTATCCTATCTGCTCAGACTACAACTTCCCTTACAAGTTGTAGTGAGTCTTGACGGGGATTATGGACCTAATTATAGTCTGGATTGTATGTTGGCCTAGAATTTTTGTCCTGACTATAAATTAAACCATATGAGTCGTGTAATGTCTTTTGTAGCCTAACTAGTGATGCCCAATTATTTCTACTTTGATAACAACTAGACTATATGAGTTGTAATGACTAAGTATGAGTTGTATGATATGAGTCATATCCAAGTCAGTTTTAGTGATCTTAGATATTGTCCAACCTACAAATAGATGATAAGAGTCGTAGGGTGACCCTACGAGTATAAGGGCACCTATAACGGCTAGGGGTGATTTTTTAGTTTTGTCATTAACGGCATTCTGGTCAATTCCCCTTTTCCCTTACATGAACCCCAAAACCATAAACAACTTTAAGGTGTTATTTTCTCATTCATAACACAATAAAAAAATCTCTAAATTGTATCAAGCAAGATACTTAGGGTTTTCAAGATGTTCATCAATTATGGCCCTCAAGGGCAAATTCTCTTCATAACTCTAGATATTTCAGGCATGTCACTCTCTCCCAATTATTACTTTATGAAAAACTTGTATTTAAATGGTTTAATTTGATGCTTTGGAATGTGAGATTTGATGTTGTTAAGGGTTTTGATTTGGTTGATCCTTAAATTGTTTTCACCTGATTTATTATGCATCATTTATTCCTTTTTATGGTTTTGAGCAAATGGGGTGCATAGGAATAGTGAATAAACTAAGGGGTCATGGTTTCCCCTAAAATTGTTATTTTATAATTGGAATTGATTTTGAATTATTGTGTCCCCTCGACCCATTAGTGTAAATGGCTTTGGATTGTGAAATTTCCAATTGGTTTGACTTACTCACCTATCATATTGCATTGCTTTAATCATTAGATAATAAAAATGGATTTTGAAAGCTTTGATAGCTTTGATTTGATTTAATGAACAAAAAGGGTCGAGGTATTCCCCCAAGTTAATATAATTTTTATGGCATCGAGATAAGCTTGTAAGTACAAGGGTATGACAATACCTATAGTGTGCCTTAACAGTTGTTTCATTGGTTAATAACTGGGTTATATGAAACTTACTTTAAATTGGGCTTAATAAGGGGCTATGTAGAAAAGTTGTAAAGGTGTGGGTATTGGATAACTTGTATTGGAAACTCATACTTGCCGACATGAGGTTTAGTTTTGATGACCCATGTGAATATTTCACACTATTGATATATTTAAATCTTAGACTGGTGTGGGGTTGCGGCATACCCTAGTCTTCCTTATTACCGTCGATTCGTATGGCTAATATATACCGGGGCCTTTTTAATAGATAAGCTGAAACCATATAGCCTATGGGTGTCTTTTTATAATGGTTGAGATAAATAGTCCAGTATAAAGTTTTTCTTCATTTTAAGCTCGTTTCCTTTCTCGGCTTGACGTGTTTATATGTATATATGTTTATATGTATTGGCTTGAATGGTTTTGTAAATATATATCATGACATTATTTTATCCCCTATATTTGATTTACATGCTAGTGCTCAACCCACTAACTATTTCCTAGCTTTGTATTCCCATGCAATGTAGGCACTAAAGATACTTCTACTTTTCTTGTGTAGTGTTAGGTAAATTGGTTCAGTTCATCGGTCATTAGTGGTGAAGTGGTAAGCTTCGATTTTTCAAAATACTTGATCGTTTCAGAAATTTCCTTTCATAGTGTAGAATTAAAGAGTTATATTAACATTATCATTGCCATTGTCAGAGTCGGGGCTTGTTCCAACACTTTATTAATTTTAGTTTTATTAAAAGGCTTTGTGGATTATAGTGGACTTAGGTAATGTTAGTTGGTTATTTTTGGTTGGTTACTGATTATCGGTTATAGACATGTCTTAAATTCTTTAAGATTATCTTATGCTATCTTGTTATATGTTTGGAATTCATTTAACATTGGGGGTATTCCATTCTGTTTGGTTAGGTACAAGGGGTTGTGTTTGGTACTTGTGAGTTCTTTTGAGGCCACTAGAGTTGTCTACTTTATGAGGCTGAATCCTCTGACCTTTACTGGTTCTAAGGTTAAGATCCTCAAGGGTTCATAGATAAGACGGAGAAGATTCTTAGAGTGATACACGCTTCTGACTTTGAGGGTGTGGAATTTGATTCATATCAACTAAAGAAGTCTAGGGGAGATGATGTGGAGTTGTTTTTATAAAAGGATCTCTCCAGTGCTTATCTTGACCACTTAATTTCTCAAGAGTTGAAGGAGGCAAAGGTTAAGAAGTTTGTGAATCTGAAGTAAGGAAAGATGACTGTGAAGGAGTATGCCTTGAAGTTTCATCAGCTATCCCATTATGCTCCTAAGCTAGTATCTAATATGAGAGCTAAGATAAGGAAATTTTCTTTGGGTTTGTCTTGAGACTTAGTGTTGGAGTATAAGGCCACTTTGTTGAATAGTAATATAGATATCTCTAGGATTATGGTGTGTATACAAAAAGTGGAGGATGAAAAGAATAAACATACAAAGGTAAGTCAAAGGTAGAGTAAGAAATTTTGGCATTCGGATCTTGGTAAAGGTCAGCAGCATAGTGGTAGAGTTGGTGGGAAATGGTCTAAGAAGAAGTGGGGCAATTTTGGTGCTTATTATAAGGCTAGTGCTCTATATCCTAAGTCATATAGTGATCGTTGTTTTTATAGAAATAGTGGATTTAAGGTATAAGGTGCCTAATCTTAGGCTAGTGGGGCTCAGTTGGCTCCATTTTATCCCCTTTATCATTTTGTGGACAGGTGCATTATGGTTTTTGTGATAAGTGGAGGAATAAGTGTTTTAGATATCATCAGCCTAGCGACATATAGATGAACTTTAATTCAAGTAATATCTCTATGACTGCTAATAAAGTCCCATTTGGTTTTCTACTTCTGCATTAAAAGGTGCTACTTTTGGCTTCTATATTGGTCGGAATCATCTATATGGTCTTGTCACTCATTAGGATTGTAAGTCATCTCATGATGTTGTTATTGGTATGCTAAAAGTCTTCTCTCATGATGTATATTATTTACTTATTCCCAGATATACTCTCTTTTAAGTGACCTTTTATGCGGCTATTTATTTTGGTTTTGATCTTGAGTGTATTCTTCATCCTTTTTTTGTATCTACCCTGGTGGGTGCCTTTATACTGGATAGAAGAGTCTATATAGGTTATGTGGTATCCATTTATGGTAGGGAGATATTTGTGACCTGAATGAATTTGACATGTTAGACTTTAACGTGATTTTAGGGATGGATTGGTTGCACTCATGCTATGTATCTCTTGACTGTCAAACCCAAAGGGTTAGTTTTCAATTCCTGAATAAGCCAGTGATTTAGTGGGAAGGTAGTTCCCTAGTTCCCAATGGAAGGTTTATTTCTTATCTTAGAACCCAAAATTACTTTCCAAGGAGTATATCTACTATTTAGTGCATGTCAAGGATTCTAGATCCAAAGGTATTTCTTTGTAATTGCTCCTTATGGTTTGTAAGCTTCTCGAGGTATTTCCTGATGACTTTCCTGGTTTTTCTCCTGATAAGGAATTGGTATTGGGGTTGATCTTCTTTAAAACACTCATCCTATCTTTATCCCTCCCTATAGAATGACTCTAGCTGAGTTGAAGGAACTTAAGAAGCAATTGAAAGATCTTCTTGAAAAGGATTTTATCCACCTTAGTGTTTATTCGTGGGGTACTCCAGTTTTTCATGCATAAGAAGGATGGGTCCCTTCAAATGTGTATAGATTATTGCCAATTGAATATAGTGACTGTGAAGAATAAGTATCTGCTTCATAGGATTAATGATTTGTTTGACCATCTTCAGGGAACTAATTACTTTTCAAAGATTGATATTTGATCAAGCTACTATCAGTCAAAGATTAGGGAAGTGGATATCCCTAAGACTGCATTCCGAACCTAGTATGGTCATTTTGAGATTTTGGTGATGTCTTTTGGTTTAACAAATGCCCTGGTGCTATTTATGGATCTTATGAGTTGGGTTTTCTATCATTTCTTGGATTTAATTATAATTCTATTTATTTATAATATTTTGATGTATTCCAAGAGTGAGAAAGATTATGCCGATCACCTCTACCTCTTGTTGTAAACCTTAGACGAGCAACAGTTTTATGCAAAGTTCTCCAAATGTGAGTTCCAGTTAAATGATGTATCCTATTTTTGGGTCAAATTATTTCTACTAAAGGGATCATGGTGGACCTATAGAAAGTTATGGTGGTTAAGAAGTGGACTAGACTATTGACTCCAACAGATATTTAGAGCTTCTTGGGTTTAGATGGGTACTATAGGAGGTTTATAGAACCTTTCTCTTCCATTGTTGCTCCATTGACTCAGAAGAAGGTGAAGTTCTTATTACCGATACTTGTGAAGGTAGTTTTAAGGAATTGAAAGATAAGTTAACTTTAAGTCTGATTTTGAAACTTCTTGACGGTCCCGACGGTTTTGTTGATTATTATGATACATCCAGGGTAGGACTGAGTTGTGTGTTGATGCAACATAGTAAGGTGGTTGCTTATGGTTTTAGACAGTTGAAGGTGCATGAGAAGAACTATCTAACTCATGACTTAGAGTTGTTAGCTGTGGTGTTTTCTTTTAAGATTTGGCACTATTATTAGTATGGGATTCATGTTGACATCTTGTTAGACCATAAGAGTTTCCAATATGTGTTCACCTAGAAGTAGTTTAATCTCAGGCAAAGAAAATGTCTTAAGTTGATCAAGGACTATGATATGAGTTTTAACTATCATCCAGGCAAAGCTAATGTGCTTGTTAATTTCTTAGCGGGTTCTTTATGGAGAGCTTATCTTACATGGAGGAGGAGAAGAATGAATAAGTAAACAATATTCATCGATTGGTAAATCTTTGAGTTCTTCTCTTCGACTCTAAGGATGGTGCTGTATGGTTCAAGAGCTGGTGAAGTCATCTTTTTTGCTTAGGTAAAAAGGAAATAGGTTTTGGATCCTATTTTGTTGCGAATTAGGGATGATGTGGGTCACTAGAAGGTGATGGCCTTTGAGATTAGTGGTGATGGTATTTTGAGGTACCAAGGTAGGTTATGTGTTCTTGATGTTGATGGGATGTGTAAGAGGATCTTCGTTGAGTCTCACGAGTTGAGGTACATAGTTTATCCTGGTTCGATAAAGATGCACCATGATTTGAAAGACATTAATCGGTTGAATTATATGAAGAGGGATGTGGTTAATTTTGTGTTTAAGTACATAGTTTGTCAATAAGTAAAAGTAGAGCACTTGAGGCTTGTTAGATTGTCTCAAGAGATTGAGTTTCCTGTATGGAAATGGGAAGTGATTAATATGGATTTTGTTACTGTTCTTCCGCATTGTCACCATCAATTTGATTCGATTTGGGTCATCGTCAATAGGATCAACAAGTTCACCCATTTAGTCCGCCTATTTCTTACTTGTGAAATCTAACTATTTGGTAGAAGATTGTGCTAAGCTCTTTATTGAGGAGATCATAAAGTAGCATGGTGCTCCAGTTTTCATCATATCTGATTGAGGTCCTTAGTTCTCAGCTCACTTTTGGCGTTCCTTTCAAAGAGCTTTGGGGACTAAGGTGAACATTAGAATCACCTTCCACCCACAGATAGATGGATAAGTAGAAAGGATAAAAAAGACTTTAGAGGATATTCTTACATCCTGTCTGATCTATTTTAGTGGTAGTTAGGTTGACTATTTGTCTATCATCAAGTTTACTTATATTAAATAGTTATAACTCGAGTATTGGGATGACTTCATTTGAGTCTTTATATTAAAATACCCTAGTTTCTGTACCTTAGAAAATTTCCTGGAATTCTGGTCTTTGGTGAAAGACCCTAGGAATAGGACCTTTGGAAAATTTCATCAGTTTTAGACCTTTTTAGCTTGGTACAACTCAATGGAGTCACTTTTACCCTTGGGTATGACTCATCAGCTTTCTTGAGGGTCCAATCATACCCTAGGTAGAAAGTTTTGCTTACATATATCCCAAGGTATGACTCATATGGGTAAAAGTTGTATAGGAGCATACGAGTGGAATAGGGCAAGTCACATTGTGCATGTGTGTGCTGTCATAGGGAATTTGTCCACTATACAGTTGGTGGGTATAGTTTGGGGTGTTAGAAAGGGTGAGTTGTATAGAAACCAGTAGGTAAGGTCATGGAAAGGTTGGACGTGGCTTGTTTTAATTTAAAGTCAAGGGTATTTTCTATAGTTCCTACTCCTAAAAACTTATGTCCTAACATCATATAAACCTATATAGCATTCCATAACACTTATTAAAGTATCATAACACATCAAATAACCTCTCAAACACTCTCTTAAAGATTGGAGGATGGGGTTTCTTGATATGTTCTTCAAAGGACTCAAAGGTCAAGATTTCTTCCGTGAATCATGTACTCCTTCCCTTATTGTTATTTCCAAATAAAGTCATGTGTATTTTATTTTAAATGTTGGTTTATGACATGGTGGATTTTGAAATATTATTGAGGGTCTTGATGCATATGGTTTGGTATTAGTTTAAATCATCTTTTTACATGTTTTTGGTAATGGTTTACATATGTGGCTATTGGTTGGTTATAGTTTAAGAAATAAGTTCTTGAGTAACCCTAATTATGGTGGTTTATGCATTGGTTTTGGTCTTGGTAAGGATGTGCCCTCAACATGTTTGATAAAATGCATGAAAGAGTGTTTTTATTCTATTGTTGGTTTTTCTTTAAAACTATTGCATAGTTTGGTTTGGTAATGGAACTCTAAATAGTTTTGGATGGTTTTGCATGGTTTAAATGGTTTAAATGATATAAATTCTTTAAAAGCTTGGCATTGTCTAAAATT
The DNA here is from genome assembly GCA_030864225.1 of Capsicum baccatum var. pendulum. Classification (NCBI taxonomy): domain Eukaryota; kingdom Viridiplantae; phylum Streptophyta; class Magnoliopsida; order Solanales; family Solanaceae; genus Capsicum; species Capsicum baccatum. Next base: position 283,401,463 of record CM061555.1, read on the forward strand.
GGTTTAGAATGGTTAAAAAGTTAAAGGTTTTTGTGGTCATGGTTAGTCTACTTTGAAAACCTTGCGGGATGCATGGAAATCCCTCAAGTGAATGCATTAATAGAATTGGTTTATATGGTCAGAAATTGCTAAAGGCTAAATTGTTATGCTTGTGGGGAATATAGAAGTCTCCTATGTGGTTTAACATGGTACATGGAAGGGCACTTGAAAGTCCCCTTAACCTAAATAGTTTGGCTATGAATATTACTTGCAATTAATGGATGGTATGATGATACCACTAATATTGGTCTTGGTTGATAGAATTGTAAATGGATTGGCTGGTTATTTAGAAATGGTATTAATGGAGTAGTGTGTAGCAAAGCCATGGAATGTGGCGGTCCTAGGGGGGACAAAAATTGGAAAATTTTATTTTCCAATATGAGGATTGATGTTAATGGGTCATCCCATGGGATACTTCCCTAGTCGTGTGACTATATATGTCGGGTCCCTTTCAGCTAGGGAAGTTGAACCCATATCACCTGTTGGTAGTTTAGGATGGCCTAGCTACACAACCCAGGTAATGGTTTTAAAGGCATGCTAAACTCGGTCCCTTTTCCCAACATAGTTTTATATATATATATATATGTATATATATATATATGTATGGTTATGTGCATTGGTTGGTTTTACTTGGTTTTTACTGGTTAGCATTATTTTATCCTTATCTTGAGTACATTTTAGTGTTCACCCGCTAACTCATCTAATAGCAGTTGTATACCCATGCTATACAGGTAATTTCCATTCTACTCCTCTTGCTTAGTGATCAGATTTGAGCACAGTTGATGTTGGATTGAAAAGGTGAGATTCCATAGTTTAGAAGGCATCTATTTCACGTCATGGTTTACTTTACATAATTCTTGTCTTTCATATACTTTGGTGTTTTGATGTAATCGGGGGCATATCCCGACTAAGCACTCTTTGGTCGTTCTAGAGGATTTGTATGGACAACTGTGGACTTGGATATGATATAGATTATTTATGTTATTCATAAATAAATTGGCTTATCCTTCTGGAATTGGTTAATGGCTTCCGCATTAGTTTTGCTAGTTATTTAGTGGTTGGACTTGATTGGGTTGGTAACAGTTATAGACTTGTTCCAGCATCATCACACAGTTGGATACGCTATCTTGTTATACGTTCGAACTTCCGCCGACTCAAGTTATGCATTAGGTTGTTGGGTTGGGTAACAGGGGAAGTTCTCAGTCCTGGTTGGACTTAGGATTGCTCATTATGACAAGGCCCTAGTTTGGGTCATGTTAAGTTGGTATTAGAGCAATAGGTTTCAGTGTCACGGGGTATCCACAAAGCCATGTAGAGTAGAGTCATTCTTATCGGTGTGACGTGCACACACTTATAATTAGGAGGCTATTAAGAATTTATGAATATTTTACTTTCTTGGTTATTCTACTTTCGTGATACAGAGTCTAAGGCCTTTAACTCTTCTCTGATTATCATTTAGTTCACTCTTTGGATCATGCCTCCTCAATAATCTAAAGTTACTTGGAAACTCACTTGTCCTACTCGAGTAAAACATCGATGGATCTAGTCCAACTCATGGAAAACAAACCTAGTCAAGGGTAGAAGCTTCTGGTTTTCTCTGTGGAGTCCCAAAAATCTCCATTAAATCTATCTCAAAAGATGACATTCATTCTCAATTACCTCAAAGGGGAGGTTACCAATGCCGAGTTTTGACATTCTATTAATCTATTGACCTAAATAGTGATAATTATATCATGCCAATCCTATCCTCTTAGTATGAGAAGAAAAAAGTGAGGTTGGAAATAGGCAAGGTAAGGAGTCATGGTTTCTTGGTTAAATATGAGTGCCCCATATGGATTATTGCTTGGGTAAATAAGATATTGTTTGCTACTACTCTAGCTCTTGTATCAGGGGTGCTACTTATGTCTTCCACATTGGTATATTGAAAACTCTTTTTTATTGTGATGTGTTTGGTTTATTTTGTTTGGGGTCCTCTCTCTTAGGTGACCTCATTAGTGGTTATGTATTTGGTTTTTTTTCCAAGGTTGTTACGTACTCTTTTCTTCTTCTTTTTCTACCCTAGTTGCTGACTCTACGATTGTCAAAAGAGTCTATAGAGGTGTACGGTATCTATTTGTAAAAAAAGGGGTCTTGGTGGAAACTTTTTGTATCAAATATGGTGGATTTTGGTGTTTTTCAGGGGATGGATTTGATTGCAATCACTCTTTTTTGTTATTAAATTGTCAGACCTATTAGACTCCCTGATTAGTCGATTGTGGAATGGGATAATGTTTTTGTTTCATTCCCTAGATATTAAGGGAAAGGTTATATTCTATCGTAGGGTTCAAAGGTTAATCTTCAAAAAAGGTGTCTTTATCATTTAGTCCAGGTTAAGGATTCTAACCCGAAAAGTCTTTCCTTACATTCGACTTTAGTGGTTTATGAATTTCTCGGGGTCCTTCTAATGACCCTCATGGTGTCTTCTAATGGGGAGATTGGTTTGGGATTGTACTTGTTCCAGACATTTGTCTAAAGCTCTATTCTTTCGTTATAGAATGGCTTTGGAGGATTTAAAGGATCATAAAGAGAAATTAAGGGATCTCTTAGATGAAGGTTTCATATGTCTTAATGTCTCTCTGTAAAGTATTTTCACTCTTACATAAGGGAGATATTTCCCGTTGGAATGGGTAGGTTGTTGGAGGGTGACTTAGAAATTTATGGTGTCTTTCTAGTGGGGTTGGACCTTATATATATATTCCCTTTCATATGGGATACTTTTCTAGTAGTGCATGGTGGTTGATAAACACTAAGTGTGAATCTTAGATGTTTGATTCTAATAAGGGGGTATAATAGAATGGGATAGCAATGCAAAAATTGTGGATATAAATTAGTAGGTTGGGTGATGTCAATGACTTAGGGGTTATAATAGTAGGAAAGTTGTGACTTATAGGTTCGAAGTTTATGTTGAATGGAGGGACTGGGGATCTAGTTATTCTATAGGTTAGATCATGGAGCTTGCATGTATCTTTGACCCTATGCTTGTACTTTGTTGTGAGCATGAAATTGGTTTCTAAATTAATGGTTTTAAAAATGGATTTTGGCACAATTGGGGATTTTGGTAAATCAATCATTTAATTGATTTTCCAGGGATTATGATGCATTATTCATGTTTTACTAATGTTTATGAACATTGTGGGATGCATGGGAATGGTAAATGAATTTTGGGGTACCATGGATTCCCCAATTATTTGGTTTTTGTTTTGAAAATCTATGTCCTGAAATTGTATTTTGAAATTACCATTGAATATAATTTTTTCATATGGTTTGACTACTCTTAAATCTTTCTATTGGATAAATGGTTAAGGGAATATAAATTGGTTTTGGTTGGATTCAAATAATTTTGGGAAGGCCTTGGCGGCCACGGATTGATTTAAAATTTTTTTGTTTTAATTGGGAACCTTGGAATCAAATTGGTCTAATTATTTTGCATGTCTATGTTGGGCTCTAGGTAGCATTAGGATGGATAAAATTTTAGGTATGGGAGAACAAACCGTCCCTGGTGTACGTCTTTGGTGATACCCATTAGAAGGAAGTATTATGATTAAAGGTAATAGGTAGAAGGCTGATGATTAGTCTTAAAAATTTTCTTAGCGATGGACTTCAAGGGAAGGTCGGGTTGTATAATCTAGTTTTCCTCTTATATCTCTGTTAAGAAAGTACACTAATAGTATGGTACGCATTCTTATAGCGATTATACTTAATGTTCTCATTTCGCATTCACTTTATTCCCCTTATATGAATCTTGACTCTTTATTGTATTATTTATTGTATAGGTGGTTGTGTTTCTTTTGGTGTCCATTTCTAAGGACTCGTTTTGTGGTATGGTTTTGTCGGGATGGTTCTTCATTATGATCTAGGTGGTTGTTATGAAGTACTTGTCACTTTGGTGTCATGTTTTATTTTAGGGGTCCTTTTTTTTACCTTAGGATGCATGTATAATTCTTGTACTTTGGTTCCTTAATGACTCTCCTTATGTTTGAATGGTAATGGCTTAGGGAGAATGGTGATGTTTTGTATAGGGGAATGTAAAAGTACCTAAGTAGGGGAGAGTCTAAGGTGGCTACTATAGTTAAAGTTTGAAGGTGAGGTAAGGTTGTTGTCATGATAAATGGTTAGTAAAGGAAATGGTGGTGAAAATCTATTGGAGATGATAGATGGTGTTAGATCTTTTGATGGATAGATCATACTGCAACTTCAGGTATGAAAGTGGTATGCTGGAATTGTTGTGGTTGGTAGATATGACCAATGTTGTGTTGGCTTTGGTGATGTGTTCAATCATAGGTTGGGGATTTTGGTTATAAATGGTTGGATATAGGTTTGCTCATGTCCTTTACTCATAGTTTCCATATTATAAAGGTGATGAAAGCAGAATAGTGTTTTGGGATAAATGTGAAATAGATCCCGGTGGCTTAAGTTAACTCCTTTACGTTTCAGATAGGCGTAAACATAGAACTGGTGGTGAATAGTTAGACACAATCTCTCATAGTGATGTGTCTTGGTAAATTCTAAATCTATTCAGACTTGCTCTCTATCATAAGTCCATTCATCTGGTAATCTATGTTTTATGGGGGTATGAATGGTGCTTGGTTGGTTAGGTTCCTTTAGATGGTTTTAGTATGTCGAATTCCTTGGGGAGGTCTTGATTAGGATCTTGGATCGGTAAGTTCTCTAGTTGCGAATGAATGGTATGGCTTCGTTAAACGTTCCATGGGGGGCTAAATGTTTGAGAAAGACATTAGGATGTGGAGATGGACATGGATTTCAAGGATATGCTTAGGTTTTTTGTCTCAAAAAATTCATGCGTAAGGTGTGTGCTTCAACACATTCTTGTTTCCTAACTTTTTTATAGGTGAGGAATGGTTTCTCTTGCATCCTTGTTTCCTAACTTAGTTAGAGGTCAGGATGAATGTGTTGGGGTATAAATCATGCAGGGGGTATGTGATGATCTTCTCATCTTGGTTTGTGTCCTTATCCTCTATTTCGATTGGTGAAAAATTTGATATGTGTTATTGTGTTACCTCATGCTTATCCTTACCCTTACCCATAATTTGAGGATAAATAATCCTAGTGGGGGAGACTAAAACACCCTAGGAATAGGATCCTTGAAAAATATCGATGGTTTTGGACCTCTTTGTCTTGGTATGACTCAATAAACTTATTTGTAACCTTGGGTATGACTCATCAACTTTCTTGAGGATCTAATCATCAACTTTCTTAAGGGTCAAATTGTACTCTAGGAAGTAAGGTTAGCTTAGATACTGCCCAAGGTATGACTCATAAAGGTAAGAGTCATATAGGAGCATATGAGTGGTGTAGGGCATGTCGTATAGTGCATATGTGTGTTGTCTTAGGGAATCTGTCCACTATATGGTTGGTTGGTATGGTTGGGGGTGTTACTCGAACCCTTAGGTCTGATTTAGGGAGGGTTAGTTGTATACAAACCAATAGGTAAGTTCATGGCAAGGTTGGGTATGAGTTGGGCTACCACTTGTACCATTGGATATGACTGGTAAGGGAGAGTCGTACCCTAGGACCTGGCTTGTTTTAATTTAAAGTCAAGGGTAGTTTGGATATTTACTACTCTTAAAAACCTATGTCCTCACATCATATAACCCTATATGGCCTTCTATAACACTTATTAAAGGATCATAACACACCAAATACCCTCTCAAACACTCTCTTGAAGATTAGAGGCTAAAGTTTCTTCATGCGTTCTTCAAAGGACTCAAAGGTCAAGATTTCTTCCATGAGTTATCTTTTGTAAGGCATATAAGCCATCCCTCATTGTTATTTGAAAATAAAGGCATGTGTATTATGTTTTAAATGTTGGTTTATGAATCATAAATGGTGGATTTCAAAATATTGTTGTGGGTCTTGATGCATATAGTTTGGTATTTGCTTAAATCATGTTTTTACATGTTTTTGGAAATGGTTTGCACATGTTGTTATTGGTTCATTATATTTTAACAAAAAGGATCTTGATTAACCCTAATTATGGCAGTTTATGCATTGGTTTGGTCTTAGTAAGAGTGTGCCCTCAACATGTTTGATAAAATGTCTCAAAAAGTATTTTTACTCTATTATTGGTTTTTTATTGAAACTCTGGCATGGTTTAGTTTGGTAATAGAACTCTAAATGGTTTTGGATGGTTTTCAATGTTTTAAATTATTTAAATGATATGAATGCTTTAAATGCTTGGCATGATCTAAAATTGGTTTGGAATGGTTTAAAAGGTACATGTTTTAGTGGTCATGGTTGGTCTGTTTTGAAAACCTTGCATGATACATGGAAATATCTCAAGTGAATTGGTTTAAATGGTTTGAAATGGATAAAGGCTAAATGGTTATGGTTGTGGGGAACATAGAAATCTCCCAAGTTGTTTAACCTGGTATATGGAGAGGGCACTTGAAAGTCCCCTTAACCTAAATGGTTTGGCTATGGATATTACTTGCAAGTAAGGGGTGGCATGACGATACCACTAATATTTGACTTGGTTAATATAATGGTAAAAGGAATGGTTGGTTATTCAGAAATGGTTTTAATTTGGCATTAATGGTGGGGGTTTTAGCAAAGCCATGGAAGGTGGCGGTTTTAGAGGGATCGAGACTGGAAACTCATATTTGCTAATATAAGGATTGGTCTTAGTGGACCATGTGCATTATGTCACACTATTTAGGGATACTTCCCTGGGCGTGTAGCCATACGTGTTGGGGCCCTTTCAGCCGGGAGAGATGAACCCATATCGCCCGTGGGTGATTTAGGATAGCCAAGCTACACAGTAGGTAAAGGTTTTAAAGGCATGCTAAACCTGGTTCCCTTTCCTGACATGGTGTTATATATATATGTATGGTTATGTCCATTAATTGGTTTTACTTGGTTTTCACTACCTAGCATTATTTTATCCTTATCCTGAGTACATGCTAGTGTTCACCTGCTAACCCATATACTAGTAGTTGTTTACCCACGCTATGCAGAAACTGGCTATTCTACTCCGCTTGCTTAGTTATCGTATTCAGGTACAATCGATATTGGATTAAAGTGTTGAGCTTTCATAGTTCGTAAGGTATCTATTTTATGTCATGGTTTACTTTACATAATTTTTGTCTTTCATAGACTTTGGTTTTTGTCTATGGTCGGGAGCATGTCCCGACTATGTAATCTTTGGTCAATCTAGACGCTTTGTATGGACAACTGTGGACTTAGGTATAATATAGATTATTTATGCTATTTATACATAAATTGGCTTATCATTATGGTATTGGTTTATGGATTTCGCATTGGTTTGGTTTGTTATTAGGTGGTTGGACTTGATTGGGTTGGTCTCGGCTCTAAACTTGTCCCAAAGTCAACACATAATTGGATACGCTATCTTATTATATGTTTGGACTTCCACTAAATCAAGGTATGAATTAGATTGTTGGGTTGGGTAATGCGGGAGGTTACCAATCCTGGTTGGGCTTGGAATTGCCCATTACGACAAAGTTGTAGTTCAAGTTGTGTTATTTTGACCCAATATGGCTCAAGGGTATAATTTGTATATAAGGGTGTTGATGGTATAGTCCAGTCGTATGTTGATGAGTGTTGGTTTATGAGATGGATTTTGGTTACTTGAATGGATACAATTTAGTGGTACGAGTCATATTGGTCGTTACGGATGTTTTGTTTCCTTAAATTAATCTTACACTTGATTACTTAGGTTGGATCTGAGTATGAGTGGCTCACCATGAGCCATAAGTCAGGGTACGAGTCATTCCCAGGACTCGTATAGTGGAAAGTATTTGAACCTTCCTTGGGTTTAAATCTGCCAGGGGTACGGATAAAGGGTATGAATCGTATACTTTGTATACGACTTGGTTGGATTAGTTTTATGGTGGACAGTGTTGGATCCAAAGGTTGAGGTTAGGATATGAGTGGAGGGTACCACTACTATTAGAGGGTATGACTCATGAGGGTCAGTTGTACCCCTGGGATAGGATTTTATACAACTTAAGTAGGGGTATTCAAGACATTTCCCTACTTGTCCTAATAAGGTCCCATGCTTCTAATCTACTTAGGAGGTTATTTACCCAATTATTCCATTTATTAACACTTAGAAACATTTCTAAACACTCTATAATCTCTTAAAGAATTTTGAGCGAGGGAAACTAGGGTTTCGGCTATAGGATTGATTTGGGGCCTCTCTTAGTGATTTTTTCCATCATCATCTTAGTTTAAGGCATGTTCTCTTTCCTCATTGTTAGTTCTATCTAAAATTATGGTTTTATGAATGTTGTCATTATTTCATTGATTGTATGATTTTAATTTTCAAATATGAATTGAGGGTTTGGATATTAAATGGTTGATTATGGTTTTCCATGATTTTAACTATCCCTTATGTGCATTAATGGTGGTTTTGGATGATTGGATTTCATGGGAATGGGTTAATGGTAATCGGAATTGGTTTTGGCAATATTATACCCTAATGTATTTTACAAAATGCCTATAATAATGTTTTCATTGCACTGAGTAATTTTAATGGAACTGTTGCGTATTTTAAAACTTGGTAAAGGAACTGTGCATGGTTTAAATATCTTGGAAAGTTAAATGGATAAATAGTTATGCTTAAGGGGTATATGGAATCCCTGAGTGGTTTAATATGGTAAATAGAGGGGCACTTAGAAATCCCTTTAAACCTATATATGGTTGGCTATGGATAGTACTTGCACGTATAGTCGGTATAATGATACCACCTCTAAATGGCCTTGGTTAATAAATGGTAAAGGGATTGGTTGTTCCTTGGTAATGGTTTTAATTGGGCAATGATGGCGGGATGTGTAGGAAAGCAATGGAAGGTGGAGGTTCCAGGGGGACTAAAACTGGAAACTTATATTTGCTGATGTGAGGTTGGTCTTGGTGACCGTGTGCATGATGTTACACTATATTTTGGGGGATGTAGTAGTCATCCCAGGTTTTCTTCCCTGGTTGTGCGGCTTCACACACTGAGGCCCTTTCAGTACGAGTGTTGAACCTATATAGCCTATGGGTAGTTTAGGATAGCAGAGCTACACAACCTAGGTAAAGGTTTTAAAGTCATGCTAAACCTGATCCCCTCTCTCTACATGGTTATATATATGTACGTATGGTTATGTGTATATAAATGGTTTTACTTGGATTTACAAATGGCATTATTTTATCTTTATCATGAGATCATGCTAACATTCACCCGCTAACCCATCTACTGGCGGTTGTATACCCACGCTATCCAAGAATCGGCTGTTCTACTCATCCTATATAGTTATTGACTCAGGGATCAATATTTGGACTAAAGTGGTAACCTTTCATCCTTTCAGAAGGCTCCATTGCATGTTATGGATATTTTTAGACATTTTAATTTTATTTTTGATATTGGTTTTTTCGAAAGTTGGAGGCGTGTCTGAACCGAATTTTATTACTCTTCTGGTTAGAGGCTTTGAGGTGCTTCTATGGGTTGGAAAGGGTGGGATCGGTATTAGTGTCGTCCTTAGCATGGAATAAGCTGAAGGGTTGACATCTTTGGACGATATTGGTGGTTGTTCCATTGTATTTTATTTTGGGATTAGTTATATTCTATTTTGGAACATCTTTAGTTATGGCCTGGTTTATGGCCCTTGTTTTGGTATTGGTTTGGTATGATTGCATTGTTGGTATGGTATGGCTGGACTCGGTTGGGTCAGTCACAGCTGTGATCTTATCCTAGAGTCTTTATGTGAGTTGTTGCATAATCTTGCTTCATGCTTGAAATTAACCTAACTCAGGGTAGGCGATTGGAGATTGGGTTGGGTAAAAGGGGTGGTCTCCGATCCCGGTCAGACCTGGGATGCCTATTATGACAAGGTCCCTAGTCGAGTCGCATCCAGTTGGTATCAAAGTCTAGGTTCATGGTCAATTGGGAGTTCAAAAAGCTGTGTTGAGTAGAGTCTCTTTTAGAGGAGTATAGCACACCACACTCATAATGGAGAGGGTACAAGGCATTTAGAAATGTTTCACTTTCTACGTATTCTATTTTCAAGCTTGGAGTCTCAGTCCTGGAATCTTCTCTAACACTTATTTGTTCGTCTTTCAGATTATACCTCTTAGATCTGGAACACAAGAAAATTCCTCTATCTCATCCAGGGGTAATCTGAAGGGGTGCATCCTACTTCAGGGTTTCATCTTCGAACCTATGGTCCTAAACCTAATAGCTCCAGAGTTCCACCAGTTACTATTTGTCCCCCTCAAAGTGAGGTGTCTAATGTGGAATTTCATCAGTCTATTCATGTTATTACTCAGATAGTCACTACTTAAGCAGAGCGGGGCACGATTGGTTCTTTCTCTGTTGAGGCCACAAGGGTTGGCAAATTTATGAAGATGGGTCCTCCAACTTTTCTGGAGTAAAAGTAGAGGAGGATCCATAGGTCTTCTTGGATGATAAAATGGAAAAAATATTTTGGGTGATGTAGGCTACCATTGTGGATGGGTTAAACTTTGCATCTTATTAGCTCAAAGAGGTTGCATATCAATGGTATGAAGAGTGGGACAGGGATAGTGGTGATATAGAAGAATCAGTCTTGCGAGATACTTTTTCTAAGGCCTTCTTAGATCAGTTCTTTCTGTAAGAGTTGAGGAAAGAAAACATGGAGAAGTTTGTGTACCTCAAGTAGGAGAGGATGATTTTCAAGGAATGCGTTGAAGTTTCACCAATTGTCAAGGTATGTTCCTGATTTAGTGGCTGACATGGGGGCAGGAATAAGGAAGTTTGATTTTGGGTTGAATCAGGATTTGACTTTAGAGAACAAAACTGCCTTGCCGATTAAAGGCATAGACATCTCTAGGTTAATTGTTCATATGCAGCAAATGGAGGATTAAAAAAGGAAGTAGGTGGAGTTTAGGGATAGATAGGGTAAGAGGAGTTAGTTTTCTAATTAGGGAGGTACTAAGTCTCAGTGTGGTCGGGGTAGTGGCAAATGGTAGAAAAAGAAGTGGGGAGTTATGGTTACTACTCTTCTGCTATTTATCCTTACCAGTCGGGCGACATGCATCATCAAGGAGGTGATAATTTTTAGGCACAAGGTGCCTAATCTTAGGAAAATATAGTTTCATCAGTTTTTTACTCCCTTCTTATCAGTTCTGTCGTCATACTCATCGGGGTTATTGTGATGAAAGAAGGACAAATTCATTAAGTTTGGCTAGACAGGTCATCGGCTGATGGATTATCCGATTAAAAAGTTTTTAACAGAGGAGAATAAGATTCCTATGGCTTCATCTTCTGGTCGTACACCTGGCTTTATTGCAAATACTTTTGTTACTGCTCCTGGTTCTAGTGTTGTTCAAAATAGTTTGTATGCTATAGTATCTCGACAAAAATTTAAGGCATCACCTAATGTCGTTACTGGTATGTTACTGCTTTTCTCTCATGACATATATTATTTTCATGACCCGAGTCCACTCTCTCCTATGTTACTCCTTATGTGACTGTATCTTTTGGTTTCTATTTGGAAGTTTTTTTAGATCTTTTTTCTATATCTACCCCAGTAGGTGACTCAATTATTGCTAAGAGAGTCTATAGGGGGGTGGTATTTGTTTGTGCCAAGCAGACCTTGGTGGATCTGTTTGAGTTTGGTATGGTGGATTTCAATGTCATTCTGGGTGTAGATTTGTTGCATTCTTGTTATGCATCCTTGGAATGTCGGACCCGTAGGGTTATCTTTAGGTTCCCTGGTGAGCTGGTTATAGAATGGGAGGGCAGTTCTTTATCTCCTAGAGAGAGATTTATCTCTTAACTTACAGCTCAGAGGTTAATCTCTAAAGGTTGTCTTTATCAGTTGGTCTGGGTTAAAGATTCTAACTCAGAAGGTCTTTCTTTCCAATCAGTTCCAGTGTTTAATGAGTTTCCATAGGTATTTCCAAATGATCTTCTTTGTGTTCCTGTGGATAAGGAAATAGAGTTTGGTATTAACTTATTTTCACACACTCATCCAATTTCTATTCCTCCATATGGAATGTCTCCGAATAAGTTGAGATAACTCAAGAAGCAGCTTAAGGATCTTCTAGATAAGGGGTTTATTCGTCCTTGTGTATCTCCATAGGGTGCACCGGCATTGTTTCTGCAAAAGAAGGATGGTTCCTTTCAGAAGTGCATTTACTATAGGCAGTTGAATAAGGTAATAGTAAAAAATAAGTATCCTCTTCCAAGTATCGATGATCTATTCGACCAGTTGCAAGGTGTCAAGTTCTTTTATAAGTTAGATCTTCGTTCATGGTACCATCATCTAATGATTAGGGAGGTGGATATCCCTAAGATGACCTTTCATACTCGGTATGGACACTTTGAGTTTTTGGTAATGTCATTTAAGTTGACTAATGGTCTGGCGGCATTTATGGATCTAATGAACTAGGTTTTTTGTTTGTATTTGGATCTCTTCGCTATTTGTTTATTGAAGACATTCTGGTTTATTCAAAGATTAAATTGGATTGTGCTAATAAACTCTATGTTGTGCTGCAGACCTTAAAGAAGCAATAGTTATATGCCAATTTCTCCAAGTGTATGTTTTGGTTGAACGCTATAACTTTCTCTGGTCATTTTATTTTTAGTGAGGGGATCATTGTCGATCTATAAAAGGTTGTTATGGTGAATAGGTGGCCTAGACCCACAACTCAATCTGATATTCAGAGCTTCTTAGGTTTAGCCGGGTGTTATAGGTGGTTTGTGGAAAGCTTTTCATCGATAGCTTCTCCCCTGACTAAGTTAACTTAGAAGAAGGCTAAGTTTTCTTGGTTGGATGCTTGTGAAGGGAGTTTCAAGAAGTTAAAGCATAAGTTAACTTCGACTATAATTCTAACTTTGCCAAAAGATAATTATGGGTTCATAGCTTATTGTGATGCATCTCGAGTGGACTTGGTTGTGTGTTAACGCAACAAAGGACGGTGATTACCTATGCTTCCAGGCAGTTAAAGGTACATGAGAGAAATTATTCTACTCATTATTTAGAGCTATTGGAGGTTGTGTTTTCTTTGAAGATATGACGACATTATTTATATAGTGTTCATATTTATATCTTTTATGATCATAAGAGTCTATAGTATGTGTTCACTCAGAAGAAGCTTAACCTTAGGTAGAGGAGATGGTATGAGCTTCTCAAGTACTATGATATGTGTCTTTACTACCACCCAGGTAAGGCTAACGTGGTTGCTGATGCTTTTTGAAGGTTATCCATGGAGAGTTTGGCTAATGTAGAGGAAGGAAAGCAACAATTGGTGAAGGATATTCACTGCTTTGCTAATCTTAGATTTTGCCAATTGGACTACAAAGATGGTGGTGTGGTGGTGCAAGAAGTGTTTTGATCATCTCTTGGTGTGGAGATTAAGAAAAAGCAAGTGTTAGATCCTATCTTGATGAAAATCAAGAGTGTCATTGGTGGGCAAAAGGTAGTGGTATTTGAGATCGGCTGTGATGGTACTTTACGGTACCAAAGGAGGTTTTGTGTTCCTGATGTCGATAGATTGCGACAAAGGATTTTGGCTGAGGCGAATAAATCACGCTATGTTTTTCATCTTGGTTTGACTACAATGTATCATGATTTCTAGGAGATCTATTAGAGGAATGGCATGAAGAGGGATATGGCTGATTTTGTTGCCAACTGCTTGGTATCTCAATAGGTTAAGGTTTAGAACATGAGGCTAGGAGGGTTGTATGAAGAAATTGAATTGCCTGAGTGAAAATGGGATGTGATCAATATGGACTTCATTATTAGTCTTCCTCGATTTCATAATCAATATGATTAAATTTGGGTCATCACGGATAGGATGACTAAGTCTGCTCATGTTTTTCCAGTGCGGAAGACCTTCTTAGTGGAAGATTATGTGATGTTATATCTTCAGGAGAATGTACAGCTTCATAGGGTACATGTTTTGATTATTTTTTATCGTGGCACGTAGTTTACATCTCACTTCTAGTGATCTTTCTAGAAAGGGTTGGGGACTTAGGTGAGTCTAACTACTGCTTTCCACCCGTATGGGCAAGTGAAGAGAACTATTAAGACATTAAAGGATATGCTTTGGGCTTATGTGATCGATTATGGTGGCAATTTGGTTGAGCATCTACCTTTAGTGGAGTTTTCTTACAACAATAACTATCATTCTAGTATTGGTATGGCCCTTTTTGAGGTATTATATGGTAGGAGGTGTAGGTCTCCTATTTGTTGGTTTGAGCTTAGTGAGGCAAAAATGTTTGGTCCCGAATTTGTTTACCAGGCTATGGAGAAGGTGAAGGTGATTTGAGAGAGGCTTAAGGCTGCCCAAAGTCGTCAAAAGTCCTATGCAGATATTAGGCATAAAGACTTGGAATTTTAGGTGGGGGATAAGATTTTCCTTAAGGTAACTCCCATGAAGGGAGTAGTACAGTTTGTCAAGAAAGGAAAGCTCAATCCCTGGTATATTATCCTTATGAGGTTTTGCAGAGAATTGGTAATGTTGCTTATGAGTTAGAGTTGCGTTTTAGCTTGAGCTTGGTTTATCCAGTCTTTCATGTTTCCATGTTGAGGAAGTTTATTGGTGATCCTTCTTCGATTGTTTCTTCATAAGTATTAGGTATCTCGGACTCTTTATCTTATAAAGACATCCCAGTAGAGATCCTGGATAGGCATGTTCATCATTTACGGACCAAGGATGTGGCTTCGGTTTAGGTTCTTTAGAGGAACCATAAAGTAGAAGAAGCTATATGGGAAGCAGCGTGAAATCCAAATAACTGCATTTGTTTTCTCCTCCTAACATTCATGTGAAAGGTATGTATCTTCAACACATCTTTATTTTATGGATTTGTTAAAGGACAGATTAATATCTTTGGCACTTTGTTTTCAAACTTTGTTAAAGATTGGAAATATATTTAATAATGCAAATGACTTATGCTTATGGTTACCCCTACCAAGTCTGTCATTCGGGGATGAATATTCCAAATAGGGGAGACTGAGACACCTTGGTTTCTGAACCTTAAAAATTTTCCTAGAATTCTAGTCTCTGGACCCAATATGACTCGAGGGTACAAGCCATATGTTGGGGTACGGATGGTATCGTCTAGTCGTATGCTGTCCTGTGTTAGTTGGTGGGATGGATTTTTGTTACTGAAATGGATACGACTTAGGGTATGAGTTGTATCGGTGGTTACAGATCATTTGGTTCCTTAACATAACCTTAGACTTGGTTACTTAGGTTGGATTTGAGTATGAGTTGCTCACTATGAGTCGTAAGATAGGGTACGAGTCGTACCCAAGACTCTTATGGTGGACAGCGTCTAAATCTTCCTTGGGTTTAAATCTGCCAACGGTAAGGATGAAGAGTATGGATCACATGCCTTGGATACGACTTGGTTGGATAAGTTGTATGCTAGACAGTGTTGGATCCAAAGGTTGAGGCTAGGATAGAAGTGAAAGGTACCACTCGTATTGGAAGGTATGACTCATGATGTTCAGTTGTACCCCTGGGATGAGATTTTGTCAACTTAAGCGGGGGTATTTTGGATATTTCCCCACTTATCCTAATAAGGTCCCATAACTTCTAACCTAATTGGGTGGTTATTTACCCTATTATTCCATTCATTAACACTTAGAAACCCTTTTAAACACTCTATAATTCTCTCAAAGGCTTTTGAGCAAGGGGAACTAGGGTTTCAACTAGAAGATTGATTTGGTGCTTGTCTTAGTCATTTCTTTTCATCATCATCTTGGTTTAAGGCATGTTTGCTTCCCTCATTGTTAATGTTATCTAAAATCATGGTTTATTATGGATTTCCATGGTTTTTTTTGGTTATATTATGTGCCCAATGTGTTTGACAAAATGCCTATAATAATACTTTCATTATATTTAGTACTTTTAATGGAACTCTTGCTTGTTTTAAAACTTGGTAAAGGATT
The DNA here is from genome assembly GCA_030864225.1 of Capsicum baccatum var. pendulum. Lineage (NCBI taxonomy): Eukaryota > Viridiplantae > Streptophyta > Magnoliopsida > Solanales > Solanaceae > Capsicum > Capsicum baccatum. The sequence continues at coordinate 283,417,443 of CM061555.1, forward strand.
ATGCATGGTTTAAATTGCTTGGAAAGGTAAATGGATAAATAGTTATGATTGAGGGGTACATGGAATCCCCCAAGTGGTTTAATATGGAAAATGGAAGGCCATTTGGAAGTCCCCTTAAACCTATATATGGTTGGCTATGGATAGTACTTGCAAGTAAGGTCGGTATGACGATACCACCACTAAATGACGTTGGTTAATAAATGGTAAATGGATTAGTTGGTTGCTTGGTAATGGATTTAATTTGTAAATAATGGCGGGATGTGTAGAAAAGTCGTGGAAGGTTGAGGTCCTGGTGGGACCAAACCTAGAAGCCCATATTTGCCTATATGAGGTTTGTTTTAGTGACCATGTGCATGATGTCACACTATATTTTGGGGGATGTACTAGTCATCCAAGCTTTTCTTCCCTGGTCGTGCGACTTCACGCACTAGGCCCTTTCAGCGGTGAGAGCTGAACCCATATATTCCATGGGTAGTTTAGGACGACAAAGCTACACATCCTAGGTAAAGCTTTTAAAGGAATGCTAAACCTGGTCACCTTTCTCGGCATGGTTATATATATAAATATATAGTTGTTTGCATATGAATGAGTTTTAATTAGTTTTACAAATGCATTATTTTATCCTTATCCTGAGATTACGCTAGCGTTCACCCTCTAACATGTCTACTGGTGGTTGTATACCCACGCTATGCAGGAGCCGTTCGTTTTACTCCTCCTACACAGTGATTGACTCGAGGATAGGTATTTGAACTGAAGTGGTGAGCTTCCATCCTTTTGGAAGGCTCTATTTTATGCTATGGATGTCTTTAGACACTTTGATTTTATTTTGAATATTGGTTTTGGCCATAGTTAGGGGAATGTCCCAACCAAATTTTATTACTCTTTTGGTTAGAGAATTTTGATACTTCTATTGGTTGGAATGGGAGGGATAGGTATTGGTGTTGGCCTTGGCATTGGGATAAGCTGAAAAGCTGACATCATTGGACAATATTGTTGGTTTTTGTATCATATTTTATTTTGGGATTAATTTTATTCTATTTTGGAACATCTTTAGTTATGGCCTGGTTTATGGTCTTTGTTTCGGTATTTATTTGGTATGGTTGGATTATTGGTATGGGATGGATGGACTCAATTGGGTTGGTTACAGTTGTGACCTTATCTTTGATTCTTCATGTAACTTATTGGAATATCTTGCTACATGCTCGAAATTTAGCCAACTCAGGGCAGACGAATGGAGGTTGTGTTGGGTAACGGGGGTGGTCTCCTATCCGGGTTGGACTTAGGATGCCCATTATGACCAGTCCCCCATTTGGGTCGCATCATGTATAGTACGAGGTATAGGTCCCCTATTGGGTGGTTTGAGGTTGCGTAGAATAGGTTGTGTGGTACAAACTTGGTTTACCAAGCTATAGAGAAGGTGAAGGTGATTCGAGATAGCTTAAGACTACCCAAGGTCAGAAAAAGTCCTATGCAGATTTAAGGCAAAGGGACTTGGAGTTTGATGTTGATGATTTGGTATTCTGTAAGGTGTATCCTATAAAGGGAGTGATACGGATTGGAAAAAAAGGGAAGTTGAGTCCTTATTATGTTGGTCCATATCATGTTTTCAGGTGAGTGGGCAATGTGACTTATGAATTGGAATTGTCGTCAAGTTTGGGTCCTATTCATCTAGAGTTCTATGTGACAATGTTGAGGAAATACATAGGTGATCCTTCCTTGGTTGTTCCGTTGGATGGTGTGGGCTCTCAGATTCATTATCCAATGAGAAAGTCCCAATAGAGATCTTTGATCAGCATGTTTGTCGGTTGTGGACTAAGGATATGTCATCAGTAAAGGTTCTGTGGAGGAACTAATAGGTTGAAGAGGACACTTGGGAAGCTGAACAAGACATGAATTCCAAGTACCCATTATTGTTTCCCTCTCTATATAATCATGCTTGAGGCATGTGTATTCCTTAGCATTTTTGTTTTCTGACTATTTTTAAAGGAAATTGTGAATTCCTTAATATCTTTGTTTTCTCTCTTTGTTAAAGGTAAGTGTGGTTGTGTTTAGATTCCAACAGTTCTAATAAATGCTTTGTCTCATCATTCAAGGATGAATGATCCAAAGGGGGGAGAATAAAACACCCCAAATATTTGGTCCTTGAAAATTTTTGAAATTTTATCCTTACTGCCCAGAGTACGACTTCCCTTACGAGTCGTAGGGAGTGTTGATGGATCTTATGGACCCAATTGTATTCTTGTCAATATGTTAGCCTGGAGTTTCTGTCCTGACTGGGACTTATACCCTATGAGTCGTAGGGTTTCGTAACAAGTTAAATGTTGTCTTTTGTAGCCTAAACAGTTTGATGCCTAATTATTTTTGCTTTGACAATGACTGGACTATGCAAGTTGTAATGACTTAATATGATTCATATGGTATGACTTGTATCCTATGTCTAGAAGATAAGAGTGGTAGGCGGACCATACGAGTTGTAAGGGACTTGTAACGTTTGGCGGTTATTTTTCATTCTGGTCAATTCCCCTTTTCCGTTACTTGAAACCCACGACCATAAAGCACTTTATGGGGTTATTTCTCATTCATAACACTATAAAAACACTCTCAAACTCTTTAAATATTCTCCAGTAAGATGCTTAGGGTTTCCAAGAAGTTCATCAATTAGAGTTATCAAGGACGAATTCTGTATATAACTCTTGATATTTCAGGCATATCACTCTCCCCCAATTATTACTTTATGAAAAGCATGTATTTGAGTAGTTTAATTGGATGGTTTTGAATATGGGTTCTGATGTCGTTGAGGGTTTTGATATGTTTGTTCCTTAAATTATTTTTCCATGATTTATTATGCATCGTTTTTGCTTTATTGAAGGTTTTGAACTTATGGGGTGCATGGGAATAGTGAAAAAACTAAAGGGTCATGGTTTCCCCCAAAAGTAGTGTTTTGAAAATGAAATTGGTTTTGAATAATTGTGTCCCCTCAACCAACTTGTATAAATGGCTTTGGATTATTAAATTTCTAATTGGTTCGACTTACTCACCGATGATATTGGATTACATTAATGATTAAAGAATGAACATGGATTTTTAAAGCCTTGTTCGATATGATTTGATTTAAAGAACAAATTGGGTCGAGTTATTCCCCCATGTAAATATGACTATTATGGCATAGAGATAAGCTTGCAAGTGTAAGGGTTTAATAATACCCATGGTTTGTCTTAACCGTTGGTTCATTGATTACTAAATGGGTTATGTGAAACTTGCTTTAATTTGGGCTTAATGGAGGGTTATGTAGAGAAGCTGTAAAGGTGTGGCCTTGGATGACTTGTACTAGAAACTTATATTTACCGACATGAGGTTTGGTCTTGATAACTTGTGTGCATTGTTCACACTATTGATATATTTGTATCTTGGACTAATGTGGGGTCGGGGCATTCCCTGGTCTTCCTTGATACCTCCAGTTCATGTGATTAACACGCGTTGGGGCCCTTTCAGTACGGGGAGCTGAACCTATCTATATTGTGGGTGCATATTTATGATGGTTGAGATATAAAGTCCAGAATAAGGTATTACTTTATGCTAAGCCTCGTTCCTTTTCCCGGCATGGCATGTTTATTTTTATATATGATTATGTGCATTGTATTGAATGGTTTTGGAAATGTGGATCATGGACTAGAATTGAAGAGTTCATAGACTAGAATTGAAGAGTTCATATTAACATTATCATTACCATTGTAAGATTTAGGGCCATGTTTTGACACTTTATTGATTTTGGTTTTGTTAGAAGGCTTTGTGGATTACTATAGACTTCGGTGATGTGGTTGGGTGTTTTGTGTCATTTATGGGTTATCAGTTATAGACATGTCTTAAATTCTTTGAGCTTATCTTATGCTATCTTGTTATATATTCAAAATTAATCTGATGTTAGGGGTATGGCGTTTTGTTTGGTTAGATGCAAGGGTGGTCTCCGGTTCTTCTTGGAATTGAGATACCCATCATGGCCAGGCCTAGGTTTAGGTTGTGACACATACTATATTGCATCAACACATAACCCAATCCTACAAGGGATGCATCACAAGATACAAAAAAACTATCAGTACCCTCGGGCAGGGTAAAAACTGGCCCAGAAGTCAACCTATCCTTAAACGTCTCAAAGATAACCTCACAAGAATCTAACCACAAAAATATAACCTTATTTTGAGTCAATATTTTCAATGGAGCAACAATAGAAGAGAAACTCTCCATAAATCTCCTATAATACCCGGCCTAGCCCAAGAAGCTCCTAATGTCGATCGGAGTCGTGCGTCTGGGCCACTTTTTCATCACCTCAACTTTTTGTTGATCCGCTTTGATCTGCTCTCTGGAAACAACATGACTAACAAAAGTCACAGCATCCAACCAGAACTCGTACTTAGAAAACTTAGCATAAAAATTTTGATCGTTAAAGGTCTACAATACAATACAGAGGTGATTGGTATGATCCGCCTCACTCTTAAAATACACCAAGAGGTCATCAATGAAAACTATCATAAATAAGTCCAAAAAGGGCCTAAAACCCAATTTATAGGATCCATAAATGCAGCTAGAGAGTTGTTCAACCCAAATGACATAACCAAAAACTCATAATGACCATATTGGTTCAGAAAGCAGTCTTGGGAATATCAACCTCCCTAATCTTCAACTGATGATAATCCGAGGCAAAATCAATCATAAAGAAGAATCTAGCACCCTATATTTGATCAAAAAGGTCATCAATTTTAGGAAAAGGGTACTTATTCTCTACTTTTACCTTATTCAATTAACCGCAATCTTTATATATTCAAAAATATCCATCATTCCTCTATACAGAATATATAGGAGCACCCCACAGAGAAACACTAGGAAGAACGAAACCCTTATCAAGAAGATCTATTAATTGCTCTTTTAGCTCCTATAACTCAATTGGAGCCATCCTATGAGGAGGAGTGGAAATAGGATGATTATCCAGTTGAAGATCAATCCCAAAATCTATTTCCCTATTAGGAGGAATTCTAGCAAGATCATTGGGAAAAACTTTAGGAAACTCACTAACCATAGGGAAAAATTGTGAAGAAGGACTTTTAAAGTTAGAATCTTTAACCTGAACTAGATGATACAAACATCCTTTTGAAATCACTTTTAGAGATCTAAGATAAGAGATGAACCTCCCTTTAAGCACTATGGAATTACCCTCACACTTTATATTGGTTCATTAGGAAAGTTAAAATTGACCTATCGGTCCTACAATATGGAGATTTGTCACATATATGAAGCCAATCTATCCCTAATATCACATCAAAATCTACCATAGATATTTTATTAGATCCACCAATGTCTCCCTATGGAAGATAGACAGCACACAACCGCTATAGATCTTTCTACCCATAATTGAATCACCCACTAGAGTAGACATAGTAAAAGGTTCGTAAATACTTTTAGGACAAAAACCAAAATGTACAACTATATAAGGCTTTACATAAGAAAGGGTAGAGCCTGGATCAAGCAAGAAATACACATCACGGGATAATAGTTGTAACATACCAGTGATAATATCAGGAGATAACTCAGATTCATGATGGGTATCAAGTTCATAGAGACGATTCTGGCCAGTGCCAGTGCCAGTACCAGAAGTAGAGCCCTTTGGCACAGGAGCTGAAGAAGTAGCAATCGGGACCTTATTATCTCCTTTGGAAACTTTCGCTATTGGACAATGTCATTGCATGTGACCAGGATTACCATAATTATAGCTTTGATTCCTCCCATAATCATAATGACCATGGAAAAGTTGTCTACAAAATCAACTAGGAGGATATCATGGGGTTGACTGAGCTCCACTTGCCTGAGATTGGGCACTCTATGCTTTAAAACAGATATTAGCCTAAAAGAGAGATCACCAGACGACTTAGGATAAAGGTCACCATCCAAAGAATATAATCTAGAATTTCCCCAAGTCTTCTTCTTGTACCACTGCATACCATCTCTTCCATTATTTTGCTAATTTGCACCCTACTCCGAATACCTGAACTTCTTACTCTACCTTTTCTTAATCTATGATTATCTCTTCTTTTCATTCTCCACTTGCTATATATAGACCATGAGTTTGGAGATGTAAATGTCATTGTTTAACATTGCATCCTTACACCCCAATACTAAGTCACGGGGCAACCTAGAAGAAAATTTCCTCATCTTTGCCCTAAAAAAAGACACCAACTCTGGAGCATAACAAGACAACAAGTGAAATTTTTGGGCATACTCCTTCATACTCATTTTGGCTAGATTCGTACTTATAAAATCCTCTTTCTTAGCTTTTCTCAGCTCCTAAGAAAAATAAATTATCAAGAAAGGAACCCGATAACTCTTCCTAGAAAGCTAGCTCCGCATCATAACATCTCAACTACTCCCACTCATAATACCACTGATAAGCTACATCCTTCAAAAGGTAAGCAACAAAATCTATACCCTCAAAATGAGTTGCATGAATATCCCTAAATATCTTCTCTATTTCATCAACAAACCTTTAAGGATCCTCCTCAATCTTGGAGCCTATAAAGGTTGGGGGATTCAACCTCATAAACTATCTAACATGAGTGACCTTAGATAAAGGAGTAACATACCCAACATAATCCAACTAATGATATTGAGATATCACCAACTGAGTAAGAAAATGAATAGACCAGCAGAACTCTACATTAGAGATGTCCCCCTGAGGTGGATGATCATAAGAATCAACACCCTGAGAATCCTGAGGAGGACTAGTAGGCACAGGTACAACTCTATATGGAGTGGCATAATTAGGACCAGGGACCCTAGATCGGGTCTGTACTCCAGACATAGGTTGGTATAATCAGGACCAGGGAACCTAGATAGGGTCTGTACTCTATACACAGGTCGATTCCCCTCCGCAATATCCTCAAGTAGGACAGAGTTTCCATTAAAATTTCTACGACCATCAGATCTTTGGGGAGGAATAATCTAAAATGCAAGGAATCCATGAGTTTGAGATATTTCATAAAACTAGACTCTATAGGCCAAAAATAAAAAACAAAAAAGGGAAATATTCTTAAATGCCTTGTAGCCACCTTCTTATGATTGTGGCATGCTACACATCCATAAAAAGGACTTTACTTTACACAGCTTAATGGACACCCAAAGACTTTAAATCATGCTCTAATACCATGTTTGTTACACCTAAACTAGGGCCTAGCTATGATGGGTATCTCAAGTCCACAATGGAAAAGAGACCACCTCTTAACCCAACCACAAGAGCATCACAATAATATCAACCATTATGAAAATGTAAAAAATAATAAATAAGGATAAGAAGATGGATAAATAACTTAAAGAAACTTATTGTCAAATAATATCTAACCAACCCATATTTATCCATAATAGCTTCTTTAATTAGAATACGAAACAGGTCGGGACCTGACCCCTACCATGACCCAAAGAATCTAAAATTACTAAGTTAGAATAAAAGAAATATGGAAATGATAAGGCCTTTTGTAGGATAAAGGCTCACCACTTCATATCTACTTGACGAATGCGCTAACCACTTAACATGGAATAGGATTAAAAGAAGTGTCTTTGAACCCTACATTATGAAATAATTTAGTGTTCGAGGACGGTTAGCGGGATTAGCACTATCATGTAACTCAGGGAAGGGAGAAAATAATTCCATGGGCAAAATTATTCTAAAACCGTACACACACATTCATATATATACTTATATAAAAGTTGCTGGGATTGTGAGAAAGTTTTAAGCATGATATTTTAAAATCATTAACCTAGACTGAGTTGCTCTAGCCATTCTAAAAACACCCATGATCTATATGGGTTTGGTTTTCCCCATTGGAAGGGTCCTAGTGCGAGTTAGCCACACAAACTAGAGAAATACAAGGAAAGTCCAGAGAATCCATAACCCCAAGCCAATCTACAGTGTGTGTATATATATATAGAAAGTGTGAACTATGCACATAGTCATGAAGACCCCTACATAAAAAAATGTGGTTTATAGCATTAGTCCTCATAGACCTCTACCTTCCACGATGAGCTACACAACATCCTTTAAGCCTAATTAAAACACTTGCACCTAAATCCATCTATTAACTAAGGAATCACTCATCAAGGAAGTAACAGTTTTGTATCATCAGAAGAATTAAGCTTGTAAGCTAATCTATGTAAGATGAGGGAATTCATGACTCCCATCCACCCATCTAAGTTGGGGGAATCCAAGACCCCCATTTGACTCCCAAGATCTAATTTGAAATCAATCCATGGCCTCTGAGGCCTTTCAAATTCATTTATGTTCCATTAAACTTTTATGCAATAATATTTTAGAAAGTGAAGTAATTTATAAATATATCCATGTTTCAAACTAGTTTCACTAGTTGGGTTGAGGTTAAACCTAATTCCAAATCATTAAAACATCAAATTTGAGAAACCTTAGTTCCCCATTCCAATTCCCATACCCATGTAGTTATTTAGTTCAAAATCATTAGATTAAGACATAAACAATTAATTCAAATCCATGGAAATTCAATTTATGCAACGACCATTCAAAATCCCTTAATCCATACTAAAAATCCAACAATTAAACCATATGGAAATGCCTTCCTTTACTAAAAAGTAAGACTTCTCCAAGCTTAGCACCAGATTACACCTTTCAGGAGCTTGTTAAGATTCTGCAAACACAGTGCAAAAGAGTTACCAAAATTAGATAAAACAATCATAAATACCTCAGCAATGTATACCACCATGACATGAAATATAGCCATCATTCAACACTAGAAGATGGTCGGTACATTGCAATATCCAAAGGGCATATATTTGTATGTGTAAGTACCTTATGAACTAGTGAACATGGTCTTTTATTGATTTTTGGCACTATGGATATCTGATTGTTTGGAATACCCTCCAAAAATTATTAATACTCCTATCCAATAAGTTTTCCCAACATCTAGTCAATGAAAAGGATTAGATAATGATCCTTGTGAGCGGTTTCATTAAGCTTTTGATAGTCCATACAAATCCTATGTCCTATTACTATATGAGTCGATATGAAATCATTATTATCATTACTCACCACTATCATGACTCTAATTTATGTATGCACTAGAGAGGCTCACCTACCCACTATCCAAAGTATGGCACACAATTCCTGCATCAAGCTACTTAGTCACCTCTTTTCTTACCACTTCTTTTATTATTGGGTTTAATCTTCTCTAGTTTTGCACACTTGGCTTGCACACATTTTCCATGAATATTTTGTACATGTAAAAACCAAGACTGATACCCTAAATTTCTGATTTCTGCCACCCAATATCTTTATTTCTCTTTTTAAGAACTTCCAAAGCCTCTTTATCTTGTGGTTTTTATTTTGAAATTGTGGAGGCCTTACTTCTATGAAGTTCAATGTAGGTGTTAATTATACTACAACACTTGTTCAACCAAAAGGATATAAAGCTGAAACAACATAGGTGGTTATATATATAGAAGAATTCTGACATGAGTAGTCTTTATTATTTGAGCAAGACTAATGTAGTAATAGTTGCCATGAGTAAGAAGGTTATAGGTATAGGTAGCCTTGATTTTTTGTTGGTGGATTGGAGATCTTTATCTATGGATATTCAAAGTTTGATTAATATATTTGCAAGACTTGATACTTCTGAGACTGGAATAGTTCTTACTTATATTGAGGCATGGACCTTATTTAAGAAGTAGAAAAAGGGTCGATATTTCAAGGATGGAAATTAAGGCATCGTTGTAGACATTGTTGAAGGGAGAAGCTAGGAAAGTAATTCTTGATCAGAAGCGTGTATTAAGAATCAAAGGTTGGATATATATTCTAGAGTTGGTCTCTTGACTAGATTAATCTTGAAGGTGGTGAATAGTTTCAGGTACTTTATTCATCTAGGTGCAGCCAAGATATATCATGACCTCAATAAGCATTATTAGTGGTGTAGTGTAATGACTCAATCTGTCATTACTAAAAATATCTGTTGTAAACGCATAATAACCTCTTTCACTATAAGTTAGATGACAAATTCTTGGAGTGCATTGTAGATGTACTAAGGTCATAAATACCCCTAGTATAAACTAAGTCGAAAGTGTTCTTACCGATTGAGTATCGAGCAAAGTTTAAACTAGGGTCAAACTCAAATAAGTATATCTCCTAGAATATAAGGAGTTATGTGGCTCAATACCCAGTAAATGGAATATCTTTGAGTCTAATGTCAACACATTAAACTATTCATTAATCCACCTTTAGAGTAAAAAGATATAGCTAGTTTAGTAAATATTGTCAAAGCTGAGTAGTTAACGCACAAAGGTACTACTGCAATAGTACTCTAACCACTGTAGTAGTAATCTAACCGCTGCAGTAGTAACTAGGTAGTATTTATTGTTTTGATGTTTTTGGGGCTTTTAACTCAAAATCTTCAACCCAAAGCCATAAGGGCAGTTTTTCAACTCCTTGGAAGACAATTCTTTGTTGAGGTAAGTTTTTTTGTTATCTTCTTTGTCTTTCAATCCCTTAACATTCTAGAATCATTAGAACAATCTTAAAAGATGAAATTCTTAGGGATTTCAATCCTAAATTTATGATATTTATGGAAAAGCCTATGGGTTGGGTTAATATCACCTAGAATTACCGATATATATTTTAATTAAAAATTCCTAGCATGAATAAGTATTTCTAAAACATGAAATTGGCTGTTAGGGACCTTGAATTCTTAAAATTAGAATCTTTAGCCTTGGAACTCCATTAATGGAAATAGATTAAGTATGATAGAATTAGTGAAGGGTCAATTGACCTTGGGTAATAATTTAGAGCATGAATAAGGATATAGTTAGTGGAATGAATTTCTAAACTAGTTATTCAAATATTAATTTCTTAATTACTCTTAAAATTGTTTGATTTCTAGATTATTAGGCTAATAGAAATATAAAAAAAAGGGAAGAGCAAATTTGGTGTGTCTCTCTTGTTATAATATCTTTTTTCAAGATAGGTTACGGTTTACCATGTAGTAGACTTAGATTAGTTGCACGTAATAACTACAGTTGACTGGAGATTTCATAACTAGGCCTACGAGCATGGAGTTTGGATGGATAAAACATGAAATTAATATAACAATGTTATAATAGTATGTTATTATATTTTGTGTGAGTCCCTTAAGGGGTGTTCATATTTATATGACTTACTTGATGATTTATAAAGGTTAATACGTGAATATGCATAGCAATAAAAGAATTAAGTGAGCTTCTAATCGGTAGAGCTAGTCTTTAATACCCTTAAAAGAGTGAACCTTATATTGTGTATAATTGATTTGGAGGATTGTTTATGATGAGATGACGTGCATATATGCCATAAAAACCTAAACTCAAGTTTGGCTATGTGCTAAAAAAGTAAGATGTGTAAAGATGTATGATTCTATCTTGAATTATAAATTTAATAGAGCTCAGTTGTTAAATGATAGACTAATGAGGATAGGGCCTTTAAATTAGTCATGAATTGAGTGTAAGGGTTACTAGTTAGTAATCAAATTTATCAATTTTAATATGAATAAAAAATAGGTAGATTGGTGAATTAAATAGTGTGATGATTCAGTGAGCTAATGATGTCTCCTTCATCTGAAGATGAAAGCAGAATCTGAAATACATTGTAGATATATTTTGGGTGGAATGTGAACTACTAAAGTAGATACCTTTTTGATTAGTCTTTGTACATGTTTATGATTGATGATTGGGTTTAATAATGCTCACATGAGCAAGTGGTGAATTATCCTTTGGACATTCTTATATTTTTGTCTTTTCCTGTAGATTAGTTGTTACTTGGAATGATGGACTTATGATTATTAACTGTGTTTACTTGGTTGTCATTAGTTGTAAGTTATGTTTCAATCATTGTTTCTTGTATTTGTTTTGACAAGTTATTTGCAATTTGCTTTCAGGTACTACTTATAATCATTAAATTCATATTGCATTTACATTGATGGTATTGTGATGATACTGATATCAGATGTTAATGATGTTTAAATGATACTAATAATGATGAGTTAATTACATTGATGATGATATCAAGATAATGATCTTCATGATGTTGAGATGATATTGATGATGATGAGTTGATAGTATTGATGGTGATATTGAGATCAATATATTCATTATGTTGAAAATGATATTGATGATGAGATTGAGAAGAGAAAGAGATGATACATACATCTTGCATGCATATATTCGTCATATTAAATTTAATATATATTTACATATGTTGTGGTGAAACGTGTTGAAGAATCTACCTAACTGTAATTGGTTCTTTGAGTCGATCGATTGTGTAATGATGTACTATGGTTCCTTAAGTAGACCGGTTATGTTAATGATGGTGATTGTGCATTGTATCAAACTGTGAATACAATTTACATCTTGGATTATGTATAGATAATATTTTTCTATGTATATAGTTATATATATGATGTATATTATAGCATCTCTCCTTGCAAAGTTGTTAATGCTATTATGGCCTTGGTTAATGCAATCCTAATGGCTAATGGTAGTATAATAGAGAGAAAGGATTGTCCAATAAGAGGATTAATGGGTAAGATAAAGAAAAATATATAGAGTTTTTATAATAAGGTAGGTGCACAAGAATTTCGGGTAGATTAATTCATTGAATTTAGTTAGTTAATCACGCCCTAAGGGTAAAGTAATATTGCTATAATAAAAGAAGGGCAGTAAGTTTGAAAATTGAAGTACGTTAAGTATGTTTAAATATTAAAATAGTATGCTTATCATGATTTTTCTTGTTTGTTGTATGTTGTTATGTATTTCTAACCTTGGTCGACCAATGATACCTACCAGTAAATATGGTTGTACAGATACTACACTTACTATATCTCCATTAGGGGTATATGCTATGTTGCAGATCAGTTGGAGTTTCTATAAGTACTCCTTGGTATCTCATGTCATTGTACTCATAAATGGATACTATGTCTTGTGTCATCTCTTTATTTGTTTAGTTCTCTTGTACCGGTTTAGATTAGGTTCTAGAAAGTTTTTATTTATTTTGCAATATAGTTAGTAACTAATGTTATTGGATAAGAGATATTATTTAAATTAAGGAATTATTTAATTTTAAAATTATTGATAATCTCTTCCCTAATAATTGAATGGTTGGATGGCAAGGGTTTTCCTATCTAGGGTAGAGTTGGGTAGGTGCCCACACGATTCCTGATTTGGGACATGACATATAGGATGAAGAGGGACATCATGGAATTTATAGCTAATGTGTGAATTAGTAACAATTAAAGTATGAGCACTAGGGACCGGGTGGTATGACTCATGCCAAAGGTATCATCAAAGATACCTTATACTAGGTGATGTCTGGGACCATGGCTTATAATATCTTTATGGGGAGGTTGTGGATCCATATAATAGAATTTATACCATTAACATTGCACTAGGTGATGAAATTCCACTTTAAGTAGGGAATTATAGATATATAATATGTGAGAAAAGAGTATTGAAGAATGTAAGTCAACAACAATGGCAAGCGGCCTTGCCGAGCATGAGGGATAACATTTAAAGTAACGGGTATCACCAAGTATTCCTAGACCTTCAGTCCAACCATTAGGTGGTTAGTAAGAAGATAAATAGAGGGATCCGCAAGCATCAATCCATATTGATGAGCACGAGGAAGAATACATATCAATATCAACTATTAAAGAAGTAGATCAAATTAGCTTATTAGAAAATGATCGAGACAAAAGGTCAACATGGATTCAAAAAATGACTCTAAACTCAACGGTAAACTAATTTCATTCTGTTGAGATAATATGTATTATTTTGCTTGGTCCCACAATGATATAACAAGCATTGACCAAAAATTTATGACCCAAAAGATTAATGCAGACCCATATTATCCTCTTATAAAACAGAGAAGAGAAAGAAGGGTGATCTAAAAAATCAAAAAAATTAATGGCCAAGTATCCAAGTGTCATGACCCGAGGTTACCCCTATTCCCGACAATGGTGCTTACGGCCATAAGTGACCACAAGATAACCTTGATTTGGTACCTAATGCGAGCACTTAGTAAAATAGTAATATAACACATAGAAAAAGACAAACTAATAAGGTAATGTAAATCTGAATACTGAAATATGTATCAACAACATGTATGAGGCAAATTATAATACTAAAAGAAATGACTAACTATCTAACTCATTCTCTGAAAGCCTCTAAACAACATAAGGAGTTGATAGGACAAACCCCCAACTAACTCCAACTGACTGAACTAAGGAAATTCTAAAATTACTGAGATAAACATATCATGTGCTCGATGGATGAGGACTCACTACTACTATTGCTGATAATGCTCACCAGTCTAAGAACAGTAGAGAAACTGAGCATGCGAACCTATGTTATAAGACAACATAGAACAAAGAAAAGTATGTTGTCAGTACTTTGAATGTACTATTATATGATATGAGCACTGGCTGAAATGCATGAGATAACTGAGCTTGAATGCATGAATATGTAATATCTGAGAATGCAAGACCAAGACTAAACATGTTTCTGAGATAATGTGTAATCTGAAAGACTGGATTTTGTGTAACTGAATAACTGAAAATTTGTATGCTTTAGTTAAAAAAATCAGAGCTAAGGTATACTGATTACTAACTGAAACTGGGAGAGGTATCATGTAACCAACATGCCCCAATCTAAGATAATCGGGGTCCAACTTGTAACCCCAGTTTGGAAGGTGTCAGTACTGTGCTACAGGTACTACCACTAGCTGTGTGGATCCAATAAACTGGTGTCGCAAAAGAGTAAGGAGTCACTCTCTACTGGCAGGTGCTCTCATGAGATATGCGTCAACCCTTAAATGGAAGGAAGACATCTTAAACATATGCTAGCTATGTAGTTCGAGAACTCAGGGACTGCTACTAAAGGTGAAACCCTTTATTGGTAGGTGAACCCCCGAGTTTGCTTGGTGCTAAATCCTACTCCAAACTGAACTGACACTGGTACTATACTAAAATAAATTCAACTGAACATAAAAACTGACATTGCTCATCATTATCATAACAACTGAGTAAATGGTAATATTCATGATTTAACAGAAATTACTACTTGAAAGATCTAAAATGTAAGTAAACACGTAGGTATCGGTTGTCCATAACCCACTAGCACTGAATGATCAAAAAATACAATTAAAGCTTAAAACTTTAGTATAGGATCATGGTTTCAAAACTCAAAACATAAACACCATACCAATCAAGTGAAAACCATGGACTTGAACATAGAGATATCTTAAATCATTAGAAAACTATATGATTTCATGGATAAATTTACAATTCGATATTATGACAAGAAATTCAATAGAATATGACATGGAAAATTGAAACTTGAAACATGAGATAACTTAACTTACAATGAAATCATACTAGGACATTAATTGAGTCAAACTACTAAGCAAAAACATGAATTAAACTCATCTTGAACACATGTCTCTTCATAATGAAGGAAAAAAATCATATTTTAATCAAAGAAGAGGGTTTTGTAGGCTCCAAGGGTAAAAGGGACCCATGGATGAACACCCCACATCCCTTAATATCTAGTTTTCTTGTGGATTTCTTGAAAAATTCTTGAACTTAGAAGCTTGAACTCTTGATTTCTTGCAAAAGAGATTGGATTTTGTTCTTCTGAAAAGAAGAGGATTTTGGGGAGAAATTTGGAGTGAAAGGGGCAAATAATGCCCTTTTAGAAGTCAGAAATCATATTAAGGACGAATTGGGTTGAGGGAAATGACTTTAATGCCCCTTGTACACTAAAATCATATAACTATGTGGGATAGAGCCACGCTCTACACCTCTCACTTCCTGGGAGAAAGCAACACGGCACACCGCTTACTCCAGGGGAAAAAGCAACACGCTGTGTACCTCCTTACAATGGGAGAGACCAATGCGTTGTGGAATTACCACATTGGTTCTCTCTATCATCCATCCAAAAAAGTCCTAAACCTTTCTTTAAAGTCCTAAACTAATCCCGAGATATACTTTTAATCTCCCTAGACATAAACCAACTAAAATCCAATATTTCAAGGTTGGGAAGACCAAAATAAAAATTCATAAAGTTTAGGGGTCTTGAAATTGACTAAGTCCTCAAAACTTAGTGAAATTTTCAAGACTTTGACCCCTTAGGCATGCAAATAAGAGCTGAATTGATATTAGAATATTATGGGGTATTATAATATCTCCCCTTTGGGAACATTCATCCTCAAATGAGACTATAAAGATTGAGAATACTAAGGAAACTGAGTTCATTGTTGAACATGTATGACTTTGAACATGATTACATAATTGAGTCTGAAGAGTGATACGTGAATTAGACTAATTTCTTGAATGCATAAAATGACATGAGAATGGTTACTTATCTAAAACTGAGAACGAAAAAGAGTCAATCTAAGGAAAATCATTACCTCGATCTAAATCTAAGTTTGCAAAGAAAAGATGAGAGTACTTGGTTCGCATATCTTCTTCTTCTTCCTAAGTAGCTCCCTCAATGGACTAATTCTTCCAAAGAACTTTAACCAAGGGAAGCTCTTTATTCTTTAGCCTACGAATCTGATGATCAAGGATCTCAACTGGGACTTCTTCATAGGAAAGGATATCCTAAACATCCTTACTTTTTAAAGTAACAACAACAGCTGAATCATCAATGCATTTCTTTAACAAGGATACATAGAACACCGAATGTAATGATTCCAAGTCTGTGGGCAACTTAAACTCATAAGGTACCTTCCCAAAATGGTGCAAGATTCTATAAGGGACAACATAGCGGGGACTAATTTTCCATTTTTTTTCCAAACCTCTTCACTCTCTTTATAGGTAAAATTTTCACATAAACCATATCACCAACCTCAAACTCAAGATCCATTCACCTTACATCAGCATAGGATTTTTGACGACTTTGGGTTATCTTCAGCCTTTCCTAAATCAACTGAATATTTTTCATCGTATCAAACACTGAATCAAGCCCTATTAAAGTATCCTCACCTGCTTCATACCAACAAATTGGAGATCCAAATCTCTTTCTATAAAGAGCCTTAAATAGAGCCATATGAATACTAGAGTGGTAACTATTGTTATAGAAAAACTCAATCAAAGGTAAGTGGCCATCCTAACTACCTTTAAAGTCAATAACATAGGCACTCATTATGTCCTCTAATGTTTGACTGGTTTATTGTGCCTAACCATATGTCTGAGGATGAAAAGATATACTGAGATGCACTTGGGTACCAAGACCCTTCTAAAATGCCTTCCAAAAATGAGAGGTAAACTGAGTACCTCTGTCTGAAATGATAGATAATGAAATCCCATGCAACTTAACCAAATCCCATCCTTAGCTAAGAACAAAGTATGAACTGGTAATAAATGAGTTAATTTTGTCATTCTATCTATTATAACCCATATCAAATCATGCTGATAATGCATGTGAGGAAACCCTATCACAAAATCCATGTTCATCACTTCCCACATCTAAGTACAGATATTAAAATCCTGTAATGTATCACTAGGCCTTTGGCAATCAACTTTTACCTGCTGACAATTCGAACACTCAGCCACAAACTCTGTAATATCCTTCTTCATACCATTCCACCAATAGATTTCCTAAAAATCATGGTATATTTTAGTGGCTCCTGGGTGGATAAAGTATCGCGCATCATGTGTTTCTGCAAGTATTCACTGTCTCAAACCATCAACACATGAAACACATAACCTGCCCTAACAATAAAGCACACCAGCTCCTCCTTGGGAGAAAACCTCTACTTTATGATCTCTAACTTTCTCCTTTAACTTAACAAAACTAGGATACCTATCTTGATTTTCATTCACTTTGGCAACCAATGAAGATTCTAAACCATTCTAAACCCATTTACTACCTTTAAATGAATCAACCAACCAAACACCTAATCTAGCAAGCTGATGAACCTTACTGACTAACTTCTACTTATCTCTATCAAGATGAGCAACGCTACCCATGGTCAACCTACATCTTTCACTACATTGGCCTTGCCTGGATAATATAACACACTCATATCATAATATTTTAACAACTCAAGATACTTTCTTTGATGAAGATTTAGATCTTTCTATGGGAACATATTCTATAAGATCTTATGATTCGTGAACTCATCAATATAAACCCTATAAAGATAATGCCTCCAAATTTTCAAGCCAAAAACAACAACTGCCAACTAAAGATTGTTGGTAGGATAATTATTTTCAAGGGTTTTAAGTTGTCTAGACGCATAGGCTATGACCCTGACCCTTTACATCAAAATGCAACCAAAACCAACTTTAAAAGCATCACAGTAAACTACAAATCCATTTGAACCATTTGGCAAAGTCAAGACTGGGGAGAAATTGAGTCGAGTCTCTAGTTCCTGAAAATTCTTCTAGTAGGAATATGACAACTGAAATTTGACCTTCTTCTAGGTCAATCAAGACTAAGAGGATGCTATAAAATAAAACCCTTCAAATAACCATCTGTAATATCTAGTCAAACCTAAGAAACTCCTGATATCTAATGAAGAGATGGGTCTAGGCTAGTTTCTCATTTCTTTGATCTTTTAAGGGTCAACTCATATTCCATCACTAGAAATAATATGGCCAAGGAAAGCAATAGATCTTAGTCAAAATTTTTCCTTACAAAATTTGGTGAACAACTGATGCAATCTAAGGATCTGTAATACAATTTTCAGATGGTTTGCATGATCATCCTTACTTTGGGAATAGATAGTATTATCATCAATGAAAACTATGATAAATATGTCCAATTACATATTGAACACCGTATTTATTAAGTTGATGAAAGTTGTAAGAGCATTCGTTAGTCCAAATGACATAACTAAGAATTTAAAGTGAGCATATTGAGTTTTGAAAGATGTCTTTGGGATGTCACATTATCTGACTCTAAGTTGATAATAGCCCGATCTAAGGTCTAACTTAGAGAAATAACTGTCACCCTAAAGTTAGTCGAACAAGTCATTAATTCTGGGGAGTGTATACTTATTCTTGAGTGTGAATTATTTAAACTAATGGTAATCAATGCACATTTTGAGAGAACCATTTTTCTTATACATGAACAGGACTGGAGCGCCTATGAAGAAAAAGTAGGCCTAATGAAACCCTTATCAAATAGTTTTTTTAACTGTTCTTTAAATTTCTTAAGCTCGGCTAGAGCCATTTTGTAGGGTGGAATAGAGACAGGCTAGGTATCTGGAAAAAGATCGATGTCAAAGTCTATTTCCCTTTTAGAAGGAACTCCGGGAAGATCTTCATGGAAAACATCTAGAAATTCTCTTACTACTGAAACTGACTCAAGACTCAGAGACTTATAATTTGATCCATTGACTCATACAAGATGGTAAAAATACCCTTTAGATATCATCTTTCTGGCTTTAAGATATGAAATAATATAGACCCTAAGAACTGAAGTACTACCCCTCCATTCAATGACTGGTTCATTTGAAAACTTAAACTGAACGACTCTCTTTCCATAATTAACAGACATAAAGCATGAGTGAAGCCAATCCATTTCAAGAATGACATCAAAATCAGTCATCTCAAGCTCCACTTGATCAACTAAGATTATTTTTTGAGATACTATGACCAGGTAATTTTTGACTACCTATCTGGCTATAATAGATTTACCCACTAAATTAGACACTTAGAAAAGCTTTGCTAATATTTAAGAATTGATACTGAAACTGACATCTATATAAGGGGTCATAAAATAAAGTAAAGCTCCAGGTTCTAATAAAACATAAACATTAAGATAAAAAACTGTAACGTACCCATAACCACATCAGGAGAACTTTCCTGATCATGCCGAGTCTATGAAGCATATAATCTATTCTAGCGCTGCCCACTAGTTACACTAGAAGTGGCACCCTACTGGGTCGACTAACCGTCTAGAGCTATAGAATAATTGGAATGACCCTGCAGACCAAGCCTTGGGCAATCTCTGACTCTGTGGCCTGGCTTGCCACATCTAAAACACACATCTCTACAAGTCATACACTCTTCCTATAATTCCTACCATATTTTTGGCAAAGAAGATTAGTGCAACCACTGTTCATACATCCCTGGGACTTGGAGCATGGCGATCCATCTCGACTGTCTAACTGATTGTCTAAAAGCCTCTAAAGATTATAAGAAGTTGATGGGAAAACCCCCTTAACTAATTTTGACTAACTAAACATAAGGAAATACTAAAATAATTGAGATAAATATATCATGTCCGCAATGGATGAGGACTCACCACTACTACCATTGAGAAACTTTGAGTTTGTAAAAATGGATGCGAAATTGATCATCTGAACCTATGTTATAACACAACATATTTCAAAGTAAAGTATGTGATTAGTACTTTGAATATATTATCACTTTGAATATATTAGTATATGAGATAAGGACTGAATGAAAAGTATGAGATAAATAAGCATGAATACATGAACATGTAACATTTGAGAATGCAAAACCAAGCATAAATATATTTCTAAGATAATTTGTAATCTGATAGACTGAATTTTGTGTAACTTAATAACTAAAAATTTGTATGATTTGGTCAACCAAACCTGAACTAAGGTATACTGAATACTGACTGAAACTATGGAAGGTATCATGTAACTGACTTTCCCTAATTTGAGCTATTCGATGTCAAAACTATAACCCCAGTTGGAAGGGTGTCAGTATCGTACCACGAGTACTAACATTGGCTATGTGGATTAACTAAACTAGTGTCTCAGAGGATGAAGGAGTCACCCCCTACTAGTAGGTTCTCTCATGAGATATGCATCAACCCTTAACTGATAGAAAGACATCATAAACATACACTGGCTACATAGTTCTGGAACTTAGGGACTGCTACTACAGGTCAAACCTTCGGCTGGTAAGTTGCTCAGTGCTAAATCCTACTCCCAACTAAGGTGACACTGGTACTAGACGAAACTAAACTCAACTGAACATAACAACTGACATTACTTATCATGCTCATAACAACTGAGTAAATGGTAATATTTATGATTTAACTAAAATCATTACCTGAAAGATCTAAAATATAAGTAAACACATAGGTATCTGGTGTTCAAAACCTACCAGCACTAAATGATCAAAATATACAATATTAAATCTTAAAACATTAGTTCGGGATCATGGTTTCAAGACCCAAAACATAAACAACCCACCAATTAAGTGAAAAGCATGGACTTGAACATAGAGATGTCTTATAACATGAGAAAACAACATGATTTCATGGATGAAATTACAATTCATTATTATGACATGAAATTCAATTGAATACGACATGAGAAATGAAAACTTGAAACATGAGATAACTTAACTTTCCATGGAATCGTACTAGGACATGAATTGAGTCAAACTACAAAAGAAAAACATGAATTAAACTCAACTTGAACACATGCAACTTCATAAAGAAGGAAAAATTCATATTTTAATCAAAGAAGAGGTTTTTTGGATCCAAAGGTGAAAGGAACACATGGATAAACACCCACATACCTTAATAGCTTGTTTTCTTGAGGATTTCTTGAGAGTTTCTTGAACTTATAAGATTGAACTCTTGATTTCATGTGAAAGATATTGGGTTTTGTTCTTAGGAAAGAAAGAAGATGTATACATATTTTGTAGATCTAAGCCATACCCCCAGATACTCCTTTTTGTGGCCACACATCGATGCTACTTTAGGCGTGAAAGGTTAAGATTTTTGATGCCTACTCAGGGTATAAAAATACTGAACCTCATGTGTCACTTTATATTCTACATTAATTAAGTTTTAATTTATATTATACTTAATAATCGACTAAACTTCACTATCAGTAGACTGATATAACAAAATAGTTATAAGTCACACACTTCTTCTTTCACTTTCAGTGGTATTCTCCTAAAGTTTTATTT
The DNA here is from genome assembly GCA_030864225.1 of Capsicum baccatum var. pendulum. Lineage (NCBI taxonomy): Eukaryota > Viridiplantae > Streptophyta > Magnoliopsida > Solanales > Solanaceae > Capsicum > Capsicum baccatum. The sequence goes on from CM061555.1 coordinate 283,439,432, forward strand.
TTGCAATTTAAAATTCTAGATCAGTTTTAGGACTTTATAATTCTGATAATATATTTTGACAAAATATAATAACTTTTGGTTATCTTAGAAGAGAGTTGTTGATGAAAAAGAGATACTAGCATTATGGAAAGGATGAGTTATGCCAAGTGACAATTTCATTAAAGAAGAAGAAAAGATAAAGTGTGGGGGTGTTTTTGTCTAAGTAATATTTTTGCATAACAAGTGCTTAAAAGTTTCTACTAATTTATCATGTCTAGTTAATTCTCAAATTAAAAGGGAAATCCAATACACTAAAAGTCATACTTTGTACAGGATCTGAGGTGTTTCCAGACCAAAAGGATCTAGTGTATGTAGTCTTACCAAAAATCTCTATAAGAGGGATCATAAAAGTAGTTTCTTAACTGTGTTACCCTAACAACGTCTTCCTTGTGACAAATAAACATGCATCGTGTAATACTTCCAATAGATTTAAGAAAATAAAAGTTTAGATTAACTCACACCTCATAGCTTCAACTAAAAAAATAGTCTGTACAGTAGGTTAGGTAAAGAACACCAAGTTTTTCTATTTGCATAAAAGTTTGCAAAACTTAACAAATACTAAAGATCTATCTAAAGGATAAACTACACATGAGAACCATTTATATAATCTTAAAGAGCACATCTTCACATAAACTGTTTCATAACAATTTTATTACACTTTCTGAGATCGAGATAAGAAACTAAGTCAAACAAGACAACAAATGAATTTTCACATATAAGATAAATAATTATGAAGTCAAAACCCTTTTATAAAAAGGTTACCGCCTTAGGCCCTCAAATTTGAGGGGCCTTATATTTTTAGTAATAATAGATTATAAATATTTTAAAATATTAAATATTATTTATATAAAAATAATTTTTTTATAAATAAGGAAAGACATATTAGAAAAAATTAGATATACAGTCAAACGTATCTATAGTAATAGTGTTTTTTTTTTGAAATTTCTTGGTTGCTATAGAGAAGTGTTGTTATTCATGTATATTAACATTTGACATTCAGATCTCATTTAGTTGTTATAAATAATAGTATTCAAATATAGAAAGAGAACGAGAATAAAAAAAGGCAAACATTAGTAATGTTTCCTTTTGAAGTTATGAAATAACTGAAGTTCATCATTTAAATATAATTTTTTCCTTGAAATTAGATATTCGTACTTAAAATTTACTATGTGAATGATATTAATAATGATTATCATAAATATTTTGGTATTTTATTTTGGACATAATATATTTATTACAAAATACTATTACATAATATTTAAGTATGTTGTTATAAAGAGGTAATTTTATAAAGAATGTACTGGTTTAATAAGTGTCATTTTTTTTATAGGTAGAAAGTCATTATAGACAACTAAAATAGAACATGAAAAATTAGTTTTAGAGAAAATCAGATCGTTATAGCAAAATATTATTATAAAGGGGTGATGTTATAGAGAGGTTTGATTATATCTAGAATACTATATCTCAAGAAAGATTAAATGTACTGATTACATAATTTTAAAAAATTAATTTCCTTGAAATTTTAAGACCTCCATTTGATTTTGGACTTAGGTTACTATTGTGTTTGAGCACCCCTGATGTCAATGGAAAACTTTCCCATAGATACCTGCAATTTGGCAAGTGAATCACATAAATACATGTTCTTTCTAAAGACTTAAATTCTTTCTTTCAACCATTCTGTATCAAAAATTTATGGATTAATTTGAATTAAGATCATAATTAATGGTGAAAGAATCTTATTGCAAAATGTCTAGCCATGTATAGTTCCATCCAGTATGGCTTTTTGAGATTAAAAATCAAAGTAGGAATATCCTCCAATGACTATTTTTGAAGTAACGCTTCAAAAGATGTACTCATATGGTTGTTTGGTTTTAGTGAAATGTGAATGGGAAATTTATAGAACAAATGAAGAAAAAAATGATTTGTGTTTCCACTTTAAGAATGTTCTCCCATATTAGTGGGATAAAGATGTATTCTTATGCTTAAGTATAGAATCACTCTACCTTATTGTTAGTGAGGGAAGAAGAAGACAAGCTTCATGTCATCGTAATCATCACTCACTCTGATCATCTTATTTAATGAACTTTTTCATCGTTACGTGAAAGTTAATCATGCAAAATTTTGTGTTTAAGATTTTTCTCCCACATTGAAAGTTAAAATTTACAATCTAGGCTAGTCTTGGATAAAATTCAAATAAGGTATGGTCTAGGAAAATTCAGGAATAAATTTTAAGAATATAATAGAGTTTAGCATGATTTTAATTAATCTAAGATGATAAGGAACCCATATAATTTTTTGGAAGGGAATTTAGTTAAGTAGAACACTCGATATCGAACTTGATATACAGGCTTTGTCCAAAATGTCATGGTCTGAAGGTGTATTGAGAAAAAGGAAGAATTGGGAGCAATCCCTTGCCTTACCATACCCATTATAACAAGTAGTAGGCAACTTTATATCTACCATTATAGTAGTGAAATTCTCACTATAGAGGGAGTCAAAGTCGATCAATATCACTATAGCGGGTAGATTCTACTATAGCAATGTCGTTATAGTAGGATCAGGCCTCTATAGCAGGGTAAATTGTTGTTTAATATATAAATTCCCCAAAAATAATTTGTTATTTCTAAACTCATTTTGGAAAGGGCTTAGGTGATTTAAGGTAATTTTCACTTATTTTTCACCATAATTCTTTCTAAAGCTAAATTATTTATTCTCATTAACTATGTTCATGATTCCCAAGTCTTAGAATTACTAGTTTACAAGTCTTGGGAGGGTTTAACTTGACCTAGCTGAATTTTCTAGTGCAAGGGGGTAAATTAGGTGTAAAATTTTGGGATTTTAGTTAATAATTGAATATTTACTCTTGTATGACAATAATTTACTCTTATAACCATGAAATTGATAGGATTAAGGTAAAATTAGCCTTAGGGTTTAGGATTAGGTTATAATAATCTATTGTTATCTTGTTAATTATGTGTTATAGTCTTATTTTTAGACCATAATAAAGTCAAGGTTGTAACAAAAGGGAAAGCTCAAGTTTGTTAGAGTATTTCAAGCTCGATTGTGGTAGGTGATGGTTTCGAGTACTTGAAAACCAACTTGTTTCATGTGCGCATGATATTTATTCCTTAGTATTTCTTGTATAATTATTATTCAAGAAAAGTAAATGATTTTTATATGCTAAGTGTTAATCACATGAAATAAACTAACATATGAGGCATGTTGGTTGTTATAAGTGTTTTTTTGTATCCATTATGATTGTGATTATTGTGATATCTATCATTATTGTGAGATGTATTGGTATTTAGATATCTTCAAGGGATTGGTTGGCATAAAGTTGGAAGACACTTGATGTCTGGAATATGGTATATGCACAAAAGCTTGCCCCTGCATGTCCTGGATAGTGGACAACCATAAGACTCTTAGTATGTATGTAAAAAGTACAGGTGAGTATGATAGTTGCTTGATTGAACCGAGGATTATATGTTTACTTGATTATAATGGTTCATCGAGTGAATCAATCTTAATTATTGATATTTCAATATTGGTTCCTTAAGTAAATTAGGTTTATAATTAATTGCTCAAGGTGATTTCTTTATGTAAATTGGGATGAATTACAATTATTATTATTGTTTATTATATTGTATCCTTGTGCGGTTTCAGATAATTGAAAATTATGGTTTAACTCTATGTTGTTTGCTTACATGTGTAACTGGGACATGATTGATGTAATTGTTGTATCACGGTTGTTAACTTGGAGTCTTATTGGTAGTTGGAGTTTGATTTTTCTTGTTATCCATGTTGATTAATAATTATTAAACTCCATGATGATGTTGGATAAGCCCTAAGTGTTATGAACTTGAAGTGAGGTTGCATGATAGGTGTTCATGGTTGTCTAGTCGGGCTATGTTATGGTTATGTGTTCGTGTTTGTCATTTTGAATTTGCCGATGACCCTACCAGTTCACCATTATTTCTTATACACTGATACAAAAATTGCTCTTCTATTGTTGAGTGTAGATCATAATCTGACAACTATTTTGAGACCTCAACTATGATTCTGACCATGATTGAACTCAAGGGTAAGCTATATCTTTTGGGTTGTCATGAGTATTGTTTTTTGTTTATGGTCTATTTATTTTAGAATTAGACATTTCATTTGTTTTGAGTTGATCTCATTTAGTTAATATGTATTAGTTTTGGTATAATGACTTTCAAGTTCTAAGGGATTAATTCTCTTTATTTCTACATTTATTTTTGTCTTGGATAATTAAAGAGATTGATTGTTTATTAGAAGTAGTTAGTTGCCGTATTTTGACTATGTGTTGGGTTGATTATTTGGGTTAGTTGGTCCTAAAATTGAATAGTTACTGTACGTACCACTCATAATTGGTTTGGTTCATGAAAAAGTTTGTGTGATAGCCTTGGTTTGTTGATCTCATTATACCAAAATCGGTCATGTAGAGTATTGCTGAATGATATAAAGACGTTTGTACTTTTTTAAGAAACTATAGGACTATAGGAAATTATTCTTTCTTTCTTCTTTCATGCTACAATTCTATTCCAATTAGTATCTAGAGATCTAAATTAGTATCTAACTCTCTGAATTATTTGTCTATAAATGGTGAACACCAGAGCGAATGAAGTAAGAACAGTAGTCCTTACCCCACCAGTTCCAGTTATGGAATCAAATTTTTGGAATGAAGATGATGAAGGGTTTGGGGAAGGAGATAGGGAGAGCAACGCCCATCAATGGTTGACCCTAGACAATAGCTAGCTAGGCCCTTGATAGGTCAGTAACATAACTTTTACCCGAGGATCATTATGAGGAGGTTGAGGAAGTGGACGAGAATTGTTAAAAACCAAAGGTGATGGCACCACCTAGAGGTACAATCCATTCTTTGATGTAATCTAAGGTTATTCAAAAGGTTTTGACCTTTCTTACTAGATTGGCTAGTATTGGATCCACTCCTACTGTGATAAATTTGTAGGTTTTAGGTGCTCATCCTAATTCTACTTTAGCTCCCAGGATGGATAACGCTCAATGAATTGATGTATTCCTACATCCTGTGTTAGGCCCCATCATGATCGAGAGAAAACATTGGTTGCAACTATGTGTCTAAAAATAAAACCTCATCAGTTTATAGTGTTGAGATTAAGGATGTATTTGAGTTCGTCATTGATTGTTGTGAGATGCTACATAAAATGGGGATTATGCAATATCATGGTGTTGAGTTCATGACTTTCAAATTTCAAGAATATGCTAAGTAGTAGTGGAGAGCCTATGTAGAGTGTCAGTAACCGGTCCTAACTCCATTGACCGAAGCTCAATTTCATGCCCTATTCTTGGAGAAGTATGTACCCCATGCTCTTTGTGACCATAAGAAGGACGAGTAACTCACGTACTAATAAACCTTATTTCCAAGAAATCATATCTTCTACCAAGAAATTTACAAAGGAAGCAGAATCTCTTTTAAAGGTTTTATACCCTGTAAGATCCTAAGATCAATTCAGTTGTAGTTGCATACTTAAGGGGTCAAAGGCTTTAAATTTTCACTAAGTTTTGAGGACTTAGTCATTCTCAAGACCCCAAAACTTCCTAGATTTTTTTTTGGCCTTCCCGATTTACGGACATTGGTTTTTGAGTTGATTGATGTGTAGGGAGGGTAAAGGTATGTCTCGGGTGAGTTTTAGGATTTTAGAAGGGTATTCGGGTTATGTTTGGTTAGTGAAGTATGATATCCCTCGCAATAAGCTTGTGGTATGAGGGTGGCTCCACAAGTGAGGGGTCGTAGAATAATGGTGGCTCCATCAGACGAGGGTTCGCAATACGAGGGCTACTCTACCCGATCAAAGGTCTCGGCGCTCAAGTGTATATCGTCTAGCTTTTTCATTAATGAAAATAAAGGGGCAATGATGTCTTTTCCCTCAACCCAAATTATCTATAACATATTAGGTGCATTCTTAGAATCATTATTTGCTCCTTCTTCTCAAAATTATTCTCAATAAACCATCCTCCTCCCCAAGAACAAAATCCAAGCTCTTTCTTTAAGAATCCAATATTTTGATCTCCCAAATCCAAGCAATCTTCAAGAACCTAACAACTGAGGTATGTGAGGTATTCATCAATGGTTTCCTTTCACTCATTGAGCTGAAAAACTTCTATTGGTTTAAAGAATGAATTTATACATGTTTAATATGAATTTAAACCATTCTTTTGTTTATAATTTAAATTCAAACCATGTCCATATGTGTTCCCATATAAATTAAGCTATTTCAAGTTTTGGGTTGAAAATTTTCATGTCATATTCCATTGATTTCATTTTAAATCCCCAAATTATTAATTTAGCCATGTAATAATGTTATTTTCTCATGTTTATCACATTATCATGTTCAAGTTCATATTTCTCACTTATTTGGTGAAATGTTTATGTTTTAGGTCTTTGAACAATGATTCCATACTATAGTTTTAAGATTAGATATCTTATTTTTATGATCATTCAGTGCTAGTGAGTTATGAATACCTGATACCTATGTGTTTTACATGATTTTAGATTTTCAAGTAATAATTTAGCTACGCCATGAATCTTATCAATGTACTCAGATATTAATGATCATTATGAGCACTATTAAAAATAATGTTCAGTTAAACTTAGTTTAGTTCAGTACCAATGTCAGTTCAGTTGGGAGTAGGATTTAGTACCAAGTATACCCAAGGATGTGGGCTCACCTGCCAGTAGAGGTTGTGAACTTTAGTAGCAATCCTTGAGTTCCCGAACTATGTAACCCACATATGTTTGAGATGTCTTCCTTTCTATTGAGGGTTTATGCATGTCTCATGAGAGAACCTGACAGTAGAGAAAAATACCTTAGTCCTTTGGGACATGATTTTACTTGATCCACACAGCCATGTGTCAGTATGCATGGCACGGTACTAATACTCTTTAAACTGGGGTTACAGGTTAGACCCGGATTAGATTAGATTGGGGCATATCTATTACATGATAGCTCCCACAGTCTCAGTCAGTATTCAATATGTCTCAGATCAGGTTTTGCTTGACTAAAGCATACAGATTTTCAATTATTTAGTTATATAGAATTCAGCCTTCCAGATTAAATATCATCTCATAAATATGTTTATTCTTGGTCTGGCATTCTTAGATATTACATGATCATCCATTCATACTCAGTTATCTCATAGAATTCAGTCATTCCTCTTCTCATATACCAGTACATTCAAAGTATTGATCGCATAATTTTCCTTATGCTATGTTGCCTTATATCATAGGTTTGGATGCTCAATTTTCCGACCATTCTTAGACAACTCAGCATTACCCAGCAGTAGTAGTGGTGAGTCCTCATCCATTGAAGATAAGATATATTTTCTCAGTTATTTTACTATTTCCTTTTGTTTAGTCAGTTGTAGTTAGTTGGGGGTTTGTTCCATCAACTCCTCATGATATTTAGAGGCATTCAAATAATCAGTTAGATAGTTAGTCATTTCTTTCAATTTTTATCATTTATTTCAAACAAACAGTTTAGTTTCTAGTATTTTTATCAGATATTTTAGACATATCAGTGCTATGTATTTATTATTTAGATTTATATTATCTTTTTGGCTTATCTTCCACATATGTGTTATGTTACTATTTTACTTGGTGCTCATAGTAGGTACCAGCTCCTGGGTTAGCTTGTTGTCACTTGTGGCCATAAGTAATGTTGTCTCGACTAAGGGGTAGCCTCGTGTCATGACAAAACTTTGTATCAGAGATTAAGGTTTTAAAGTATTATAGGGTATCTGAAAGCAACATTGAGTAGAGTCTTATGTATGGGTGTGAAGTGCACCACACATATGGGAAAGAGACTATGAGACGTTTTTTGGAAAGTTTCCCTTCTTTCAGTGTTCATGTCGTGTGAAAAAGCATGAGCTTTATAAATTCCTCTTCTAGCTCATCCTTCATTCTATTTATAGACAATGCCTCCTAGATGAAACAATAAAAGAAGGAACGGGAATCAACCTATACCACCACCTATTTAGGAAGATCCCCTTAATGAACATGTCTCTCACGCTGAATTTAGAGCTTCTATCATGACCTTAGTTCATTCTTTAGCTACTCAAAACAATCAGTAGGCTATTGCCCCAGCCAAGTGGAAAATACAGCTGCAGTTAGGATTAGGGATTTCACTAGGATGAATCCCCCTTTGTCTTCTTAATCTAAGTGTAAGAAGAATCCGCATAATTTTTTAGACATGGTGCAAAAAGTTACAGATATCATGGGATTCTCTTCAAGTGAGAGTGTAGAATAGGTTACACATCATTTATAGGGTTGAACTCACACATGGTTTAAGTAGTAGAGAGAGGACCGAGGTGTTTACGTAGGGCCTATAAAATGGGCTGAGTTTTCCATAACTTTCTTAGAAAGGTTTTATACCTAGGTTTGAAGAAAGCTAAGGTTCCGTAGTTCATCAACTTGAAGTAGGGTAGTATGAGCATAAAGTAGTACTCACTTTAGTTCACTCAGTTGGCGAGGTATGCTCCAACTATGGTGGCTGACTCTAGGTCTAAGATAGGTAAGTTAGTTTTTGGGGTATCTTATAGTGTGGTAAAGGAGTGTAGGACTACCATATTTATTAAAGAGATGGACCTATCTAAACTCAAGGTTTATGCTCAGCAGTTTGAGGAAGGGAAGCATAAGGAGAAGGAGAGAGAGAATAAGAGGGCCCAAAAAGGTAGTTTTAACTTTTCTTAGGTGAGGTCAGAAGGTGGTAACCATTCTCAGTTCCATCAAAAATTTTTATCCCCAACTCCATCTTCAGCTAGTGTACCGGTGCCTAAGTTCAAGCAAGACAATCAGGATAGAGCTCCACGCTCTAAGTCTCAAGGTAGTGTGAACAGTAGTCATACTAATTTGCTTTACTATAAATATGGTAGGATTTATTAGGGTAAGTGTAAATATAGTAGATATATGTGTTTAGGATGTGGAAATCTAGGTCGTAGGGTCAGGGATTGCCCAAGGGCTGGTCAACACGGTCAGCCAAATCATTCTTTAGCTCCAACTGGTTGTTTAAATCAGAAGGATGGCACTTCCAGTGCTACCAGTAGGCAGTGTTAGAATAGATTATATGCTTTCCAGACTTGAAATGAATAGTAAAGCTCTCCTGATATGGTTACGAGTAAGTTACAAGTGTTTAATCTTCATATTTATGTCTTTTAAGACCCTAGAGCTTCACTCTTTTCTTGTGACTCTTATATAGCCGTCAATTTCAGTGTCAGTCCAAAAACGTTAGCAGAACCTTTCTCAGTGTCTACCCCAATGGGTAAATCTATTATAGCCATACGGTGATACAGAAATTTCCCATTCATAGTATCTTAGAAAGTTGCTTTAGTTGATCTTTTAGAGTTAGAGATGAGTGATTTTGATGTCATTCTTGACATGGATTGGCTTCTCTCATGCTATGCCTTAGTTTACTATAGAAATAGAGTCATTCAGTTTCAGTTTCCTAATAAACTAGTTATTAAATGAAATGGTTGTACTTCAGTATCTAAATGACAGTTTGTTTCCTATCTTAGAGTAAGAAATATAATATCCAAGGGGTGTATTTACCATCTTGATCAAGTTAAAGACTTAAATTCTGATGCTCTGAGTCTTGAGTCAATTCTAATAGTAAATGAATCTCTACATGTGTTCCCTAAAGATCTTTCTGGAGTTTCTCTTAAGAGAGAAATCGACTTCAGAATAGATCTCCTTCTAGACACCCAACCTATCTCTATTTCACCCTATAGAATAGCTCTAGTTAAGATTAAGAAATTTAAGGAATAGTTAAAAGAGCTCTTAGATAAGGGTTTAATCAGTCTTAGTGTTTCTTCATGGGGTGCTCCAATCCTATTCATGCGTAAGAAAAAAGGTTTTCTAAGAATGTTCATCGACTAATGTTAGTTGAATAAAATTGCAATCAAGAATAAGAATCCACTCCCTAGAATTGATAACTTGTTCAACCAACTACAGGGTGCCAGTTATTTCTCTAAGATAGACCTTAAATTCAGCTATCATTATCATAGAGTCAAAGACTGTGGATTCACCAAAAAAGCCTTCAAAACATGATATGTTCACTTTGAATTCCTAGTTATGTCCTTCAAACTAAAAAATGCCCCTACAACTTTCTTGAATGATGAATAGGGTGTTTAAGAAGTACTTGGCTATGCTCGTCATAGTCTTCATTAATGATATCCTTATCAATTCCCTTAACGAGAATGAAGTTGCAAATTATTTGAGGGTTGTGTTGCAGACCCTTAGAGATTATTAGTTGTTTGCTAAGTTTAGTAAGTGTGAATTTTGCTAAGATCAGTAGATTTTCCTAGCCATATAGTTTTCGATGATGGCTTTTGAGTTGACCCTCAAAAGACCGAGGAAGTGAGAAACTGGCCTAGACCCTATCTCTCTATCAGATATCAAGAGTTTCTTTGGTTTGACTCACTATTATAGATGCTTTGTTAAAGGGCTTTCTTCTATTGCGTCCCCCATGTCATGATTTACTCATAATAAGGTTAAATTTCAGTAGTCATATTCATGTAAGAAGAGTTTTGAAGAGTTGAAGACTCGACTCACTTTTGCCCCAATCATTACTTTCCCAAATAGATCATATGGATTTGTAGTTTACATTGATTATTCTAGAGTTGGTCTTTGTTATGTTTTGATGCAGAGAGGTAAGGTCATATCCAATGCCTCTAGGCAGTTTAAACCCCATGAGAAGAATTATCCAACCCATGATCTTGAGTTGAAAGCTATTATTTATGCCTTGAAAATTTGGAGGCACTATCTTTAAGGGGTTCATGTTAATGTGTTCACAGATCATAAGAGCTTACAGTACGTGTTCATGTAGAAATATCTAAATCTTCATCAGATAAAGTGGCTTGAGTTACTAGAAGATTATGATATGAGTGTGTTTTATCCGTCGGGAAAGGCTAATGTAGCGGAAGATACCCTTAGTAGATTATGTATGGGTAGTGTTGTCCATGTCAAAAGTGATTAGAAGAGGTTATTCTGTGAGGTTCATCAGCTTTCTAGATTAGGTGTTGGATTGGTTGATTCAGTTGAAGGTAGTATATGGGTTAAGAATGGTTTGAAATCTTTATTGGTTGACACAATGAAAGAAAATTAAGATAGGGATCCCAGTTTTGTTACGTTGAAGGAGGAAGTTAAAGAACAAGAGGTGGAGGTTTTCTCCCAAGGGGTATATGGTTTTCTTCATATTTAAAGTAGCTTAGGTGTTCCTTGTGTTAATGGGTTAACAAAACAAATTTTAGAAGAAGAGAATGGTGTGTGGTACTCTATTCATCCAGGAACCACTAAGATGTATCGTAATTTGCGAGAAATCTATCAGGGGAATAGTATAAAGAAAGATGTTGCAGAGTTTGTGGCAAGTGTTCAAAATGTCAACAAGTCAAAGTTTAGCACCAAAGGCCTACTGGTGTATTGAAAAAGTTTAGCATCCCCACTTGGAATTGGGAAGTGGTAAACATAGAGTTTGTGACAAGGTTGCCTTGTACACGTCGCCAGACTGATTCGATTTGGGTCATTATAGATAGAATGACCAAATCAGCACATTTTTTGCTAGTTCATACATTGTATTAAGCTGAGGATTATGCTAGAATCTATCATAGAAATTTGGTAAATTTGCATGGGGTTCTATTGTCTATCATTTTAGATAGAAGGCTTTTCAGAAGGTTCTTAGTACCCAATTCTATCGCAGTATAAATTTTTATCCTCAGACATATCGTCAAGCAGAATGGACCATTCATACTTTGGAGAACATGTTAAGGGCCTGTGTTATTGACTTTAAAGGTAGTTGGGATTACCACTTACCTTTGATTAACCTTTCCTACAATAATAGTTATCACTCCAATATTCAGATGGCTTCGTTTGAGGCTCTCTATAAAAGAAGATGTAGATCCCCTATTGGTTGATTTGAGGAAGGTGAGGCCTCTTTGATATGGCCAAATTCAATGTTTGAGGCAATGGGAAAGTTCAATTGATTTTGGAAATTCTGAAGATATCCTAAAGCTATCAAAAATATAATGCAGATGTGAGGAGAAGAGATCTTGAGTGTGGTATTGGTGATTTGATCTATTTGTAGATTTTTCCTATGAAGAGAGTAAAGAGATTTACCACGAAGGGGAAAATCCTCCCTACTATACTGTCCCATATAGAATCTTGAATCATTTGGGGAAGGTAGCCTATGAGCTTAAGTTTTCTGTAGATTTGGCATCAGTGCATCCGGTGTTACATGTTTCATTGTTGAAGCAATACATTGGTGATTCCGTTTTTGTTGTTCCTTTAGAAGGAGTGGAAGTTAAGGATAGCCTTTCCTACGAAGATTCCTTTAGTAAGTCTAGATTCATAGACTAAGGAATAAAGAAGTTTCCTTGGTTAAAATTCTTTGGCAGAATCAGTATGGTGAGGGAGCTACTTGGGAAGAAGAAGCAAATATTCGAGCCAAATACCTTCATCATTTTTCTGCAAACTCAAAATTAGCTTTCGGCAATGATTTTCCTTAGATTTACTCTTTTTCATTCTCTGTTTTAGCTAAGAAACCAATCTCATGTCATTGCATACATCTACGAAATTAGTTCACTTTAAGTATCATACTTTAGACTCAATTGTGTTATCATGTTCCAAGTCATGCATGTTCAATATATGATCTCAGTTGCCTTAGTATTCTCAATCTAACCAGTCTTATCTGAGGATGAATGTTCCCAAATAGGAGATATTGTAATACCCGTAAGATCCTAAGCTTGGTTCAGTTGTAGTTGCATGCTTAAGGGGTCCAAAGCCAGAAAATTTCACTAAGTGTTGAGGACATAGTCATTCTCAAGACCCAAAAACTTTGCAGATTTTATTTTAGGTGCTCATCCTAATTCTATTTTAGCTCCAAGGATGGATAAGGCTTCAAGTACTGATTTATTCCTCCATCCTATGTTAGGCCCCGTCATGACTGGGAGCAAACATAGTTACTAACTATGATTCTAAAAATAAAACCTCATTCGTTTGATGGTGTTGCGATTAAGGATGTATTTGTGTTCATCATTGATTGTTGTGAGAAGATACCTAAAATAGGGATTATGCAATATCATGGTGTTGAGTTCATGACTTTTAAATTTCAAGAAGATGAAAAGTAGTGGTTGAGAGTCTACGTAGAGTGTCAGTTACCAGCCCTAACTCCATTGACCAAAGTTAAATTTCATGCCTTATTCTTGGAGAAGTATGTACCCCATACTCTATATGACCATAATAAGGATGAGTAACTCACTTCGAAACTAATAAACCTCAGCTCTAAGAAATCATATCTTCTGCCAATAAATTTATCAAGGAAGCAGAATCACTTTTAAAAGTGTAATACCCCATAAGATCCTAAGCTCGGTTCAATTGTAGTTTCATGCTTAAGGGGTACAAGGCTTGAAATTGTCACTATGTTTTGAGTACTTAGTCATTCTCAAGACCCCAAAACTTTATGAATTTTATTTTTGGCCTTCCCGACCTAGGGACATCGGTTTTTGAGTTGATTCATTTTAGGAGGTAAAAGGTATGTCTCAAGGGAGTTTCAAGATTTTCAGAGGGAATTCGTGGTGTGTTTGTATAGTGGAGGCCCAGTGCCCTCGCGATAGACCCACAACATGAGGTTTGCTCCACAGGTGAAGGGATCGCGGTGTAAGGGTGGCTTCACCAAACCAGGGTTTGCAGTATGTAAACTACTCCACCTGAGCAAGGGTCGCGGCGCGCTAGTGTATATGATCTTGTTTTTTCATTAATGAAAATCATGGGGCAATGGGGTCGTTTTAATCATTCCAAATCTTCCTTAACACGAATATGGGCATTCTTATAAGCATTATTTTCTCTTTCATTGCAAAATTACTCTCATGAAACTCTCCTCCTCCCCAAGAAAAAAACCTAAGCTCTTTCTTTAAGACACCGAGAGTTCAAGCTCCCAGTCCAAGAAATATTCAAGATCCTAACAATTAAGATATCTGAGGTATTCACTAATGGTTTTCTTTCACCCATTGAGCCCGAAACTTCTTTTTTAGTTTAAAGTATGGATTTACACATGTTCAAGATGAATTTAACCAATTCTTTTATCTGTATTTGAATTCAAAACATGTCCATAGGTGTTCCAACATAAATTAAGCTATTTCATGTTTTGGGTTGAAAATTTCCATGTCATATTCCATTGATTCCATATTAAATCCCCAAATTATGAATTAAGCCATTTAATCGTGTTGTTTTCTCATGTTTGTCACATTCTCATGTTCAAGTTAATGCTTCTAATTTATTTGGTGAAATGTCTATGTTTTGGGTCTTTGAACCATGATTGCATACTACAGTTTTAAGTTTTGATATCTTATTTTTATGATCATTCAGGGTTGGTAGATTATGAACACCCGATACCTATGTGTTTTACCTGATTTTAGATTTTCATGTCATAATTCAATTAAGGCATGAATCCTATTATTGTGCTCAAATATTTATGATTATAATGAGAACTATCAAAAATAATATTTAGTTAAACTTAGTTCAGTTCAATACTAGTGTCAGTTCATTTGGGAGTAGGATTTGACACTAAGCAAACCTAGGGATGGGGGCTCAACTTCTAGTAGATGGAGTGACCTTTAGTACTAGTCCCTAAGTTCCAGAACTATATATATCTAGCATAAGTTTGTGTTGTTTTCTTGACATTTGAGGGTTGACGAATCTCTCATGAGAGCACCTGCCAGTAGAGGGTGACTCTCTGGTCCTTCGAGACACTAGTTTAGTGGATCCACAAAGCCATGTTTCTGTACCCATGGCACGGTACCTACGCCCTTCCAAATGAGGTTGCAGGTTGGACCCCGATTAGCTCAGATTGGGGAATGTAAGTTATATGATTTTTCTCCCAATCTCAGTTAGTATTCAGTATGTATCAGGTCAGGTTTGCTAGACCAAGGCATACAGATTTTTAGTTATTTAGTTATACAAAATAAAGTCTTTTAGATTACAAATTATCTCTAAAACATGTTTATGCTTGGTCATGTATTCTCAGATATTTCATGTTCATGCATTCATTATCAGTTATCTCATTCATAATTTTAAAGGCTTTCAGACAATCAGTCAGTTCCTTAAGTTTTTTTATCAGTTGTTACTGATAGACAGTATAGTTTCTAGTATTTTTATCAGATATTTCAAACTGTCATTGCTACATATTTTAGTATTTAGATTTACAGTATCTTATCATCTTATAATCCACGCATGTTTTGTATTATTTTTTTCCTTAGTACTTACAGCAGGTACCGGCTCATGGATTAGCTTGTGGTCGCTTTTGGCTATAAGCACCATTGGCTCAACTAGGGGGTAGCCTCGAGTTATGATAGAAAGTATATCAGTTACTGCCTATGAGTTTAAGTTCCATGCTTTGTATCTCCGTGCTACCTAGATATTAGGAACTTAGAAGGAGAGGATCTGCTTATTTTTTAAAGGTTTGAGCACTAATGTTCATATATTATCTGCTCATATGATGTTTGTAGGAAAGAAATTTAATGATATGGTTGATTATGTGAAAAATCCTGAAGAAGTTAAGCAGGTTGGTCAAGCTAAAGCATTAGACAAAAATTCCAAGAATGCGTACAACTTTAGTGGTTTTTATTCCAAGGGTCACAACTAATAGAAATATTTGGCTCACCCCATTTAGCGAGCTCTGTCAACTTCTATAGGAGATTATTTAGGGGCTATTCAAAGTGTCTTTTTTTTCATCCAATAGAACTTCTCTTGAGTGAGGTTGTTATACTTGTAGCATTATAGGGATCATTAAGAGTGGTTGTCCTTAGAGGAAGATAGGTAATTAGGCATTGCATCTGACCAAAACTACAGTTCCAATAGAAAGAGGTAGAGGTGGTAATGTTAAGGATCTTTCACAGAGTAGACAAGGTAATAATCAAGAAGTTAATGGTGGAAATAGAGTTAATGGTACTTCAAAGGAAAAACAAAGCCTTCTAAAATGGTTTCGAAAATTGATGATAGGGCTACTGTTATACCTTTCTAGGAAAAACTAATGTCAAGGCATCTAATGTTGTCATTATAGGTGCTATTTTTATCTGTGATCGGAAGGCTACTATTTTGTTTTATCTGGGTACCACTTACTCTTATGTATTTATTAGATTTAGTTTGGGATTAGACTTGGTATGTGATGTTCTTGATTCTTTTGTATATATGTCTACTCTAGTTTGAGATTCTATGGTGGTGACCCATGTATATCATGTATGTTATGGTTTGTTCATAGGTTTTCAGACTTGGGTGGATTTGATTATTTTTAACATTCTTGATTTTGACATTATCCTGGGTATGAATTTATTATCTTCAAATTATATTGTATTAAACTATAATGCTTAGGAAAGTGACTCTAGATTTGCATGATGTGGATAAACTAGAGTAGAAGGGTTTTCATAAGTCTAGACCGGTAAAAATTATATCTTTTGTTTATGTTAAAAATCTAGAGGGAAAGGGGTGCTCATGATTTATAGATTATCTTTGGAATATAACTGCAGAGTCCCCTTCTATTGAATTAGTTCTTGTGTTTTAGAGTTTTAAGAGATATTTCTTGAAAAAACTTTCCCGGTATGCCTCTGAATAGGGATCTTGATTTTTATCGTGATTTGGAGTCGAGAACTCACATAATTTCTATTCCTACTTATCAAATGGATTCAAAAGAGTTGAGGAAACTAAAAACTCAGTTGCAGGAACTTCTTCCTAAGGGATTTATTCATCCTAGTGCTTCAACTTGGAGTACTCGAGTTTTATTCTTTAAAATGAGAATTACTGGATGTTCAACAAGGTTACTATTAGAAATAAGTGTCCTTTGCCCTGCATAGATGATCTCTTTAACCAATTGTAGGGTGCTTCGGTATTATCCATGATTTACTTAAGTTTGGGTTGCTATCAACTAAAAATTTGGGCCAACGGTATACCCAAGGCAACTCTTAGGACTTGGTATGGGCATTACGAGTTCTTAGTGACGTCTTTTTGGTTGACCAATGTGTCAGCAGCCTTCATGATCTTGATGAATGGTATTTTCATGTCTTTCTTGGATTTTTTTATGATAATTTTTATGGATGACACTTTAGTTTACTCTAAGAGCAAGAAGGAATATGTAGTTTATCTTTGCATCATTTTAGGAATTTTGAAGGAGAAACAGTTATATGCAAAGTTCTCAAAATACAAATTTTGCTTGTTAGGGCATGTGGTCTCGAAAAAAGGGTAATGGTAGATCCAAAAAATTTAGGTGGTTATGAGTTAGGTTTAGCCTAGATCGTGACTAAGGTTAGGATCTTCATGGGTCTTTCTAGTTACTATCGTAGATTTGTCAAAAATTTTACATTTATCACTACTCACTTAGGAGGGTTGACTCGGAAGTAGGTGTTATTTGTATGGTTAGATAAATATGAGGAGAGATTTCATAAGCTCAAGACACTCTTGACTACAACTCTTATTATTTCATTATAGGTTGAAGCTAAGGATTTTATTGTATCATGTGATGCTTCACACATGGGTTTGGGTGTTGTGTTGATGCAGGATAGGACATTGTTTATGCTTTGTGGCAATTGAAGACTCATGAAAAGAATTATGCAACTTATGACTTGGAGATGGTAGTGGTGGTTTTTTCACTTAAGATTTGGACAAACTACATTTATGTTGTCATGTCTGAGGCATTCATAGACCACTATAGCTTGTAGCACGTGTTCATGTAAAAAGATTTAAAGTTGAGGCAGAAGAGATAGTTGGAGTTATTGAAAGACTATGATTTGACCATTTAGTATTATCTGGTAAAGACAATATGGTGGAATACACATTGAGCCAAAAAGTGATAATTATGGGCAGCTTGGCCTGTTTGAGGGTGTCAAGGCTACCCTTTTCTAAAGAGTTTCAAGCTTTAGCATCTCAATTCATGCAATTTGGTGTTTCAGAAAGAGTCAACATTCTTTGATTAAATTAAGGACAACTTTGAGGATGGAAATTAAATAAACTCTAGAATAAGGTGGTATCTTAGGAGTCTTTAAATGCCACACTTAATGTATGTGGAGCACTAAAGTTTATAGGGAGAGTATATGTTCCATGGGTTGGTGATTTGATTCATAATGTTTTTGTTGAACCTTTTGGTGTGTGATATTCCAATCATCCAAGTGACAACAAAAATATACTTGACTTGAGGTAGCTCTATTGGTGTCCTGGGATAAAGAGGTACATACTATAGAATGCATCCAAATGTAAGAACTATCAGTAGATAAAATACGAGCATCAAAGGAATGGGGTTTTCTCCAAAGTATACCACTTCCCAAGTGACAGTGGGAGAGGATAGCTATGGATTTCATAGTAGATCTTCCTATGACCTTACGAAAGCATAACTCAATTTGGGTCATAATAGATAGGCTGACTAAATAAACCCATTTCATTCTAGTTAGAATGTAGTACAACTCTAATAAGCTAGTCAATATCTACATTAAGGAGATAGTGAGGCTACATGGGGTACCACTTTCCACCATTTCAAAAATAGGCATAAAATATACTTTTAATTTTTAGGATAGGTTGCATGATGAATTGGGCACCCAACTTATTTTTATCATATTCTTTCATACTTAGACTGATAGAAAGTCAAAGAAAATGATTCAGGTGCTTGAGAATATATTGAGGGCATGTATGATCAACTTCGGTGGCCATTAGGACATGTTCTTGCCATTGTGTGAGTTTTCATACAACAAAAACTATCAATCTAGCATTGATATGGCTCCATTTGAGGCACTTTATTGGAGGAGATCTATGTGAAGCCTTCGGGAACTAATTTGGTGAAGAAAGCTTGGGAAAAGGTGAGATTTATCAAAACCAAGTTTTTGGTAGCTAAGAGTAGGCAAAAGAAGTATGCATATAGTAAGGTGAGGGATATGTCATTCAAGGTTTGTGAACGAGATTTGTCTAAAGTGTCTCCTATGAAGGGATTCATGATATTTGGAAAGAAAGGGGAAACTTATCCCTTGGTGTATCAGTACGTTCGAGATTCTTAATGATATGGGTTAGGTTTCATACAAATTGGCATTGCCACCAATCTTGTCTGGGGTCCGTTTGATGTTTCATATACCTATTCTTAAGAGATACTATGGAGATAGGGATTACATTATCAAGTTTGATTTAGTTTTTTTAGATAAGGATCCTACTTATAAGGAGGATTTCATTGTTATTCTTGATCGAGATTTTTGGAAGTTGGGGACAAAGGAAATCAATTGGTAAAGGTCCAATAGAAGAATCATCCAGTTAAGGAAACCACTTAGGAAACTGAGAAGGACATATGGGAAAAAAAACCTTAATTTGTTTAAGGATAGAGGTGAAATTCAAAAGGGGGATGAATTAAAAACTTTTTTAGAGTCAACTGATTAACCTTGCCAGTCAACTCACCTGCAGGTTAGTCAACCAAATACAATAGAATGATATAAGAAAATGCAAGAAAATAAGTAAGAAAAAGAAAAAAGATAGATTATCCTGGTTTGAATCACTGATGTGGTGCCTACTCTAGTGACCTTGGGTTACAAAGGCTTTCTTTTGGAGATTTCAAAGAGAGAATTGGATTATAGATGGGATGGACAATTTTCTAATCTTATTTTGTTATTTAGAACAACCTCAACTAGTATAACTAGGGTGACTCGATCTTTCTTTTTTTGTAAATATTGAAAATTTAAAATTTCAAAGCTTTATGAAGACTAAAGATTGACACACACTATGAATTTCCTATGAAGTTGTGTATTGTGTTTAGTATTCAATCTTCCTGTTTATATCCTTCAACTAATCTGGCCTCTTTATTATATAAGGAAACCCGAGGGATTTTTTCTCAATCAAGGATTTGAATTGATCCCTTGATAAAGGATTCACATCATATAGTACATCCATATCAGATATGTCCATATGTATGATATGATCTTCCTTTCTCAAATATAGACTCACAGACACAGATGTCTATATTAGATATGTCCATATAAAGGGTGTGGTCTTTCTTTCTTCTGTGGTTCCTTGAGAGATTTACTTTCCATATTGATATATGATTTCCAATTGTCTTCCTTGTAACTTGGGATGTAATGAGGTATTTTCTTAATGCTCTTCCAGATCCAGTTTCATATTTCTTGTAGTTAGAGCTCTTGCGTGATGCTTTTCTAAGTATAGCTCTAGGGATGATCTTTCTTGCTTTGATTATATCTTCATGTATTCTACATGATTTTTGTTATTAGTTTGTCATTATTAAAATATATTATGTCAAAATGGGAAGCTAACAATCTCCCACTTTTTGATAATGATAAATAATAAGCATCAATTGATTTTCCTAAATTTATAGTCGGTTGGCTCCCTCTTTCTTGATGACTCCTTTGTGCTCTCATCAGTTGTATACTATATTCCTTTAGTCGGTTGGCTCACCTTACTTAGATACCTATCTAATGTTTGACCTTTTCCCCCTTTTGACATATCAAAAATAATAGAGCATACAAAAGGAAACAAATAGAGCATAGAAACAGAAAATATAACAGAGAACTAGGAAATTTTCTTTTAAAAGGGGTGAAGGATAGCAAAGAGTGTGGTAGGACATGTTAAGAATTATCACTTACATACCCAAAAAAGAGAGGGACAAAAACCCTTTTGATATGTGGTTTAAAAATCATCGTTTGGCCAGAAAGTAGGTAAGAGTATTGCATATTGTGATAGAAATGCTCATAGGAATTTTTAAAAATATTCGAGAAACTAGAGTAGGAATTCTGGACTGATATAGCAAGCTCGATGTTGGAGGGTTTGGTCTTAGATTTGATAGAGTCTGCGTGATCAAATCATCTATTTAATATCTTTTTACGCTCCTACTTAAATCCATCAACTATTAGGTGCACTTATCCCATATCAATACTGGTTTCCTTACCCAAACTATCATGGACAGGTACACGACTAATGTAGATACAACAGTCCTTTTTATATCATATTGAGTCGATCCTTGAGTTCCTTTATTTTCTTCATCAGAGGGAGCACAGGATTAGATCATTTTTTGTTTACCATAGGGAGATCAGTCTGTGCTTTGTTAGAGACCTTCTTACACCATTCAGTGTCGAGCAAAACATATCCCATGTTGGTAAATGTTTTAGAGTCATATGTGGCTGATACTTCCACCACAAGATACCTAGAGAGATCAATAGAGTAGTAGATAAAGGTTCTGGTGATCACCAGTCTATAGGGTAAGTAGCAGAGGTGTGAGCATTTGCAGCACTTTCCAATATATAATCTCAGAACCAAACAACATAATTGATTTTGTATTTTTTGACCATTCAATACAACACAAACACATCTCAACAAGTCACACTACTGAGAGAACCTTTCCAAGGGATTAGGGTGGTGGCAATAATATGAACTAAAATCCATCACCTACCTCAATCCAAAATCCCAAAATACTCTGACAAATTTGATCTTTCACTTTCTAGCAACCACAACCTAATTATGGTCTAAAAATAGGATTATAACACAAAATGAACCAAATGACCTCAAGTATTGAGGATTATTGCCAAATAAACCTGAACTCCAAGGATAATTTCACGATTACCCCTCCCCCTCCCCCCCAATCATTCTAAGTGTTTCCTATCATAAATTTAGCTTAATCCTACCAGTTTTATGGTTATAACAGTGAATTATTGCCATGCAAGAGTAAATAATCAACTTTTAACTAAAACCCTAAAGATTTTACACCTAATGTACCTCATTGCACAAGAAAACTTAGCTAGGTTAAATTATACCCTCCTCAAGACCCCTAAAATAGTGATTGTAAGGCTTAGGAATCAAAAAATTAGTTAATGTGAATAGATAAGTTACCTTTAGTAAAAATTTAGGTGAAAAATAGGCGAAAATCACCCTAAATAGACTAATACCTTCGCAAGAAATAATAAATTATTTTTATGGAATTTCTAAATTAAAAAATTATTTGCCCCACTATAGCATCCCGATCTTGCTTTAGCGGCATCGATATAGTGGAATCTTCTTGCTATAAAAAGATTGAACGGATTTGACTCACACTATAGCAGGAATTTCTCTGCTATAGAGGTATCTCTATAGTGACCTACCACTTGATATTGTAAGTGTGGTGATGCAGAAACTTGAGATTGCTCCCATTTTTGTATTTTAGCAATGCACCCTCAAACCATGATATTCTGAACTAACCTTTTTAAGTTAAGTTTGATATAGGGAGTTTTACTTACTCGAATTTGCTTCCAAAAATTGTTATGGGTTCCTTATCATCTTAGCTATCATAAAATTATACTAAAATTTAATATATTAACCCTATCTATTCTCAAATTTTCCTAGACTATGCCTCAATTTGATTTTGTCTAAGACTAGCCTAGCCTGAAAATTTTAAATTTCAATTTGGGGTAAAATCTTAACCCAATTTTTTGAACTACAAACTTACCCATGACAATGGAAAGAGTTGTTACAACAAATACCACTTTACCTATCCGTCATTTCCAAACTATCAAAATAAGTAAAATAAACCAAGGCAAGAAAGAAATAGTACCTTTTGTTAGCTTCCCATATTAACATAATATATTTTAATAATGACAAACTAATAAGGAAAGTCATGTAGGAAAAATTGAAGACATAATCAAGGCAGGAAGGATCATCCCTGGAGCTAAACTTGGAGAAGAATCTTGCAACATCCCTAACTATAAGGACGTCGGAGCCAGATCTAGTAGAGCATCAGGAGAAGATCTCATTACATCCTAAATTATAAGAAAGACAATTTATAATCACAGAACAACATGGAAAGAAAATCTCTCAAGGAACCATGGAAGAAAGATAGATCATACCTTTTACATGGACATATTTGATCTGGACATATATGGTCGTGAGTCTATGTTTGAGATAGAAAGATCATATTATATGTACGGAAATATCTGATATGGACATACCATATGATGTGAATCCTTAATCAAGGGATCAATTCAAATCCTTGATTAAGAAGAAATCCCTTGGGTTTTCCTTTTAGTGAAAACAGGCTAGATTAGATGAAGGCTATAAAGAGGAAGATTGAAGATTGAAGACAACACGCAACTTCATAGTAAGTTCTTAGTGTGTCTCAATCTTTAAACTTCATAAAACTTAGTAATTTTCAATTTATAGTAGTTACAAAAAAAGAGAAAGATTGATTCAACTTAGTTATACCAGTTAAGGACATGTCACAAGATTTGGATAAAAAAATAAGATTCAAAAATTTTCCATCCCTTTTGTAATTCAATACTTTCTTTGAAAGCTCTAAAAGAAGCCCTTGTAACCCAAGGAAAGTGGAGTAGGTACCACACTGGTGATCCAAACTAGGATAAATCTTGTGTCTTTTTCTTACGTATTTTTTATATTTTTTATATCATTCCATTTTAATATACTAACTTGCAGGTGAGTTAACTATCAATGCTAATCAGTCGACCCAGAAAAAATTTTCAATTTATCCCCCCTCTTGAATTTCAATTATTATGAAAGTAGGTCTAGCTGAAGTATTTCTTAATCTCATATGTGTAAAGATCTAATAGCCAACTATCAGATTCTATGAAATCTTCTTCATGTTAGTCACTCATCAACAAGGCTACCATACTTTAATGAACAACACCATTCTCACTAGAAGAACATATTTAAGATCTTTCTATTGTCAAACGATTTTCGAACCTGGGTGGTCATCAAGAAGGGACCAAACCCATACCAGGGCTCAAAGACAAGGAAAAATAGTAGGACAACAAATTAAGAAGCATTGACATAGATAACTTTGAGAATTTTGAAATCACGAAGGAATAATAAGAGGTAAATGAAACTAATGCAAGAGCTATAAGTCTACTTTATTTTATTGTTAGCAGAGTAGAATATGACATATATAAACCTACAAAAAGGCTAATAAATGTAAAACAACTTCGAAGTTACCTATTAGGGTACTACCAAAGTAAAAGAGGCAAGGATCAAAGTTTTGGTCAATGAATATGCGCTTTTAAGATACAAGAAAATAAAGGCATAGAGTCAATGTTCACATAATTCAGAAAGATTGTTTGTGAACTAAAGTCATTAAGGATGATCTACTCAAACAACCTTCAAGTCAAAATGCTCATAAGAAGTCTACTAAAAGATTGGAAAACCAAAGCTGCCATTTTAGAATATGGAGATCTTTAGAACATAACCTATGATGAACTAAGAGGTAACCTTATTGCCTATGAAAAAAATTATATTAATAGGTATTGCAAGGAAGAAAACAAGAAACCTATAGCCTTCAATGTTGTAACACCAGAGAAAGAAGAGAATTTGGACTCAGACAATAATAAAGGAATAGCTCTCAAAAATTGTGGAGTAAGACAAAGATATCAAAAACCTCAAGGGTACAAGAACAATGAATTAATAAGGAACTATGATCAGTACTACTACTGCGGTAGACCTGGTTAGATGAGAAAAATTGTCTAGTGTTAATGAGAAAATTGTCAAAGAGAAATACAATATTTGGAGCATGGAGCAATGAATACAAAACTGAGGATAAAGCATAAATAGCCAATATATATTTTATGGCAATGGTTGAATATAATGAGGTAAGGCCATTCAACTATCATAACTACAATCTTTTTCAATAAAATCTTGATATGACCATAGATGATCTTCAAAGGATTATTAATGAATATAGGAAGATTGCTCAAGAAAAGAAAAATTGGCAAGCTCAATTAAAATAAAAGCTTAAAGATGAAAGAAAAAACTAACAAATTGAACTTGAAACAAGTCAAAATGAAGTTGACCTACTTAAGAAGAACTTGATGATATGAAAATACAATTAAACAACTTTTGGAAATCACCAAGCCATAGTTCCATAAGATCAAATTCTCTTAGATATAAATCTAGCTCTTTATCAGATTCGTTTGACTTTATTAAAACTTCTTTCTTCTTTTGTTGACCAAGTTGCTATACTTGTAATTATAAAAGGCATAAATCACATAACTTCAGACTAAGGTTTAAAGAAGTGTGGATTTCAAGACCCAAAGGGATCACATCTAACCCCCAAGGACCCAAGAGCACTTAGGTACCTAAACAAAATTAATTTTTTTATTTTGTATAGAGGATGTTCTAGACACATGATTGAAAAGAAACAAAAATTTTATTCAATAAAGAATATTGAAGAAGGATCGGTCAAATTTAGGGATAAGGCCAAAGGTGACATCGTCGGAGTCAACATAGTGAAGCTCATCTCCTCCTGCAAACTCATTAAAGTATATCTCATTAATTGACTCAAAAACAAGTTACTAAGTATCGGTCACTGTATGATGTAGGGTTTGAAGTACACTTCAAAGCTAAGTGTTGCTCAATTAATCATGAGAAAAGAAATATCTTTCTTATTGGTGATGGTGTTAATAATATTTATGTTATAAATAATCCTAATTTTTCTACACTAATATGTATTACTATGAAAGCCAATGTCACATAGTTGTGGCACAGAAAAATCAGGCATGCTAGCATGCATGCGATCAAAAAAATTTCTAGGCTTGAACTGGTGAAAGGTCTTCCAAAACTAAATTTTGAAAAGAATCATGTGTGTGGTGCTTGTAAATTTGGCAAACAGACTCAAAAATCATTTAAAGTCAAAGATATTCTACCAAACCCCTTCAAAAATTCCACATGGATTTGCTTGGTCCTACCAAGACCGCAAGCATTGGTAGGATAAGATATTTTTTGTTATTGTTAACATTATTCTCATTTTACTTGCATATTGTTTCTATCTCACAAGAATAAAGCACTTACTAATTTTGAGAGATTTTATAAAATATTAAAAAGAGAAGTAGGATACTTCATCACGTATTTCCAGAGTGATCATAAAGGAGAATTCAATCCCCTTAAACAAAATAGTGTGGTGGACAAAAGGATAGATCTTTCTAAGAGACAATAAGAACCGTTCTTCTAGAATAAAATTTACCAGATCACTTCTACGGTAGAGGCGGTAAGCATAATGTGTTCTCAATAGGTGTCTTATCAGACCGATCCTAAAAAGGACACCATTTAGGATATGGAGAGAAAAGAAACCCAATATTAGGCATTTTCATCCTTTTGGATGCAAATGCTTCATCCACAATAATGTTAAGAATAATATAGGAAAGTTTGAACCTCGAAGCGGTGAAGGTATTTTTCATAGGTACTCTCCCACTATCCATGCCTATAGAGCCTTTAATAAATGAACTCTCTGTGTCGAAAAATCCATGAATATTATAATTGATATGTCTACCCCTATTCTGTGAGATTAAGTTTTGATAAAAAAATAGGTGAATAAATCTCAGTCAGAAGTTAGATTGGATATAACACTTGAAACAACAACCTCTGAGTCAACTATGGCTCAATCAGAGTAATCTCTATTATTGAAGTAAAAAGAACTATTGTTCCAAGATAATGGAGACACAATGAAAGTTTTATTAGTGAATCATCATTGAAAATCCAAATGACCAAACAAAGAAAAGATCATCATGAAGAAAACAAATATCAGTAGCTCTTGTAATCCAGATTGAACCTAGAAAGGTTGATGAGGCTCTCAAAGATAAATATTTGGTTGAGGACATGAAGGAATAGCTAGATCAATTTAAATACAATCAAGTGTTGAATTTATTTGAAAGACCTAAGAACTTCTCAGTTGCTGAAACAAGATAGGTCTACAGAAATAAATTGAATGAAGAAGGTAAGGTTGTCCAAAATAAGGCTGGGCTGGTAGATCAAGGCTACTTCCAGCAGGAAGGCATTAATTATGATTAAAACTTTGCTCCTATAGCTAAGTTAGAATCAATTCACATTTTATTAGTACTTGCCTACTTTTTAACATTTTAATTTATATTAATGGATCTGTGTCTCGAGCCGGGGGTCTATCAGAAACAGCCTTTCTACTTCTTTAGAGGTGGAGGTATGGACTGCATATATCTTACCCTCCCCAAACCTCACTATGTGGGAATACACTGGGTTTATTATTGTTGTTGTAATTTATATCAATGGATGTTAAAAGTTCTTTGCTAAATCAATTTATTCATGAAGAACTTTATGTCAAACAATTTCTCAGTTTTGAAATTCATCTTATCCAAATCATGTTTTCAAACTCTCAAAGGCACTCTAAGATCTCAAACAGACCCCAAAGGCATGTTATGACAGGTTCTATACTATCTGTTAAACAATTATTTTCAAAGATGTAAAATAGATACTACTCTTTTTACTCAAAAATAGACTCTAGTTTACTTATTATACAAATTTACGTTAATGATATTATTTTTGGTAGTCCTAACACTTGTCTGTGTTAGAATTTTGCAAATTTAATGAAGGGAGAATTTGAAATAAGTCTCGTGGGAGAACTCACTTCCTTTTAAGTATTAAAAATCAAGCAAACTCCCAAAGGTACCTTTATTAGTCAAGCCAAAAATATAAAAGATCTTATTAAAAAATTTTGAATAAAAAAATGAAGAGCATTCAAAACACCAATGAGTTTCTCAATAAATCTTGATTCAGACATATTCAAAATAGACGTTGATAAAAAGACATACAGAAGGATGATTGGTTCGCTACTATACATAAATTCAAGCCAACCAGCCATTATGTTCAATTTTTGTTATGTGTAAGGTTTTAGTCATCTCCCAAATAGTTTCACCTAACTACAGTCAAAAAAATCATTCTCTATCTTATCGAGACTCAAGATATTAGGCTATAGTACCCTCACTCCTCTAATTTTTACTTAATTGAGTGTTTAGGTAGTTATTTTACAATGAAAAAAATAACAGAAAGAGTATTAGTGGAACATTCTAGATTCTTGGTAATTCACTAATCTGGTGGCATAGAAAGAAAGAAACTTTAGTCACTCTATCAACTACTGAACTAGAATACATAGCTATTGGAAACTATGGTACTCAAATTTTATGGATTATGCATCAATTACTTGATTTTGATTAATCTTTTTAATCTATGCGTATCATGTGTGATAATACTAGTGCAATTATTCTGTCAAAATATATAGTGTATAATACTAGAGCTAAGCATATAGATATCAAGCATTATTATTTTTCTTATAATTTATTGATTCTGAAATCATTTGACTGATATATTTACCATGCCCTGGATAGAAGAAAAATTATATTTTTTATGAAAAAATCTTGGTATTACATACACTAATGACATTTGATTGTACTGCCCTTGATTTTGGGAAAAAAAAATTTTACGGAAAACTTTTTTTAAAAATTTTACCCTCTGACTCAGCCTCGTTACCTTTATCCACCTAATTTCATGCCTCTTTTTTCTATCTCCCCTTAATTACTTTACTTTACCCTTTCACCTCCGCAGACACCACCGTTTCTTCACTTTATAAGTTACTTCAATTCACTTTATCTCTTTTTATCTTCCCATTGCTTCATCATCTTCTCTGTCCTTTTATACTCTCTAACCATCTCCTCTCATTACTCTATGAACAAATAATTTCCATGGCCTATCTTACAAAAATCCTCCATATTACCATTTAAACAATCATGACCCAGTTTTCATCTCCAAGTCCTTTAAGAAAGCCTTATCTCATTCGCTGTAATCAACATTCATACAAAATGATCATCTCCCAACCCTAATTTGTCTATCAAGAAAACCCATCTCTACCCTTTGGATTCCCTTTCATTGGAAGACATGCATAAATTCTGGACTAGATCACAACATGAGAAGTTCATCGGTTTTAAAAGCCATTCAGTTGTACCCAACAGAATTTTTAATCTCTCTTAGTTAAAGGAATATCACTGCAAATATAAGTTCTTTTTTCAAAGTCCAAGACTTATCTATCTTTTTTTTCTTTGTGGTATGGAAATTTATAAGGACCCCTTGTATATGTTTTATGATAATCATTGCCTTTCTAAAGATAGCGATTAGTTGGAAAATCTGGTGCTTGGGAAAAGAATTATTCTTAAGGAATTCTTGTCTGAAAAAGATTTTGATACCAAATTCTCTGGGATCATCCCCTTTATGAATTGTATATGAAAAGATAACTTTGAGTTTAGCTTTAAAGAAGGTAAAATTGTTGTTTCGGATCTAGAAATTAGTTTATCCACCTTTGGTCCTTCGTTACTCTTCTTTAAGTACAGGATTAATGTTGTTGAAACCTAACTTGTTTCATAAATGAAGTATAATATTCCTTTGTTTTCTTGCATAATGCATGATCAAGGAAAGTGAATGAGTGTCTAATATCCTAAGTGTTAATAACATAAAATAAACTTATATCTAAAGTTTTTTGACTATTACAAGTATTGTTTTGTATTCATTGTGGTTGTGATTATTGTGATATCTGTTGTTATTATGAGATGTACTAATATTTAGACATCTTTATGGGATTGGTTGGTATAAGGCTGACAGACATTTGATGTCTGGGATATGGTAGATGGACAAGAGCGCTCCCCTTATAGGTCATGGCTAGCGAGCCACGATAAGACTCTTAGGATGTATGTAAAAGGTATAGGTAAGTATCACGATTCTTGGAGTGAACTGAGGATTATTTTTTTACTTGATTATATTGCTTCATTGAGTGAATCGGGCTTAATTATGATATTGCTTTGATGGTTCCTTAAGTTAACCAGGCTTATATAATTAATTGCTCAAGGTGATTTCTTTATGTAAATTGAGATACAAGATAATTCCTATTGTTATTTATTATATTGGATCCTTATGTGGTCTGGGATAATTGCAAGTTGTGGCGTAACATTATGTTGCCTATTTACGTATGTAATTAGGACATAATTAATGTAATCACTGCATCATAGTTGCTGATTTGGAGTCTTGTTGGTAGTGTCATAGTTTGATTTAGCTTGTTATTATGTTGTCTCATATTGACTAAACTACATGGTGTGGTACAATAAGGTTAAGTCTTATGAACTAGAAGTGAGGTTGCATGATAGGTGTGCATGGTTGTCTAGTTGTACTAGTTATGGTTATATGTTTATGTTTCTCATTTTGAATTGGCCGATGACCCCACCAGTATACCCTTATTTCATGTGTACTGATACTACAGGTTCTTTCCTTTTGTTGAGTGTAGACCATATTCCAATGACTATTTTGAGGCCTCAGCTATGATTCAAACCATTATTAAACTCAACGGTGAGCTCATATTCCGGGCTTCCATGAGTTACTTTTCCAATTTATTATCTATTTGTTTTGGACAAAGACATTTCATTTGTCTTAGGTTGATCCCATTAAGTTACTATGTAGTAATTTTGGTACAAAGACTTTCAGGTTCTAGGGGATTAACTAAGCATCATTATTTCTATATTTATTTTTTATATAGATAATTAAAGACATTGATTATTTAATGAGAATCAAATAGTTGACATAGTATAGAGAGGTATTATATAAAGAGTGTACCACTATAATAAATATCATTATTGTTATAGGTAGAATGTCATTATAGAGAACTGTAATAAAATATGATAAATTGGTTTTGGGGAAATATAGGATGCAATAGCAAAGGACGTTATATCAAGGTGATGTTATAAAGAGATTTGACTATATCTAGAATACTATATATATTATGAAAGATTAAACACATTGATTATATAATTTTAAAAATTAATTTCGTAGAAAATTTAAGATCTTCATTTGATTTTGGCCTTAACTAATGTGCTTAAGCATCCCTGAAGTCCATGGAAAACTTTCTAATCGACACCTACAGGTTGGAAAGTGAATCACATAATTACGTATGGTTTCAAAAGACTTTAACTCTTTTTTAAACCATTTTGTATTTGAATATTATGGATTAATTTGAATTGAGATGTCAATTAACAGTGCAAGAATCTTATTCTAAAAGATCTAGCCATAAATAGTTCCATCCACTAGGGCTATTCAAGATTCAAAATCTATGTAGGAACATTCCCCAATGACTAATTTTCCAGTAATATTTCAAAACTCTACTACAATAGTTGTTGGGTTCTAGTTAAATGTGAATGGAAAATAGAGAGAACAAACGGTGGGAAAAAGTAAATTTTTTTCACATTAAGGAAGAAGTGTTCTCCCATATTTGTTGTAGAAAAAGATTTTATTGTGCTTAAGCATAAAGGCCCTTCTCCTTATTGTTAGTCAGGAAATAAAAAGACAATCCTCATGCCATCGTCACCATCACTCACTCTGATTTGCTTTTGTAATAACCTTTTTCATTGTTATGGGTAAGTCAATTATGCAAAAATTTGTTTTAAGATTTTTTGCTTGAAATAAAATTTAAAAATTTAAACCTGGGCTAGTCTTGGATGAAATTCGAGAGAGGTATGGTCTAGGGAAATCCAGTAATGGATTATATAAATGTAATAAATTTTAGCATAACTTAATGTCATTTAAGAATATAAGGAACCTTTGGCTTTTTTAGAAGTGAATTCGGGTAAGTAGAACTCTTGCTATCATACTTGATGTAAAAGTGTTAGTTCGAAATGTCATGGTATTAGGGTGCAATATGATAAAGGCTAAACTGAGAAAAATCCTGAGTTTCTTCCTTTCCACACCCACGATACCGTGTGGTAGATTGTTATAGGGCTACCGTTATAGCAGATAAATTTCTGCTATAGCAAGAGTCAAAGTCGATCAATCCTGCTTTAGTGAGCAAATTCCACTATAGCAATGCTATTATAGCGGGCGCGAGTCGCTATAGCAGGGTAAATTTCTATTTAATACAAAAATTCTACCAAAATGATATATTATTTCTAAACTCATTTGGGGGAGGGCATAGGCAATTTTCACCGATTTTCCACCATAATTCTTTGTAAAGGTAAATTATTTATCCCCATTAACTAGTTTTTTGATTACCAAACATTAGAATCAGTAATTTACAGTATTAGCGAGGATTTAACTTGACTTAGCTGAATTTTTGGGTGCAAGAGGGTAAATTGGGTTTAACACCTTTGGGATTTTAGTTGAAAGTTGATTATTTACTCTTGCATGACTATAATCCATTGTTGTAATCATGAAATAAATAGGATTAAGTTGAATTTATTATAGGAAAGCCCTAGAATAAGGGGCATAATCAAGAAATTAGGTTTGGGGTTTAGGATTAGGTGATAATCCTCGATATTTCAAGTTATTTTATTCATTATGAGTTATATTCCTCTTTTAAAACCACATTAAGATGAGGTTGCCGCTAAAGGGAACGCTTAAGTTTGCTAGAGTTTTTCAGGCCGAGATTGATGAATGTAATGGTTTATTGTAGTTGAAACCAAACTTGTTTCATATGTGCATGATAGATATTCCTTAGTTTTTTGGTGCAATGCATATTAAAGAAAAGTGAATGATCATTTGATATCCTAAGTGTTAATTGTATGAAATGAACTTATATAAAAAGATTTTTGGTTGTTCCAAGTGTTGTTTTGTATTTATTGTGGTTTTGATTATTGCAATATTTGTTAATATTGTGGGATGTACCAGTATTTGGACATCTTTACAAGATTAGTTGGTATAAGGCTGGCAGACACTTGATGTCTAGAATATGGTACATGGATAAGAACTCATTCTTTATTAGTCCTAATTTGTTGGCGACCATAAGTCCCTTAGAATATCTATACAAAGTATAGGTTAGTGATGGTTCTTTAAGTAAAACGAGGATTATGTGTTAACTTAATTATATTGGTTCCTTGACTGAACCTGGGGTTAATTATTGATATTTCTATGTTGCTTCCTTGAGTGTATCGAGTTTATGTTCTTAGTTTCTCAAGGTGATTTCTTTATTTAAATCAAGATGCATGATAATATCCACTGTTGTTTATTATATTGGATCCTTATGTCGTTCTCCAAATCCTTGTGTGGTCCAGAAAAATTGCAAGTTATGGCATAACATTATGTTTTCTGCTTACGTAAGTAACTTGGAAAGGATTGATGTAATTATTACATTATGGCTATTGACTTGGAGTCCTATCGGCAATCATAGTTTGAGTTGGTTTATTATCCATATTAACTAAATTTCATGATGTTGTTGAATAATGTTATGTGTTATGAACTTGAAGTAAGGTTGCATGATAGGCGTTCATGGTTTTCTAGTTATACTTCATTACGGCTATGTGCTCATGTTTCTTATTTTGGTTGGTTGATGACCCTACTAGTACATCATTATTTCTTGTCTACTAATATTAGACAAGCTTTTTTTTGTTGAGTGCAAAGCATATTTGGATGACTATTTGAACCTCTACTGTGATTCAGATAGTGATCAAACTCAATGGGTTAGCTATATCTTCTAGGCTTCCATGAGTTCTTCTTTTAGTTTATGATCCATTTTTTTCAAACTTAGAAATTTCATTTGTTTTGGGCTGGTCCCGTTTATTGACAATGTAGTAGTTTTGGTACAATGACTTTTAGGTTCTAAGGGATAAATTATGTTTCATTATTTCGGCATTTATTTTCATTTTGGACAATTGAATATATTGGGTATTTAATGATAATAATTTAGTTACCTTATTTTGACTACGTATGGAATTGATGGTTTTGGTTAGTTGGTCCTCCTATAGAAGAGTTATTGTGGGAGCTACTCATGATGAATTTGATGACAAAGTTGGTGTGATACCCTAGGTTCGTTTACCTCTTTGTACCAAAATCAATTTGGTAGACTCTTACAAAATGGTATGGAAATATTTGTACTTTACTTTAAAAGGCTATTGGACTCAAGGAAACTAATCTTTCTTTCTTTTTTTGTGCTATAACTTGATTCCAATTGGTATCAAGTGATCCAAAATTGCATCTAACTCTCTTTATTATTTTTCTATAGATAGTGAACACCAGAGCAATGTAGTATAAGCAACATCACCAGCATAAATAGGTTGTGCTTTGGAACCAAGTTTTTGGGTTGACAATGAGAAAAAGGTTGGGGAAGGAAAAGAGGGAGAGCAACGATTGCCAAAAGTAAATCTTAGGCAGTAGCTATCCAGTCCCGTTAGAGGTTAGTAACACCTCCCCACCCCATGATCATTATGAGGAGTGTGATGCATTAGATAGGTGATGCGACAAGTAAAACACAAAAATAGAAACAAACATAAAACAAGAACAAACAAATAAAAATGAAACAATAATGTAAAGGATAGATAGATTGATATAAACCAATAAGGAGAGGACAACCAATGGTATACTAAACCCTAGACCTTACTATCAATCACTGGGAACACCAACCTCTTATGAGAACACAAACTAGAACCCGAGCACCCATGTTTCTAAACAACCAAAGAAGCTCCCAAAAGGTTTCTACAAAACACTCTCAAGTGTATCCAACACATCATTCAACAACTACCTAAGAATGAAAGAAAACTAGCTATTTATAACCATAGGCTATTTATTACACAATGGGCCCAAAAGTAACCAAAAAATCTATTGGGCCCAAAAGTAACCTAAAGCCTAAAATAATAGAATGGACGCCCATACTCTCTCAAATCCCAAGCTATCATCCAAATACGGTGTTGTCACTCATTCCTTTCATGGAAGATTTCACCAAATATAGATTATTTCCAAGCTATCCTCCATTCACGTATTTGACCTCCTAAAATGACCAAGTTTGGGATCCGTAGATATAATCCTTGAAACATCGATCCTAAAGGAGTGGAGCCCATTGATCTTGTATCATCCTCCCTTTATTGAAGAGGATTTTTCCATGAATTCAACTCCTTTATCAACTTGTCGTTGCACCTTTCAAGTTTAGAATCCTTTGGTAAGAATTCCGTTAGGCTTTTAAGTTCATTTTCACATGGCATTCTCCTCGAATCCCCCTACGATATTGTTTGTTCATGAACCTGCACAAATGAAGGAGTGATTCTAGGTAAAATATTAGCATCATAGTTAACGAGTCACAAAGGTTCCATGTTGGAATTGGTTTTTTCAATTTGGATTTGGGTTGGTTGAACAATGTCTTTGGGAACTTGGTTTGTAGTTATTTTGTTTAGTGGCATTTGGTGTGGTGGAATTTGGTTAAGTGGAGCTTGGTAGGGTGGACTCGAATTTAGTGGCCTTTGGTAATGTGGTATTTCGATTTAGGGTACTTAATAGGGTGGGTAGTAGGGTGGATTGAGGCCTTATGGGTTCAATCCTTAGGGAATTTGGTTGTTTGGAACTTAAATTGGGGGTGTTTGATTGGGTGGGGTGAGGATTTGGCAAACTTGGGTGGTTAGGAGAATTCGAGGAAGATGTTCTTGAAGCCTTGGAGTACAATAATGGTGAATTATCCACGAGATAGTGATGGTTGGTTTGTTTGTGGTGTTTTGGAGAGTAAGGCATGTCAAAGTTTCCTTCTACCCTTTGAAGTGTGACCATTCCACCTTCCAATATTCAATGGTTCGTTTGAGGTGTTTTGGGGAGTAAGACATGTCAAAGTTTCCTTCTCCTCTTTCAAGTGTGACCATTCCACCTTCCAATCATATATTGTTGCAAACCCATGATGTCTTCCATTAAGGTATCAAAGGTTTCTCCACCCATAGAACAATTGAGAAAATAGATGAAACAACTATTGATGACTCATTTGATAGTTGAATGACATGACTCAATGATGTTTACAAAGAAAGAAACGTTAAAACACACAAAGAGAGAATAAAAGATAAAAAATTTTTGGAGAAATCAAATTCAAAATTTAAACTAATAAAAACAAAATACAAATAAAATAAAATATACAAGAAATTAAGACACAAAAGATGAACAAAACAAGCACTAGTTAAACAACTAAGATGATTACAGTTTAGTTGTTAACTAGTATCGAGAATGAATAAAATGAAAGGAGAAATTAATAGATGAAATTAATGTATTAAACCTGATCAAATGAAGTTATTAAATTTTTGAAATGCATTTGAGAACTTGAATTGATGTGGGAGAAGTGAAGGAATGTATTTCAGGTGCGTGTGGAGTTGTTTTCGCATCCAATTGGGTGACCTGCGTTGGGCAGCCTGCTCCAGCAGTTGGGATGCAGGTGCAAAGAACATTGGACTCACCTTGAACTTTTATTTCTTCCTTTACATTCTTTTATGGTGTGGACACACCTTGGGCATTGGTTAGGCGCACCTCAAGCACGAGTGGTCCGCCCTTGGTCCTTGAAAGGCCAAAAATGCCCTCCAATTGTTCTCCCCTTGTACTCTCTTGTGGAATATTCTTTAGGTACTTGTACAAACACTTTTGTACACCTTTTTATTCACCTTTCATAATCAAAAACTACCTTTTGAATAAAATTTCTCTTGAAGATTTGAATTTCTCCAAGACACTCAAGAACACCAACAACTTCAAAATGCTCTAACTCTTCAACCCTTGCTCGGAATGCAGTGAAATTTAGAAATTCGGCTATTTTCAACCTTCTAAACACATTCCAGGCATCAATTTCCTCATATTCTAAAGCAAAAATTTTAGATTTTAAATTCACCTTCAACCTTCAAACTTGATCTTGTGAATAATGGTAGACCCTCCGATTCAGCTCCGATTAAGCTCAAATTCATGGTTTAGACTCTAATGGTGTTAGAGAACATGAATTTAACAAAACAATACACGAAAAAACAAAATCAAAGACTCAAAACTTGACCTAAAGTAAAAAATGTTAATAGTGAATTTTTTTTGGATTTTTGATTTTCCAACACAACAATACTCAAGACAGGAATCATGGGAACAATTCAAAGGTAGGCTCTTATACCAAATGATACAAGACATAAAACACAAAAATAAAAACAAATACAAAACAATAACAAACGAAGGAAAACAAAACAATAATGTAAAGGATAGAGAGATTGACATAAACCGATAACGAGAGGACAACCAATGGAATACTAAACCCTAGACCTTCCTATCAATAACCAGCAACACCAGCCTCTTACGAGAACACAAACTATAATGGATTCTCGAGCACCGACATTTCTAAATAATCAAATAAACTCCCAACAAGTTTCTGCAAAACACTCTCAAGTGTATTCAACACATCATTCAACAACTACCTAAAAATGAAAGAAAACTAGCTAGCTATTTACATTCTTCTAGAGATGTTGGACTACTTGATGATAGATCTCACTATAGTGCATTCCAAAGAAAGACTGAGGTCGAGGCATCTAATTTTGTCATTAGAGGTACTATTATCATTTGTGACCAGTTGGCTACTGTTTTTATTTGATATGGATTCTACTTACTCTTATGTATCTATTAGATTTTCTTTAGGCTTAGACTTGGTCTGTCATGTACTCAACTCTCTTATATATTTCTCTACTCTAGTTGGATATTTAATAGTAATGACCCATTTTTATCGTGTATATTCTGGGTTTTTTCATAGGTTTTAAAACTTAGGTGGGATTTGATTATTTTTAATAATCTTGATTTTGACATTCTCCTGGTATGACTTGGTGATATCCACATCATGTTGTCTTGAACTATAATGCTAAAATAGTTACTTTATATTGTCCTAGTATGGATAAACAAGAGTAGAAGGGTGTACATAAGTCTAGACTAGTGAAATTAACTCTTTTGTTCGTACTAGAAATCTAATCAGGAAGGGGTGCTCAGGCTTCCTGGATCATCTTAGAGATGTTAGAATAGTGTCCCCTTCTATTGAGTTAGTTCACGTTGTTTCACGGTTTATGGGGTATTTCCTATATATTTTCATGGTATATCCGTGGAAAGGGACCTTAATTTTCATATTGATTTAGGATCCGAGAACACCCCTAATTTTAATTCCTTCCTATCAAATGGATCCGACAGATTTTAGGGAACTCAAAACACAATTTGGCAAACTCCTTGATAATGGATTTACCCATCCTAGTGATTCACATTGGGGTTCTTCAGTACTATTCGCTAAAAATAAAGATGGTATCATGAGGATTTGCATTGATTCCAAGTATTTGAGCAAGGTTACTATCAAAAACAAGTATCCCTTGCCATGTATAGATGATATCTTTGACCAATCATAGGGTTCTTAACTAATCTCCATGATTGACTTGAGGTTGAGTTACCATTAGCGGAAAATTTGGACGGAGTATATACCAAAGAAAGCTTTCAATACTTAGTATGGGGATTATGATTTCTTAGTGATGTCTTTTTGGTTGACCAATATGTTGATAGCTAGAATGATCTTGATTAATGGTATTTTCAAGTATTTCTTGGATTCTTTTATGATAGTTTTTATTGATGACATTTTTGTTTACTCCAGAAGCAATGAGGAACGTGCAAGTCATTTTTGCATTATTTTTAGAATTTTGAAAGAGAAGCAGTTGCATGCAATGTTTTCAAAATGCAATTTTTGGTCTTCTTTGATTCCCTTCTTAAGGTTCATGGTCTCGGAAAAAAGGTGGTGGGACATCCTTATAAGATTGAGGTGGTTAAGTGCTGGTTTCGACCTAACTCATGATTGAGATTAGGAGTTTTGTGGGTCTTCTTAGTTACTATCACAAGTTTGTCAAGAGTTTTGCATTTATGACTACTCACTTAACAAGGTTGACCCAGAAGGAGGTGCGATTTGTATGGTCGGATTAGTGGGAGTGGATCTTTAAAAAAACTCATAAAAGTCTTGACTACAACTCTTATTCTTTTATTATCGATCAAAGGTAATGATTTTGTTGTATTTTGTGATGCTTCACTACTGTTTTGGGTGCTTTGTTGATGCAGGACAAGAAAGTCATTGCCTATACATCAGGAAAATTGAAGCCTACTAAAAAGAATTATCTAACTCACGACTTGGAGCTGGCAACAGTGGTTTTTTCCCTTAATATTTG
Source organism: Capsicum baccatum var. pendulum (assembly GCA_030864225.1). Classification (NCBI taxonomy): domain Eukaryota; kingdom Viridiplantae; phylum Streptophyta; class Magnoliopsida; order Solanales; family Solanaceae; genus Capsicum; species Capsicum baccatum. Next base: position 283,478,234 of record CM061555.1, read on the forward strand.
GACACACTACCTTTATGATGTCAAGTGTGAGGTATTCACAAACCACCGTATCTTGCAGCACGTGTTCACAGAAAGTGATTTGAACTTGAACAGAGGACATGGATGGAATCATTGAAAGACTACGATGTGATCATCCAATATCATTCATGTAATGCCAATGTGGTGGTGCATTAGGCCAAAACTTAAGAATGGGAAGTTTTGATTATCTGAGGATGTCAAGGAAACCCTTGGCTAGAGAGTTTTAACCTCTAGAACCTTACTTCATATTGCTTTGTGTTTAGGAAAGAAGGGGAGTGTTGGATAGCATTTAGGTAAAGTCGACATTACTTAACAAAATCAAGGACAAATAATTTGAGCATGAAAATTGAATAAACTCCAGAACAAGGTGGTGTCTAGAGAGGCTTTAGATGCCACACTTGATGCATGTGGAGTATTCTAGTTTATAGGGAGAATGTATATTCTAGACGACATGTATATATTTCATGAGTTGGTGATTTGATTTAGAATATGCTTGATGAAGCTCATGGTGCATGCTATTCCATTTATCTAGGTGCAACCAAAATGTATAGTGACTTGAGGCAGTTCTTTGGTGGCTTAGGATAAAAGGGAACATAGTGGAGTATGGATCCAAATTCATAACTATTAGATGGTAAAGGAAGAGAAACAGAGGCCTGTGGATTTTTGCCAAAGTATACCTATTCTCGAGTGGAAGAAATGATAGTTATGGATTTCATGGTAGATCTCCCTAAGACCTTGGGAAAACATTACTGGGTTCAGGTCATAGTGGATAAGCTGGCTTTCATTCCGGTTAGTGTAGAATACAACTCTAAACAGTTAGCCAAGATCTACATCAAGGAGATAGTGAAGCTACATGGAGTGCCACTTTTCAGAATTTTAGATAGAGGTATGGAATTCACTACTAAATTTAAGGACAAGCTGCATGAAGAGTTGGGCAATAAACTTAATTTTAGCATAGTCTTTTATCCTCAGATTGATGGATAGTATAAAAGGATGATTTAGGTGCTAGAAGACATATTGAGGGCATGTATGATTGACTTTGGTGGCCAATAGGATAATTTCTTCCTATTTTGTGCGTTCTCATACAACAACAATTATCACTCTAGCATTGATATGACTTGATTTGATGAACTTTATAAGAGCAGGTGTAGATCGCCCATATGATGGTTTTCGGCTGGTGATATGAATCCTTTTGGAATTGATTTGGGTAAGAAAGCTCAGGAACAGGGAAGATTTATCTAAACCAAGTTGTTGGTACCCCAGAGTAGGCAAAGAGTATGTGAACTGTAAGATGAGGGATATGTCATTCAATTCTGGATAACAAGTTTTGTTGAAAGTGTCTCCTATGAAGGGAGTCATGATATTTGGAAATAAGGAAAACCTTATCCCACGGTATACGGGTCCATTCAAGGTTCTTGATGATATAGGTTGAATAGAGTACAGGTTGACTATCATGACCCGAACCAAGGCCTGGCCATGATGGGTATCTCAAGTCTCACACGAACCGTATATCACCCTCTGCAATGAACCAAATCAAACACAACACACACCAAGATCAGATGAATTCTGAACATATAACAAGATAGCGTGTAATAGCTTAAGAAAATTTGAAAACATGTCTATAATCGACGATCAGTGAACAGACAACAAACCAACCATCACCGCCTAATAATCGCAGTAGTCCAAACAAAGCCTTCTAACAATGAACCAAAATTAAGTATCAACAAAGTTTCAAGACATGCCCCCAACTATAGCAAAAAACAATTATAAATAGTCTGGGATATAAAAGACCAAAACATGAAATGAGGTCTTTCAATGTATGGAGGCTAAACATTTAAATCTAAATGCACAAGCAGATCCCAAATCCTAATCACCGAGTAGGAGGAGTAGAAGTATGGTCAATTCTTGTATCGCGTGGGAATATAGCATCCGAAGAAGGTTAGTGGGGTAAACGCTAACATATAACTCAGGGATAAGGATAACATAACGAGATGATCAACAGTTTAACATCATTCAAACCAAAGCACATAATCCAAGGCATACACACACATAGACATATATATATATATATATTTATATATCACATACTGAGATAGGTAACAAGGCTTAATATGAATTTCAAAACTCTAGTCTATATTTTGTAGCTCAATCATTATAACATGTAACCACGTGTTGTATAGGCCCCGTCTCTCATTCCCTGGTTGTGCCCCAATGCGTGTAGCCACACGAACCAAAGTATAATCTCATATATATGCATTGGAGACTCGAACCTCCCAATCATGTAATGATTTACGGAGGACTCAAACTTCCCTAATCATGAAGTAATAATGAGGGGGACTTGAACCTTCCTGTCACTTTGACCCCTGCATCGGCAAATGTAATTTTCAGTATCAGTCACTGGGACCTCCACTTTCATGACTCAGCTACACAACCTTTATTAAAGCCCAGTTAAAATATTTATCATACAATCTCATTCATGAAACATCTTTCACATTAAAGCATACATTGTTGGTATCGTCATACCAACTATACTTGCAAGGAAAAACAACATGCCAAAACAATCTCCACTAACTTGGGTAATGCAACTCCCTTTGTTCATTAATACAAGATGCGGGATACCAACTCTTTTTTGTTTATTAAATCGGACCATTTTGTTTCAAATACCTTTTTATATCATTAAATAGTTCAAGACTAGTTCAATTTTACAAATTCTCACATTTCTCATAATTAAAACCAATTTCACATTATGGGGTTGGGGTCATAACCACTTTAAAAGTCACAACCTTGGGAAAATCACAATTCCCTAGTTCATGCACCATACCCATTCACCCCCAAGTTCAAAACCATAATTAAAGACTGAATGATCATATGTAAACCATGAGAAACACCAACCCTTGTTTCAAAACCAACACAACCATTTCATAAACAATAAGCACAATGCTTTTAACAAATTAACAATGAGGGAAGAGTAAGATGCCTTAAATACTAAGAAATATGGAAAGAAATCGACCCTTGAGCACTTAGATGCTTGATGAAACCCTAACTTGACTTGCTTAAAGGAATTTAGAGAGACTTTGGAGCATTTGAGATGTTACTTGGATTAGTTTCTAAGTTTTAATGACACCCCAAAGACGTTATAAGTCATGGGTTTCAATTTGGATAAGAGGGGAAATGTCAAGAATGCATTAACTTAAAAGCTCATAAAGTGTCACCTTTGACTACGGGTCAACCCTTGACTCGTAACCACTGCTTACGACTCATTACCACGAGTCATAATCAAAGCAGTACCACCAAGGTAACATAAAATTCTGACCCTACAACTCAACCACAAGGATCGTAATATGACACTATGACTCATAGGATCCAGTCGTAGTCCACACAGAACACAAATTGGGACTTACACTGAACACCCTATAATTAAACCTAACAACTCATAACATCTCCTTATGGCTCTTACTGATCCACTTATACTCAGAGCATAATCAAGTGACAAACTTACTGATTTGTTTATGACTTACCCAACGACTCGTCAAGACACCCTACAACTCATAGGGTTCAATTGTAACTAGGGCAGTAAGTACAAAATTCATGGAAATTTCCAAGGACTAAAAACCCTAGGTGTTACATACTCCTCCCTTACGATCATTCATCCTTGAATGATAGGACAAGGCATTTTCTAGCATGATTTCACTCCATATACCTCTACTCTTACCTTTAAAAAAGACAAAAAAAAATCCAAGAAAATTACTCTTTCTTTTAACAAAGTCAGAAAACAAAGATATTCAGGAATACACAAACCTTAAGCACGATTATTCGACATGGGAAACAAGAATGGATACTTGGACCTTATGTCCTCCTAGGCTTCCCAAGTAGTTTCCTCAACCCTCTAGTTCTACCAAAGAATCTTTACCGAAGCCATGTCCTTAGTTCGCAACTGATAGACTTGCCAATTCAAAATTTCCACCAGAACATCCTCATAAGACAAGGAATCCAAAATATCCACCTTTTCCAAAGGGATAACCATCAAAGGATCACCTACGCACTTTCTTAACATCGACACCTGAACCACCGGGTGAACGGAGCCTAAATCAGAAGGCAACTCCAATTCATAAGCATAATTATCAACTGTGTTCAAAACCAAGTACGGACTGACACAACGAGGGTTGAGCTTACCCTTCTTTCCAAACTGCATCACTCCCTACATAGGATACACCTTTCAGAAAACCTAATCTTCCACCTTAAATTCCAATTCTCTTTGCCTCATACCTGTATACGACTTGTGGAGACTTTAGGCGGTCTTAAGCTTATCCTGAATCATCCTCACCTTCTTTATCGCTTGGTGAACCAAATCCGGGAAAAATATCTTATCCTCACCAACTTTAAACCACCTGATAGGACATATTCATCTCCTGCCATGAAAGGCCTCAAAAAGAGCCATGCTGATGGTAGAGTTATAACTGTTGTTGTAAGAAAATTCGATGAGGGGAAAGTGGTCAACCCAACTACCACCATAGTCAATTATAAAAGCCTAGAGCATATCTTCCAAAACCTGAATTTTCCTTTTTTCTTGCCCATCCGTCTATGGGTGGAAAGTGGTGCTAAGGGTCACCTTAGTCCCTAGACCTTGCTAGAACAACTTCCAAAAGTGAGAGGAGAATAGAATACCTCAAACAGATATGATGGAAACTAGAATACGATGCAACTTTACTATATCCTCGATGAACATCTTAGTGTAGTCCTCAAAATAGAAATTAGTCTTTACTAGGAAGAAGTGAGTAGACGTAGTCATCCGATCCATGATGACCCAAATCAAATCAAACTACTGGTGAGATTGCAAAAGAACAATAACAAAATCATATTAATTATCTCACATTTCCACGCTGTAAACTCGATCTCTTGAGAAAAACCTTTAGGCCTCAGGTCTTCCACTTTCACCTGTTGACATACCACGCACTAAGACACAAAATTGGCCACATCCCACTTCATATTATTCCACCTATAAATATCCTTGAGATTATGATACATTTTCATTGACCCAGGATGAGCTGTATACCACAAATCATGGTCCTCGACTAAAATCCTACCTCGTAACCCATCAACGTCGGGAATACACAACCTCCCTTGATACCTCAAGACACCACCACTAATGATCTCGAAAACCACCACATTCTATTTTTCTACATCATTCCTGATTAATACATAACCAAGGAATGATTGCCATGTTTCATTAATACATAACTAATTCCCACATGGGATGCATCACAATAGACCACAAAACTATCTGTACCTTTAGGTAGGGTCAATACTAGAGCCGAAGACAATGTATCCTTAAACTTTTTCAAACTGCCCTCACAAGCATCCGACCATAAGAACTTTGCCTTCTTCTGAGTCAACTTGGTTGTAGCAGCAATAGAAGCGAAGCTCTTCACAAACCTTCTATAATAACCAGCTAAACCCAAGAAACTCCAAATATTGGTGGATCCTTAACCAATTCCTTAACCACCACAACCTTAACCACCACAATCTTTTGTGGATCCACCATAATCCCCTCACTAGAAATAACATGAGCCAGATAAGTCACAGAGTTGAACTAAAACTCGCACTTTAAGAACTTAGCATAGGAACGTTGATCCTTTAGGGACTGCAACACAAGGCGGAGGTGATCAGCATGATCTGCCTTACTTTTGAAATATATCAAAATATCATCAATAAAGACAAACACAAAAAAAATCCAAAAAGTTACAGAAAACCTGATTCATAAAATTCATAAATACTGCTAGAGCATTCGTCAAAACAAAGGATATCATTAAGAACTTAAAATGTCCGTACCAGGTTCGAAAAGAAATCTTAGGGATATTTGTCTCCCTAATTTTCAGCTGATGGTTCCAGGATCGAAGATCAATTTTAGAACAGAACTTAGCACCCTGAAGCTCATTAAAGAGATCATCAATCCTCGAAAACAAGTACTTATTCTTCAGAATTACCTTCTTCAATTGTCGATAATCAATACATATTCAAAGGGAACCATCCTTCTTATGAATCAACAAAATAGTTGCATCCTACGAGGACAACTAGGATGCATAAAACCATTGTCTAGAACATCCTTTAACTACTCCTTAAGCTTCTTCAACTCAGTTGGAGCCATCCAATATGGAGGGATGGAGATAAGAAAAGTGTCTGGAACAAGAACAATCCCAAAAATAATCTTCCTATTAGGAGGAACGCCAGGAAGATCATCAGGGAAGACTTCGGGAAATTCATTTACTATGGGAATGAAATTTTAAGAGGAACTCTCTTAAGTAGAATCTTTAACTCGGACAAAATGATAGAGACACCCCTTAGAAATTAATTTCTGGCCTTTAAGATACGATATGAAATTTCCATTAGGCACTAGGGAACTACCTTCCCATTCAACAACCGGTTCATTAGGAAAATTGAAGATAACCTTACCGGTCTGACAATCTAAAGAAGCATCGCATGAATGCAACCAATCCATCCCTAGTATGACAACAAAATCAACCTTGTCTAACGCAATCAGATTTCCAAGAGTTTCTCTACCACCACCAGACACCACACAACACTTATAGAATTTTTAGTAACCACTAAGTGTCCTACCAGGGTAGAAACAAAAAAGGGGTCCAAAATACACTTAGGATCGAAACCAAAATGCACAACCATAATTGGGGTCACATACGAGAGAGTGGACCCCTAATCAAGAAAGCAATACATATCATAAGAAAAAAGTTTCAACATACCAATAACATTATGTACTGCCCTGAAATTTCATCTCGAGATGCCACACGGTGCTTAGGGCTACACATAGCCCCAAGCTAACCATCAGAGCTAGACACTACCTCAAGGAATTCAATTCGACAATAGTCATGCACAATGAAGACATATACCATATCAAGTTCAAGAGAAATATTGGAGAATAGCAGACTGTAGAACCAAAATATATTGAATGTCTATACATACCCACCCATTAGTCTGACAAAGGCTTTATACATTAAAATCAAGGAGCCATTGGTACAAACCTGCTGACTCAGACAGTACTGAAAGCCATAACAACAAAATTATATTACCCAAAATATAGACACGATCATCGAACCATGAGGACTCACCACTGAGGGAACGTAGTTGAGGCACTCAAATATCACTAACGCGGCTGCGACTGAGTACCTGAACCTACATTATGTGAAAACGTAGCCCATAGAAAAATATATGGGTCATCACTTTGGAATGTATTGAGTATGTGGGGGTGCATGCAACAATGTAAATATCATCATCAATTTCATAAAAATATGCATATGTGCAATGATGGGTGATTTGGCTTGAGTTACATTGAAACAGACTTTTCATGATCTCATACTAAATAAATCATATGATAAAAACCTCATACATCATCATAAACAACTCAAATCTTTAACTCAAGACTTAAAGTGACTCGGTAATTCAAAAAACTCACCTCTTATGGACATGGGAGGTTCTTATAACCAACATAAACCATGTGAGCTACATGGAGTCCAACATTTTGCCCTTCTAAAGAGAGAACCCCACATTAGCAGGAGCATCGTACTCTTGCCAGGGAGTACAACCTAAATTTAATGATCACAATCTCATACTTGACCTCTGGCCCACAATTATCAATATCAATCCTACACTGGCATGTAGTTTTGGGGGAAATACCATATTTCCCACTCGGTGCTAAATACTACTCCCAGACACAAGCTCAGAACGCGTTAGGAAATCCACCATAAACATCACAAGGGTCTACCATGAAGATCAAATCAAATCTCTTTCTAATTTATCAAATCATAATCAATTTGTAGATTCCTAACTCAATTCAAATCAAATTAATCTTACTCAATATCAAAATGTATCAATTCATTAAATCATGGCAACATTATTAACTTTAAAGAAATATCAAGACTCATTGTAACAACTCAATCTCATGAATCAATATACTCAATAATCCAATATGTCATAAGGAATCTTAAAGATTGACACATTTCTTGAAAGCACTTGAAATATCAACTTATGGCAGAAATATGAAATTCACTTTATTAAATATCAAATCATAACTTGGGAATAGTAAAATAATCATGTATAACAAAGCTTGAACAATTTATATTCTCACAATCTCATGATGAAGTAATTTCGGTATAAACCCACTTGCAAAATCATATAAATTCATGTTTGAAGTCAAAGCTTTGGGCACAAGAACGAAAGGATTTCTCTTGTTCAAAACCCGACACACCTTATTCTTTGAAATTGGATGAATTTTAGTGCTTGAGACTCTATCCGCACTTGTACTAAATGATTCTTGAAACCCACACTGTAAGGAACTTGATTCTTGAAGAAATCTTGAAGATTTATAGATGGTTTTTGGAAGATTAAATTTTCTTGATTGAAACCCTAATATATATTCTTAATAAAATTGAAAGAGAGAATGAAGAAATTAGGGTTTGGATGGAAATTCTCATATTTATATAGGCTTCCAAAAATTGGAAAAAGATCAAAATACGCTTGCAAAAACATCCCTTAACTGCTAAAAGAAATAGCTGACAACATTCGTGACGAGTCGTTAGACTTGTGACAAGTTGTCATGAAATGTTGTCACAAAAGGGTGGATTTATGATTTTCGGCTTAAGGTTGACGACATTTTGTGACAAGCCGTCATACTTGTGACAAGTCGTCACAATATGTTAGATTTTTGGACTTTCTGCTTATGGTGATGACATTTTGTGACAAGCCTTCAGGATTTTGACAAGTCATTACAAAATTTCGTCACTAAATTTTCAGGCTGACACACTGGAGTAAAATAGTCATAACTCTTTGCTCTGATACTAAATTTGGGTGAAATTGATACCGTTGGAAAGCTAATTCAATTATCTATCTGTTAGTGGGTCATGAGCTCAAAACATCTTAGGGTATCAAGAGATATGCTCGTTTGAAGTTGTCTATGCTAAAATCCTTCTCAAGAATTCAATCGGTAAGGGATATTTTGATTCACCTAATCGCTGGGACATCTTTGAGGCCTTAATACACATCACCCTTGATCAGAAAACAATCAAACAACTATAATATATTTCTCATGATCTTGAGTCATGGTTGCACTATTGGTTCGAGTCTCGGGGTATTACAATATCTCCCCCTTGGAAACATTTGTCCTTGAATATTGCCAAATAGGCCAAGAACAAAAGAAAATAAGGACGTATAGCTGGAATGACTCACTCAAAGGGCTTACTTCACTCCATAACTTCGAATACCATATAAAATGCATGAATTCATGATGGAAGTAGACACACAACTGAATTTTTAATAAGAAGGGGGCAGAATTAAGAAAGAATGGTACCTTCTGCTAGCTCCAAACTCATAAAAAAGAGGTGAGGGTACATGGCTCGCATATCAGCTTCAGCTTCCCAAGTAGCACTCTCAACAGATTGATTTCGCCAAAGAAACTTCTTCTTTCCTTAGCCTACGGATTTTAAAATCCAAAATCTCAATCGGAAACTTCTCAAACAAAAGGCTATCCTGAATAGCCAAGCTTTCGGAAGGATCAACCACGATAGAATTATGAATAGACTTCTTAAACATAGAAACATGAAATACCGGATGAACGCTAGAAAACTCTATGGGTAACTTCACCTCATATGCTACTTTCCCAACATGGCTCAGAATTCTATACGGACCAACATAACGGGGACTAAGCTTTCCTTTCTTCCCAACTCTCTTCACCTCTTTTATGGGTGAAACATTCAAGTACACCAAATCACTGACATTAAATTCAAGATCTTTTCTTCTCACATCCGCATATGACTTCTGACGACTTGGAGCAGTCTTCAATCTTTCTTGAATCAACTTAACTTTTCCCATGGCCTTGAACACAGCATAAGGCCTAATCACAACTGCTTCTCCTACTTCAAACCAACTATAGGCAATCTAAATCTTCTCTCATACAAAGCTTCAAACGGGGCCATTTGAATACTAGCATGGAAACTATTGTTATACGCAAATTCAATCAATATCAAGTGCTCATCCCAACTACTTTTAAAATCAAGCGCATATACCCTCAACATATCTTCAAAAGTCTGAATGGTCTGCTCAGCCTAACCATCTGTTTGTGGATAAAAGTAGAACTTAGACAAACTTGCGTACCAAGACCCTTCTAAAAAGCCCTCCAAAACTGGGAAGTAAATTGAGTACCCCTATCAGAGATAATATCCAAAAGAACTCCATGAAGTCTAACAAATTCTCGAATATATAATCTAGCATAATCCTTAATTGTATAAAATAAATGCACTGGCAAGAAATGACCTGATTTAGTCAACCGGTCTACCACAACCCAAATCGAATCATAATGAAGACAAGAAGGAGGAAAACTAATTACGAAATCCATATTCACTTTTTCCCACTTCTAAGTAGGAATGTTAAACTCTTGCATTACACCACCGGTCTTTTGGTGCTCTACCTTAACCTGTTGACATGTAGAACACTTTGCCATAAATCCTTCTATGTCTTTCTTCATACTGTTCCACCAATAGATTTCCCACAAAGATCGGTGCATCTTGGTAGCACCGAGATGAATAGAATATCGCGCCCCATGTGCTTCATCCATAATTCTCTGCCTTAGATTATCAACATTAGGAACACATAATCTGCCCTGCAATCTCAACACACCATCTAACCTTGGGAGAAAAACCTCTAGTTTTTGGTCTTTAACTGACTTCTTCAGTCTGACCCAACTAGGATCCCTATTTTGCTTCTTATTTACCTTTGAGACCAAAGAGGACTTGGTACTACTTTGAACAAGCATACTCCCTTCAGCAGAATCAAGAAATCTAACACCCAACCTAGCTAAACGATGCACATCATGGGCCAATACTTTCTTATGATTCTCTACATGAGCTACACTACCCATACACAACCTGTTATGAGCATCTGCCACAACATTGGGCTTGCCTGGGTGATACAACACACTTCTATGATAATCTTTTAACAGCTCCAACTACCGTCTCTTCCTAAGGTTCAACTCCTTCTGGGTGAACACTTACTGCAAGATTTTATGGTCCGTAAAGACATCAACATAGACACCATACAGATAATCTCTTAAGATTTTCAAAGAATAAACTACAACTGCTAATTCAAGATCATGGGTTAGGTAATTCTTCTCATGAGGCTTCAACTATCTAGAGGCATAAGCTACAAATTTACCCCTCGGCATCAACACACACCCCAAACCAACTCTAGAAGTGTGACAATACACCACAAAACCATCAGTACCATTGAGTAGAGCTAACACTAGGGCTGAAATGAGTCGAGTCTTTAACTCTTGAAAACTTTTCTCACAGGCATCTGTCCACTGGAACTGAACTTTTTTTTTGATCAACCGGGTCATGAGAGACACAATGGAAGAGAATCCCACAGTAAAATAATGGTAGTAACCAGCTAGACCCAAGAAACTCCTAATGTCAGATGGAGAGATAGGTTCAGGCTAATTTTTTACAACTTTTGTCTTTTGGGGATCGACTCAAATACTTTCGACGGAAACAATGTGACCTAGAAAAGAAACTAACCTTAGAAAAAATTCACACTTGCTAAATTTAGCAAATAATTGATGATCTCTAATAGTTTGGAAGACAATTCTAAGATGGTTGGTATATTCATCCTCTCTTTGGGAATACACAAAAATATCATCTATGAATACAATGATAAACATATCAAGATATTGCTTGAACACTCGATTCATGAGGTCCATGAAGGCTACTGGAGCATTGGTTAACCCACAGGACATGACAAGAAACTCAAAGTGACCATAATGGGTTCGAAAGACGATCTTTAGAAATTCACACTCTCTCACTTTAAGCTGATGATAGTCGAATCTAAGGTTTATCTTTGACAAATAACTTGCACCTTGTAGTAGATCAAATAAATCATCGATTCGAGGAAGAGGGAACTTGTTCTTCATAGTTACCTTGTTGAGTTAACGGTAGTCAATGCACATATATAATGTACGATCTTTCTTACACTCGAATAGAACAGGTGCAGCCCACGGGGAAATACTGGATTTGATAAAGCCTTTATCTAAGAGATATTTGAGTTGCTCCTTCAACTCTTTAAGTTCTGTGGGAGCCACATGGTATGGAGGAATGAAAATAGGCTGAGTACCAGGAAGGAGATCACTCACAAATTCTATTTCTCTATTAGGTGGGCCCCCTAGGAGATCTTTCGGGAAAACCTCAGGCAACTCATTAACAATGGTAACTGACTGAATAGTTAGACTCTCATACTTGAGGTCTTTAACTCGAACTAGGTGATAGACGAAACCCTTGGAAATCAACTTCCTATCTTTGAGGTAGGACATGAAATAGCTCTTCAGAGTTACAGAACTCCCAAAACACTCAAAAATGGGCTCGTCAGGAAACTAAAACTTGACCACTTGGGTACGACAATCTATAGATGCGTAGCACGAGTAAAGTTAATCTATACCCAAAATGATGTCAAAATCAACCATATCTAGCTCAATCAAATCAGCACATATAACACGGTGAAGGAAAGTGATAGGACACTTCTTATACACTCACTTAGCAATAATAGAATCTCCTACTGGGGTAGAAACTAGAATAGGCTCAGGAATCCTTTCAGGGTCCATCTCAAAATTTACAGCAACCAAAGGTATCATATAAGAGAAACTCTAACCGAGGTCCATCAATATATACACATCAAAATGAAAGACACGGAGCATACCAGTAACAATATCTAAAGAGTCCTCCTGATCCTAGTGAGGTGGTATAGCATAGAAGCAATTCTAGCGCGATCCGCCAGCAGTACTAGAAGAGGTGTCCTGAGGAGGAATTAGGTAGACTACGGAAGAGGGGGCACTGGTAGCCTGACTCTGGGGATGAGTATCTCGACTCCCCTGTCTAGCATATAGATAATCTCTAAGTCAGTGGCCCAACTTGTCACAACCAAAGCAACCCCTCTGATAAACAAAAGACTTGCCAAAATGATCTATACCATACTTGGCACATGAAGAAAAATGAGGTCGGTTACCTACACTTTCCTGAGACCTGGATGGGATAGACCTGTTCCCCTGCTCTTGCCTTCTTCTAGGTGCGAGAGCATTAACTGAGGAAGGCGCGGGCATAAATGGACCTCCCTGGAATTGAGGGTGATTCCCTCTATAGAATATGGACTGACTGGATCGCTGCTGCTCTAATCTAGCTCTTTTATTCCCTCTTAATCTCTCCCTCTCTTTCCCCTTATCAGCTTTAATCTGTTGGGCATATATCATCAATCGAGAAAGGTCCATCTCCCTATTAAGCATAGCAGATCTACACTCTTTCACTACGTAACTCGACACAACGGTCACTACTAGGAGAATATTTGGATAACTAATTGAATCTAAGACAATACTCCTTAAAAGACATAGTGCCTTGTCTCCAATTCATGAATTCCTCTATCGTTTCTTCCCTTATCTCAAGAGGAAAGAATCTATGAAAAAATACAACCTGGAATAGCTGCCAATTCATGGAAGAGGCATCCTTCCCCCTATGCTTCCCCCATATCTCCACCCAGTCATATGCAATATCTTTCATTCAATAGGTAGCCAATTAAACACTCCCATCTTCAATCACGTGCACAATCTGGGTGATCTTTCTCACTTCATCCAAGTACATATGTGGGTCATGGGTCTTCACCTACCTTCGACCTATAGAACTCAGGTAGATTCATCCACATAAAGTCACGAACTCGAGCTGTAGCAGAATTATTCTCTTACAAAGATAGAATAGTAGCCTAGGTTTTAGCTTAAGCATTGGCGGTAGTTGCCTGGGCTAGAGCCTGAAAAGCAGATTGGAATTCCGCATGAGACATATGATCATTCAAGGGATCAACGAGTGTAGGTTGCTCGTTGTTTCTATGAGCTCGATAAGGAGGCATTTTCTGGTATAAAAGAGCATGATTTAATCACCGATAAAGAGGCAGTTATAGGCACGATATACTTTAGAAAGAAAGAAATGACCTTTCCTAAAACATTTTGTAGCCTCTGGCTCATAGATGTGGCGCGCTACACACCAATGATCAAGACTCTACATAACATGGCTTGTCGGACTTCCTAGGATCCTTAAACCTTTGACACTGATACCAAGCTTGTAACTCCCTAAAATTTTATCCCGAGATACCACATGGTGCTTAGGGCTACACGTAGCCCCAATATAACCCTCGGAGCTAGACACTACCTCAAGGAATTCAATTTGACAATAGTTATGCATAACAAAGAGATATAGTACATTAGGTTCAAACGAAATACTGGAGAGTACTACACTGTACAAATAAAATATATTGAATGTCAGTACATACCCAGCCTCTAGTTTGACAAATCCTCTATACATCAAAATCAAGGAGCCATTAGGATAAATCCCCAACTGACTAAAACAGTACAGAAAGACATAACAACAGAATGATATCACCAAAAATATAGAAACAGTCCTCGAACAATGAGGACTCACCACTGAGGGACATAGTTGAGGCACTCAAATATCGCTAACGCGGATGCGGCTGAGTACCTGAACCTACATTATGAGTAAACGTATCCCATAAAAAAATATGTGGGTCAGCACTTTGGAATGTACTAAGTATGTGGGGGTGCATACAACAATGTAAATATCATCATCAATTTCATGAAAATATGGATATATACAATGATGGCTCACTTGGATTGAGTTAGATTGAAACATACTTTTCATGATCTCATAGTAAATTAATCATATGATAAAAACTCATAAATCATCATAAATAACTCAACTTTACAACTTAAGACTTGGAGTGACTCGGTTATTCAAGAAACTCAACTCTTATGGACATGGGAGGTTCTTATAACTGACATAAATCACGTGAGCTACATGGAGACAACCCCACATTGGTGAGAGAGTCGTACTCTTGCCAGGGAGTATAGCCTAAATTTAGTGATCACAATCTTAAACTCAGCCTCTGGCCCAAAATTATCAATATCAATCCTATGGTAGCACGTAGTTTCGAGGGAAATACCATATTTCCTGCTCGGTGCTAAATACTAATCCCAGACACAAGCTCAGAACGCATTAAAAAATCTACCATAAACATCACAAGGGTCTATCATAAAGATCAAATCTAATCTCTTTCTCATTTATCAAATCATAATCAATTTTTGGATTCCCAACTCGACTCAAATCAAATCAATCTTTCTCAATATCAAAATATATCAATTCATTAAATCATTGAAACATCAATAACTTTGAAGAAATATCAAAACTCATTGTAACAACTTAATCTCATGAATCAATATACTCAATAATCCAATTTGTCATAAGGAAGCTTAAAGCTTGACACATATCTTAAAAGCGCTTGAAATATCAACTCATGGTAGAAATATGAAATTCATATTATTAAATATCAAGTCATAACTTGGGAATAGTAAAATAATCATGTATAATAAAGCTTGAACAATATATATTCTCATAATCTCATGATGAAGTAATTTGGGTATATACCCACTTGGAAAATCATATAAATCCATGATAGAAATCAAAGTTTTGGGCACAAGAACGAAAGGATTGCTCTTGTTCAAAACCCCACATACCTAATCTTTTAAATTGGATGAATTCTAGTGCTTGAGACTCTATCCGCACTTGTAATAAATGATTCTTGAAGTCCACACTATGAGGAACTTGATTCTTAAAGGAATCTTGAAGATTTATGGATGATTTTTGGAAGATTAAATTTTCTTGATTGAAACCCTAATATATATTCTTAAGAAAATTATAAGAGAGAATGAAGAAATTAGGGATTGGATGAGGATTCTCATATTTATTTAGGACTCCAAAAGATGGAAAAATACCAAAATACCCTTGCAAAAACGTCCCTTAATTGTTGAAAAAAACAGCTGAATACATTCTTGACAAGTTGTCATGAAATGGCATCACTAAAGGGTGGATTTCATGATTTTCGGATTAAGATTGACGACATTTTGTGACAAGCCATCAAACTTCTGAGAAGTTGTCACAAAATGTCATCAGAAAATGTTGGATTTTGTGACTTTCTGCTTATGGTGACAACATTTTGTAACTAGCCGTTAGGATTGTGACAAGTCATCACAAAATGTCTTCACAAAATTTCCAGGCTGACATGCTAGAGTAAAATGGGCATAACTCTTTGCTCCGATACCGAATTTGAGTGAAATTGGTACCGATGGAAAGCTAATTCAATTATATATTTGTTGGTGGGTCATGAGACCAAAAATCTTTTAGGTATCAAGAGATATGCTTATTTGAAGTTGGCTATGTCAAAATCCTTCTCAAGAATTCAATCGGTAAAGGGTGTTTTTATTCACCTAATCGCTAGGACATCTTTGAGACCTTAATGCACATCACCCTTGATCAGAAAACAACCAAAGAACTATAATTTTTTTCACATGATCTTGAGTCATGGTTATACTATTGGTTAGTGTCTCAGGGAATTATACATTATCAGGGGATGCCTTGGACTACTGACAGGTAGTGAAGGCATCGAGACGGTTCTGACCCGTGCTGGAGCAAGAAGCAAAAGTAGCACCCTTTGGTGCTAGAGTTGGTGCAATAGCTACAGGAATCTTTTTTGCCCTAGAACAACCTTAGAAGGATAATATCTCTGCATGTGACTAATCTGACCATATTTAAAACACATATTCATCCCTTCCTCATATAAACCACGATGCATATGACCATAAAATTTACAAGGAGGATATGATGGAGAAATAAAAGTAACTCACTCAGTCTGAGAGGCACCAACTATTTAAGCAAGTGAATCAACTGGTGAAACTCACATTACACACACCAGCCTGGTGTTCCTTAGTTGGGATAGGAGGAACTAGTAGAACTCCATCAGAGCAATCAAAAGCAGCGACCCTAGATCGATTCTAAACTCCTGAAGTAGAACAAACTCCATCTATATTGTCCTTATATCTCTGGCGTATGTCAATTGTCCCTAAGCAATTATCATAACTCAGTTATGATTTTAGTTTTCCATTTTAGTTATCAGCATTCTATCCCAGAATCAAATACTTCAGGACCAGTCTAAACCTAAGTTATTAGAAATAAACATTTAGTCTTAATTACCGTCTTAGCTATAATCTCAGTCCCAGTCCTAGATTAGATAGATCAGAAACTCAGTTAACTTTCAGGATTACCCGACCATAGCATTCAGCTATCAGTTACTCAATCATTAGTATTTCAGTACCTCAGTTACAAAATATTTCTGAATTATGTCATTCACTTGGTCTTCCAATTTCAAGTAATACAATTTTCACAAATCCATGCTTAGTTATCTTATGTCACTCAGCCAGTCCTTACCTCCTATGCATAATACTCTACAGCCTCAGGCTAGTCATTCAGACTAAGTACAGTTGAATCTTATATTCCAGCATCCATCTATAAATTATTCAGTTAATCAGATACGTTAGTATTTTTAGGCATTTTTTCTTAGTGCTCATGTGAAT
The DNA here is from genome assembly GCA_030864225.1 of Capsicum baccatum var. pendulum. NCBI lineage: Eukaryota > Viridiplantae > Streptophyta > Magnoliopsida > Solanales > Solanaceae > Capsicum > Capsicum baccatum. The sequence continues at coordinate 283,495,764 of CM061555.1, forward strand.
ATTTTTAGTAGTCTCAGGTAAATAATAAGTTCTTTAGTTAAGTATAAGTTTTCAATATGAGTTAATTCGATCAGCCAGTAATCCAGTTTAAAAATCAGGCATCAAGTTCATATAGTGTAGTTTTCCATCTTTTCACCTAGTCGTACTATAAAAAATCTCAGGAATGTAACTATTCCAACATAGAAAGTCCCAGTAGTTGTGAGATTAACCCAGTTCATGTATTATGCCTTAGTTTCAGATCCTAGATGTTTAGTCACGATTCAGTTCATATGTGCCCTGTGCATCGTTCTAGTTTTTCTTAGTACCACAGTCAAGTCAGTATTCTTCTAGGGACATAGTGTCCCAACGGGGAGATACACTATGAGCCCCTAAACATTCATGAAAGAAACATCCCATTTTTTTCACGTAATGAATCTAATTTGGAGTAGTGGCTACCCATAGGTTGACCCTCTAGCTCTAATCTCGGTCGTATGCCATGTGTTCAAGGTACTTAGTTCAAATTATGATATTCATCACATGTATCACATTCTAGACCCAGTTAAGTTCTCATGTTTCCTCTTATACATATTTAGTAATTAAGCTCAGGCTTAGTCCAAGGTAATAACTTTTCTTAAGCTTATCCAGTTTCATGTTCAGATTTCAGTTACAAATGTGGTATTCAGTTCCATGCTCAGTTTTTATATCAAACTTTGTATCTTTACCTTTACATGTTTAATCAAATGTTCATGAGTCAGTTCAGTCATGTATTCATGTATTAGATATGCGTGATCAGCTTTTCTGTAATCCCAGTCATGCATCGGCTCAGTCATAAAATCATGCTTTTGATATGCATACTCAGTATGAATCTCAGTAATGTAAGTCATGTAGTCATGTTTCAGTTAATCATGTTCAGAATGCACTTTAGCTTATCGTTTCTCCCATCTCATTCAGTCTCATTCGAGGATGAATGTTCCCAAAGGGTAGATATTGTGATACACCATACTCCTACCTAGCTTAAATTCATCCTAAAAATATCAAAGACTTGTTTCAAAGATTAATCCACTTTTATAGATGTGGTATTTTTAAGATTTTCACTTTTTATCTTGTGGGAAATTTAATAGGCTTTCCATCAATACCAAATTCACCAAAATTCATCACCCGAGTGAAGAGTTAGAGATGTTTTAGTAAGACAGTGTCCCACCTGAGCCATCAGCGCATTGCAGAGCAGGTCAAAATGGGAATAATAAAAATCCAGTGAGCCTCCGCGATTATGGCGTATTACGCCAGGGCTCAAATTTAGAATCATCTTTTTTCCAGTATCTCAATGCGATTTCACCACATTGCACCATCAACCCAGTTGGTAATTTCCAGTGACACCACGCGATAGCGCCGCATCGCACCAGCCTATCAAATCAGAAAATTTTCCCAAAAATATAATGCCCATCCAAGGGTTAAAAGGGTCAATTTTTCAATTCTATATAAACCCAATAACACGCGATTCAGCCATATTTTATCCAAAATATAGGGTTTCTCACAGGTTTCTCTCAAGAACAAGCTAGGGTTTCTAATTGGGGATTCAAATTCAAGACCCAAATCCAAGAATCTCTCTATGAATCTTTGTAGAATCAATAACTAAGGTATGCACAATGTTGATTGATGGACTTCTTTCATCCATAAAGCTCAAGAAACCTATTTTAAACTATATGTCATGATGTTCTTGTTTTGAATAGATTATGTTCATGTTGTTATTATTGTATGACTGCCAAGATTGCATCCTTATTATGCTTTCATGAAACTACGTTAGTATAGGGTTGAAATTTATGCAATTGAGTTAAATTTTGGAACCATGTTGTATTACATTGATGATCATACCTATGCCCTAAGTGTGCATGCAAGGTGTTTGATAATATGCCCCAATGAACGAATGATCATCAATTACTTAGTTTCCATATGTCAAGATCATGTCATGCCTCTTAAGTTATACTATACCTACTTGATTAAGATGATTTCCATGCAAAACCTATGCATTGTAATTGCTTGATGAGATGTTCATAAGATTAGAAGTTTGAAATTATGCCATGTTGATACGCAGTACTATCCATGAACAATATTATGATGATCATGTGTTTCATGAAATCCCCAACTATGAAATTATGAATTGTTGATATTAGTCGTATGATCAAAAGTGTCAAGCCTTGTCAGTTTCATTCTATTGAGTCACAGGGGAGCTTGTACCCGATAATTTAGCTGTGTACCTAAAGCCATGTCATGTTTTTATGATAATATTAGTCAAGTCATGATCAGTAGAATTTAGTCAATCTCATGACTTAGGAAAACTTAGTAAATTCAGTATCAGTCCAGTCTTACTCAATAATCTCAGCAATCTCAGTCAAATAGTAGATTTCAGTAGCATTATGATAGTCAACAGAATTTAGCGAACTTAGTTTAGCTCTGCTAAATAATACCTTTAGTATCAGTTTAGTTCAGTTAATCAGTTCAGTGTCTATTCAGTTAGGAGTAGGATTCAGTATCGAGTGAACCCAATAATGGGGGCTTACAAATTATTCAGAGGAGGGTGTGATCCTTTGAAGTAATCCTTCCATTCTAAAACTACATAGACATTGTAGGTTCAGATGTACCCTTATGCGTAGGGCTACTAATACATCTCGTTTGGGGTTATTCCTACAGGAGGGTTGACGGAAGATCTTCCTATCATAGAGGGTTATCTCATAGCTTATCTTTATTATGGCATAGTACTGACACACTTCAAGATGGGGTTATAGGTTGGACCCTACCAGTCATTTCTAGGGTATGTCAGTTAGATGATTACCTCCCACAGTTTCAATTTCAGTCTCAGTCTCAGTCTTAGTAATAGATCTCAGATAGTTCTATAGATTTTAGGACTGTCAGAACAATCACTCGGTACAGTACAAAACTCAACTAGTTCCATCAAAACTTAGACTATCAAATACAGTCACTCAGTATTAGTATACTAGTTATATAAAACTCATTTTATTAGTATTCAGACTTAGGACTGCTAGATACAGTCAATCAAATCAGTTCTTCATATTTAGAACTATTAGAAATAAATATTTAGATATCCATAACAGTAAACTCAGTTGTAAATTTACCATTAATATAGTTAATCTATATTCCAATAATAGTAAATTCAGTTATCAGTAAATCCCTATTATCAATAGACTCAATAGTCAGAACTCAGTATTCAGTCCATTCACGATCTTATTTAAAGTTATGTATTAATACATGTATTCTCATGTTCATATTATTCAGTCAATTAGTATTGTTCATGCATATGAACCCTTTTTATTCAGCCTACCTCACTTGAATACCAGTACATTCAACGTACTAATGCATTTGTGATATGGTGTTTTATTCCATAGGTTTAGAAGCACGACCTCTCGAGCATCCTTATAAATCAGACGTTCAACAGCTGGACTAGCAGTGAGTCCTCATCATTCAAGGATAGCATGATTATTTTATTAATTTATTATTTTGGTAGTTTAGAGTTAGTTGTGTACATGTCCCATCAACTACACAGCTTTCAGATAGTGTAGAGGCTTTCAGACTACAACATGTTTCATACAGTTTTATTTCAGTTTTGGGTATTGTTATGCCCCATTTTAGACATTGTTTTATATTTAGTACTAGTTCTATTTTTAACCTTATGGCCTTACAGCTTTTACGTATTCCACATAATTTCTATATATTATTCAGTGCTCAGTCATAGATATCAGTTATAGGTTAGCTTATGGTTCTTCGGGGTCATAGGCACCGTGTAGCATTTTGGGTACCATATTTGGGGCATTACAAAATACCCTTTATGTACTTTTTAATAGAGGTTAGCCAATTTTAACACTTAGAAACATATTTGTAGAGGAGCCTTTATGAGATTATGATGGGAGATATATTCGGGTATTATGCATCAGATCTCATTAAGTAATCAGGGCTGGAAAACTTGAGAGATTTAGAAAGGTTCAGATATTTATGACATTGGAGCTCCCAATACATAAAGACTAGAAGAGGATGCGGTGGCACAAAAGATTTCATTATTACAAATAGAAATTGGTGAGTTGGTCAAGCAACTACAACCATAAATTATTCAAAAGTACATGGATTGGTGGTATCTGAGGAGGCAAAGTGTTTGGATTATCAGTTGAAGGGTTTCCAAGCCCAAGGACAATGTAATTAAGGTCAGAATAATCAGGATGAGAAGGTTAAATACATTCCACATGGAAGACAAGAGACAAAGTATAGAATATAAGAGATGTTGACCATGTTGATGAGGGGAAAAGATATTCAAGAAGCTTGCTTAAATTAGCTTAAAGCTAAAATTTAAGGATTACGCCAAAACATGGAGTCACATAAAAAATGCTATCAAGCAGTTGAAGCAGCAATATGGGTAAATCTCCATTACTTTGATAGAGAGACAGTTAGTAGCAGTAACTAATGATAATATACAAATCCCTCAGACACTTGTTCACTATATGGCTATTAAGATATAGGATAACTCCTCATAGTAGAAGCACTATTTACCTTCTGCTAATGAGCCTAGGAAGAAGGAAATTGATGTAGATTAACCACCTATAATAGAGATTGAGAAGCTGAGCTGTACTAATGATAATTTTGATAGTGATGGTAATGATGAATGGATTGAAGAAGAACTATAAAACATAGTTATTGAATTTAGTTCAATCTTTCACACTACTTTAGTTAAAAAGAAAGGAGATCCAGCCACACTTACAATCCCATGTTTTAGTGGACCTTATGAGATTCACCAGGCCTTATGTGATTCAGGAGTAGGAATAAATATCATGCCACTAGTAATATACAAGGTACGTGGATTGGGAGAACTCAAGCCTAATTCTGCAAGGCTATTGATGGCTGACTCATCTGTAAAAGATTCAGTAGGCATTGTACGTGACATCAAGATAAAAGTTTCATCATTTAGCTATTCAATTGATTTCATGATTCTAGATTGTGAAGTGGATACCCTTTCTCCAATTATCTTAGGTAGACCCTTCCTAGGTACTAGAAGAGTATTGATTGATATGGACTTGGATAAAATCACTTTCAAGTGGAATGATGAGAAAATTATGTTTAATATATACATGATCGTAGAAAAACAAGATGACATGAGAGTTGTGGCAGTGATAGATGCAGTGGATAATGATAGGATCATAATTTATGTGCCTATTGAGGAAAAATTAGGGGTATAGGCCTTGGTTGCGGTAATCATAAACTTTGAGGGTAATGTAATAACTGAATATAATGAGATGTCCTACATGGCATAGGCTTTTAATAGTATCACCCAAAGAAGCTAGCTATTGACTTAAAGAATAGAACCACGCCTCCTATAACACCATCAATTGAAGAACCACTGGTATTAGAATTGAAGGTCCTCCCTCCCCACTTGTAGTATGTATTCTTGGTTACCAACAATACCTTACTAGTAATTATTGTAGCTGACTTAGAAGGAGCATAAGTTGAGGCTTTGATATAAAAATTATGAAAGTTTAAGAAAGCTATTACATGGATTATTGCTGACATTATAGGGATCTCACCAGGTATATCCTCACATAAAATAAATCTTGAGCTAGAAAAAAATGCCAGTATTGAGCACCAGAGATGACTAAACCCTCCTATGCAAGAAGTGGTGAAGAAAGAGAAAATTAAATGGTTAGACACAAGGGTAGTTTTCTCTATTATAGATAGTTGGTAGGTTAGCTTAGTTTAATGCTTACCAAGGAAAGAAGGAATCACAGTGGTTCCAAATGAAAAGAATGAGTTTGTATCAATAAGGCCAGTGACTGGATGGAGCGTATGTATGGATTACAAAAAGCTGAACAAATAGCCTAAAAAGACCACTTTCCAGTGTCATTCATAGACCAGATGCAAGATAGACTTACCAGAAGGGGTTGGTACTATTTTCTTGACTAGAAATTATGACACAATCAAATCATGATTGCTCCATAGGACTAAGAAAAGACTACCTTTACTTTTCCCTAAGTGACCTTTGTATTTAAAAGGATGTTGTTCGGACTCTGAAATGTATCTGCCATTTTTAGAGATGAATGATGTCTATATTCTCTATCATGGTGGAAGATACGATTAAGATATTCATGGATGACTTTTCAGAGGTTGGAGCTTTTTTTGATGATTGCCTAGCCCATCTAGCTAGTGCACTACAGAGATGTGAAGAATGCAGTTTAGTACTAAATTGGGGAAAACGTCACTTCATGGTAAAAAAAGGTATAGTTCTAATGCACAAGATGTCCAAACAAGGAATTAAAGTGAACAAAGAAAATATAGAAGTGATTAAGAAATTGCTTTCGCCAGTGTCAGTTAAAGACATATGAAGCTTTTTGGGTCACACTGGTTTCAATAAAATATTCATCAAGGAATTCTCTAAAATTCCATCCCCACTATTCAAAATTTTAGACAAGGAAGTAAAGTTTGTGTTTTATGATGAGTGTATCAAGGATTTCTAAAGCAGAAAAGAGAGGTTGATTTTGGCATCTATTATTGTGTCACCAGACTAGTTTGCATCTTTTGAGGTAATGTGTGATATAAGAGGAGTGGCTTTGGGTGCTTTCCTTAGCCAAAAAAGAGGAGTGACTTGTATCCCATTTATTATGCAAGCAAAGCTTTAAATCCCGCACACTATTACTGAGCAGGAGCTAGTTGCAATGGTTTTTGACTTTGAGAAGTTCTGATCTTACTTAATTTTGACCAAGTTGATAGTTCATAGTGACTATACAATATTAAGATATATGGTGAAAAAGAAAGATTCTAAACCTTGGTTGATTTGTTAGGTACTCTTGCTGCCATAGTTTGATTTTGAGGTCAAGGATCGAAAAGGTAAAGAGAATCAAGTCATGGACCACTTATCTATACTTGAAGATGAGACAAACCAAAAACTAGGTAATCATCTTGATATAGATGATTACTTTCTAGATGAGCATGTGCTAGCAGCATCTCATTATCTGATTCCCTAGTTTGCTGATTTTGCTACTACTTCACAAGTGATCTCATCCCAGTGACTTATACTTGCACCAGTTGCATAGATTTATGCATAAGATAAGAAAATTCTCCTGGTATGAGCCATATCATTTAGATTTTATGCTGATGGAATAATTTGAAGATATATACTTGAGGTGGAGATGATGATCATTCTAGAGGCTTTTCATTCATCACCAGTTGGGGGTCATCATAGGGGTACATGGACAACCCATAAAATTGTACAATGTGGGTTTTATTGGCCTACAATATACAAGGATACTCATGGTTTTGCACAAGCCTATGACCAATGCCAGCAATAAAGTAATATTTTGTGACACCATGAACTCCCTATTTCACCTATCTTAGAGTTAGAGTTATTTGATGTGTGGGGGATTGATTTCATTGGTCTTTTTATGGGATCCTATGGTATGAGGTACATTCTTGTAGTTGTTGACTATGCGTCAAAATGGATGGAGGCAGTTTCACTTCCAGGCAACAAAGGTAGAAGTGTCACTATTTTTCTATAGAAAAATATCTTCTCCAAATTTGGCACCCCTCATACAGTCATTAGTGATTGTGGGTATCACTTCTGCAATTGGTTGTTCAGGGCTCTACTTGATAGATATGGTGCGAGGCATAAGGTGGAAACACCCTACCATCCACAGACTAGCGGGCAAGTAAAAGTTTCCAATTGAGAAATAAAGTCCATATTAGCAAAGACTGTGAATGCCAATAGGACTTGTTGGTCTAGGAAGCTAGATAAAGAATTATAGGCCTACCAGACAACGTATAAAACTCCTATAGGTTCCTCTCCATATCAGCTTGTATACGAAAAAATATGTTATTTACCAATTAAGCTGGAGCATAAAGTACTTTAGGTGTTCAAAAGGCTAAATTTTCAATAGAATGATGTAGAAAATTTGAGGCTGACCAAAGTGAATGAGTTGGATGAATTTTTACTCCATTCTTATGTAAACTCAGCCATAGAAAAGAAGAGAATGAAGTTGTACCATGATAAGAAGATAGTGAAGAGAATTTTCTAGACCAGTGATTTGGTCTTGATGTATAACTTAAGGCTATGCCATTTCCTAGCAAGCTGAGGAAAAGATGGACCAAACTATTCACTATGGTTAAGGTGTTCCCATATAGTTCTATTGAGGTAAAGCATGATAGTGATGGCCCGTTTAGAGTGAATGGGCAGTGTGTGAAACATTACATGGGAGACCTGGAAGAAGTTAGAGTTTGTAAAGAAATGGACATTGACGAAGTCGGAGTAGCCTAGGGAGTTGAGTTATGTTGTGATAGTAAATCAGGTGATTCTTCAGAGGCAACCCAAGGTGTTGTGTCATTTGTATTCATATTACATATTTGACGTTAGATCTTCACACCTATGGTGCGGAAAGTATGATCCTATCTCTCTCATTTTGGTTTGATGCATTAGGGACAATGCATAATTTTCAAATGAGGGTGGAACGACTTTTGGGTCTGGATGTCCTTATGGGGTTTTTGTCGCCATTCTTTTTTCCTCAGAGTTTTGTTCCCTGTAGAGCCGGTATATTTATGCGTATTGTGTTTTATTTCATAATGTTGTGGGTAATTAGGAGATTTTTGAGTATTTAGGGCAATATTCAAATTTTGACTAATTTTTGATAGCCCTCCAAAATTTTATGATTTAGAACTATGATTGATGTACATATATGTGAACCTTGTGGATCTTTTTATGACATTAGTATTAGGGCATGATAACCATTTACTAATAATTTCATGAACTGAATAGGTAGTAGTTGGTGATATTAACTCTGTGCTATATAAGTGTGAGATACTACCTAGTTCCTTTTGTATGTTAAATTCAGAACTTGCATAGTTAGTCTTACATAGGTTGAAGAATAGTTGGTTAGGAAAGGATCATCGGCCATTTTTTATTTTAGTCCACTTTTAGCCTAAATGACCTTTCATGTGTGAATTGTATCCCTGGTCCCTATTTTTGAGCCTACACCTTTCACCTTCCCATTTGTGTTACAATTTACCTATTTTGGTTCTGCTCCTCCTTGGACATTATGCACCTCACTACAAGCAAAAAACATAAGTTGAGGGTGGCTATCATAGGGATGCATATTGTAAAATTGGTGTGAATAAGGGTAAAATAAGAGAAAAAGTTAATAGGGCTGGGTGTTGTAGAGAAAAAAGAAAAAGAAAAAAATTGTGAAAAAGTGAAAAAGGAAAAAAAACAAAAGACCACACCCAACCTGAATGTGCAATAAAATAATAAAAGTGAGAAATAAGGGTGGAATAAAAGGAAATTGGCTAGTAAGTGAGACCCCAAGGTAAGTGTAGTGCCAAGGAGGCTTAGTCACTTTAAATGTCCATATATATTATACCATCCCCAAAGCCTGCATTATATGCCGAGAAAAGTCCTATAATGATCCTAACTTGACTATCTGAATGCTAAGATAAAGAAAATAAGGGAGAGCCTATGGTATTTGGATTGTATTGGTTGGAAGTTCTTTGTTGAGTGTGAGTGTCTCTTGACCATCCCTGCATTAACATATATGATTTCATATAAGTTAGTGGGACAATCTTGTTGCGCGGGCACTTGAGGCATGCTGTTAGCTATCTGCTTGTCTCGGTTAGTGTAATTTGTAGATATGAGTGGTTATCTATTGCTAATGTAGTTCTTGTACCTTTATTCCTCTGTCTAATATTATTGTGCTTCATATTCTTTAATAGTTGGTTTTGAAAAGAGATATAGGAGGGAATGCTATGATTTGAACTTAATTTGAGGACTGACTATCGTGAATATCTTAGGTTCTCCTAGTGAAGCATAGTTTTTGGTTTTGTTGTGTATTTATTCCCTGAGGACATTCAAACATTCTAAGTTAAGGGTGTTGATTTTCTATAGAAATATAGCACTTTTAATGCTTAAAATGAGGAAAATCTACAAGTTTTTGAGGCCTTTTTATTATATTTGATCTATTTTGGTATGTTTTGCAGAAAATCATGATTTGGATGATAGGTTCCTGAAATTGTCAAAAAAGGTGTTGTTGGTTACTTTTGGAGAAATTATGGATGAATGGGATTTTTTTGTCTTGATCGTGTTCTAAACATGTTTGAGAATCGAAGAAGAGCTGAAAAACTGAGTCCCGATACCTACTAGGTTGACCCACTGACCTTAGGTAGGACCTATGGACCGTAGGTAAGCAAAGCGGGTACTAGAAGTCCAAAATCATGAGACCTGACTTGGAAAAAATTTCCATCTGGTACCTGCGGTTAGTGCCTGCGATCGGAAGTAGACCGCAAGTACAACCCACGTCCTGCACCAAACTGCGGGTATGGAAAGTAGGTAGCCCCCGACCTTGATTTCTTCTATTCTATTAGGGCTTAGTTTTTAGGTTTTTCTCTTGTACTGCCGGTAACTACAACTGCTGCTAAATGCAAACCAGGTGTTCTTTTTAGATTTGACCCCAATCTTAGTTGGGTTATTATAGCTTGACAACGACTGGTCCATCATCTAAACGGAGGTGTTTCTTGAACGTAATAAAGAAATTGGTGCCATTGCAAGGGACCATAGTGTTTATTTATGGATTGAAGTTTTTGTTGTTTTCAGGGTTTTCTTTTTGTTCATAGTTGGGCATACACTAGTGTATGGATAGCACACAAAGTAGAGGCAATCCCTTACTCACACTAATGTCAGAGAAGATACTACAATGGCATAGTAGAATGTCATAAACAACTAGGGGAAATCTCCCTGAAAATGGGGTTTGGGATGTTGTTGAGAGATAGACTGTAGACCGCTGAGCAGCACTCGATAGAGTTCAAAATAGAATCTGACCACAAGTTATCGCCACATGTCAGTTTGTTCAGTCATATGTTGATAATGAAGAAGATTTGGTATATGATGCGCTAGCTGATACATGAGCCATTATTCTTCTTTCCTTATCTCATGATGTGAAGTTCAATATCTCCAGTTCTATGTTCTATCTCTTATATTTGAAAGGTGTGTTTGCGAGGTTGCCGAAAGATGATCCAAACATGCACTTGACAAACTTTAGTGAGATATGCACTTTATATACCATACCAGGGGAAGATCAGGAGGCATTAAGACTGAGACTCTTTCCTTTCTCTCTTTCTGGAGATGCATCATTATGGCTAGGGGAACTGCCAAGAGGCTCTATTACTTTATGGAAGGAGCTACATAGATAGTTCTTGAACAAGTTCTTTCCTCCATCTATGGTGTTGTAGCTCAAGGACGATATTTACAATTTTAGTCAACTAAACTCAGAATCTATGTACAATGTATGGTTTCGATTCAACAAGAGAATGAGAATTGTAACCAACCACCATATATTAGGGATAAGCTTGTCATAGATATTCTATAGAGCTCTGAATAATAATTCAAGAGTAATGACAGACACTATTTGTGGAGGAGCCTTTATGAGATCGCGATGGGAAATATCTTTGGGTAATATGGATCATATCACATTAAATAACTGGGGTTACCAAACTTGAGAGGTTGAGAGAGGTTCAGGTATTTATGACATTGCTGCTCCCAGTACATAGAGAGTAGCAGAGGATGTGGTAGCACAAGAGACTTCATTATTACAAACAGAAATTAGTGAGTTGGTTAAGCAATTTGCAACCATAAATTCTACTCAAGTATATGGATTAGGGGTATATGAGGAGGCAAAGTGTGTGGATCGTTAGTTGGCAGGTTTTCAAGACCAAGGGCAAGGAAATCAAGGTCAGAACAATCAAGATGTGAATGATAAATACATTTCACCTAGCAGACAAGAGACTGGGTATAGAATAGAAGAGATTTTGACCATGTTGATGAGGGGACAAGAGAGTCAAGTAGCTTGTTTAAATCAAATTAAAGCTAAAATTTCAAGATTATCCTAAAAAGTGGAGTCACATACAAAATGTTATTAAGCAGTTGAAGCAGCAGTATGGGCAAATCTCTATCACGTTGGCGGAGAGATAGTTAGTAGTAGTACCTGATGATAATGTTCAGAGCCCTCAGACACTTGTTCACAATATGGATTTTAAGATATAGGATGACTCCACACCAGAGAAACACTATTTACCTTTTATTAATAAGCCTAAGAAGAAAGAAATTAATATAGATAAGCCACCTGAGGTAGATTTTAATAAGATGAGTTGTACTGATGATGTTTTCGATTGTGATGGTGATAAAGAAGATTGTCGAAAAACTCCAAAACATAGTAAATGAATTTAGCTTAATCGTTCACACTACTTCAGTTGAAAAGAAGAAGATCTAGGTGAAGTAACCATCCCATGTTTTATTGGTCCTTATGAGATTAACCAGACATTATGTGATTAAGGAGTATCATGCCATTGGTAATATACAAGGTACAAGGTTGGGAGAACTCAAGACTACTTTTACAAGGCTATTTATGGTTGAATCATTTGTAAAGGAGCCAGTAGGCATTGTACATGACATCATGATAAAAGTTGCATCATTCAACTATCTAACAAATTTCATGATTCTTGATTGTGAAGTCATACCCATTCTCCAATTATCTTGGGAAAACCCTTCATAGATACTAGAAGATTGTTGATTGACATTGACTTAGAAAAAATAACATTCAAGTAGAATGACAAGTAAATTATGTTAAATATATACATGACTGTACAACAAGAAGATGAAAGGAGAGTTATGGTAGTGATAGATTTGGTGGATGATGATAGGATCACAGTTGATATGCCTATTGAGGGAAGATTAGGGGTAGAATCCTTGGCCACGGTAATCACAAACTTTGAGAATGATGTAATAAATGAATATGCTAAGATGTCCTACATGACATAGGCTCTTATAAGTATCCCCTAAAGAAGCTTTATCTGGACTTGAAGAATAAAACCACACCTCCTGCAAACCATCAATTGAAGAACCACCAGTATTGTAATTGAAGGTCCTCCCTCCCCATTTACAGTATGTATTCTTAGGGATCAACAATACCTTATCAGTGATCACAGCAGCAGACTTAGAAACAGCATAGGTGGAGGCTTTGATACCAGTATTATAAAAGTTTAAGAAAACTATCATATGGATCATTGCTAACATTGTAGAGATCCCACCAGGTATATGCTCACATAAGATATAGCTTAAGATGAACACAATTCCAATTATTGAGCATCATAGATGAGTAAATCCTTCTATACAAGAAGTGGTAAAGAAGGAGATAATTAAATAGTTAGATAATGGCGTGGTTTTCCCTATTGCTGATAATAGATGGGTTAGCCCGGTTCAATGCTTACCAAATAAAGTAGGAATCACAGTGGTTTCGACTAAAAAAAATAATTTAGTACCAATAAGGGTAGTGGCTGGATAGAGAGTAAGAATGGATTACAGAAGTTGAACAAATGGACTCAAAAAGGCCACTTTCCAATGCCATCATGGTCAGATGCTGGATAGACTTGCCAAAAGGGGTTGGTAAAGTTTTCTTGATGGGTAATTGGGACACAATCTATTCACAATTTCTCCTGTGGACCAAGAAAAGACTATCTTTACTTTCCCCTATGGGGCCTTTGCTTTCAAAAGGATGTTGTTTGGACTTTGCAATATACCTAAAACTTTTTAGAGATGTATGATGTCCATATTATCTGATATGGTGGAAGATACGATTGACGTATTCATGAATGACTTTTCCGTGGTTGGAGATTATTTTGATGATTGCCTAGACCATCTTGCCAGTGCACTATAGAGATGTGAAGATTGTAGTTTAGTGCTAAACTGGGAAAAATGCCACTTCATGGTGAAACAAGGTATAGTGCTAGGGAATAATATCTCCAAACATGGCATTAAAGTAGACAAATCAAATAAAGAAACGATTGAGAAATTGCCTCCGCCAGTATCAATTGAAGGTCTATGAAGTTTTTTGGGTAACACTAGTTTCTATATAAGATTCATCAAAGACTTCTCTAAATTTTCATCCCTATTATTTAAAATTTTAGTGAAATAGGTGAAGTTTTAGTTTGATGATGAGTGTATCAAGGTCTTCAAAAGCCTAAAGGAGAAGTTGATTTCGGCACCTATTATTTTGTCACCAGACTGGTCGACACCTTTTTAGGTAATGTTTGATGTAAGCGGATTAGCCTTGGGTTCTTTTCTTGGCCAAAGAAAAGAGTAGATTTTTCATCCCATTTATCATGTAAGCAAAGCTTTAAACCCCACATAGAAAAATTACACTATTACAGAGTAGGATCTAGTTGCGGTGGTTTTCGCCTTTGAGAAGTTCCAGTCCTACTTAATTTGGACCAATGTGATAGTTCATACTAACTATACAATAAGATATATGATGAAAAAGAAAGATGCAAAACCTTGCTTGATTCATTGGTTAATCTTACTGGAAGAGTTTGATTTTGAGGTCATGGACCAAAAAAAGTAAAGAGAATCAAGTCGCGGACCACTTATCCAAACTTGAAGAAGAGACAACCCAGAAACTAGGAAATGATCTTGAGATAGATAATTACTTTCTATATGAGCGTATGTGCTACCAACATCTCATGATCTGATTTCCTAGTTTGATGATCTTGCCAACAACTTGGAAAGTGATCTTCGGACTTTCTTGTTTGTGAGGGAACTTGAGTCATGTTGCTAGCTATCTGCTTTTCTCGGGTAGTATAATTTGTACATATGAGTGGTTGTCCATTGCTAATGTAGTTGTCGTACGTTGATTCCTTTGTGTCATATTATTATGCTTTATATTCTTACATAGTTGGCTTTGAAAAAAGATATAAGAGGGCATGCTGTGATTTGAACTTAATGTGATGACTGAATGCCTTGAATATCTTAGATTAGCCTCGCTAAGTATCATTTTTATTTAATTGATTTTTTTTTGCATGAGGACATGCAAACTTTTTAAGTTGAGGGTGTTGATTTTCTATAGAAATATGGAATTTTCAATTCTTAAAACAAAAAAAAAATCTTAGAGTTTTTGAGGCCTTTTTATTGGATTTGATTTATTTTGGTATGTTTTGCAGAAAACTATTATATGGATGCTAATTTTGTGAATTTGTCAAAAAAAGTTGTTTTTGGTTACTTTTGGAGCGATTATAGATGATTGGGATTTTTTTTTCTTAATCATGCTCAAAACGTGTTCGATAATTGAAGAAGAGCAGAAAAACTGACTCCCGATACTTACTATGTTGATCCACGGACTGCACGTAGGACCTATGGACCGCAGGTATGCAAAATGGGTACCAGTAGTCCAAAATCTCAAGAGTTGAATTGTAGGAAAATTTTAATCAGGTACCTGCAGTTGGTACCTGCGCTCAGAAGCAGACCGCAGGTACAACCTACGGCCAACACCAAACTGCGAGTGCGGGAAGCGGTTAGCCCCCGAACCTGATTTCTCCTATTCCATTAGGGCTTAGATTTTAGGGTTTTCCCTTGTACTATAAATACCCTTTTATGTACATTTTAGTGGAGTTTAGCCACTTTTAACACTTAGAACTATATTTTGATTTCAAGATCCATCTTTGATCTTGGGTTTTCGCTGTATTGACTGTACTTGATTATTCAGTTTATGGTTGTGTGTTTTCTTTCATCTTATCATTGTGATTTCACCATTGCCTTACAACAGGAATGTTATTGATTTCTTCACATTCATGAGCGGCTAAAACCCATAGCTAGGGTTGTGGAAACCTTGATAAATTGAAAAAGTTGGGGAAGTGTGATTGTTGATGGGAAACCAATACGTATGGAATGCATTGCTTTATCTTTATTATAATAGTTGTCTTAGTAGTTTCAAATATTAGGATACCGCCTAGATATTACTACTTTCTCTAGCATTGGGGTAGTAAATAGGAAAATATAATGACAATGAAAATTTATGGAGTTAATAGTCGATCCGTTGAAGCATAACGGGATATGTGAATGATTATTAGCCTTTATCTAATAAGTTGAGACTCAAAAGGTGATATTTAAATGGGACCAGGGTAAAGGTAAGGAATACGACACTCTGAGACTCAATTGGTAAAGGGTGAAATCCTTCTGCTTGTCCAAAATACTATAGGAGGTACAAGACTTATCAGTTCTGTATGCAAGGTATTAGTTTCTTCAACAACACATGTAAACCTGTGGATTTGAGATGCTAGGGGAAAACACAATCATAGTGCTCACCTAGAATTCATTTCAACCAGAGTTAATATTTCTACTTTCTCGAGACTACTATAAAAAAATCCGCTCATTTAATTTCCAGTACTGCCTATAGACTATAACTGCTGATAACTATAAACAACGTGTTCCTTTGGGATTTGACCCCAACCTTAGTTGGGTAACTATATCTTGATAGCATCTGTACCATCATCTAAAACGAGGTGTTGCTTCAAAGTCATCATGATTCAACTCATAAGCTTTGACTAAAATTCTTCTTCGTAACCCATCAACATTAGGAACAAACAATTTACCTTGATACCTCAAGATACCATCATCACTAATTTTGAAAATCATCACCTTTTGCATACCCATATCAACCTTGATTTGTATTAAGATAGGATCCAACACTTGCTTCTTTTTCATTTCAGCACCAAAATATGACTTTGCCATCTCTAAAACAATCACACAACCATACTCAAAATCTAAGAGATAGACTTTAATATTAGCCTAATGGTGAATATCCTTCATCGAATCCCGCTTCTCCTCATACATATGAGATAAAAATCCTATGGACAACATGCTAAAGGAATCAACAACTAATTAACTTTGTTTGGATGATAGTGGAGACTCATGTTATAATGCTTTACAACTTAAGACACCTCTTTTACCTGATATTTAGCTCTTTCTGGGTGAACACTTATTGCAGGCTCTTATGATAAAAATAAATATCACACCAACCACATACAATTAAGTCCACCAGATCTTTAGTGCAAATACCAAAACTAATAATTCTAAATCGTGAGTTGGATATTTCTTCTCATGAACTTTCAACAGTCTAGAAGCATGTGAAACCACCTTTCCATGCTCTATCAACACACAACCTAGCCTACCCGAGATGCATCATAATTGACAGCAAAACTATCAATTCCCTCAAACAAAGCAAGATCAGATCCAAAGTCAATGGGGCAATAATAGAAGAAAAACTCTCCATAAATCTTCAATAATATTGGCTAAACCCAAGAAGCTCTGAATGATGGTTGGAGTCATGGGTCTAGGCCACTTCTTAAAAAACACAACCATATGTGGATCCACCATGATCCCTTCACTAGAAAAAACTTGTCTAATATAAGATACAACATTCAACAAGAACGAAAACTTAGAAAACTTTGCATACAGTCGTTGCTCTTTCAAGGTTTGTAATAAAAGGCGAAGGAGATTAGTATGATCAGCATCACTCTTAAAATATACTAAAATATCATCAATAAAGACAATTACAAATAAATCCAAAAATTTATGGAAAACCCAATTCATAAGATCCATAAATACTGCCAGGTAATGTCGCCCAAAACTAGCATCCAAAGAAGTATGTTGTCGTTGATGCGAAATATAGTAACCCAACTAGGTTGGGGTCGAACCAATAGGGGAAATATTGAATAATTTCTTAACTTGGACAAAGTTCACGAGAAGCGTAGAAAAGTAAATGGGGGAATTAGGAAGTAGTAAGTAAATAGTAACAAAATCTTGAATGCTTTGAGTTTGCAAACAATAGAAGATAAACACTAGGACTGCGTTCCCCCTTGCTTCTAAACTCTATAAATTTCTCATGTGTAATCCACCTATTTTTCTTCTCTATATGTAAAGTCGACAATCTATGCATTATCAACCATCTTGTGAACGTGTTGATAAATATCACCTTTACCTTATGAGTCTCAGGGTGTCGCCTTATTGCTCCTTGTCTATCACTTCAGTTCAACTCTCACCTTTGGGGTATCAAGTTGATTATATGAGATAGTAGAATAATAAGATAGATGTGAATCTCAAATTACTGTCATAATTGTCTTTTCCCAATCTCAAACTCCCTTGTGAGGACGTTATCGAATACATGCAACCCTCAAGATTCTACAGCAGCTCTAAGGTCAATTCATATAAATAAGATTAAGATACATGCAACTACTTTAAAATAGATGAATCTTCCACTTCCTTTACGTAGTTAATCCCCTAGGGTTCCCACAACCCTCGTCAGGGAGATTAACCGTTCATATTAATGGAATAATCAATAAAAAAAGCATGTAATTTATTGCACAAGAATAATAAGAATATTATCTAAAGTCTTCAAGTGAATAATAAACCAAAAATCTCAAGAATAATGTAAAGTATTGTAAAAGTAAGTAAAATATTGTTAAGGAACGTAAAACAATAAAGGAAAAATACTAGGGTATTTATAGAATCTCAAAACAAACTAGAAATCTTGATTAAAATGGAAAAGAAAAAGTAAATCAGCATAAGGAATGACTCGCTCGTCCACTCGTAAGTTCTTACGAGTCGTACAGTGTCTCTCGCATGTTCACCAGTGTCTGATCTTTTAGGGCTCAGAGTTTCTGTTATTCTTATGACTCTTTCTCATGAGTCATAACTTGACCATACGACTTATGGCCTTCACTCTTTACCACCTAATACTTCTTTCTTTAATGCTCTGAACATTGGTCTGCTTACAGTTTACCCATACGAGTCATACTTTGACTTCTGACTCGTCTTTCTCTAAGACTCAACTCTGAATCTGAATTTAGTTTCTACTCTCTTGATGATTTCTTCTTCAAACTTATATCATCATCTTACGATCCGCATGCTCTAGTCGTATCTTCGTATGAATTGGTTTTTCTTTTTTGCTTTTGTCACTGTTATGCTTATGAGTCATCCTATGAGTCGTATGATGTGTTGATGACTCATAAGGTGATGATTATCATCTTTAACTTTGTCATCTTCTGTTCTTTTTCTCAAATTTTATTCTAACACTATTCTTAACCTAGTAAATAACCTAAGTACAAGCATAAATTCTTTGTTTTAAGCATCAAATGTGTCGTGTTTCCACGGTGCATCGACACCCTCAACTTAGAAGTTTGTGTGTCCTTAGGATAAAAAAAAAAAAACTACTAACCACAACAACGATGTGTAAACAGGAAGATCCTAAGATACCTATGGCAGAGACTTTTCATTTCAATTTTCAACATTTTATTCCCCTCCTAGTTTTACTTTTCAAGATCCCAACTGTATATATCATTTGGTACATGGAATGATAAAAACAAATCCAATAATGGCATTACATTAGTATCATACAACTAGGCATATAAAATCACATTCGTTGAACAGTCTAGCAACCTAACGATATACCCCATGGGTGCTCACAATCAAAGAAATACCATTCACTCAAATTAGATACAACTAGGCATATAAAATCACTTTGGTTGAACAGTATAGCAACCTAACGATATACCCCATGGGTGCTCACAATCAAAGACGCTCACTCAATTTAGATGAATCAAATTATTTAGGGATATTACCAAAGACGCTCTCGCTCACAAAAAACTATCACCGGTGTATACAGAATACCAAAGGCTTACCCATATGCTCTCTTTCTAAATTTTTAGACAGTCGGGATAATATCACTAAAGGACATTATTTTACTTGTAACGTAGGTTAGGGGCTACTATAGTATATTTTGGGACTTTTTAGTGACTACGCCTCGACACTACGTTTTATTCAGTGTATACTTATTTTCCATTTTTTGTTCATTTTATTTTCGCCTTTATGTCTTCCTTTTTCCTTTTAAAGAACATTCCAACTAGACTAGGTGTGGTTTTCTTTTTCTCACTTTTTTTTTCTTTTATTGCCTTTTTCTTTTTCTTTTATTTTTAGTGCACCTATTTTTTTTTTCACTTTTCGTTCTACACGTCTTTCTTCATAATCAGTTTTTCCTAAGCACCCCTATACTAGTCACCCTCAAATTAGGTGATTTGCCTGAGTCAAGGTGTATAGTTTCCAATGAGGAAAAGGGATAAAATAGGTTTATTGTAGTGAAACAGGAAAGTAAAATTGGTGTAATAAAAAAATGGGTCAATTAAGGCTCAATTTTTTTAATCAAAGAATTCATATATTATTTGGTTAGGCATTTAGGATCGAGTGGACTCACAATAAAAATTGCCTATGATTATATCCTACTCGACTATTTTGAGACCTAGGTTAGAGAAATCAGGAAAGTTCTAGATTCAGACGCACCGGGAACTAAGTAGCGCCTCACACACACTCATACGAGGTTATACTGCTAAGTAGTAATTATCCAGTTATGCAATTGTTTGCCCTAGCTGTGCTATTCCTAATCCTAATTCCATTAGTAGATTCACAATTATGTCACACAATGACACATCAGACAATCATCAAAATTTTGGAGGGGTATCAATTTTTCAGTATAATTTTTTTGCAAAATCAGATCATTTCAGCATAATCATTCAAAAATAGAATCTACTACCATAAGTACAAATTTTCCTTCTATTTTATCTATTCCAGCACACAACAAAAACAAAAGCAAGATAGTTCTCAATTTTCTTAGATTGTGGCCACGGGCTTTAGAACATGCAAAGTATAGCCCGTGGTGACTTTGGTACTCCTCTACACCCAACTTAAAGCCTATGTACTATCCCCAGTGCATCTAAAAATATAATACAAGGTGCCAGATCATTCCAAATCATCATCTAGGCCCTCAGTTTAGGTCCCACTATCCTCAGTTGTAGTCCCATCAACTACTGAGATTGGCTCTGCAATCATGGCACCGATTGTGGCTGGTGGCTCTGTGGTACATCAGTAGTCGGAGGTATATCATAGCCACCATCAATATTAGCAACATCTACCATCTTCTAGCTACCGACACCAACTAACATCTCTTGGACCCTCACCATCTGATCCTGCTCATTCTATATGCTATTTTTTATCCTTTCCAAAGGCATCTTTTTTTACACTCTAATGCTTTCTCTCCTTTCTCTCTTTTCTTCCTTCCTCCTCAAATTTTGAAATCTTTCATATATTTTAAATATGTACTTTGGGCTTAAATTTTGTAACCACGGATGCTGGGATGAATCGCCTGTCGTAAAGATAACTTACCATATTCTTGATGTCAGATAACTCTATTTTTTCTTCTATAATATCTGGGTTCTGTCCACTTCCCAACTAGAGAGTCATATGCTGCTCAAAAAAATCAAGTCCACCCTGCACCCATCTATCTTAGTCCTGTAGCCTAGTGTCAACCCAGGGCTTCACACCTCCTTCTATGTACCAAACTTTGGTATCTAGCATAGCCAGTATCTTTACCACCTCATCCCATATAGTCCATGAGATCACTATCCAGTTGATATTACCTTGGATTGAGGTGGTACAGACTGGGCCAAAGAAGGGGCACTAGATGTAACCGCTTCTAATACCCGTGCTTTTTCTTAGCTCAAAAATCATCTCAAGGATGTTAGAACTTTATTTGAAATACAAATTTATTCTTATAAATATGGTATTTCTATAATTTTCACTTTCTATCACATGATAAATTGAATAAGCTTTCCATCGATATATAATTCACCCAAATCCGACACTCGGGCGAAGAGTTAAAGCCTTTTTAGTAAGACAATGTTTGACCTGAGCCTTCAGCGCATCGCGGAGATAGCTCAAATGACAATTGTCAATTTCCAGTGTTTCTCCATGATATTGGTACATCGTGCCAAACTTCCAGGTTGTAGACAAGGTGGCAACTCAATAGCTCTGCGTCGCGCCACTGTGTAGTTTCCCAAGTATCAATTTCCAGTGATACAGCGCGATAACGCCGCATCGTGCCAAGTGCCCTATTACAAAAATTTTACTAAAAATTTAATTACGTGTCCAGGTTGAAAAGCGTCAATGCCCCCCCCACCATATAAGCATCCAAACACGGGATTTAGCTTATATTCATCCAAAATATTGATGTTTTTCTCAAATATTCTCAAGTACTCAAGCTAGAGTTTTCATAGAAGGTCTAATTTAAAGAAGGTTTCACCATCAATCTTCATGAAATCAAAATCTAAGGTATTCATAGTGTTCATTCATGGGATCCTTTCGTCCATGAAGTCCAAGAATCCCTTTTCAACTACAAGTTATGGATTTTCTTCATGTGTTCATGCTTTCTATGTTCTCTTTCATGTTGATAAATGAGGAATTGATTTTTATTCCATGATTTGATGATAAATTCCGTGTGGGTTGATTAGTATAGATAAAGATTTACGAAATCTCATGACTAAAACCTTGTATGATGAAATTGGAATTGAACCATAATGTTTAATTGCTATACTATGATGTTTACATGTACTATGCCTGCCATATGTTTGATAAAATGCCTAGATGAAGGAAATTTGCCTAACAAGAATGATATCATGAAAATCCCCATAAATGTAAAAGCTTTTGCCTATTAGACTTTTGATGAAATGCTTCAATAAATGTATTATGGTGATTATCATGTATTCAAGAATATCAAGTCATGTCAGTTTCCTTCCATTGAGTCCTCGGGGTACTTGTACCCAAAATATTATCTATGTGCCTAGATCCATGTCATGTTTTAACAATACTCTCAGTCAAGCTATGAACTCTTAGACTTCAGATAGTCTTATAACTCAGGAAAAATCTCTGTGATCTCATGACTCAGTCAGTTGTCAGATATCAGTAGTATTCCGTCAACCATAAAAATTCAGTAACTCAGTCAATGCTTAGTTCAATTCAGTAAATCATGTTCAGTGTCCACTAAGATGGGAGTAGGAATTAGTATTGAGTAAACACAAGGATGGGGACTCACCTGTTATACGAGGTTGTGATTCCTAGAACCAATCCTTGCATTCCAGAACTATGTATCCAACATAGGTTGAGACATCGTAGCCTGCTATATAAGGGTAGATGAGGTGGCTTAACCTGTTATGTGAGGATTCCCACCATTCTCTCTAGAGTTACCTATTATATGAGGGTTACTCATATATTGTCTTTACCAATGGCGCGGTATTGATGCCCTTCCAATCAGGGCATAGATTGGACCCCATCACAGCTATTATAGCATATTTGGGGCATCTCGAATAGATACTACTTCCCAGGGTTTTATGTTACAGAATCAGGATTGTCAGATATAGTTAATCAGTCTCAGTAATAGAACTCAGATAGTTCTTCAGATTTCAAGACTGTCAGATACAATGAACTTAGATACAGTACGGAACTCAGATAGTTCCATCAGATTCAAGACTGTCAACTACAGTTACCCATGTTATTAGTTATATTCAGATATAGCCATTCATGTTATCAGTTATGTCATGTTATCAGTATCTAGACTCAGTAGTAATGCTACCATGATATCAGAATCATGTTATCACGTTGTCAGTTATACTTTTGTATTTATGTATGCATTCTCACGTTCATGTTAGACAGTCAGTTAGTATTGATCATGAATGCAAACCCTTGCATATAGCCTACCTCACACGCATACTCGGTACATTGTACTGATGCATTCGCACTATGGTGCTTTCTTTTTACGTTACACTATAGGTTCAGAGACACGAGTTCTAGATCAGCAGTAGATTCTAGATTCAACAGTCAGAGTAGAAGTGAGTCCTTATCCTTCGAGGACATAATGATTTTCTAGTATTTTATTGATTAGATTATTAGTTGGAGTTAGTTGGGGACATGTCCCATCAACTCCTTATTCAAATTCTTCAGGCAGTAGAGGCTTTCAGACTAGATGCAAACTAGATACAGACTATCATGTTCAGACTTTAGTATTTTTAGTTTTATTTTGGGTATTCTATTACCCTACACAGATGTTATATCATTCAATTATGTTCTGTATTGAACCTTATGGCCTTTCAGTGCATGTTTCCGCAGTATTAAGTTATCCTATGCAGTATACAGGTACAAATATTAGTCATGGGTTAGCTTGTGGTCCCTCAGGGTCATAAGCACTATGTAGCATTCCTGTTCAACAAATCGGGTTGTTACACCGCTACATCTGAAGTCTGTGGCTCTAACCATATATCTCCACCTGTGGTGGAATCAGTCTCAGTAGCCTTAGCCGGGCAACTCTGTTTGAACATCTTTTCTATCATATCATATCATCTCCTTACTTGCCTAGCCATAGGGTTTGTAGTATTCTTGATCAACCCCTAATCTATAGTGTGTGTGGGCTCAATAAGTTCATCAACCTCGAAAATATCCTGCACCCCCGCAGCTAACTAGATCTAAGTTAGTAAACAAGGATATGTCAATAATAACTTCTCTCCGCTCATAACTATATCATGTATCTCTTAGGCTAAAAACTCACCCACATAAAATTCATACCAAGCCATCAACCCAGCTATAAAAAATGCACAAACTGGGCTAAGTATGTTTTCCCTAGTAGTGAGACAAAGTCTTTGTCTGGCTAGTGTCCACCAAGCCTTGGCCTCAAAGTTTAATGTATTCTTTTTTATCGTCTATGACATCACCCCTGGGCCACCTATTACTAATATAATATCCTTACCATTTAACGCGATCAAGCTCGCAATCTACCTGAAGTATCTTATCTTATCTTCCAACCCAGTTGCCTTCTCATAATCTTCCATATTTCCTCCATGCGGTAACCCATTCCCCCTATGTTTACTAGTGACTGAAAGTTTATTCCACTTAAGAACCAAGAAATAGTATGCGGGGAGATGTTCACCTACACTATACAAGTGGTTTGTGATTTAATGAGATCACCACCTCTCCATATTTTACCCTGTGGATACTGTCTTTCAATTCACCCTTGTACAGGGTATAAAACTCCCACACTAATGCAATACTATAGTTGAGAGGTGTTATAGTCATCCACTAAAATCCATATCCACTAAAATGAGCGTTAAATCTATGCAACTCGGACATCTTTATGGTGGTTAAACTCCGCTCAAGATAAAGGCTTCTTTTTATTATTTCATTTGGGAGTCTACTAAACCCATCATTATAAATTTCCTGCATAATGGGGTACCCCCACCATTCAATGGTAGGCACCAGAGAAGGTGTAATGGCTTGAGGTGGGTCCTGTCTGTAAATTAGAGTAGCATCAACTTCTTCCTCAATAGTACTCTCTGAACTTTTTTCCTCTGAGCTTGATTCAATATTTTTCTCTACCCCTGCATCACCCTCAACTCCATCATTTTTGTCATCCTCATTATCCTCAGAAGATGATGGTGATTGGTGAGTGTGGGGAGAGGTACTCAAATTCTTCATTCTTTGTCCCCATAGAGGTGTGTCTTCTTCAGTGGCTATTTTCTTTTATCAGGGGTGTTTTTTCCTTAGGGCCACTTACCATTTCATGGGGAACTGCACAAGGTCCCCATTGCTATTGGATGATTCAGAGTCCTCATTCACCAACTTATATTTTGATTTTAGGACAAGCTTCTTCTTGGCTACTTAATTGGAAGATTAAGCACCTTTGGTAGGCATGGTACCTGTGTACATACACTCATTAGTAAATACTAAGGAAAGGAAATAAAAATTAAGAAAATTTGGTGTCAGTGTGCTTATTTTGTTTAGGGTATAATAGGGGGTAAGAGTTATAGGAGCTGGGTACGACTTGTATTATAGAGTCATAAGATATACAATGTAGATAAGGGATTTCATTTGTTTACTCACGAGTCCTCCTGGCTCGTCGTAAGGACATGCTATGACTCATTACCAACAATCATGGAAGACTAGAAACAAAACTCAATTATATGTTAACTTCCTAGGTCCTTATGAATTATGCTTATGAGTCGTATGGGTTGGATATGACTCAAATAGGCAAGTTGAACCCATACCAGAACCTACACTAAGTTAGACTTCTATATTGTTAGTGGGTACGGATCTTGTTATGACTCGTTACGTGTAGGTATGAGTCGTAAGGTGTCTCGTATCCACTGCAACATAGAAGTTCAACTTACAATTTGATTCTAATAAATAATCCCAAAACTACCCTTCCATTCTACAACATTTGAACCCCATATCAGTACAAAAACACAAATTAAACAAACAAAGTACAAATTCATTCTCAAAACCTATATCAAACTTAATTCCTAAGAACTAGGGTTCTCACTTTTCACACACAAGTGTATTCAACTCAAAGCAATTCTAAAATCTCACACATTTTAAATGATACATAATCCCCAAACTACCCTTCCATTCTTCAACATTTCAACCCTATATCAGTACAAAAGAACAAATTAAATAAAGTACAAATTTATTCTTAAAACCTATTTAAAACTTAATTCCTAAGAACTAGGGTTCTCACTTTTCACACACTAATGTATTCAACTCAAAGCAAGTCTGAAATGTCACACATTTTAAATTTCAACTTGAAATATATTGAATTTAAGCTTAAACACTTACTTGAGTTGGTGAGATTCAAGGTTTCTTGAATTTTGGCTTTTCTTCCACAATTGCTTATGAAATTTGTGTAATGTGAGAGAACTAAATTATTAGGTGTGTGCTTTGAAGTGAATTAGTTCTTCTAGAGCTCAAAGATTGGTCATTAATTAAGGTAATCATTTTTCTAAATATTGGATACCCGAATTGGGTGCCCTTCTTTTATTTAAACGAAGTGAATTGGGCCAGGTTAACCCGCGACCCTCGACCTGGTAAGCTTGGTTATGAAGTATGTGTAGGACTCGTACCCATGCTTACGGGTCTTTTCCACTAGTCAATAGGACCTAAAACTTTACCTGGGTTCTAGAGTTGATAGGACTTAGTGTGTCGACTCGTACCTTTAACTGAATCTGAATAATCTCCTAGGTCCTTAAGACTCCTAATTATGAGTCGTTACCTTAAGATACGACTTGTGAAGAGTCCATATAACCTAATTTCTTGGAATTTTCTAGCTTTTTACTACAATCTTAAGTCTTACACACTGAATAAACATATTACCCTATAAATAAATATGTACAAAACATGGGTTTCCTCCCACGCAAAACTTGATTTAACATCGCAGCACTATGTGGAAAAGTTGGATACTAGATTTCTTTGACTATCCTCATTGGTTTCCACCTATGCAATACATGATTTAACATCGCAACACGACATAATTGACCTGGTTACTCATATAATGATTTACTCTTTGCCCATTCACCTTGAATAGGGCTTCACCCTCCCATTTCAATTCCAAATACCAATATGGGAACACGCTAAGCACAATAAATAGACTATACCATCTAGACTTCAACTTACCTAGATAAAAGCAAAGTCTTGAGTTGTAGAGAAAGAACTAGTCACATTTTTCGAATATCCTCTTCTCAATCTTGAGATCATAATACAACTTCATTTTTTCTTTGTAAAGTACAGAACTTTCATATGCTTGAAGTAAAAATTCATCCAACTCATTCATATTGTTCATCCTTGACTTGGTTGCATCTTACCACTCAATGTTTAGCATTTTTAGCACCCATAGTGTTCTATGTTCAACTTCAACAAGCAAGTAATATGCAATTACGTACACCAACTAATAAGGAGAAGAACAAATAGGGTTCTTGAAAGCTATTTGGTAAGCCCATAATGCATCATCAAATTTTGTGACCAATCATTCCTATTGGCATTTACTTCTTCTACAAGATGGACTTAATTTTTCTGTTGGACACCTCAACCTGTTCACTAGTTTGTGGATGATAAGGTGTTGCCACTTTGTGTTTCACTCCATACTTCTCAAGCTAACTTTTGAATAGATGATATAAAAATGTGATCCACCGTTACTAATAATAGTACGTGGCATGCCAAATTGATAAAATTTGTCTTTTTTCAAGAATGTAGCGACACTATGTGTTTCATTGTTGGGGAGCACAACTGCTTCCACCTATTTAGAAACATAATCCATAGCCATAAGAATAAAATTCATGCCAAACAAACTCACAAAAGGTCCTATTAAATCCACACCCCATATATCAAACAATTCTAATTCTAAAACAGGAATTATAAGGAGTTCATGTCATCTAGAGATCTTACCTTGGTGTTTACATTGATCACAAACGAAAGCAAAATCAGGTGTATCTTTGTAAATTGTTGTCCAGTAGTACCCACATTGCAAGATTTTATGGGATGTGTGGGTTCCTCCATGATGACCCCAACTATTGAAGAATAACAAGCCTCAAGTATGCTCATCAACTCCACCTCAGGTATATATCTATGATTCATCCCATCTATACAAATTCTGAATAAATAAGGCTCATCCTAGAAAAATTTCCTTACCTCATGCATAAAATTCTTTCTTTGCTAAAAGAAAAGATCTTCTAGGACTAGATCACTATCTAGATATTTTACATAGTTAGAAAACCATGGAATCATATCTTGGGAAGCTGCCAGTATCTGCTAATCTGAAAAGCTATCAGCAATCTGAGCCCATCTTGAACATTCTGCATAGCTTCCTCCTCCAGTCTAGACAAATGATTTGCAACTTGATTCGTAGTTCCTTTTCTATCCTACGCCTCTAAATCAAACTCTTGCATCAACAACATCCACCTAATCACCTTAGGATTTGCAAATTGTTATCCATTAAGTGCTACAATGCTACATGATCAGTGTGATAATTACCTTTGTCCTAATAAAATAAGATCAAAATTTCTCAAAGGCAAGAATCACTGCAACAAATCTTGTTCATTAATTGTGTAGTTCTTTTGAGTAGGGTTTATTGCCTTGCTATCATAATAGATAGGATGCAAGATCTTTTTTTTGTTAGCCTAGTAGAATAGCTAAGGCTACTCTACTTGCATCACTCATAATCTCAAATGGCAAGGAACAATCAGGAGATACGATGATAGGAGCAGTCATTAACTTCTCTTTCAAACATTCAAAAGCCTTTAAATATGCTTCATTAAGCTCAAATTTCACCACTTTCTGAAGAAACTTACAAAAGGGGTTGGCAATCTTGGAGAAATCCTCAATGAATCGCCTATAAAATCAAGCATGTCCCAAGAATCTACTAACACCCATCATAGAAATTGGTGGAGGTAATTTCTCGATCACTTCAATCTTTGTTCTATATACCTCAATTCCCCTTTTTGAAATCTTGTTCCTAAGAACAATACCTTATTTAGCCATAAAATGACACTTTTCCTAATTAAGTACCAAGTTGCATTCTTCACACCTTCATAGAGCATTTGCCAAGTGAACTAGGCAGTCATCAAAAGAATCACCAACAACTGAGAAATCATCCATAAACACTTCGATGATGTCTTCTACTATGTCAGAGAATATTGACATCATACATCTTTGAAATGTGGTTAGAGCGTTACATAACCTAAATAGCATATGTCTAAATCCAAAGGTCCCATAAGGAAAAGTGAAGGTTGTTTACTCTTGGTCCTTAGGTGCAATTGTGATTTGGTTGTAACCTGAGAACCAATCCATAAAATAGTACCATCCTCTACCCGCAAGTCTATCCAGCATCTGGTTCATAAAGGGCATGGAAAAATAGTCATATGCATTCAGTTTCATGTAATCTATATATACTCTCCATCCTGGTCTTATTAACACTAACTCATTCTTCTCATTAGACACAAAAATAATACCACCTTTATTTGGAACACATTGTGCCATACCGACACACGTACTATAAAAAATGAGAGATACTATACCAGCATCTAACCACTTGATTATCTCTTTCTTCACCACCTTTTGCATATGAGGATTGAGTCGACATTGATGTTATATACTTGGAATAAAATCTAGCATAAGTTGAATTTTATGAATACAAAGGCTACGCAGGATACCCAAAATATCTGCTGGACCAACCAATGGCCCTCTTGAATTTTCGTAGCACTGATAACAAAGCTTATACTTTTATCTCTATCAAATAATCTATAATGATTACAGGCAAAGTATTGTTGGCTCCTAAAAATGCATATTTAAAATAATAAGGGAGGTCCTTTAACTCTAAGCCAGGTGGTTCTTTAATAGATAGGCAAGCAGGTAAGTGTTTCTATTCTTCATATCCAAGTCAAACTTCTTTGGTGCATAAGTGTAGGAACCACTCCAATAGAGTGCACATACCATCTTATCAGATTCATTAATACTATCACTATCGATGTTCATAATCACGACTACTAGAGGTTTAACACCCAACCATTATTTAAAAGGAACAATATCAGAAGTATCTTCCCAAGTTGTTACTACATCAATATTATGGAATGAGTCTATCTCTTTATCAAACACATCAATCACAGATATCACACTTAACTTATTACGTTGCTTCATGGATTTGCATACGTTGAATATCACTTTCTCATCATTGAGTCTCAAAATTAGATGTCCTAGCTCCAAATCAATCAATGTCCTTCCTGTAGCCAAGAACAGTCTTCTAAAGATAATTGGGACTTGAAAGTCCACTTCACAGTCTAAAATCAAAAAATCAGCTGGAAAAATGAAAGAATCCACCTTCACCAATACATAATATATAATACTAACTGGCTTTTTTACCGTCTTATATACCATCACTAATGTCATAGTGGTTGGTGTAAGAGATCCTAACCCCAACTACTTAAATACTGCTAATGGAATAATACTAACCCAGATCACATAATGCTCGAGTAAAGTTGAAAAATCCAATGGTGCAAGGTATGGTTAAAGCACCAGGATCCTCCTTCTTCTTTACCAACGATCTATTAGCTACAACACTGTAGTGATGAATATTATTGACTAGCTTATAACTAACCGACCTTTTCTTTGTGATTAGATTTTTCATGAATTTTGCATATCTAGGCATTTGCTCCAATACCTCTATAAGTGGGATATTAACTGATAGCTCCTTCAACATAGATAAAAATTTATGATACTTACTATCTTCTTATTTCTTTTTTAGTCTTTGGGGAAAAGCAGGGCGAGGTCTCAAGATAGGCTTCAAAATAGGCTCCGCGGGCTCATCTTTTCCTTTATCTTGCTTGCTACTACTTTCTACATCAAAAAAATCATCATCATTATTTTTTTCATCAACAATAGGTACAGGTGGATCTATGGTAGCTTTAAAACTATGAGAGTTAGTGGAGTGGCAGTGACCATCATTTATTGGACTAACCACTGTATTACCAACAAGAATGCCTAATTTTCTTTGATTAAATATGGCCGACATCTGGAGATATTATTTCTCATGTTGCTTGATTATGATAGCATGTAACTCAACTTTTTGATTCATCTTTGATAGGTCCGCCTTAATCTCCTTAAGGTAGCTCTCTTGAATATCTTGGGCTTTGACCATTTTAGACAACATTGCCTCCATTCTAGACTCAGTATCATAGATACCTTATGGTACGTATCTGTCACTCCTTTTTTTGTAGTCATTTTTGCATCTCTAATCACCATCTCTGTCTCTAGTGTTGTCTCTGTATCTATCATTATAATATTTTTGACCTTAATTCACATGCCCTTGGGTTTGAAAATCTTCCAACTCCAATTAAGATACATTACTTCCTCTTCAGATTCAGTCTCAAAAGTCCTAGAGGTAGATCTTTGTGCCCCGATTGCATTCATTTTCAACACTCGTTATTGCTATTGTTTTTGTAAGCAGCCCTATATCTATCTGAAGATGGGTAACCTCTTGTGCTACAAAATTATGACGAGCTCCATAATCATAAGGTGCTCCAATAGAATATGTACCCACCCTGCATTCAGCATCTCTAGTATGACAACCTCAATTAGTCACTAAAATATCATCTAGCACCTCTTACATAGCATACCACCGAAGATGCATGAATGCCCCTACCAAAATAGTCTCTACCAATGCTCTTGATCTGAACTTTAGTGATCTATAAAAGATTTCCAACAGATTCAATCCTGTGATTTTGTGATTAGGTACCATGCTCAACTTCTTCTTAAATCTAAACCATATCTCAAACATGGATTCTGTAGGTAGCTGTCTGAAATTGTAGATTTTATCTTTCAACTGTAGCTTCCATGTAGAAGGGAAGAATCTATTTAGAAACTGTCTATGCAACTCATTCCAAGTAGTGATTGAACCTCTTGGAAGTTCCCCTAAGCATAGTGATGCTTCTCCAGTCAGCAAAAATAGGAACAATCTTAATCTCAAAGCTTCCTAGTCTACCCCTGGAATAGCATATGAATAACAAATACTAGTAAAATTAGCTAGATTCACGCTCGCATCATCAGTTGCTTATCCCAAAAATTCACCCTACAAGTTTAGCAATTAGATCATAGCACTAGTAGTGTCAATTTTAACATTGGGGGGTAAAGCAGGAGGAATGATGGATCCTATCTCAGCAGGTTCAACATATCCCATGTCTTCGTCTTTGTCAAAAGGCAAAAGATGTTGATATGTTAGAATTATTGGAACTCTGACTCTTTGAACTCTACTTCGATGCTCGGCCACTTGTCTTGGCCTAGCTGGTGCTGCTTACTGGGCTACCCTAGCTGCTTCAGCTAACCATGCTTCCTCAGCCACTCTAGCTTCTTTAACTGCTGTTGCTAATAATTGTTCAGTCTATCTGTTAGCAAAATTATATGGATCATAAGGTGGGGAAAGAGGAACATTTTGAGGGTCTTGAACCCCTACAGGAACACCATCACAAACTTGTCTAGACATTCCTCTAAGTGTTTGAAGAATTCTTTCAGGCACTACATAAAAAGGGAGTAAGGGATTGCCTTTTCTCCTAGTGTTTGACATACATTGTGTAGGCTAGATCAAAAATACAAAATAAAATCCGTGAACTTCACCAACTTTAATTAATTATTCAAACCATCTTCCCCAACAACGGCGCCAAAATTTGATATCACCCAAAACTAACCTCCTAAGAAGTATATTGTGGTTGATCCCAAATATAGTAACCCAACTAGGTTGAGGTTGAACCCATGGCGAAAACATTTAACAGTTGCTTAACTTGGACAAAGTTCACAAGCAGTGCAGAAAGTAAAAGGGGGAATTTTGAAGTAGTAAGTAAATAGTAACCAAATATTGATTGCTTTGAGTTTGTAAACAATAGAAGATGAACACTAAGACTGTGTTTCCCCTAGCTTCTTAACTCTGTAAATTTCTCATGTTCAATCCTCATATTCTTCTGCTCTGCACGTTAAGTCAACAAGATAGGTATTATTAACCTTGTTGTGAACTTGTTCATAAATCTTACTCTTTACCTTGTGAGTCTCAGGGTGTCACCTTATTGCACTTTGTCTATCACTTCAGTTTAACTCTCATCTTTTGAGTCTTGAGTTGATTAGATAAGATGGCGGAATAATAAGATGGACGTGAATCTTAAATTAATGTCTTAATCCTCTTTTTCCAATCTTAAACTCCCTTGTGAGGACATTATTTAAAACAGGCAATCCTCAAGCTTCTATAGTATATTTGAGGTCATTTAATATGAAGAAGAATAAGATACATGCATCTACTTTAGACTAGATGAAAATCCAACTTACCTCACGTAATTAATCCACCAGGGTTCCCACAACCCTAGTTAGGGAGATTAACCATTCATGTTCATGCAAAAATCCAAGATAATAAATAAAGAAAGCATGTAATTGATGGAATAAGAATAAGAAGAATAAAATCTGAAGTCTTCACTTGAATAATAACCCAAAAATCTCAAGAATAAATAAAGTATTGTAAAAATATGTAAAATAATGTTAAGGAATGTAAACTTATAAAGGATTATCCCAGGGTATTTATAGTATTTAAAAATAACCCAGAAATCCTAATTAAAACCGAATAGGAAAAGTAAGTCGGCATAAGGTATAACTCCCTCCTCCACTCATAAGGTCTTCTTACAAGTTGTATAGTGCCTCTCATATGTTCTCCAATGTATGATCTTCTAGGGGTCTAAGTTTTTGTTATTTTTATAACTCACGATCACTAGTCGTACCTTAACCATATGATTCAAGGCCTTGACTTGGTACCACCTGGGACTTATTCTTTTAATGCTCTGAACACTGGTTTGCCAATGGCCTTGACGACTACTTCTTCTGACTCATATCCTTATCTTAGGATTTGTATGCTCCAGTCGTATCTTCTCATCACTTGGTTTTTCTGTTTGGATTTTGTCCTTGTTAGGCTTATGAGTCAATCTACGAGTCATATGATCTTTTGACGACTAGTAAAGTGACTCGTATCATTTGCAATTTATCATCTTCAGGTCTTTTTATTCAACTTTCATTCCAACACTTTTATTGACCTATTTAACCTAGAACAGTCACATAATCACATCATATCTACTAAAATAACTTAAGTACAAGCATAAATTCTTTGTTTTAAGCATCGAAAGTGACGTGTTTCTAAAATGCATCACAGGGGCGTTGGTCAAACCAAAGGACCTCACTAAAAACTCAAAATAACCATACCAGGTTTGGAAGGAAATTTTAGGGATGTCCACCTCCATAATCTTTAACTGATTGTATCCAGATAAAATATCAATCTTCGAAAAAAACTTAGCAACCTAAAGCTGATCGAATAGATCATCAATCCTTAGAAGCAAATACATATTCTTCATCGTCACCTTACTAAATTGGAAGATCTATAAATTACTCCTTGAGTTCTTTCAATTCAAACAGATCTATTCTATAAGAAGAGATAGTAATAGGGCAAGTGTCCAAAAGAAGATCAATCCTAAAATCATTTCCCTTTTGTGAAGAATACCAAGAAAATCATCAGGAAACACCTTGGGAAATTTGCAGACCACAAGGATAGTTTGTAAGGACGGACCTTTAGATCTATAATCCTTAATATGCACTAAGTGATAGCGGAACCCCTTAGAAATCAAATTCTGGGATTTAAGATACTAGATGAACCTTCCTTTAGGCACTAGGGAACTACCTTTCCACTCAATTGCTGACTCATTAGGGAAATAGAAACTGACCCTTTGGGTCCGGTAATCAAAAGATACATAGCACGAATGCAACTCATCCATTCATAAAATATCATCAAAGTTTAATATTTCTAACTCTATTAGATCCACCAAGGTTTACCTACCATGGACTGACATCACACAACCCCTATAAGCCCTTCTATACAAAATAGAGTCACCCACCGAGGTGGACACAAAGAATGGGTCCAAAATACACTTAGGATCAATACCGAAATTGATTTCTAGACAGGGGGTCACATAAGAGAGAGTAGAGCTAAGATCAAGTAGACACTATACATCACGAGAAAAGAGTTTGAGAGTTCCACTAACAACATTAGGGGAAGCCTTAAAATCTTAGCGGCTGGCAAGAGCATGCAGATGATTTTGAACAGTGCCAAAGCTAGAAGCAAAAATAATACCTTTTGGTGCGGGAGCGGATAAAGTAGTAACAAGAATCGTATTTACCCTAGAAGAAACCTTATGAGGATAATCCTTCTGTATATGAACAATCTAACCATATTTAAAGCACTTGTTCCTCCCCTCTTCATAAATTCCATAGTGCACTTGACCACATCATCTATAAGGAGGATATGATGGAGCTGACTGAGCCTCATTAGACTACGACAGGGATCCTGGTGCTCTAAACCCACTATCATGCTAAGAATAATGATCAGCCAATGGATTTGGGTAAGGAGCACTAGTTGTAGAGTAGGAACCAGAGCTTCCCTACTTCTTCTTAGACCATCTCCCACCATCTTTACCACTTTGTTGTTGTCCTTCACCCTAATCCAAATAGCGAAACTTCTTACACTACCTTTCACTAATCTTTGCTAGCTTCTTCTTTTCTTCTTCTACTTGTTACATATACACCACAAGTCTAGAGTATCCATACCCTTATTCAACAAGGTAGCCTTGCTCTCCAAGATAAATATACAGGACAACCCTAAGGTAATCTCCTCATTCTATCCCTTATGATAGATACCAATTTAGGATCATAACATGATAGCTGATGAAACTTTAAGGCATACTCCTTCACTGACATCCTGTCTTGCTTTAAATTCATAAACTACTCAGCCTTCACCACCCTCAACTCCTGAGCAAAGAAGAAATCAATAAAAGTACTAGAGAAGTCATCACACAAAGTGGACTCAGCAACCTCACTCTGAGACTGTTCCTATTTTTCATACCATTAGTATGCTAAATTCTTCAATTGATAAGTTGCGTACTATACACCCGCCACATCAATTGTATGCATCACATGGATGATCTTTACCATCCCATAAATGAAACTTTGAGGATCTTTCTTAACTCTAGAACAAGTGAAAACAGGATGACTCAACCTCATAAATTTGTAAACTCTAGTGGCCTTAAATAATGGAGCAACAGAAGCAACACACTCACTCTGGAAGGCCACCAATCCAGTAAGCAAATAAATCAACTGATGATACTCAATATTAGACACACTATCCTAGTGTTTCTAAAGATGGATAGGGGGCACTGATGGAGCTTAGGGCAATCAAATGTAGTGACCCTCGACAGGGTTTAAACTCCAGAAGTAGGATGAGCTCCAACCATTTTGTCCTTAGATGGGATAAAAGGGTTTCCACGAGTAATAGATATTCTAGATGGCATGATATGAAAAGCGAACATATGGGAATTAGAGGAGATTCAAGACCTTAGACTATATGGCTTAAAGATAAAACAATAAGAAAGGGAAACATTTCTAAATGTTTTGTATCCTCTCCTTTATAAGTGTGGCATGCTACACACCCACAAACGACTCTACTTGACACCACTCCGTTGGACACCCAATAATAGCAAACCTAGGATCTGATACTATATTTATTATGACCTAAACCAGGGCCTGGCCCTGATGGTTATGTCAAGTCCTACGCGGAGTAAAGATCACCCCCTGAACCTAACCAAACAACTCACAATATCCCCTAATATTGGATGAATTCCAAATATATAACAAGATAGCATAAAACAACTTAAGGAAATTCAAAACATATCTATAATTGAATACTGATAATCGGCTAAACAACTAACCAACATCACTCAATATGCATAATAATCTAAACAAAGAACAAAAACCAGGCTTTGTCGGGCCAAGTCCCCAACTTTGATAGATGACAGTGAGAATGAAAATAATAATTAAAGTAATTATCAACTAAAATATAAGAATGAAAGTTCGTGAAATGCCTAAGACTTCTGGGGGATGGAAGCTCATCACTTTACCATAACACAATGAATCAAGCTGACCGACCTAACTATGCACAAGAAAGGTAGAAATTGCTTCAATACTCACATAGCATGGGATACAATATTCAGAGATAGTTAGTGAGGTAATACCTAGCATATATCTAAGGGATAAAGAAAACATAATTTTGTGATAACACATATATATCACATGACGATATAGGGAACAAGGCTTAACATGCACTTTAAGACTTTAGCTGGATTGTGTAGCTCAACCATAATAACATACAAAGAAACTAACGGGCTATATGGGCTCAGCTCTCCCCCAGCTAGTAGAGCCCTAATGTATAAAGCTGCATGAACCAGAAGGTAAACATATGCACCATGGGGGACTCAAACCTCCTGACATATCAAGGCGACATGAACACCAAATCATATAATTTTATGGGAGGACTCAGACCTCCTAATCAATTGATAATAAAAACGGGGACACAAACCTTTTGATTATATAGACTCCTACGTCAACAATCGCGGTTTCTAATGCTGGTCCCTCGGGACCTCCACTTTCATGACTCATCTATACAACTCATATTAAAGCCCCTTTAAAACAAATATCACACCTTTTAATTCATTATTACACATCAAGTCATACACTGTTGGTATCGTTATACCAAATATACTTGCAAGGTAACATCAACATGACACACTAATAATCTTCACTTGGGGGATTCACAACCCCCTTGGTGCAATTAAACATAAGTTTAGGGAATTGCACAGTACCCATAAGGTTCAATTTAAAATCATTATGCAATAGTTCAAGAATAGTTCAAATTCCCATATTTTTCATAACTAAAACCAATTTTGCAATATCGGGTTGGGGTCATATCCACTTCAAAAGTCACAAGTTTAGGGAAAATAACAATTCCCTAGTTTATTCACCATACCAATGAACCCATAAGTTCAAAACCATAATTAAAGCATGATTAATCACATATAAACCATGAGAAGCATCGTTCAATCCATAAACATTCAAAATCCTCAACACTTATTTTAAAATATTTATCAATATCTCATGAACAATACTTTAAAATATATGATTTTAATAAATAATATTGAGAGAAGAGTAACACGCCTGAAATACCAAGTTTCATGAAAAAAATTTAACCCTTGATCCCTTGGATAACCTACATTTTAGAAACCCTATGTATGTTTACTTGAGAGAATTTGAGAAAGCTTTTGAAGTATTTGAGGAAATTTAGGATGGAAAAAACCCCCTTAAGTGCAATATGGGTGTGGGATTTTAATGGGGCAAAGATGGAATTGTCCAAAGTGCCCTCAAATTAAAAACTCAAATTTAGTTATCAGTGACTGTGACTCACTCTATACCTCATAAGGATATATTAGACTCATCACAAGGAATCATAGTCAAGACAGAACCACCAGGGCCCTATACTGGGCTGGCTATGATTCATAACACCGACTTACAACCACTTCTCATACTCAAGATAACAATAAATTTGGGATGACACACTGGATACCCTAAGATTAGGATATAATGACTCTTCATGAGTCGTCACAACTCATGGCCTTAAGTCATATTTAAGATAGTGTATGGGCTAAACTTTTTGGGCACCTTACGACTCGGTCCTTGCAACCTGTAAGAAGTCTTGATGACTAGTTGAGATCCACTCGTACTCAGAGAAAAATACTAAGCCACTTATTCTAATTAAGTTGTGATCAAGTCCCTACAACCCATCAAAACTCCCTATGACTCATCAGGGAAGTCATATTCAAAACAGTAAGGATAAAATTTTAGAAATTTTCAAGGACCAAAAACCCTAGGCATTAAACTTATGAAGTTTTTTAGATATGTTTTATGTGTCATTTCATCATCGAACATAAAGTTAGTCACTCTTCTATGTCTTGGTATTCTTCGCTTAAGTAGAAGGTATTGTTCATTCTTTTCTATACCAATCTCCTTTAGCTTCCATTCCAAAGATCCTAAAATACATAGAATTTGGGAAAGGATATTGCAAAGAAGTTAAGCTATTTAGTAGCCTATTAAACTAATAACAATTTAATTTTGAATTAAGGCAAACGGAACACATTTTAAATAGTACTATTATTAGAGATACTAATAGAGTCAGTATGTATAACAAGTGACCTATCACCATTAGGTAATCTTACTCTTCGAGGATTTACTAACACAAATATTGAACCCATATTCAAGAATCCAATGTCTACAATCATATGATTTGTAGCACCTGTGTCAATAACCTACTCATGTGGTTTATTGCAGACTAATAGGGCACTACCACTTGATTCTGCTGCTCTAGTATTTTACATATTTGGCCATATTTCTCAAGTGTAAACCTTGGTGTTATCATCTTAAAACTTGGTGGATACTAAGAGCATATATCTTGTTGACTTAGAGGGTGCTGGTATAGAAGTTGTGATGTCTGATAAGAACTTTGTGACTGAGTTTGTTAAGACTACAACTTCTAATCCTCAACAACAACACTATAAGAACTAGAAGAAAGCTTTTTCTACTTGAATTTGTTATCATACCCATTTTTTAGCTCATTATTCATTCTTTTCTCACCATGTTTAGGATTGCTTGAAGGGTAACTAACCAACCTATAAAATCTATCTCATAATGACATTTTTATTTACAATTATCACATAAAATATTAGGATTATAGGTGGATACATAAATCCTTTTTTTTGTATCCACCACCCTAGTTGCCTAATTTAGTAGCTACAGTCTTACCTGCACAAGGAGCAGCACCAAGAAGTGAAGTAGCATTCACAGATTATGATATATATTTTCTATTCTCGCCACTCATTACCATGAAGTAGGCCATATTAATATAATGAAATGGTGTCAATAATAAGATTTGTCTCTTTCTTGAGAATAAGTGTCTCTTAGCCCCATTAGAAATTAATACAACTTTTATCTTTAAAGATAAGGCACATAATCTCTTGATTTTTCATAATTACAAGCATGAGAAAAAAAACCCAAAGATTTAAATTCATCCATAACCCTTTCAACTTAGTAAAATACATTGACACAACTGAACCCCTAAGAGATAGTAGCAATTTACTGATATAGATTATAGGTTCTACATCCATCCATTTTATCAAACCTCTTCTTAAGATCTAACCATAAAACAAAAATAGTTGAGCCATACACCTTTTATCCCTAAAGTTTAGTAGAAACTACATTCATTAACCAAGATAGAGAAGGATTCTTTCTTCCAAGAACCATCAACAATCCAAAATTTGTTTTGACCTAAGACTATAATTTGAATAACATAATTCTCACTCTATGGTGGGATTGAAACATCATAACTTGGTCGTGGTTTGGGTTGTGACAAGCTTGGTATTAGATCATGGATTAGCATTATTAGGTTTCTATAAAGTTGTGTAGCATAGAGTCATTTTCATGGGTATGTAGTGTATCACACTTATAAGGAGGAAGCTACAAGGAATTTAGGAATGTGTTCATGTTTTGTGTTCTATTTTAGGCTATAGAGTCTACTTTCATGAAATATATCTAATTCTTGGATTCCTCATATTTTAGATCATGCATCCCCAGAGATCAAATATTCATAGCAACTCTATTAGACCCTCTATTCTACCTAAGGATAATATTGAGGGAACTCGCCTTACTTATATAGTGCAGACCTAGTCTACAGTCCCTACTCCTAATTGTGCTACTCTATATGGGTTCCACCTACCCTACTAATCCTCCTCAGGATTCTCATGCTATTGACACTTATGATGAACCACCTCAGAGAGTTCTATAATGCGAAGTTTCGTCAATCTATTCATATTCTTACCTAGATGGTGGCATATCATCCTCATCGATCTAATTATGTTGGTTCTATTTCTCCTTCTTTTAAGGTCACTTAGGTCAGCCAGTTTATGAAGTTAAACCCTGCAACTTTTATAGTCTCTAAGGTTGAGTATGGTTAAGGGGTTGATTAATGAGATGGATAAAATATTTAGGGTGATTTATGCTACTAATGTAGAGGGTGTAGAGTTTGTTGGTATCAGTTAAATAATATAGCTTATTAGTAGTATGAGAAGTGGGAAGCTATGAGAGGTGATAATGCTGAGCATGCTGTGTGGGATGACTTTATGAGGGATTTTCTTGATAACTTATCTCCTTAGCAGTTGTGGAAATTTAAGGCTGAAGAGTTTGTGAACTTGAAGTAATGGAAGGTGAGTGTGAAGGATTATGCTCTAAAGTTTCAGTAGTTGGCTCGTTATTCTCCAAAATTAGTATCTAAGGTGATGAATTTTATCTAAGATGATGATGTTTCCTTTTGGGTTGTCCCATGACTTTGTATTGGAGTGTAAGGCTATGATATTAAACAATGATATAGATATCACAAGGCTGGTGATTTATATGTAGTTGGTAAAAAATGACAAGAAAAAGCAGACATGGATGGGAGAAAGGTAAAATAAGTGGTTTAGGTATTCAAAGTAGGGTAGGGGTCGACAATATAGTAGTAAAGATGGTAGACAGTGGTTCAAGAAAAAGAACCAGGGAAATTATTATTTGTCTACCAGAGCTTCTTCTCCTAACACTTTGGTTGATTAATATTTTTAAGATTGTAGTGGTTCTAAGGTAAAAGATGCCCATCCTTAGTCTAGTGGATCTCAATCATCCCCACTTTACCCTCTTTATTATTTTTGTCGGTAGCTTTACCAGGGTTATTATGATGAGGAGAGAGATTAGTGCTATAATTATGGCCAGCTTGGTCATACTCAATGAGATTATATTTCATCTAGGTTGCTATTAGGTATAATAAATTATTGGCTGCCATATCTTCAGATCCTACACCAAAGGGCACTATTTCAAGTACCGACTCTAGCCAAAATTATCTCTATGCACTTGGTACTCATCAGGAGTCTGAGGATTCTCTCGATGTTATTACTAATATGTTATAGCTCATCTTATATAATGTTTATTATTTCCTTAGTTCAGGTTCTACCCTATCCTTTGTAATCCCTTATGTGGCTATGCATTTTGGTTTTAGTCCGTAAAATATATTTGACCTTTTTTTAATGTCTACTTTAGTGGGTTATTCTATAGTTGCTAGAAAAATATATAGGGGTTGTGCGGTGTCTATTTTTCATAGGGAGAAATCGGTGGAATAGATAGAGTTTAGTATGGTGGACTTTGATGTTATCTTAAGGATGTATTGGCTTCACTCGTGCTATGCTTCTTTAGATTGTAGGACCTGAAAGGTTAGTTTTCAATTGCCTAATGAACTTGTGATCGAATGGAAGAGAGTTCCTTAGTTCCCAAAGAGAGGTTTATTTCCTATATTAGAGCTTAGAATTTTATTTCCAAAGGGTGCCAGTATCATCTAGTTTTGGTTATGGATTCTAACTCTGAAAGTGCTTCTTTGCAATCTTTCCCTATGGTCTATGCATTTCTTGAAGTATTTCCTGATGATCTTCTTGGAATTTCTCCCAATAGGGAAATAGATTTTTGTATTAATCTTCTATTGGATACTCATCCTATTTTTGTTTCTCCTTATACAATGGCTCCAGCTGAACTAAAGGATCTGAAGGAGCAGTTAAAGGATCTTCTTGATTAAGGGCCCATTTATCCTAGTTTTTTCCATAGGGTTCTCGTGTGTCTTTTGTGTGAAAGAAAGATGGGTCTCTTTGGATGTAAATAGACTATCGTAAGCAGAATAAGGTGACAGTTTAAAATTAGTATCCACTTTCTAGGATTAATGATCTTTTCGAGACTAGTATCATCATTTAAAAATTAGGGAGGTTCATATTCCCAAGACTACTTTCTAAACCTGGTATGGTCACTATGAGTTTTTAGTTGTCTTTTGGGTTGACTAATGCCCTAGCTGCGTTCACGAATCTTATGAAATGGGTATTCAGTAATTTTTTAGACTTGTTTATGATAGTTTCCACTAATGATATCTTGGTGTATTCTAAGAGTAAGGAGGATCATGTCAATCAACTTTGAATTATGTTGTAGACTATTAAGGATAAAAAATTACATGCAAATTATTCTAAGCATGAGTTTTGGGTAACTGTTGCAACCCTTCTTAAGTTTGTTTTTCTAGTGAGGGGATCAAGGTAGATCCATAAAAAGTTGAGTCAGTTAAGAAATGGCCTAGACCTATGACTCCCACTGACATTAGGAGTCTGTTGGCTTAGCTAGGTATTATAGAAGGTTTGTGGAGAGTTTTTCATCTATTGCTGCTCCGTTGACAAAATTAAATTAGAAAAAGGTTTAATTTTTGTGGTCTTATACTTGTGAGGTTAGTTTTGAGAACTTGAAGGATAAGTTTACTTTTGCGCTAGTTTTGACTCTTCCCGAGTCTTCATAGTTTTGTTGTATTTTTTGATGCGTCTCGTGTGGAACTAGGTTGCGTTTTAATGTAGCATGATAAGGTTATGGCTAATTCTTCTAGACAATTTATGTTTATGAGAGGAATTATCCGACTCATGGCTTATTGGCAACTATAGTTTTGCTTTAAAGATTTTACGACATTATTTGTATGGAGTTCATGTATACATCTATTCAGATCATAGAAGCTTAGAGTATGTGTTTACACAGAAGAAGTTAAATCTCAGGATGATACGGTAGCTTGAATTACTTAAGTATTATGACATGAGTCTTCGCTACCATCCAGGTAAAGCTAATGTTACTGTTGATTCTCTTAGTAGATTGTCTATCGGAAGTTTATCATATGTTAATGAAGAGAAAATAGGGTTGGTGAAGGATATTCACATGTTGGATAACTTGGAAGTTCATCTTTTGGACTCTGAGAATAGCTAAGTGATTGTTCAAGAAGTGGTCAAATCATCTCTTGATGCTGAGGTGAAGGAGAAGCAAACTTTGGACCCCATACTTATGTAGATTAAGAATAATGTGGGTCAGCAAAAGGTTATGGTTTTCAAGATTAGGGAAGATAGCATGTTGAGGTATTAAGGTAGTTTGTCCAATCCTGATGTTGATGGGATATCAGAAAAGATCTTGACTTAGGCTCATGAGTCTAGGTATATAATTAATTCGGGTTCGATAAATATGTATCACGACTATAAGCAAATCTACTGGTGGAATAATATAAAGAGACATATGGCAAATTTTGTTGCTAAGTGTATGGTTTGTCAGCAAGTCAAGGTTGAATACTTGAGGCCTGGTGGCATATCTCAAGAGATAGAGTTGCTCATGTAGAAATAGGAGGTGATTAATATGGATTTCATTATGGGTCTTCCTCTATTTCACAATTAGTATTATTCTATTTGGGTTATTGTTGACAGAATGACTAAGCCTGCTCACAACTTGCCTGTAAAGACTAACTACTCAGGAGAGGATTGTGCTAAGTTGTTCATTCAAGAGATTATGAAGTTTCATGGTGCATCAGTGTCTATTATTTGAAACCAAGTTATGCAGTTTTCATCTTATGTTTGCCATTTATTTCAAAAAGGTTTGGGTACTCAGGTGAACCTTATCACTGCTTTCCACCCTCAAACAGATGGA
Source organism: Capsicum baccatum var. pendulum (assembly GCA_030864225.1). Lineage (NCBI taxonomy): Eukaryota > Viridiplantae > Streptophyta > Magnoliopsida > Solanales > Solanaceae > Capsicum > Capsicum baccatum. The sequence continues at coordinate 283,540,246 of CM061555.1, forward strand.
AAGATACAGCATACTATTCAAACTTTAAAGGATATGCTAAGGGTCTGTGTGATTGATTTTAAAGGGAGTTTGGTTGATCATTTTCCTCATATTGTGTTTGCTTACAATAACAGTTATTATTCTAGCCTTCAGGTGGCTCCTTTTGAGGATCTTTATGTTAGGTGTTGTAGGTCTCCTATTGGGTGGTTCAAGGTTGGTGAGACTAGGTTTTTTGATACTGCCTTGGTTCACCAAGCCTTAGAGAAGGTAAAGGTGATTAGAGAAAGACCTAAGACCACTCAGAGTCATCAAAAGTCTTATATGGATGTGAGGCAAAGAGATTTTGAATTTGAAGTAAATGATTGGGTATTCTTGAAAGTGTCTGCTATAAATAGATTTATCAGGTTTGGGAATAAAGGAAAGCTCAGTCCCCATTATGTTGGGATATATCAAATTGTGAGGAAAATTAGGAATGATGTGAGTCAAAATTGCCCGCAAGTTTAGCTTCTATTCATCCTATTTTTCATGTGTCTATACTGAAAAAAAATTGTGGGTGATCCTTCCTTGACAGTTCCTATAGAGGATATTGGTATTACAGATTCCTTATCTTATGAGGAAGTCCTAATTAAAATATAGGATAGGAAAGTTTGTAGATTGAGAATGAAGGATGTATCTTTGGGGAAGGTCCTTTGGAGAAATCAAAAGGTAGAAGAACCTACATGGGAAGGTGAAGAAGACATGAAGGCCAATTGCCCATTCTTGTTCCCTGTGTCGGATGTAAGTTCTTAAGGTATGAGTTTCATCTTACTCTTGTCAACTATCGAGTTTGTCATTCATTCTTTTGTTTTTTTATTCTCATGCTAAAAGTGTCCTAACTCATTATTTGGGAGCGATTGATCCAAAGAGGGGGATAAAGTAAGAGCCCATAATAATTCAATTATTTTATTTTTGACCTTCTAGCATGTATAATATCAATTTTTTAATTTAATTATGTTTATGGATGTTAAAAGGGTAATTGGAAAATTTTTAGAATTTTTGGAAGGTGTTTGAGATCATTTTGGGACCCCGAAGCAGTAAAGGTCCGCAATATTAGCGGGACATGGAGGTTAGCCTCTGTGATATTGGTGTGGCACGGAGGCTACCCTCTGCAATAATTCTATTCCATATTGATGGGTTGATTTTGTCCAGTTTTTTTTTTTTCCACTTGGAGTGAGGGACATTTTCTCTTATCACCCTTTCAACAACTTATAAACATAAAAGGGACCCTTCTCATTCAGTTTTGAAAAATCGAACTCTACTTTATTCATCTTTAACTCTCTACCAAAGAAAGAACAAGGTTTTTTCATGAAATCAATAGTCTAGGCTCAAAACTTCAAATTGACTTCATGTGGCATGAATTGAATAGGTTTTCATGTGATTTAAATTTTCGGTTTATAAATTGGGTTTAGGGGTTTTGGTTGTTATTGATTGAATTACTTGTCCCATGTTTTAAATTGATTATTCATGCTATAAATTGATGTTTTGAGGACTGAATTGGTACATTGTTTGCTTGGTTGGAGGGGTACATGATTTTTCCCAAATTGGATGAATTTTGACTTGGAATTGGCATTAACCTCAACCCACTTTATAATCTTGTTTTGAATATGGACAAATAACATGGATTAAAACTTATTTTTGAACTTAATGAATTGCATTAATGGATAAATGGATATTAAAATGGATTTAGATGGCCTTGGTGGCCATTGTTTGGATTTAAATGGAACTTGGGAGTCAATGTGGTTATGTGGATTGGTTTGGCATGTTTATTTTATCTTGGAAGCATATTGGTCTTGCAATACTAAGTGGTAAATGCCTTTATGAATGACTCTAGGTTTAATAGAATGGTTTAATTGAAAATTGTTTTAATTTTGGCATAAAGGGGGTTGTTTATCTCACTGTGAAGGTGTAAGTCCTGGGGGACTAACACTGAAAACTACGTTTACTAGTGTTAAGGGTATATATGACCGTGTGCTTAATACATACTTGATATATATATGTGTGTGGGTATATATTGGGATGGCTATTGCCCATGGTGGCTTTAGTTTTCCCTCGGCTCTAGCGGCTAACACGCACTGGAACCCTTTTTATATACTATAGATATATAGAACTTTCGATGCTTAAAACAAGGAAAAGATTCAATTTTCTGAGGTTATTTTGTTCGATATGTTTCTTTTGGGTATGTTTTGCAAGAAATCATGTTTTTGATGGTGAAAAAAGTGTTTTTGGATACCTTCTGGAGCTATTATGGATATTCGGAATGTTTTCTAGCTTGTTCGTGATAAAAGAATGTTTGGGAATTGAAGTAGAGCTGAAAAGATGACTCCCGACACTTACCAAGACATGTGGGCATATGTAGGACCTACGGACCGCTTGTAGGCAAAGAAAGTACACAAAGTTCAAAATCCTGAGAGTTGAACTTGCAGGATTTTTTAATCTCGATACCTGCAATTTGTACCTGCACCTAGTGTTAGGACTGTATGTTCTACCTGTGTCTAGTGCCGAAATGCGGGTATAGACCACATGCGACCACCGACCTAGTTTTCTCCAATTTCATTGGGGCTTAGGTTTTATGGTTTCCTAATGTACTATAAATATCTTTTATGTACTTTTTAGTAGAAGTTACGCACTTTTGATATTCACAAACATATTTTGAATCCGAGATTTGATTTTGATTTTGGGATTTTCTTGTATTGACTTTGGTTCATTAGCTCAGTTACGGTTGTGGGTTTTATTACTTCTTATTAGTGCTATTTCATCTAAACTTTTGAATATGAATGTTTTTTATTTCTTCACAAGCATGAACAACTAAAACCCATAGCAAGGGTTGTGGAAATCTTGGTGGATTGACGAAGTAGGGGAAGTGATTTTGTTGTTTTGAATAGATACTCAAGCATACATAGCTTTATCTTTGTTATGATAGTTTTCTTAATGGGTGCACACATTAGGATCCCTACTAGATATTATTTCTTACTCCAAAAGAGGATTAATGACTAGGAAAATATAAAGACAATAGTAATTTAGAGTTTAATTCTCGATCCACACTTCTAGGTTCTATCTTAGTATGATAGTTAGGTTTATTCTAATAACTAGAGACTCAAAAGGTAATAGTTAACTGGGATCAAGATAAGGGTTAGTAAGGTAACATCTTGAGACTTAAAAGGTCAAGGGTGAAATCCTTATGCTCGTCCAAAAGACTACAAAAGGTACATAACTTATTGGTTCTGCATGCAAAGTATTGGGATGGTTCAACAAAGCACGATACGCCTACGAATTTGAGATCCAAGGGGAATACAATCATAGTGTTCACCAACAGTGATTATAACCAAATTCAATACAGTTACTTGCTCGAGATTCCTATACAAAAACCCCCCATTTACTTTCTTGCTCTGCCTATTGACTACAACTACTGAGATCTACAAAGAATGTGTTCCCTTGAGATTCGATCCCCAAATTTGTTTGGTTACTATATTTTGATAGTGACAGTATCATCATCTAATAGGAGGCATTGTTTGGATGTCTTTAAAATTTTGGCATCGTTACTGGGGAACGTATTGTTAATTTGTTATTTAAAGTTGTTGCAATTTTCAGGGTTTCTTTTTTATTCTTAGTTGGACATATTTTGGTGTATGAATTGCACACAGAGTATAGGCAATCCCTTACTCCTAATGAATTCGAATCCAGAAAGGATCCTACAAACACCTGGTAGTATGTCTGAGTATTAAAGAGATGAACCTCTTGAAAGGGTGTGTTATGCTGTACCTCTCCCTCCTCCTTAACAGTTAATGATATTGTTGATCGTTAGATCGGTGAGATATTATCTCAAGATGAAGTCAATATGAGGGTGATGGAAGAAGCTTAGAAAGTAGCTAAGGAGGCAGAGCTAGCTATGCAAACACAAGCAGCAGACCGCTGAACAGCACTCGGTGGAAACTAAAATACAGCTAGAGGTTCCCTTATTCAAGTAATCCCAACATATCAGTATGTGCAGGCATATATTTATAATGATGAATACTTGAGATATGTTGAGCCGACAGAAACTGGAGCCATAGTTCCTCCTATTTTGCCACCAGGTATCAAATTCGATATCACGAGCCCAATGATCTAACTTTTAAATCTGAAGGGTGTGTTTGTAGTTCTACCTACAGATAATGCAAACTTGCACCTTCCTAATTTTATAGAGATCTGCAATCCGTATACAAATCCAGGGGTGAATTAGAAAGCACATAGACTGAGGCTAGTCCGCTCCTCACTTATAGGAGAAGCATCTTTATGGTTAAGGGAACTTTAAAAAAGCTCTATCATTATGTGGAATGAGTTGCACAAGAAATTCTTGAACCGGTTCTTTCCTCTATCAAAGATATTGTTGCTCAAGGATGATATTTATAACTTCAGCTAACTACAGTCAAAGTCTATGTACGAGGCATGGTTCAGGTTCAAGAAGAAGCTGAGTATGGTTTCCAGCCATCGATTGTGAGAGATGAGCTTACTAGATATTTTCTAATAGCCCTGACCATCCGCTTCGGAGCCATGGAAGACACTGTATCTTGAGGAGATTTTATGAGACTATGCTGGGAGGCAGCTTCGGAGATGTTAGATTAGATCGTACTTACTAATCAAGGGTGGCAAACTCAGAAGATTGAGAGAGAATCTGGCACTTATGGTATTGGTGTCTCCTGTGACTAGAAAGAAGCTAATGACACAGTAGAGCAAGAAATTGTGTTGCTAATAATTGACCTTGAGATACTTAATAAGCAATTTGTAGAAGCAACTTTCACAAAGGTAAACACAATAGAAGCACAAAGGTCAACTTCCAAAGCATATAGTTGGAATTATAAGAGGAAGCAGATTATCTAGATTATTCGATGATGAGTTTACAAGACCAAGGGCAAGGTAAGCAAGGTTGTAACTATTATGACAGATATTGATACCGTAGTAGAGAGGGATATGGTAATTGGAGGAAGAAGGATGTCTATAAAGAGAAGAGAGATAGATAAATTCCACCTGGCCAACAAGATTCAAAATCCAAAATGAAAGAGATGCTGACTAAGATGGTGAAGGGTTACGAAAATCAAGAGATCATCCTTAAGTAGATTAAGGTCGACATTTCGGGATTGATCCAGAAGGTCGAGTAACATGCCACTACTATCAAGTAGTTAGAGCACCAGTTTAGGCAGATATGAGCAACTCTGAACCAGAGGTAGCCAGGTACCCTTCCAAGCAATATGATGCAAAATCCTAAAAATGATGGTCATGTACTTGATATTACCATGAGGATTGGTATCACTACTATGGATCCCCCATGACCTTCTGTAGAAGTTATTGATGATGAGACACTTGTTGTTGAGTCTGAGAAGGTAATAGGTGATAATGGTAAAGCTGCTAAAGGTAAATGTATGGTCACTGAGCTAGAAATAAAACAAATTCTGAAACCGCCCCCATATTATCCTTAGTTATTGAGGCAAGAGAAAGAGGAAGGTAAGTTCAAGCAATCCATTAAGATACTGAAAGAGTTGATCTTGAAAATACCACTTCTAGAGGTATTAGAGTAGATGCCTAGATATGATAGGTTCATGAAATAGTTGGTCACAAGGAATAAATAGGTGACATTTGAGGATGTTGAGTGTATGCACCACTCTAGTGCAGTCACAACTAGGTCTTTGGCATAGAAAAAAGGTGATCTTGGTGCATTCACTATACAATGTACTATTGGGTCATCGCAATTTTCCAAAGCCTTGTGTAATTCAGAAGCCAACATTAATTTGATGAAGCTGGCCTTATTCAAACAATTAGTCTTAAACCCTTTGAAATTTACTTCTATGCGGTTATGGATGGCTGACCACACAGTGAAGAATCCTATGGGAATCTATTTTGATGTTATCATGAGGGTGGATAACTTTATGTTTCTGGCGGACTTTTTCATCCTGGACTTTGAGGTTAAGATCAAGATGCCTATTATATTGGGAAGACTATTTATGGCCACAGGTAGAGATATGGTTTACATGGAGAAAGGTTATCTGAAATTCAGATTCAATGGTGAGGAGGCTAACTTTAACATCTGAAAGTCAATAAAGCAACCAACTGATATGAGTGTAGTGTCAGTGATTGACTGTATTGATGACCGTGGAGGATATTCTTATTGGTATCTTGATGAATTCTGAGTAGTCAAGATACATGCATCGTGTCGCGATGTTAAATGAAGCACTGTACGGGAGGCAATCCATGGTCTTGTTGTTTTTTTGTTAGTAACCAACATAGCTACATCGTGCCATGACGCTTAATCAAGCGCTGAGTGGGAGGCAACCCACTAATTTTAGTGTTCACATTTTTTTGTTTTTTTGTTTGTAGGTTTTTAGCTCATGGACTTACAAAGAATAGGTCAAAAATGGATATATTCATCGATTTCCAGGTAAGTGGGTTGTGTGATCAAACCATTATTGTCACAAGTCCCACACGATAAGTTGAGTAATAAGCTGAAAAGTTAAAATTTTGAGGATGAACAAAATGTGTAAGGTTGTGGACATTGGCATATAATTTTGCTTTTGGGACCACAAACTTAGGTTACGGGACCATAAGTAACTAGAAAAAAATTAAAATTCCAAATTTGGACTACAGAAAAGCAGGCAAAAACTTTTGGCCTGACACATGTGCCCAGCACCTGTTGGCCGTAGGTGGCACCTACGTCCATATAGTCTGACTGCTGGTGTAGACTGCAGGTAGCTTCCATAGGTTGTCTAATTGTGGGTCCAGTTTTTAATTTAAATTTTGGGCCCAATAATAATTATATTTGACCTAAAACAGCCCCCTACCTTAATAAAAACAACTTTAACCTCATTCTAACTCATTCTAAACCTCAAAACTTCACTTTTTTCTTTGAATTCAAACTTCCCTCTTAAAACACCAAATAACCCCGCACTTAATTAAAGGCTAAATTGTCACTTGTTTGAGATACCAACTATTCTAACATGCAAAAAACATGTTCCAACTTTGGTTTGCTTTAATTCTTTATTATTCTCTTCAGGTTTTTCACACAAAAGGTAAATTTATCAGCTCCTATTGGTTATGTATTGATCTATCTAATGTTTAAACAAGTTGATATGTGTATTCCATTTCAAAACATATAGAAACTATCATGCCTGTATACAGTAACCTTGAAGTAACCTAAATACATAATGCTGGTTTTGTTTCGAAGAAAAATCTAATGTTAGGTAAAGTTGAACTTGAATGAATAAAAGTAATACCGATAGTTGAGCATGTTTTTTACTTTGAAATATGCAATTTATAATAAGTGTGTGTAAATTGGACTTTTTGGAATTTCAAATAGGTTGAAGAGGTGTGAAAATTGAGGAAAAATTTGAACTTTTTGAATTTTGAGTTTATCTTCAACATTTGCTATCCCTCATTTTTGTTGGAAAATAACAACTTGTTTTTCAGGTACATATGTCTCCTAAGGCTCTGAAGAAGATGAAGGCTGATACTATAAGGATATGGGCAGAGTGCCTAGAACCTAGCAGTTTAGTGGAGGAGTACCTGAGGCAGAGACATAGAGACGCTGCAGTTGAGGTGATAAGCAAAGTCATGACAGGATAGATTCACCAGGCTGTTAGTCTGCTCCAGCCTAACCAAGGATGAAGTTAGTTAGAATTTCACCACCGCATAGTTCTCCACCTACTGTTGATAATGATGATGAGGAGACAGGGTTTGTCTACTTTATTGGTTGCTGCACAGGACCACAAGTCTTAGGAGGGGTCTTAGGATTCATCTGATAAGGTAGATCAGGAGGATCCATCAGTCGTGCCCTAGTCTAATGAAGGTACTACTAAAAATGTACAAAATATAGATGTACCCTAGTCTGAGGAGGGTATAGAGCAGGCTACGCATGATAATTCAGTATAGAATGGGTAGATTTCTGCTCCCATACATGCTTTAGATGCATCTCCCGGGGAGGGACATCAGAGGTAATGTGTGCCTGGGATACAGGAGACATTTACTATTGGCAATCCTATATAAGAGGTAAGGTGCATTCATGAGGAGCAGCGAATTGACCTATTGGGGAGAGTACTATAACTATGGACAACATTTGATAGATATCATCTAGATTTGATAACTAGGCCACTTGGTTCTTATATCCTGACTATGGTATGGGAATTTATGTATCATACAGAGCTACTGTGTTCCTTACTATGCACACATATCCCAGCAAGATAAGTTTAACTAGGCAGCCATATCTTGCACACACACTGGTTAAAAAGAACAGAGTTGACATATAGATAGTGACTGTTCAGAGAGTTATCCTTAGCCTAGATTACATTACTCCTACATCTATAGCTGACTGTCACCACAGACTGAGGATCGCACATGATCGATAAATCATACGGGAGGTTGAGCATCATCGAGAGAGGGTGGAGATGGCAGGTGGATAGCCATCTATATTTCAACTCTGGGTGATGTGACCCCATGGATTGAGGGATATGCTGTGATCAATAAGGTCCTATTGAAATTTAAGTCAAAGTTCTGGTGGTTGCTAATTAGATACAGACTGATACCCACTACTTTGGATAATACGTTGATGTAGAAGGGAGTTGCACTGGTTGCTTGTCTGATGGTTGTATATGATATTGCTTTTGTTTCCATCCTCAGGTAAGAGTTACATGACCGAGGCTTTCAGGAGTTAACTAATCTGCTATTCCCTTACATGATTCAGAGGCTATGCGATGATTCTAGTGTACTTGAGATGCCAGGTGTAGACAAGAGAGTAGCCACTATGGTGATGGTGCAAACTAGGACTATGAGTGATCTATCATATCTAGGATCTTCTAGGAGATTAAGATGGCAGAAAGCAGTACCACGGACCCAACAGTTTTTGTAGAGCCTGATGAGGAACATCAAGGTAATGTGGGTGTTAGTATTGATATGGAGAGAAAAGAACAAAGAGAGGATCCAAACTATAGTACACAGGGAAAGGGGATAGCTACTACTATTTCATCCTCAACTTAAACCTCAGAGCCGGTGGGTGTACCTTCAGATCCTACTCACCATCCACTACAAATCCTACTTAAGGTATGATCACTATATCTAGCGAGTTTTTGTAGGATTTAGTGGATAACTAGAGGGCCACCAATTATAGGGTGTAGTTCATTGGGACTGAGAGGACTACCCTCTACGAGCAGATGAAATTAGGGGTTAAGAGTAGATTTGAGCAGACATAGGCCTGATGGTAGGCCACACTGAGTATTGTACTGTCTAAGCTACGTATCAACTTTTAAACACAGCTCAATGAGTTTGATAGATGGGTTGTATCCTAATATACAAATACAACTGCACCATATCTAGCCCAGATGAGGGCAGATTTTGATGTATTATGAGTAGAGGTACGCTTATTCATTGAGAGTTATATGGTAGCCACTCTATTTGTTATACCTAGGTGGGCCAGATATTACCTCCGTCTGTACCAAGACATTTTGATTTCTTCATGGAGGGTGATGAATAGGTCCTACCAGTTGGGCCAAGGGAGATCTCATAGACGTCTTGCAGGACCTTAATTTACCATATGACCAGGTTTTTAAAAAGGTCAGGCATGATTTGATGGAGTTTGTATTCTTCGATAGGAACATGTGTACATCTATAGCAGCGGGTGCCTCATCTAGAAATCCATTACCACCACCACCGCCTCCACCAACTAATGTGAATCCATTTGGGGATGCTCTTAATTTGGGCACCAAGTGTATCCCAGGTATGTTCCACTTACCTCTATTTTGCTTTGTTTAGTGCATTGAGGATAAAACACATTTTTTCATTAGGGGTGGGCATACCTTACCGCTGTGAATTTTTGTTGTCATGCTTCTTTTCCCATCATCTATGGTATGGTTATAGAACCAACATGTCTAGAATAATTTTGTGTTGTATTGTGTTTTTCTTTGTACTATTTTATTTATGTGTAATTAGGAGCTTGTAAGTATTTAGGACAGTAGTCATATTTTGACTAATTTTTTATGCCCCTCCAAAATTTTCTTTTTTAGAACTATGTGAAAGTTTATATGTGTGAAGTTTATGGATCTTGTTATGGCATTCGGATTACAGACATGATAATCACTTGTTAACAATTGCATGAACTGGATTGGTAGTAGTTGGTAATATTGACTCTGTACTATGTATGTGTGATATATTACCTAGTTCACTTTGTGTGTAAAATTCAAAACTTATCGGTTAGTCTTGCCTACATTGAGGGATAGTCTCTTAGGAATGGATCATCAGCCATTTTTAATTTTAGTCCACCTTTAGCCTAAATGACCTTCCATGTGTAAATTATATCCCTTGATCTTTATTTTGATCCTTATAGCTTATTTTTCTTGTTTCACCATTCACCTTCCCATTTATAGTACAATGAGCCTATTTTGGCCTTGGTCCTCCTTGGAATCATGCACCATGACTCAAGTAAAATGCCTACGTCGAGGGTGGATATCATAGGTATGCATAGTCTAAAATAGGTATGAAGGAAGGTAAAATAAGAGAAAAAAGTTAGTAGGGTGTAACGCCCTGAGATCCCATCTCATGACGTCACATGGTGCTTATGGACCCGAAGGACCACAAGCTAACCCTTTACTGATATTTGTACCTATACACTGCATAATTTCTAAAATAAATGCAGAAACAAGACATAATGTTCAACACATCTATATATACTCAATCTGAAAACTGAATACTAATACATCAACATCCGTATGAAAAGCCTCTAAATTGTCTGAACTATGGAGTTGATGGGACATGTCCCCAAATAACTCCGTCAACTGAAAGTATAACCAAAATCTAATGAAATAATAGTAAACTAAGATTCAACCTCGAAGAAAGTGAAATCACTGCTACTGCTTCTAACTGAAACAAAATGCTGAGGAAACTCATAATCCTGTGCCTCTCAAACTATGGTGTCAAATAAAACACCATAGCGCAAACCCGTCAATACAAAATGTACCGAGTATGTAGATAAGTAAGGCTAAATTCAAGGTCTCATGCATGCACCATGTGTAAACTGAATAATCATAAAAACGTTGCACGAGAACACATACATGAATACACAGGTCATAATCAAAATCATCACAACTCAAGAGACTAAAACTCAGATACCACTTTCCTGCAAACTAAACTAACTATTGACACTAAGCTACTGAATCACAGACTCATCTGATATTGATAACTAGGAAATATGGATGCACTTTCATCAAGGAGTAAGTTCTAAAATCACTGAATATACTGAGATTACAAGTATCTGAAGCTTTTGAAAAGGATAGCAACCCTATCAACAGGTTGTCTTTGAGTCCGTGGATAACAATACATCTTCATAAATGATTTTGAGATCGGCCTATCTAGTGGCGGATCTTTGAATTAGCAAGTTATCATCCTTAATGGCTTGTATCTAACAGCCTTAAGTTCTGTACATTGAACTGAGCTCTTTCTTGAAGTCTTAGACTAATTCTTAAACTGAGACCGTGGGAAATAGTTACTTAACCGACATGCCTCTACTATCTCTTAGGGGTCCAACTTATATCCCCAATAGGGAGGGTGTTAATACCGTACCACGGGTAAAGACATTATCTTTATATGACCCTCATTTATGAGGTCCTCATACGAGAATGGTGGAGCCCTCAAATAACCGATCAAGCCACCTCATCTACCCTCATCTAGCAAGTATGATGCCTCTTATACACCCTTATCTAATAGGTGTGATGTCTCAACCAATGTTGGCTACATAGTTCTGGAGCACAAGGATCGCATCTAAGGATCACACCCTCCACTAGTTGGTGAGTCCCCATCCTTGACCTCGCTCGGTGCTAGTTTCTACTCCCAACTGAAGACCCTAAACTAAAATCTTAACTTAGCACAACTGAACTGAATCTGATACTGATCATGTTTCTCAATAAATCTGACTGAGTTACGCTAAGATTACTTAGTTCCGTATCTAATAAAAAGCTATCGAATCATAGCATCTGAGAGACCATGCAGAACTTGAATAGATTATTCAAATCGCTTCTGAGAATAAAAATGAATCACTTGAGTACTATTATATCTGAGGTGATTACAGGACGGAGGATAGATTACTAGCGTTACAGAGATTACAGAGATAATGGAGATTATAGAACCTGATTAAGCTTCACACTTGACTGAAGATACATAGTTCTATAGTTAAGTGAGTTCTGAGAATTGCAGCTCGATTGGAATTATTACGAAACTGAGATGGGCTGTAAACAATATCTCTATTGTTGGGTATAAATACCCCCAGGACTCGATAACATAAAAGTAAAACATAATCATTCATGTATTATCGCAATCACTCATGTATTATCTTAATCATACCTTAATCGTCACAATCATTAATGCATCATCACAATTATTAAAGCATCTCTCCAAGTAATTAGAAATCATAACATACTTCCCCCCCCAACCTTAAGGCATTACATCCAACATTTAGGAAACATATAACTCTATTCATCACAACAATCACCAAAGGGTCGCTTTAAGAATCTCGGGATATTAATCATATAATAACGTAGAGGAGACATGCTATTAGATCGTACTCTATTCGACAAGGTTTTACCTCAACTATTTTATACCGATATCGATCTTAATATGTATTGGGATTTCACACCACTTGGGAAACTTCATAATATCATGTCATAACTCACTTGCTAATCACTTGGCATATATTAAAAACTTAGCATATATGAAAGAGCACATAATGGGGAATAATTCATTCACTTGGTCATTTTATCAAACGCTAGGCATGCATAGACTAGCTCACAATTTAGGGCTTCCTATTCAGCATTCTATAATGGTCCATATTCTTCTTCTAAGCTTTTATCAACTTATGGGAGACATACTCTGCTAAATCAACCAATTCTACACCCAAAAGTCATGAACACATCAACAATCGTAACACATAATCGTATCTTAGAAGTCATTAGATCACGTTTTAACTAAAATGCTTAATTTCTAGTCTCTTAGACATTATATCGAACACCTCACATGCACAACTTAGGAATAAGTATAATAACCCAACTAATCATCATGAAAAACCAAATTTACATATTTTCACTCATATATTATCATACATTCATACAAGCCACATAAGTATCACATCTTGGAGGTCATTCAACATCAACAACAAGCACATAATCCATTTACCACACAAATACCACGTACTAAGGCCAAGGCTTGATAATCTTGTAGAAAAATATGAACTAAAACTCAATCATAGCAAGAACATCAATTTCAACTCACAAGAATCATTAAAATCATAAACGTAAATCTTGGAGATTTAGAAAAAAGTATTTGAGCTTATTGGATGAAAGGGACCCAAAAATCAACATCTACATACCTTGTGGAAACTCTTTCTTGAAATCCTTCGGAAGAATTCTTGATTTTTGCTCATGATTCTCTCTAAATATTTGGTGGAAGAAGAGAAAATTTTTTATTTTGGAAATACTAGTTTTTGGCTGAAAAAAAAAGAAAAGAAATAAGGCCTTCAACCCTTAAGTGGTTATTTATAGAGGTTGGGGAAAGAGTGAAAAATACCAAAATGCCCTTTAAAGAAAAAGAGTTGAAAACTGTTAATCGGGGTCTGTGACGGTCGATCTGATGGTCTGTTAGAGGGACTGACGGTCCGTCATAGGGACTGATGGTCCACCAGGTCATCCATCACTCGAGTGTCAAATCTAGGTCATTCTTCCTCGTCTTGATGGTCGAAGTGATGGTCCATCAGGAATTTGATGGTCCACCGGATCATCCGTCACTCGGGGGTCAGGAATGGGCCATTCTATTTCGACCTGACGGACCCCTTGACAGTCCGTCAACTTATTGACAGTCCCCCATTTTTGCGCTCACATGATGACCAAAAGGAGGGGTCACTACCTTGGCTTGATGGGACACTTGATTGTCTACTTAGGAATTGGCGGTCCACCAGGTCGACCATCAAAACTGGGCGATTTCGATATTGTTTTACTCCCTCATCCGGTGTTGGATTTTGATAAAATTGGTATCGATGGAAAGCTTATTCAATGCTATGCATGACAAAATTTGAAATTATAGAAATACAACACGATTGAAAGTGTTTCATTCTTGGAAATATATTTCTGAAATTTTTTGACTTGGATTTTCGTTTTTTCCAAAAATACTCTAAGGCTCAGACTAGGAGAGAACTTTGCGGGGTATTTTATTATCTCCCCGTTGGGAACATTCATGCTCAAATGTCTCTTTGATACACTGAGAATACGGATCAACAGAACTTACTCAAGACATATAAATATCTCAAGGCGTGACTACGCAACTGGAACGACTGACATAAGGAGTTCTCACACTTGGCATGCATATCTGACGCAAGGAATAGTCGACTGAATCTATTGATAGCTGAATTCTCGTAAAACATATGCTTAATATGATCCATGGTCTCATAACTGTAATGACCTCATGAATACACGACTGAAAACACGCTGACTAGATGAACTCTTTCTACTAAATGTGCATATCTAATGCATGAATGTCCAACTAAGCTGACTTCTGAAAGCACAACTTTACAATGCCATAATGACTAATGCAAAATTAATAAAGGAAATCTAATAATACATCGGCATAAATCTATTGGCAAGCAACATCAGGATACATGGGGTATCTCACTCTTGGGACTCTATGTCCCTCTAAACATACTTCACTGAAATACTGGAGCGGTGTGGGAGGCGCCTACGACTGGGTCATAATTGACCGACTGAGACCTGAAACTCGGGTATGACTCATGATAGCATATAAGCTCAAAATGAAAGCAAAAGATCTAATAATGCATATTATAACAACGAAGGTCTCATAACTTACCCTAATCTATTTCAGGGGATCTTTCCCAATCAAGGAGAGCCTAAAGGATGACCACGCTGACTTCGGGGACCTGGCTTAGGACAGTCTCAAACTTTGTGACCGGTCTCACAACATCCAAAGCAAACATCACTACTGGCTCTACATACACCCTGATGATACTTACCAGATTCTTCACATAACAGGTAATTACAAACACCACTAGTACTACTCCGGGCTTTGGAGCTTGGCGCTCCCTCAACTCTAACACCCCCAAACATAGGTGTGAGTACACTAGCTGAAGACGGAGCTGGCATTAAAAATCTCTGACCATACTAAGAACTACTACCATTTTGATACCCTGACTGCGAGAGACCACGACTACCTATCTTGGCTCTCTTACTCCCTCTCTCTCTTTTATTCATCTTATCTGCCTCAATCTATTATGCATGAATCATTAGCCTAGTAAGGTTCATATCTCTATTGAGCATGGCAGCTCTACACTCTTTCAACACATAACTTGATACACCAGGAAAAAACTTACTCATACTCGCTTTAGGGTCAGTTACTAAGTCAGGAGCATACTTAGCTAATTGGTTGAATTTAAGACAACACTCTTTCACGGTCATGAAACCTTGCCTTAGGTTCATGAACTCCTCTACCTTAGCCTCTCTCATCTCTACAGGGAAAAATCTATCTAGAAAGGCACTCTGAAACTCTGACCAAGTCACAGGAGCTGCATTTTCCCCTCTACTCTTCTTCCACATCACTACCCAATCATGAGCAATATCTTTCAATCTATAAAATGCTAACTCAACACTCTCCTCCTCTGACCTATGTATAATCTTGGTGATCTTCTTCACCTTATTAAGAAACAACTTTGGATCCTCACCTACTACTGACCTAAAGAATTAGGGCGGGTTCATTCTCATAAAGATTTTAATTCGGGCTGCGGAAGAATCCCCATCTTGCTGAGGTGGGACTGCAGCCTGACAGTTCCCATGAACATTAGTCACAGCCTGGGTTAGCACCTGGAAAGCTACCCAAAACTCTGCATGTGACACACTCTTATTTTCAGGACCTACTGGCTGAGAGGTTGGTCATCAACCCTATGGACAAAATCTCTGCAATGAGGCATACTCTGTAAATAAAAAATGCAAATGGATTAGATTGAGGATCAACTTTAGCTCATGCTCACTCACACGATCTGAATACTAAAAGAGGGGAAATTACTATTAGGTAAATCCAGTAGCCTCTTGTACATAAATTTGGCCTGCTACACACCCATGCACAAGACTCTACTAGATGCGGCTTTTCAAACTCCCTAGGACACTATTGAACCTTAGGCTCTGATACAAGGTTTGTAACACCCCGAGATCCCATCTCGTGACGTCACACAGTGCTTATGGACCCAAAGGACCACAAGCTAACCCTTCACTGATATCTGTACCTATACATTGCATAATATATAAAATAAATAAGGATGTTGTCCATAAGGTTCAACACATATATACATACTTAAACTGAAAACCAAATACTAATACATCAACATCCATCTGAGAAGCCTCTAAACTATCTGAACTGTGGATTTTATGTGACATATCCCTAACTAACTCCGTCAACTGACAATATAAACAAAATTTGATGCAATAATAGTAAACTGAGATTCGTCCTCAAAGAAAGCAGACTCACTGCTACTGCTGCTAATAAAAACTGAACTATTGAGAAAACACTAAATCTTGTGCCTTTGAAACTATACTGTCAAATAAAACACCATAGCGCAAATACGTCAGTACAAAATGTACCGAGTATGTAGATGAGGTAAGGCTAAATGCAAAGACTTATACATTCCCCATGTGTAAACTGAATAATCATGAAAACATCACAGAGAACACATACGTAAATGCATAGGTCATAATAACAATCATTACAACTCTAGAGACCTAACTCAGATACCACTTTTCTGTAAACTAAACTTACTATTGACACTGAGCTACTGAATCACAGACCCATCTGATATTGATAACTAGTAAATATAGATGCACTTTCATCAAGGAGTGAGTTCTAAAATCTCTGAACATACTGAGATTACGAGTATCTAAGGCTTCTGAAATGGATAACCACCCTATCATACAGGTTGTATTTGAGTCTGTGGATATTAATACTTCATCATAAATGATTTTGAGATTGGCCTATATAGCGACGGATCTTTGAATTAGCAAGTAATAATACTTAATGTCCTGTATCTAACAGCCTTAAGTTCTGTACACTGTACTGAGCTCTTTCTTGAAGTCTGAGACTAATTCTGAATCTGAAACTGTGGGAAATAGCTACTTAACTGAAATGCCCCTACTATCTAATAGGGGTCCAACCTCTAACCCTGATTGGGAGGGTATCAATACCGTGCCACAGGTAAAGACATTATCTTTATATGACCCTCATCTATCAGCTCTTCATATGAGAATAGTAGAGCACTTATCCAACAGGTCAAGCTACCTCATCTACCCTCATCTAGCAGGTATGATGTGTCTCATCCACCCTCATCTAATAGGTGTGATGTCTCAACCTATGCTATCTACGTAGTTCTGGAGCATAAGGATCGCATTTAAGGATCACACCCTCCACTAGTAGGTGAGTCCCCATCCTTGACCTCGCTCGGTGCTAGTTTATACTGCCAACTGAAGACCCTGCACTGAAATCTTAACTGAGCACAACTGAACTGAATCTGATACTGATCATGTTTCTTAAAAGATTTGACTGAGTTACGCTGAGATTACTTAGTTTCGTATCTGATGAAAAGGTATCGAATCGCAGCATCTGACTGACGATGCAGAACTTGAATAGACTATTCAAATCGCTTCTGAGATTAGAATTGAATCACTTGAATACTATTAGCTCTAAGATGCATACAGGGTGGAGGCTAGATTACTAGCGATATAGAGATTATAGAGATAACTAAGATTACAGAACCTGATTAAGATTTGCACTTGTCTAAAGATACATAGTTCTATAATTCACTAAGTTCTGAGAATCGCAGCTCGTTTGGAATTATCACGAAACTAACACGGGCTCTAGACAACTTCTCTATTGTCGGGTATAAATACCCCTAGGACTCAATAACATAAAAGTAAAACATAATCATTCATGTATTATCGCAATCACTCATGTACTATCTTAATCATACCTTAATCTTCACAATCATTAATGCACCATCAAAATTATTAAAGCATCTCTCCAGGTAATTAGAAATCATAACATACTTCCCCCTTTAAAATCCTTAAGGCATCACATCCAATATTTAGGAAACATATACCTCTATTCATCATCAGAATCACCAAAGGGTCGCTTTGAGCATCTCGAGATATTAATCATATAATAACGTAGAGGAAACATGTTGTTAGATCGTACTCCATTCAACAAGGTTTTACCTCAACTATTTCATACCTAGATCGGTCTTAACATGTATTAGGATTTCACAACACTTGGAAAACTTTGTAGTATCATGTCATAGCTCACTTGCTAATCACTTGGCATATATTAAAAACTTAGCATATATAAAATAGAACATAATGGGGAATAATTCATTCACTTGGTCATTTTATCAAACACTAGCCATGCATAGACTAGCTCACAATTTGAGGCTTCCTATTCAACATTCTATAATGGCCCATGTTCTTCTTCAAAGATTTTATCAAATTATGGGAGACATACTCGGATAAATCAACAAATTATACACCCAAAAGTGATGAACACCAACAATCGTAACACATAATCGTATCTTAGAAGTCGTAGATCATGTTTTAACTAAAATACTTAATTTCTAGTCTCTTAAACATTATATCGAACACCTCATATGCCCAACCTGGTCATAAGTATAATAACCCAACTACTCATTATGAACAACCAAATTTATATTTTTCCACTCATATATTATCATATATTCATACAAACCACATAATTATCCCATCTTGGAGGTCATTCAATATCTAAAACAAGCACATAATCCATTTACCACACAAATACCGCGTACTAAGGCCAAGGCTTGATAATATTGTAGACAAACATGAACTACAACTCAATCATAGCAAGAACATCAATTTCAACTCACAAGAATCGTTAAAAATTCATAAACATAAATCTTGGAGATTTAGAAAAACATACTTGAGCTTCTTGGATGAAAGGGACCCAAGAATCAATATCTACATACCTTGTCGAAATTCTTTCTTGAAAGCGTTCAGAAGAATTCTTGATTTTTGCTCTTGATTCTCTCTAAATATTTGGTGGAAGAAGAGAGAATTTTTTATTTTGAAAATCCTTGTTTTTGGGTGAAAGAAAAGAAAAGAAATAAGGCCTTCAACCCTTAAGTGGGTATTTATAGAGGTTGGGGAAAGAGTGGAAAAGACCAAAATTTCCTTTAAAGAAAAAGGGTTGTAAACTTCTGATCGGGGTCTGTGACGGTCGATCTGATGGTCCGTCAGAGGGACTGATGGTCCACCAGGTTATCCGTCACTCGAATGACAAATATGGATTGTTCTGCCTCATCGTGAGGGTCGATGTAATGGTTCGTCGGGAATCTGATGGTCCACCAGATCATCCGTCCCTAGGGGGTCAAGAATTGGCCATTTTGTTTTGACCTGATTGACCCCTTGACGGTCTGTCAACTTATTGACAGTCCACCACTTTGTCCGTCATATGATGACCAAAAAGAGGGGTAACTGCCTTGGCTTGACAGGACACTTGATAGTCTACCAAGGACTTAGCGGTCCTCCAGGTCGACCGTCAAACCAAGGCAATTCTGATACCATTTAGTAAAACACCCATAACTCCCTCGTCCGATATTGTATTTTGATAAAACTTGTATCGATGGAAAGCTTAGCCAATGCTCTGACAAGATTTGAAATTACAAAAATACAACATGATTCAAAGTGTTTCATACTTGGGAAGATATTTCTAAAAATTTTAAACATGGATTTTTAATTTTTGCAAAAACGATCTAAGGCTCAGACTAGGAGAGAACTTTGTGGGGTATTACATTATCTCCCCCTTAGGAACATTCATCCTCGAATGTTTCTTTAATTGACTGTGAATATGTATCAACAGAACTTACTCAAGACACAGAAATATCTCAAGGCATAACTACGCAACTGGAACGACTGACATACGGAGTTCTCACACTGGGCATGCATATCTGATGTAAGGAATACTCGACTGAATCTACCCATAGCTGAATTCTCATAACACATATGCATAATCCGATGCATGGACTCGTAACTGGAATGACCTCATGAATACACGATTGAACACACGCTGACAAGATGAACTCTTTCTACTAAATGTTCAATCTAATTCATGAATGTCTGGCTAAGATGACTTCTGAAAGCACGACTTGACAATGCAATAATGACAAATGCTAATTTTATAAAGGAAACCTAATCATGCATCGGCATGAATCTATTAGCATGCAACATTAGGATACTATAGGTATCTCCCCCTTGGGACTCTATGTCCCTCTAAACACACTTTACTGAAATATTAAATCGGTGTGCGTAGCGCCTACGACTGGGTCATAATTGACTGACTGAGACTTGAAACTCGGGTATGACTCATGATAGCATATAAGCTCAAAATGAAGGATAAAGATCTAATAATGCATATTATAATGATGAAGGGCTCATAACTTACGAGAATCTATTTTAGGGGATCTTTCCCAATCAAGAAGATCCTGACGAATGACTACGCTAACTTCGGGGACCTGTCTTAGGACAGTCTCGAACTTCGTTACCGATCTTGCCACATCCAAAGCACATATCGCTACCGGATCTACATACACCCTTATGATTCTTACCGTATTCTTCACACAACGGGTAGGTACGAACACCACTAGTACTACTCAGGGCATTGGAGTTTGGCGCTCACTCAACTATGACCCCCCAAACATAGGTGCGAGTACACTAGCTGTGAACACCTTAAAACCCTTATTGGAAGAGACCACGACTACTTGTCTTGGCTCTCTTACTCTCTCTCTCTCTCTCTCTCATTTATCTTATTTTCCTCAATCATTTATGCATGAATCTTTAGCCTAGAAAGTTACATATCTCTATTGATCATGAAAGCTCTAATCTCTTTCAACACATAACTTGATACACCAGACAAAAACTTACTCATACTCTCTCTAGGGTCAGCTACCAAGTTAGGAGCATACTTAGCTAATTGGCTAAACTTAAGACAATACTATTTCACAAACATGGAACCTTGTATTAGGTCCATGAACACCTCTACCATAGACTCTCTCATCTCTACAGGGAAAAATCTATCTAGAAAGTCACTCTAAAACTCTGACCAAGTCAAAGGAGCTACATTCTCCCCTTTACTTTCCTTCCATATCACTAGCCAATCATAAGTAATATCTTTTAAACTATAAATTGCTAACTCAACACTCTCCGCCTCTGACATATACATAATCTAGGTGATCTTCTGCTCCTCCTCAAGAAACAACTATAGATCCTCACCTACTACTGACCCAAAGAATTCAGGCGGGTTTATTCTCATAAAACTTCTAATCCTGGCTGCAGCAGAATTCACATCTTGCTGAGGTGGGATTGAAGCCTGATAGTTCCTATAAACATTAGTCACAACCTGGGCTAACGTCTGCAAAGCTGCCCGAAACTCCATATGTGACACGCTCTCATTTTCAGGATCTACTGGCTGAGGGGGCTGGTCGTCAACCACATGGACAAAATCTCTGCGAGGAGGCATACTCTGTAACTGAAAGAAGCTAGTGGATTAGATTAAAGATCAACTTGAGCTCATGCTCACTCGTAGGATCTGAATACTGAAAGAAGGGAAATTACTCTTAAGTACATCCTGTTGCCTCTTGTACATAAATGTGGCGCACTACACACCCATGCACAAGACTCTACTAGATGTGGATTTTTCAGACTCCCTAGGACACTATTGAACCTTAGGATCTGATAACAAGTTTCTAATGCCCCAAGATCCCATCTCATGATGTCATACGGTGCTTATGGACCCAAAGGACCACAAGCTAACCCTTTACAAATATCTCTACCTGTACACTACATAATATCTGAAATAAATGCGAAAACTGGCCATAAGGTTCAACACATCTATACATACTCAAACTGAAAACTGAATAATAAAACATCAACATCCATCTGAAAAGCCTCTAAACTATCTGAACTATGGAGTTGATGGGACATGTCCCCAACTATCTCCATCAACTAACAATACAAAAAAAATCTGATGCAATAATAGTAAACTGAGATCCGTACTCGAAGAAAGAAGACTCACTGCTACTGCTGCCAATTAAAATTAAACTGCTGAGGAAACTCTGAATCCTATGCCTTTGAAACACCATAGAGCAAATGCGTCAGTACAAAATGTACTGAGTATGTAGACGAGGTAAAAAAATGCAAGGACTCATGCATGCACCCTGTGTAAACTGAATAATCATGAAAACATCACACGAGAACACATACATGAATGCACAGGTCATAATCACAATCATCAGAACTCTAGAGACTGGAACTCAGATACCACTTTTCTGCAAACTAAACTCACTATTGATACTGAGCTACAAAATCACAAACTCATCTGATATTTATAATTGAGAAATATGGATGCACTTTCAGCAAGGAGTGAGTTCTAAAATATCTAAACATACTAACATTACGAGTATTTGAAGCTTCTGAAACAGATAGCAACCCTATCTAACAGGTTGTCTTTGAGTCTGCGGATAACAAGACTTCTTTATAAATGATTTTGAGATCGGCCTATCTACCGGAGGATCTTTGAATTATCAATTAACCACATTTAATTTCCTGTATCTAATAGCTTTAATTTTGGTACACTAAATTGAGCTCTTTCTTGAAGTCTGCGACTGATTCTAAAACTGAGACCATGGGAAGTAGTTACTTAACGGACATGCCCCTACTATCTCTTAGAAGTCCTACCTCTAACCCCAATTAGAAGGGTATCAAAACCGTGCCATGGGTAAAGACATCATCTTTATATGACACTTATCTATCATGTCCTAATACGAGAATGGTGGAGCCCTCATCTAACAAGTTAAGCCACCTCATCTATCCTTATCTAGCAGGTATGATGTCTTTCATCCACCCTTAACTAATAGGTGTGATGTCTTAACCTACGCTGGCTACGTATTTTTGGAGCGTAAGGATCACATCTACTGAACACACCCTCCACTAGTAGGTGAGTCCCCATCCTTGAGCTCGCTTAGTGATAGTTTCTATTCCCAACTGAAGACCTTGAACTATAATCATAACTGAGCACAACTGAACAGAATCTTATACTAATCATGTCTCTCAAAAGATCTAACTGAGATACGCTGAGATTACTTAGTTTTGTATCTGATGGAAAGGTATCGAATCATAGCATCTAACTGACGATGCAGAACTTGAATAGATTATTCAAATCGCTTCTGAGATTAGAATTGAATCACTTAAATACTATTAGATCTAAGCTGATTACAGGATGGAGGCTAGATTACTAGTGATACGGAGATTACAAAGATAACTGAGATTACAGAACCTGATTAAGCCTCGAACTTGTCTGAAGATACATAGTTTTATAGTTCACTGAGTTCTGAGAATCGCAGCTCGATTGGAATTATTACAAAACTGACACGGGCTCTAGACAACATCTTTATTGACAGGTATAAATACACCCAGGACTCGAGAACATAAAAGTAAAACATAATCATTCATGTATTATCGCAATCACTCATGTATAATCTCAATCATACCTTAATCGTCACAATCATTAATGCATTATCATAATTATTAAAGAATCTCTCGAAGTAATTAGAAATAGTA
The DNA here is from genome assembly GCA_030864225.1 of Capsicum baccatum var. pendulum. Classification (NCBI taxonomy): domain Eukaryota; kingdom Viridiplantae; phylum Streptophyta; class Magnoliopsida; order Solanales; family Solanaceae; genus Capsicum; species Capsicum baccatum. The sequence continues at coordinate 283,563,948 of CM061555.1, forward strand.
ACATACTTCCCCCCCCCTTAAAATTCCGAAGGCATCACATCCAATATTTAGGAAACATATACCTCTATTCATCATCACAATCACCAAAGGGTCGCTTTGATCATCTCAAGATATTAATTATATAATAACATAGAGGAAACATGCTATTAGATCGTACTCCATTCAACAATGTTTTATCTCCACTATTTCATACCTATATTGGTCATAACATGTATTGGGATTTCACATCGCTTGGAAAACTTCATACTATCATGTCATAGCTCACTTGATAATCACTCGGCATATATAAAAAACTTAGCATATATTAAAGAGCACATGATGGGAAATAATTCAATCACTTGATCATTTTATCAAACACTAGGCATGCATGGACTAGCTCACAATTTGGGGCTTCCTATTCAACATTCTATAATGGCCCATATTCTTCTTCTAATCTTTTATCAACTTATGGGAGACATACTCCGCTAAATAAACCAATTCTACACCCAAAAGTCATGAACACATCAATAATCGTAACACATAATCATATCTTAGAAGTTATTAGATCACGTTTTAACTAAAATGCTTAATTTTTAGTCTCTTAGACATTTTATCGAACACCTCACATTCACAGGTTGGGCATAAGTATAATTATCCAACTACTCATCATGAACAACTAAATCTACATGTTTCCACTTATATATTATCATACACTCATACAAACCACATAAGTATCCCATCTTGGAGGTCATTCAACATCAACACAAGAACATAATCCATTTACCACACAAATACCACGTAGAAAGGCCAAGGCTTGATAATATTGTAGACAAACATGAACCACAACTCAATCATAGCAAGAACATCAATTTCAACTCACAAGAAAATGGTACTTGAGCTTCTTGGATGAAAGAGACCCAAGAATCAACATCAACATACCTTGGGGAAACTCTTTCTTGAAAGCCTTTGGAAGAATTCTTAATTTTTGCTCCTGATTCTCTTTAAATATTTGGTAGAAGAAGAGAGAATTTTTTTTTTGGAAAACCTAGTTTTTGGGTGATAGAAGAGAAAATAAATAAGGCCTTCAACCCTTAAGTGGGTATTTATAGAGGTTGGGGAAAGAGTGTAAAAGATCAAAATTCCCTTTAAATAAAAAGAGTTGAAAACTACTTATCGAGGTCTATGATGGTCGATCTGATAGTCCGTCAGAAGGACAGACGGTCCACCAGGTAATTCGTCACTCGAGTGCCAAATATGGGTCATTCTGCCTCATCGTGATGGTCGAAGGGATGGTCCTTTAGGAATCTGATGTTCCACTAGATCGTCCGTCATTTGGGGGTTAGGAATAGGCCATTCTGTTTCAACCTGACAGAACCCTTGACAGTCCGTCAACTTATTGACAATCCACCACTTTGGCCATCTCATGATAACCAAAAATAGGGGTCACTTCCTTGGCTTGATGGGAAACTTGACGGTCTACCAAGAATTGGTGGTCCGCCAGGTCGACCATCAAACCTGGGCATTTTCGATACCATTTATTAAAACAGCCATAACTCCCTCGTCTGATGTTGGATTTTGATAAAATTAGTGTCGATTGAAAGATTATTCAATGATATACATGAGAAAATTTGAAATTATTGAAATAAAACATGATTCAAAGTGTTTCATACTTGGGAAGATATTTCTAAAAATTTTAGACTCGGATTTTTATTTTTTCTGAAAATGCTCTTAGGCTCAGACTAGGAGTGAACTTTGTGGGGTATTACATAGGGCTGGTGTGGTGGAAAAATTAAAGAAAAAATAATATAAAAAATTGTGAAAAAAGTGAAAAAGAAAGAAAAAAAAATTACACCCAACCTGAATGTGAAATAAAGAATAAAAAAAGGAGAAATAAGGGTGGAATAAAAAAAATTGGCTGGTAAGTGAGACCCTAAGGTTACTATAGTACCAAGGAGTCTTAGTAATTTGATATGTATATATGTATCATACTAGACCCTAAACCTACATTACAAACCGAGAAAAGTACTATAGTGATCCTAACTTGACTATCTAAATGCTAAGGTAAAGAAAATAATTGAAATCCTATGGTATTTAACATGAATTGATTGGAATTTTTCTTTTCAGTGTGAGTTTCTCTTGACCGTCCCTGAGCTGACATGCATGATTTTATATGAGTGAGTGGGACATCATTGTTGTGAGGGAATATGAGTCATATTGCTAGCTATTTACTTATTTCTTGTAGTATAATTTGTATATATGAGTGGTTGTCTTTTGCTAATGAAATTGCCATAGCTTGATACCATTGTGTCATATTGTTGTGCTTCATGTTCATGCACAATAGTTTTGAAAAATAAGATTGGAGGGGGATGTTGTTTTTTGAGTTAAATTATTGACTGACTGCCTTGAATAGCTTAGTATCTCTTAGTTTAGCATTGTTTTTATTTTTGTTATATTTTGTTACCTGAGGACATACAGACGGTCTAAGTTTAGGGTGTTGATGTGCTATAAGAATATAGCATTTTTGTTACTTAAAATGAGGCAAAGATTTAAGTTTCTGAGGTTATTTTGTTAGTTATGATGCTTTTTAGGTATGTTTTGCAGGAAATCATGTTTTGAATGATATGTTTGTAAAAATGGTAAGAAGTTGTTTTTGCTACTTTTTAGAGCAATTATAGATATTCAGGATATTTTTCATCTTCTTCATGATCAAACCATGTTTGGTAATCAAAGAACAGGTGAAAAAATAACTCCTGACACTTACTAAGACAACATGTGGGCACATGTAGAATCTACAGACCACATGTAGGCAAAGCAAGTACCAAAAGTCAAAAATCTTGAGAGCTCAACTTGCAAGATTTTCTCTCTCGGTACCTGCAGTTTGTACCTGTTCCCAGTGTTAGGACTACGGGTACTACCTACACCCAGTACTAAACTACAAGTACAGACCACATATGTCCACTGACCCAGTTTTCTCCTATTTCATTCAGACTTTTATTTTTGGGTTTTCTCATTTACTATAAATACCCTTTGTGTACTTTTTAGTAAGATCTATGCACTTTTGATATTCACAAATATATTTTGATTCCAAGATCCAATTTTAATTTTGGGATTTTCTTATATTGGCTTTGGTTTATTCATTCAGTTATGGTTGTGGATTTTATTACTTCTTATTATTGTGATTTCATCTATGCATTCAAATATAAATGTTATAGATTTCTTCACAACCATGATCGTCTAAAACCCATAGTTAGGGTTGTGTAAACCTGGAGGATTGACAAAGTCGGGGAAGTTCTTTTGTTGTTTGGAAGTGATACTCATGCATGCATTACTTTATCTTCTTTATGATAGTTTTCTTAAAGGGTGCATACATTAGTACCGTGCCTAGATATTGCTGCTTACTCCATAAGAGGAGTAGTGACTAGGAAAAGATAAAGGCAATAATAATTTGGAGTTTAATTATCGATCCACGCTTCTAGGTTCTATATTAGTGAGATGGTTAATTTTTATCTAATAACTAGAGACTCAAAAGGTAATAGTTAGTTAGGATGAAGATAAGGGTTAGTATGGATACATCCTAAGACTCAAAAGGTAAAGGGTAAAATCCTTCAGTTCATCCAAAAAACTACAGAAGGTACATAACTTATCGATTTTGCATGCAAAGTATCGGGTTAATTCAATAAAGAACAATAATCCTATAGATTTAAGAAGCTAGGAGGAACACAATATTAGTGTTCCCTACACTGATAACAACCAGATTTAATACAGTTACGTGCTAAAGATTACTATGTATAAACCCTAATTTACTTTTCTTATTCTACCCATTGACTACAATTTCTAAGTTCTACAAAGCCATGTGTTCTCCAAGGATTCAACCCTATCCTTTGTTAGGTTATTGTATTATAACAGCAAGCATATCAAAAGAAGGTATTTTTTTGACATTATCGCCTTTCAAAAAAAAGAGCTATACCCATATAGCCCATGGGTGATTTTATGATGTATTAAGCTACACAGTCCAGGTTAATGGTTTTTAAACCCTCATTTTCATAACCCTTACCCTATCCCAACATATTATGTACGTATATATGAATGTGTATAAATGCTTATCCCACTGACCATCCTACAACGCTACATCATTTGATGATATAGGGTCTAAAGAATTTTTCATTGCTCATGTACAGGGCATATGTGTTCAAGAATGTCTATAAAGTTGTAGTGAAGTAGTGAACTTACATCCTTCACAAGGACTTATCATTTTATTATTTCTTTCACTATTGACTCAATAGTTACGGATTATTTTTTGTCATAGTCTAGGGCAAGTCTTAACTTAGATGATATTCTAGTTTTAGAAGCTATTATGGACATATGTGAGAGGGTTATTATTTTGACTATTAGTTTCATTTAAGTTATCTATTCATCTTTTTATTAGTATCTTGATTTAATTCTGCTCTATTGTCAATATTATGCTCTTAAAGTTAGGTTAAGGGGGTGGGCTTAGTCCCATGACGGGATTGAGATGTCACAACTTGGATAAGGTTTAAGTTTTAGGATCCGAGCATCGTTTAGTGTCATTAGGTTTCCTTAAATTCATGTCGAGTATAATAATTTGTATAGGTGTGTAGCGCACTACACTTATACGGAGGAGGCTATAAGGCATTTAGGAATATTTTTTTTTAGTGTTCTATTTTGGGCTATAGAGTCTAGTGTTATGAAACTTCTCTAACTCCTGGCTTTCTTGCAATTTAGATGATGCCTCCACAAAGATCTGATATTTATAGAAACTCTATTGGATACTCTGTTCTACCTAAGGAGAATATGGAGGGAACTCACCCTATTTATAGAGTAAGGACCTAGTCTACAGTTGCTGCTCCTAATTATGTTACTCTATGTGAGGTTCATCCTATCTCAAATGCAGAGTTCCATGAGCCTATTCATATGCTTACCCAAACTATGGCATCTCAGTCTTACCAGTCTGATTATGCTAGTTTTGTTACTTCTTATTCTGAGGTCACTTAGGTAGGCCAGTTTATAAGGTTGAACACCCCAACCTTTACTGTCTCTAAGGTTGAAGAGGATTTATAAGGGTTTATTAATGAGATGGAGAAAATCTTTAGGGTGATTCATGCTACAAATATAAAGGATGTAGTCTTTGTTCTGTACAAGTTAAAGGATGTAGCTTATCAATGGTACGAGGCATGGGAAGCTATAAGGGGTGATAATACTAAAGCGGTTGTATAGGATGACTTTTCAGCGGCCATTCTTGATCACTTTTTTCCTTAGGAGTTAAGGAAAAGTAAGGCTGAAGAGTTTGTGAACTTAAAGCAAGGAAAGATGAGTGTGAAGGAGTATTCTCTACATTTTCAACAGCTGGCTCATTATGCTCCAGAGTTGGTGTCTAACATAGATCTAAGATGATAAAGTTTTCTTTTAGGTTGTCTCATAACTTGGTATTAGAGTGTAAGGAGGTGATGTTGAATAATAATATGGATATCTCTATGTTGGTGGTTTATATACAGTAGGTAAAGAATGAGATAAGAAGAAGACAGAGATATAATAGAGGTATAATAAGTGGTTTAGATATTTAGAGTAGGGTAGGGGTCAGTAGAATAGTGAGAAAGATGGCAGGCAATGGTCTAATAAGAAAAACTGGGCAATTCTTATTTGTATGCTAGTCCTACTTATCTTAAGCCTTTGGGTGATTGTTGTTTTCAAGATTGAAGTTCTTCTAAGGCATAGGGTGCCCAAACTTTGGCTAGTGAAGCTTAGTTAGCCCCACCTTACCCTTCTTATCATTTTAAAAGTAGCTTCACCATAGTTATTGTGAGAAGGGAAGAAATTAGTTCTATAATTATGGTCAGCTTGGTCATATGCAATGAGATTTTCTTTTAGCTAGGTTGCTACTAGGGCTAATAAAGTTTGGTTGCCATATCTTTAGATCCTAAGCCAAAGGGTGTTATTTCTGGTATCGGCACTGGCCGAAATCATCTTTATACACTTGCTACTCGTTAGGTGTTTGATGTATCTTCAGATGTTGTTACTGGTATGCTATAGCTCATCTCTCATAATGTTTATTATTTTCTTAATTTGAGTTCTACCCTATCCTAAGTAACCCCTTATGTTGTTGTGTATTTTAGTTTTTGTCCTAAAAATATTTCTGACACTTTTACTGTGTTTACTCTAGTGGATGATTGTATAGTTTCTAGAAAAATCTGTAGGGATTGTTTTGTGTCCATCTTACATAGGGAGACATTGGTTGATTTGATAGAGTTGAATTTGGTGAACTTTGATGTTATCTTGGGGATGGATTAGCTTCACTTGTACTATGCTTCTCTAGATTATAGGACCTGAAAGGTAAATTTTTAATTTCCTAATAAACTTATGATTGAACGTGAGGGGAGTTCCTTAGTGACCAAAGAGAGGTTTATTTCCTATCATAGAGCTCAGAAATTTATTTCTAAAGGGTATCTATATCATCTAGTTTAGGTTAAAGATTCTGACTTTGAAAGTCCTTCTTTGCAATCTGTCTCTATGGTTAATGAATTTCTTGAAGTGTTTCCCAATAATCTTCCTGGAATTCCCCCCAATAGGGTAATAGATTTTGAGATTGTTCTTTTATCGGGTACTCATTCTATTTCCATTCCTTCTTATAAAATGGCTCTGGCTGAACTAAAGTATCTAAAGGAGTAGTTAAAAGATCTTTTTGATTAAGCGCTCATTCATCCAAGTGTTTCTCCACAGAGTTCTCCTATGCTTTTAGTGTGAAATAAAGATGGGTCTCTTCGGATGTGTATAGACTATCGTAAGTTAAATAAGGTGACAGTGAAGAATACATATCCTCCTCCTAGCATTAATGATCTTTTCAATTAGCTTCAGGGTGCTTGATTTTTTTCTAAGATTTTTCTTTATTTAGGTTATCATCAATCGAAAATTAAGGAGGTTGATATACCTAAGACAGTTTTCTGAATCCGATATGTCTTTTGGGTTGACTAATGCCTTGGCTTCATTCTTGGATCTTTTGAATCAAGTTTTTAGGTAGTTTTTGGAATTGTTTGTGATAGTTTTAACTGATGATATCTTGGTTCACTCTTATGCCAATCACCTCTAAATTATGTTGCAAACTCTTAAGGATAAAAAATTATATGCAAAATTTTCTACGTGTAAGTTTCAGTTAAGTGTTGTGACCTTTCTTAGGCATGTTTTTTCTAGTGAGGGGATCAAAGTGGATCCACATAAATTTAAGGTAGTTAAGAAATAGCCTATACCCAACCAACATTAGGAGCTTCTTGGCTTGGCTGGGTATTATAGGAGGTTTATGAAGAGTTTCTCATCTATTGTTGCTCCGTTGACAAAGTTAACTCAGAAAAAGGTTAAGTTTTTGTGGTCATATCCTAGTGAGGTTAGTTTTAAGAACTTAAAGTATAATCTTACTTCTGCGCCAGTTTTGACCCTTTCCAAGAGTCCTGATAGTTTTGTTGTATTTTATGATGTGTCCCATGTGGGACTGGTTTGAGGTTTGATACACCATAGTAAGGTTATGGATTATTCTTCTAGACAACTTAAGGTTCATGAGAGAAAATATCTGACTCATGACTTATTGGCGGTTGTGGTTTTTTCTTAAAAGATTTGGCGACATTATTTGTATGAAGTGCATATAGATATCTATTCAAATCATAAGAGCTTATAGTATGTGTTTACACAAAAGAAGTTTAATCTCTAGCAGAGGTGGTGGCTTGAATTGATCAAGTATTATGACATGAGTCGTCACTACCATCCAGGTAAAGCTAATGTTGTTGTTGATGGTCTTAGCAGGTTGTCTATAGGAAGCTTATCTCATGTTGATAAAGAGAAAAGAGGGTTGGTGAAAGATATTCACAAATTAGCTCACTTGGGAGTTCATCTTTTGAAATCTGAGGATAGAGGAGTGATTTTTCACAAAGTGGTCAAATCATCTTTTGGTGTTGAGGTGAAGAAGAAGCAGACTTTAGACCCTATACTTAATCAGATTAAGGATGATATAGGTCAGCAAAAGGCTATGGCCTATATGATTATGAGTGATGGCATCTTGAGGTATCAAGGTAGGTTGTCTTTTCCATATATTGATAAGTTGTGGCAAAGGATCTTGATTGAGTCTCATGATTCTAGGTATACCGTTAATCCGGTTTTAATAAAGATGTATCACGACTTGAAGGAAATCTACTGGTGGAACAATATAAGAGGGATGTGGCAAATTTTATTGCTAAGTGTAAGGTTTGTCAGGAAGTAAGGGTTGAACACTTGTGTCCTGGTGGCATGTTTCAAGAGATAGATTTTCTCATCTGGAAGTAGGAGATGATTTATATGGATTTCATTATGGGTCTTTTGCGATATCGCAATTATTATGATTCTATTTGGGTTATTATGGATAGAATGACTAAGTCTGCTCATAACATGCCTATAAAGACTAATAACTTAGGAGAGGATAGCGCTAAGTTGTTCATTCAGGAGAGTATGAGGTTTCATGGTGCGTCAGATTTTATTATTTCATACTGAGGTATGCAGTCTTCATATCACTTTTGGCATTTATTTCAAAAAGGTTTGGGTACCCAAGTGAACGTTAGCCCCACTTTTCACCATCAAATAGATAGACAAATAGAGCGAACTATCCAAACTCTAGAGGATGTGCGAAGGGTCTTAGTGATATATTTTAAAGAGATTTGGGTTGATTATTTTCCTCATATTGGGTTTGCTAACAACAACCTTTATCCTGCAAGTATTCAGGTGGCTCCTTCTAAGGCTCTTTATAGTTGGAGGTGTAAGTTTTATTATGTAGTTTGAGGTTAGAGAATCTAGGTTTTTAAGTACTGATTTGGTTCACCAAGCCATAGAGTAGGTAAAGTCAATTGGAGAAAGACTTAAGACAACTTAGAGTCGGCAAAAGTCTAATACGGATGTGAGGCAAAGAGATTTGTACTGTGAAGTAAATAACTGGGTGTTTTTGAAGGTGTCTCCTCTGAGTAGAGTTATTAGGTTTAGGAAGAAGTGGAATCTCAGTCCATGTTATGTTGGGCCATATTAATTTGTTAGGAAAATTAGGAATGTTGCTTCTGAGTTAGAATTGCCCGCAAGTTTAGCTTCCATTCATCCTGTTTTTCATGTGTCCATGCTAAAAAAATATGTGGGTGATCCTTCCTTGATAGTTCCTATTGAGGATGTTAGTCGTGTAGATTCTTTATCTTATGAGGAAGTCCCAGTTAAAATATTGGATAAGGAAGTTCATAGATTGAAGACGAAGGATGTAGTTCTGGTGAAGGTCCTTTGGAGAAATCAAGAGGTATAAGAAGCTACAAGGGAATCTAAGGAAGATATGAAGGCAAAGTACCCATTCTTATTCCCTGTGCCGAATGAAAGTGCCCAAGGTATGAGTTTCGTCTTCCTCTTACACCTTTAAAGTTTGGCATTTGATTCTTGTGCATTCTTTTTATTCTCATGCTAAAAGTATCCTAACTTATTATTTGGGAGTGAATGATACTAAGAGGAGGATAATGTAATACCTCATAAAACTTTAATCATTTTATTTTTCACCTTCCTACGTGTATAACATCGAGTTTTGACTTCAATTATTTTTAAGCATGTTAAAAGGGTAATTTGGGTTTATGGGATTTTTTTAAAGGGTTCAAAATCATTTTGGGACCGTAAGGCCGTGAGGGTCTACAAAATTAGCATGCCATGGAGGTTATACTCTATGATATTGGCGTGGTACGGAGGCTACCCTCAGCGATAATGTTGGGCCACTTTAATTGGTTAATTTTGTTATGTTTTTGTTTTTCTTCACTTAGGGTGAGGGTTTTTTGGACTTTTCACAACTTATAAACTTAAAAAGGGCCCTTCTCCTTCAGTTTTCAAAGATCAAACTCTACTTTATTCATATTTAATTCTCCACCCAAGAAAGCTCAAGGGTTTTTCAAGAAATCAATACCCCGAGCTCCGAACTTCAAATTTACTTCAGTTTCGTATGTATTCCAGGCATATTTCTCTTCCCTAAACTTTAATTTTTCATTGGGGCATGATTTGAATTGATTTTTATGTGATATAAATTGTGGGTTTTGAAATTGGGTTGAGGTGATTTGGTTGCTACTGATTGAATTACTTGTCCCATATTTTAAATTGATTATTCATATTATAAATTGATGTTTGGGGGGATGAATTGGAATATTGTTTAATTAGTTGGAGTGGGGGACAAGAGTATCCCCAAATTGGATGAATTTGAACATGAAATTGGCATTAACCTCAACTTACTTTATAATGTTTTGAATATGGACAAATTGCATGGATTAACTTGCTTTTGAACTCAATGTATTGCATTAATGGATAAATGGATATAAAAATTCATTTGGATGAACTTGGTGGCCATGGTTTTGATTTAAATGGAACTTGGGAGTCAATGTGGCTATGTGGATTGGTTTGGCTTGTTTTATTTAGCTTGAAAGCATATTAGTATGATTATACCTAGTGGTAAATGCCTTAATGCTTGACTCTCGGGTTAATAGAATTGTTAGTGTACAAATTGTTTTAATATAGGCGTAAAAGGGGTTGCATAACTCACCGTAAAGGTGTAAGTCCCAAGGGGACGAACACTAGAAACCATGTTTGTTTGTGTTGGGGGTCTATATGATCGTGTACTTTATATATATATATATTAGGATGGGTGTTTCCCATGGTGGCTTTAGTTTGCCCTCAGTTCGTGCGGCTAACACGCACTAGGACCCTTTCAGCAGAGAGAGGTAAACCCATATAGCCCATAGGTGATTTTAGTACAAATCAAGCTGCACAGTGTAGGTTTATAGGTTTAAAACTCTCCTTTTTATGACTCTTACCTTATCCCGAAATCTTATATATGTATATATGAATGTGTGCATGTAGTTTGACAGATTTTGGATATTACATTATTTTATCACTTCCCTGAGTTACATATAGTGCTTCTCCCACTGACCGTCCTAGGATGCTACACCATTTCATGATGTACGGTCTGAAGACTTCGCTGTAGCTACTGTGCAGAACTAGGTGGTTGAGAACACCTATAGAGTTCTTTTGAAGTGGTGAGCCTCCATCCTTCGAAAGGCTTTATTATTTTATTATTTCTCATTATTGACTCAATACTTATGGATTCTTTTTTATTATAGTCAGGGGCATGTCCCAACTTAGTTTTTATTATGGTTTTAGAGGCTATTATGGACAGATATGGGATGGTTATTGTTTTGAATCTTAGTTTATTTGAGTTATCTATAAATTTTTCATACTATCTTGATCTCTATTATCATTACTGTGCTCTTGAGGTTTGGTTAAGAGGGTGGTCTCCGGTTCATAGTGGGCTTGAGAAACACGTCACAGCTTGGTCCTAGTTCGGGTCATGACACGACTATGCTAAAGTAAACTATGGGAAAGATGTTGACGAAAGTAAATAGCCAATTAGTCGGGGTGCTCCTTGAAAGACGATAAATCTAGTGTCCTCATACAAAGCATTAGATATGCTCTTGTTCTTTTTTAATGTTCCTAAATGTTTATTTTCTCTCGTTATGATTTTGAAATTTATTAGGCAACCCTCTCACTCTTGGAGGGAAGGATGACCCCATAGGAGAGTCAGTACCAAATGCTATCAATTTGTAATGTGTGGTCCTTTCAGGCCTTCAAATGAAAGACTGATCACCAATTGGGAAGTCCAGTGTGAAGACCTAGATGGACGTGCCAGACGGAAGTCTTTTTTGTTTTGACCATGCTTTGTGTTCCCAAAGGGGTTTTTTCTTGCAAAGTTTTTGACAAGGTAGCAGTAGGGACTTTCAGAGGAAGATTATGAAAAATATTACACAGATTATGTACTTGACTTATTAGTATTGAAGATCAAAATTTATGAGTAAAAAAGATCTTTAGAATATTAACTCCCACCTTTTGAATAAAAGGCAAGATTCTCTAAAATCATTGGCCTAGGGGGAAAAGCCCCAAGTTAAGTACACTATGCCACGAGATCTTAATTATAGATCTTTAAATTTACAAGATAAGATCACACTTTAGAAAATATGGGGAAAATGGCTTAAAGGTAGGATCTCTTAATCCTGATATGGCAGCCCACAGTACCCTCATAATCAAGGGTAAGACAACTCTTTGCATCTTTCCAAAACTAGTAAATAAACACCAAGGAATGGAACAGAAGATGAAAAATGGCTTAAAAATATCAAATACGAGACATGACAACATCTTAAAGTCACCTGTTGAAAGGCCTGAAATTACAAAAACATATGGATAGATCATCTGAGAGCAAGAAATTCTAGGATGTGGCTTACATGCCCTCAGGACAGATTGAACAGGAGACGCCCTCGAATTATTATGAAAATATAAATCATCCCTATTAAATAGTCCAAAGTCAAGAACTAATTGGACGAGAGAAATACTTCTCTCGATGCTATGCTCTAGAGTTTCTTAGAGACGCTCAGGCTTAGTAGTACAATCATTAAAATATATAGGGTTTCCTTCTCATCCAAAAGGTATTTAAATTAGACATCGATTAGAACATGATCTAACTACTCCTCGACCTTATTAATGTTTTCTCAAGGAGCTTTAACAAAACAAGGTAACATCTCTCTTTGATCACAAACTATGATGGCTCCTCACTTACTAATTAGGCCTTAAAGACTACATAAATGGTCCCGACAGAGGGAACACACAAAGTTTATAACCCTATAGGGATGCTCTAAAAAATAATTACTACTGCTTCATGTGGAAACCTCCTCTCGGGAATTATTTTTAATAAATCTTCAGAGTTAAAAATTTTGAATCCGTTAATTAAAAAACAAATATAATACAATTTTCTTGTACACAAATATGTAAAACATATTTCCTACAGAAAAAAGTATGTATATTGATAATGCTTCAAGGCCATACAATAAGGCATTCAAAACATTCCATTGTTTAAACCCAAGAATGGGTTACAAAGGCTATGAATTACAAAATCAAAAGGAGTTTTAGTCTAGGCGTAATACCTAAAGTTGAACTAAAATGGTGCACAGGCTTGGGTGTGAAGATGTTCGTCCACCTTGCATAAGTAGTCATGATTTCTTAGAAACTCTTTGTAATACCCCTCAAGATCACTACTCTTCCATGTATTTTCATCATTTAGTGATTTCCTATAGATGCCCCAAGTCATCTGTGACTTGCTAGAGTTGGCAGTTCAGTTACCTGTCAGTTCATTTAATTTTTAGAGTCACTTTCCTGTTTTGAACTCTTCATTGGTAAGAATTGGCTATTGGGCAAAAATATCATCTTAATGACCATGTATGACAATTCTCATATTTTATCAGCTCCAAAACTTAATTTAGGCTAGGGGCTTCCAGACACATTATAGGCTATTAACCAAAAATTGATTAAAATGGCCCTTAGGCATAGGGCCCACTTTCCATCAAACCGACCTAAGATGGAAGTTTTGACTGCAGCATTGTGTCTAGAATGTCTAATTGGTAGGGTATCATACTTCATTTATGTTCATAGGATTCCAATGAATCTTGAGGGGCCGGTGCGGAATTTTCCAAGTCCACAGCAGGTGTAATACTCAGCTAGTGCATTGCTAAAGCAACACTTCGATTGATTAGCGAAGGCTGCTTAAGCGGCCAGCTAGTCACTTAAGAGACCATACTTTCCATCTTATAGGCTACTAATGTAGAGCCCATTATGTTAAAGGGAAGTTTTCTTAAGCGGAGTGTACAAACTTGACGGGTAGCACTTTAGCGATACTTGACTGCTTTAGTGGCGACTTCTTAAGCGGTATATTGTTCTCTTAAACGAAAACTGAGATGCATTAAATCTCCCACTAACTTAATTTTCTCCATATTTTTTTGAAAGTTTAAGATCTTAGATTCCTAGAGAGTGTCAAAAATTGGGGGAGCATTATTTAGAAGATGTTGGGGTGATCGTGAATTTCTTAATTCTTTATCAAAATCTTGGTAATTTTCCATCAATTTCATGGTTAATTTCTTAATTTATTCCCAAAATCTCTAGAATATGGTTTGGTTTATTTTAGCATCATTTGAGCTTGAAATTACCCACTCATGAAGGTAAATGTTCCTTGAGCATAGATGGACGCATTGGCGATTTCGAAATTGCGGTTTCACAAGTGGGCTCCACATAGGATTTTTATGTGATTTTGGACCCAGAACATACAAATGCAATATGGTTATCAATGTTCTCATATTTATAAGTAGATTATCATTTTGATAGAGTGGCATAAAGTGGAAGCTTCTCAAAAAGGGAAATTATTGGGTTGGAATTTAGGACTTTCTTCGACGTCCTGGTAGGCTAGGTTTAATGTTCTTGTATATTGAGCTAAATTGAAGTATAATTATGATAATATGCTAGGTATGGGTTGGAATTTAGGACTTGGAGCTACATTTAGCGTGAATTGGATTACTTAGTGCATTAAGAAATCATAAATTAGGAATATTTGACTTATTTTCTCATTCTTTAGGTAGAAGTGCTATCTTAGGACTAAAATGTGGCTTATTTAAAATCTATTAGTGAAAATTAGACACCTTATACTAGTTCGGGTATAATTTCCCTTAGAATGGATTTTGGGGATTAGAAGTTGGCCCTTCCACCCCACCATAGACCAAGATTATTACAAGCTCCTTGTAAATTTATAGGTGTACGAGACTATCTAAATATATCTATTTAGGGCTTGAGGAGGTTCTATTCATGATGGTTTATGCTAGAGTTTGATTGTTTACAATTCTAAGACCAGTTTAATGTTGACTTTTTTTTCTAGATATGACCTTTGGTTCAAGTCTGAAAATTGAAGATATGAGTTTCGATTCAAGTTTGTCAAGTGATGTTATTAGTTTTGGTTCTAGGTCGGTATTGAGAGGTTATTTATGATGGTTATGGAACTAGTTCAAGTCTGGTGTCTATGGTATGAAAAGATCCAAAGTTATGATTTTGAGGTACAATTATTTTTTATAATTCAAGTTATTAGTTCTCTTTGATTGCACCCTCTGAGCTTATGGGGGCCTGGATTAGGTTATTTACTTAGTTGTACTTTCTGACCTATAAGGGCAAGTCTAGTAGTGGTAGTTATGTTTTTGTTCATTTTATTTTTCCAATTATTTATTTACAGTATTTGGAGCATGGTTCCAGGTTTTCCCTTTTACCTTGACTTAGCTTATTTATCTCACATATTTATTATACTTATATTATAATTTACTCTGTTGGCTAATGATGCCTACTGAGTACCCTTGTTTTTGGTGTGTATACTATAGTCTTGTACTGTTTTGGTGCAGATTTGAGTACTAGTTGCTATCGTTGATGCCATGATTTGTGTTGGTTAGGGTTTAGCGATAAGGTGACCTCTAGAGCCATTGTTGACCTTTTCTACTTTTCTTCTTTTTGCTAGTCTTTCTACTATTGAGACTGGTGTATATATTATTATTATAGTATTGTACTCTTTTGGTTTAGTGGCTCTTGTACTGCCACTACTAGGTTGTTGGATGTTATTTTTATCTTATTCATCTTCCATTATATTATATCTAGTTATTTATTGTTGTAAATCTTTTACTTGTATATTTTTAGTATATATTCAATTTCTACAAAATCAGGTCTTTGCTTATACCTCTTAGCGTCAACTTGGCTTACCTACTAGTTGGATAAAGTAGGTTCCATCATGACTCAAAAATAATATTGTGAAAAATTGGTAACAGATCTAGATTCACAAGTATTGTTGGTACAAGAGCAAAGTTTCTAGTAGAACCCCTTAAATAATAACAATAAAGACCATTTGTTGTCATTGGGAGGTTATAAAACATTCTTAGGAGACCTTCACCTATTTTTTGCATAGAGTCTGGGTTCATTTTTAAAGTTTCTTTGGTTTTACTTTCTTACAAATAGCTATGAAGCGTGCTACTACTATACAAGATAAGGACCCCGAGTCCACAACTAGAGATCCTACTAGAAATTCATAGATTTTCTAGAGATCTAGGGAAACTATGAGATGCATTCTTATCTAGAGAACAGTATATAGGGCCTTCACCAGGCCTATTCTTGCTTCCGTGCTTGAGATTCCTCCTCCCCAGCTAGTGGTAGGCCAAGGACTAGCCTAAGCTCTATTAAGGTTTATTTTCTTGGCATTTCTCAGGGATGTATTAGTTTAGCACTTGGGATTGGTTTTTGGTGCACCATCTAATAGTATAAAATCTGCAGATTATAGTGTTACTAAGGTAGGAGCAGAACCCGTAGTTGTGGCTCCTAGAGTTAAGGTCTCTTCTGCATAAGTAGTTGTTTAGTAGGTTGTTTCTTAGTTTCTTGATAAGTATGTTGCAGAGAAAAATATATTGGGTAGATTCTTGAAATTGACTTTGCCTAGGTTTTCTGTTACACCAGGTGAGGATGCTTGTAAGTTCTTAGTTTCTTACGAGGATAAGATCCATAATTTGGTCCTAGATGAGACTAGTGGTGTGGCTTATACTACTTTTTAGTTGGATTTAGTAGCATGACACTGGTGGAGAGGTCATTTTGATTCTAGGCCAACTATATCTCTTTCTTTGGCATAGGCTTAGTTTTTTAAGGTTTTCTTTGAGAAACATATGTCTCATAGCTGTAGAGATCGTATGAGGGTGTAGTTCTTGATGTTGGAGTAGGGATCCATGACTGTTGTGGTGTATGAGGCTCGAATTCATGAATTGGCTAGGTATGCTACATCTATCTTACTGACCGATTATGAACTAGTTTGGTGCTTTGTTCGAGGATGGAAACTTTCTCTCCACATGGCTACTTAGAGTTTAATTGTTGCTAGTATATCCTTTGCTAACATTTTTAATAATGCTTAGGTTATATACGAGTTGTATTGTATGTCCTAAGGGGCAGCGATAAAAGGCTGCAATATTAAGGCAGTTTTAGTGGGAGCTATAAGGGATCATGGTTCAAAGGTAGCAATTCTTAGGGTAGGTACCCTCTATACAAGTCTTATCTGTATTAGGGTCAGCCTAGTAAGATCATTTGTGTAGCACTTCAGATTACAGATGGAGGATATTTTACCACAGTGATAATCCTAACCATAGTAGTGGTCAACCTCTGAGGGTTTTATCTTCTAGGTACTCTAGCATTGGTGGTTACTCTGAGTTAGCCGAATCTTCTAGTTTTAGTACACGCCTAGGGCATGTTATGGTTATCGTTCCTTTGGTTATCTGTCAGGGGGAATTCCCCAGTCATGGAGCAGTGTTTCCTATATCTCAGAGTGTTCTATCAATTAGTGTAGTATCTCCCCCAACTAGAAGTGGTATGCATGGTCATTGAGATTTTCCCAGGGTTCTCGTAGAGATCCTCAAGCAGGTCGGACAGAAGTTCGGTTAGGAGCTAAACCAGATTACAGGCATGGTTAGTTGTATGTTGTACCTGCTGGACTTGAGGTAGTGTCTTTAGATGCTATTATTATAGCTATGATTTTAGTATGCCATTAATCAACTTTTGCTTTATTTGATCAGGAATCCACTTAATCTTATGTATCTGCTTATTATGCCTCGCAGTTAGAGTTATATTATGATTATTTATCAGTGTTGTTATATGTATCTACTCTCGTAGGTGATTTTTTAGCAGTAGATTAGGTTTATAGATCATGTGTATGACTGAATGAGAGTTTGATATTTAGGTTGATCTTATTAAATTAGACATGGTAGATTTTGATGTGATTTTGGGCATGGACTAGTTATACCCCTATCATGCTGTCTTGGACTATTTTACCAAGATCTTTGCATTAGCCACGCCTAGCATACCTACTGATTGTGTGGTTAGGATTGTTATCTACGAGCCAATAAGAATTATTTCTTATATTTAGGCTAGGAGACTTAAAGGGTCGCGAGTCTTATCTAGATTATATTTTTTATATTAATATGGATAGTCACTCACTTGACTCTATTCCTATATTCTATGACTTTTATGATGTTTTTCCTAACACATTACCTTAGCCATGCTCGACATACCCCTAATAATGTGGTAGGGATCATTAGTTGTGAGCAAATGGGAATTATTTCTTATATTCAGTCTAAGAGACTTATTTTAAGGGGTCGTGAGTCTTATTTAGCCTATATTTGTTAGATTAGTATGGATAGTCCCTCCCATGACTTTGTTTATATAGTCTGTGATATTTCTGATATTTTTCCTACCAATTTAATTGGTCTTCCTACCGAGTATGATATTTAATTTATTATTGATATTGAGTCAGAAACCTTACCTATTTCTATGGACCCTTATCATATGGCTCCTACTGAGCTGAAAAAGCTAAATTCTCAACTTTAAAATCTTTTAGGTAAGGATTTGATTAGATCGAGTCCCTCACCTTAGGGAGCTCCTGTCTTATTGGTGAATAATAAGGATGGTTCCTTATGTATGTGTATTGACTACTAGAATCTTAATAAGGTGACAGTGAGGCATTAAACCCCGTAGTACTAACTTGCTACAAGAGTCGTTAGATAGAGATAGGGTGATTTAGGATAGGTTGAGGAAAGCTCAAAGTAGGAAGAAGCCTTATGCATATCATACACTTTGTACCTTGAGATATGGAGTTGGTGACTGTGTATTCCTCCGAGTATCACCCATTAAGGGTGTGATGAGGTTCGGGAGGAAGAGCACTAAGCTCAGTCCCAGACATATTAAATTTTTTGAGATCCTTCGCATAGTTGGAGAGATAGCATATGAGCTAGACTTGCCCCAAGATTTTGCTATTGTTCATTCAGTTTTCCATGTTTCTATGTTGTAGTGGTATATTCCCAATGAATCTTATGTGCTTTAATGGGACTCGGTGTAGCTAGAGAGGTTGACCTTCGTGGAGAAGCCAGTGTTTATATTAGCCAAGGATGTCAGGCAGTTAAGATCTAGGGATATTCTAGTAGTAAAGTTATAGCAGAGCCACCACCCAATAGATAAGGCTACTTGGGAGATTAAGAGATAGATGCAGGCCCACTATCCTCACCTGTTTGAGCTTCAGGTACATCCTAACCCTTTAATTTCATGATTGAAAGTTCTTTTAGTATTGGATATTGTAATGACCCTTCAGGTCATTTTCTACGTTTCCAAATATTTTTGCCGTTTAGAGCTTTCCTATAGCTTCCCTAAGTCATTTGTTGCTTGTTGGAGCTGACAGTTTAGTTAATTGGTAGTTTATTTGGATTTTAGAGCGTATTCCTTATTTTGAACTCTTCATTGAAAAAAATTAGCTATCAGGCCAAAAACTTTAGCTTAACAAACTTATATGCCAAATCTAGCAGTTTCATCAGATCTAAAACATTAATTTTAGGCTAGAGGGACCTTTGGTTTGGTTCCCAAGACTTCTAGACTCATTTTGGGCTACTAATCAGAAATTAAACAAAACCCTTAGATGTGGGGCCCACTTTTTGTTGAAATAACCTTTGATGGAACTTTTGACTGTGCCATTGAGTCTGAAATGTTAAATTTAATAGTGTAGCATAGTTCGTTCATGTTTATGGGATTTTGGATGAATCTTTATGGGGCGGAAAAGACATAGAATATTCCAAGTCCCCAACTGGTGCACCCCTTAGCTGGTGCATCCTGTAAAGCGGCACTTGGGTTGCTTTAGTGGAAGCCGCTTAAGTGGCCAGCCAGTCGCTTAAGCGACCAGAGTTGCCAGCTAGTGGGCTGCTAAAGCGAAAGCCATTCCTCTTAAGAGAAGGACACTTAGGTGACTGCTGGTCTACTTAAGTGGAGTGTTAAAACTTGGCGGGTACCGCATAGATGGTACTAGACGGCTTAAGTGGTTAAGTGTCTGCTTAAGTGGCACCTATGATCTGAGGTGGATTTAGACGAGAAAACTATTGTTACTAGCTTGAGCTATGTGTTGTTCTAGTTCATCTCAATGGATTTTAGTGTGTATAATGAGTTCATAAGGGTATTATTGTGTCATTATGTGTGGAAAAAATTGTTGATAGTGTTTAAGGTTCAATTGAATCAAGCCAAGAGACAAAACACAAAGTTAAAGGTCAAAAATGGCAAAACTAGTTCTTAGCTTTAGTTACTAGTTCATCATCTTGAATTGCATGTTTTTTTGAGCTATTATTCGTGGTTTTTGATGATATAGGATGTTTGGTGAGTTTATCATCATGATATATGGATGATACACAAGCTGGAAATAAATTGGAAACAACATCACAAGGCTTGGAATGGCTGGACAAAAGCACGGGACAAAACTTGACCGAAAATAGATGTTTTGGAGTCATTGGCGTGCCACAGACCTTGTACACCATGTTATGGTAAGTGTCATGACCTTGGGGGA
Source organism: Capsicum baccatum var. pendulum (assembly GCA_030864225.1). Taxonomy (NCBI): domain Eukaryota; kingdom Viridiplantae; phylum Streptophyta; class Magnoliopsida; order Solanales; family Solanaceae; genus Capsicum; species Capsicum baccatum. The sequence continues at coordinate 283,584,217 of CM061555.1, forward strand.
ATACAAAATTACAAATTTCATTGTGTCACTATGATAAGGATGTGCCACGGACCCTATTCACCACGATAAAGGGTGTGGCACGGACCTAAGTTAAAATCGGCAGCTTGTGTCCTCCTACAAATAGGACACTTAAACATTATGTTACACGCCTTGGAAAACCTTGAAACTTTGATGTAGAATGTATAAAACTTCAATTATGGGTTTTATTCCATTCCTCTTGTTAGTTTATGGATTTTAATATGTATTCTATCTTTACGATTACAGTTATGTCCATGAGCAGCTAAAGACCCTTTTTCGAGGTTAAGGCCAAGTACATGATTACTCTTGTTATGCGTTGATTTGGTTTTGATTATTTATCATATTTGTTTTTTTATCTATGAATTCTATCAGTATATTTAGGATTACCGACCTTAGAATACATCCATTGTCATCTTGTGATCCCGAAAGGAGGAACAAAAGGATAGAACGTAGTGTAAATAGAATAGGATTGTAACCTTCTACAAAAATGAAGTTATAATTTACATTTAGGATAGAAACATACCTACGTGACCTATTTGTTCACTTATGGGAAGAAATATGAATGCATCTAACTTAGTTCTCATATCCCTGCTCAACGATGTAGTTGTGGGTCTAAGTTACATAGGTGATTAGAGGGTTGAAAGACCATGATCATAATATCATCCCTGTGAATCAACAACCAAGGTAAGTAACATAACCAATGAAGTTCAATAGTATAGTATGATTGTTCGCACAGGCTTAACCCTGGGTTTCTCCCCATTGATTGTCCAAGCACTTTATTTTCCTGCATTGTTTATGGTTACGTTTAGTTTTAACTCTAAAATTCGTCTGGTTACTTTTACACGGATTTAATCTTAATAGTGAGATGGAATTGGATATTTGTCAACACAAGTGTCTGTAGGATCGATACTTGTCTTGTAAAAGACCACTTTACTACTTGGTGGCACCAAGTGCACTTGCATGTGCACTTGGGCACAATAAGTTTTTGGCACCGTTGCTAGGGACTTGTAATTTGGCAACTACTTTAGTTTTAGTTTTAATTTTTAGATTTCTTTGGTTCTTTTCACTTGGTATTGGTTTTGAATTTGTGGGCATAGGTTAACAGACTAGCAACTTGTCAAGGGATAGGGAGAAGGTTAAACCTAAGCCCAAACAACACTTACAGCAAAGTATGAGAAAAAAAGTCCTTCTCTACTAAATTCCAAAAATCAATGAAGAACAAGATATTCCTGCTTCTATGGCTGAGAATCCACAAGCCCATAAGATAGTTCGCGAAGTGGCAATCTCACTTGCAACTAATTGGACCTCCACTATTTAAAAACTGGCTCCTAGAGGTAGATTTAAACTGAAACAGAACATGGTGCAGCTCTTGTTTAGTAGTGGATAGCTTACAAGGATTTCATATGAAGATCCACAAGTCCACTTGCAGAACATTTTGGAGATCAGTGACAAATTCCTCCTTATGAGTGTGTTAACTAACTATGTGAGGCTAACACTTTTTCCCTTGTCACTGTTGGGGGGAACCAAAGAAGTGGTTGAACACTGAGCCGACAGGTTCAATCATAATATGAGATGACTTAGCCCAGAAGTTCCTCATCTGCTTCTTTCCAACTGGCAATACTGTGACACTTCATAGTGAGATTTTAAGCTTTAAATAGAGGCTAGATGAGAACCTGTATCATTCTTGGGAGATGTTCAAAGCTTTTCTAAGGGATTGTCCACATCATCAGTAATCCGATGAGGTACTAGCTCACACCTTTATTAAGGCACTTGACCATAACACAAAAAATTGTCTAGATTCAATTGTAGGTGGTCAAGTATTGGAAAAGACATATAATGAGCTATACACCTCGTTGAACCAAATTGCACAAGAAAATCCGTATTGGCATAGTGATGCTTCATGAGGATCGATGAAAAAGGATGCAGGCATGAATGAAGTTTATAGTATTACAACTTTAGTCGCCCAACTATTATCTCTACAGAACTAAAAGATGACACAATTCAGCAAGTTGGGTGTGCAGCAGTCTCAGGTGAATGTAGTGCAACAGACTCTAGCATGGTGTGACGTTTGTGAAAATAGTGGCTACTCTGGAAATATGTGGTGCAAATCCTGAGTTAGTAAATTTTATGGGCAATGCTCAAAGGACAAATTATGGTAATGCCTACAACCAAAAGTGGAAGACTCGGCACCAAATTATTCATGAAACAATAATCAGCAATATTAGTTGCAGCAAAACACACAGGCCAGTAACATAGAGTAAATATTAAAGTAGACCATGTCCACCCAATAATAGATGGTTGCTGAATTCAAAAATCAGCAAGTACTTTAGAAGTAGTTGAAGCATCAGTTGGGGCAATTGTAGCAGGCATAAAATACCAAGCCTTAAGGTGGTTTTCCAAGTGACAATAAACCTTCTAAACAAGTAATAGCAATCACATTGACAGGCCTCCAAAGACAAATAAGGAGGTAGATAAAAAATTGATTTCTCAACCAGTTGCAGACAAAGTGGTTGATTATTTGGGGAAGTTTGAGTACCCAACAACAAAAGTTGCCGAGGAGTTGAGACCACCACCACTATTTCCACAGAGGCTGAGAAAAGTAAATGAGGATACATGCTTCAAAAATTTGTTGACACATTCAAGGAGATTCATAATAACCTTATTTATTTAGATGTTTTGCATGGAATGCCCAAGTATGATAAGAACATGAAAGATATGGTAACTAATAAAATTAAGTTGCAGGATGTTAACACAATAGCACTCACTGAGGAGTATAGCTTTGTGGTGATGTAGAAGATGATCAAAAAATCTTAAGGACCCTAGGAGGTTCACTCTCCCTAATCAGATTGGTAGTAATGAGGGTGTCCAAGCACTGACTGATTTAGGGACAAATATCAATTTGATGCCCCTATAAATGTTCAACACCTTGGGTCTGGGAAGCCGAGACCGTGCTCTATGCTACTTCAAATGGCATACCAGTCTATAGTTTGTCTTTAAGAAAACATTGACTATTGTTTTGGATAAACGTTGGTAAGTATATTATTCCTTCTGACTTTATTGTTTTGGATTATAAGGTAGATTATAGTGTTTTGATTATCATGGGACATCTATTCTTGGCGACGGGAGGAGCATTGATAGATGTGAGAGAGGGCACACTCACAATGAGGTTGGATGATGAAGAAATGGTTTTCAGGGTTTACAAACAATTGAACACACTGCCTTATTATAATCATTTATGCATGATTATAGTGATAGAAATATATGAGTGTGGTATGGTGGATCCCAATCCAATAAAGACCTATTCGGACTTTCTCATTAAGCTTCCCAAGAAACCAATACCTCATCCCAAAGTGATGGAGATTGATAAGCCTAAAAGGGCTTTTGTTGAAAAGTCTATTGACCTTGAGAGCACACATTCAAGAGGTTAGAAACGACTAAGAAGATAGCCTCCAAGCAGGAGAAAGACAATGAAGAAAAAATGATGAGTTGATGTGGGTCGTGCTGCGACACTAAATTAGGAATTTTGTGGGATTTAACCCAAGTTAAGGTAGGTTTTATTTTTAGTATTTTTAGCTTTTACTTCACGTAGTTTTTATTTTGTTTTGTCACAGGTTGATGGGAAGTCTAAGTACCAAATACCTAAGCTAAAGAGCATGGTGAAGACTGAGTGCGAGGACATAAGCTAAAAATCATGGCAAAGATTGTATGTGGGGTCCCCAAACCCTCATTATGAATAAAGATGCTACTAGCTAGGCCTTAAGGACTCAAGAGTATTTCTGTCTCTACTTTTAAGAAGACTTTGGGGACAAAGTAGATTTTTAAGAGTAGGGTGGGGAAATTTCTTTTGTTTCAGGTGAAGTGATGTTATAGAGTCTTGAGTCTTAGTTGTTTTTCTAGTTTTCTTTAGGTGAATTTGAAAATATTACAAAAGATTTTCTCGTTTTACTTTTTAGTTGTTTGGTTAAGTTTGGTAGGTGCACACTGATAATGCTCAATCTACAGCTCTTGTAAGAGTGTAAAGCAGTCGTTGTCAAATATATAACCCAACTGGGTTGGGTATCGATCCCACATGGAATAGCCGGTCAATAAGTAAGCAAAGATTATTAGACTTTTGGTGAAAGTCTCGTAAAAAGGGGGGATTGTAACGTGTAACCAAAATAATAGAGTAAAAACAGAAATTAGCAAAGTAAGAAGAAAGGATGTTTGGTACGATGTTAACCAATAAGAATTTAGAGTTGGGGTTATGTCCACCTTATGAGTTATACGTCTCTATTGGCTATGAGTTATGTGGAATTCAGACATGCATGTACTTATAGAGAATTGAATTCTATGGTAAATCCAAGCGTCTTTCGACCTAACAAGGACTATTTCACTTTAACTCTCTTGAGCTTAAAGCATATCTAGCGGTACTAATTCTCCAAGAGGTTAATCCAGTTACGGCACTAACTTTTTAACAGGAGTTGGTGCCCTATTACCTTGACATTATCTCTTTTCCAGACATATAACTTTTCTTTCGAACAAGTTAATGCTCTATTGGCGTATTCTATGCGTTTGCAACCACAAGAATTTGCATTAAGATGAAGAGAATAATGATATAAGCAGCATACGTGTCGCGAATTCACAAACTCATAGCAATAGATAGTATCTCATACGGCTTCCATAACCCCAACAGAGAAGTTTAGCTACTCATGAGTGCAGTGGAAATCACAATAGACATTATCATTATACCACAATAAAGATCTCACGTGTAGTATGGTGTGGTATGGCTTTAGGCGTGAACTCCCTTTCAAAGTAGAGTTTCTCTTATTGTGAAATTTAAGAATTGAATAGATGAATAGAAGAAAAAGTAGAATTAATGGAAGAATTAGAAGTAGTAGTGAATGATAAAAATCTCTAGCAAAATAGGGTATTTATAACGCCCATATCCTATTCCTACTAAGCTAATGCATTACTTAACCCAATCCTACTAGGTTACTGCATTATTATCCTAATCCTAATAAGTTACTGCTAGTCCCCAAAGTCTTTAGAATTGTTGTTTTTGCCCGAGATAGATTTTTCGTGCGTCACTTTTGCTCCTTGGCGTCCAAGCTTTCCCTTCCTTCTTTCGTGAAGCTTTCTTTGGAGTCAAGTTATCCATAAAATGCTGAAATATGCATCATTTATACCTGAAAACTTGCTAATCACGTTTGTTAGCTCAATTACAGGAAAAAGGACTAAAAGTGCATGAATTATATATTTTGTCCTCAAAACTTAGCTACAATATGGGTAAAATATAGTACTTTAGGCGTGTAAATTCGCCTATCATCAACACCCCACACTTAAAGCTTTGTTCGTCCTCGAACATAATATCATGTCCTTCTAAACATTTACTTAGGGTTTCACAGTAACAACACAAAATAGTCATCAAGACAGGCATAGCAATCATTAACAAAGAGTAGTTTTTTGATCATTACTAGAAACAATTTTAACCTCTAATATAGACTTGTGATGATGGTTAGTTTGTATTCAACGGTTAAGGTACAAAGAATCGTACACAATTACCCAAAACTCATCAACCATATGTGTCTCACAATATATTACCCATAATTACTCACAAGTATAGTATATTTATTGAAACATAGGTATACGAGTATCCTTGCTCTCGCTCTCACAAAGAATTCATATGCTGCAACTGATGACCATAGGCTTTCCCTTAGTGTAATGCTCCACTAAATATCAGAATGCTAAGCTTAGGGTCAAATATGTCTTTTGCTGGTTGTAATGTAGGCTAAGGGACGGGTAGGACTATTTTGGCCAGAAATAGTGACTATGTTCCTAAGAGCTTTAATACATCACATTATGCCATTTATGCTTTCTTTCAACCAATCTTTCTACTTTCTTTTAATCTACCACCCTTTCTCACCTCTTTTTTTTTTCAATTTTGAACAGAATTAACTTTTTATTTTTCTTTCATAACACACCTCTTATGATAGCGATTAATTTTCATAACAAATTCAAGCACCAATACATTCTAAGGCACTATTCTCACCCAATTTCTTCTTATTTTGTCACATTACTTTACAATTTAAAGCACTTAGGAATTTGGATCAAATTATGGTCTTGAAAAAAAATGGATTAGGCTTACATATGAGGTTGTCAAAGAAAAATAGGCTAACAGCTCAAGGGGGGTTATCTAGGATGATGTCTATGGGTAGATAAAATGAAGGTAAACAATCATAGGTTGCCAAAGAAATGCCTAAATTATCTCCTAAACTCACACTCTTTATTTCGCTTTACATACATACCAGGCAAGTTCTAGCATCAGCCACAAACACAGAATATACTATTGCCTTACACACACAAGGCACATGGTCGACTTTATTGGGAGTAGTATAGACTCTTGACCCAACAGATGAAGGAATTGAACCACATAATTATCACATAATGAGTCACTATTAGAGCCTAAACGTCTCAATAGTAATGATTTTATCACAGACTCTTGTCGTAATACCATGCTGCCTATCAGAACAATTTCATGCAAAGTTAAAAAAAATTTAAAAAAAAATTTACTACTAAAAAAAACAAACAAACATAAATGAATGCAAATGCAGATAAAGAAGGTTAGCATGCAAATACCAGCACCCCACACTTAAACGGGACACACTACCCTCAGTGGAAAAAATAAATAAGAAGAACCTAGTTATTCGGACTCCTCCTCTATGTCTGGGGTCATACCCCCTTCGTCGGAATCATCATCAGAGTCATCGCCATCAGAGTTCTCCTCCACGTCGGAGTCTGGCATTCGACGATCATCATCGGTTGGTACATCGTCATCAAGAGGTTCCTCAAAGTACACACCTACTCCACATATTTGCCTTGAATTCTCATTCATTTTTTAGTCATAATCCAGCTGTTGGAGCTCTGCAGCAGTTGGAACACGACCTCCGCTCATCATGGTAAACCGAGTCATGCCATAAAGATGGCGAAAGAAACTCTCATCCCGAGCATGCCTTTCCACAGTGGTAAGATTGACGACATGCGTGGTTTCAGCATCTTTAACCTTTGTGAGGTCAACCTTCTTTGGGTTATGTGGAAGTTTATGATCAACAGGTTCCTCTTCAATGTCCTCCTTCCTCAATATTGCAGTCAACAGATTGCCAAAACTGAAGTGGGACCTCTTGTGTATCCTAGCTTTACGCATTGTAGATCGAATAATTGCCCCAATGTTGATAGGGACATTTGTCATCAATGCGTACACCAAGAACACTCTATCTCGTGTTATCTTTGTGTACTGGGTCCCTGGAATCAAGCAAGAGTTGACTATTCGCAGCCATATTCTAGCCTCCCTATTCAAAGGAGCATATGGGAAGGTGTTGTGCCGACCGGTGTCTTTGTGTCTATTCCATCATGCCATGGATCGTGGTCCGCATAATGTGTATCTAATAGCCCTGTACGGAGGTCTGTTATACAACTCCTTGAATGGTGATGGGTCAACAGATGGCAAACCTAGAAAAGAGTTGAAGAACTCCGCATTTAGTTGCAGAACTTGGCCCCGAATCTTTACTTCAGTCCCTGTAGTTTTCGGAGACCAGTTGGCATAGAATTCTCGTGTTAAATCGAGATTGCACTCTCCCATATCTTGGAAGATGAAATCAATATGTAACGCCATTATCTTGGCCAACATACGAGGTTTTTTCTTTGCTAGGCTCTCCTTGTTTATCAACTCCACATGAACATATTTTTTCTCTTTATTGTTCCTATACCATTCCTTTCCTTCCTCCTTGAGGACCCATTTTATTCCGAACATACGGCAAGGTATTTGCTGCGAGGAGGATTCTCCCTGCTCTTTTCATCCTCTTTTCTTGCCTTTTTGTGAAGTGGTTGCTTTATATTTGCCTTGTTTTGTTTTGGGTGCCATTGTACCTGAGATTAAAACAATAGTCATGTTAGCATCATCTCGGTGGATACAATCAACAAACAAGCAGTAGTGGCACCACCCCACACTTAGTTTGTTGGTACAGACTAGTGAAGTGAAAGTTGGCAATTACTCAGACTTCATCGATATACGTTTTAGGCGCTATATTCCAACAATAAAATTAGTGCATTCATACTTCTTGTGACCTTGGCAATACTTTCATGTTTGATATATCAAGACTTACTACATAGTGATTGAATCAAGGTATAGCATCTAGAAATAATCACAATCTCATATGTTGGTAGTCAACCATAATTCTTGTCTCGATGAACAAGTCATTCCAATATGTAAGATTTCTATTGACAAGATTATGCAATTTGCTTGACCATGTTAATTCCGCAAAAGTATGATAGTTCATCAAAATTAAATTCAAGTTGGAAACGTGGTATGATCATTCTTACGTATTCTTTCACTCACTTAGTTGTATCACAACACATCAACCACATTCAAATCACCAATACTACTTCAAGATTTAGCGATTCATAATATGCGTAGTAGTGTAGTACTTACGGAATATAAATGAAGAACAAAGAAGTACTTACTTGGTTGATGCCTTTGGATGATGTTCTTGCAAAGTTGAAAGAGCAAAAGGAAAATTTTTGAGAGGATTTGGTGACTATAGGCGGCGCTTATGCTAGGTTTGCAATGTGTTTTTGGTCAAATACTAAGTCTCTTATTTATAGGAGAGGCTTGGGTCGGGTTTTGACCCATTTAAAATTGGATTTGGAGACAAGAAGTGACCATAGGCGGCGCCTAAAGCTTTGCCTATGCTTGGCATAGGCGGCGCCTTTTGCAAAGCATTGTTGAGCATAGGCGGCGCCTATGCCATGGCATTGTTAGGCATAGGCAACGCCTTTTGCATAGCATATGAGATTCAGAGACAAAAGGCATTGGTATATGCAGCGCCTATGGTATGGCATACTTGGGCATGGGCGGCGCCTATGCTATGGCACACTAGATTCCGAGAGATTAGGCCATAGCATAGGCCTTGCCTTGTTCGTGGCCTAGTTTTACATAGGCCTAGCGTTGTTTATTGCCTATATTTTCATAAGCAATGCCTAATCCATAGCCTTTTTATTCTTCATTACTAACTTACCACCTTCAACATGCAATACGACCAAATCAATATTTGGAACCAATCTCCTTGTTTAGGCCTCTTGTACCTACACTTGCTCAAAGACAACAAACACTATTAGAATGATGGGTTGCCTCCCATCAAGTGCCTTAGTTTTGGTCATGGCACGACTCTTCTTTTTGGATTTTTATTTATCAAAGGAAAACACGAAATAGAACGAAAGAAAGGAAAAAAATGTAAAACGATGGGTTGCCTCCCATCTAGCGCTTGATTTATTGTCGCGGCACGACATAGTTACCTCGAGTACTTAGACTTCATCGAGATAAGTGATGGCCATATAATTTATTGAGTCGAGAGGACCGATATAAGGTTTTACTCGTTGGCCATTCACCTTGAAGATAACACCATTATTGTCTTTCAACTCAACTACTCCAGACGAGTAGACTTGGTTAACTTTGTACGGACCAGACCACTTGGACTTCAACTTACCTGGGAATAGCTTCAATCTGGAATTGAAGAGGAGTACCATATCATCCTTTTGAAAGTTTCATTGAACAATCCGCAGATCATGATACTTTTTAATCCGCTCCTTGTATAGGTCTGATCTTTCATAAGCATGTAGACAGAATTCATGCATCTCGTTCAGCTGCTCCAATCTTAGATTCATTGCATCATCCCAATTTAAATTCAATCGCTTCAACGCACATAATGCTTTATGCTCGAGCTCAATGGGTAAGTGAAAAGCCTTCCCATAAACTAGTTGGTACGGGAACATGCCAATTGGCATTTTGAATGCAGTCCTATAAGCCTATGGTGCATCGTCTAGCTTCCGAGACCAATCTTTGCTATTAGCATTTACCGTCTTTGCAAGGATTTGCTTGATCTCTCGATTGGAAATGTCTACCTGCCCACTAGTTTGTGGGTGATAAGGTGTGGCTACCTTATGTTGCTTGACACCATATTTTGCCAACACAAATTTGAATAGCTTGTTGCAAAAGTGAGATCCTCCGTCACTTATGATCGTACGTGGTACTCCAAAGCGGGAGAAGATATTCTTCTTCAAGAATGCTACAACACGCTTTCCCTCATTGTCGGCCAACGCTACTACTTCAACCCATTTTGAAACATAATCTACAGCGACTAGGATGTATTTCATTCCGTATGAATTTACGAATGGACCCATGAAATCAATACCCCATACATCAAAGAGCTCGACTTCAAGAATTTTCGACATAGGCATCTCATGGTGTTTTGAAATCGCACCTTGTCTCTGACATTGGTCGCATCTTCTCACAAATTCGTAGGCATCTATAAATATCGACGGCCAATAATATCCACTTTGTAATACCTTTCTTACTATCCGATTACCTGCGTGATGTCCTCCAACTTGGGAAGTGTGACATGCTTCCAACATATTAGGCACCTCCACATGGGATATGTATCGCCGGATAACACCATCCACGCATCGTCGAAACAAATATGGCTCATCCCAAAAGTAGTGTTTTACATCATGCATAAACTTCCTCTTTTGATGGAAAGATAAATTTGCAGGTATGACATTACTTACCACAAAATTCACAAAGTCGGCATACCATGGTAACTTTTCCATTATCGTGGCTAAGATCTCCTCATCAGTAAATGCATCATCAATCTTGATTTCAGGATGCGCCATATGCTCGTTCTCAAGTCTAGATAGATGGTCAGCCACTTGGTTCTCACAACCCCTTCTATCTTTTACCTCGAAATCAAATTCTTGCAGCAATAATACCCATCGAATTAGCCTCGGCTTTGCGTCCTTCTTCGTCATTAGGTATCTCAGAGCTGCATGGTCTGTATGAACGATCACTTTGGTTCCCAACAAGTAAGCACAAAACTTCTAAAAAGCATACACAACCGCTAGGAGCTCTTGTTCTGTGATAGTATAGTTCTTTTGGGCTTCGTTCAGGACCTTGCTCGCATAATAGATAGGATGGAATAACTTTTCCCTTCTCTGGCCAAGTACAGCACCCAAAGCTACCCCACTGGCATCACACATGACTTCAAATGGTAGGGACCAATCTGGAGCTACCATGATAGGAGCTTCAATTTGCTTCCCTTTGAGGCATTCAAATGCCTTCAAACAATCTTCATTGAAGTCAAACTTTGCATCTTTCTCCAGAAGTTTGCATAATGGACTAGCCACTTTGGAGAAGTCTTTGATGAACCGCCGATAGAAACCTGCGTGCCCGAGGAAACTACGAACTCCCTTTACGGAAATTGAAGGTGGTAGCTTCTCGATGACTTCAATTTTAGCTCGATCAACCTCAATTCCTTTTTTGGAGATTTTGTGCCCAAGAACGATGCCTTCCTTAACCATAAAGTGGCACTTCTCCCAATTCAGCACTAGGTTTAATTCTACACATCTTTGCAATGCCATACTCAGGTTTACCAAACACGATTCAAACGACTCACCCACAACTGAAAAATCGTCCATGAATACCTCCAAAGTATCTTCAACCATATCAGAAAAGATGGATATCATACAATGCTGAAAGGTGGCTGGTGCGTTACATAGCCCGAATGGCATACGTTTAAAGGCAAACGTACCATATGGGCATGTGAACGTTGTCTTCTCTTGGTCTTCAGGGGCAATACAAATCTGATTATAGCCAGAATAACCGTCTAAGAAACAAAACCAGCCTTTTCCCGCTAATCGATCAAGCATTTGGTCCATAAATGGCATTGGAAAGTGATCTTTGAGCATCCATGAATTCAGCTTTCGGTAGTCCATGCATACTCTCCATCCGGTGATGGGTCTGAGTGGAATAAGCTCATTCTTCTCATTCGCTACTACCGTCATGCCTCCTTTCTTGGGAACACATTGTACCGGGCTTACCCATGTACTGTCAGAGATTGGATACACTACCCCCGCATCTAACCACTTAATAATTTCTTTCTTCACCACTTCTTGCATAGGTGGATTTAGACGCCTTTGATGCTCAATAGTGGGTGTGCAATTTTCTTCAAGCTGAATCTTGTGTGTACAAATCCTAGGTGGAATACCAATAATATCATCGATGGCCTAACCAATGGCTCTTATATACTTCCGTAGAATAGCAATGAGAGTTGCAACTTGCTGCTCACCCAAATCTGCCGCCACAATGACTGGAAGTGTGTTTTCGCTTCCTAAGAATGCATACTTTAAATGCCTAGGCAGCTCTTTCAATTCTAACATGGGTGGCTCTTCAATAGATGGTTTATCTGGTGTTGTGGGTCGATTTTTGAGATCAAGGTCCAGCTTTTTGGGAGCATGAGGATATGATCCAAATCCTATTAGAGCATCAATAGTTTCTTCATAATTTTCAGCATCCTGATGCTCAACATTCATGAGCACAACCGACAATGGATCATCAATAATTTGCTCCTCTTCAAGTAATTCTTTCTCATCATCAAAGTAAACATCAGCCACCGAGAATACGCTCAGCTCTTTGGGTTGCTTCATTGATTTACACACATCAAAGCAAACTACTTTGTCATTTATCCGGAACAAAAGCTCATTAGCTCTTAAATCAATAAGCACACTTCCTGCTGCAAGGAATGGGCGCCCCAAGATTTATGGGAACTTCTGAATCTGCCTCACAATCCAAAATAACGAAGTCTACCAAAAAGATGAATGAAGAAACCTTTATCAATACATCACATAGAATACCAACAGGTCATTTTACCGATCTATCCGTCATTACGAGCCTCATATTGGTTGGAGTAGGATCACCCAACCCCAACTTTTTATAAATATATAATGGCATCAAATTGATGCTGGCTCCTAAATCGCATAACGCCTTGGCAAAATTTAAAGAACCAACTGTGCATGGAATAGTGAAAGCACCGGGGTCGGCCTTCTTCTGAACTAGTGATCGGGTAGCAATTGCACTGCAATGATGCACAGTATCCTTCAGCTCATAGCTTGCTCCCCGCTTCTTTGTCAAAAGATTCTTCATAAATTTTGCATACCCAGGCATTTGTTCTAGTGCCTCCACCAATGGAACATTTATGGTCAGCTGCTTTAACATCGTCATGAATTTGCTGAACCTTGTATCATCCGTAATCTTCTTCAATCTTTGAGGAAAAGGTGGTGGTGGAAGTGGGATTGTTTTCTCCACAGCTTTATTATCCTCTTGCTTCTATATTTCAGTCTTTTAAGGCTACAATATACTTGGTGTGACGTCATGGACGTCGTGGTTGGCTTCTGCTGCGTTTTTTCCATTAGCCTTATCATCGTTGTCCGCTACATCATCGATCACTTGCTTTCCTTTGGATGATGTTTCCAGCACCTTACCACTTCGAGTAGTAATAGCCATGCATGCTTCATCATTCCTTGGATTTGGCACGGTGTCGCTAGGTAAGGTGCCAGCCTTTCTTTGATTGAGTACTGCCGAACGTTGGCTCAACTGCTGCTCTATTTGTTTTATTGAAGTGGAATGTGAGTTAACCAATTGCTTCATCGAGGATAAATCATTTATTACCTAAGTTACTCCTGCGCTGGTTGCCTATACTCCTTTTAACAGTTTAGCCATCATGTCTTCCATATTTGCAGAACTAGATGCAGTGGCATCACGTCTCCCTGGGGGAACATACAAACCACTCTTTTCATTCTTGTTCTTCCAACTACCTTGGTCCTTGTTTCCAGATTTATGATAATAGTTCCGACCTTGGTTTCCTTGGGTATTGCCTCGGAAACCCCCTGATTGTTTAAGTAGTTGGCCTCTTCTTCCAAATCAGATTCGTCTCTTCCTTTTAATGCAACAGCTTTGACTTTTTTGGTCTTCCCTGATAAGAGATGCTTTGTAAGAAGATCCACTTGTGTTTTCATATGCGCCATATCTTGATCGCGTTCTTCTTCTTTTCTCCTTTGGTCTGCAGTCATGCCAATAGATAATGTGGGGTTTGCTACCTCAGATTCCCTGGTACGCCAAGCTCTACATTGCTTTGTCATCCGGTCTAGCATATTTCTTGCCTGACTAAAGGTGAGGTCCATAAAAGATCCTCCAACCGTATTATCCACCACTGGTTTAGTTATTGAATTCAAGGATCTGTATAGTATCTCCATTAGGTGAACATTGGTCATATGGTGGTTTGGGAAATGCATTAGCTTCATCTTGAACCTCTCCCATGTTTCATGAAGAGCTTCGGTTGGAAGCTGTCCAAAGTTGCTGATTTCATCTCTCAATTGTGCTCTTTTGGATGGCGGAATAAATCTTTCTAGGAAAGCGTCTATCAACTGTCTCTAATTAGTGATAGAATCAGGAGTCATCCCTTTCAACCATAGAGTTGCCTCCCCAGATAGAGACAATGGAAATAGGCGCAACCAAATTGCATTCTGTCCAACGCCGGGATTGTCGAATGACTTGCATATAGAAATAAATTTGATCAGATGCATATTCGGATCATCGCCTGATAGTCCACCGAATAATCCCTTGAGTTGCAATAACTGAATCATGGTGCTTGTGATGTTGAACTTGGCTCCGGGTGCCAATGGTGGAGGAATAATGGCTCTTGTGGCTCTGGCTCCATCAAGATCATCATCATCATCATTGAAAGATGGTTGTACAGGTCGGCATTCATGCCTAAACCTATCTTGACGATCTCTTCTGTTAGCAGGTGTTGCTATCTCAGCATCACGCCTTGGATTTAGTAACTCGTCATCACCTAGGTCCTCATCGTCAGGATTTGTTGCTCGCCCAGGGTTATCAAAATTCTGTTGATGCACTTGAGTGGCTGCTAAAGCAGCTAGTCTCACCTGTTCCTGTTGACCAGCCATCCTTTCAATTTCGTATTGTGCCTCCATTCTGCCAATACGTTGTGGTTCAGGATTGATAGGTAATAATGGTTGATCAGAACTTTGATTATGGGGCATGCACTGAATAAAAACCTGCAAAAAACAAAAATAAAAACTAAAAGTAAAAGTACGAGAATCTTTGACCAAAGGGTCTAGTAATTATCACAAACTTAGTTGACAACCGTATTCCCCGGCAATGGCGCCAATTTTTGTTAAAGCTCAATCTACAGCTCTTGTAAGAGTGTAAAGCGATCGTTGTCAAATATATAACCCAACTGGGTTGGGTATCGATCCCACAGGGAATAGCCAATCAATAAGTAAGCAAAGATTATTAGACTTTTGGTAAAAGTCTCGTAAAAGGGGGGGATTGTAACGTGTAACCAAAATAATAGAGTAAAAATGAAAATTAGCAAAGTAAGAAGAAAGGATGTTTGGTACGATGTTAACTAATGAGAATTTAGAGTTGGGGTTATGTCTACCTTATGAGTTATACGTCTCTATTGGCTATGAGTTATATGGAATTCAGACATGTATGTGCTTATAAAGAATTGTATTCTATGGTAAATCCAAGCGTCTTTCGACCTAACAAGGACTATTTCACTTTAACTCTTTCGAGCTTAAAGCGTATCTAACGGTACAAATTCTCAAAGAGGTTAATCCAGTTACAGCACTAACTTTTTAACAGGGGTTGGTGCCCTATTACCTTTACATTATCTCTTTTGCAGACATATAACTTTTCTTTCGAACAAGTTAATGCTCTACTGGCGTATTCTATGTGTTTGCAACCACAAGAATTTGCATTAAGATGAAGAGAATAATGATATAAGCAGCATACGTGTCGCGAATTCACAAACTCATAGCAATAAATAGTATCTCATACGGCTTCCATAACCCCAACAAAGAAGTTTAGCTACTCATGAGTGCGGTGGAAATCACAATAGACATTATCATGATACCACAATAAAGATCTAACGTGTAGTATGGTGTGGTATGGCTTTAGGTGTGAACTCCCTTACAAAGTAGCGTTTCTCTTGTTGTGAAATTTAAGAATTGAATAGATGAATAGAAGAAAAAGTAGAATTAATGGAAGAATTAGAAGTAGTAGTGAATGATAAAAATCTCTATAAAAATAGGGTATTTATCACACCCATATCCTATTCCTACTAAGCTAATGCATTACTTACCCCAATCCTACTAGGTTACTGCATCATTATCCTAATCCTAATAAGTTACTGCTAGTCCCCAAAGTCTTTAGAATTGTTGTTTTTGCCCGAGACAGATTTTCCATGCGTCACTTTTGGTCCTTGGCGTCCAAGCTTTCCCTTCCTTCATTCATGAAGCTTCCTTTGGCGTCAAGTTATCCATAAAATGCTGAAATTTGCATCATTTATGCCTAAAAACTTGCTAATCACGTTTGTTAGCTCAATTACAGGAAAAAGGACTAACAGTGCATGAATTATATATTATGTCCTCAAAACTTAGCTACAATATGGGTAAAATATAGTACTTTAGGCCTGTAAATTCGCCTATCATCACACACTTCACCCACCCCATGGTTATTTTTGGCTGTTTTCCATGGGGACGCCCTTTGAACCCTGTGTCATTTTTCTTTTTAGGAGTAAATTTTAAATTCTTGTGATTAGGTAAGTGATATGTTCTTGTTAGTGCTATGTGTGAGTACATAATGCATGTGGTTTTATTTGTAAGAGAATGTTGATTGTGTGAATTACCACTTTTGAGACTTCTAGGATCTAGTATATGACACTTGAACGTTGTTGTCTTAGTGTTGAATTCATGTGTTGTTTGATAGAGTGTCTATGATGATTCTATTTGACTTAAGCATGTTCCATGTGTGTGTGAGGTTGTTTGTATATTCCTTGTTGTATGGATGTCTAGAACTTTCCTGGTGTGTGATAACGCTCAATCTACAGCTCTCGTGGGAGTGTAAAGCGGTCGTTAGCAAATATAGAACCCAACTGGGTTGGGTATCGATCCCACAGGGAATAGCTTGGTCAACAAGTAAGCAAGGATTACTAGACTTTTAGTGCAAGTCTCGTAAAAAGGGGGGATTGTAATGTGTAACCACAATATTAAAGTAAAAACTGAAAATAGCAACGTAAAAAGAAAGAATGTTTAGTAGGTTATAAAACAATGAGAATTGAAGCTTTGGGGTTATGTCCACCTTCTGAGTTATGCGTCTCTATTGGCTATGAGTGTGTTGAATCCAGACATGCATGTGCTTATAGAGAATTGTATTCGATGGTAAATCCAGGCGTCTTTCGACCTATTCGAGGATTATTTCACTTTAACTCTTTCGAGCTTAAAGCGTGTCTAACAGTACGAATTCTCCAAGAGGTTAATCCAGTTACGGCACTAACTTTTTAATAGGGGATGGGACCCTACTACCTTGACATTATCTCTTTTCCAGACAGATAACCTTTCTTTCGAACAAGTTAAATGTTATACTGGCGTATTCTTGTGTTTGCAACCACAAAGAATTTAGATTAAGATGAAGAGAATAATGATATAAGCATCATACGTGTCACGAACTCACAAACTCACAGCAATAGATAGTAATCCATGCATCACTTTTGGTCCTTAGGCGTCCAAGCTTCCTTTTCTCCTTCCGTGAAGCTTTCTTTGGCGTCAAGTAATCCATAAAATGCTGAATTCTGCATCATTTACACTTGAAACTTTGCTAATCATGTTCGTTAGCTCACTTACAGGAAAAAAGGACTAAAAGTTCATGAAATATATAATTTGTTCTCGAAACATGGCACAAATATGGGCAAAATATATTGATATAGGCGCGTAATATCGCCTATCATCAATGCCCCACACTTGAAGCTTTGTTAGTCCTCGAACAAAATATCATGTCCTTCTAAACATCAACTTAGGGTTTTACAGCAACAACACAAAATATTCGTCAAGAAAAGCGCCACAATTATCAACAAAGAGTATTTTTCCGATCATTAGTAGAAACAATTTAACCTCTAGCATAGACTCTTGATGGTGGTCAACTCATGTTCAAAAGTTAAGTCACAAGGAATCATATACAACTACCCAAAACTCATCAACCATGTGTGTCTCACAATATATTACCCATAATCACTCACAAGTATAGCATATTTTTTCAAACATGGGTATCAAAATATCCTTGCTCTCGCTCTCACAAAGAATTCATATGCAACAACTGATTACCATAGGCTTACCCTTAGAGTAATGCTCCACTAAATGTCAGAATACTAAGCTTAGGATCAAATAGGTCTTTTACAGGTTGTAATGTAGGCTAAGGGACAGGTAGGACTATTTTGGCCCGAAATAGTGACTAAGTTTCTAAGCACTTTAATACATCACATTGTATCATCAACATTTTTCTTTCAACCTTTATTCTTTCTTTTATTCTACCACCCTTGTTCTCCTCTTTTGTTTTTCAAGTTTAAGCATAACTCACTTTTCAGCTTTCTTTTCCTTTTTTCTTTTCATAACATACCTTTTATGATAGCACTTTCTTTTTCATAATGCATTCAAGCACCACTGCAATTTAAAGCATCATACTCACCCAATTTCCTCTTATTTCGTCACATGACTTTATACGTTAAAGTACTTAGGAATTTGGATCAAATTACGATCTCGAAAAAATGGATTAGGCTTACATATGAGGTTGTCAAAGAAGTAGGTTAAAGGCTCAAAAGGGTTTAACAAGGATGATGTCCATGGGTAGGTAAAATGAAGGTAAACATGTATAGGTTGCCAAAGAAATGCCTAAATCATCTCCTATACTTACACTCCTTATTTTCGCTTTGCATACATACCAGGCAAGTTCTAGCATCAGCTACAAACATAGAATATACTATTAATCTCACACACACAAGGCACATGGTCGACTTTACGAGAAGTGGTATAGACTCTCGACCCAACAAGTGAAGGAATTGAACCACACAATATCACATAATGAGTCACAATTAGAGCCTAAACGTCTCAATAGTCATGATTTTAGCACCTACTCTTGTTATGATCTCATGCTGCCTATTAGAATAATTTTGTGCGAAGCTGAGTAAATAAATTACTACTAAAAAAACTTAACTCAAACTAAAAAATGAAACACACAAAAAAAATGAAACAAATAAAACAAAGTAAACAAAGTAAACAAAGTGAACAAACATAAATGCGGTAGAGAAGTATAGCATGCAATACCGCCACCCCACACTTAAATGGGACACTGCCCTCAGTGGAAAGTAAATACGAAGAACCTGGTCAGTCGGACTCTTCCTCAATGTCGGGGGTCATAACCCCTTCGTCGGAATCATCATAAGAGTCGTCATCAGAGTTCTCCTCCACGTCGGAATCTGGCAAGCATCGATAATCATCGGTCGGCACATCATCATCTAGAGGTTTCTCAAAGTATGTGCCTACTCCACACATCTCCCGTGCATGCATATTCATTGGATAGTCATGGTCCAGCTGTTGGAGCTCTGCAGCAGTAGGAACACGACCTCCACTCATCATTGTGAACCGTGTCATGCCATAAAGATGACGAAAGAAACTCTCATCTCGAGCATGTCTCTCCGCAGTAGTAAGGTTGACACCATGTGTTGTTTCAGCATATTTGACCTTTGTGAGGTCAACCTTCTTCGGGTTATGTTGGAGTTTGTGATCAGCTGGTTCCTCTTCGATATCCTCCTTCACCAAGATTGCTGTCAACAGATTACCAAAAGTGAAGTGGGACCTCTTGTGTAGTCTGGCCTTCCGCATTGTAGAGCGAATGATTGCCCCAATGTTGATAGGGACAATTGTCATCAATGCATAGACCAAACACACTCTATCTCTTGTTATTTTGGTGTATTGAGTCCCAGGAATAAAGCATGAGTTTACGATGCGCAACCAGATTCTTGCTTCCCTATTCAAAGGAGCATAGGGGAAGGTGTTGTGTCATCCGGTGTCTTGGTGTCTGCTCCACCTTTCCATGGATCTACTTCCACAAAGTGTGTGTCGAATTGGTCTATAAGGAGGTCTGCTGTACAGCTCTTTGAATGGTGCTGGATCGACCGAAGGTAAGCCAAGAAAGGAGTTGATCAAATCCGCGTTGAGCTGTAAAACTTGGCCCCGAATCTTGACTTCGCTGCCCATGGTTTTCGGTGACCAGTTGGGGTAAAATTCTCTTGTCAAATAAAGATTACATTCTCCCATGTCGCGGAAGATGAAATCCAGATTCAATGCCATGATTTTTGCCAACATATGCGGTTCCTTCTTCACTAGGCTATCCTTGTTGATCAAGTCGACATGAACATATTTGCTTTCCTTGTTGTTCCTATACCATTCTTTGGCTTCCTCCTCAAGAACCCATTTTATTCCAAACATTCGGCGGGGTAATTGTATTGAGGATGATTCTCCTTGGTCCTTGCGACCTCTCTTCTTGCCCTTTTGGGATGTGGTAGCCTTATCTTGTCTCGCTTTAGGTGCCATTGTTCCTGAGATTTAAATAATATTTCATGTTAGCATCAACTCAATGGAAACAATATATAAACAAGCCATCGGGGTACCACCCCACACTTAGGTTCGTTGATACAAATCAGTGAAGTGAAAGTGGCCGATTACTTAGACTTCGTCGACATACGTTGAAGGAGCTATATTCCGATAAGAAAATCAGTGATGTATCACTTCTTGCAACCTTTGCAATACGCTCATGTTAGGTAAAACAAGAATACTACATAGGGGTTTCATCATGGTATAGTTTCTATCAACAATTACAACCTCCTATGTCGGTAGTCAACTATAAGTCTTATCCCTATGAACGGGATAGCCTAACATGTAGGTATACAAGTGACAAGACTATGCAATGTTCATAACCATAGCAATTCCGCAAAGAGTATGACAATGCAATTAAAACCAAATTCAAGTCGGAAACAAGTTAAGATTATCCTAACGTACATGTTCACTCACATGGTTTTGCATCAACAATTTAAACACTTTAACATCACCAATATTTATTAAAGATGTAGGAATTCATGATAGGCATAGCAACGTAGTACTTACGAGAAATATATGAAGAATAAAAGAGTACTTACGTGATTGAAGCCTTTGGAGATGTTCTTGTGAATTGAAAGAGCAAAAAGAAAAATTTTGAGATGATTTAGAGTGGATGTGTGGCGCCTTTAGGTCAAGTTTCAATGTGTTTATGTTTCAAGACTAAGTACCCTTTATATAGGAAAAGAATGGGTCGGGTTTTGACCCATTCTAATCGGTTTTGGAGACAAAAAGGGACCATAGACGGCGCCTTTAGCTTTGCCTATGCATGGTATAGGCGGCGCCTAGTGTAATGCATAAAGGGACCATAGGAGGAGCCTAGTGAATGGCATATGAGATACTGAAACCAAATGCTTTAGCATAGGCGGCGCCTATGCTATAGCATACCTGAGCATGGGCGGCGCCTATGTCTTTGCACACTAGATTCCGAGACCTTAGGCTATAGTATAGGTTTTGCATTGTTCGTGGCCTAGTTTTACCTAGTCCTAGCCGTGCTCGATGCCTATTTTGTCATGACCAATGCTCAGTCCATAGCCTTATTCATCTTTATTCCTAACTTACCACCTTTACCATGCAATACGTCCAAATCATTATTTGAAACCAATCTCCTCGTTGAATACCTCTTGCACCTATATTTGCTCAAAACCAATGAAAACGATTAGTACGATGGGTTGCCTCCCACCAAGCGCCTTGGTTTTGGTCGTGGAACGACTCTTATTTTTGGATTTTCTTTTATCAAAAGCAAAACAAGTACTTCGAATGAAAGAAAGACAAAAACGATAAACGACAAACGATAAACGATGGGTTACCTCCCATCTAGCGCCATATTTATTGTCGTGGCTCGACATAGTTACCTCGAGTACTTAGACTTCATCGAGATAAGTGATGGCCAGATAATTCATCGAGTCAAGAGGACCGATATAAGGTTTAACACGTTAGCCATTCACCTTGAAGACAACACCATTATTGTCTTCCAATTCAACTACTCCAGACGACTAGACTTCGAGAACTTTGTATGGACCAGACCACTTAGACTTTAACTTACCTAGGAAGAGCTTCAATCTTGAGTTTAAGAGAAGTACCATATCATCCTTTTGGAAGTTTCGTCGAACAATCCGCTGATCATGATACTTTTTCATCCGCTCCTTGTATAGGTCTGACCTTTCATATGCATGGAGACGGAACTCATCTAATTCGTTCAGCTGCTCCAACCTCAGATTCATTGCATCATCCCAATTCAAGTTCAATTGCTTCAATGCCCACAATGCCTTGTGCTTGAGCTCGATGGGTAAGTGACAAGCCTTCCCATAAACTAGTTGATAAGGAGACATGCCAATGGGTGTTTTGAATGCAGTCCTATACGCCCATAGTGCATCATCTAGCTTCCGAGACCAATCCTTCCTATTAGCATTGACCGTCTTTGCAAGGATTTGCTTGATCTCACGATTGGAAACCTCTACTTGTCCACTAGTTTGTGGGTGATAAGGCGTGGCTACCTTATGTTGCTTGACACCATACTTGGCCAACACGGATTTGAATAGCTTATTACAAAAATGAGATCCTCCATCACTTATGATAGTACGTGGTACTCCAAAGCGAGAGAAGATATTCCTCTTTAAGAACGCTACAACACGCTATCCTTCGTTGTCAGCCAACGCTACAGCTTCAACCCATTTCAAGACATAATCTACGGCAACTAAGATGTACTTCATTCCAAACGAATTCACAAATGGACCCATGAAATCAATACCCCATACATCAAAGAGTTCTACCTCAAGAATTTTGGACATGGGCATCTCATGGTGTTTCGAAATAGCACCTTGACGCTGGCATTGGTCGCACCTTCTAACATAGTCATAGGCATCTCTAAATATCGAAGGCCAATAGTAACCACTTTGCAATACTTTTCTTGCCGTCTGATTGCCTGCATGATGTCCTCCAACTTGGGAAGTGTGGCATGTTTCCAAAATATTAGGCACCTCTACATGGGATATACATCGTCGAATAATACCATCCGCACATCGTCGAAACAAATATGACTCATCCTAATAGTAGTGTTGTACGTCATGCATAAACTTCCTCCTTTGGTGGTAAGATAAATTGGCAGGTATCACATTACTCACCACGAAATTTGCAAAGTCGGCATACCATGGTAATTTTTCCATTGTTGTCGCTAATATCTCCTCGTCATGGAATGCATCATCAATCTGAATTTCAGGTTGCGCCACATGCTCATTCTCGAGTCTAGATAGGTGGTCGGCCACTTAGTTCTCGTAACCTCTTCTATCTTTAACCTCAAAATCGAACTCTTGCAGCAGCAATACCCATTGAATTAATCTTGGTTTTGCATCCTTCTTTGTCATTAGATACCTAAGAGCTGCATGGTATGTATGAACGATCACCTTAGTACCCAATAGATAGGCACGAAACTTCTCAAACGCATACACAACCGCTAGGAGCTCTTGTTCTGTCACAGTGTAGTTCCTTTGGGCTTCATTCAGGACCTTACTTGCATAGTAGATAGGATGAAATAAATTCTCCTTTCTCTGACCAAGCACAGCTCCAACGGCTACATCACTAGCATCACACATGACTTCGAATGGGAGAGACCAATCTGGTGCTACCATGATAGGGGCTTCAATGAGTTTTCCTTTGAGGCATTCGAATGCCTTTAAGCAATCTTCATAAAAGTCAAACTTCTCATCTTTCTCCAAGAGTTTGCACAATGGACTAGCAATTTTGGAGAAGTCTTTGATGAACCTACGATAGAAACCTGCATGGCCGAGAAAACTACGAACTCCCTTCACCGAAATTGGAGGCGGTAGCTTCTCAATAACCTCTATTTTTGCTCGATCAACCTCAATCCCTCTTTCAGAGATCTTGTGCCCAAGAACGATACCTTCTTTTACCATGAAGTGGCACTTCTCCCAATTCAGCACTAGGTTGAATTCTACACATCTTTGCAATGCCATGCTTAGGTTTGCCAAGCACGCTTCAAAAGACTCACCAACAAATGAAAAATCGTCCATGAATACCTCCAAAGTGTCTTCAACCATATCAGAAAAAATAGACATCATACAGCGTTGAAAGGTGGCTGGTGCGTTACATAACCCGAATGGCATATGTTTGAAGGCAAACATACCATATGGGCATGTAAATGTTGTCTTCTCTTGGTCTTCGGGGGCAATGCAAATCTTATTGTAGCCTGAATAACCGTCCATGAAACAAAATCATCCTTTCCCCGCTAATCGATCTAGCATTTGGTCCATGAATGGCATTGGGAAGTGATCTTTGAGTGTCCAAGAATTTAGCTTTCAGTAGTCCATGCATATTGTCCATCCAGTGACGGGTCTGAGTGGAATAAGCTTGTTCTTTTCATTCGCGACCACCGCCATGCCTCCTTTCTTGGGAACACATTGTACTGGGCTTACCCATGTACTATCAGAGATTGGATATACAACTCCTGCTTCTAACCACTTAGTAATTTCTTTCTTCACCACTTCTTGCATAGGTGGGTTTAGACGCCTTTGATGCTCAATGGTGGGTGTGCAATTTTCTTGAAGCTGAATTTTATGTGTACAAATCCCAGGTGGAATACTAATAATATCCGCAATGGTCCATCCAACGGCTCTAATGTACTTCCGTAAAATAGCAATGAGAGCTGCAACTTGTTGCTCACCCAAATCTGCTGCTACAATGACTGGAAGTGTGTTTCCGCTTCCCAAGAATGCGTACTTTAGATGACTTGGCAGCTTCTTCAATTCTAATGTGGGTGGCTCTTCAATAGATGGCTTAGCTGGTGGTGCGGGTCGATTCTTGAGATCAAGTTCCAGCTTCTTGGGAGCATAGCGATATGTCCCTAATCCCGATAGAGCACATATAGCTTCTTCACAATTTTCAGCATCCTCAGTCTCTCCATTCATGAGCACAACCGCCAAAGGGTCATCAATAATTTGCTCTTCTTCAAGTAATTGTTTCTTATCATCAAAGAAAACATCAGCCACCGAAAATAAACTCAGATCTTTGGGTTGCTTCTTTGATTTGCAAACATCAAAGCGAACTACTTCATCATTTATTCGGAATAAAAGCTCATTGGCTCTCAAATCAATGAGCACACTTCCTGTAGCAAGGAAAGGGCGCCCCAAGATTATGGGAACTTCTGAGTCTGCCTCCCAATCCAAAATAACAAAGTCTGCCGGAAATATGAATGAAGAAACCTTTACCAATACATCACATAGAATACCAACAGGTCGTTTTACCGACCTATCCGCCATGTCGAGCCTCATATTGGTTGGAGTAGGATCACCTAACCCCAACTTCTTGTAGATTGATAATGGCATCAAATTGATGTTGGCTCCTAAGTCACATAATGCTTTGGCAAAATTCAAAGATCTAACGGTGCAAGGAATAGTGAAAGCTCCAGGGTCGGCTTTCTTCTAAACTATTGATCGGGTAACGATTGCACTACAATGATGCATATCTTCTTTCAACTCATAGCTTGATGCCCGCTTCTTTGTCAAAAGATCCTTCATAAATTTCACATACCCAGGCATTTGTTCAAGTGCCTCCACAAATGGAACATTAATGGTCAGCTGCTTTAACATAGTCATGAATTTGCTGATCTTCGTGTCATCCGCCACCTTGTTCAATCTTTGGGGAAAAGGTGGTGGTGGGTATGGAATTGTTCTCTCCATGGCTTTCTTCTCCTCTTGCTTCCTTTTTTTCACTTTTTCATGTTGCACGTCGCTGGGTGTGACGTCCTTGACGTCTTCCGCGGACTCCTCTCCTATTGCGTTGTCATCCAAGTCCGCAGCTTCGTCAACCACTTTCTTGCCTTTTGCTGAAGTTTCCAGCACCTTACCACTTCTGGTAGTGATGGCCATGCATGACCCATCATTCCTTGGGTTATGCACAGTATCGCTAGGTAGAGTACCGACCTTTCTTTGATGGAGTGCTGCTGAAAGTTTGCTCAATTGCTGCTCTATTTGCTTGATTGAAGTGGAATGTGAATCATCTAATTATTTCATGGAGGACAAATCATTAATTACCTCCGTTACTCCCGCGCTTGTTGCTTCCACTCCTTTCAATAATTTAGCCATCATGTCTTCCATACTTCCAGAATTAGATGTGGTGGTGTCACGTCTACCAGGGGGAACGTACAAACCACTCTTTTCATTCTTGTTCTTCCAACTACCTTGGTCCTTGTTTCCAGATTTATCATAATAGTTCCAACCTTGGTTTCCTTGGGTATTCCCATGGAAACCCCCCTTATTGTTCAAGTAGTTGGCCTCCTCTTCCGAATCAGATTCGTCTCTTCCTTTTGACGCAATAGCGTTCACTTTTTCGGTCTTCCCTGATAATAAATGCTTTGTAAGAAGACCCATTTGTGTTTTCATATGCATCATATCTTGATCACGTTCCTCTTGTCTACGCCTCTGCTCTGCAGTCATGCCAAAAGATACAGTAGAGCTTGCTACCTCAGAATCCCAGGTATACCAAGCTCTACTTTGCTTTGTCATCCGATCTAGCATATTGCTTGCCTGCACAAAGGTGAGGTCCATAAATGATCCACCTGTTGCATTATCAACCGCTGGCTTAGACACCGAATTCAAAGCTCTGTATAATATCTCCATCAAGTGGACATTGGTCATGTGATGGTTTGGGCACCACATAAGCTTCGTCTTGAACCTATCCCATGTTTTGTGGAGAGCTTCAGTTGGAAGCTGTCGAAAGTTGCTGATTTCATCTCGCAATTGTGCTCTTTTAGATGGCGGAAAGAATCTTTCTAGGAAAGCGTCTCTCAATTTCCTCCAATTTGTAATAGAATCAGGAGTCAGCCCATTTAACCATAGAGTTGCCTCCCCAGACAGAGACAATGGGAATAGTCGTAATCGAATTGCATTCTAACCAACACCAGGATTGTCAAACGACTTGCATGTAGAAATAAAGTTGATGAGATGCATATTCGGATCATCGCCTGCTAGTCCACCAAATAATCCCTTGAGTTGCAAATACTGAATCATAGTGCTTGTGATGTTGAACTTGGCTCTGGACGCTAATGGTGGAGGAATTATGGCTCCAGTGGCTCCGGCACCATCAAGATCATCATCATCATCGTCGAAAGCTGGTTGCATAGCTCGGCGTTCAGGCCTCAATTGCGCTTGACGATCTCTCCTCTGAATAGGTGCTGCCATCTCAGCAGTACGCCGTAGATTTAGTAGCTCCTCATCACCCAGGTCCTCATCATCAGGATTTGTTGCACAGCCTGGGTTATCAATATTCTGTTGATGCACTTGAGCAGTTACCCTTTCAATTTCACGTTGTGCATCCATGGATGCACTGAACAAACCTGAATAAAACAAAAATAATAACTAAAAGTAAAAGTACGAGAATCTTTGACCAAAGGGTCTAGTAATTATCACAAACTTGATTGACACTTGTATTCCCGGCAACGGTGCCAATTTTTGATAACGCTCAATCTACAGCTCTCGTGGGAGTGTAAAGCGGTCGTTAGCAAATATAGAACCCAACTGGGTTGGGTATCGATCCCACAGGGAATAGTTTGGTCAACAAGTAAGCAAGGATTACTAGACTTTTAGTGCAAGTCTCGTAAAAAGGGGGGATTGTAATGTGTAACCACAATATTAAAGTAAAAACTGAAAATAGCAACGTAAAAAGAAAGAATGTTTAGTAGGTTGTAAAACAATGGGAATTGAAGCTTTGGGGTTATGTCCACCTTCTGAGTTATGCGTCTCTATTGGCTATGAGTGTGTTGAATCCAGACATGCATGTGCTTATAGAGAATTGTATTTGATGGTAAATCCAAGCGTCTTTCGAACTATTCGAGGATTATTTCACTTTAACTCTTTCGAGCTTAAAGCGTGTCTAACGGTATGAATTCTCCAAGAGGTTAATCCAGTTACGGCACTAACTTTTTAATAGGGGATGGGACCCTACTACCTTGACATTATCTCTTTTCCAAACAGATAACCTTTCTTTCAAACAAGTTAAATGTTATACTGGCATATTCTTGCGTTTGCAACCACAAAGAATTTAGATTAAGATGAAGAGAATAATGATATAAGCAGCATACGTGTCACGAACTCACAAACTCACAGCAATAGATAGTATCTCATTCGGTTTCCATAACCCCAACAGAGAAATTTAGTTACCCATGAATGCAAAGGAGCTCACGGTTGACATTGTTATT
This sequence comes from Capsicum baccatum var. pendulum, assembly GCA_030864225.1. Lineage (NCBI taxonomy): Eukaryota > Viridiplantae > Streptophyta > Magnoliopsida > Solanales > Solanaceae > Capsicum > Capsicum baccatum. The sequence continues at coordinate 283,612,316 of CM061555.1, forward strand.
ATACCACAATACTGATTAATTTCGTGTAGCACAGGTGGTAGGTGTTTAGGCATGAATTCCTAGGCAAAGTAATGATTCTCTGGTTGCGGAATTTAAGAATAGATGAATAAAAGAAGAAAGATAGAATTAATGAAAGATTAGAATTGTTGGAAGAGTAGAAAAGATTAATAGTTGAAGAATTTATATGGATCTGCAAAAATCTCTAGCATGATAGGGTATTTATAATACCCATATCCTAATCCTACTAAGCTAATGAAATACTTAACTAAATCCTACTAAGCTAATGAAATACTTAACCCAATGGTACTAGGTTAATGTAACATTATCCAAATCCAAATAGACTAATGAAATACTTAACCCAATTGTACTAGGTTAATGTATTATTATCCTAATCCAAATAAGTTACTGCAAGTCCCCAAAGTCTTCAGAAATGTTGTTTTAGCCCGGGACAGATTTTCCATGCATCACTTTTGGTCCTTAGGCATCCAAGCTTCCTTTTCTCCTTCCGTGAAGCTTTGTTTGGCGTCAAGTAATCCATAAAATGCTGAATTATGCATCATTTACACCTGAAATTTTGCTAATCATGTTCGTTAGCTCACTTACAGGAAAAAAGGACTAAAAGTGCATGAAATATATAATTTGTTCTCGAAACATGGCACAAATATGGGCAAAATATATTGATATAGGCGCGTAATATCGCCTATCATCAGTGTGTGTGTAAAATAAAATAAAGAGTGTGGGTTTGGAAGATGATATAGATAATTCTTTTATAGACAAGTTTATACCCGCTTTTCGACCTATCCTTGTGCATAATCCTAGTTAACCCTGTTGAGACTTTAGTTTCTTATTTTGTAGCCTCATATGTAGTTTAATCCCTTTCCTTGTTTGATCTTAATTTGATCCAAAGATCCTAAGCACTTTAGCAAAAATTAAATTTGTTAAGGAGTGTGAAAAAATTTAGGGAAAACGTGTAAGTGAATCCCCCAAGAAATGGCTATTGGTGTTGAAAATTGATATGTGTTGTGGTTGGAATTTGTATAATGAAACGAATGAAGATTGTTCAAAATTGGATAATGTGTGCAGAAATAACACTCCCACGATATTGTACTTGAATTATCTTAATGATATGGGGTAAAACAAAAGATGTGGGTAGATAGAGTGGTGGAAATTAGTTGTTAATAGAGAGATATTAATGTTTAGGTGGTGTATTAAATCTCTTAGGGAGATAGTAACTATTATTGGCCAGAATAGTTCCTACTCATCCCTTAGCCTAAATTACAACTCTTAAAGACCTACTTAATCCTTAGACTTAATATTCTAATATTATCAGAGCACTACACTAAGGGAAAGCCTATGGTTCATCTTGTGTAACTTATGGATTCGTTGTGAGAGTGAGTGTAATTTAATTCTTGTACACAATCTGTAATAAATTACATTTATGTGAGTGCTTATGGGTAACTTTATTGTTGTAATGGTATACGTTTGATGATATTTGGATGATTTTTATAATCTATTTTATTGAAAAATATGTATGAGTTTGCGACTTTGGTGAGTGAATTCTTGAGGCTTGGATGTTTTGGAGTAGTGTTCTCGAGCTTTCAATTGCTTATAACATTCTTAGTGTAAAAACTTGTATTTTGTTTAGTCATTGTAGTGATAGATTAAATGTCTTTCTTGTAGTAGAAATGCATATTATCCTATGATTATTATTCTTATATTAAAGAGTTGTTCGAGGACGACCAAGGCTTTAAGTGTGGGATGATAATCTGAGGTGGATTTCTGCACCTCAGCGTTGCTATCCAGGCTTATTTAGCCTTGTTTTGAGGAATTATCTTGTTCTTGATGAGTAAATCCTTGTATAATTGAGCATATAAATGTTAAAATACATGACTATAATGTTTAGGGTGTATTTCAAACAAGTTTTGGGATTAATTTGGTCACTTGAGTTTAGACGAGAAAACTAGTGTTACTAGCTTGAGCTGTATGTTGTCCTAGTTGATCTCGATGGATTATAGAATTTGTAATGAGTTCCTAAGGGAATTATTGTGTCATATGTGTGGAATAACTTGTTTATAGTGTTTAAGGTTCAATTGAATCAACCCAAGAAACAAAACACTAAGTTAAAGATCAAAAGGACAAAACTAGTTCTTAGCTTGAGTTACTTGGTCATCATCTTGAGTTGTATGTTGTTTTCAGCTCTAATTAGTGGTTTTTGATGCTATATTATTCTTAATTTATGTATTATATACATGTTTTAACTCAATTGGAAACAACATCACAAGGCTTGGAATGGATGGACAAAAGCATGGGATAAGATGACCGAAAATGGAGGGTTTTGGAGTCATTGGCGTGCCATGGACATTGGACACCGTGTTAGGGTCCATGCCATGATCGTAGGGGCACAGTAAATCACATATTACAGGTTTTCATCACAATAAGTACATGCCACAGTCCCTATGCACCGCAATAAGGGACATGGCATGGACCTAAGTTCAAACCGGCAGCTTGTGTCCTCCTATAAATAGGACTCTTAAACATTTTGTTACACACCTTGGACGAACTTGAAACTTTGAGGGAGGAAATATAACACTCAAATTAGGGGTTTTATTCCATTCCATTGTTTTTTTATGGATTTTAAAATGTATTGTATCATTGCGATTACGATTATGTCCATGAGCGGTTAAACACCCTTTTCTGGGGTTATGGCCAAGAACATGATTACTCTTGTTATGAATTGATTTGGTTTTTATTATTAATCATATTTTGTTTTTAATTTATCCTTTTTATCACTATTTTAAGGATTCACTGCCCTTATAATAGATCCATTGTTATCTTGTGAGCCCAAAAGGAGGAACAAGAGGATAGAACGAGGGTTAAATATAATAGGATTGTAACCTTCTACATAATGAAGTTATAATTTTCATTTAGGATAGAAATATACCTACGTGACATATTTGGTTCACATACAGGATGAAATATGAATGCATTTACCTTAGTTCTCACATCCACGCTTAATGATATAGCTATGGGTCTAAGTTAGATAGGTGATTAGAGGCTCGAAAGACCATGAGTCATGATGTCAACCCCGTGAATCAACAACCCGGATAAGTAACATAATTAATGAAGTTCAATAGCATAGTATGATTGTTCGTAGAGACTTAACCATGGGTTTCTCCCCATTGATTGTCCAGATATTTTACTTTTCCGTAATATTTATGGTTAGGATTAATTTTAACTCTGAAACTCTTTTGGTTAGTTTTACTCCAATTTAATCTTAATAGTGAACTAGAGTTAGATAGTTTTCAACAAAAGTCTCTGTGGGATCGATACTTGTCTTGCAAAATGCCACTTTACTACTTGGTGGGACCATGTACACTTGTTGTGCGCTGGGTGCAACAACCTGGGGGGCATTAAATTTCCCACTAATTCGATTTTCTCCCTATTTTACCACAAGTTCACAATCTTGGAGCCATAGAGAGTGTGGAAAGTTGGGGGTGCATTATTTAGGAGATTTTGGGGTGATTGTGAGCTTGAATTTTTTATTTCTTCATTAAAATCTTGGTAAGTTTCCATTAATTTTATGGTTAATTTCTCAATTTATTCTCAATATCCCTAGACTATTGTTGGATTGATTTTTGAGCTAGGAATTTACCCATTATTGAGGGTAAATTTTTCATGAGAATAAAGGGACGTATTGACGGTTTTGAAAGTGCGGTTCCACAAGCGGGCCCTACATGTAATTTTTACGAGATTTTTTATCCTAAACATAAAAATGCAATATCGGTATCTTTTTTATCATATTGATGAGTATATTATCATTTTTATAGCGTAGCTTCGTGCAGAAGTTTCTTGGAAAGGAAAAATCATTGATATAGCGAATTTTCCAAAGCTTTCTTCGACGTCCAGGTAGGCTAGGTTTACCTTTCTTATAGATTGGGCTAAATTGTAATATATTTATGATAATATGCTAGATATGGTTTGAAATTTAGGACTTAGAGTTACTTTTATTGTGAATTGGATTACTTAGCAGATTAAGAAACCGTAAATTAGTCAAAATTGACTCAACTTTCCATTTTTTAGGTAGAAGCGCTATCTTAGGACTAAAATATGGATTATTTCATATCTAGTTGCGAAATAGATACCTTAGCCTAGTTCGAGTAGAATTTTCCATAGAATAGATTTAAGAGATTAGAAGTGGGCCCCCCGGCCCACCTTAGGACATGATTACTACTAGCTCCTTGTAATTTCATAGGCATATTACACTATCTAAATGTATGTATTTGGATCTTGAGGTTGTAAAATTCATAATATTTTATTCTAGAATGATACTTGGTAGATAATGTTAGTTTTGGTTTAAGTCCGTCAGTCTATGGTCTTAAGATTAGTTTGATTCTGACATTTTTTCATGATATGAGTTTTGGTTCAAGTTAGACAAATGATAATATATTTTTTGTTTCAAGTTTAGAAAATAATGATATGAGTTTCAATTCATGTTTGACAAATGATGATATGAGTTTCGGTTCAAGTCCTACATTGAGAGGTTATTTATGATAGTTATGGAACCAGTGCGAGTCCGGTGTCTATAGTATGGAAGGATCCATAGTTATTATTTTTAGAGATGGTTAATTGGTATAATTCATGTTATTAATTAACTTTTATTGCACCCTCCACAATTATGGGGCCTGCATTGGGTTATTTTACTTAATTGCACTTTCTGGCTAATGGGGGCCAGGCTAATAGTGGTAGCTATGTTTTCTTTAATATTATTGTTTCGATTTTTATTTACAGTATTTATAGCGTGGTTCCAGGTTTTCCCTCTTACCTTGAATTAGATGATTTGTATCGCATTTTTATTATACTTATCTTAAAATTTAGATCAGTCAGTCAATGATACCTACTAACAACCCGTGACTTTAGTACTCATACTATACTTTTGTTCCTTTTTTATGTAGATCTAAGTACCAGTTACCGCTATTGATTCCATGATTTATTCTGGTTAGAGTTCGGAGACAAGGTGAGCTCTCGGAGCTGGAGTTATCTTTTTCTCTTTTTTTTTTAGTTTATGCTTAGTCTTTCTACTTTTGAGATTGGTGTATATTTGACTATTACAGTACTCGTACTCTTTTGGTTTAGTGGCTCTTGTACCAATAGTTCTAGGTCCTGGGATGTTATTGTTATCTCATTTATCTTCCATCTTACTATTATTCCATGATTTATTGTTGTAAATCATCTACTTATATATTTTCGGAATTTATTTCATTTTCCACAAAATTATCCCATTGGTTATAGCTCCAGGCTATGGCTTGGCTTACCTACTGGTGAAATAAAGTAGATGTCATCATGACTTGAAAATCGGGTCATGACACTCTTGAGCATGATTGGGTTTACTCTTAAGCAAGAAGGATATACTGATGCATCTTCATGTTGGCCTGTAATCTACGCATCCTTGAAGAAGTGAAAACTGCTTAAATTATTGATGACATGCATGGAAATTTTGGGTAAACATTCAAGGTCAAAGGCCTCGATAAAGGAAATATGCACCTGCACAAAAAGTAATCGGCAAGTAGTATTCATGTTCCTGGAAAGGTCATTGAAAGATATGTCCCTTCGAGGGAATCCACAAATTCTAGTAGCCTCCTCAAGTGTAATTAAAGGCTACCCTCTCCAAGGGACTCTTCTATTGAATCCTCAAGTACCTTGGATACACCTCACAACTTCGAAAATCACTTTTACAGAATAACCAGTCCAGAGTCCCATGGATGATAAAGAAAGGAGATCCAACTCTCAGCACCTTATATCTAGCCTTAGTTTCAGCTTTTACTTTTTCCTCATTAGGAACCTTCGAGGCACGATTCTATGTTTTACACCTGGTTCAAAGACAAGGATAAGGCAAAACTTCTAGGAAAGACGAAGTACGAGATTTGCATATTGGGGTATAAAAGAAGGATTCCACAAAGGAAAGGATTTTTTCGTTGTTTATTCCTTTTCTCTCTTTCAATATTGAAGAAGAAAGGCACTTAGTGAAGTAAAAAATTAGGCCTAAAAGGCTACTTATTGCAATACAAAGCTCATTTAATGTAAAAAAAAAACAAAGAGACATGGGTTATTGTCATGGGAAAGATAATATTTGATCTAGTCCAATCATGAAGGGATGGTTCTCAGGAAATAAGATGTCTATGCCAGTCTTATCTCCCTTTAGGCCTGATGGTCCAGGTCCTAAAAAAGAGTCTTCTCAACTTTATCCCTTTATCTAAAAAGGGGAAAACATAAGGAAATGAGGCATCAAGTTTCCATATTAATGAAATCAATTCTAAGTACAAGGTTTCATTCTCAATGTCCCAAGAGAACTCAAAACAAACAAATCATATAAGTTATGCGTATAGTAATTTGCTGAAAATGTCCTACTCAACTCTAGTCTTCGGGACCTCAGGATGGGCTATACTTTAAAATTTCATTATCAATGGAGGGATTAGACATCCCTTCATCATCTAAGATCATATAGATAGAGATATCAACCATGGTCTGGAACTCAACAATCTCCTCATCCAAGTCAAAACCTCCATCTTGGATCTCTTCTAGGATCTTGAGATAAATAATATGGGTATCACGATCTTTCCTTCTATTAAGGATAAAATGTTAAGTATAATTTTCTCAAGTAATTACTTAAACATGTTTTGACAAATGCTAGACTTCATCCTGTAACGACCATGAGAATGCAAAACTGTAGTCATAGGAAGTGGCCTAACCCCCACTAAAAGAATGCATTCTTCTAATTTGGACTGCTTCTCCATATGTTTCTTGATTGTAACATCTTGTGCAACATTCTTACATTGTAAGTATTCCACCTATTAGGACCAGTAAAGCACATCCCAAAATACCACTACTTTGTGCCCATAACTATGTCCTTGACAACTTTCAATGCATTATACTCGAAGGCTCATCATGGAAGATCCTGTATCAAAATAGGCTGATCTTTCATAATTTTTAGAGTATTCTTGAGATGGGAACAATTAGAAAAGAGGTCTTCTCTCTCTTTCAAAAACCATCAAAGACCTTCTACTACTACAATGATAGTCTAAAAAGCAACATAGGTTTCTCATCAAAAAGTGGTGGATGTAAAAAAATCTAAGAGAGTGCGAGCTACTCGCCCTCGTGATAGAATGGGTAGAATCATTGATCAGTCACAAAGTTGAGGTTGTATCAATTTTCCAATGATCTTTAGTTGAGACCACAACATTTAGTAACGAACTACTTCTACCAAATGTGACGTGAGGCTAAATTTGCTAAAAATTTGTAACTAGGTCGACTGGTACTACATTGGACCCTATAATGAACCAGAAAGCGAGTCAAGTGTCGCATAAGAACTTTCAACAGATAGAGGTAGATGATATCACAAAGTAGGCAACATGGTAGGTGCCCAATCTTGACATATTAGAGGAACCTCTGAGAAAGACTGAAGGGAACATCATACTCCTCCTTATAAGCAATATAGGTTCTCATTTCACTAAATATCCCAATGGACTGAGTTTGACTCTTGGCAAGCTCAAAACACTCTAGCTTCTAGAAAAAGGTGATTGGTATTGAAGCTAACCTTAATAGGAACACTTAATTCCTGGGTGGCAACATCCCCTTATTTTTTTTGTTTCTTTATTTGAATAAAGGATACTGAAATCATACTCCCTCAAGGAGGACCGTCCTCTATCCGTTCTTCTTTTCTCGAGAGGTTTAGATGAAACCATAGAAGTAGGATCTGTTGCAGTATCAATAAGGGTATATTGCTGAGAATAGGGCTCCGCACTAATCGGATTGAGGGAAATAGTATGGGATAATAAGATCACCAGTACAGAAGATAAACCTGGAAGGAAAAATTATATAATACAAGCTCAAGTAAAATAATCTCTGCATATGAAGGACAACGCGAGTACCATGGTTCTTATATTTCAATCTGAAATGGTTTCTTATGTAAGCCCAAGAGTGAATGACAGTAGTAAAAGCACTCTGGATCTTCTCAACCCATTTCTAAAATTTCCCAACCAAATGGATTAAGGACTTCCCTGAGGGAGGAGAGGTCTATTGAGGAGATGTACATGATGAATAAGTAGAAAGTCTACAGTGATGAATATAAAAAAAAGTCACAGGGAGTAGGAAAATATTAGCCAAAGTCGCTTGCAGATTGAATTCTAAATTGTATTATGAATACTCTTGGATGGATCAGTTGGGGCCAACATAACTAATTGATTGGCCCAACTTTATTATCCGATATCATCTTAACTCTAATGGAGATACTTCCTACCATGACTGAATATTTGAATTATACCTCCTTAAACCAGACAACGTGAGTAAAGAAAGAGAAAATAAGCTATAGAAAATTCCTCACTAACTAAAATAACCAGGACTCGGAGGAATGCAAAAATTCTCCTTACCTTTTGGTCGAGTTTACAGAGGCACACTTTGTAAGTGTGGCAAAATCAAGTAATTACTTCATCCATTGGATTTACAAGACCTATACTAAAGGGAGAGATACAAACAAAGATACAATCAGATTGAGACAATGTCATATTCTCATAAGAGTGGGGCATTTTAACCCAATATTCCTTAGTAGGCCAACCCTAGTTTTTCTAAACAATATCTAGGTTGCTTTGTTTCACAAAGTTAACTTACCCATCTATTTTTTGTTCTCATTCACTGGCAACTGTCATGACCCGAACCCAGGCCTGGCCATGACAGGAGCCCACCGTGTGTCGGAGACAACCCCCTTTATCCTTACATCAATAAGCACAATAATAATATACATCAGAAGATAACTAAGATAGCAAAAGAAATATAGATAAACCAAATGAAATCTTAGAGTCAAAGCAAACATCCAACCCACACTTGTCCACACAAGCCTCTAAAACTAAAATAATATCTAAGTCAGGACATGGCCTCGACTATGACCAAAAGAATAAAAAATGGAATAATGTATTAAAAAATAAAGAAACCAGCAAAATGAAAGGGCCTTCTAAAAGATGGAGGCTCACCACTTCATTATAGATCCACAGGAATACCAAATCACCTAACGCTGCGCAGGAGCAACAGAAAACCCTTCAAACCCTAATTCATAATATGTTGTAGTACCCAGGGACAATAAGTGGGGCGAGCATTAACATATAACTCAGGGGATAAGGATAACATAATGCAATCACCAAAATTCAGTCATAAACCATATGTTCCACATTCATATATATATATATATATATAGGATATCAGGATAGGGTCAAGAGTCATGAAAATGAAAGTTTAAATCATTAACCTGAACTAAGTGGCTTGATCCATCCTAAAGGCACCAATGGGCTATATGGGTCTAGCTCCTCCTGTTAGAAGGGCCCTAGTACGTGTTTGTCGCATATATCAAGGAAAATTGCGAAAAGGCTAAAGTCATCAAGGCTAAAGCCCTCCCAATATATATATATATATATAACATTTGCACTAAGAACAGGGTCATATGGACCCCCAAAGACGGCAAACGTGGTTTCCAGTACTTATACCCTCGATATCTATACCTTCATGTGAGCTGCACAATTCCCTTTAAGCCCAATTTTAAACAATTTGCATAGAACCAACCATTAAACGAGGAATCATTCGTTAAGGCATTTACCAACTTGGTATCAACATACCAATATGCTTCCAAGCTTAGATAATGATGCCAAACCAATCCATACAACCAACTTAACTCACAAGTTCTATTTATATCCAAAAATAAGTCCACCAAGGCCATTCCAAAACCATATTCATTCATTGATCCTTTAATGCAATGCAATGGATTCAAAAACAAGTTAAACCATACAATTATCCATATTTTAAATCAAGTTTACAAAGAGGGTTGAGGTTATTACCATTATCAAGCAAAAATTCCATCAATTTGGGAAAACCCAAGCCCCTTATTCCAACCATTAAAATAATGCACAAATTCAGTCCCCATATCCACAAATTAAACCATGAATAAATAATTTAAAACATAGGGAAAGCAATTCAAGTAAATCCAATCAAAATTCCCCAACCCAATTTCAAAATCATAATTTAAATCACATGAATATCCAAATAAATTTATACCATAATGCAAAATTACAAGTTAGGGATAAGCAATATGCCTGAAATCTAACAGAAATTGAAAAGAAATTAAAGCTTGGAGCTTACAAGATGAATTTCTTGTAAAACTCTTGAATGTTCTTGACTTGAGAGTTAGAGAAGAGAAGAATGGACTTTGATCTTTCAAAACTTAAGGGAAAGGGTTATATTATATTTATAAGTTGTGTAACAGGTAAAAAGATCAAAAGCCCCTCACCCCAAGTGAAAAACAAAAAAATTAGACAAAATTAAAGCAGCAACATGGCATGTTGCTATCGTGGAGGGTAGCCTTCGTGCCATACCCTTATCATAAGGCTAACTTTCGTAGCACGCTACTATTGCAGAGGCTCACTGCCTCAGAGTTACAAAATAACCACGAACCCCTTCCAAAAATTCCAAAACTTTCCCAAATTATCCTTTTAACACCCCTAGATATAATTCAAGTATAAAAATAGACACAACGTACACGGAAGTATCAAAAATAAAATCATTGAAATTTTATGGGGTCTTTTATTCCCCTCCTTTTGATCATTCATCCCCGAATGATGAGTTAGGACACTTTTAACACGACAATAACAAGAATACATCAGAATTAAATGACAGATACAAAATGTAAAAAGAGGTAAATGAAACCCATAACTTAAGCACTTTCATCTAACATGAGGAACAAGAATGGATACTTGGCTTTCATATCTTCTTCAGCTTCCCATGTAGGTTCCTCTACCTTTTGATACCTCCAAAGAACTTTCACCGAACCTACATTCTTTGTCCTCAATCTATGAACTTGCCTATCCAATATATTAACCGGGAGCTCCTTGTAAGACAAGAAACTAAAGCATCAAAGTTCTCAATAGGCACTATCAAGGAAGGGTCACCTACTTACTTTTTTTTAGCATAGACACATGGAAAATAAGATTAATAGAGCCCAAAATTACTGGCAATTCAAACTCACAAGAAACCTTCCCAATTCTCCTCATAATATGATATGGACCAATATAATAAGGACTAGGCTTCCCCTTCTTCTCAAACCTCATGAATTCTTTCATAAGAGACACTTTCAAGATAATCAATCATTAACTTCAAACTCTAACTCTCTTTGCCTCACATCTACATAAGACATTTGGCGAATAGTCTTAGGTCTTTGTCTAATCACCTTTACCTTTTTTATTGCTTTGTGAACCAAAGCAGGGCCAAATAGCCTAGTCTCACCTATCTCAAACCAACCAATAGGAGACCTACACCTCCTACCATAAAGATCCTCAAAAGGAGCCATTTGGATGCCCGAATCGTAACTGTTATTGCACAAAACTCAGTAAAAGGTAAATGTTCAACCTAACTTTCTTTAAAATTAATCATATAGGCCCTTAGCATATCCTCCAAAATAGGAATAGTCTATGTCTCTTGTCCATCCATTTGAGGTTGGAAAGCAGTTCTAAGATTCACCAGAGTACCCAAAACTTTCTAAAATGCACACCAGAAATGCAAAGAAAATTGCACACCTTGATAAAAAGTGATGGACACCGGTACCCCATGCAGCTTAACTACCTTCTAAATGAACAACTTAGCATAATCCTCCCCTGGGAAGTTAGTCCTCACCGATTAGAATTTATCAGACTTAGTGATCTTATCCATGATGACCCAAATAGATTAATATTGATTCTGAGACAATGGAAGACCCATAACAAAATTCATATTAATCATCTCTCACTTCCATATGGGTAACTTTATCTCTTGAGACATCCTACCAGGCCTCAAATATTCCATCTTAACTTGTTGACGAACCATACACTTGGACATAAAGATTGCCACATCTCTTTTCATATTACTCCACTAGTAGATTTCCGTTAAGTCATAATACATTTTGGTCGAACTCGGATAAACTGTATATCGAGACTCATCATATTCGGTCAAAATTCTTCACCATAGCTTATCCATACCGAGAACATACAATCTTCCTTGATGCCTTAAGATGCTATCTCCCCTAATCTCAAAAGTCATAACTTTTTGCTAACCCACATCATCCTTAATATGTATAAGTATGGGATCCAAGGCCTGTTTTTCCTTTACCTCAACACCAAGAAATGATTTAAGAATTTCCTGAACAATCATACCTCTATCCTTTGAGTCCAAAAGATGAACTACCAAGTTAGCCAACTTATGAATATCCCTCACCAACCCTCTTTTCTCCTCATCAATGTAAAATAAGCTCCCCATAGACAAACTGCTAAGCGCATCAGCAATAACATTAGCTTTACCTAGATGGTAGCAAAGGCTCATGTCATAGTTCTTAATCAATTCAAGCCACCACATTTGTTTGAGAATTAATTTCTTCTAAGTAAATATATATCGCAAAATCTAATGGTCTAAATAATTATCCATGTGCATTCTATGCAGATAATAGTGCCAAATTTTCAAAGCAAACACCATAGCTGCCAACTCTATATCATAAGTGGATAGTTCTTTTTATGAACCTTAAGCTTCCTGGAAACATAGGCTACAACCTTACCGTGTTGCATCAAAAAACAACCTAGGCCCACACGAGATATAGCACAATACACAAAAAAACCATCTACACCCTCAGGAAAGGTCAATACTAGCATAGAAGTCAACTTATCCTTCAACTTCTCAAAACTACCCTCATAAGTATCAGACCATAAGAAGATAACTTTTTCTAAGTTAACTTCACCAGCAGTACAACAATAGATGAGAAGCTCTCCACAAACCTCCTATAATACACAGGCAAGCCTAAGAAGCTTCTAATATCAATTGGAGTCGTGGGTGTAGGCCACCTTTTAACTGCCTCAACCTTTTGTGAATCCAACTAGATCCTTTCACTAGAAATAATATTCCCAAGAAAGGTCACAACACTTAGCCAAAATTCGCACTTCAGAAAGGTTTGCATACAATTTCTTGACCTTAAAAGTCATCAACACAATTTGGAGGTGGTTAGAATGATCTTCTTCACTCTTGGAGTGCACTAAGATGTCATCCATAAAGACTATAACAAACAAATTGAGAAACTGCCTGAAAACTCAATTCATGAGATCCATAAAAGCAGACGGAGCATTTGTCAACCTAAATGACATAACCAAAAATTCTTAATGGTTGTATCATATTCAAAAATTTGTCTTGAGAATATAAACCTCCCTAATTTTTAGTTGATGATAGCCCAAACGAAGATAATCTTCAAGAAACACCTAGCACCCTAAAGCTTATCAAAAAGGACATCAATTCTAAGAAGAGGGTACTTATTCTTGACTATAATCTTATTCAGCTGATGATAGTCTATACACATCAAAAGAGACCCATTTTTTTGCACGAAAAGCACAGGACTACCCCAAAGAGGAACACTAGGATGAATAAATCCCTTATCAAGTAGACCCTTCAATTTCTCCCTACATTTCTTTAGTTCAGCTGGTACCATTCTATAAAAAGGGTTGAAAATTTGATGGGTATTTGGTGGAAGATCAATCCTAAATTCTATTTCCCTATCGAGAGAAATTCTACGAAGATCGTTGGGAAAAATTTTAAGAAACTCATTAACCACAGGGATAGATTACAAAGAAAGACTTTCAAAGTTAGAATCCTTAACACGAACAAGATGATATAGACGCCCTTTCGAAATTAACGTCTGAGCTCTAAGATAAGAAATAAACCTCTCTTTAGGTACTAAGAAACTCCCCTCTTATTCAATCACCGATTCATTAGGAAAATGGAAAATAGACTTTTAGGTCCTACAATATAGTGAAGCATAGCAGGAATGAAGAAAATCCATCCCCAAGATTACATCAAAATTGGCCAAATCAAGTTATATCACATTCACTAATGTCTCCCTATGAAAGATGGAGACCATACAACCCTTATAGATTTTTCTAGCAATAGAGCAGACACAAAAAAGGGCTCAAAAATGTTTTCAAGACTAAAACCAAAGTGTACAACCACATAAGGATCACATAAGATTGATAAGAACCAAAATCAAGCCAAAAATAAATATCCCAAGAGAAGAGATGTATTATACCAATGATAACGTCAGGGGATACCTTAGATTCCTAAAGACTAGAAAGAGCGTAGAGATAATTTCATCCATTGTCATACTTGAAGTGGCACCCTTAGGTGTAGGAGTCGAGGAAATGGTGATCGAGACCTTATTAGCTCTAGTGGAAACTCTAGACGAAGGATAATCTCTCTATATATGACTAAGATAACCACAATTATAGCATCAGTTTCTCTCCTCCTGATAATATCCACGGTAAAATTGCCTACAAAATAGTCAAAGAGGATAAGATGGGGATGACTGTGCTTCACTGGACTAAGACTAGTGATAACGCTCAATCTACAACTCTCGTTGGAGTGTAAAGCGTTCGTTGTCAAATATATAACCCAACTGGGTTGAGTATCAATCCCACAGGGAATAGCTTGGTCAACAAGTAAGCAAAGATTACTAGACTTTTAGTGCAAGTCTCGTAAAAGGGGGGAGTTTTGTCGTGCAAGTAATGTAACCAGAATATTAAAGTAAAAACGAAAAATAGCAAAGTAAAAAGAAAGAATGTTTGGTAAGATGTAAAACAATGAGAATTGAGAAGTTGGGGTTATGTCCACCTTATGAGTGGTACGTCTCTATTGGCTATGAGTTATGCGGAATTCAGACATGCATGTGCTTATAGAGAATTGTATTCGATGGTAAGTCCAAGGGTCTATCGACCTTAACAAGGACTATTTCACTTTAACTCTTTCGAGCTTAAAGCGTATCTAACGGTACAAATTCTCCAAGAGGTTAATCCAGTTACGGCACTAACTTTTTAATATGGGATGGGACCCTATTACCTTGACATTATCTCTTTTCCAAACATATAACTTTTCTTTCAAACAAGTTAATGCTATACTAGCGTTATTCTATGCGTCTGCAGCCACAAGAAATTGCATTAAGATGAAGAGAATAATGATATAAGCAGCATACGCGTCACAAATTCACAAACTCATAGCAATAGATAGTATCTCATAAGGCTTCCATAACCCCAACAGAGAAGTTTAGCTACTCATGATTGCAACGGAAAACACAATACACATTATCATCATATCGAAATAATCACAAGCTCACGAAAAGTTGTTTTGGGCGTCACTTGTGACGTGAATTCTATTGCTAGTAGCAGTTCTCTTGTTGTGAAAATTAAAAGTCGAATAGATGAAAGAAAATTGTCATGAATAAATTAATGAAGAAAATGGAAAGGATTGAATAGGGATGAGGGTGGTGGAGAATTGTTTTGATGGATGGATGGATGGTGGATGGGAATTGATGGAATGGGGGAATGAATAAAAATCTCTAGCAAAATAGGGTATTTATAACACCCATATCCTATTCCTACTAAGCTACTGCATTACTTAACCCATTCCTACTGGGTTACTGCATCATTATCCTAATGCTAATAAGTTACTGCTAGTCCCCAGAGTCTTTAGAATTGTTGTTTTTGCCTAGGACAGATTTTCCATGTGCCACTTTTGGTCCTTGGCGTCCAAGCTTTGCCTTCCTTCTTTCGTGAAGCTTTCTTTGCCGTCAAGTTATCCATAAAATGCTGAAATCTACATCATTTATACCTGAAAACTTGCTAATCATGTTCGTTAGCTCACTTACAGGAAAAAGGACTAAAAGTGCATGAATTATATAATCTGTCCTCAAAACTTAGCTAAAATATGGGTAAAATATAGTACTTTAGGCGTGTCAATTCGCCTATCATCAACACCCCACACTTAAAGCTTTGTTCATCCTAGAACAAAATATCATGTCCTTCTAAACTTGTACTTAGGGTTTCACAGTAACCACATAAAATATTCGTCAAGACAAGTACGACAATCATTATCCAAGAGTAGTTTTCTGATCATTAGTAGAAATAATTTCAACCTCTAATATAGACTCGTGATGATGGTTAATTCGTATTCAAAAGTTAAGGCACAAAGAATAATACACAACTACCAAAAACTCATCAACCATGTGTGTCTCACAATATATCACCCATAATCACTAACAAGTATTTTATTTTTCAGAACATAGGTATAAGATTTTCCTTGCTCTCACTCTCACAAAGAATTCATATGTTGCAACTGATGACCATAGGCTTGCCCTTAGTGTAAATGCTCCACTAAATATCAGAATGCTAAGCTTAGGATCAAATAGGTCTTTTACGGGTTGCAATGTAGGCTAAGGGACGGGTAGGACTATTTTGGCCATAAATAGTGACTAAGTTCCCTAAGTTCTTTCATACATCACAATATGCCATTTATGCTTTCTTTCAAACAACCTTTTTGCTTTGTTTTAATCTACCTCCCTTTGTCATCTCTTTTGTTTTTCAATTTTTGAACATAACTAACTTTTTAGTTTTCTTTTCCTTTTTCTTTTCATAACATACCTCTTATGATAGCAATTCTTTTTCATAACAAATTCAAGTGCCAATACATTCTAAGGCATCATGCTCATCCAATTTCCTCTTATTTTGTCACATGACTTTTTCAATTTAAAGCACTTAGAAATTTGGATCAAATTATGGTCTTGAAAAAAATGGATTAGGCTTACATATAAGCCTGTCAAAGAAAATAGGCTTAAAGGCTCAAAAGGGGTTAACTAGGATAATGTCCACGGGTAGGTAAAAAGAAGGTAAACAAGTATAGGTTGCCAACGAAATGCCTAAATCATCTCCTAGACTTGCACTCTTTATTTTCACTTTACATACATACCAGACAAGTTCTAGCATCAGCCACAAACACAGAATATACTACTTCCTCACACACACAAGGCACATGGTCGACTTTATTGAGAGTAGTATAGACTCTTGACCCAACATATGAATGAATTAAACCACACAATTATCACACAGTAAGTCACACTTAGAGCCTAAACGTCTCAATAGTAATGATTTTATCACAGACTCTTATCATAATACCATGCTGCCTATTAGAATAATTTCATGCAAAAAAATTTAAAAAAAAATTCTAAAATTTAACTACTAACAAATAAAACAAACTAACATAAATAAGCAAATGCAGATAAAAAAGTATAGCATACAAATACGAGCACCCCACACTTAGACGGGACACACTACCCTCAGTGGAAAATAAATAAGAAGAACCTGGTTAGTCGGACTCATCCTCTATGTTCGGGATCATACCCCCTGCATCGGAATCATCATCAGAGTCGTCATCCTCAGAAGTTCCTCATAAGTACCCCACTTGATTCCAAAAGTGCGTCGAGGTATTTGCAGCACTGAGGATTCACCTTACTCTTTTCTTCCCCTTTTCTGGCCTTTTTGTGAAGTGGTTGCTTTTCTTGTCTTTTGGTGCTATTGTACCTGAGATCTCAATAGAGTCATGTTAGCTTCATCTCGAAAGATTCAATCAACAAATAGACAATAGTGGCACCACCCCACACTTAATTTGTTGACACAAACTAATTAAGTGAATGATATCGATTACTCAGACTTCATAGACATACATTTAGGTGATATGTTCCAACAATATAATCAGTGCAGTCATACTTCTTATAATCTTGGCAATACTTTTATGTTTGATATATCAAGACTACTACATAGAGATTGAATCAAGGTATAGCATCTAAAAATAATCGCAACCTCATATGTTGGTAGTCAACCTTAATTCTCATCTCGATGAACAAGTCATTCAAACATGTAAGCTTTCTTTTGCCAAGAGTATGCAATTTTCGTGACCATGTCAATTCCGCAAAAGTATGACAGAGCATCATAATCAAATAACAGTTGGAAACAAGTTAAGATCATCCTTACGTATTCATTTACTCACTTAGTTGTATCACAACAATTCAATCACATTCAAATCACCAATACTACTTCAAGATTTAACAATTCATAATAGGCGTAGTAGTGTAGTACTTACGGAATATAAATGAAGAACAAAGAAGTACTTACTTGGTTGATGACCTTGGATGATGTTCTTGCAAAGTAAAAGAGCAAAAGGAAAATTTTTGAGAGGATTTGGAGAGGTAGGCGGCGCTTATGTTAGGTTTGCAATGTGTTTTTGATATAAGACTAAGTTTCTTATATATAGGGCAAGCTTAGGTCGGGTTTTGACCCATTTAAAATCAGATTTGGAGACCAAAAGTGACCATAGGCGGCGCCTAAGGCTTTGCCTATGCTTGGCATAGGCTGCGCCTTTTGCAAAGCATTGTTGAGCATAGGCGGAGCCTATGCCATGGCATTCTTGGGCATAGGCGGCGCCTATGCCATGGCATATGAGATTTAGAGACAAAGGCATTGGCATAGGCGGCGCCTATGCTATGGTATTCTTAGGCATAGGCGGCGCCTATGCTATGGCGCACTAGATTCGGAGAGCTTAGGCCATAGTATAGGCCTTGCCTTGTTCGTGGCCTAGATTTACATAGGCCTTGCCTTGTTCTTTGCCTATTTTTTCATAAGCAATGCCCAATCCATAGCCTTTTGCTTATTCATTCCTAACTTACCACCTTCAACATGCAATACTTCCAAATTAAAATTTGAAACCAATCTCCTCGTTTATACCTTTTGTACCTACATTCACTCAAAAACAACAAAAACGATTAGAACGATGGGTTGCCTCCCATCAAGCGCCTTAGTTTTGGTCGTGGCTCGACAAAAAGCCTAGGAAAACAAAAACAACAAGAATATTTAAAAACGATGGGTTGCCTCCCACCAAGCGCTTGATTTATTGTCGCGGCACGACATAGCTATCTTGATTACTTAGTCTTTATCGAGATAGATGGGGCATCGTTTTCTGAATGGATTCAGACGACGCTGATACTTACTTGTAGACATGCAATCTTCTTTGATATGACTCTTGTGCATACATACCGCAGGAGAGATACCAATTATATCATCAATAGTCTAACCCATAGCTCTCTTGTTTCTCGTCAGAGTAGAGATTAGCGCCTCTACGTGCTGTTCACTGAAATCATCCGCCACACTTACCGGTAGTGTATTTCCACTTCCCACATATGCATACTTTAAATAATTGGGAGCTCTTTCGATTCTAGCACTGGTGGCTCTTCAATGGAAGTCTTCGCTGTTGATGGCGGTTGATTCTTAAGATCAAGGTCCGGCTGTTTAGGAGTATGAGAATAGGACCCTATTCCTGTTAGAGCACACATAGTTTCTTCATAATCTTCATCATCCTCATGCTCAACATTCAGCAGTGCAGCAGACAATGGCTTAACAGTAAGCTGTTTCTTTACAGATAATGCTTTCTTGTCCTCATAAGCTACGGAGAACACATCCATATCGCTGGGTTGCTTTATTGCTTTGCATATATCAAAGCAGACCACTTCGTCATTCAACCGAAATAGAAGCTCATTAGCTCTCATGTCAATAAGCACACTTCCAGTTGCAAGGAAAGGACGTCCCAAGATTATGGGAACTTCAGAATCCACCTCACAATCCAGAATAACGAAGTCTACAGGAAAGATGAATGAAGAAACCTTCACTAACACATCATTCAAGATACCCACAGGTCGTTTTACCGACCTATCAGCCATCACGAGCCTCATATTAGTTGGTCTCAGATCGCCTAACCCCAACTTCCTGTAGACGGATAGTGGCATCAAATTGATGCTATCACCCAGATCGCACAATGCCTTGGCAAAACTCAAAGATCCAACAGTGCAAGGAATAGTGAAGGCACCAGGGTCGGCCTTCTTCTGCACTAGTGATCGGGTAGCGATTGCGCTGCAGTGATGAACAGTATCCTTCAACTCATAGCTTGCTGCTCGCTTCTTTGTCAAAAGATCCTTCATAAATTTCCCATACCCAGGCATTTGTTCTAGTGCCTCTACCAACGGAACATTAATGGTCAGCTGCTTTAACATATTCATGAATTTGCTGAACTTTGTATCATCCACAATATTCTTCAATCTTTGAGGAAAAGGTGGTGGTGGATAAGGAATTGTTTTCTCCACGGCTTGCTTCTCCTCTTGCTTCCATTTTTCAGCCTTTTTAGGCTGCAAACCACTAGGGGTGACGTCATGGACGTCTTGGTCATTGTCTATGGCGTCGTCATCATCTTTATTTTCGGCCACTTGCTTGCTTTGGGATGAATTTTCCAGCACCTTACCACTCCTGGTAGTAATAGCCATGCATGATCTATCGTTCCTTGGATTTTGCACAGTGTTGCTAGGTAAAGTGCCAGCCTTTCCTTGATTGAGTGCTGCTGAAAGTTGGCTCAATTGTTGTTCTATTTCTTTTATTGAAGTAGAATGTGAGTCAACCAATTGCTTCATCGAGGACAAATCATGTATTACCTCCGTTACTCCTGCGTTGGTTTCCTCCACTCCTTTCAATAGTTTAGCCATCATGTTTTCCATGTTTCTAGAACCAGATGTAGTGGTGTCACGTCTTCCTGGGGGAACATACAAACCACTATTACATTTCTTGTTCTTCCAACTACCTTGGTCCTTGTTTCCAGATTTATCATAATAGTTCTGACCTTGGTTTCCTTGGGTATTACCTCGGAAACCCCCCTGATTGTTCAAGTAGTTGGCTTCTTCTTCTGAATCAGATTAGTCTCTTCCTTTTGACGCAATAGCTTTGACTTTTTTGGTCTTCCCTGATAATAGATGCTTTGTAAGAAGATCCACTTGTGTTTTCATTTGAGCCATATCTTGATCGCGTTATTTTCTCTTCTCCTTTGGTCTGCAGTCATGCCAATAGATAAAGTGGGGCTTGCTACCTCAGAATCCCTGGTATGCCAAGCTCTACTTTGCTTCATCATCTGATCTAGCATATTGCTTGCCTGACCAAAGGTGAGGTCCATAAATGATCCTCTAGCCGCATTATCCACCACTAGTTTAGTTATTGAATTCAAGGATCTGTATAATATCTCCATCAAGTGGACATTGGTCATATGATGGTTTGGGCACCGCATAAGCTTCGTCTTGAACCTCTCCCATGTTTCGTGGAGAGCTTCAGTTGGAAGCTGTCGAAAATTGTTGATCTCATCTCTCAACTGTGCTTTCTTGGATGGCGGAAAGAATCTTTCTAGGAAAGCATCTTTCAATTGCCTCCAATTAGTAATAGAATCAGGAGTCAGCCCATTCAACCATAGAGTTGCCTCCCTAGATAGAGACAATGGAAATAAGCGCAGCCGAATTGCATTCTGTCCAACGCCTGGATTGTTGAATGACTTGCATGTTGAGATAAAATTGATCAGATGCATATTCAGATCATCACCTGGAAGTTTACCAAATAATCCCTTGAGTTGCAGTAGTTGAATCATGGTGCTTGTGATATTGAACTTTGCTCCAGGTGCCAAGGGTGGCAGAATAATGGCTCCTATGGCACCAGCTTCATCCAAATTGTCATCATCGTCATCAAAAAGGATCTACAAAGCTCGGCGATCAGGCCTCAATCGCGCTTGACAATCTCTCCTCTGCATGGGTGCCGCCATCTCAGCAGTATGCCGTGTGTTTAGTAGCTCCTCATCGCCCAGGTACTCATCATTAGGATTTGTTGCACGGCCTGGGTTATCAATATTCTGTTGATGCACTTGAGTAGTTATCCTTTCAATTTCACGTTATGCATCCATTGATGCACTGAACAAACCTGAATAAAACAAAAACAACAACTAAAAGTAAGAGTACGAGAATCTTTGATTAAAGGGTCTAGTAACTATCACAAACTTAATTGACACTCGTATTCCCCGGCAACGGCGCCAATTTTTGATAACGCTCAATCTACAGCTCTCGTTGGACTGTAAAGCGGTCATTGTCAAATATATAACCCAACTGGGTTGAGTATCAATCCCACAGGGAATAGCTTGGTCAACAAGTAAGCAAAGATTACTAGACTTTTAGTGCAAGTCTCGTAAAAGGGGGGAGTTTTGTCGTGCAAGTAATGTAACCAGAATATTAAAGTAAAAACGAAAAATAGCAAAGTAAAAAGAAAGAATGTTTGGTAAGATGTAAAACAATGAGAATTGAGAAGTTGGGGTTATGTCCACCTTATGAGTGGTACGTCTCTATTGGCTATGAGTTATGCGGAATTCAGACATGCATGTGCTTATAGAGAATTGTATTCGATGGTAAGTCCAAGCGTCTATCGACCTTAACAAGGACTATTTCACTTTAACTCTTTCGAGCTTAAAGCGTATCTAACGGTACAAATTCTCCAAGAGGTTAATCCAGTTACGGCACTAACTTTTTAATATGGGATGGGACCCTATTACCTTGACATTATCTCTTTTCCAAACATATAACTTTTCTTTCAAACAAGTTAATGCTATACTAGCGTTATTCTATGCGTCTGCAGCCACAAGAAATTGCATTAAGATGAAGAGAATAATGATATAAGCAGCATACGCGTCACAAATTCACAAACTCATAGCAATAGATAGTATCTCATAAGGCTTCCATAACCCCAACAGAGAAGTTTAGCTACTCATGATTGCAACGGAAAACACAATACACATTATCATCATATCGAAATAATCACAAGCTCACGAAAAGTTGTTTTGGGCGTCACTTGTGACGTGAATTCTATTGCTAGTAGCAGTTCTCTTGTTGTGAAAATTAAAAGTCGAATAGATGAAAGAAAATTGTCATGAATAAATTAATGAAGAAAAGGGAAAGGATTGAATAGGGATGAGGGTGGTGGAGAATTGTTTCGATGGATGGATGGATGGTGGATGGGAATTGATGGAATGGGGGAATCAATAAAAATCTCTAGCAAAATAGGGTATTTATAACACCCATATCCTATTCCTACTAAGCTACTGCATTACTTAACCCATTCCTACTGGGTTACTGCATCATTATCCTAATCCTAATAAGTTACTGCTAGTCCCCAGAGTCTTTAGAATTGTTGTTTTTGCCCAGGACAGATTTTCCATGTGCCACTTTTGGTCCTTGGCGTCCAAGCTTTGCCTTCCTTCTTTCGTGAAGCTTTCTTTGCCGTCAAGTTATCCATAAAATGCTGAAATCTACATCATTTATACCTGAAAACTTGCTAATCATGTTCGTTAGCTCACTTACAGGAAAAAGGACTAAAAGTGCATGAATTATATAATCTGTCCTCAAAACTTAGCTAAAATATGGGTAAAATATAGTACTTTAGGCGTGTCAATTTGCCTATCATCAACACCCCACACTTAAAGCTTTGTTCATCCTAGAACAAAATATCATGTCCTTCTAAACATGTACTTAGGGTTTCACAGTAACCACATAAAATATTCGTCAAGACAAGTACGACAATCATTATCCAAGAGTAGTTTTCTGATCATTAGTAGAAATAATTTCAACCTCTAATATAGACTCGTGATGATGGTTAATTCGTATTCAAAAGTTAAGGCACAAAGAATAATACACAACTACCAAAAACTCATCAACCATGTGTGTCTCACAATATATCACCCATAATCACTAACAAGTATTTTATTTTTCAGAACATAGGTATAAGATTTTCCTTGCTCTCACTCTCACAAAGAATTCATATGTTGCAACTGATGACCATAGGCTTGCCCTTAGTGTAAATGCTCCACTAAATATCAGAATGCTAAGCTTAGGATCAAATAGGTCTTTTACGGGTTGCAATGTAGGCTAAGGGACGGGTAGGACTATTTTGGCCATAAATAGTGACTAAGTTCCCTAAGTTCTTTCATACATCACAATATGCCATTTATGCTTTCTTTCAAACAACCTTTTTGCTTTGTTTTAATCTACCTCCCTTTGTCATCTCTTTTGTTTTTCAATTTTTGAACATAACTAACTTTTTAGTTTTCTTTTCCTTTTTCTTTTCATAACATACCTCTTATGATAGCAATTCTTTTTCATAACAAATTCAAGTGCCAATACATTCTAAGGCATCATGCTCATCCAATTTCCTCTTATTTTGTCACATGACTTTTTCAATTTAAAGCACTTAGAAATTTGGATCAAATTATGGTCTTGAAAAAAATGGATTAGGCTTACATATAAGCCTGTCAAAGAAAATAGGCTTAAAGGCTCAAAAGGGGTTAACTAGGATAATGTCCACGGGTAGGTAAAAAGAAGGTAAACAAGTATAGGTTGCCAACGAAATGCCTAAATCATCTCCTAGACTTGCACTCTTTATTTTCACTTTACATACATACCAGGCAAGTTCTAGCATCAGCCACAAACACAGAATATACTACTTCCTCACACACACAAGGCACATGGTCGACTTTATTGAGAGTAGTATAGACTCTTGACCCAACATATGAATGAATTAAACCACACAATTATCACACAGTAAGTCACACTTAGAGCCTAAACGTCTCAATAGTAATGATTTTATCACAGACTCTTATCATAATACCATGCTGCCTATTAGAATAATTTCATGCAAAAAAATTTAAAAAAAAATTCTAAAATTTAACTACTAACAAATAAAACAAACTAACATAAATAAGCAAATGCAGATAAAAAAGTATAGCATACAAATACGAGCACCCCACACTTAGACGGGACACACTACCCTCAGTGGAAAATAAATAAGAAGAACCTGGTTAGTCGGACTCATCCTCTATGTTCGGGATCATACCCCCTGCATCGGAATCATCATCAGAGTCGTCATCCTCAGAAGTTCCTCATAAGTACCCCACTTGATTCCAAAAGTGCGTCGAGGTATTTGCAGCACTGAGGATTCACCTTACTCTTTTCTTCCCCTTTTCTGGCCTTTTTGTGAAGTGGTTGCTTTTCTTGTCTTTTGGTGCCATTGTACCTGAGATCTCAATAGAGTCATGTTAGCTTCATCTCGAAAGATTCAATCAACAAATAGACAATAGTGGCACCACCCCACACTTAATTTGTTGACACAAACTAATTAAGTGAATGATATCGATTACTCAGACTTCATAGACATACATTTAGGTGATATGTTCCAACA
The DNA here is from genome assembly GCA_030864225.1 of Capsicum baccatum var. pendulum. Lineage (NCBI taxonomy): Eukaryota > Viridiplantae > Streptophyta > Magnoliopsida > Solanales > Solanaceae > Capsicum > Capsicum baccatum. The sequence goes on from CM061555.1 coordinate 283,637,311, forward strand.
ATATAATCAGTGCAGTCATACTTCTTATAATCTTGGCAATACTTTTATGTTTGATATATCAAGACTACTACATAGAGATTGAATCAAGGTATAGCATCTAAAAATAATCGCAACCTCATATGTTGGTAGTCAACCTTAATTCTCATCTCGATGAACAAGTCATTCAAACATGTAAGCTTTCTTTTGCCAAGAGTATGCAATTTTCGTGACCATGTCAATTCCGCAAAAGTATGACAGAGCATCATAATCAAATAACAGTTGGAAACAAGTTAAGATCATCCTTACGTATTCATTTACTCACTTAGTTGTATCACAACAATTCAATCACATTCAAATCACCAATACTACTTCAAGATTTAACAATTCATAATAGGCGTAGTAGTGTAGTACTTACGGAATATAAATGAAGAACAAAGAAGTACTTACTTGGTTGATGACCTTGGATGATGTTCTTGCAAAGTAAAAGAGCAAAAGGAAAATTTTTGAGAGGATTTGGAGAGGTAGGCGGCGCTTATGTTAGGTTTGCAATGTGTTTTTGATATAAGACTAAGTTTCTTATATATAGGGCAAGCTTAGGTCGGGTTTTGACCCATTTAAAATCAGATTTGGAGACCAAAAGTGACCATAGGCGGCGCCTAAGGCTTTGCCTATGCTTGGCATAGGCTGCGCCTTTTGCAAAGCATTGTTGAGCATAGGCGGAGCCTATGCCATGGCATTCTTGGGCATAGGCGGCGCCTATGCCATGGCATATGAGATTTAGAGACAAAGGCATTGGCATAGGCGGCGCCTATGCTATGGTATTCTTAGGCATAGGCGGCGCCTATGCTATGGCGCACTAGATTCGGAGAGCTTAGGCCATAGTATAGGCCTTGCCTTGTTCGTGGCCTAGATTTACATAGGCCTTGCCTTGTTCTTTGCCTATTTTTTCATAAGCAATGCCCAATCCATAGCCTTTTGCTTATTCATTCCTAACTTACCACCTTCAACATGCAATACTTCCAAATTAAAATTTGAAACCAATCTCCTCGTTTATACCTTTTGTACCTACATTCACTCAAAAACAACAAAAACGATTAGAACGATGGGTTGCCTCCCATCAAGCGCCTTAGTTTTGGTCGTGGCTCGACAAAAAGCCTAGGAAAACAAAAACAACAAGAACATTTAAAAACGATGGGTTGCCTCCCACCAAGCGCTTGATTTATTGTCGCGGCACGACATAGCTATCTTGATTACTTAGTCTTTATCGAGATAGATGGGGCATCGTTTTCTGAATGGATTCAGACGACGCTGATACTTACTTGTAGACATGCAATCTTCTTTGATATGACTCTTGTGCATACATACCGCAGGAGAGATACCAATTATATCATCAATAGTCTAACCCATAGCTCTCTTGTTTCTCGTCAGAGTAGAGATTAGCGCCTCTACGTGCTGTTCACTGAAATCATCCGCCACACTTACCGGTAGTGTATTTCCACTTCCCACATATGCATACTTTAAATAATTGGGAGCTCTTTCGATTCTAGCACTGGTGGCTCTTCAATGGAAGTCTTCGCTGTTGATGGCGGTTGATTCTTAAGATCAAGGTCCGGCTGTTTAGGAGTATGAGAATAGGACCCTATTCCTGTTAGAGCACACATAGTTTCTTCATAATCTTCATCATCCTCATGCTCAACATTCAGCAGTGCAGCAGACAATGGCTTAACAGTAAGCTGTTTCTTTACAGATAATGCTTTCTTGTCCTCATAAGCTATGGAGAACACATCCATATCGCTGGGTTGCTTTATTGCTTTGCATATATCAAAGCAGACCACTTCGTCATTCAACCGAAATAGAAGCTCATTAGCTCTCATGTCAATAAGCACACTTCCAGTTGCAAGGAAAGGACGTCCCAAGATTATGGGAACTTCAGAATCCACCTCACAATCCAGAATAACGAAGTCTACAGGAAAGATTAATGAAGAAACCTTCACTAACACATCATTCAAGATACCCACAGGTCGTTTTACCGACCTATCAGCCATCACGAGCCTCATATTAGTTGGTCTCAGATCGCCTAACCCCAACTTCCTGTAGACGGATAGTGGCATCAAATTGATGCTATCACCCAGATCGCACAATGCCTTGGCAAAACTCAAAGATCCAACAGTGTAAGGAATAGTGAAGGCACCAGGGTCGGCCTTCTTCTGCACTAGTGATCGGGTAGCGATTGCGCTGCAGTGATGAACAGTATCCTTCAACTCATAGCTTGCTGCTCGCTTCTTTGTCAAAAGATCCTTCATAAATTTCCCATACCCAGGCATTTGTTCTAGTGCCTCTACCAACGGAACATTAATGGTCAGCTGCTTTAACATATTCATGAATTTGCTGAACTTTGTATCATCCACAATCTTCTTCAATCTTTGAGGAAAAGGTGGTGGTGGATAAGGAATTGTTTTCTCCACGGCTTTCTTCTCCTCTTGCTTCCATTTTTCAGCCTTTTTAGGCTGCAAACCACTAGGGGTGACGTCATGGACGTCTTGGTCATTGTCTATGGCGTCGTCATCATCTTTATTTTCGGCCACTTGCTTGCTTTGGGATGAATTTTCCAGCACCTTACCACTCCTGGTAGTAATAGCCATGCATGATCTATCGTTCCTTGGATTTTGCACAGTGTTGCTAGGTAAAGTGCCAGCCTTTCCTTGATTGAGTGCTGCTGAAAGTTGGCTCAATTGTTGTTCTATTTCTTTTATTGAAGTAGAATGTGAGTCAACCAATTGCTTCATCGAGGACAAATCATGTATTACCTCCGTTACTCCTGCGTTGGTTTCCTCCACTCCTTTCAATAGTTTAGCCATCATGTTTTCCATGTTTCTAGAACCAGATGTAGTGGTGTCACGTCTTCCTGGGGGAACATACAAACCACTATTACATTTCTTGTTCTTCCAACTACCTTGGTCCTTGTTTCCAGATTTATCATAATAGTTCTGACCTTGGTTTCCTTGGGTATTACCTCGGAAACCCCCCTGATTGTTCAAGTAGTTGGCTTCTTCTTCTGAATCAGATTAGTCTCTTCCTTTTGACGCAATAGCTTTGACTTTTTTGGTCTTCCCTGATAATAGATGCTTTGTAAGAAGATCCACTTGTGTTTTCATTTGCGCCATATCTTGATCGCGTTATTTTCTCTTCTCCTTTGGTCTGCAGTCATGCCAATAGATAAAGTGGGGCTTGCTACCTCAGAATCCCTGGTATGCCAAGCTCTACTTTGCTTCATCATCTGATCTAGCATATTGCTTGCCTGACCAAAGGTGAGGTCCATAAATGATCCTCTAGCCGCATTATCCACCACTAGTTTAGTTATTGAATTCAAGGCTCTGTATAATATCTCCATCAAGTGGACATTGGTCATATGATGGTTTGGGCACCGCATAAGCTTCGTCTTGAACCTCTCCCATGTTTCGTGGAGAGCTTCAGTTGGAAGCTGTCGAAAATTGTTGATCTCATCTCTCAACTGTTCTTTCTTGGATGGCGGAAAGAATCTTTCTAGGAAAGCATCTTTCAATTGCCTCCAATTAGTAATAGAATCAGGAGTCAGCCCATTCAACCATAGAGTTGCCTCCCTAGATAGAGACAATGGAAATAAGCGCAGCCGAATTGCATTCTGTCCAACGCCTGGATTGTTGAATGACTTGCATGTTGAGATAAAATTGATCAGATGCATATTCAGATCATCACCTGGAAGTCTACCAAATAATCCCTTGAGTTGCAGTAGTTGAATCATGGTGCTTGTGATATTGAACTTTGCTCCAGGTGCCAAGGGTGGCAGAATAATGGCTCCTGTGGCACCAGCTTCATCCAAATTGTCATCATCGTCATCAAAAGGAATCTACAAAGCTTGGCGATCAGGCCTCAATCGCGCTTGACAATCTCTCCTCTGCATGGGTGCCGCCATCTCAGCAGTATGCCGTGTGTTTAGTAGCTCCTCATCGCCCAGGTACTCATCATTAGGATTTGTTGCACGGCCTGGGTTATCAATATTCTGTTGATGCACTTGAGTAGTTATCCTTTCAATTTCACGTTATGCATCCATTGATGCACTGAACAAACCTGAATAAAACAAAAACAACAACTAAAAGTAAGAGTACGAGAATCTTTGATTAAAGGGTCTAGTAACTATCACAAACTTAATTGACACTCGTATTCCCCGGCAACGGCGCCAATTTTTGATAACGCTCAATCTACAGCTCTCGTTGGACTGTAAAGCGGTCATTGTCAAATATATAACCCAACTGGGTTGAGTATCAATCCCACAGGGAATAGCTTGGTCAACAAGTAAGCAAAGATTACTAGACTTTTAGTGCAAGTCTCGTAAAAGGGGGGAGTTTTGTCGTGCAAGTAATGTAACCAGAATATTAAAGTAAAAACGAAAAATAGCAAAGTAAAAAGAAAGAATGTTTGGTAAGATGTAAAACAATGAGAATTGAGAAGTTGGGGTTATGTCCACCTTATGAGTGGTACGTCTCTATTGGCTATGAGTTATGCGGAATTCAGACATGCATGTGCTTATAGAGAATTGTATTCGATGGTAAGTCCAAGCGTCTATCGACCTTAACAAGGACTATTTCACTTTAACTCTTTCGAGCTTAAAGCGTATCTAACGGTATAAATTCTCCAAGAGGTTAATCCAGTTACGGCACTAACTTTTTAATATGGGATGGGACCCTATTACCTTGACATTATCTCTTTTCCAAACATATAACTTTTCTTTTGAACAAGTTAATGCTATACTAGCGTTATTCTATGCGTCTGCAGCCACAAGAAATTGCATTAAGATGAAGAGAATAATGATATAAGCAGCATACGCGTCACAAATTCATAAACTCATAGCAATAGATAGTATCTCATAAGGCTTCCATAACCCCAACAGAGAAGTTTAGCTACTCATGATTGCAACGGAAAACATAATACACATTATCATCATATCGAAATAATCACAAGCTCACAAAAAGTTGTTTTGGGCGTCACTTGTGACGTGAATTCTATTGCTAGTAGCAGTTCTCTTGTTGTGAAAATTAAACGTCAAATAGATGAAAGAAAATTGTCAAGAATAAATTAATGAAGAAAAAGGGAAAGGATTGAATAGGGATGAGGGTGGTGGAGAATTGTTTTGATGGATGGATGGATGGTGGATGGGAATTGATGGAATGGGGGAATGAATAAAAATCTCTAGCAAAATAGGGTATTTATAACACACATATGCTATTCCTACTAAGATACTGCATTACTTAACCCATTCCTACTGGGTTACTGCATCATTATCCTAATCCTAATAAGTTACTGCTAGTCCCCAAAGTCTTTAGAATTGCTGTTTTTGCCCAGGACAGATTTTCTATGCGCCACTTTTGGTCCTTGGCGTCCAAGCTTTCCCTTCCTTCTTTCGTGAAGCTTTCTTTGGCGTCAAGTTATCCATAAAATGCTGAAATTTGCATCAATTATACCTGAAAACTTGCTAATCATGTTCGTTAGCTCACTTGCAGGAAAAAGGACTAAAAGTGCATAAATTATATAATTTGTCCTCAAAACTTAGCTAAAATATGGGTAAAATATAGTACTTTAGGCATGTAAATTCGCCTATCATCAACTAGGCACCCTGTACCTTAGGACCACTGCTAGCCTCAAAACGACGATCACCTTAAGGCTTAGTATAAGGAGTACTAGACGTTGAATAAGAATTTCCCCAATTCTTCCTCTTAATCCACTGGCTACCATCTCTTCTATTGTTCTGCTAACTTGCACCCTACTCTAAGTATCAAAACTTTTTATTCTGTCTCTCTTTCATATCCATCTGCTTCTTTTTTTCATCTTCAACTCGCTGCCTATAAACCACCAGCCTGGATATGTCTTTATCTTTTTTCAACATAGCAGTCATACAATCTAACACCAAATTATAGCAAAACTAGAAGCAAACTTCCTCATTTTCGATCTCATTTTAGAAACCAATTTTAGAGCATAAGAAGCCAACTGCTAAAACTTCTGAGCATACTTCTTAAGACTTATCTTACCCTGCTTTAAGATCATAAACTCTTCAACCTTAGCTTTTCTCAACTCCTTAGGAAATAAGTGATCAAGAAAATCACCTAAAAAGCCATCCCACACTATCGTTTTAGAATCATCACCTCCCACTTCTCATACCACTAATAATTCATAGATTTTAATTGATATGCTGTAAACTCTACACCTTCTAAATCAGTAGCATGCATCATCTTAAAAATTTTCTCCATCTCATTAATAAAACCTTGAGAATCCTCCTCAACCTTAGTACCTGTAAAGATTAAGAGATTTAATCTCATAAAGTGGCCAACCCGAGTGACCTCTGATTAAATAACAATAGAACCAACATGATCAGACTAGTGAAATTGGGATGCCACTTATTGAGCAAGAATATAAATAGACTGATAAAACTCTACATGAGAGATATCTCCCTGAGGTGACTGAGCATAAGTGTCATCAGCTTGGGAAGCCCGAGAAAAACTAGCATGGATTAGTGGAACCTTATGTAGAGTGGTACAATAAGGAAAATGGACCTTAGACTAGGTTTGCACTCCAAAACTAGGGTGAGTACCCTTCATATTCTCCTTAGGTAGGATAGATTTTCTAGAGAAATTTCTACGTACATCAAATCTTTGGGGAGGCATAATTTGAAACACGAGTAATCTAGGAGTTAGAGAAGTTTTAAGTTTTAAGAAGTTTTAATTTAAAAACTGGTGAAATGACAGGGCCTTCTGAAAGATGGAAACTTACCACTTCATAGCAGATCCATAGAAATACTGAATTACCTAACACTGCACAACAGAAGCTTAAAACCCTTCAGACCCTACATTATAAAATAATGTATTGTCCAAGGACAACCAAGAGGCGAGAACTAGAATGTAAATCAGGAGATAGATATAACATAATGCAGTTACTAAAATCAATTCATAAATCATATAAACCATGTTCATATATATATATACATAATTATATATAGGATGATGGTATAGGGTCAAGGGTCATGAACATGAAAGTTTAAACGATATACCTGGACCATGTTGCTTGATCCATACTAAAGGCATCTATAAATTATATGGGTCTATCTCCCCTACTGAAAGGGCCCCACTGCCTATTAGCCACACGAATTAAAAAAATAACATGGAAAGGTTAAATACATCACGACTATATCCCTATATATATATATATATAATATGTACACCAAGCACATAGTCATATAAACTTCTAATGGCAGCAAATGTGCTTTCCCGCATTGATCCCCCCGAGATGTACACCTTTACGATGAGCTACATATTTCGCTTTAAGCTTAATTTAAAATAATTTACACATAACCAACCATTAACCCAAGAGTCATTAATTAAGGAATTTACCAACTTGGTATTGCCATACCAATATTCTTACAAGTTTATGTAATGACTTCAAACTAATTCATGTAGCCAAATTAACACCAAGTCCTATTTAAATCCAAAAACAAGGTCATTGAGGCCATTCCAAAACCATATTCATTCATCAATCCTTTAATGCAATGCAGTTGGTTCAAATATAAGTTAAACCATACAATTATCCATATCCAAAATCAAGTTTACAAAGTAGATTGAGGTTAATACCATAATCAAGCCAAATTTCTATCAATTTAGGAAATCTCATGTCCCCCATTCTAACCATTAAAAAAATGCACTAATTTATTCCTCATATCCATAAAGTAACACATGAACAAATAATTTAAAGCAAGGGGAAAGCAATTCATGTAAACCCAATCACAATCTCCTAACCTAATTTTAAATCCACAATTTAAATAACATGAATATCCAAATAAATATATGCCATAATATAAAATTACAAGTTAAGGATGAGCAACATGCCTAAAATATACAAGAAATTGAAGAAAAATTTAAGCTTGGAGCTTGTAGAATAGATTTTTTGTAAAACCCTTCAATGTTCTTTCCTTGATAGTTAGAAAAGAGAGGAATGGACTTTGATATTTTAAAACTGAAGAAACAAGTGTTATTTTATATTTATAAGCCGTACAAAGTGTAAAAAGATCAAAAGACCCTTACCTCAAGTGAAAAACCCAAAAAATGGGACAAAATTAAAGTATCATTGTGGTATGCCACCATCACGAGGGGTAGCCTTTGTGCCACGCCCTTATCACGGTGGCTAACCTCCATGGCATGCCACTATTGTGGTGGCTCATTGCCTGAGATTTTCAAAATAACTCTGAAATACTTTCAAATATTCCAAAACTTTTTCAAATCACCCTTTTAATATCCCTAAGAATAATTCAAGTTAAAAATTAACATTACACATGTCGAAGGGTCAAAAATTAAATCGTTGAAATTTTATAGGGTCTCACAACAACTCAAGGACCTGAAGACGTCATCAAAAGTTTAGGAATTGAGAAGTATCTCATCGATAGTCGATTTAGAGGGACCATACTTTTTATCCTACCTTTGGAATCATTGTCATAGACGGTACATTAGAATGAAAAATAATTAAGGAAGACTCATAAGATATTTTATGAGACAAAAAAAGGCAAGATGCATACAACAGAAGAGCATGCTGAGCTTAATAATAGGGGAATGTATTACTTACCCTAAAAGGTGCCATAGAAAGAACACTAATTTTTAATCGTTCACATGTCGCATTGTCAACTTAAGAACGAAACCAACATTTTTGAAGCATTTTGGGGATGGTTTTTTTTCTTTTTGTCTCCCAAGAATTTTTTGAATGCAATATCCCGAAAGATAGAGGGAATATTTGTATGGGAAAAAATCAGTAGTAGCACATATGGTAAGATAGTGTCGGAACCTCAAGCATGTTACACCAAAAAGGATGCTATGACTATGAAGAGCTCTCTCTCTATCTGTCTCACGCACTTGGAGTTCACAACAACAAAGTCCTCTTATAAAGGATAAAGCCAATAGTGATGCAATTTGAAAAGTACTTATTGCATGAAAGAATTTTCACTTGTAATCAAGAGCTTAGAGTGTTCCAAGAGAATATGAAAGTCAAAGGACCAATACCAGAATATATTAACCTTATATTTTAGGGTCCTTTTGATCATAATTTAATGGATATGTAATTAAGGGTATTTATGTATTTTATTTCATTAGTGAAACCTAGTAGTATAAATAGAGTGAAATGAAAATTATTTATGCAGACAATATTTTTAGGTTGAAGACTCAAGTGAGTTTATGGGTTGAATCCCTATCTCTACATTAGATCTCTCTTGAATATCTTTTGAAAAGATTATTCATGTATTAGATTAATTCTCTTCTCTCTTAAATTTAATCATGTGATTATTTATTCAAATTAGGAAATTACAAATCTAATTTGTTGGTCTGCAAGTTCCTTCAAATTTAGGTTTTGTTTTTCTTTATTCTTTCTTTCCCTTAATTTTTTGAATATAACTATTTTGTATCTCGTTTTACATCAATTATAAGAGAACAAGAATAAAGAATTATTCTTACAATTCTTAATCCTTAACTTTATTATCTTTTTTAAAAATAAACAAAATCTAAAATAGAAAAAAAATTATCTGAAGTTGGAGCTATTTTTCATATGGGTGTTGTTGAATTTTGTTGAAAATAGTCTAAAGCAATTAAATATCAAATTTCATAACATTTGGAGATGGTTTGGAGTTGACTTTGCCTATTTTTCCACATTCGCACATAAAAATTCTGCACTTTTAAAAGTGCAAAAAATTAAATTTGAGAGCTCTTTTGTGGAAATTTTGAAACCATCTCTTGGATCTAGCTTTTTGATTATTTACTATATTAAATTTAATTTTGGGGTCAAAGGGTTAATTTAGGTCAAATTTGGGCTATAAATTGGCTATTTCTCCTAGTTTAAATTTTCATGAAGCTTTTGGAGTTTGAGTTGATTCATTACTTCAAAAACTATTGGGCGATACTAAAAATATTCTATATTAACTAGACAAACTTGATTTGAGTTGAGTATTAATAAATTTGATGAATTCAGTGCTTTGAACTTGTTTTGAGTGATTTTTTTGCTCTAACTCTTAGTTTGAGTTGTTTGGTTTATGGCTAAATCATATTGTGTGTCAATTTCTTTAGCTAGGTTTCATTGAGTATTAGTTCTACTGGTGTTATCTAATTCTTTTTATGTTTGTGTTTAATTTTTTGTCAATTTCTTTTATTTTTTTTTAGTTTTGTTGTGTTTTTATTTTATTTATAAACCATTAGTGTGTTGTATCTTTCTTTGTTAAGGACATAAACCCACTCCAAATCAATATTTGAAAGCTTACTTTGAGCTTATTTTAGATTGTAGAACTGTGAAAAGACTAAGGAATACCCTTGAATGATAAAAGGTTTGAGTGGTAAGATCATTTGAGAGTGGTCGTGAATGCCTACGACCTTAGAGTATATAAACAAGTAGAAAAAAATTGAGTGAAATTATTTGAGTGATACACGTGAGGGAGTAACTTGTGATGTTCATTATTTTACTAACCACTTTCCTTTTAATTATACCTTACAAAGGTACAAGAAATTAAAATGGAGGTTTGAATGACAATAAAGAAAGGAGAATTTCATCTTATAATTCTACTTCTAATAGCCGTTATATGAAGTTTTTCATGATTATTATAGTGGTTCTTCTAGATGTAAAAGAGAACATGATCCTAAAGAATGTTTGATTAAATTTGAAGTTGTTGTTAGGGGTAGGAGAAAGGTTGCATATTTGGTTGTACTTTACGTGTAGATAAAATATGTTATATTAACTTCATTGATTCATTTTTTATTGAACAATTGTAAATACCTTCTCATAGAAAAAGTTTATCATATAAATTTAGTGGAAGGTTGGTTGACAAAGAGGGGAACATCACTATTTACCATCGAAGATATTAAGGGGAGATTTGTTGTGATGTCTACCCTCTGTCTGCTTCTTTGGTATTTTTAGGAGCTCCTTAGTTCAAACATAATAAATTTTGGTTTGGTAGAAATTTGAAAAAGTTTGTTCTTGTATTTTCAATCAAATGAATGTACGTCTTAACTCCTATGCTCATTAAAGAATCTTTAATAACAAATATGAAAGTCAAGAAAGTGAAAGTGATGCTACTAGTTTGCAATTTGATGTACAAAGTCATTTTAATAATACAAGTACAGTATTTGAAGCTTCTAGTGATATTAAGTTAAAAATTGTTGTGAATAGTTATTCAAATGACTCAAACGGTATCCTTGGAGCCTATTGTTCTCCTATAGCATGACTGAGAGAGAAATGAAAAAGAAGATTGAGGAAGAAAATAGTAACTACTTAAAAAAGAAAAATAATGAATATTAGGAATGAAGTGAATGAGTGGCTACAAGCACAAAAGAAAGAGAGATGAAAAATATGAGTGAATTGTCATGATAAAAAAGGAAAAAAGTAAAGCAAGTAAGAGAAAAGAAAATGAGATAATAGAATAGCAAGAGAGTGTGAGTAAGAAGTCTTCTTATTCTAACTCTACCCTTTTGAATTCTTGTTCTTCTCGTGTTTCTACTTCTTTTTTAGGTATTGTTGAACAAAATCATATAAAGAATGACTCAACATGAAAAAAAATTCAAGAATTGAAAGAAGAAAGTCAAGTTAAGCCTAATTTTTCAAACGAGCTTAATTTTAGAAAATCAAGATAAAAAAAGTTATTTAAGTATTTATCAGGGTAAAAAGGATAATTCTAACTCTCTAGCTACTTCAAATAAATATAATAGTGACTTGAGTGTGAATGTTAGACCATCTTTTGTTTAGATTGATGATTCCTTACTTTGTGTTAATTTTCAAATAAGGTATGACCAAGAATTAGTTGAATATAATTGTGGAGCTAAAATTGTTATTTATTGTGAGCTTAAAGAATTTCAAAATAGTGTTATGTCAACTATGAAAAAACATGGTATACAAAGTGTTTCCTCTAATTCTTGTGATGAATATATTTCTTATTTAACTACTAGAAACTCTAAAAATGTGATTGATGATGAATATCTTTTTACAAGTAAATATGATTATAACAATTCTTTATCTTGTAAGGACATGAATATGCTTTGTGGTAGTAGTTATCAAATGGAGCGTGAGAAGTTTAATGATATTCTTTTTGAGCCTAACAAATGTCAATATTTCAAAATATTTGACAATCCTTTATTTAGTGAAATTATTCAAGAAATTTTGAAAGGTGATCTTTGTGTTGATAATGTGAGTCATTCTTTGCGTTGTCCTATTATTGATTCAATAATTGAAATTAATCATTATTTGAAAAATGAGTTTAAATGTGTGAGGTTTATTTATGAAGTTCAATTGAATGACTCATTATTCATTGACTTGTGTGCACTTGATTATCCAAAATTTAAAGAGTACTCAACTAGCAAAAATGATTCTTGTAGTTTGACTGCGAGTGATAATTGTTTGGATATCAACAAGATAATTCTTGAATTACTTGTTGAAAATATTTCTTATGTTAGTAAGTCTTCTAAAATTAAAGAACATATTTTATAGAATGAAGGAGGCAAAGGAATGCTAATTTTTGTCTTAATTTGTTTACTTACTCTAATCTTTCTTTTGATGATAATTTTTGGGTTGAATTTGTGAATACTTCTAGAAAGAAATGTAACAATTATCTATTAGAAAAATTGCTAAATATCTATGTGTGTAAATGTGATAATCATTATTTTAATGAGCTTACTATTCTTGTTGATCTATCTGTGAAACACCATGAAGAGAGTATGTACATAAAGATAAGACACGTGGGAGCATCTTCTTGGACTACAAAAAGATTTAAAGTATTTTTTATTTTAAAGACAAGGATGATTTTTTGAAATGATCGTGCTTATTTTTGGGGTTTCTAAAGTCATGAAGGTAAATTTCTACTCTCCGACGCTCCGACCTATACAGTAGCAACATTTTTATAATTGGTAAATATTCTTTAATGTTTCTATTTGATTTATATTGTGAGTTAAAAGTGACAAATTCAAGGAAGTTTTGGACTTGATGTTTGTGTTTGATCTCGAGAATACATAATTATGGTTAAGATTTGTGAATGATATTGTTAATTTTCTTAATATAGTGGTTGAAGAAACTAGTTTGAGTTGAAAGTTCTAATTTGAAGAATTATTAGTTTCTTTAATCTATTTTATAATTGTAGTATACTTTTGAGTCAAGCTATTGATACTATGTTGGAAAACTTGATTTTCATGAGATTTTATGATTTCTGGCTCTATCATAAAAAATTATATTTTTAGGAATGGTATGTAACTTATATGGAAGCTATGTTTTTGTTAGGGGTAGTAATTCACTTCTATTTCTTACATGGTTCAAATTTGAGGATGAATTTTTTTCAAGAAGAGAAGAATGATCAAGTTTGGAAAGTAGTTATTGCTTGAAAAAATTTCAACTGGATATCAAGAGCTTGGACTTCTTCAAGAGAGTACGAAAACCAAAGAACCAATACAAGAATATAGTAATGCTATATTTTAGAATCCTTTTGATCAGAATTCGAAGTACATGTAATTGAAGAAAATTATTACCTTTTATTCCAATAGTAAACCTAGTAGTATAAATAGAATGAGATGAGAATTATTTATAGACAATATTTTTGGGTTGAAGACTGTTCTGTGTTTGTGGATTGAATTTCTTTGACTCTACATTGGATCTCTCTTGAATATCTTTTCGTAAGATTATTCATGTATGAGTGTAATTTTCTTCTCTGTTGAATTTAATCATGTAATTATTTGTTCAAATTAAGAAAATATAAATCCAATTTGTTGGTCTCTAGTTTAATTTTATTGTGGGATTGTTCTTTCTTTTTCTTCTTTCTCCCTTCAATTTCTTGAATCTATGTATATTGTAGTTCTTTTTATATCAAACAACCAACTTGTCATCATCAGTAAGTCTTCATAAGAAGAAAAATAAGGGATAAGCATGCCAGTCTCTCCAGAAACACAGATGAGTATGTGCAGAGTAGTCCCCAAGTGAATATGAGCTAGCCCACTAATGAAGTAAACAATTGGCAAGACGCATAGGTCTTAGTCCTTTAGGGTGTTATTGTTGAACTATGATTTTCCAAGGCCTAACATTGTAAAATATAAATATTTGTCGTTAGTCACTTGTAAATCTTGCACTTAGTCATGGAATAGAAATCCAATCAACATTATAATCAGGAATACTCTTGAATCCAAATCATGAAATCAAGCTACTTGAAGTTTAAAAGAGTTTCTTGGACTCTAGGGTGGAAGGAACCCTTGGATGAACACTTGACATACCTTGGTTGCTAAATTCTTGAAGATTAACGGTGAAATCTTAAGCCTTGAATTGGAAATTCAATCACCTAGAGTTTTTTTTCTTGAGAAATTTGTGAAATAATGAGTGTATGTTGCAAATAAAAGGTTAAATTTCATGTTTTTGGGGGCTGAAGTATGTGGAAAAAGACCCAAATACCCCTAAGGACGCAGCTATTTAATGACTAAAAACTGAACTATCGATGCACAGATCGACACGCCGCATCATTGGAATCGAGGCAATGGCCAATGCACCGCATCCAGTCTATACCGGTTTACTGGAATTTGCATTGAGCTGAGGGTAAAATTATCTATCAACACGATGGACAATGTGACTCATCAAGATCACGTCGACTAACTATTTTGGTCACTTGGCCTAAACGAGGTTCAAAAAATCTAAAATTTATCCTGGGACATCTAATGACATTCATGATCATAAATCAATCTAAAGATCAATACTTTAAGGTCATAAGATTCGTAAAATAGAGTTACCAACTTTCGAAGGCCAAAATAATACTAAGTCCGAATACTTAGCTAGAATTTTCTAAGTTTGGGACCCCTTAGAGAGCTTAAAAGACTGAGTTACGCTAAGTATTTTTTGTGTTCTCATAGATTAAAGAAGTATAAAGTGTGTATTTTTGTAATAAGTTGCATGTTAAGAGTGTATAGGGTGCATTTGAAACAATTTAAGAGTTAAAAGAATCAAATAGAGTTTAGTTGAGAAAACTAGTTAGTCTAGCCAATGCTATTCTTTTTCTAGTGTACTTTGATGAGATTTATCGTATTCTGTGACCAAATGTTATTTATGTGGCCTAATGTTAGTTATTAGTTATTATAGGATACCATTTGTAACACCCCACATTTTTGGACTATAATTCGAACTATTGTTTTTATGTGTATAAACTTGAATCCAATTATTTCTTTTTAAATATAAGTTTCATGATAATTTACCTAGGGCATAAAGTGATTTTAAGGGGAAGAATTTTCATTGTAAACACTTAGAGTTTGATGGAGTTAATAACTTTTGATTTGACCAAATTTTGGAACTCGATTCTACAAGATTCAACATTGTATGTGTATAACTTTTGGAATATATTGAATTTAGAGTCTTAAGACCCACCAAATTATATATAAATGTGCCCTATTTCCAACCCAACTGATTTTGCCTTAATACTATGCCCGAGATAAAGGTTATGAGCATTTTTGTGAAGAACCAGTGAGGGTCTGAAATTTTAGCATGTCATGGAGGATAATCTTTACGATAATCTTCATGCCATTCTAATGCATTAAATTTGGGTTTTCTTTTGTTTAGTTTACTTGGCATGAGGGGTATTAGGATTTTTTCACATATGGATGACCTTTATACACTATATTAACCTATTTTATTAGTTTTGACGGCATTCACTCTCAAACTCCAAACCCTAAGAAAGCATACGGTTTCATCGTATGCTTCTCTTTTGAGTTACAAGTTCCCAATTGCTCAAAAATCATTATCTGTCTAAGTCATGTACCGCTTTCCCTATACTATCTTTTCTTTATGGAATGAATTAGTTATTATTATGCATGTTTTTTATGTTGGTTTTTTAACTATCGGTTAAAGGTTTTAAATGAATTTAGTTTAAATATTTTTCTATGATTATTATTGAATTATTATGCAATGAATTAATGATTTATGAACTCTTTGGGTGCATAGGATTGGTGAATGAATTTAGCAGTATAATGGATTCCTAAAATAAATGGTTTTGGTATGGAAATTGATAATAACCAAACCCACTTGCATAATTAGCTTTCGAATATAATTTATCACTTGGTTTGGCTATTTTTTTTTAAACCTCGCATTGCATAAATGGTAAATGTAATATGAATTCAATTGGCCTGCTTTTCAAATGGTTTTTGAAGGGCTTTAGTGGTAGCGGTTTTGGTTTTAAAATTGGAAATTGTGGAGTCAACTTGGTTTAATGCTTTTGTATGGCAAAAATGGAATAGACTTGAAATCTCTAAATTTTGTAATGGTGATACAAACAGTTATTACCTAATTACAAGACTTCTTGGTAAATGGGTGTGAATGTGGAAATGATTTTAAATGGGCTCATAGGGGATTGTATTGCTAACCATGGAAAGTGGAGGTCCCGGAAGGACCGATACTGGAAACTCACATTTTTTTACATGAGGGTTGGTTTTAGTGACCGTATGCTTATGTCACACTATATATTTATATCAAAGATGGAGAAGGGTAAAAATGCCTCAGTTTTCTATGATACCTCCGGTCATGCTACTAATACGCACTGGGGCCCTTTCATCAGGGGGAGTTGAACCTATATAGCCCATGGGTATAGGTAAAGGACGGTCAATCTAACAGTCCAGGTTAAGGTTTTTCTCTCATGTTAAACCCTGTTCTCTTTCCCCGACATGTGATATATATGTATTACATATGATATTGTGCACTGGTTTTAATGGTTTCTGTATTATGTTTCAAGGTGATCATGGGATAGATCGTGGATCAAATTAAAATGATGTGTTTCCATACTTTGGAATATCTCATTTTATGTTTTGAGTTTCTTTATGTTGTTTATTCTTTTCTTTGAGATTATTTTTGGCTATTGTCGGGGGCATGTCCCGACTAATATTGATAGTAGATTGTCAAGTGGCTTTGTGGATATTACTATGGTCATGAGAGTGGTTGTTGAATTCTTAGATTTTCTTTTGATTCATGCTTATTTATCTTTTTCTACATTTGGAATTCCGTTGTCATATTATATTATGTTCTGGTTTACTAGGTAAAGGGGTTGGTCTATGGTCCTTAGTGGACTTGAGATACGCATCACGAGAAGTCCTTGGTTTGGGTCGTGACACCATTGGAATAGCTATTGAAGCTAAATGAATACTACACATAATCTGCATGATGTACAAAAACAAGGAACAAGTTGAAGTTAAGCATAGAGTAGTTTCCAAGTAAGAACGACATAGGGGATTGCAGTGGTGCATGTGCCCAAGGCCTAAACTCTAGACAACCCTTCTAGAAATATAAAGAGTTGCATAAAATCAAGATACAAAATCTAGTCAGCCTCTATTGGTTCTACAAGAGGCCCCCAAGGCCTAGCAATAACCCAGATACAAGTCCTATTCTACATAGAAAAAATGAGTTATAGTCCTAGAATGAGTTAGAAAATATGTGGGTACCTATACTTAATACTTCGTAATTACACTTCAGTCATTATCTATAATTAGACTTACTTTTTTCATTAAAGATCTTCTATAGTTGCACCAATTTATTTGTGACTTTTTGGGACTAACAGTTCGGTTACCATGCAATTCAATTATTTTTTAGAGCCAATTCTCTATTTTGGAGTCTCCACTGGTTCCAAATGGCCACTAGGAAAAAACTTCAGCTAAATGACCTCATATACCAATTTTGATGATTCTAGTAGCTTTGACATATCAACTTTAGGTTAGGTGGACTATTGGTTTGGGTCCCGAGGAACCCAGGTTCAATTCAACCTATTGGTCAAGAAGTTAAGAAAATGGAAATTGGTTGTGGGACCTACTTTTTATTGAAACAACATGGAAACTTCTACTTCTCTATTGAGTCCAAAATATAGATTTAGTATAGTTGCATAGTTTATTTGTGTATTTCAGATTTTGAATTAATCCTGAAGGCTTGGCGGAGACTTGAAAAATTCCCACTCTCAGTTGTACCTGGTTTACTAACAATCCCAAGCCACGGTTTACGATAGTGATTCCCTTGGCAGGCACCAAGTACCACAATTGTGGTTCCTTGTCTCAGTAGTTACTTATCCTAATGGCCACAAGTTATGGTGACCATGAGGTGTCAGGTCCTGATAGCAAATACCCGAGCTCCTGGGATGGTATAAATAGTTCTTTTTTGCTCAATTTTGCCCATTATTTATCTATTCAAAGAAAGATAAAATCCTAAATAGTGAGCTAGTGTAAAATTAAAGCTTGTGAGTGATTTGGGAACTTGGCTAATGCTTGTTTTCATGATTCTCCTTGTATTTGTGGTAAGATTTCACCACTTTTATGGTAGATTTTCCTATTTCTTGTTCAAGCTAACACACACTGGGGCTTTTCAACAAGGGGATTTGAACCCATATATCCCATGGGTGTAGGTAAAGGAAGGTTAAGATACACAATACAGGTTAAGGTTTTATTCTCATGCTAAGCCCTATTTTCTTTCCTCGACATATGATTTGTATATACATATATATATATATATATATATATGCATTGCATATGATATTGTGCACTAGTTTCAATGGTTTCTATATTATGGCTCATGAAATCATTATACGTCTAGCACTCCAATGATTATACGTCTTGAGTTACATGCTAGCACTCCAATCATTATACGTCTTCAGACACTGTATCCCCATGTGTGCAGGGACTAGACATACTTTTACTTTCCTGCATAGTGATTAAATGATCGTGTTATAGCTCGTGAGTCAAATTAAAGTGGTGATCTTCCATTCTTTGGAAGATCTCATTTCATATTTTGGGTTTCTTTATGTTATTGACTCTTTTCTTTGGACTTATTTTTGGCTATTATGAGGGGGATGTCCTAACTAATATTGGTATTTGGTTGTCTAGAGGCTTTTTGGATATTATTGTGGGTATGTGAGTGGATGTTGAATTCATAGATTTTCTTTTGAGTCATACTTATTTATCTTGTTTTATGTTTGGAATTCCACTATCATATTATATTATGTTTTAGTTCACTAAGAGAAGGGGGTGGTCTTCGGTCCTTGATGGAATTGAGATAACCATCACAGTCAAGCCCTGGTTTGGTTCGTGACAAAGTTGGTATCAAAGCCTAGGTTCAGAATTATTGGGTGTCCACAAAGCCGTGTCTAGTAGAGTCCTACATATGGGTATGTCATGCACCACACTTATAATCAAGAGACTTTTAGTCATATAGGAAATGTTTCTCATTCTTTTATACTCTAGATCATGCAATTGTTTTGTTCATTTGAAAGTTATCCTACTTCCTTCCTTGCTTTAATTTGTGGGCTATGTTTTATTAATGAGGCAATACAAGTACAAAGGCTTAGCTTTGTTACAGTGTGGTCCTTTCCGAATGAGTCATCAAAATCTATAAAAATAATGGTGCAAGGACTTGAAAGTAGTTCATTAGTGTGTAAAGGTATGTTGATTCAAGCGTGTACCTCTAACTTCATGAATCGTGCTTTTTAGCCTTAGGTAAGATGTTTAAATTGTCCCTTTCAAAAACTTTATTACAGATGTCTCACTTGAGAAAAGGATACATATCTGAATATTGGATTAGTATTTTAATCCTAAAAGGTAGTATAAATTAGGGTGTTATGACCTATGAGTAGTAAGGTAATCCCAAGGTTAGTGATATGAATTTGATATTTAAAAGTTGGAGTGAGGGTAACTTTTTAGTAAAAAAGAGATAGTTTTGTTTGCATGACCTTTAGTTGAGTGTTGGGAGTAGTAAGCTTTAATGGTGTTGGTTAAGGTGCACTAAAGATTAACAAACTTATGGTAGTTTGTAAAACAGAGTGATTAGTTGTAATATTTGCATCTTTAACTGAAATAAGAAATTAGCTCAAGAGGACTAGATATGGTAGTAGTGAAATAATTCATAGGTTGTAAATGAAAGGGTTGGTCGGCTTATAATTTATGAATTTAGCATTCACTTGAGAAGATCATAGACAGAGGGGACTCAGTAGTGTTTATAGATTCTTAAAGATAGTTTGGGAGTATACATGGGTAAGCAGATTTAATGTAAAGAGGTGAATGTTCCATAGACCATAAGGGGTTAGGTAATAAGATTAAGATCGACTATCCTTATTAGGTGGCTTTAATACACTAAGGGTCCCTTTATTTTTATCTAGTAGTCGTAAGTTGGTTTGGTCTATGAGAAGACGTGTAAGGAATATTAGGTTTAGTAGTAATGTGGTGAGAAAGTATGTTCTTGTGGTCCATAGTTAAGTTAAATAAGGAATTTAGGTGGATGTATCTATTTGGTGGACTAGTATATTATGAGGGATATCTTATTGGTGGTACATGATTATTGCTAGACACTAAGTTTGAACTTTAGACGTTAATTATGATGATAAGAATATTAGCTCAAGGATGGTGATATAATATTTATGGGAGTTAATTAGTATGTTTGATGTAATGTGTGACAGAGATTAGGTTGATGACTTATGAAATATTAGAGTATGTAATTGTGATATATGCATGAGGTTTAGTATTAAAATAGAAATGGTGGATAAATCAACAGTTTGATAAGATCCTTAGGTTATAAGAATCAAGTATGCTCGATCTTGAGCTATGAGTGCCATGTATGCCTAGCTTATGTTCTTAAATTTCTTAGTATGGAGAAGTCTGGGGAGTTATTATATGGTGTTATGTAGAGCTGAATTAAGGGAGAAATAGATATAGTATGTGAACCCTTGGTGTAGTTTTAAAATTTTTGTTAAGTTATAAGGTTATGATATTAGAGATGTAATGCTAGTATTCTAAGGAGTTAAAAATAGAGTGTTAAGTGTTTAGAAGCATGGATATTTATTCCCATGAAAATATTAGTTATAAGGCAATGATCTTGGAGGTTGGAGGAGGTTATGATTAAATCCCTAAAGGGGATGTCCTAGAAAGAATTTTGTGTTTTCATATTAAAGTTATCGAAGGGAGTTTGTGTTCTGGAGTATAGTGATACCCCCCCCCCCCCCATTGTGCGGAGTGTTGTGCATATAATTTAATGAGGGGATATACTTTCAAGATTGGGATAGTGATCTTTGAGCTAAGAGGAAGATGATGCAAATCTTGAATTTTCTCATAGTAGTGAGTTTCATGGGCGAGTCATGATAAATCTATTCTTACTATAGAAAATTCCTCTTATTTTAGTTTAAAAGGATATTCTACCAACATTCCTCGTATTCAAATGGTGTCTATGTGTAAGTTTCTAGTTCTTTATACAACCTATGCCTATGTTTCGTCCCTCTAATTATGATCTAGGTGTTTTGATGTATGAAGCTCTTCGTACTTATTGGATCATATCTTACATCGCAGACCCTACCTTGAGTAATACAACAAATATATGATGTAATTGAATACTATCACTCCAATTACTGAAGCTCATACTCTATTCCCTCAGTTACTCTTTTTGTGTTAGGATGCTAGTGGCTATGGAAGCATAGTAATGTTCTATATTAGAAAGCTGTTGAACTTTACTGTAAAATTTTGGTATGGCTACACGAACTAAGGTTATAAATGAAGCAGGAAGAGTAAGATGAAAATTTTGTTATGTGAAATAATTAGGAGGGGAATATGTGGTAAAAATCATTGTGAAAGTGATTAAGGTTGCTGGGTTTTTGGTAGGGAGATTCATAAAGTGGGTGTAGTAAAGATTGGCTGAATGTTGTAATTGATAGATACACAAATTATTGTGTTATGTGGCTAGTACTCCAAATAAGACATGATGTTGTTTGACTACAGCGATAAGATAGAGTAGTACTTTTGGATGGATGTAAGGTATAGAGCCTTGCAACTTAACCTAGAATCTTTTAACTCCAGAGTAGACTTCAATATCAAAACAATGTATAGTTAGACTCAGGATCTTGTGGTGATGTGCCTTTTGGGGAAATTGCATGATTGAAATGGTGAAGTGTGGTATTCTAAGTTGATTTCATAGGTGACAAGTATTGCCATATTTAAGGATTATTAGTATAATACCCTCAAAATTTCCATCATTTTATTTTTAGTCCTCCCGTGTTTGAAACATTGACTTTTGACTTAAATGGTGTATGGGTATGTTAATAGGATAATCTGGAGGAGTTTAGGAATTTTTGAAAGGGGTTCGGGGTGATTTTGGAACACGGAGGCAGTAAGCCTCCGCAATATCAATGTGTTGCAGAGGCTATTCTCTGTGATAAGAACTGTGGCATGGAGGTTAGCCTCCACGATAGTCAGCGTGCCATGTTGAGGTGTAAAATATCTTCCAATTTTGATTTTTCTCACTTGGGGTGAGGGGCTTTGAGTCATTTTACCCCTTGTACGATCTTAGTCCCGTTATCTCATAGTTCGTGCTTATATAATTCACTTGGTGATACCATGAAGCCCTTTTCTTTGATTTCCTATACGTGTTTTGTTTGGGGAGAATTCTTATTGTGAAGTTACATACTTTGTTCAATACTTATAAATCTTCAAAGTATTTCTATCCATCATTCGATGACGATTGATTCCAAGGGGGAGATAATGTAACACCCCACATTTTTGGGCTTGAATTCAAACTATTGTTTCTATGCGTATAAAATCGTATCCATTATTTCTATTTAAATAAAATTGTCATGATTATTTACTTAGGGTGTAAAGTGCTTTTGAGGGGAAGAATGTCCATAGCTAACACTTAGAGTGAAATGGAGTTAAGAACTTTTGATTCGACCAAATTTTGAATTCAATTCTACAAGGGTCAACTTTAAACATGTATAACTTCTGGAATATATTGAATTTTGGGGCTTAAGACCCAACTAATTATAGATAAATGTTTCTTATTTCTAATGCATCTGATTTATCCTTAATCCGATACCCGAGTGAAATGTTATGAGCGTTTTCGTGATAAACCAGTGAGGGTCCGCAATTTCAATGTGTCGCGGAGGATAACTTCTTCGATAAGCTCCGTACCACGCTGATTCTTTTTATTCGGGATATATTTTGTTTATTTTACTTGGGATGAGGTGTATTGGGGTCTTTTAACCTATGGACAACCTTTAAACTAAATATTAACCTATTTACATTAGTTTTCAAGAAACAACATCGATTATTTAACTCTCAAACTCCAAACACCAATAAAGCATAAGGGTTTCATCATACGTTTATTTTTCGGGTTCCAAGTTCTTAATTGCTCATAGATCTTTGTGTGTCTAAAGCCTGTACCTCCTTTCCTATACTTATTTTTTCTTTATGGCATGAATGGGTTATTATTATGCATAATTTTGATGTTAGGTTTTGAAATATGGGTTGAGGGTTTTGAATGTATTTGGTCTAAATGTTTTCCCATGATTATTATGGAATTGTTATGCATTGAATTAATGATTTATGAACTCTTTAGGTGCATAGGGATGTGAATGAATTTAGGGGTAGAGTGGATTCTTAAAATAAATGGTTTTGGTATGAAAATTAATAATAACCTCAACCCACTTGCACAATTGGCTTTAGAATATGATTTATCACTTGGTTTGGCTATTATTTTTGAAACCTTGCATTGCATAAATTGTAAATAGGACAAGAATTGAATTGGTTTGGTTTTCAAATGATTTTGGAAAGGCCTTTGTGGTCGTGGCTTTGGTTTTTAAATTGCAAATTATAGAGTCAACTTTGTTTAATGGTTTTGTATGGCAAAAATGGAATAGACTTGCAAGCTCTAAATTTTTATATAATGATACCAACGGTTAATACCTAATTACAAGATTCCTTGGTAAATGGGTGGGAATGTGTAAGTAATTTTAATTGGGCTTAAAGGGGGTTGTGTAGCTAACCGTGGAAGGTGGCAGACCCGGTGGAACAATACTCGAAAATTGTGTTTGCAAAATAAAGGATGGTCTTAGTGACTGTGTTCTTATGTCACATTGTATATATTTGTATTAGGAGGGTAAAGATTGCCCAGCTTTACACAATACCTCCAGTCATGGAGCTAACACGCACTGGGGCCCTTTCAGTAGAGAAAGTTTAGCCCATATAGCCTATCGGTGTAGGTAAAGGACAGTCAAGCTACACAATTTAGGTTAAGGTGTTACTTTCCTGCTAAGCCTTGTTCCCTTTCCCCGGCATGTTATATATATGTATATATGTAATACATATGATATTGTGCTCTGGTTTTAATGGTGTTTGTATTATGGTTCATGTCATTATTTTATCCTTTATTCTTGAGTTACATGCTAGCGCTCCAACCGCTAACCGTTTTTAGATGTTGTATCCCCACGCGATGCATGGACTGGCTGTACTTCTACTTTTCCTTCATAGTGACTAAGTGATCATGGGATAGCTCATGAGTCATATTAAAGTGGTGGGCTTCCATACTTCAGAATACCTCATTTTATGTTTTGGGTTTCTTTATGTTATTGACTCTTTCCTTTGGACTTATTTTTGGCTATTGCAGAGGGCATGTCCCGACTAATATTGGTATTTGATTGTGTAGAGGCTTTATAGATATTACTATGGGCATGGGAATGGTTGTTGAATTCTCAGATACTCCTTTTTAGTCATGCTTATTTTTTTTTTTACATTTGGAATTCCACTGTCATATTATATAGTGTTTTTGTTGACTTGGAGAAGGGGGTGGTCTTCAGTCCTTGGTGGGCTTGAGATACCTATCACGGCCAGGCCCTGGTTCGAGTTGTGACACCATTGGAATAGCTATTGAAGAAAATGAATATTACACATAAGCCACATGATGTGGGGAAACAAGGAACAAGTTGAAGTGAAGCATAGAGTAGTTCCCCAGTTAGAACGACATAGGGGATTGCAGAGGTGCATGTTCCCCAGGCCTAAACTTTAGAAAACCCTTCTACGAACCTAGAGAGGTGCATGAAACCAATACATAAACTCCATTCAACCTCCATTGATGCTACAAAAGACACCCCGTGCCCAGGACTTAACCTAGATACAAGTCATATTCAACACAGAAAAAGTGAGTTCTAGTCCTAGAATGAGTTGGAAAATGTGTAGGTACCTATACTTCATGTCATTATCCATATTTCTGCAAATTTTTTCATTAGAGCTTTTCTATGGCTGCACCAAGTCATTTATGACTTGGAAGGACTGACAGTCCTGTTACCATGTAGTTTGTTTGGTTTTTAGAACCAATTCTTTGTTTTGAAATCTTCCCTAGTTCTAAATGGCCACTGGCAAAATCTTTAGCTAAACACCCTCGTATGCTAATTTTTACTATTCTAGTAGCTCTGATATATCAATTTTAGACTCGGTAGACTCTTGGTTTAGGTCCTGAGGCACCCAAGTTTATTCGACCTATTAGTTGGAAAGTTAAGAAAATGAAAATATGGTGTGGGACCCACTTTTTGTCGAAACAATCTCGGATGGAAATTTCAACTTCTTCATTAAGTACAAAACACAAATTTAGTATGGCTTCATAGTTTGTTTGTGTCTATGGTATTTTGAATTAATCCTGAGGGCTTGGCGGAGACTTGGAAAATTCCAAGTCTCAGTTGTACCTGGTTTACTCATAATCGTAGGCCAGGGGTCACGATCGTGATGCCCTTGGCAGACACCAAGTACTATGATTGTGGTTCCTTATCACGATAGTGACTTATCCTGACAACCATAAGTTATGATGATTACGAGGTGTTAGGTTACGATAGAGAATACCCGAGCTCCTAAGATGGGTATAAATAGTCCCTTTTTACCCGATTTTGCCCATTCTTTATCCATTCCAAGAGAGATAAAACTCTAAATAGTGAGAGAGCATAAAATTAAAGTTTGTTAGTGATTTGGGATCTTGGATAATTCTAGTTTTCATGATTCTCCTTTGATTTGTGGTAAGATTTCACCATTTTTATGGTAGATTTTCCTATTTCTTGCTCAAATCACTAGAACCTTGGAGGATTGATATTAGCCATAAATTAGCTCGGATATCACCCATTTTGAGGTTAATGATTCCTTGAGCATGAGGAAACATTGGGTTGGTTTCGAAAATGTGATTTCTATAAGTGAAACCCACATGAGATTTGGATTTGATTTTTGGACCTGAAGCATAATGGTGCAATATGGGTATCGTTATTCTCGTAATAATGAGTAGAAAGTGATTTTGATATCTTAGCATCTTGTGAAAGATTCTCAAAAGGGAAATGGTAATTTTGTGGATCTTTTGAGCTTTCTTTGACGTTCGGTAGACTAGGTTTTGATGAGTGGTGATTTTACCACTCATTCGTACTTATTATTAATGGACATTACTTTGTTTTGAATGAGTAGATGAGACATAATTATGATTTAATGCACTAATAGCCACTTTTTGCAGGTATAAGTGTTGAAAAGACAAAGAGATGTGGATTGGAGCTTGAAAGGATCAAAAGGTAGCAGAAAAAGTACAGCTGAAGACCTGCAGTGAAATATCATCTGTTACCGCGGTCGCATTCCATTGGTCGTGCTTGTGGTCGGTCAATATGGTCAATCAACCGCGACCGCAAAAGTCAATTACGATCACAGCCAGACATGCGCAATTGCGACTTGGCAAAAATATTTAGTCCAAGGGCAAAACTCTAATTGCTCGTGTTGATCCTAATTTGAACAAAATAACTCAAACCCTAATTTCATGTATCATTCAATTCTATCATATTCCTTCTTCCAAATATTTTTCTAGGTTTTTGTCTTGAGACTTTGTATCCTCTATTTTTGGAGAAGAAAATTTTGTGTAAATTTTGGGTGAAGAATACATTGGAGACTTTCTTAGTGGAAGATTTGCTCACTTCCATTATTGATATTGTGGGAGATCCAAGTTTGAAGTAACATTCGCTTAGATCTTCTACAACTTTGATTCAAGGGAGATTATGGGTGCATCTAGGCTTATTATTTTATGTGTAGCTAAATCTCCCTCTTAGGTGAATAGGGGTTTAAGTGTGTGTGGATTGTTGTTGTTTGCATTCATTTAGTAGTTCATGTTTATGGGTTCTATATTTGCTACGCTATTTTGGTTGGGATTTGATGAGTGAAATCTTTAAATACCCATATGGGTTTGATGGGTGAAAGCTTCAAGCTCTAGAAAACCTTAGGCTATCTTCGAAAGAAGGGTTTTAGGTGAAGTGCAGGAATTTATATCATCCTCAAAAAAGAGATGTGGAGACCAAAGCCATGATGTAGTTTACTAAATTCTCAGTATCTTAGAAATAAAGGTGAAAGTGAGGTGGACTATGCCTTGGGTATCATGCTAGAAATAGGGATGCCTAGATTGATGTTGCGGTTGCAAATTGTAGAACACACCCGTTAGGTATTCGAAAGAATCAATGGATGAAATTTTGGTGTTATGTTGAAAGGCTTGCATTAAAATCTAGAACCAAGCCTACCCATATTTGAATTATTGAAGTGATGTTGATATTTAGCTCCCACATGTCACTCCCTTAGTTACACATAATCCCAAGATACGTGCATAATTACTAAAATTTTAATTATTGGTAGCCCCAAATTTATGCTAGAAAAAAACTAAAAAGAATCATTAGTGTAGGTAGTCATCTCCCCCATTTTATATTCTTGTAACATTTGGTTGAATTCAACTTGTATATATCATTTCTAATTAATTTGATTTCCACTCACATTATTCCTCGTGGATTTGACCCCCACTACAAACTTGGGTAAGTATATTGATGACGATTGCCTTTCACTTAAATTGATGTGTAAGTTGAGTGTTATCAAAAATTGCGCCATTGCCAGGGTATGATTTGGCGTATTGAGTTAGTTTAAAATTTTAGCCACTTGCTTGAATTCAAGCTTGTATATATGTGTTCGTGATTTTTCTTTGTAGGTAGATTATATTTTATTTTTACTTTTCTTGATGGCATCTTCTAACAAATTTGAGTTGAATGATTGGAAGTCATATCGTGACCCCTCATGTTCGTATTGTTATGGACCACACTTTAGGAGAGATTGTAAGTATGCCCCCCGGGGAGGGATTTTACCGTGTCACTCCTATTGGGAGTATTATTTCTCTATGTATGGCAGTCTACAAGGACATTGAGATGAGTATCCAAACATCCCCTCCACCTATTATACTAACCGAATTGCTAGTTCTTCTTATGAGTTTATTCGGTCCTATAATGAGAAATCGGAAGAATAATGCACTGAGTACAATAGCTGTGACCCAAGGTTACTAGCCATCCTGGATCGGGCAGATGCAATATGGGAGACTATGGAATACATGTACAAAGAATGGATAGGTGTCAAGAAAGAGCTATTGGGCAAAGAAGAAAAGCTTGAAACTATCACTACCTTTCCTACCGCTTTAGATGAGTGTTATCATGAAGAGAAACCAAGCTATGATGGTGATCTTGGTAGCAAAGATTCCTCAATGACTTCCTAGTCATCCGACCCATACAAGAGAGAAGAAGTTGTAATAAAGAAAATGATACTAGATTCAAAAGAAGAGGAAAAACAAACCTCTTATGATTACTCTAGCTCATTTCAGATTAAAGATGCTCCAGAGGAAGCTAACCCAGAATTAGGTGTTGGACCTCGTTCAACCCAATTCCCAACATTATGTGTAGAGGATGTGATGAAGATCCATCCCTTTGAACAAATGGAGGATTTTGGGAACTCAATTTTCAAAATCTAAGGAATGGCTTATTGATGCGCACTCTTTTACCCAAGGATCCAAACCGCAAAATAGATGCAAAGTTGGATAAAAGGTTCAAGTGTTCAAAGTGGTGTGATAGAACATTTATCATCATGCCCTTACAACTGGCCAACGCACCTCAAAGATGAAATAATAGAAAATTGGGCAGGAAATTCAAGTCCTCTAAGTGGAGACACAAATGAGTATTAAAAAGGTATCGTGTCGCAACGTTAAGTCAAGTGATTGATGGGAGGAAACCCATTATTTTCATATTTTTAGTTATATGTTTTTGGAATTAGTCACATAATTTTGATTATTTTGTAGGTGCTTTGGACAGGATTGGAAGCCAAAAATATGGGAAAACCAGGTTAGAAGTGTGGGAACCATACAAGAAAACAGGGCAAAACAGAGGAGCAGATGGCCTCAAGTAGCGCGATCGTGGACCAGAAGCCGCTATTGCGACACCATTATTGCACCAATCAGGCAGGTCAAAGTGTCATGATCGCTCTTCTCTGTCCATATTTTGACATGGTTATTAATGCGGTATCAGGGATATCTTTAACCCTTGTTATACTTTTAAATTGTGTAGTGAGGTCTCTAAAAGTCATATAGTTGGGGGTGTGGCCCCACCCTCGTATGTATTCATTAGTTTGAAATACTTAAACTTTGTATGCGCAAAGCATAGAAATTTTGTGAGTTGTTTTAGTTTAATTTTTTATTTTCTATTTCCTTTAATAATAATGTGGGTGAGCTTCTCCCAATGATAAACTAAGTGATGACATTCTTAAAAGGAAATCATCTTGTTTGGGTTTTGAGTCATAGATGCAGGGGAATTCTGAGTACTAGTGGCATCAAGGACATAGATGTAGGTGAGTTCTGAGTACCCATAGAATTGTTGATTTGGGATCATATTATACACCATTGGTAAAGTATGAATATCTGTATGGGTAGTTTGCCTAATTTGAGCCAAAATGTGAGACTAAGGCCTTGGTTGTAGCCACAACCTAGCAAATTGAGTGTGGCACAAATGCTAAATAAACAACCCCCTCCATCCAAAACTTTTAAAAATCAAGGGCATAGACGTGAGAAACTTTATAACAAAACTTTTTCTCTATTTGTGACTCCATAAGTTTTTGGCTCGTAAATACTAATAGATACTCTAATTTTGTCTCTCACAAGAGGGGCAATTGAGCCTTCTTAGCAAGTTTTTGCATGCTATGTGTGGGGAGCTTTTGAATTCATCTCTTATATACTTGTGTTATCTAGAACTTTCCCCGTTAGTCTTTCAAAGCTAATTTTGATCGTAGTTGGTTGAAGAAATTATCTTAGGCCATCCTTGTGATTTCGGAACCCACTCTAGCCTAAAAAGTCTACTCGTGCATAAAAGTTAATCCCTAGTTACCTACTTTGAGCCTTTGGACCTTTCTTTGGAAAACTCATTACAAACCGTGAACCATTCTTTTTATCCCTTATTTGAACCATACCCTTCTTGAACTTGAAAATATAACTTTAGGCTAAAAGCCTAAGTTGGGGGCAGTAAAGATTGATGGAAATAAGTATGGATCCATGAAGTGTTAGTGAAATACCTAAGTACTTAACCATTGAAAACAAATGACTAGAAAAGGCAAGGGTTCAACAAAGGAAAGAATTGCATGAAAATTGCAAGAAAAAGTAATAGAAGAAAATGGGTGAACAATGGAAGCAAAGAGTAGGCATATGAAAAGAGAGAAAACAAAAAGGAGTAGCCCATGTCAAAAACAAGGATTGAAAAGTGTGATGTAGATGTTCAAGGAAGTATGTTGCCATGTTGTTCCCAAATGACATCCTACCCTAAGCCAAACCTACATTACAAGCTTAGAAAGTCCTTCGATATCTCCAACCATGTACTTTCTTCATAGTGGTGATTGAAAATAGGGGCAAGCCTATGGTATGATACTTTTTTCATAGAGATTTCTTTTGAGAGGGAGAGAGTTTTTTAACTGAAAATTCCTTGTTGCATATTTGGTAGTTTGGTGTATGGAATTTTCTTTCTTGTAAGGCTGGTATGTGAACAAGTTGAGGTGGGTGATTTTGTCACTTCCTAAGCAATGAGGCAAGTGGAGTATAGCTTAGTTGTGGTTAAAAGAAATTCACGTCTAGAGTGTTAATTTTTGTTTCTTGGTTTCTCTTTATAGTCTTGAGCAACATTGGATATTACATCATATGATGAGGGGTGTAGTGAAAAATAGCTTATCCAGAGTGACTAAGGTTGAAGTCATTGTGATCTTTAAGGCATGAAGTTTGGGGAAAAATGATTATGTCCCATGGTAAGATGTAGTATTGCTTGAGGACAAGAAAATGCTTTAAGTTGGGGGTGTTGATGAGTGGTAATTTTACCACTCATTTACACTCACCATTAATAGACATTACCTTATTTTGAATGAGTAGATGAGACATAATTGTGATTTAATGCACTAATATCCACTCTTTGCAGGTATAGGAGTTGAAAAGACAAAGTGATTTGGATTAGAGCTTGAAAGGATCAAAATTTAGCAGAAAAAGTACCGCTAAAGATTTGCAATGAAATAGCCTTAGTTACTGCGGTCGTGGTTCATTGGCCACGGTCAAAGTTAGTCAAGATGGTGAATCAATCATGACTATAAAAGTCAATCATGATCATGTAGCCATGGTCGCAACAAAACTTGCATGATTGTGACTTGGCGGAAATGTTTATCCCTATGGAAAAACCGTAATCGCACGTGCTGATACTAGTTTGAACAAAAAGATTCTAATCCTAATTTCATGTATCATTCAATTTATCACATTACTTCTTCCAATAATTTTTCTAGGTTTTTGGCTTGAGACTTTGTAGCCTCCATTTTTGGAGAAGAAAATATAGTGTAAATTTTAGGTGAAGAATACATTGGAGACTTTCTAAGTGGAAGATTTGCTCACTTCCATTGTTGATATTGTGGGAGAGCTAAGTTTGAAGTAACATTCGCTTAGATCTTCTACAACTTTGATTCAATGGAGATTATGGGTATATATAGGCTTGTTTATATTATGTGTAGCTAAATCTCCCTCTTGGTGTTATGTGAGAATAGGGGTTAAGTGTGAGTGGGTTGTTGTTGTTTGCATTCATTTAGTAGTTCATGTTTATGGATTGTATTATTGCTACGCTATTTTGGTTGGGATTTGATGAGTGAAATCTAAAAATATCCACATGGGTTTGATGGGTGAAATCTCCAAGCTCTAGAAAACCTAAGGCTATCTTTGAAAGAATGGTTTTAGGTGAAGTAAAGGAATCTATATCATCATTAAAAGAGAGATGTGAAGACCAAAGCAATGATAGATAATTATGTGTGGAGTTTGCTAAATTCTCGCTATCTTAGAAATAAGGATGAAAATGAGGTGGACTATGCCTTGGGTGTCAACATAGAAATAGGGATGCCTTAATTGAGGTTGTGGTTGAAAATTGTTGAACACGCCCGTTAGGTATTTGAAAGAATTAATGGGTGAGAGTTTGGTGTTTTGTTGAAAGGCTAGCATCAAAATCTAGAACCAAGCCTACCCATATTTGAATTATTGAAGTGATGTTGATATTTAGCTCTCACATGTCACTCTCTTAGTAACATATAATCACAAGATTCGTTCATAATTGCTAAAACTCTAATTATTCGTTGCCCCAAATTTATTCTAGAAAAATCCCAAAAGAACCATTAGTGTAGGTAGCTATCTCCCCCATTTGATATTCTTGTAACATTTGTTTGAATTCAACTTGTATCTATCATTTTGAATTAATTTGATCACCACTCATATTGTTCCTCGTAGATTCGACCCCGACTCCAAACTTGGGTAAATATATTGATGATGACTGCCTTGCACTTAAATTGATATGTTAGTTGAGTATTACTAGGTTTTACACTATGTTAGATTGAGATGATTCATAGTATGCTTATGATATTGTGTTATATTTGGGATGGAACTTAGGTATTGGTATGATAAATTGCAATATTTAGGTTAGTTGGACCATTTAGGCTATTTTTTACTACCCCTTTGGGCATAATTAGCCTAACTAATCTTACCTTAGATAAAGTTGACCTTGAAATCTCTTGTTTATGATGGAAATGCTTTATTTACTTAATCAATGAGGAGATTTCCTTGTTCGCTTGAGTTTAGGGTGGAACTTACCCTAGTATCATTACCTTGGGTGGAATTTACTTAGTTGCTCTTTATTGGGAGGAATTACTATCCTAGGGCTAGTTATAGCCTATCTAATCTCTAATATTGGATTTAGATACCTTAGACTAGTCTGAGGTAGACATTGCTTGGTTAAGGATTTTAGGGATTTATAAGTGGCCTAGACCCACCTTAGGCCAAAACTTGTGTTAGTTATTGAAGACTTTTTATATATTTGTGTACATCGAAGAATGTTTATTAAGGTGATATTGAGATACCTTTGTACTTGATGGTTATGAAGGGTTGACATAGGGAGTCATGTTTATGGATTATTCCATGAATAAGTGATTGATGAAGCTAATAATGAGCTATTAAATGTGATATTGATTGAGCTATTAAAAATGCCATTGAATAAGGTAGTGACTATGTCCATTGACTATGCTAGTGATCATGCTATTGGCTATGTTAATGCCTGTGCTTATTGATTATTTTAGCGAACATACTATTTATTATGCTAGAGATCATGCCTCAATTATGATTATTGATCATGCTAAATAGTTATGATAGTGGTTATGCTATTGTCTATGATAATTATGATATAGTTATTGATACAAGTTCAGATATTAATTAAGCTATGAATTATGCAAATACCAATTCAAATTTGGATAATGATGATGATATCAACTAATTATAACCAGTGCAAGTTAGGAGGATAACCATGATATTGATGATGACAATTTATAATGTTGGTGATGATATGGAGAATGATATTGATGATGATATTTATGATGATATTTTTTATTATACCTACAAGTTTGAGTTTGGATATACACATCATGCTATAATGATATACTTTTTATGATATGATGATATTGGTGGTGAGATTGACGACAGTGATTCTAGCTAAGTCCAAAAATTAGAAAATGGTTATACTATGGATATGAATGAATTCTAGTGATACCATGAGAGTTGATAAATGATGGTGTTAATTATGGGGGCTTGTAATGGGTTATTTATTTTACCACACTAATTGGCTTATGGGGGCAATTTTTTAGTTATGATTGCATGTGCTGATGCTTTATGTTATATTATATTATTATTCTTATTTGCTTACTTATCTATGTGCAGTGATGTTGGAGTGGTTATCAAGTTCGCCTCTTTATCATGAATTAGTTATATTATCTTGCATTTGATCATACTTATATCATGATTTAGCTCAATCAGTCGATGATGCCTACAGAGTACCGATGGTTTTGGTAATCATAATACACTTTTGTACCTTTTTGGTACAGATCCAATTACTACTTGTCGCCACTGATTATTATTCGTATTGTGTTAATTTTTGGAGATAGATTGAGATCTTGTAGTCCGAGTTTCCCATTTCTTGCTATCTTACTTATGTCTAGTCTTTAGTTTCAAGGCAGATTATATTGGATATTTTAGATACCTGGGTTGTATTTATTGTTGCTCTTGTACTGGCTCTATCGAGTCGTAGGATGGTTTCTTATATTATGGTTAACTTTAGACTATTTTATTGTCCTGCTTTTTTCTTCTGTTGAATTTTCTATTTAGCCCATTTGGGGCATTTCCACCAAGTTAACCCATTGTATCTCGCTTTGGGTTATGGGTCAACTTACCTACTGAAGGGATTTAGTAGGTGCCATCATGACTTGTAAATCGGGTCTTGACAAATTGATATCAGAGCTTAGGCTACACAGTATTATTGGTACAAGAGTAAGTGTATAGTTGAGTCCAGCAGATCAGAAAGATAACATCCGTTTTCTATCTTCGTGAGTCTAAAGGAAATTTTTAAGAGTTCTTTATTTCTTCCACTCATTTCATGCTAAGTGTCTGAGTTGCTTAATAAAACATTCCTTTGACTTCACTCTATCGTAAATGGCTAGGAAGGGTGCTACCTCTACCCGAGATGAGGGTCTCGAGACCAAGACTAGGGATCCTACTCTTGTTTGTGGATGAGTTAGAGGTCGTGTTCATCCTCGAGATGTGTCCCCATCTAGAGGATAGGATAGAGGACCTCTACTAGGCCCTATCCTGCTCCTGAGTTAGATATTCTTCTACCTCAGTCAGTGGTGGGGTAGGGACTATCCCAAGTTCCACCTAGGTTTATTTCTTCCTAAGTTCTTTGGGATTCTTTAGTTCATCCTTTGGGTTTGATTGGTGGTGCACAGTCTACAGATCAGAGTGGTATTGAGGATCCTAGAGTTAAGGTTCCTCCTGCATCAGTAGTTGCTCAGTCAGTAGTTGCTTAGCCAGTGGTTGCCAGCCTGCTATATTTGCTGAAGAGCAAAAGATATTGGGTAGATTATTGAGATTAGCTCCGCCTATGTTTGTTGGTGCATCGAGCAAGGATACTTATGAGTTTCTGATTGCTTGTGAGGATAGGCTTTAGAATTTAGGCCTAGTTGAGATAGGTGGTATGGACTACTCTACCTTTCAGTTGGAATTGGCTGGTCGATATTGGTGGAGAGGTTATCTTGACCACAGTCTAGCTGGATCTTCTCCATTGATATGGATTGAGTTCTCTGAGATATTCTTCGAGAATTACATGCCTCGTAGGCTTAGGGATTGCTTGAGAGATCCATTTTCAAGATTGGAGTTGGGCTCCATGACAATTATGGAGTATGAGTCCTATTTTCACAAGTTGGCTAGGCATGCTACTTCTATTTTGGGTACTGAGTATGAGAGGGTTCGTTGCTTTGTACGAGTATTGAGACTTTCCTTTGGTATGCCTACTTAGAGTTTTGTTGCTTCTAGTAGGTATTTAGCTAAGGTTTCTAATCATGATCAGGTGACAGAGAAGATGCATCATGAGGCTCGTAGGGGCAGCGATAAGAGGCCTAGATATTAGGGTGGTTTCAGTGGGAGCCGTAGTATCTCCCAATTCAAAGGTAGAAGTTCTCATGGTAGATATCCTCTGCATCCACAGTGTTAGTGTCAAATTCAGCTTAGTAAATCTGTTCAGGAAGCACTCCAGGTTAGTTTCGTATTAGTGATCTCCATGGTCACGGTAGTGGTCAATATTTGAGGGTTTGCCTTTTGGTTATTCTAGGCAAGGTGGCTATTTCAAGTCAACTGGATCCCCTGGTTCTAGTTCATCTTATGTGACATATTATAGTTATGGGCTCATAGTCACTATTCATAAAAGTGCCCTAGTTTTAAGGTGATTATTTCTTTATCTCATAGTGTTTCCCCTATTAGAGCAGTCCATCCCTCAATTAGAGGTAGTTCAGGGTCATAGGGATGGTCCCTAGGGTGCTCGAGGTGGTCTTTAGGTAGGAAGGATAGGTGCTCTGTTAGGAGCCCATCCAGGTTGTGGGCATGGTTAGTTGTATACAGCACCTGCTAGACCCAAGATTGAGTCTTCAAATACTGTTGTTACAGGTATAATTTTGGTTTACCATCTGTAGGCCCTTGCTATATTTGATTTGGGATCCACTTATTCTTGTATACCTACTTATTATGCTCTATGGTTGGTGTAACGCACCGAAAGTTTCCAAGCTAAAATTTGTCCCTAAAAGTATCAAGCATGGTCATATAGAGTGAATTATACTCAACTCCCTATGGAATTCTTTAAATTTTAACTTTTTATTACGTAGGTGACTGAATAAACTTTCCGTTGATATAAGATTCGTCCAAAACGGACACACGGTGAGGGAGTTATGGCTATTTTATGTGCTAGTGGTAAAACATCGTCATTCAAGTGTTTAGACCATCGCGGAGGATCCCAATTTTGCATTCGTCAATTTCCAGTAAGACTCCGCGATCGTGGCACGTCGCGGAGTGAGACAATTTCCCTATTAGCAATTTTCAGTGAGCCACCGAGATTGTGGTGCGTTGCGGTGGCCCATAAAATCGGGCACCAATTATATTTTTACTCCATCTCATTAAGGGTAAAAATGGTACTTCTCCAACCCCTTATCATCTCTAACACGGGGTTTAATCCCTAGAATACCAAAGTAAGTTTATTTTCATCAAAATCTCTCAAGAAACTTCATTAGGGTTTCAGATTAAAAATCCTCATAGCTCAAGATTTAACCGTGGGTTTTAGAAGATAATTGGAGATTTGGAATCCTCGCATCGTAGGCTCCAAGAATCATCCATTTACTTTCTGAAATAGAGGTACATGGGGTTGTCCCAAATTTCATGGGCATGATTTTTGAAAAGAATTTACACAAGACCTTACTATTTATACGTATACATATGTTTTTACAAGTGGGGTTTTGTTTTAATATCAATAACATGTTTTGTGATATGGTTTTGAAAGAAATATTGAAATATCATGGGGTTGTTGGATTGCATATATTTCAATTGTTGAATTGTGAACATGTGATCTAAATTTCAAAAAGGTGTGATGTATATGAATTGTAAATTCTTTAAATCCCCGATGACAATGTTTTATACCCCACACTATACTTGTGTTAAACTATCAAGAGCATGAATTTTTGCAATTGACATGATATTACTCATAAATGATAAAGTTTCTTGAAACTATTACATGTTGAGAACCATGGTGCATATGTTTGATGTGTGTGAAAGTTTTATTTATGTGCATGTTGTAAATGGCATGAAAATTTGGAGAATTGATGTGGTACTGTGACTTGAAAGTCAATGTTATGACGATACCATATAAATGTATGCCATGACAGAGTTAGATTTGATTTAAGAGAGTTAGATAGTTACCCGAAGAAAGAACAAGTTGAAAGACTCTATGCTAGAAACCGTGATTTGCCTACACGGGATTATGGTACCATAGTTTGTGATATTGTGTACCTTGATTCATGCCGTCCCAAATTGGTACTATGGTTAGGTGCCCTGCTTTATGATCTTGTGCACTACCGTGACATGTTGACTTGATTAGGGATTTTGGCACCCTACTGTGTGATCTTGCATGTCCCCCTTAAAGATACTCCAATCCTTGCAGCAAACTTGGATTGGGGGCTTAGCCGCCGAGTCAAGGGTAGATTCCATATAGCCCGTGGAATTATAGATTGTAGGGTGTACCATCTAGCTAAAAAGTAAGACAAAGAGTGAGTCATGGTTTCAAAGAAATGTTTCAAAGTCTTTAAAATACCCATGCGATTTCTTACTATATGATATGTTTATGAACTATTTTAAATTACTCTTATATATGTTGATTATAAATGACTATATTGGATTAGCTCTGCGTACCAGTACATCTGTATTGACCCCCCTCCCCCTCCAACCTCTTAAGTCTGAGGCACAGTCTAGGGGTCAAGATAAGCAGTAGATAATTCAGAAAGCTTAAGAGATTGCGCATTGGTGAGCCTTCTATATTTTAGAAGGCCTAATGTTATACAGATATTCATCATTCTACAGTTTTGGTCTACTGGGGGATTGTCCCAGACTTCATATAGTATTGTTTTGAGATTTAGTAGAGATATCGCAGACTGAGTCAGATGTTGTTGGAGTTTTCCTTCATTGTTAAACTAATTTCAGAGTATGACCATGTTTTCGTATTCGATTTATAATTCTACATTTTTCTTTTATTATATGAATAT
The DNA here is from genome assembly GCA_030864225.1 of Capsicum baccatum var. pendulum. Lineage (NCBI taxonomy): Eukaryota > Viridiplantae > Streptophyta > Magnoliopsida > Solanales > Solanaceae > Capsicum > Capsicum baccatum. The sequence continues at coordinate 283,675,611 of CM061555.1, forward strand.
TAGGCATGATTACCAGATAGAGTGGGACATCCGGGCCATCATAGGTCGAATGTCCGTCACGGCCAGGCCCAAGTTTGGGTCGTGACAAATTTGGTATCAGAGCACGGTTCATGGTTCCAGGGTGTCTGCAAAATCACATTGGGTGGAGTCTTGTTTATGGGTGTGTAATGCGCCACACTTATAAACAGGAAGCTACTAGGAGTTTAGGAAAGTGTTTCCCCTCTTTGTGATTTAGTTCATGCTTTAGAGTCTGAATTAGAACTATCCCCTAATTAGTGATCCATTGTATTTTGGAAATCAGTCATGCCTCCTCATCGTTCTAGAAACCAGGATACTCAGGATGTTGAAGTCCGCCCCACTCATGGCATGTGGACCCGTAATAGAGCCATTACCCTAGAACCTGTTCCTACTCTGGGAGTACCTCCAGTCCCAACCAGTCCTCCTCAAGCTCTAAGGATAAATATTAACTGTCCCCAATATTCTCAGAGGGACATATCGAATGCAGAATTCAGGCAGTCCATTCACATGCTTGCATAGTTGGTAGCTGGATAAACTCAGAGGTCAGAAGATACTGGGTCTGCATCTGTCATTTCTGAGGCCAGTAGGGTGGGCCAGTTCATAAGAATAAACCCGCCCAAATTTTTTGGCACTAAAGTAGAAGAGGGCCCCCAGTAGTTCATAGATGAAATGGAGAAGATTTTAGATTTATGCATGTGCATCAGGTCGAAGGGGTTGAGTTAGCAGCGTACCAACTTAAGGATATAGCAAACCAATGGTACAACGTATGGGAGGATGCGAAAGGGCAGAGTGTTGAGCCCATAGTTTGGAATGAGTTCGTGGTAGATTTTCTTGACCGATTCTTTCCTCTAGAGTTGAGGAAAGCCAAAGCAGAGGAATTCATGAATCTTAAACAAGAAAGATGAGTGTCCATGAGTACACTCTGAAGTTTAATCAACTTGCTCGTTATGCACCAGAAATGACAGGAAATATGAGGGCCCAAATAAGGAAACTTGCATCTAGCCTTTCCAATGATCTAACACTTAATTGTTAAGGGGCGATGCAAAATAGGGAGATGGACTTTGCTAGACTGTCAGTCCACATGCAACAGTTAGAATAGAAGAAAAAGAAAATATCTGAATCTAGAGAGAAAAATAGGCAGGCGAAGAGAGCCAGAACAACGGATCAGAACCACAGCAGCCACAGAGTTGTAACTGGAGCGGTAAATGGCAAAAGAAGAAGTTTTGGGGCAAGGCGCAGTTTGAAGCTAGCACTCCAGCACCCAGACCCCCAGTTGATAGGTGATCTCAGAGTTTAGAAACTAGTAAGGGACCCAGAGCTCAGGATACTCAGTCGTAGGGCAGTGTGGCACAGCCCGCCAGATCTTTTCCCTGTTGTAACACCTGTGGGAAGAATCATCCTAGAAAGTGTTACTTCGAGAGAAAAAATTATTATTCTTGCGATCAGGTGGGACACCTTCAGAGATATTGCCCTGATACAGGCGGTAATGTTGGGGGAGCCAAGTCACAGGCAAATTCTTCTGCCCCATCACCTTAGAAGGGAGCCACTTCGGCTGTCGGGAGTGATCGCAACTGGCTATATGCTTTAACCAACCGCTAGGAGGCAAAGGCCTCTCCAGATGTGGTCATTGATAGTTACAAATCTTTTCCCGTGATGTATATCTGTTGCTTGATCCTGGGTCTACCTTATCCTATGTGACCCCATATGTGGCTGTTGGTTTTGGGTTTGAGCATGAAGTCATTACCGATCCTTTCTCTATTTCCACTCCGGTGGGTGATTCTATTGTGGCTAGGAGGATATATAAAATTGTATAGTGTTTATTCTTAGCTGGGATACTGTGGCAGATCTTATAGAGCTTGATATGGTTGATTTTTATGCTATCCTAGGGATGGACTGGCTTCATTCGTGTTATGCTACACTAGAGTGTAGAACCTAGAAGGTTACCTTTTCTTTTCCGAATGAGCCAACAATAGAGTGGGAAGGGCACTCTTTAGCACCTAGGGGGTACTTTATGTTTATCTCAGGGCCCGTAAACTCATTTCTAAAGGTTGCTTGTATTATCTTATTCGGGTTAAAGATTCTAGCACTAAAAGTCTTTCTCTTCAGTTTGTTCCTGTAGTAAATGAATTCCCAAAAGTTTTTCCAGATGATCTCCCCGGAATTCCTCCTGATAGGGAGATAGATTTTGGCATTGATGTATTGCCAGATACCCATCCTATTTCTATTCCGCCATATAGAATAGCTCCTGCAGAGTTAAAAGAGTTGAAAGAACAGCTAGCAGATCTCCTAGATAAAGGTTTTATCAAACCTAGTGTTTCTCCTTGGGGTGCACCTATACTCTTTATGCGAAAGAAAGATGGTTCCCTGGATATGTTCATAGATTACCGCCAGTTGAATAAGGTCACAGTGAAAAATAAATATCCCTTCCTAGAATCGATGACCTTTTGTACTAGCTTCAAGGTGCTAAGTGTTTTTCTAAAATTTACCTTCATTCAGGATATCACCAGATGAAAGTTAGGGAGTCAGACATTCCTAAAACAGCTTTTCGAACCAGATATGGTCATTATAAATTCTTGGTCATGGCCTTTGGGTTGAATAATGCTCTTGCAGCTTTCATGGACCTAATGAACAGGGTTTTCCGTCAGTTCCTAGACCTATTTGTCATAGTTTTTATCAATGACATCTTGATTTATTCCACAAGTGAGGAGGACTATGCCAATCACCTCCTAATTATTCTTCAGTCTCTTAAAGATCATAAGTTGTATACAAAATTATCTAAGTGTGAATTCTGGCCGAATGCTATTGCTTTCTTGGGGCATATTGTGTCTAGTGAGGGGATACGGGTTGAACCCTAAAAGGTTGAGGTAGTAAGGAAATGTCCTATACCTATGACTCCAACCAATATTCGGAGCTTCTTGGGTTTGGCGAGTTATTATAGAAGATTCGTAAAGAGTTTTTCTTCCATTGCTGCACCACTTACTAAGTTGACTCTGAGAAAAAGGTGAAGTTTTTATGGTCTGACTCTTGTGAGAGTAGTTTTGAGAAGCTGAAAGACAAGTTGAATACTGCTCCAAATTTGATTCTTCTGGAGGGTACAAAAGATTTTGTTGTATACTGTGATGCATCCCGAGTGGGACTTGGGTGTGTTCTTATGCAGAACGATAAGGAAGTGGTTTATGCATCTAGGCAGTTGAAGGTGCATGAGCAGAACTACCCTACTCATGACTTGGAATTAGAGGTTGTGGTGTTTGCACTTAAGATCTTGCAGCACTATTTGTATGGGGTGCATGTTGATATATTTACTGACCATAAGAGTTTATAGTATGTTTTCTCGCAAAAAGAGTTGAATCTAAGGCAGAGAAGATGGTTGAAACTTTTAAAAGACTATGACATAGGCCTGCACTATCATTTGGGTAAGGCAAATATGGTAGCCAATGCCCTCAGTAGATTATCTATTGGTAGCCTCTCTCATGTTGAGGAAGGGGAGAGAGAAATGGTGAAGGATGTTTATCGACTTGCAAATCTTGGAGTGTAACTCTTAGATTCTGAAAATTGAGGGGTGGAAGTGCATGAGATATCTAAATCATCCCTTTGTGCAGAAGTTAAAGAAAAGTAGGTCGGAGATCCCATCTTGATGCAGATAAAGAGTGATGTGGGTCAGTAGAAGGTGATGTCGTTTAAGATTGGTGGTGATTGCATTTTGAGATATCAGGGTAGGTTGTGTGTGCCAGATGTAGATGGTCTGAGGCAGAGAATCCTTGACGAAGCTCACACTTTAAGGTATGTTGTTCACCCAGGCTTTACTAATATGTACCATGATCTGAAATCTATTTATTAGTTGAATAATATGAAGCGTGATATGGCTGACTTTGTTTCCAACTGTTTGAATTGCCAACAAGTTAAAGTAGAGAATTTGAGGCTAAGTGGTTCTTCCCAAGAGATATCTTTACCCTTATGGGAGTGGGAGATGATTAATATAGACTTCATTACAAGGCTTTTGAGGTCCCAAAACCAGTATGATTCCATTTGGGTAATTGTATATAGGCTGACCAAGTCAGCCCACTTTCTACCTGTCAAGACTAACTACTCGGGAGAGGATTATGCCAAGCTGTTCATTGCTGAAATAGTTCATTTGCATGGGGCACCTGTGTCCATCATATCCGACCGAGGTACACAGTTTTCTTCTCAGTTTTGGAGATCTTTTCAGAAAGGCTTAAGTACCCAAGTAAACCTAAGCACTACATTTCACCCTCAGACTGATGGGCAGGCTAAGTGCACCATTCAAACCTTTGAGGACATGTTAAGGGCCTGTGTGATTGATTTTAAAGGAAGTTGGGTGGAGCACTTTCCCCTAATAGAGTTTCCATATAATAACAGTTTCTATTCTAGTATTAAGATGGCACAATTTGAGGGGTTGTATGAAAGAATATGTAGGTCACTAATAGGGTGGTATGAAGTGGGTAAGACACATATGTTTGGGCCTGATTTTGTTCATCAGGCAATGGAGGATGTGAAAGTCATTAGAGAACGACTTAAGACACCCCAAAGCCGTCAGAAATCCTATGCTAATATTAGGAGAAGAGGTTTAGAGTTTGAGGTTGGAGATTGGGTGTTTCTCAAGATTTCTCCCATAAAGGGAGTCATGCAGTTCGGGAAGAAAGGTAAGTTGAGTCCTCGCTACATAGGATTATATCAGATTTTGAGAAGAGTAGGTGCAGTCGGAGTTAGAATTGCCTGCCAGTTTGGGTTCCGTTCATCCGGTATTTCATATATCTATGTTGAAGAAGTGTATTGGAGACCATTCTTTAGTGTTGCTTGTTGAAGAAATCAAAGTGACAGACTCATTATCCTATGAAGAAGAGCCTGTAGAAATTTTGGATCGCCAAGTTAAAAAATTGAGAAACAAATAGTTTTCCCCAGTTAAAGTGTTGTGGAGAAACCAAAAAATTGAAGAAGCAACTTGGGAATCCGAAGTTGACATGAGAGCTAGGTACCCAAACCTTTTTGAACCAGTGGATGACGAAATAGAAGGTACAATCTTGCCTTATTCTTTCTATTCCTTAGTATGCTTGAATTCATGCTTGTTTGTGTTCTGCGTCAATATTCGGGGATGAATGTTCCCAAGGGGGGGATATTGAAGTGCCCCGAAAGTTTCCAAGATAAAATTTGTCCCTAAAAGTATCAAGCATGGGCTTCTAGAGTGAATTATACTCAAATCCCTATTGAATTCTTTAAATTTTAACTTTTCATTACGTAGGTGATTGAATAAGCTTTTCGTTGATATAAGATTCGTCCAAAACAAATACATGGTGAGGGAGTTATGGCTATTTTATCTTACAAATATTCATCATTCTATAGTTTTGGTCTACTGGGGGCCTTATCCTAGACTTCAGATAGTATTGTTTTGAGATTTAGTAGAGATTTCACAGACTGAGTCAGATGTTATTTAGATGTTGTTGTAGTTTTCCTTCATTGTTACAATGATTTCAAAATATGACCATGTTTTTGTATTTAATTTATAATTCTGTATTTTCCTTTTATTATATGAATGTTGTGCATGATTACCAGATAGAGTGGGACATTCGGGCCTCCATGGGTTGAATATCCTTCATGGCCAGGCCCTAGTTTGGGTCATGACAGTTGGAGTTATCTTGGGATTTATTATCAGTGCCCTTGTATATATCTACTCCCATGTGTAATTCTTTAGTACTAGATCGAGTTTTTAGATAATGTGTTATTATTGTTAAAGATGTTGATACTCATGTTGATCTTATTATATCAGACATGGAAAATTTTGATTTGATTTTGGGCATGGACTGGTTATCCCTCTATCATGCGGTCATGGATTATTTTGCCAAGACCGTTACCTTAGCCATGCCCAAGGTCATTGATTTTGTGTGTTAGGAGGCTTATTTTGAGGAGTTGTGAGTCATACCTCTCTTATATTTTTGATGTTATTGTGGAGAGTTCATCGCTTGATTCTTTTCATGTAGTTTGTCAATTTCCTAATGTTTTCCCTATCGATCTACTAGGTATACCTACTTCCCATGAAATTAAGTTTGTTATTGATCTTTAGCCTAATACCCTACCTATTTCTATAGCACCCTACCATATGGCTCCTGTCGAGCTTAAGGAGCTAAATTCTCAGCTTCAAGATCTTCTTGGTAAGGATTTTATTAGATCGAGTATGTCTCCTTGGGATCTTATGTGTTGTTTGTAAACAAGAAAGATGGCTACATGCATATGTGTATTGATTATAGAAAGCTTAATTAGGTGACGGTGAAGAACTTTTATCCTTTGCCTCGCATTGATGGACTGTTTGACAAACTTTAGGGTGTTGCAGTGTTCTCTATGATTGATTAGAGATTTGGTTATCATTAGTTGAGGATTCGGGTTAAGGATATTCCGAAGACGGCTTTTAGGACTCATTATGATGATTATGATATCCTAGTATGTTTTTTGGGTTGAATAATGCCCCTTCCATATTTATGGATTTGATGAATCGAGTTTAGACCTTATTTGGATTCCTTCGTGATTATGTTCATCGATGACATCCTTATGTATTAGAGGAGTAGAAAGGAGCATGCACTGCATTATAAATGGTCATGAGTCATTATGAAGAGTCGTTTTTACGGTCTTGATTCCTTGGTTTCTTACTGTTGTGGTGATAGGTCCACCTAATGGCTCGTTTAGACTGATAACAAGTCATATGCTGGACTTGTAATCACTGGGCTGAAGTCTTTGGTCCCTCACTTCAATATCGTGGCAACGAGTCTTTGATACAACTCATTGTTTCTGAAAAATGAGTGAAGCATCACTGGCAGTTTGGCAATTCCTTAGTCAATTTGCCATAACTTTTTCTATGATACTGAATTAAGGTGAGACAGGTGGCTTTGGAAAGATAATTCAATAATATCTTTTGGTGCGTCTAGAGCTTAATAACTTGGTGTACTATAGTACTAAACATCTATTTTCTGATAGTGGACTATTTCCTCCAACTTAAAGAGGATGGGATCACTATTCTATTTTTCCTTCACCTCTATCACTAATGAAGAACCATTATAAACTATGACTCCTCCATTAGCTGAATCAATAAAAAGTACTCCCAACTAAATATGTCTTTGAACATCATGAACTAACTCATTCTTTTTATCCTTCACATGATCAATACTACTTATATAAAGTCTGCTAAGAGCATCGTCCAATATATTGTGTGTAGCCCAATGGTACAAAACACTTATGTCATAATCCTTCAACAACTATAGCCATATCCTTTGATATAGATTTAGATCCTTCTATCTAAACATATACTAAAGATATTTGTGATCCATAAAAACATCCACATCATCTCCATCAAGAGAGTTCCTATAAATAGTTAAGTCAAAACCTACAACTATCAACTCATGATCACAAGTTGGGAAATTCTTTCACAAACATTGAGTTTTCTATTAAAGTAAGTTATGACCATATTGTGATGCATCAAGACACACCAATTCTAACTTTAAAAGCATCACAATATACAACAAAACTATTTGGATCCTTCAGTAGAGTCAGAACTGGAGCAAAAGTGAGTCGAGTCTTCAAATCCTAAAAGCTCTTCTCACAAGCATTGGACAACTAAACCAAGACTTTATTCTAAGTCAATCTTGGAGAATATCTAATGGAGAAATAGGTCTAGGCTAGTTTCTAACTACTTTGTTTTTTTAGGATCAACCTGAATGCCCTCACTAGAAATAATATGACAGATGAATGTCATTGGTTTCAACCAGAATCCACACTTGATTAACTTAGCAAATGTGATCCTTAAGAGTCTGTAAACCAATCTTCTAATGGTCTGCATGTTCATTCTCACTCTATAAATGAAAAAAATATCATCTATGAAGACAACAAAGAACATGTTTAAATACTGTTTAAACACTCTATTCATTATGTCCATAAAAGCTACAGGCGAATATAGTCTAGAAGACATAACAAACAATTCATAGTGATAATACTAAGTTTTGAAGGGTAATTCAAAATGTCACATTATCTGACTTTGAGCTTATGAAAGTTCAATTTGAGGTCTATCTTAGTGAAGCAACTGGCAACCTTAACCTAGTTGGACAAGTCATTATTTCTAGGAATAGGATACTATTCTTGATTTTGAATTTATTCAACTAATGGTAATTGAAGCACATTTTGAAGGAACCGATCTTTCTTACACATGAAGTCAATTCTAGCATCCTGTGAAGTGATGATAGATCTACTAAAACCTATGAGTAAGAATTTTTTAATTGATCTTGCAATTCCTTATGCAAGGATATAGCCATTTTGTTAGGAGAAACTGGTATATGTTGGGTATCTAGAAAAAGGTCTATTCTAAAGTCAATCTGCTGCTCGGAGGGTCTCTACCCAGATTTTAAAGAAAAACTTTTTGATACTCATTAAAACTGGAACTGACTGAAGGTTTTGGGTTACACAATTAGAATCCTTAAACCAAAGTACATGATAAATGCAACCCTTAGAGATCATCTTTCGCGTCTAAAGGTAAGAGAAAAATCAACTTATAGGCATTTAGGTACTACCCTTCCATTCTAAGACTGGTTCATTAGGAAACTAAAAGATCATGACTCTGGTTCTACAGTCTATTGTGACATAATAGGAGTGTAACAACTCCATGCAAAAAATGACATAAAAATTATCCATTTCTAACTTATCTAGATAAACTCTAGTGATTTTCTAAAAAATTAAGCCTAGATAAATTCTATATACTTGCATGGCTATAACTAAGTCAGCTAAGAGAAGGGACTAGGAAGGATTCTAAAAAGGTTTTGGGACTAACACTATATCTTACTACAATATAAGGAGTCAAGAAGAAAAATGTGGCCCCTAAATCTATCAATACATACACATCTATATGAAATACTCATAAGGTACTTATAACCACGTTTGTCAAAATATCATAAACCTAGTAAGAACAAAAAGCATAAAAATGGTTTTGAAGCTAACCACTGCTTGTACTGGTAGGAACACCCTATTGAGTTGGGTGACCTATAAGGGCTTCTAAAGAAGTAAATTGAGACCTATTACATTAATTCTTAGTCCAACCTTAGGGAAATTCTTTAACCTAAGGGAATTCTAACTATATCTAAAACAATTGTCCTTTCAAGACAGGCACTTACCTAGATGGTTCTTACCACACTAAACACATGCTGAAAAATTATGGCTACTTACAATACTATAGCCTGATGCTATATTCTTTTTCTCATGATGAGGTCTGAGTGATATAACACTAGCTGAAGAAGGTGTTGGAGCTAAAGATATCGACAAAAACTGAGAATAATTCACATTTCCCAACCTCTACTAAAGTGTATTCAAAATAACATGTCCTTGCCTCTTATTTTCTCTCTCTCTTTATCTTTAATCTTCTCTTCCTCTATCTATTAGGCATGATTCATCAATCGATAGATATTAATCCCAAATAAGCATAGCCATCCTACACTCCATGACCACTAATTATGAAACCACCAAACTTTCATATTTGATCCCTCAGCTCAGTAACCATCTCTAGAGCATACCTGGAGAGCTTGGTACATTTGAAAAAATACTACTCAACAAGCATGTTACCCTGCTTTAGGTTGTTGAACAACACAGCCTTAGTGTAACAACTTTGAAAGTGAAAATTTCACAATTATGTGTTTTCAGTATTTTACTTTTCCCCATAGTTGGTTATGAGGTGAGAGGATGGTTTTCAGGGTCCTCAATGCATTTAAAAATTATTTGGGGGAATTTTGGACTCTTAGAGTCTTTAAAAACTAGTAGTTTGACTTTGTCAATATTTTGTATTTCAAGCACCAAATGGTGAATTGAATAGTTTCATGAGAGTCAAAATTGGGTTAGTAGCACAAGTAGTTGGGCCTAAAGCCTTTATTTTCCATTTTGACCTTTATTTTACATGGGTCCTATCTTAAAGTGCAGAGGCTTAGAAGGTGTATACAAAAATTCATGCGATGACTTATTTTACTAATCATTACATCTTCATTACATTGCATTGTATTATTCACATTTTTTGTGAGTATAATTGTGTTCTGTTGTTGTGTATTTAGTTTACTTTATTGTCTTTATATCTTATAATTATTAGTGGAGATAGTGTGAACTACCATTTGGAAACTTTTTTGCTTGTAGATACGTGCTCATAGTATATTTTATTTGTATTATTTTCTGCATTGTTTAGTCAGTCTATGATAATTAGTGAGTATAAGAAAATTGTAATCATCCCTACTATTCCCTTTCAATGTAGATTCTAGTTCGAGTATGATCTACAATAGTTGATTATGTGGTGATAGCTCATTTTGGAGTACATGGTGAGCTCCCCATTTGGAGCCTTATTCTAGCATCCATCCATCCTTATGTTGTCTTTATTAGTATTCAGAGGCAAACTTTGTATTTTAAATTTTCATAATATGAATTATATGTTATTCTACTTATAACACTATCTATAAGGATTTATGTATTTTATTTAGTTTCTATTATATTATACATTATTGTGTAATTTCATTCAATAAGTCTCGCCTTTTTTTGTTTCTTTTTCCATATTTTTGCTCATCTATTTTTAGAGGGGTTTGTCTTCATATTAAGGCTAACACAGAGGTAGTGCCGAAATGGCTCACTTTAGGGTTATGAAAAATTGGTATCATAGCTCTAGGTTCACTGATCTCATACGTGATAGAGTAGGATGTCTATTAGAGTCTTATAGAGATGTGTAGACATCCATATCTATATTTGAGAGGCTATAAGACATCTTTGGGAAAACTTCTGTAATTTTATTTCTTACTGTGTGGTTTATTCATACTCGATATTCTAAACTTGTGTTCCTTTCTTTTCTACTCAGACGGTAAGGGCTAGATCTAGAGAACTGAGGATGTTGAGCCAGCACCAACTGTTAGAGACCTATTCCAGTGGCAAGGCAGGAGTTGCGGTCAACCTAGAGGTAGAGGTTGGGCACGAGGAGCTTCTTTGACTATAAGATATGCTAATAAAGATTCTCTCGAGCCTAAGATTGACTATGACTAGGATAACTATCAGAAAAATAAAAGACTATCTCAGGTTCCTTAGAGTTCAGTTGATTCCCGTTGTTATAAGATTAATTAATTCATCTATTGGGTCATTTGGATGGTGTTCCCCAGAAAGGTGTTCCATCGAGTGTGTCGGGTATTTCTCAGACTACAAGAGGTATTCTACTTATGATTTTTTGAATTTAGGGTTGAAACTATCAGGTATGATACCCACTCATATTGATTTTTTGTGTACTAGAATTATTTTTCCTCCTACTGCTTTGGGTCTTATGGTGACTTCTAATAATTAGAAAAGATTTGATAGATTCATTCGCTTGGCTCTTCTCAAGTTTAGTGATGTTGTTGGAGAGTATGCTTATGATTTCTTAATTGACTGCTAGGAGGGGTTGCATAACCTTAGATATCTTGATTCCTACGAAGTTACGTATACTACTTATCAATTAACTGATGTTTCCAGACAGTGGTGTAAGTCTCTTGCTAGTTGTGGGTCATTGGGTTTTTGCTGGTATGACATGGACTCTATTTTTTGAGGCTTTTGTGGAGAGATTCGTGCCTTACAGTTTGAATGATCAGATGAGAGATGAGTTTGATCACTTGGAGTAGGGCTATATGTCCAATGCAAAATATGATACACATTTTAATGCACTATCCAGATATGCCACTGCCAGCATCACCATCGAGTCGAAGAGGATCAAAAATTTTGTCAAGGGATTGATAGGTGATTATGAGTTGTCTATAATTGGGGAGTTGTTTTAGGAGCTTCTTCTCAGAGTATTATGGATCATGCTAAGTTTATTGAGTCAATTCAGTAGAGTACATAGCATGGTGGTGATGTTGAGAATATCCATCATTAGTATGTGTTCAGTGGATATGTATTCCAAGGTAGGAGTTTCTTCAACAGAGTTTCTCGCAGTTACCATGGTAGACAAAATTAGGTAATTTTAATGGGTTTGTATAGTAAGTCGGTGGTCTCTATGGTTTTGTGCAACCGAAGGTCAGGTCATGCTCTATTTTTGCTTCTCAATATAGGAAGGTTATTTTGGTTCTTTTGACCCTCGTCAGCTTGAGGCTGGTGGTAGAGTTTGTTATATATGTGAGGAGATTGGTCATATGGCTCGGGACTATCTTCAACGTGTGTATAGTTCAGCCCAACAAGTTTTGTAGCTTTAGCTTTGTCCTACTTCTATTTCTACTATTAGAGGTGGTTCACAGAGTGACAGCGGTAGTACTAGAGATTCTCAAGGTGGAGCTCAGAGAGCTCATAGTAGAGGACATAGGGTCTTAGTCTAAGAGTGGATGTGATCAACTATGTTATACCTAAGAGACATGAGGTGACATCCCCTAATGTAGTTATCATAGGTATTGTTGATGTGAGGCTAATATTCTCCTTATTTTGCCATCTTTTGCCTCACATTTGTGCTATTTTTGTGTTGTCTTGAGATGAAATGATGTGTTTATTCATGTGTTTCATAATTTTCTTATATAGGAGTGTATTGATGTATTTGGAGTTAAATCAAGAAGAAAAAAAGCATCAAGGAACCAAGGAAGAACCTACGTCTCAATGCATTGCAAAACAAGTGAGGAAGGGAAGAATTTACTATTCCTTGAGCCACTACTGCAAAACAAGTAATGGCGCAGATTTGGGCTGTTGTAAGGAAAATATTTAAGGCTTGTTCCACTCACCCAAATCAAGGAGTGACGCAAGTTTGTCCACTGGTCTGAATTTTCAGTTATTCCTTACACCATAACTCCGCTCTTGGGTTGTGGGGCAAATCGAAACTTATTCTAACCCGATTAGGATTGGTTTTTGTCATTATAAGGTTTTCTAAACTCTATATAAACCCCTTCCAAATGTTTTTATATGAGAAAAACAACTAATTTGGTCAAGTTAAAGGCTAGGGAAAAGCTCAGGAACTAGGTTTAATTTATTCTTTTATTTTAATTTTTTTATTTTTGCCTTGTAAACTCATGAAATCTCTTCTTCCAAAGAGATTCATGAGTATCTAAATCTCATAATTTCTAGCGTTATGGTTGAACATGATAGTTGTGGCTTGAAAATCATATTATCTATTTTGTTTTCCATATATTGAGTTATTTATTTCTTCTAGCTTTCATTAATCGTTTGATGGATCACCTTGTGAATATATTATCGAGGGATTTTTCATTGGACTTGAAAAGGGAATGACAAGCGTAAAAACAGGAAATAGGGTTATTTTGTGAGCCATAAAGATAAAAAGAATCAATTTGTCGCTGAGGATAGAAATATACCCTGTGACCTAGCTTAATTGATACAGACCATTTCTTTATTCACTTCACTACTAACTGGAAACCATAGAAATATAGGCATTAGGGATAGTTGAGTAGGCTTAGAGTTGTTGGAAAAACACTCAATATAGGTACAATTAACCTACAATTAGTAACTCAAGAAAGAAAATTAGACGAATAATTAGATACCGCAATTGGATTGTCAGAACACCAAAACCCTAGATCTTTTATCAAATCTGAATTACAACACAACCAATCTATGACTTGCTTATAATTTCTTCTATTTACACTCAAAACACACAAATTCATCTTTGTTATTGGTCACCTACTGAATAGCTCGAATAATAATTCAAAGTAGAACTTGAATTCATCAAATACTGGTGGGTATGATAGCTGGACTTGCATACTTTCATACTAGTACAACCATGTACACTTTCATGTGCAAAAAGACACAACAAGTTGTTTGTGTTGTTGGCGACAATTTTCTTGAATTGATACTATTTTGTGTTTTTAATGAATTATTCAGATTTCACTTTTGTTTGTTGCTTTTGTTTCTCTCAAGATACAAGTTAGTTTATGTTAAATACTAGGAGTCAAGGCATTCCCTTGATTTTAATTGACCATGAGCTTGAACGTACTCTTTGAGGATTGAGAGCTATGGTTGATAACTTGAACAATCCAGTTCTTCAAGACCCACTGAATGATGTGGTAGATAAGGATACAAACCATCCCTAGCCAACACCACATGCAGTATTAAATTTTTTTAGGCCAAATCAACAAAATGCCTCCAGATCTAATGTGAAGCCAAATATCAACAAAAATTTTGAACTTAAAAAGGGCACTGTGCGACTAGTGAGAAACACTTGTCAATATGATGGTAAACCACATAAAGACTCATACAAGCACCTATTAGAGTTTACTAAGTTGAGTGACAACTTCCATTACAAAAAGTTTTTGATGAATACGTGAAGTTGACATTATTAATATTCCTACTAATTGTGGAAGCAAAACAATGGTTGCAGAATGAATTAAAAGTATTAATCACATCTTGAGATATTGTCTTAAAAGTTTTGCAACAGGTTCTTCTCATCTAGAAGAAAAAAAGATCTCAGAGGCAGGATTTCTAAATTTGTTCAAAAAGATGTCGAATCCCTCCCCCATGCTTGGGAGAGATACAAGGGATACTTGAGAAATTGTCCACACCACCATTAGCCCAAGAAGATTATTGGGCATAATTTTATTGAAGTAGTGATTCCAGACTTTAAGTATTTATATGATACTACAACTCAAGGGATAATTTTATCCAATAGTTATGATGCATTTCTCAATCTTATGTTTTGTAGGTCACCGAGACTATTCAGAGCCCTATAGAGTGTTCACTTCTACACAAAAAACACAAGGTAAGTTAGAGCTAGATGATTATCCATTATTCAAGCAGATATTCGGTAGTCATGTTCCTTAATAAAGCATAGTTTATTAGCTCCAAATATAGGTCAAGTTTAAAATGAACAACAGGTTCAAGCAGTTGCATGTTTTATGAGAAATATGGTGAAAATCATGCTTACTTTAGATTTTTATTAAATCCAAAAACTATATATTATGTGGGGTAATAAAATTACAAAAACCACCCAAATTCCTCTTCGGGTGGAAATCAGTAGGTCTAAAGACAACAATATACACTGCAAGCTCCACAAGTGAGCAATTCTTAGGAAGAGATAATGAAAAAGTTTGTAGGATAAAAATCTCAGATTGTGAATGAAACTAAGAATTCCATTCATGAACTTGAGTGTCAAGTGGTCCAACTAGATTCATCATAGCATGGAAGACTTGTATGTGCACTATCAAGTGATACAGGGAATAATACTAAATAGGTAATAACAATCTCACTTAGGAATAGACGACAGCTAGTTGAAGCTCCTTTAAAAATAGAAACCAAGATGTAAGTGTAGAGACGTTGGATGTTGAGCCTCCAAAAAAAAGAGAATAACTAACTGGGATAAATACAAGAATCCACCTCATTTACTATAAAGTTTGATCCCAACACCAACTCTAGAGATATGACCTGAGTAAGAAGAAAGAGGAGAAAGAAAGGTTGTTGAGCAGCCTAAGATTTTCTTGAGAGAGTTCCACCATCATTCTCACAAAGATTCCAGAAAATCAAGGAGAATGTAAAGTTTTAGAAGTTCCTTGATATATTCAAGCAACTTCAAATCAATATCCCCTTGATTGATATATTGACGGACATGCCTAAATATACTAAATAATTAAGAGGGGTGGTGGCTACAAAAAAAGACATGTATAGTTTGAGGATGTTGCACTCACTAAAGAGTGTAGTTTCGAGGGTAATGAGCAAACTTCCCAAAAAAAATCAAAGACCCTGGGTGTTTCACCCTCTTCTTAAAAATTAGTGAAGATGACGTTGGGCATACACTGTGTGATCTTTGGGCAAGTATAAACTTAATGCCCTTATTTGTGTTTGAGACACTTGGTTTGGGTGAGCCACGCCCAGCTACTATCACTCTATAATTGGTAGACTGCTCTCATGTGCAATCGAAAGGAGTAATTGATGATGTTCTCAACAAGGTTGGTAAGTTTGAGATTCCTGCTGACATTATTATTTTAGATTTTGAAGCAGATGGGTGGGTACCTATTATTTTGGGATGCCCATTCTTAGCCTCCATGAAGCCTTGATTGATTTGTGAAAAGGGGAGCTTAAGCTAAAGGTCCATGATGAGGAAGAGATATTTACAGTGTATAAGTCACTCTCTACTTCTTCACACTATAGAGACTTGTGTATGATCATAGAGATGATTAATGATAAGTGTGAGAGTGGAAGAGTGTAGGCCCAAAATAGTGGATGATTTGAAGCAAAAGAGAGAGAATGATAATTGTGATCCTCCTATAGTGAAGAATAAGCCCAAAGTTTCATCATATAGGTAGGAAAATATTAAGATAATTTGGTTAATCTATGACTTGCATCGTGCTGCAATGTTGAATCAGGCACTACTTGGGAGGCAACCCAAGTTGTAATAGTGTAGTCTTATATTTATAGTATCACGTTTGGTTTCTATTTTCTTGTTGTTTTTGGTTTAGGTAGATTTTGGAAGTCTAAGTGCCCAAATTTGAAATCAAAGAGGTTTTTGTTGTTTTTGGTTTGTATAGATTTGGGGAAGTCTGAGTACCCAAATTTGAAATCTAAGAGGCAGGGATGAAGCAAAAGTGTGGGGTCATTCACCCTTTTGATGCAAAGACTAATGAAGGATGGTGATTGGTAGGCCCTAGAGGGCTTCAGAGAGCATTTATAACCACTATTTTAACTTGATTTGTGCTTTGGAGACAAAGCATAATTTTAAGTGTCGGGTGGGATTCTTCCAATATTGGTTAAAAATAAAGTATGCTATAGAAGTTACTTTGTTTTTAGTTATTTGTTTCAATTGAGAATTTGTGCAAAAAAAATTAAAAATCTAAAAACACAAAAAGAATTCTCTTTTTTAGTTTTATAGATTAGAATAGTTTGTGTTGGTTATTAACTTTTTAATTATTTTAGTAGAGAATACTTCGCCCACACATTGATTTTTCTTTTAAGTTATTTCCCGAGGGGAGACTGTTTGAACTATCTTTTTTTTATTATTGTTAAAATAGTTTTGTTTTACTATTCGGTAGAATGACTTTTTCCGATGATGGATAGGTGACAACCGTCTTAAGAGAAGAGTTGGCCGTTAAGAGCTAGATAGTATTTAGGACCAATTGAATGTGAGGTGATCTTGTTAGGTGCTACACATGACTAAATGATTCAAGATGGTTTTGACCTTGAAAGCATGTTTTGAAAAATAATATTTGAATGACTTCTCTTAGGACACTTAGGCTCTTTTACTTCGCTTGTTTGTGATTTTTAGCTTAAATTTGAACACTTATTATTTTCTTAATTTAATGTTATATGGATCCTTGTGGAGTTGAAATGTGCTATGTGTGTGAGGTGTTTGTTGATTTTTCATGCTTTTATATTGATGTCTAGAACTTTCCCAATGTGTTTGCAAAGCAAAATGAGAAATGTTTAGTTTAGGAGATGATATAGGTATTTCTTTGTGTCACGACCCAAACCTGAGCCTAGCCATGATGGCTAATCTCAAGCCCACCATGGGCCGGAGACAAACCCCTTAGCCTTACCTCAAGATCACATAATATAAACAGAGGAAGCCAACCAAACCAATGATAGATAAATAATACCAAATAAAATGTAAAGAGTCAAAACAAGGCATCAACGACCTCCCAATCCTGTCCATGAAATCCTCTAAACCAAGAATACGAACTAAGTCGGGACATGCCACTGACTATGACAAGAAGAATCCAAAATACTAAGATAATAAAGAAACCACTGAAATGACCTATCCATCCAAAAGATGGAGGCTCACCATTCACAACTAACCAACACATGTACCGAACCACCTAACACTGCACAGGAGCAACATAAAATACCTCCGAACGTATATCATGAAATGATGCAGTGTCTGGGGATGGTCAGTGGGGCGAGCACTAGCAAGTAACTTGAGGGAAAGGAATAAAATAGTGCACTTATCAAAATCCAGTCAAAACCACATGCACAACATTTATATATATATAGGATGTCGAGTTTGGGACAAAGATCATGAGCATGAGAGTAAACCATTAACCTGAATTGTATGGGTCACATCATTCTAAAGGAACTCATGGATTACATGGGTCTGACTCCCCCTATCGGGAGAGCCCTAGTGCATTTTTGTCACACGTACCAAGGAAATTAAGGATAGAATAAAGACACCAAGGCGATAGCCATCCAAAATATAATGTGTATCCAGACACATGGTCATATAGACCACCAACATCGACGAACACTATTTCAAGGTTTATTCCCATCGAAACTACACCTTTACGGTGAGCTACACACTTTCCTTTAAGCCCAATTAAAAATAGCTTACATATAAATCAACCACTAACCCAGGATTCATTTATTAAGGCATTTACCAACACGGTATAGTTATACCAATATGCTTGTAAGTTATTCCATATATGCCAACCAATCCACATAACCATTAAACTCCCAAGTTCAATTTTAAATCCAAAACCATGGCCACCAAGGGCATTCCAAAACCATTGTTATCCATTTACCCTTTAATGTAATGCAATGGGTTCAAAAATAAGTTAAATTATGTGAATAACTATATTTAAAATCAAGATTTGTAAAGTGAGTTGAGGTTAATACCATTATCAACCCAAAATTCATCCAATTTGGGGAAACCTATGTCCCTCATTCCAACCATTACAACAATGCACTAATTCAGTCCCAAAAGCATCAATAAAAATATGAATAATCCATTTAAAGTATGGGACAAGTAATTCAAGTAATGATAACCAGAAACCCTCAGCACAATTTCAAACCAATCAATTCAAATCACATGAATATTCAATAAATTAATGCCACAATTTAAAAGTCAAGTTAAGGAAAGAGAAACATGCCTGAAATACAAAAGAATTTGAAGAGAAATCAATGTTTAGAGCTTTAATGATGAATCTCTGTAAACCCCTTGAGGAGAAATCGATGTTTGGAGCTTTAGTAATGAATATCTATACAACCCTATAGCTTTTTTGGGATGGGAATTAAAGAAGAAAGTAGTAGTAATTTGATCTTTAAAATTGAAAAGAGGGGCCACCTAGTGTTTATAAGTCGTTCAAGGGGTAAAAGGACCAAAAGTCCCTCACTCTTAGTGAAAAAAACAAAAACTAGACAAAAAATACATAGAAGCATGGCGCTCCACTATCGCGGAGGTTAGCCTCCGTGCAACGTCCTTATAGCAGAAGCTAAGTGGCATGGCATGCCACTATCGCGGAGGCTTACTACTTCAAGGTCCCAAAATTACCCCAAACCCCTTCTGAAAAATTCAAAACATCCTTTTAGCACCCTTCGTCATAATTCAAGTCAAAAATTAACATTACATGCATGGGAGGGTCAAAAATAAAATGATGAAAATTTTTACGGGGTCCGACATTATTCCTTTCTTAGGATCATTTGTCCCCAAATGAGAAGTTAGGACACATTTCGCATGAGAATAGCAAGAATGTAGTAGAATCTAACGACAAACTCAAAATACTTCAAGAGGGAAATGAAACTCATACCATAAGCACTTTCATCCAACTCGGGGAACAAGAATGAGTAGTTGGCTTTCATATCTTCTTCAGACTCCCATGTAGCTTCTTCTACCTTTTGATTTCTCCAAAGAACTTTTACTAAAGCTACATCCTTTGTCCTAAATCTACAAACTTGCATATCCAATATCTTAACTAAGACTTCCTCATAAGACAACAAATCCTAAAAACCAATATCCTTAACAAGTAATATCTAAGAAGGGTCTCCCACACATATCTTAAGCATGGACATATGGAAAATAGGATGAATTGAAGCCAAACTCACTGATAACTCTAACTCATAAGCAATATCTTCAATTATCCTTACAATTTGGTATAGACCAATGTAAGGGGGAATGAGCTTCCCCTAATTCCCAAATCTCATGACTCCTTTCAAAGAAGAATCCTTCAGGAAAACCTCTCTATTTACTTCAAACTCCAACTCCCTCCACTTTATATCTGGATAAGACTTTTGGCGAATTTAAGAAGTTTTAAGCCTTTCTCTAATTACCTTCACTTTCTCCATGGCTTGGTGAACTAAGTTGGGACAAAACAACCTAGTTTCACTTACCTCAAACCATCCAATAGGAGGCCTAAACTTCCTACCATAAAGAGCTTCAAAAGGAGCTATTTGAATAGTAGAATGGTAATTGTTATTATAAGCAAACTCAATAAAAGGAAAATAGTCAACCCAACTACCTTTAAAATCAATCACACAGGCCCTTATCATATCATGTAAAGTCTGAATAGTCTGTTCCACATGTCCTTCCATTTGAGAGTGGAAAGCAATGTTATGATTCACTTGAGTACCTAAACCATTCTGAAAGAAACCCCAGAAGTAAGAAGAAAATTGTTTAGCTCAGTCAGAGATGATGGATATCAGCACCCCATGCAGCTTTATTATCTCCTGAATGAACAACTTAGCATAATCCTCTCCTAAGTAGTTGACCCTTACCGATAATAAATGAGCAAACTTAGGCATTCTATTCGCAATGACACACATCAAATCATACAAAACCAAGATCGTAGAAGACGATTAACAAAATCCATACTTATCAATCCCACTTCCACATGGGCAATTCTGTCTTTTGAGATATGCCAACAGGCCTCAAATATTCTACTTTGGCTTGCTGACAAAACATACACTTAGAAAATAAATTTGCCACATCTCTCTTCAAATTATTCCACCCATAGATTTCCTTCAAGTCATAGTAAATTTTATTTAAACTCAGATTAACTATATATCTAGACTCATGAGCCTCATCCAAGATTCTTTCACGCAGCCATCAACATCAGGAACACACAACCTTTCTTCATACCTCAAGATGTTATCTCCCCCAATCTCAAAAACTATAACCTCTTGCTGATCTACATCATCCTTAATCTGCATAAGTATGGGATCGAAAGTCTATTTCTCTTTCGCCTCAGCCCCAAAATATGACTTAACCACTTTCGAAACAATTACTCTTCCATCTTTAAAGTCTAAAAGATAAACTCCGAAGTTAGCCAACCTGTGAATATCCTTCACCAACCCTTTTTTATCTTCATCAACATGACATAAGCTCCCCATATAGAACCTGCTAAGAGCATCAGCAATAATATTAGCTTTATCTGGATGGTAGTGAAGGCTCATGTCATAATTCTTAAGTAATTCGAGCCACCGCCTTTGCCTGAGATTGAATTCCTTTTGTGTAAACTCATACTACAAGCTCTTATGGTCTGAATAAATATCCACATGCACCTCATACAAATATGGCGCCAAATCTACAAAGAAAAAAACAGCCTCCAACTCTAGATCATGAGTTTAGTAAATCATCTGATAAACCTTAAGCTACCTAGAAGCATAGGCTATGACCTTACCGTGCTATATCAAAACACAACCAAGTCCCATATGGGATACATCACAATACACAACAAACCCATTAGTGCCATCGAGCAGAGTTAAAGTAGGTGAAAAAGTCAACTTATCCCTTCTTAAAACTACCTTTATAAGCATTAGACCATAAAAACTTAACCTTTTTCAGAGTTAACTTTATTAGCAGAGCATCAATAGCTGAGAAACTCTCCACAAACCTCCAATAATACCCAGCTAATCCCAAGAAGCACCTAATGTCGATTGGAGTAGTTGATCTAGGACATTTCTTAACTGTTTCCGCTTTCTGTGGATCCACCTTCATCCCCTCACTAGAAAGAACATACCCAATAAATGTCACAGCACTTAGCCAAAATTCACACTTAGAAAATTTTTCATATAACTTCTGCTCCTTATGAGTTTACAACACAATTTGGAGGTGATTTACATAATCCTTCTCGCTTTTAAAGTACACCAGGATGTCATCAACGAAGACCATGACAAACAAATCTAGTAACTTCCTGAAAACCTGATTCATAAGAACCATGAAAGCAGTCAGAGCATTAGTAAACCCAAATGACGTATCCAAAAAACTCATAATGGTCATACCGGGTTTAGAAAGAGGTCTTAGAGATATAATCCTCCCTAATTTTCAACTACTGATAGCTCGAACAAAGATCGATTTTAGAGAAACACCTATCTCCCTGAAGTTGATTAAAAAGGTCAGAAGAGGATACTTATTTCTTCGTTGTAACCTTATTCAAATAACAATAAACTATAAATATCCAAAGAAACCCATCTTTCTTTTGCATGAAAAGTATAGAGCACCTTAAGGAGAAATGCTAGGACAAACAAATCCCTTATCAATAACATCCTTTAATTTCTCCTTAAGTTCCTTTAGTTTAGCCGGAGCCATCCAATAAAGAAGAATAAAAATGGGACGGGTATCCGATAGAAGATCAATCCCAAAATCTATTTCCCTATCAGGAGGAATTCCAAGAACATCATCAAAAAATACTTCTAAAAATTCATCAACCACAAGGAATGATTGTAAAGGACTTTCAAAATTAGAATCCTTAACCCAAACTAGATGATACAAACACTCCTTGGAAATTATTTTCTGAGATCTAAGATAAGAAATAAATCACTTTTTTAGTACTAAGGAACTTCCTTCCCATACAATTATTGACTCAATAGGAAAGTGAAAACTTACCATTTAGGTTCAACAATCAAGAGAAGCATAGCACGAATGGAGATAATCCATCCTTAATATTACATAAAATCCACCATATCAAGTTTTAGCAAATCCACCAATGTCTCCTTATAAGAATGGACACCACACAACCCCTATAGATTTTTCCAGCAATAATAGATTCACCCATCAAAGTATAAATAGAAAAAGGGTCAATAATATTTTCAAGACCAAATCCAAAGTGTACAGCCACATAAGGGGTCACATAAGATAGGGTAGAACCCAAATCAAGCAAATAATAAACATCACGGGAAAAGAGTTGTAACATACTAGTAAGAAATTTTGAGGATGCCTCAGAATCCTAATGAGTAGCAAGTGCATAAAGGTGATTTTGTCCATTATCGATACCTAAAGTGATGACCTTATGTGTAAGAGCAAAAAAAATGGTGACTGGGACCTTATTAGCTCCAATGTAAACTTTATCTATAGGGAAATTCCACTGTATATGACCAAATAGACCATAAATGAGACACAAGATCCTTCCCTCCTCAGAATATCCATAGTGAAATTGTCTACAAAAATGGTAAAGAGGATAAGTTAGGGATGACTGAGCTTCACTAACCTGAGACTGGGCACCCTGTGCCTTAGGTCCACTGCTATATTAAAAATAATAATCTCCTAAAGGCTTAGGACAAAGAACACTAGCTGATGAATAAGAATTTCCCCAATTCTTCCTCTTAGCCTACTATTCTATTGATTAGCACCCTACTCTGCATATTCAAACTTCTTTTTCTACTTTTCTCACATCTCTACTTGCTTTCTTTTTTCATTCTTCCTATGTTGCATATAAATCATCAACTTGGATATATCCATATCATTATTTAGCATCATATCCTTAAATTTTAATACCAAATCATGAGACAAACCAGAAGCAAACTTTCTTATTTTGGTCTTTATATTAGACAAAAATTCTAGAACATAACGGGATAACTACTAAAATATCAGATCATACTCCTTAACACTCATCTTACCCTACTTCAAGTTCATAAACTCTTTGACCTTATCCTTCCTCAGCTCATGACAAAAGAAATGATCAATAAAAGCACCTAAGAGCTCATCCCATATAGTCATCTAAATGACATCACCCCTCATCTTTTCCCATGTCTCAATCCACTAGTAAGCCACATATTTCAATTGATAGGTAGCAAACTCCACACCCTCTAAATCAGTAGCATGAATAACCCAAAAAATCTTTTATATATCATGAATAAACCCCTGAGGATCCTTCTTAACCTTAAAGCTAGTAAAGGTTTGGGGATTTAACCTTACAAACTGTACAACCTTAGTGACCTCAGATAAACTAACAACAGAAAACACATAATGTAATACCCCATACTTCTACCTAGCTTAAATTTATCCTGAAGATGTTAAAGACATGATTTAAATATTAATACAACTTTATATATGTGTAATTTTCAACATTTTGACTTTTTGTTGTGTTTAAAATTGAATAAGTTTTCCATTGATACCAAATTCACCTAAATCTGATAACTGGATAAGAAGTTATGGCGATTTAAAGTTTTAGTCATAAAATGCCATCATTTCAGCCAGTGGTGCATCGCGCCATAAGCCAAAATGACATTTGTCAGTTTTCAGAAAGACTCCGTGATTACACCACATTACGGAGAGCTCTTAAATCCCAATTATCCTTTTTCTAGTGAATCTCCGCGATGTCTCTGCATCGCGCCAAACTTCCAAATCACAAAAAAAGTGGCAACGCGATAGCTCCGTATTGCGCCATCTCCCAATTTCCCAGTTGTCAAATTTTAGATACACGACACGATAGCACCGCGTCGCGCCATCCTGCCAAATCAAAAAATTTTGATGAAAAGTAAATATTTTGTCCAGGGATAAATTGGTTTTTTCCCAAGGTTTTAACACATCCAGGTGAAGGATTTATCCCTAAAAATGTTTCAAATCATTATTTACTCAAATTTTCCCCAAATTAAGAACATTCTCTCCCAAGAAACAAAACCTTAGCTTTCAAGAACTCAAAGCCAATTCTGAGAATCTCTCCAAGAACTTCAAAAAACTTACAATCAAGGTATGCCAAGTGTTGATTCATGGGTCCCTTTCACCCATGAAGCTCAAGAATCTCTTTTTCAAAGTTCAAGTAAATGAATTTCTATAAATCCCATGTTGGGTTGATTTTGTTTATGCTGATAATGACCAATTGAATTCTAATCCATGTTTGGTGATAACTTTTATGTGGAATTAGTTATTATATGAGTAGATTCATGTTAACCCATGATTAAACCCTTGAATTGTGAAATTAGAATTGAATCATGATGTTTACTTGATGTGCAATGTTGTCTACATATACTATGTTCATTATGTGCTTGATGAATTGCTGATGTGAACTAATAAGAGAAGAAACCATACCATGATTAGTTTATGTGCAAGTGTTTGATAAATTGTCCATGAGAATGGATTAATGCCATGATATAGTATGCAATTATGTATTCCCCATTCATGTACAAGTGAAACACCCCAGGTGTTTGTTGAAATGTCTTAATGAATGAATCGTGAGTATATAGCCATTTTTAGGCTTTTAGGCTTGTGTCATGATTTACATATTAAGCTATCAAGTCCTGGGGGTATCTAATACCCAAAAATTTAGTGGTGTTCCTAGTGCCAGTGTCATGTTTTCATGATATCCTCAGTCAAGCCATGTTCAATAGAATTTAGTCAGTCATGCAACTCAGGAAAACTCAGTAAACTCAGTAATCCTAGTAATCTCAGAAAGTTCAGCACTTCAGTAATCTCAGTAGTATTCCATCAGTCAACGAAACTCAATGAACTCAGTCCAGTTTAGTTCAGTTAATCATATTTAGTGTCTATTCAGATGGGAGTAGGATTTATCATGGAGTTAACCCAAGTATGAGGACATACACTGACAGTTGAGGGTGTGATCCTTAGAAGAAATCCTTGTATTTTAGAATTGTGTAGCCAGCAT